>CM077522.1:28173999-29440646 GCA_039654895.1 Mongoloraphidia duomilia
TATCCTTTCAGTTTGAGTACCAAATGAACCAAGTTTCATAAAAATCGATCCAGCCGTTTTCCAATAAATCTGGTAAACATACAGAAATCCTGGAAACGCACTGTCCTGTTTTTAATCGCGAGAAAACGAAATTACGAGAACCTGTTACAATTTTGTTTGTTATATAGTAGATATCGTACTTCAATACATAAAACACAATAAATATATGATTTCATAATATCGTTAGTTTTATGTAACTTCGTCGATGTTTTGAATTGTTTAAGATAAATATGACATTTTTTTCAAAGTTGTTTATATCCACTTCATCTTATTACATGTCACGGATAAAAGTTGTGTTGAGATGTTTTCGTTTCTGATTTTGTTATCAATAATGTATTTTATTAAGTTTGAACAGCATACGAAAATATATATACAACATATGTATAGTCAAAGTTTCACCCATTGCGTTTGCAAGGCTCATTCGGAATGCATGGCACAGCTTTTTGCTACTCCAGTTTTTTTTTTTAAGATAAAATACAATACATTGTGTCGGAAGTGAAATATTGAGAAAATGTAGTTTAACACAGGGATGTTACTGACATCTGCATCTGCAATCGTGAAGCATCCCATCATTTTTAAGATTTGCAGCATTCGCATCCGCATTAATCGTTGCCCAAAGAGCTGCTAAACTATTTTAATTAACGAGGAATTTAACCTCTTTGTTTTTTGTTTTTTTTTTGTTTTGTTTCTGATATAAATATGATAACTTATTTCTTCTCTTTTATTCAACACCTTTAAAAGCGCATATAGTACATCATAGTATAGTATTTTCATTTTTTGTCATAAAAAGTGTGTAGATATAATACCCGCATCTGCAGATGTCATGAAAAACATCTGCATAGCAACCTTGGTTAAATTATTCTTAAAACTGCTCTTTTCAGCTAATTATTAGACGTAACTTAGTTCGAAACTAAACTTTGATGATACAAAAACTTTGTGACGAGGTTGAATATGACCCCATAATATAGAGCAGAAATGTACAAACCGGGTTCTTAATAAGATTTTTTTTTTAAACAACAATAACGCAATCAAAGGCGTCGGTAGTGTTTTCATAATTGTTTTTACATATTTTGAATTTAAATTAATTTGTCATTTAATTTTTTTGTAAGTAAATAACTAAGTATTTTTATTTTGTGTACATAAATGTCAGAACAAAAAAATTATAAAAATTCGTTCAATTTGCGCAAAAGTTGAAATTTTTTCTTTACTCATATGGGAATAAGTAAATTAATATTGGAGACGGATGCATAAATACCAAAGAAAACAATATTTTATGATTTTGTGACACGTTTTTGCGCTACGGGTGGTGTTAAAGATGTAGGACTAGAGTTCGGAGACATTTGAATCATGCTCTATATAGAGTTCTGAGTAGAAAATCGTTTGAATTTGAGCGTAAGTTAGTTCGAAACCAAGCCTTGACAACACATAAAAACTTTGTGTCGAGGTTGAATATCTCGTTTTTCGATACCGGCAATGGTATAGTATATAGTTTCTTGTGCGTTGTGTGTGGGGTGTGTTAGTCGTTTGTCGTCTCGCCTCGATCCAGGGTGCCCTGTGCCGTCGCCACGACAGCGGCCCATAAACCTAGAATTGATTGAATTCGATTCTTGCAGCGGCAGTGTAGTATAGCTGACTTTCGCGTGCGTCCATAGTTTAGTCAGTCACGTGTAAATGACATTAAAAGCGGACCCGCACTTGCTTTACGGTCTCGATTTCTCCGTTCAAACGTCTCCTGTACACAAATACAGGATGTCTGTGTATCATTCTATTCGCATATCTGGCTTTGAAAATAGCCGACGGGGGCCATTTTTTCACAATTAGGCGTACTTCTATAGCTCACCTATTTTAAACCTCCAGTTTTCACATCATAATCTGGGTACCTATTGTGTATCTCGTTTCTGGTGATATCACTAAAGTGAATTGGTATTGGTGTATTTTTCGCACTAATGAAATAAAACCATTTTACGTGAATTTATTCGCCATCGAATTTGTCAGTGAAACGTGAAATATTTCACGTTTCACTGACAAATTCCATGGCGAATAATTCCACGTGAAATGGTTCATATTTCACTAGTGTGAAAAATACACAATCGCGTGAACAAATTCACTTTAGTGATATCACTAGAAACGAGATACACAATAGGTACACTGAGAACTCGTGGAGTGATCAGTTGTTTCAATTTAACCCTGGCAATTGGATTTTTTTGGTCATTTTTAAAGTGAACTTTTTTAGTTTAGTTTTTTCAGTCCGGTTACGCATGTCGATCGTCACGTGACGTCACGTCCAATACTGATCCCATACAATATATCCTATACAACAACTAGATATAGCAAACAGTCACAAATCAAACGTCTATATAAATAGCTCAGTGGTATAGTAATAGAATAGAATAGAATAATGATTTATTGCTGAGCCCATCCGGGATACAATACGTCAAGCAAAAAAAATTACAATTAGTGAAAACACTTAATTACACTTACAAAAATATTACAAAAAAAATTATTACAAAAGCTCATGTAAGGAATAGGGCTCCCTATTTATTATGAATTCTTTTAATGATTTACTAAATTTTATGTAATTCTTTTCAGTTTTTATGTTATTTGGTAGTTTCTCAAGTATTTTTAAGCCGGTAACAATACCTATTAATAGTAATAGTATCTTTATTGCGTAGCCTAAAAAGCGTTTGCTTCGTATACGCAAAAAATCGCTGGTTCCGAGTTCGATTCCCGTCGACACCATTACTGTTTTTTGTTATTTTTACAACTATTCCATATGATATTTATTTATATATTTTTTCATTTTTTTTATATTGTCGTTAGGAACCTATTTATTTTTTTATCATTCAATCAAACGTAGCTGGGTGTGCACTTTCCACGTACCTAAGCAAAATTATATTCTATCGAAGATTTTTTCTGTACCTACTTTTACATATAGAACTCTATTTTGTGTAAAAAGTAAAAACATTTCGGTACTATAGAAATTCTAAATTTCAACTGCATTTTAGACCGGCTTATCAAACCTCCATTGATGGGTGGAACACGTAATAAGCTATTTTAAGATGAAATCAAAAGAACAACTATCAATTAGGTGCCTCGGAGTACTTTCCCAGTACGCAATCGTCGCTGCTGATTTGAATGAAATTGATTTACCAACATACTTTTAAAAAATTCGCAAAAACGGCGAGGCTCTTTTGTAAGGCTTCACCGTTTCTAGTTTATTTAATTTCTGTTATATAACACTGTTTAACACTTATGTAGCTATTCTTTTTGTAGTAATATAATGGCCCCAGTGTCAAATCACGTTGTTTTTGTCCCTTGCAAATTTATAAATAAATGGTGCATGTCCACTGTGCTGACGTTCTCACTCAACTGCCATTTCTGGATTTTTCAGAGGCAAATGAATGATTTGTAAGGTCATTAATGACATCGGAATATGAAATCATAAATCGTTGGGGGCGTTTTTGAGAAAATCGCAAATTTCGATTTGTGTTCGTCTGTAAACTAACCTTATTTGGGAAAGTAGAGGGAAAATAAGAATTATGAAAAAAAACTCTTGGTTCCTGCACATACGAACGGACAGGCGGACATCTAAAACCCGTTTTTTCGGTAAATGTTTAAGGACCATGAACCGTTTAATTCTATCGAATTCTTGTATTCAATTTTTTTCGCTATTACAGGACTCCAAGTCCTTCAATAGGTCACTCGAAAGTAAAAAATACAATTAATAACTTCGTTCGACTCACCGCTTCGTTATAAAAATAATGAGGAAAATACTAATGGTATGTCAGTAGCTTCTGTTATTAAAATCATTATCTTACGTTTTAGATTTATTTTGACTGACACCCTTTAATAGAGAGAACGGTCTGTATATTTCATGCACATGCCATCAGGGTCAGTTTTCTTAGCACTATTTCCTTTTTCATCGGTTAAGGTACTATTACACCAAATAACTAACTTCAACTTGTCAACACAAGCATTTTTTTATGTGAAGGGTCAGTAAGAGTATTAGAACGCTAAATCACAAAGAAACAAAAAAACAACGACAGAATCGTTTGGCTCGGAACTATTGAATCTTGATCTCATATACAAATTTTATTGTGGCTTTGAGAATATTAGTATTGGTGAAATAAATTATGATATATTAAAAATAATATTTTTCTATTTTTTGGTAAAATAAAAAAAAATTTTAAACATATTACTAGATTGTTGTGTATTTATTTAATGTTCCATAGCGGGTTTTAGAATAGCCGATTTCACAGGGTTGAGAGTATCACAGCTGGCTTTGTTATCAAAAATAATAAATAAAAATATGCATTGCTACTAGACCCAGATAACTTTGGATATTTAATGCGGCTTTAAAAAATAAGAAGAGTTCTCTTATAAATGTGATTGTATATGTGATTTAAATGAATTTTAATAAATTGGAATGCAAATAGAATTTTTAAAAAACTATTAACGTTTACATTATACGTTAATTATCTGATTGTAGATTATCTGAAAGTGGATTTGAATATTTGAATGTAGGTGTATCCAAAAATTATCTGCTTCAAAATGCAAAAAAAAATGGGTGTGTGCTTATGACCACACGACAGAAGTGTAAACTTCAGATTTTCTAATTTTAAAATATATATATAATTTTTTTAATCACACAGTTTAATCATAAATATATTAAAATCGGTCTATACAATTAAATTTAATGAATATAATACCTTAACGATAATATTAAGTTTTAGTGTCATCGGTTGGCGCACTTGTGAACTACAAAATATATGTTTTAGTGTCATCTGTTAGCGCACTTGTGAACTACAAATGACTTTTTACTCGTATTAAGTTTTTAGTGTCATCTATTAGCACACTTATGAACTACACACTATTACCAGCATATTGCAAATACGTGTTCGTGTTTGTGCCGAGTAGCCCCGATTGCCACCGGCGGGTGCGTTACACATCACTGTAACAGCCCAGGCAAAGCGCGCCTAAGGAAGTTTTCACTTCAAAAAAAAATTAGAAAGTATACCTATGCTTAATTGTTTATTTCTGACAGCGCACTAAAGCATAAATATGTTACAGTAGGTATTACGTATTAATAATATAAACATTATAATCAACATTTCTGTTTTATCAAATGAATATATTATAAATTAGCATACAAAGTTTTTCCAACTGAAAATTTCGCTCCCTTTTCATTTTAAATTTATTTTTTTAATTTCCTTTACTAGAAAGTTTATTATCGTTTCAAATTGATTGAAAATATCCGCTTTCTTGTCAGACACAGTGTTTGTTGCGAAAAGAGAAAAAGTTTTAATTTTCCAGACATGCAATTCACAAAGAGCAACGAACGTAGTAAAACCTAAATTGGAAAAAGTTCGTTTCACAGTGCAGTTGTAATAATAGGTAATTATGATCGAGTCTCCATGGTGTGAATAGGGGCGTTGAGAAGTGTGATGAAGCCGCGGGAGGAAGGATGTTACACGGTGTTTAACGGTCCGACCAGCGGCCCTTTTGGCCAATATTACGAAGAATAAATTCACAATACATCGCGGCCACCTGCGCCAACTCTATGTGCGGTATGAACCCGCATACTTCGTCGACGCTTTACTGTTTTCCTGGCTAACGACTGCTGCACACTTTATGATCGTCTCTCTCTTTCTAATTCCACCGTCACCAGGTCATGGACCAGTGATATTTCAACGTTTTTCTTTAAGTATACAGTAGACTGCCACTAAGTGCGCGACTATGGCCTACGGGGGACGCAAACGCGATGACTTATTACTCAATTTTCATTCCAAATTCAACACATATACGCATTCGAATTAGGTGACTAAGAATTGACAGTGTTGTCAATTTTTCGTCACTTTTTAAACGGTTTTATTTAACTACACGTTCCGTATATTTTTTTGTTTGTTTCAAATCTTGCGATTGATTTTTCAACTACTTCTGCTTAATCGATTCTCATGTCCCCATGACAATACAATAGCAATATGGCTGACACCCGAAGATGGTGGTTTGCCTTTTTCTTCACAACCTCCTTGATATGGGTATCAAATGAAAGGGTTTGACGAGTTAAGTACGATAAGCTATGCGACGTCATTCTAAACTCAATATGGCGGACGCCCCAAGATGGGCAGGTTGCCTTTTTCTTCACAACCCCCTTGATATGGGTACACTATCAAATGAAACGGCTTGACAAGTAAATAAATGTAATACAATTAGACTAGGCAAAAACACAACCAAAAAGTTACAAATAAAAAGAAATGTAAAAAAAAACTTTTTAATTAAACGGTTTCATTTTACAATCGATGATTTACTAAAAGCTAGAAAATAATTATGGGTCACCAATCTGGGGTTATAATCAGACTAAAATAATATCGTAGGGCGCATTTAGTACCAAACTTTCTTTAGTTGGAGCTTAGACTTTCGATAAAAACGTTTTTTTAACAAATTTAAAATTGCATAAGTTCCATTGAGACAAAAATTTACCAGAGCTATAAATTCTAACATTGACCATACAGAATAGCGCCATTAGTCGTGTTGTAGGCTGTACATAAATAGACCCTGCCGCCTAGGAATGGGAAACGAAAACATCCATAAAGTGAAACGATGCTCGTATGTGGGGGTGTCGTGTGTCGTAGTCAGATTGAATTGTCGGATGGCGTTGTGACCTACAGTCAATCTTTGAGATGAATCGAAGTCTATTGCCATAGAGCTTTTTTCTGAACTTTATGTTTTACTGTGTATACATTTTTTTCGCTTACACCGTCATTTCGTCAATAACTGTTGCATTCATGTTGCATGCGTTTGAATGTCAATTGCGAGGTTGTCTCGGATTCGTAAAAAATCCGAATTGACCTTTTTCCCGTCAGTACTGTTCTCCGACGTGCGCAACAAGTTCTTGCGACAATCGCGATAATCTGATGCGCCACCGATATACGACTAATAATTGTAGAAAAAGCTTTATCAATAATATCGAACACCTACTTAAACGAATTATGTAGTTCATCAATCTCTTTACAATCTCAAATATGAAATAACGCGTCCCTTGTTCTATTACCCAAAAAATTGTTTTTCTCAATTTTTTTGCGTGTACAGGGTTTGTTCTGATCACCCTGAAAAGCTTCGATTTGGCCAACCACGGAATTTTTAGGAACGTATCGATAAACCCTTTAATTAGGACCAATTAATTTGTTTTTTTTATAAAAAAATAAATAGGCAGTATTTCAACGCTGCCTTTTTGGATACACTGGTTTCATTTACTGCGGTGTAATTAAGTTTTATTGAATTGTATTTACCTACTTTTACGTACCTAATAACAAAATATTTTATTTTATACTTATTGCAGCCTTTACAAAATTACATACGCATATAATATCTAACTTAATATAGAGTGAGATCCCAGTCACCCCAGACTTACGTGATTTTAGGAAAGATAAAATTTTTAGGATTGCTAGTATAACATAAACTTAGAAAGGAATGGATACTCGCTAAGCTGAAAGCGGGGCCGTTTTACAGGTAGCAGGTATCAAAGGTGGAAAAAAATCATGCCAACTTACGTCATTTTAGGAAGGCTGAATTTTATATATATTAATAAGTATAATATTTAAAAATATTTCCCAATGAGCCAGACAAATCTGATGGGCCAAACATCCCCCCAGACTCGTTAAAAGTTCCACTATGCGAGGAAGCATATATGCGAGCGTACACAACGAAGCAGTGAGTGTAGCAGATATAAGCGCCGTTACAAGAGCTGGTAGATACAAGAATGTATCTCACCATTCTTTCAGTGCGCTGACTACTACGACTACTACAATCAACGTGTGACAACTGTCAAATGGCCGTTACAAGTTTCACAATGGATGTGACTAGTTTAATAAATGAAACTTACGTCAAAGTTGGAAGGCTGGTTTTTACATATTTCATATATGATATTGTTATAAACAAACATATACAGTTGCCAGACACTTCCTGTGGGCCATAACTTTTGACAGACACTTTAAAAGTTGTAAAAAAATGTGGCAACTTACGTCATTTTAGGAAGGCTGAATTTTATATATATTATTAAGTATAATATTTAAAAATATTTCCCAATGAGCCAGACAAATCTGACGGGCCAAGCATCCCCCCAGACTCGTTAAAAGTTCCACTATGCGAGGAAGCGCGAGAGCATTATTCAAGCGCATAAGTACAAGTGAGATGCACTCTGACGCGTGAATATCTCTCTCTTACAACTCGTGGCTACTCTGAGTTAGTGTGTTGTTAAAAGTTCCGCTGTTCGAGGAAGCGCGAGAGCATTATTCAAGTCAATTTAAAACCGATCAAGTGCGAGTCGGACTCGCGCATTGAGGGTTCCGTACAATAATAAAAATAAAGACGTTAGGTAGGGGTAAAAAAATCAGATTTGTTTTTAAAAAGTTTTTTTACTTATACGAGTACTAGGTACCTATTTTATTTTGATCTTTTTTCCGTATCAAAAATTAAAATATATTTTTCAAGTAAAAAAAAAATATATTAATAGAATATTTCAAGAATAAAAAATAAAGTGAAAAATTCCAAAATGTTTACATTATATTAAAAAAAATCACGTATCGTCAGTTGGATTTGAATCCGGCTCTTCGTGGTGGCATGCGAACGCGTTACCATTACTCCACGTGTAACAAGGCACAAGCAATTATTTGATACACTTGGTACAGCTCTATGCCTAATTTTCCGTTTCCCATGGGAACTTAAGGACTTAGGATTTTCGTTTAGGTTTTCCTGTAAACTATGCGTGAGGACATATTATATTTCCTATTTTTAAAATTTAGGGCTCATGAGTTTCGGAGATAAGGGGGGGGGGAGATCGGACAGACAGACACAGACACGAGAGTGATCCTATAAGGGTTCAGTTTTTTCATTCTGAAATACGGAACACTAAAAATTGAAGAAAATGTAAAACAAACTGGGGAGCTTGGGTCTACAATTTGAGAAGCAACAGTGGCGTAACTACAAGGTGGCAGGACTGGCAAAAAGCCAAGGGCCACTGGCTGCAAGGGGCCCCGCCGCAGCTAACAATAAGTGGATATGCAGCACACCTCTCGACATAAAGGTACATGCAGTACGCAGCTGGGATTCTAGATGGTAGCATGTATGGTACTTAGATGGTGGCTGAAATTATAAGCGCTTATACTTTATAGGTTTGCACAACGAAGCTTTGATACTAGCATTGCTACAAGCTTAAATCGCGTTTGAAATGTCAGATAGCGAAGACGAATATTTGTGTTCTTCTGCTACAAAGTGGTATATTTTAAATACAAATTTGGGTAGGAGCTATCATGTCCACCCTTTTAATAGAAAACGCTCTAAATATGGCGTATTTCATCATTTATACCAAGAATTAAAATTTTACCCAAACCGATTTTTTGAATATTTACGTATGGAACCTAATACTTCTGAATACGTCTTAGAAAAAACTCAAAACAAATTAAATAAAAACTGGCAAAATTTCATTTATTAAACTAGTCACATCCATTGTGAAACTTGTAACGGCCATTTGACAGTTGTCACACGTTGATTGTAGTAGTCGTAGTAGTCAGCGCACTGAAAGAATGGTGAGATACATTCTTGTATCTACCAGCTCTTGTAACGGCGCTTATATCTGCTACACTCACTGCTTCGTTGTGTACGCTCGCATATATGCTTCCTCGCATAGTGGAACTTTTAACGAGTCTGGGGGGATGTTTGGCCCATCAGATTTGTCTGGCTCATTGGGAAATATTTTTAAATATTATACTTATTAATATATATAAAATTCAGCCTTCCTAAAATGACGTAAGTTGGCATGATTTTTTTCCACCTTTGATACCTGCTACCTGTAAAACGGCCCCGCTTTCAGCTTAGCGACTATCCATTCCTTTCTAAGTTTCCGTTATACTAGCAATCCTAAAAATTTCATCTTTCCTAAAATGACGTAAGTCTGGGGTGACTGGGATCTTGGACTAATATTAGATGAATTGTAATTATTATCAATAAATAAAATTAATAAATTATTAATATGGATATAAAATTAATTTTCTAACAAAATGGAAACTACTTCAGAATAATTGAAAGTACCGTTTATATTAAATTTAAAAATGCCTTGAAAACCTTGTCTTAAAAATGTGAAAATCAAGTTGTAAGCACACCCCAAATTGAACGCAATATTAATATTTATCAATCACAAATTATAGTCTGTAAAACTTCTTGTTTCATAGATGGCTTTGATGCAGTTTCACAGATGTGCGCTGTATTTTCTTACAAACCGAATGTTTTGTAGCGAAACTTTCAATAATTGTCATTGTGAAAGTTCGCTCTACGGTTTGTAAGTTTTGTCCGGGGAAATCGTAACTACGTCTTGTAGATATGTGTCGTTTACAGTGTGTCCAAGACAGTTTTCAATAGAAAATTGTCTTGGAGGTTATTGAAAATTGTCTTGGAGGTTATTAGATTATAAGAATTTTAGTACCAAACTTGTGTCGACTTTAAAAAACAATTTAAGATGGAATCTTGTTAAAAAACGCACGTCTCAGTTCTTCATTTAATTCATTCATAGAAATGAAGAACTAAGATACATGTAAATAACATCACAAAACATCCACCTGCGCTCATGGATGTTTTGTGATGTTATTTAGTTTTAAGTTAGTTGTTATTTAGTGTAGTTGAAAGACGCTAATGACCTTAGATGTCGACGCGTCTATAATCTACAATAAATAAATAAATTTATATTTTGAATAATGGTTGTGTTATGCATCTGTGGAATTTTCTTTCGTCCATAATAGAATAGAATAGAAATTTATTAATCCATAATACAATCACACGAGGATTCGTCAAAACACCAAATATAAAAATGCACCGATTAATCTGAAAGAATTATTAATTCCTTGGAAATTTCTAATTCCAAATTTTAATTAGTAATGTCGCTGGACACTCTGTATATACGACTTTGTATAGCGGATAGGTTCCTTCCTCGGTATGAACTAACAACAGAATTTCACTAAGACAACTTTTGCAGTAAAGTTTGCTGACTCCAACACGGCAATATCTATCGTCCGTTATGTGTTACGGACAACTGACTGACTCCTGCATGTAGTGCGCAGACCTTTTAAAAATATACAGGGTGTATTATATTTAAAATTTATATCCCAATCCGCTGTTAAATTGTAAATTAAATGTATATTTTAAACATGAGACGCATGTGCAGGCCCGGTTCAAGCGATCTCTCATTTTGCCACTCTTATCCTCAAATTTACTTTAACGTACAATTAATTTTGTTTTATACTTATACTTAGCTGCAATTTAAATCTAAAAAAAATCTAAAGAATACAATGTGTTTGTTCCTATAAAAACCCAAAAACCGTCCGTATAGTACGCCACCTCTTATTGCAGTAGAACTGTAAAATTGTGTTTTAAAGACCACCAACAGCTAAGGTTATTTGAGCCTAGCACCAATTCATATTTTCAATTCATTATTTTTTTTTAATTATAATTTGAAAATCCAATTGACACTTTTACCAGCTCTCGGGCTAGAACCCGGGAACTGGGCACTTGTAATAGAGGAACCATAGCAACGCCATGTTAACAACAGCATTGCTACACTCTCGGCTATTCTCAAGCCCGCAGTAGAACTGTTGGGACCTGTTGTTTTTTTGGCGTAACTGTAAATGTCGCGTCAGCTGTTCCAACTAACGGGCTTGAGGCTAGTTTCTAATTACCTAGTCATAATATTTAGTACATGCGTGATGAAAAAATCCGAAACTTGTAAGGGATAAATCCGTGATAACAAATCTATATGATGAGATAGGTATTGGTTTTTGTACTTTTTTATAGACATACTTTTTTTTGCATATACACTTAGAGAAGTTAATGCGTTCACAAATATTTTTATATAACACATACACGCTTTTAGTGTTTTTTCGTATCTGTTTTGCGAATCTTAAATAGCCGTTTATTGACTAGTGACTTTTAACGCTTTTCAGTACTATAATGGTTCATTATGTAACTAGTTACATAATGATCCATTATGCAACGCTTTTCAGTGCTATAATGAAAAAAACAGTTGCATAATGAACCATTATGTAACAGTTTTTTCATTATAGCATTGAAAAGTGTTGCATAATGGATCATATAGCACTCGTATTCGGCTTGCGATGCACACTCGCCAAGGCTCGTGTGTGCTCGCCTACTACTTGTGCTGAAAATATCGCGCCTGACGTATAAAGATGTATTTAGCACACTATTACGCAATATACTATTTTATTATGTGCAAAAATAAAAAAGGCCATCTAAAATCTACACTGATGTGATGTTAATTTGAGCGGTTATTCTCTGTAGAATATAAGACGTGGTATAGTATTTGGAATTTATTTAATGTTCTCAATATACAAATTCTCATATTATTTTTATTGAGAGAAGATTATTGGGAACTTGGGCGGTACCACCTGACGTATTTTTTAATCGCCGACGTGTCGTCCTTTATTCGAACTTTTTTAAAGCCTCTAAAAGACGTCATTTATTCGTCAAGCTGAATCATTGGTGTTGTCAGTATATAACTATATAAATTACTTAATTTTAAAGATATCAATTCAATGTGGACAGATAAAAAATATGTAAATTGGATACGTCTTTCGTACTTAACTGTCATATTATTTTTATTTATTTTGTTTTTCCTAACGGCCAACCGTTTCGTTTACACTTTAAGCCATCCCTGATGGTAAGGCGTGGTTTGAGCTAACGTATTACAATTGATATAGTAATAAAACTATATACGAAGCTTCAGACTTATTTATTAGTTTTGTTCTTACAACTTTGTATCTACGTCTATTTACAGTTAAACTTCGTCAGTTGGAATAAATGGTTTCCAAAACTTTATGTTTGATGTATTGTGCAATCGAAACGAGTAAAAAGATGGAAACCAACTCACTAATGTGTTAACGCTGTACACTTACCTTTAGGTTTACGAATTTGTTCTTTGTAAATTAATTTATCTGAGTTGTAGAACTTTTTTTCATCAACGTGTATTTTACAGAGAGAAATCGAAAGATTTCATGTATAAATATGAAGATCTTATTTACTTATACCTACTGCGTATTTTTAAAAGGTAAAAAAACACTATTAAAATTTAGCTATGTTGTAAGGGCACAATAATTTGTTTAAATCATTCTTCAATGAATGTTTGAAATGTTTTATGGATATATTTTTAAATTCGTTTGATGGAGTATGAATTGTGGAATAATGATTTCAAGGGAAAGGCGATATTTGGGAAGTTACTCGTTATTGTGTTGTCTCTTCAAGGGTAGGTAACTATGATCATGTTTATAATGACGCGCTTGTTCCAAAGAGCACAAACATTCTTTATCTCTACCAGTGACTTTAGCAGTTATATGAACATGAATTTTTTGTAATTTGTTTTTAATTTAGACGACCGCAGCTTCTAATCCGGAAAAAATACGAAAGTGCGCATACGCTTGTTGGAATTAGCGTCTTTGAAACCCGTGGATTTTGAATTTTTTTAGCTATAATTGCATGGCAACTTACTTCTGGGCGATACTCAAGAAATACCTAAATCTTCGAAACATGGGCATCTTGAAGCCCAAAATCTTTATTTCTCTTTACTATAGTCTTTCTCATCAACAGATACATAATTATCACGTGCTCTGTTATTATTTGGCTATGATCTGGTTGAATGTTCTGCTGTGTTGAGTTTCAAGCGACCAATCAGTCGCTGTCAGATGCTGATCACGCAGTTTTAATTGTATATCGGTTCATGGGGTAGACTATAATATACAGTTTTTAGGTTACAGTAACCTTACTGTAATCGAACAAAAACGTGTTCGACCATTCTGCTGTTTTGGTGGTGTTTATAATATTGGTTTGGCTTTTGTTGTAATATTATAGCAGTTATATAAAGCAAGTTATTGCTAACACATAATGCAAGATAGATTGCGGAAACTATTAGCAGATAAAATAGTTTCGGAAGTTATGGAAATCAATAACCGAGTCAGCAGATATCATCACTGGGGCTTCGCGTTATGACTGCTAGAATGAGTTTGGAATAAGCGTCTTAACATTTTTGGTTCAAGCTGTTGTCCTTGCTTTTAATCGAGATTTATTTTTCTTCTTAGGAACTTACAAAAAACAAATAGTTCGTATATTTATGAATTTTCAAGTTGCGGCTTTCAATTCATTTTGGGCTAGCACACACATGAGACTTTTTGCATCACCGCGATTGTGCGATTGAGTCACTTGTAGATTGTCAAATGCAGGCGCAGCTACCAACAGAAGGCCGCTCACTATTCGCTGAAATACATAACTGATGTATCATGATTACGCGATTGTCGAAAACATATAGCTAATAGCACACTTAGTAACGTGTTTGAGCTACTGCATGCCATGTATTCCAATGAGGCTGCATTCTCCAACGCGCAGACGCACGAATGCGAAACAAAAGCGTCGATCGCAAGATCGAGCGAAAGTGCGATTGAGTCTCCATGTTGTTGCCAAATCGAGCGATCGAACGAGAAATTTTGAGTAGCTGGGTAATCGCACGTTTAAGTACGAGGAAACAAAGGGCTTAAGGGCCACGTACAATTTGCCAACTAATCGAGATCTTTATGAAAATTCGAGTTAGGCCACATGTTCATAAGAACTTTTCGACTTAAAAGCACTTCATATCCACATACTTAAGCATTAAACTATGTGTAAAAACACATTTATATTAGTGTATACTTTTTAAAACAGTACATTTTGCACAAAGCTGGGCAAAGCACTGAACCTAAGTGTTTAAAGCACCGATCATTGAGCACTTTCATAAATGCTCGATTTATTCAAGCATCGAACACTTTCTTTTTCAGAAATGCTTAAAAGCATATAGAGCACTCATTAAAGTGCTTAAAAAAATCAAGCATAAACCATTAAGCATTTTAAAGTAACTTCATAAATCTTAACTTCAAAAGCTTGTACAAACGTTCAAAACATACAAGAAAACTAAAAAGAATCTCTAACGTCAAACGAAATAAGCAATATAAAGGATAGACGAAATATGTTTTATTAACCAAAAAACAAAAATACTATACATTTAAAGTGTTTATTAAGTATTTAATATGCTCAGTAAGCATTAAGCAATTTATGTCTGATGATTAAGTAGCAAGTCTTTATGCAAGTGCTTTAAACATCAAGCATCGAGCATTTGTTTTACAAAATGCTTTAAGCATTATAAGTGCTTAAGGCAGGGCTTCCCAATCTTTTTTTTACTGCGACTCCCTATACAGGTTGCATTTTTTTTGCGACGCCCTTCAAAAAGAATATACCTGTGTGTAGCTCCAGTAGACAAAAAAATTACTTTATTATTCAACGAAAACTCCAAAGAATATAGAATCTTAATTATTAGGTATTCATTAGATTCTAATAATTAGAAAACATAAAAAACTACAAACAATACAATTAATGAGAAGGATGAGCTTGCTTTTCTGAGCATAACTTCTCAAATCGGGTTTGAAGTTTTGAAATTTCTACTCTGATTTCTTTTTCTAAATTTATTTGTGACCAGTACTTCGATTTGATTTCGATTTGACCTGTGCGTATCATCTCGCGACTCATCTAGGATAGCGCCCTAGGGCGTCGAGACATCAGTTAGGGAACCTCTGACTTAAGGCATTATTGAGAGAACTAAATTCTCAGAACTGCCCAGCTCTGATTTTGCAGATCTTTTTGTCATATTAAATATTCAGTTTTTCTATTTGTTTTCGTTTCTACCTTAAGGTTGAAATGACGACTGCAGTCTTTTAAAATATTGTACCTATCTAAAAAAACTTGAAGTCGTTTGTTATGCGTATTTTAGTAGGATAGTTCAAAATCGATTTAAAGACAAAGATATCGTTGAGTTTAATTTCGTCCTCACTTCAAAGATGAAGTTTTTTCTTATTCTGAGCGCTGAACCGTATTAAATACACAGGAGATAACACATACGTCTTACTACGGTAACATTATATATTATGGATAGGTAGTGGATACGTCTGCATGCATCTGTTTTTACTAATGTTGAAATGCCGAAGTTTTTGTTACATTTTGAACGTAGCCCTGGTGTTGTTGTGAATTACGCAACACTCCTTCTCTCTCTCTGTCTATCTTGCTATAAAAACTTTGATTAAAGATTGGTACACATTAAATAAATTTAAAATCGACACGAATATTACAAATTTCAAAACCACTGCATCGTTTAAAAGTTTTAATAAATTTCGTGATTATAATCTATAAAAATATAATAAAAATTTAATTCTGTCTGCCAGTTCTTATAGTTCAGTTCGGAAATAACAAGCTTAACGGATCGGAAAAGCAATGAAACATTGCAAAGCAAAGCATACCCGTTTCATGCATAAAAACTGTGCCGTTAATTATGTTACATTGTGAAGTATAAGTGTGTGAGTCACTTAGTATTATTTTCGAACTGTACTATAGTTGACGTAAAAACGCTCAAATTTTTAATTGATCTGCATTTTGTTTAATCTCGATCGCTTCGAACAGGATCATTTTTGAATTTTTGGCATATTGATTATTTATACTTGTATTATTCAGGTGCTATAAATTTTGCTATTTTTTTAAAGAAATTTAGTATGCTATCAACTGCATACCCAAGGCTATTGTCAAAATCGGCATTAATGCGAGCGAAATCGCTGGTAAAGGCTAGTTGATAATATATTATTTAATTTCCTGTGCGTTTCTAATGGATAAAATAAAACGTTATTTTTATTCTAACTATAGGGACCTTTTGCACAATCCAAGTCATGAAACTAAAATGTAGGTTATGTTTAAGAAATTTTCAAAATTATTGAAGACTGTATTGTCCTAATAGTGCCTAAGTCACTAGTTAACATAAATTTTATTTTCAAAATTAGGCTTTTGATTACGTAAGCTTGTATTTACGAATTGGCAAAAAAATTAACATTTCATATTGACGAACTTTACGTGGACTAAATCAGTTGCGATTCCCAATGCATTTAACGAACACATAATTTCCTGCTAATACATGTAATATATTTTGTGTAATCCACAAATTACAATAATTGTAAAGGATTCGCCTGTATTTTAAATTAAATGCTGATTTATAGTGTGTGAACTGATCTTCAGTATAATAGGGTAGTTGACAGTGATCAAAATAAAATACGAAACTTTGTTATAATGAAAGTTTATGTTCTAAAATAGTTATTAGAATTATTATTTTTATTAATTAAGTTTCGTAAACATATTTAAATAAATAAATAAAATCATGATTTTTAATCTATGTGTCACGTGACTTCAAACACCGTGTGACGTCAAATGTTGTCAATTGTGAATGTATCCATAGCAACGGAGCTTAAATTGTTTACATCATGTTCACATAGGTACAAAACGGTATTTTTCAACACTCTGTTTCTGATATAATTAGCATCGAGTTAGTAGAAATAAACCATTCATAAAAATATGACTTCATAGGTTCCTAGAGCAAAAACGATTTTTAGCGGGCGGGGCTAACATAAATATTTCAAAAATTATTTTTGAGCTAATTTGAAATCAGAATGCAGTGTGATTTTGTTCAGAATTTATAACACAAAAAAAAATTTAGTCAAGTACCGTATTGTGTTGTGACCTTTGTACATTTTATGTAATGCCAAGTTTCTTGCTTTCTTCTTAAAAAAATACAATTTCGTTTATGTGATCACAGTTTGATCGGCATTATTAACAAAATATTCTTATTTTGCAAAATTATTGTAGATTATTATAAATGCGAAACATTTGATATACATAATTATAATTCGCTATAAAAATATATGTTGTTTTGTGGTGACATTTTAAATATGTAGGTAGGTACCTATACTTTGCGTGAAATAACTTGTTTCGTGAAATCTTTTTAAACACGTAAATAAAATTGTTTGTGATAGTTGATTCTTGATAGTGCCTACATATTAATTAAAACAGTTCTTTAAAAATAGGTCTGCTATAGTATATAGGGTGTCTCAGATCAGTACAGTGAAATAGAGAAAAAAATTCTGAGCAGACATGTCCTTATAGCACTTTCTCGATTGTTTTTCGGTGCACTAATCTGAGAATACGAACTCTTTTATTAATAATAATTTCTTTTTCTTAATTTTTATAGACCTAAAAATTTAAAACGGAAAACGTGACCTTGCATAATTTCTTTACCTATAATAAATTAGCTATCAATTTAGTGGTTCATTTTATTTAAGTATTCGTAATATTATTATTGTTATCTAAATATTTAATTTGTTTTAATTTTTATGAATAAGCAACTTTTGATAAGCGTTTTAAATTTACAATGGTGCTAATATTAAAGTTTTGTTAATAAAATCGGCAGTTATTAATTAGGTGAAATGATTTTAACAAATTAATTTTATGCTTGAGTTTATGTTTTAGTATCAACTTTATTGCACGCATTTTATGTAACAATTTTATGGTTTTGTGAATTAAAGTGATAATTTGTATATTGCCATATTGTTAATAACTACACAATTATGTAACAGTTTGATGATCAGTGGCGTGCATTTATTGGCGACGATTCTTTTAAAATATAACTGAACTATTGACATTTTAAAAATTAATATAATTTGTGTTTGAGATGGAATCTTATTGCAGAATTTAAGGTAAGTGTTTGATATCATTGGCATAACTAGAGTTGAGATGAAAAGTGTATAAAGCAAAACAGCAAAGATGCTAATCCATCGAAACGTCGAATGAGCTAATTCATATTAGACCCTAATCCATTAAAAAGGTCAAACACTTTGCCAGTCCTACAAAACGACAAACGCGTCAATCAATCAAAAAGGCTAAACTAAAGAGGATATAGAGGGGAAGCTATATATATTATATATGTTAGCGAAAAATATTATTATTGGTTATTGGTTATTATTTATGTTCCGTCTAGTTATTAATACTTAATTATTGAAAGGCTAAGACGTCATTGCGAGAAGTTCAGTCTACGGATGTTTGTTTATATAACGAAATACTCGTGTCGTCAGAAGCGCTGGTCATTAAGACAAGGGCAGACAGAGGGTATGGATTTTTATATCTGACTAGAGATTATGTTATGTTGTGTCGACCAGCGAACGAGACGCTGCGATAAATTATATTTTGTTAAAATAATACTTTGCCCGTTTTGAGTCTGGCTTATGATTTGGATTATTATATTTTGCTCTAACATATATATATCCATGGGACGCAAATGCAATGTTAAAAAAGCGTATATACGAGTTTCAGCGCTACTGTTGAGATGAAATCTTTTTTTTAAGACCACGAACAACCAGGGTTATTTGGACGTAGTATCAATTAATATTTTCAATTTATTTTTTAATAATAAATTAAAAATTCAATGACACTTTTACCAATTCTCGGATTAAAACATAAGAACTGGGGACTTGTAATAGAGAGCCTCAGAATAGATGGAATCAAATTAATTTTGTACTTATACATTGCATAACGTGCAGTGAAGATACTGATATCTTTTATCTGACGTCTTTCGCAACTTTTTACATTTGCACCGAACCTTTTTTTTCAATTTTTTATTCAAAACACAGTGCTCAAATATGTATAAACAAACCGACGCTATTCTAGATGCCAACCAATGCGTAGCGCGCGTCTCAGCTTACCAGTATTAATGATTCCTGCCCGCTAGAGTTCGCTAGCATCGTATACGGTAATATCTCCTCTATACCGACTATACTTTTTGGGCCAAACGCGGCGTTAATCATAAACTCCATCCATACCAGTTTCTTTCATTTTTTTGAAGACAAAAATCCGAAGGTACAATCTTCAGAAGAATTTTTTTTTCTTTATTCGACTTGAGCCTGAATTTGATAATTTTAATCGTACATTAAACCGAAAAAAACTATCTGAAATGCTTTTACACTATTTAGGAGAATTATACAAATGCTTTAACGAGAAACGCATACCCCCGGTTAGTGATGGGCGATTGTAAGATCTTTTACAATCGAAACAATTGCAATCGTTCATAATAACAATCGAGTCCACAATCGACTCGGAGTTTGATTTTACAATCGAAATGTTCGATTGTTCAAGTCGATTATTTGCCAGCGAATGAATACGTATAATCGCGATTTAAGGTTATATGCTAGTCGATTAATGAAGTCTGACGTTTACGCTACTCGTTCATCGTTGAATCACCGTTCACACTGTTCAGTCGGTCTCAGAGCACTCGATTACTGCACAGTCGACCATCCATCGACTCGACTACAGTTGTTGAGTGAGGAACGATTATATATTATGTGGCTCTCGACAGTATACTTACATCGTCTGTACGATTCAATACTATGCAACTTGGTCTCGGTGAACTATTAAACAACAACAATCGAGTCCAAGTGAAAACCATCGAGAGTCATCGAGTTGTTTGAACAATCGAGACAATCGACTAAAATATCTCATAATCGCCCATCACTACCCCCGGTTGAGTATCACTGAAATAAGTGCAAACAAAATTCGCACATAGAAAACTTATTTTATATAATGTCTCATTTTAATTACAAACTTTTGCGCGCTCGTAGGGTGCGGGACACTGACAGTAACAACAAATAGGTTACATGAGCTGGAGATGTTGTCCGGGATATTTCTGGAATCTTTCTCGCTCCGTTCTTCTTTTCTCATTTTCATAAAATGTTTATAGTCCTGTAGTTATTTATGGCCTTCAGTGACTGCCCGTTCGTTGATCTAGTATCGGCAATTTTTTGTTATCAACTGCTAAGACCATAACATGATGCCAAGGAAGTTTTAAGACCAAAAGTTTAATAGTTTCGGGTTAGGGTTTTTTTAAATTAGTTTTGAGTATTTGCGGCGTTTTTTTATTCAATAAAATACGTATTCTACATGAAAATCAGTTCTTTAACTGTTCTATAGCAATGAGCAGTTGGTTCGTACGAAAAACCCAGGTGTGGAATTACCAAACTTTAATCTGAAAACGGAATTAAAACTCGATTACAAGCTGAGCGCCTTATACCTGCCTAACGGAAAAGGTATAGTATCAGTGAACTATTTCAAACTTTTTTTTAAATAAATAGATACTTAGCATTTTTAAGAATCAGCACGATTTTAAAGCCAAATTAACTTCAAATTAGTCTTAAATAATTTTATTATTATGGGTAAAAATCGGTGAACCACATGTGCGAATATATTGGCCAGTACTGTAAATGCTGATATAATCTCGTCCAGCTTTTATTGTAGCTAAAAATAGTCTTAAAGAAATCCGTTTTCTTTTAGAAATTTTCCTGGATTAGTGCTGGAAAAATTTTCTCGATTTTCTTGAAATGCACGGCCATTATGTTTTGAAATATGGTCAGCAATTAGTTTCAAAATATGTGAATGAACACGAAAATAAAAGTCTAACTTAATCATATTTTCTTGTATTATGTGCTCTTTTTCTCTTAATCTATTATTTTAGAATGGCATTTTTCTGTTTAAATGACTGTTTTAATTTTTCTATAACTACACCAATTTGCTGTACACTGTGTCCAGGCAGGGCCGGATTAACCATTAGGCAGAGTAGGCAACTGCCTAGGGGCCCCGCATCGGCTAGGGGCCCCGCGCGCGCACAAAAGAAATTGAAAATGTTTCAAAGTGAAAATTTAATTGGAAAATTTGTATCCTCAATGACAATAGGTATTATTGCTTTTTTTCGACGCATGCTGTCAGTTGATGAAATACTTCATACTTACAGAACAGAACCATCTAGTATCGAGAAGTAGAACTAATAATATGGATGCGTTACGTAGCGTATTGTATGAATCATACAATACGCTACGTAATGCATCCATATTATTAGTTCTACTTCTCGATACTAGATGGTTCTGTTCTGTAAGTATGAAGTATTTCATCAACTGACAGCATGCGTCGAAATACAGTATGATAAACAAAAGTTTTGAAATGCTTGATCTGTAATTGCGTTTTGTGTGAAAAGGGGCCCCGAGAATTGCATTGCCTAGGGGCCCCGACATGGTTAATCCGGCCCTGTTCCAGGAATTGTTGGGATTCTGTTGTACATATTATGGCTTTACCATGATCTATTACGTTACTTCATAAATTCTGATCTGAGAACTGCCTAAATTTTAAATGACTGGAATTTAAATTTATTGTTAAAAATAATAATAAATTGGAAATGGCTTGATACTAAACTTAGATAACCCTTATAGCCAAATAATAGTAAATACATATATACAAGGTTTTTTCGATCTACTTATTTTATTTTTAATGGGTGATAGTGCACGTAGTGTTACAACGCCTTACTAAAAGTTGTAAGATAAGAGAGGAAAATTATTATCTAAATTCATATTCTAATGATTATTATAGTTGACATGAAGCTAATTTGTGGGGTTAATGCTGAGTTGCAGAAAGATTGTGATCGTATACCTAATTACACTTTTTATACATGTGAAACTCTCTCTCATGAAGAACATTAGATTATACTCATACAAATTATTGATCTACAGAGAAAAAGAT
The DNA here is from genome assembly GCA_039654895.1 of Mongoloraphidia duomilia. Lineage (NCBI taxonomy): Eukaryota > Metazoa > Arthropoda > Insecta > Raphidioptera > Raphidiidae > Mongoloraphidia > Mongoloraphidia duomilia. Next base: position 28,196,542 of record CM077522.1, read on the forward strand.
CGCTTTTCAAGCTAAAATTTTCAATCGATCAATTATTTTTTTAGCAAGATCGATTTGAAATTCTACAATGCTTTTCTTATGAGAAAATATGTGCGGTTACAATCGAGTTTAAGTGCATCAAAATTATCATACAACTTTTACAAAGGTGTTTTAACACTAATCGTCTTCTTTTTAACCATTAAAAATAAAATAAGTAGACGGAAAACGCCCTGTATATACTAAAAATATACTTCTAGTTCTTTGGTACTGTAGGTTGCCCTGTAACATGATGCGACAGTGACCGAATTAAATTAAAGCTACCTCAAATCAAATTGTCTATAGAGTTGTTGTGAAAAATAATATGCAATTACTCGGAACGAATGATAGTGTTAGCAACGCGTGTGATTGCTGCCCTCGTACCTCGGGCAGCAAACTTCACACTGGTTGCAAACGCTATGTTTCGACCCTTGTAATGCAGTATACTATGCCGTGTCTCTTCTATTGCAATTTGCAAACAATGATTCTAGTCAGCGGTTTAGAACGCAAGTTTGTAAGTGAGCAAAGCTATACCTACAAGTCGACTGGCGACTATCGAACTGTATGAATGTCGTTCGGCAAACAGCGGTATGTTGTTTACATTATCTACACACTACCAGAAATGTAACTTATTTTTACGCAAAATCTACATCTAAATGATATAAATTGACATTTGCATAATAATGTACAGTCGCGGACTTAAAAAAGTTTACACCTGTATCGTCTAGTTACCCGTTTTTTTAATTTTTGCATATTGTAATTTGGTTTTTGATAGTAATGTATCTATTACTAAGGTTACATCCTAAAAATTCAATAAACAATTATTATCAAAACACCTCAGTTGTTTGTTATACAATCCAAATTACTCAATATTATTCAATTAAAACATAAAAAGATTTGATAATAATTGATACTAGCAAATTTCTTTCTCCAATCTTGCAATAATTCTTCTTTTTTGTTCATTTTAATAATTTCGAGGCATTTAAACGACAATTATTTCTTTTCATTTTTGACATTTACGTTTACGTATTAAAAACTAAATTTGTTCCTAAGCTACTGACTTTTTGTGAACTTACACTGAAAAACCCAAGTGTAAACTTTATTAAGTTCGCGACTGTACCTATATATTCATTTTTGTTGCCATAGTTACACCGTGTTATAGTGTTAAATATGTAACGGAAACGTTAAACGGTTCGAAAAGACGTTGGACTCCAAAAAACAGGATTTTTTGAGGTTAGTTCAGTTCGATGCGTAACTCATGCGAGCTTCTACGTACATGCATGCATGTATGTATGTAATGCGTTTGGATTTTAGACGTTAAGTCGTTCACGCGGCTGTAAAACGCACCTGCGACTGCATTAAAAAGTTAGTGCTATATAATGCGTTGGTACCGACACGGCTTTAGTGCCGCACACTCAATACTCATCTACACTTTGCGTTTCGTTCACATCGACTGTTCTGCAACGCATGTTGACGCGTCGCATTGTTATATAGATGAACCGAGTTATTATGGTAACGATTTAAGATTTTATCAAATTAACCTAAGAACAGAGATAGCTATAGAAACAACATTTCACGTCGCTTGTGAAGCCACAACTATACACTAAAGTACTACCTGTCAGGTACATTATGATCATTCGTTGCTTGTATTTCGTAGTGTTAATTACTCTTTGTTTGATAAAGTAAGTGTTTTATTAGAAAAAAATGGTGTCGTGTTGTGTGCCTGCAGGATGTTACAATAAAGGTTCGAAAGCCCTTATTAAAAATCAAAGTGTTTAAAATGGAGTTGAAATCATGTGACCTCAATGTGACTTATTGTTCTCCGTACGTCTCGACTGGCTTCAGTTGTACATACCTACAAACTGTGATATGCTCCTTCTATATAGCTATTTCTGTTCTGCAACAATTCGTTATAATCAGTATTCAAAATTAAGCAAAAAAAAATCTAACAACATAATTTATCTAGTTTACAATTAATCCCCTGTAGGCTGCAACCTATCTACCGTTCGGTGTTAGGTCGTACTCTTATGTAAGTTATTGTAAAGATGACATAATCCTTAATATTTTTGGTTATTCTCGGGACTGGCTGAAAAATAAAAGTCAGTCGCGTTCCTTCTCTCAAAACCCTATCATTATTTATTATCAACTTATATTTCGTGAATCTTATCTTTCGTTCTATATTTTGATTAATTATTTTGTATTTTTCTTTTGAAAGTTATTGTTTTGTGTTTAGTAAAATATATTACTTACTGTGCTCGTTAAAACACTGTCTTTTTTCATTTTTGTTTTTCCTTGGATTAATAATAATTGGTTGAGCAAACGTAATTTTGGGCCCAGCAACTCTGAAAACTACTATCCACCCGTTTGCTCAACGTCACCCGGCCTTTAACGTTACAGAATGGTAGCAGTTCGTTGTTATTATTTTTCCTAAAATTCAAAAACTTTAATTTTAATAACGATTACTTCTTGTACATTCGATAGTGTTATATAAAATAATTTTTGTATTCTCTTACGCAACCCCTTTTATTAAATTCATATTGCGTATCGCATTCCTTTGTGAAGTTTAAAATATTGTATTTTTGAAAAAATTATTAGTTTACATTCTTATAAAAAAATAAAAGACAAGATTCTTTCCCAAATTCCTGTGAACCTTAGCTTCGCTTTCACCATCCTAGCGTACAGTGTTTTTATTGTGAAGTGGTTCAGTAAAAGTTATTACAATGCCGACATCTACAAGATCGCAAAGCAATTCCGCCACGGATGAAGATGCTGCAACTTCAGCAAGCGGTCAGCGTTCAGCCGCTAATCCTCCGCCGTCAACATCTATAGATCAGCCGTCCGCATTAGTTCAAGCCATGGCGGTTCATATGCAACTGACAGCGGGTATACACGACGTCGTACAGCGATTATCTCAGTGGTCCGAGAATTTGACAAAGCATGTAATAAAGAAAGACACGGAATTCAAACACGATTTGTCGAATTTTTTGTCTAAAGTCTCCACATGCAGCGGTAGCGAACCTATCAAAGTAATTCTATTCATCGAAGAAGTACAGGATCTAATCAATTTGAAGTTGCAGCCTGAGACAACGGTGCTTTCTGCTCTACTCAGCCGTGTCGAAGGGGAGCTTTTAACCTGGTGGCCCGATGCGACCTTAAAGTGTCAAACATGGCCGGACCTAAAAAGAGAATTACTGATTCGGTTTGTGCCGACGACAATTAAATTGCAATTAATTAACGCTCAAATAAGAAGATTTCAACGGCCGTCTGAATCGTTCAGCGATTTCATTCGTGATGTTTCCAGAAAAGCCCGGGCATTAAACGCGGAAATTCCCGAATTTGAATTAATTTGCCAAATTTGGGCTCACACCAACACTAACACGTTGGTCGAGCTGAAACATATACCTATGCCGGCTACGTTCATCGAGTTGGAGGAATTAGCGCGTCGGATGAATCAGTCTGATCAACTAATCCAACTAGCCCGGGAGCGTGAACAGTCGTCGTCAGAAGCTCGTTCTAACATAGAAAGCAGTCAATGCGCGTACTGTAAGCTACCGGGACATCACATTACGCAATGCCGCCGTCGTCAAAGGGTCAACGAGTCCAACTCTACAAGCCAGACAAAAAACTCCTAAGCCTACGGCTTGGTTTAAAATCAAGTCACTCAGCCAATCATGACAATTGTACCCTACCAGTTATCCAAGTCAACATTAATAACTCACCTTTCCATGCACTTCTTGATTCTGGTGCTTCGACGAATTTCTGCGATGAACGCGTCGGCAACATGCTTCTTCAGTCCGGTTCGGCATTCTCTTCGACGTCTAACTCTAGAATACGTCTCGCTAACAATAGCCTGGTCTCTGCTGAAAAAGAATTATCGGTCATCGTGAAGATTTCCAATTTCACCTGGAAGCTAAATTTCATTGTAATCCAGAACCTATCATTCCCTTTCATAATCGGAATCAAGTCTCTGCGTAAAATGAAAGCTGTCCTGAATTTTTCTAAATCTTACCTTTCCTTCAATTTTCATCCGGACGTTGTCATTCCCTTTATCCATTTACCGAATAATTCTAACATTAAGTTATTCACCATCGTCGAATCTTCGTACAAGCTATCTGAAGATCAAAGCTTACAGTTACAACAATTAACGCAACAGTTTCAAAGCACGCTCACTAATACTCTTGGTCGAGTCAAAGATTTCCACTATCAAATTCGTCTCAAGGATCCAACTCCAGTTCATCAAGCTCCCTATTCCTTGACCCCGCCTAAAGCAGCAGCGATGAAACTTCACATCAATAAGCTTCTGGATCTTCATGTTATCGAGCCTAGTCAGTCGCCGTATTCCAGTCCCTGCTTCTTGATACCGAAGAAGGATGGAAGTCAGAGACTCGTCGTCGATTATAGGAGGGTGAATCAACGCATTTATTACGACGCCTATCCAGTTCCGAAGCCCGAGTCAATATTTCAATGCCTTAGTGGGGCCGTCATATTTTCTAAACTGGACTTAAACATGGCTTATCACCAGCTGCCTTTAACGGAAGGTTCTAAACCGATTACGGCTTTTTCGACGACATTTGGTTCTTACCAATACAACTACTTACCTTTTGGGCTATCCGTCTCGGCAGCCGCCTTGAACAGAATCATGAATACTATGTTCGCCGACTTACATTACAAATTCGTCGTGAATTATTTCGACGATCTTTTAATTTATTCAGCCAACGTCGACGATCATATACGGCATATCCACGAAGTTCTCGAGCGTCTACACAAGGCGGGTTTCACGGTCAATCCCGATAAAGCCCATTTATGCAAGTCAAGACTCAAATGCCTCGGATACGTCATTTCAGCGGAAGGATGCCACATAGATCCTGGCAAAGTTAAGGCAATCCAAGAGCTTCCAGTGCCTAGTAACCTGAAAGAACTAAAAACATTTCTGGGCATGACCGCATACTTTGCTAGATTTATAGAGAATTTTAGCGAGTTAGCGGCCCCCTTGAACCATCTGAAAAGGAAAAACGTCAAATTTAGTATGGAGCAACTTCAACTAGACGCTGTAGAGACGTTGAAAGGAGCTCTGTCAACTGCGCCTGTTCTTAAATTTCCTGACTTTGATCGAAAATTTATTGTACGCAGTGATTCGTCTGACCTCGCACTGGGCGCCGTTCTCCTCCAAGAGTTTTCGGATGGTACCCATCCTATAGCTTATGCCTCCCGTAAGCTGTCAAACCCCGAGAAACGCTACGCAATTATGGAGAGAGAGGCACTTGGAATAATTTTCGCCTTGGACAAGTTCAGTGACTACCTACAAGGTCAAGAGTTCCTTCTACAGGTGGATAACGAGGCCCTTACCTGGATGATCCGGCACCCCAAACAACTCGGCAAGGTTGGAAGATGGGTCCTAAAACTGTCGAAGTACCGTTTCCAGGTCCAACACTTACGGGGTCCCTTAAACTCGGTCGCCGACGCACTGAGTCGTCTGTACGGATCATCTGAGGTACAAGAAGAAAATATTAACATCCTACAGGAAGTTCCGCAAAGCTTTCTTTCCCTCAAGAACCACCAGGAGTCCGACGCCGAGACTCGCCTCATTTTGGAGCGCCTAAGAAGCGGTCAAGATGTGACAGGGTACGTCGAGCGCGAAGGTCTTCTGATGCGACTAGTTGGAAAAAATCGCTTAAAAAGAGTGGTCGTCCCATCTCCGGTGCGGAACATGATATTATATTATTTTCATGACCTGGACGCTTCTCATCCTGGCATAACGAAAACCTACCGTGCTGTCGCTCGGCGTTTTTGGTGGCCTGAAATATTTAAGGGCGTTCGTCAATATGTTAGATCATGCGAAATCTGTCAGCGAGTTAATCCGGCCAATCGTCGACTTGGAGCGCCCATGGCGTCATCGGTACCGACAGCGGTATACTCTAGAGTCTACATAGACTTCTGCGGTCCGTTGATTCCGTCATCTTCAGGAAATCGCTATGTGCTAGTCGTCCTCGACGGGTTCTCCAAATGGATTGATGCAATTCCTTGTCGACGGGCTACGGCCGCCGTCACCGTAAAAAAGTTGGTGGACACGTGGAGTACGTATGGGCCTCCAGAAGTTGTCGTCTCCGATAACGCGACTGTTTTCCGCAGCGGCCTGTTCAAGCGAATGACGCTAGCTTGGGGTATGAAACATGTATTTACCGCCCCTTATCAACCGTCAAGCAATATGGTTGAACGCTCTATGCGCGATTTGAAGAAGTCTTTGACCATTTTAGTTCAATCATGCGCTAAAAATAACCACAAAGACTGGGACAAATACCTCAAGCTGTTTACGTATTCACACAACGCCAATGTTTCGGAGGTAACAGACCAATCGCCAGCCAGCATCTTTCTGGGTCGCGAATTACCTCGACCTCTCGATCGACAATGGGACCGTTCTAAGAAATTAACTAAAGCGACACATTTTTGTATCCTGATTTATAAAACAATGTTTTAAGTGATAGTACTATATTTTTACGCAAGTTTGAATAAATATGCCAACAATTTTTTGTTTAAAATTTGCAAGTTTTATTTTCGGTTTAAATTTTATTATGGTTAAGTAATAGATCAAGAGCTAGGCAACGTAATTCGAGGAGTCATTTGAACAGTCGTGAAAATTTTAGTAATGAATTTTACATACCTGCTAAACAATAAAATTCGATTCTGGCGGCTGGGGTACACTACCCTAAAATTAGACAGTTAGTGATAGGATTTTGTTCTGGCTTCATATACAAGGTGTCTCAGAGAGCTTTGCACTTTTCTTTCTAATTTTGCTCGACTGTCACTAGTGTTCACAACTAACTTTATTTGGAACTTAAAACTACATTTATTAGAAATTCGTTTATGGAAAATTATATCATCTAGATGTCGCCCATTTCGCCGCTGGCACTCTTCCAAGCAATGTCTAAATTTTCCATTACGCTTGTGCATAACTCAGGAGTAACGGCTTCAATTTCTTCCTGGATACGACATATAAACTGAATCAAATTTCTGTATCCAGAACTTGATTAGATTGGTACTAGGTGCTTCATTGACGTTGTGAAGACCATAACGAGCACGAAACCGACGCCGAACTGCGATGTAACGATTTAATTCAAAAAAATTGCGAACACAAAACGCACGTAGTTGGACATCAAACCGTTCCATTAAGACATATCAATTCTGACATTAAATTTCCGGGGCTTAATTTACTCATTGCAAAAATCAGGCAATTATATCTCAACAGGCTTTAAAGCTATAGACAAAATAAAATTGCAATAGTCTTTGAGACACCTAGTATTACCTATCCTACATATTATATTTTATTTATTCTGTGAAAATTTCAAAATTTCTGAAATAGCAAATACCTATGGTATTTTTTAAATAAACATTTACAGCGTTCTGTCAACATTTAGGAGGGGGGCAAATATTTTGGCAATAATTTTTTTGAATGAAAAATACTATCGAAAGAAACCTTCTGAAATTTCATGACTTTTACTTTAAATAAATTGAATCTTATTTCTCACCCTCTTAGTAATTTTGGGGTAGTATACCCCGGCCGCAGGAGGCTGCCAAAATCGACTTTTATTGTCCACAAGGTATAGAAAATTTAATACCTAAATTTTCACGACTGTTGAAATGGGTCTTTGAAATACGTTGCTGGCTCTCCTTCTATAAAGAAAGCGGTTATAGGTATTTATCAAGACGTGAATTTGATTATTTACTTAGACTACGACAGACATTGAAACGTCTCAAATAGCAAAATGAGTTATTATAAACGGTAATTGACTAGTTACTGCAGTAGCGACACATTGAAAATTTTTATAGTAATTTATAGTTACTGTAAACCATAAGGTATATGAATTGAAAGGTAGTATTGTGATCGGGCGTTAACATAACAGCGATAGATGACATCTCGAACGCTTTCTGTTTGTGGTCCCGGGAAAGTATGAACGAAATAGCAATAGAAGTTGTTATGAACACGCGCATGAATTAGTTACGTAACTACTTACTACAACAACCCCATATCACGAAACTTCCTGCTTGTGGTTACGGGAACGTATAAACTAAATGGTCACATCAGTAGATAGTAAGCTGTGAGCTGCAGTTAACCAGTAACGTTATTGAAATAGCAAAACAACTTACTTCGTAACTTTCTGCTTGCTGTTACGTTACGGAAAGATATGTGAACGGCAACACGACTTATTGTGAACCAGCGTTTATCAGCTACATACATCTACGGTACCAACACGCAATACTCCGGCTCCTGGAGCACTGCGACTGTCGGGAAGTACTTATTCTCGGCTTGAAACTTTCTTCTTTATAGTTACGGCAAGGTGTGAACTCGACGGTCCCCAGTTTTTATTCCCTAACTCTAGTTTTCTGCTTTGTTAAAGTTACATACATTCACATAAACTCATATAGTGCTCAGTCATTTCCCTCATTTTATAGCTGTTTAAGAGCGTTGGATGGTCTCAAAAGATCTCTGAAGATGCTTGTAGATTGATAGAAATTATACCAGTTACGTACCTTACTACTTGACAAAATGTCACAGTGTATAAAAGGTGTATAACCTATTTGTAAAAAGAACGGAATTATCGTCAACAGATGAGTTAAGTCATTTGTGGTTAGTTTAATTATTGTTGCTAAAATAAAAGAAAAAAAGGGGTACGTCTGTATTGCGGGTACAGACACATGACTTAAACAGTGTTAAACACAAATTATTGTATATTCACTGCCACGGAAAGAAATAAATCCACTTTTATTTATCTTATAAATTCAAATGTTCGTAAAATACATTAAATAAAATAGTTGTAATTTTATTTCTTTACATTTTAAATTGTTATTTAATACCTACCTATATTTTTTCATTTAAAAAAAAATAAATATTAAAAGCCTTCGGGATTCGAACGTAGTTTTGGTGTTTGTACCTGTCGGAAGACTCGTAATTTACCATATAGCCACACAGGTCTACTATACATCTGGCACCTTGACATAGTTATACATGTTTCACATGTCAGCCGCTTCCCCTGTTTCCGTTACAACTAATATTTCTAAAATGCCACCCCGATATGAAACAGACGTTATTCACGTCAAAAATAAAGCCGCAAATTTGTGACAACATTACGTGATAATAATAATTACAAAATTATGACTGCGTAGAGCATTAAACTGGATGACATTTATGTTGCTCAGCAGATTTGTAATCCCGCATCATAAGATAAATTAAAATTAATTTACATCAAAAGAGTGAATGAAGTGGGGAAATTTCATTTTTGTCAGGGCAAGCTCTGTGCTATAGTTGAGAGTGCCATCTAATATACTGCTAATTGCATGTACATTTGAAAATTTGGTCTTACGACTGTTAATCACTTATAGTACCCATACAGAGACAGGCAAGGAATTATTTCTGTCAACTAGAGCTCCTTACTATGAATAGTCGCACACTATCTAGGGCCCATTAGGCTACCGGAGTCCACGATATTTTTTATAAAATAAATTATATAAAGGCAAACTGAGTATGATGAAATTAAAATTTATCTATTTCAAACATCGCAGTTAATTTAGTATATGATATGGATATAAATAAAGCCAAATGAGGACTTCTGATATTCATGTTTAAGGCCCACGATGGTGCTAAAATAGCTGGCATTGCCGCATTAATAAAAGAACTTTTCCTTTGTAACGGCATGTACACGTTAGCATATAATATTATTTAATCACACCTAAAAATCTGTCAGCTGAATCTTTATTTTATCGCGGGCCTGTTTTAATATCTTCACGTAATCTTGCGTGTCTCGTTTTAATACCATCACCCTATATGTCTCAAAGGGGTGTACTTATACCATATATTGTACGTAGAACATAACATTTGTCATGACGTCCCCTCCTCTGCCCCTCGGCTAGCAGTTTACCGTAGCCATCTCTCCCTGTCCTACCTGCATATTTATTATACGTACCTACATTTTATTTCCCGCGTCTTATTTCTGTACATATAACTTTATTTACTTTACAGCTGAAGAAACGCTTCGTGTATGCAATATTCTAACATTTACTCAAATCTGTGTGGATGCTGAAACAGTGTCCGTCAAACAGTGTTCCATAGAAGTTTAATGTGACTGATATGTTTTCTCTATAGACAACTAAAGTCCGACCGAAGTTTCGGCCAGAAATTGAACCTTCGGCGAAACATTCGCCTTCGGTCAAAAACAGCTCGAAGGTTTTCTTGAAGCCGAACTAAATAACCGAATGAGTATTACTTTATTTAAATCACACACACAACTCTGCAAACAAAAAATATTTTTAAAAAATAACAAGAAATGAAAAAATACTTCCCTAATTCAACGCAATTCCATTCAGCTTACAATATTAAGTATTTTCCGTCGCTTTTTTACAATTATACAATACCTTCGGCTTCGGCCAAAAAATCGGCCCTCGGTCGGACTTTATAGAGAATTTGCAGTGTAGTGAGCAAGCTTAAGCAGTATGTCTCTCAAAGTCAGGTTGATACCCAAATCAGAATTACGAGGTTTCAAACTCGAGAGGGTTTTATGAAAAACTCAAAAATTATATAAAAAAATCAAAATTGGCATCTAAATTCAAGCAGAATAATCGAGAAAATGTAATCATTATGTGAGAAGCAGTACTAAACATATGATATATTTTTTTTAATAATAACCATGTTGGAGTCGCAGTCCACATACCGTTTAGTATACCTACTTTGGGATTACAGAGGTACGAGGTTGACAATCGCTAGTCTAAACATTTTCCTTTTATGCGTATGCTCTTTTTTCTTTGTAGTAGATACTAAGTTATTTATGTGTTTAGATATGTGACATTTTTCAGTCTAATTACAACTTTTTTTTTAAATATTGTGTGTGAAAAATAGGATTAAGAATATTTTTATTCTGACAGTTGTTTGACTGCCACTTGTATTGGTACCGCCAGAAAGATGTTGAAAAATGCTCGTTGTTTTTATAACCGACACTTTTTTATAATATAGGATACCTAATATTTTTCATAAGGATTGCGTTCACTGTTGTGCTGTTATTATATTAGATATTTTAAAAAATACGACCGTTTTAAAATTGTTTACGATTTTTTTTTGGGTAAAAAAATTACTACAATTTTTATCCAGGCTGTAAAATATATATCTTCATTAATTCAACAGTTAAAAATCGCTTTCCAATTTATTGAACATAAATGTCGACGTAAAATGTTAAAAATAAAAAAATAATAATAGGTAATCATTCCGAGCAGAATTTTAAATGTATATAGGTAGTATTAACTCAACTGTGCAAATGTGATTTACAGATATTTTTGATGCGTTTTAAAGATGACCTTTTCCTAATGGTTTGAGACAAATCATTCCATAATTTTAGGCCCAAAACAAGGAATGATTTCGCACCGATAGCTGCATTGCACTGTTGCACTAAAGATTAGATTATAGAGGTTCGACAACTAAGTGAAATATCGCCTATAAGCTACTGACTCTGGTATCTTACTATAAGAGCTAATAAATTTATTTATTTATTTACCGGTAATGATAGAGAAATGTTAAACATAATCAACAATGCTAAGTAGACCAAGTTCGTATAGAATAGATATAGAATATAATATTATGTTTGATCATGTCGTCAAATTACATTACTCTTTTTAAACCCTTTCTGCCCACATTACCCACATACCCTACACATGAATCTTGTACACGCAGTAAGTCTTCCAATTAAATAATTAATTAGCTAATACAAAACCACGATGTCAAAATTAAAAAAAAATCAGTGCATCTATTAATTTGAATTTTGCATCACATGAAAGAAGACGTTTTTAATTTTAAATAAATTTAAGCTCGATTCAACATAGAACTAAAGGTTGTATGCCATAATATAGCAAATGTTATCGGGAAAGTGGGCGCGTACACAAATCAAACACCTTATTACGCTGTGTATAACGTTTCGCCGGTAATTCCAGCTTCTTCAGATACTAAAAAATACATATCAATTAACAAACATGTATAAATAAAAAAAAAAAGTTTTTAGGTTATTACCGTAGCTGAATGATGTTTTTGTTAATGTTTAAATTAGTCATTATGGTAATAATATGTACTTATATCCAAAAACACAAATTGGAAAGTAGTTTATCTATATTTTCTAATAAGCATTTATAAAACCATGTGATTCATTTAGACAGCATTAATTCAGTTATTAATTGTTTTAATAATATGACTAATTTTAATATTAGAAAATATAGATAAACTACTTTCCAATTTGTGTTTTTCGATATACATATTATTACCATAATGACTAATTTAAACATTAACAAAAACATCATTCAGCTTAGTATCTGAAGAAGCTGGAATCACCGGCGAAACGTTATACACAGCGTAATAAGGTGTTTGATTTGTGTACCTGTCCACTTTCCCGATAACATTTGCTATATTATATCAATAATGGGCGTGAAACCAGAAAAGTTGTATGCCATATTAAAATTGTAGTTGAAAATTGTATTTTTATGGAAGGTACCCACTCCGTACTAAAAACAATAGTTATTTCAGCAAGTATAGAGGGTATTATGGTTTCGATTCGCTATAGTTTTATATATATATATATATATATATAATATAATAATAATAATAATATTTATTTATTCCTGTGACATAAATGTATGGAATAGGTCATAAAAGATACAATAAGTTACATTGTTGTGGAAAAAAATTCCTTAATTGAATAAAAGGAGTGCTCAAGTAACAGACTCTTGACGATCCGCTTAAAACGAGTCAAACTATTTATTGACTTTACATTTGTCGGCAAATGGTTATATAATTTCAGAGGCATAATATTAGGACCTTTAGCAATTAAATTTAAGTTATATTTCGGAATAGCCAGTTGGTCTTTATTCCGAAGGTAATGGAATGTGGTGTCGCTAACTTTAGCAAATGAATCAATATTTTTCTTGACATATGTTGTACAATTGTAAATATATAAAGAAACAACTGTTAAGATCTGATAACGTTTAAACAGAGGTCGGCAAGAGTCTGTATAATTTGCGAATGACATCAGTCTAATAATTCGCTTTTGCATAATTAAAATATCGCCAATACGAGTGGAGTTACCCCAACATACAATACCATAACTCAAAGTGGATTGGATACAACCGAAGTAAAATGTTTTTAAAATATCAACACCTAGAGATGTTCGAAGATGGTAAATAATAAAGCAATAGGAGGCCATCTTGTCAGTAATAATACTTATATGTTTATGCCAATTTAGTTTAGAGTCTATGTATATACCCAAGAACTTTTCTTCGGATGATTGTTTGACAGATTTGCCATTAAACTTCAATAAAATATTTTGATCCAGCTCCTTAATGCTAAATTGAAGAAAAGATGACTTGGAGCTATTTAAAACAAGGCCATTATTGTGGCAAAACTTTTGCATGTTAGCTACACAATCATTAAGCTTGAGTGCAAGTTCGGGTATATTATGTGCAAAGGTAGATACGGAAGTGTCATCAGCGAAAAGTGTGGTAAAATTGTTAGCGCCAAGATTGATTACAATATCGTTAATAAATAAAATGAACAGTAGGGGACCGAGATTACTACCTTGGGGAACTCCAGTTGTAGTGGCCAGAGGTTCGGAATAAAAACTACCGCTGTCATTTTTAAGCACCACGCTTTGTGAACGATCTGACAGGTAAGAACTCAGCCAATTAAGAGAAACTCCACGAATACCATATGATTCTAATTTATTAAGTAAAAAATCGTGGTTGATAATGTCAAAAGCTCGACTCAAATCAAAGAAAATACATGCACTGAGTTTTCTCTTTTCTAAGGATTCCATTACATAATTGATCACTGATATAAGGGCATCCTGAGTAGATGAACCCTTAGTGAAGCCGAACTGTCGATTGGATAAAATATTATGAGCGTTGAGGAAATGTAATAATCTGGAATAAAAAGCTTTTTCATAAATTTTTGAAAATGCTGACAGAAGTGACACCGGTCTGTAATTGTTAATGAGTGAGCTATCACCTTTCTTATGAATGGGTACTACAATTGACAGTTTAAGAAGTGAGGGAAACAAACCCTCTTCGAACGACTGGTTTATTAAGTTCGATAAAGGAGGTGCAATAAACTCTGCTACGTGCAAAAGTAGAGAACATGGAATCCCATCCGAACCTGCTGAGTTCTTACCTGCTATTTCGTGAATGTATCTAATAATTTCTAAAGAATCAATAGGTATTAGAAATAGTGAAAAAACATTTTATTTTATATATATATATATCGAGATCGATTGCATTTAAACTGGTTCATATTCGCCTTTAATGTGTTGTGCTGGCGGCTGTCTTCTTTACATTTTGCACGACGTATACAGGATGTTAGAGAAATACAGCCAAAAAAATGTAGAAGTGTGTTAGAGTTTAAATAGAAAACACCGTTTCAAATTATTTTTTATGGTACATCAAATTATGGCTGGGTTAAAACGACATCACAAAATATCCATGAGCAGAGGTGGCATTCAAACCTACGACAATCTGATCCAAAGGCCAGCACACTAACCAACCTAAATTTTTTGGATATATAGATAGATAGAATATTTATATTTGCGTCAACTACGGAGTGACAACTCGTCAATTTACAAGATATAAATACAATCTTAGTTTTTCACTGTGAGAAAATATCTGAAATTTCTGTGAGGATTTTTATACATTTTTGCTTTAAATTGGTTTATGGGAAGATGTTTTCTATATCATCTGGCAGGTGGTTGTAGAACCTCAAGGTCCAGTAATTCGACCCATTTCTTAATTTATTGGTGTATTTCCCGAACATCCTATATATGCGTTCTGCTGTGGCGTACCGTGCCATGCCATCCTGTCACCGAGGATTTGCACTCACCACATTATACAAGAGATATTGTAGTAATTCAAATAAACGCAACGATCCTTTTATGGTGGCAAATATATCCTCTCAGCATTGAAGGCGAAGCGCGAGAGGCATTACAGATATTAGATTCGACGGAAACACACACACACACACACACACATATATGCATACAGGTTGTCCACGCGAAAATTTTATTTTATTACGCATTGTATTTCAACCCGTATATGTCAGTGACTTTTGCCTTTTATTTATTTATTCTTTGTTTAATATTTCTTTTTACAATATTACATTAATGCGACAACGAAAAGAGTTCCGGAATTTACCTATATCCAACTTGGAGTGTGGTCCAACCCTAGGATCGGTTAATTAAGCCACTTTGCCATGCTGACGTACATGTTTAGACGATTATCTGTAATAGGGATGTTATAGAGCTCCGTACCATAACCATTGGATATCCGAAACCGATATATAAATATAAAAATGCCCGAACCGTAACGGAATAAGTAGATATAATAATTATTTAATTTTAAGGCTATAACTACTGTGTTAAATTTTATTGTGAACACAACAAAATTTATATCTACTTATTGATAAAATAAATATAAAGATATCCATAACTGGAACTATCCGAAACTATCAGATATCCAAAATAATTTCATATCCCTATCCATAACCGAAACCGATAAAATACTCTTAATATATCCGTATCCAAAACCAATAAAATACTCCTAAAATATATCCGTATCCGGATTCTAAATCTGATATCCGTAACAAATCTATTCCGTAAATAAATAATTCCTTAGTAGCTCTCATTATGTGAACAGTTTTCGATGTTTTTATTTGGACTGACTTTAGTATGTCAATTGCCATGTTTTTAAAATATCGACCACCTCAATTCACTTCATTAACCGGACAATTTTGAGATATCAGTAATAAAATATAGTAATGACATCTGTAATTTCGTTTTCTTGCATTTTTCTTTTGTATGATATCTAGACGGTAAAATATGTTTTCGAATTTTTTGTCTGTCTGCCTGTCTGTTGTTTGTATAAGCATCACTTGAAGTCGGCTGGACCGAATTTCTTAAACTTGATATAGTACTGCAATCTTGACATCCAAACTTTAAAGTACAGAATATTTTTTATCCAGCTACAATCGTGATGGGATAAGGGAAGATCCTCCAGGGGGAACATTGGAATCTAGTTGTTCTCGCATTTGCATTCCAATGTTCTTTGGAAATCGGCGTTCCCAGGAGCCCGAGCTCGTACCAGTCGGTTTGTGTATGCCGCCTGGCAGATTCTAATACACAAATGGATTATTAATTGTTGTGTTGAAGACGCTAATGACCTGAGTTGTCGACGCGTCTATAATCTACAATAATAATAATAATTTAAAGGAACAAAATTGTCATATCTAGTGACGTAATGAGGTATATTACTGACGGATAGTGACAGTATGTTAAAACGAGCGATAAGGAGTTTTAACAGTCACGCGAGTCGTTATATCATTACGCACGAGATATATGTTTTTTTTGCCATATCCACTATAAAATAGCTGCTTTTCACTTCATTTTCTGTATTTTCAAAAAAAAATACAGTTCATGTTGAGTCGCCAACTTTACTTCTACCGTCTCTTTCCCACACTAGTGTGACTTACTATAGTAAAGAAAGAGACGTTCCCGCATAGCAGCCTGCCAAAAGTCACTTTTGGCAGGCTGCTATATGTATGCTATGTATGCATTTAAAGTGACTTTTGGCAGGCTGCTATGCGGGAACGTCTCTTTCCCACACTAGTGTGACTTACTATAGTAAGCCACACTAGTGTGAGAAAGAGACGTTCTCGCATAGCAGCCTGCCAAAAGTCATTTTACATGCATACATACAAGCATGTAAAGCAGCTATTTTATGGTGAGTATGGCAAAAAATACATTTAACATGGTCCTATTAATGTGGAAATAATTTACGAAATAAAAGGTTAAAAGAACATGAAATTTCTGATCGTCTGTGTGTGCTAACAACATATAAGAGGTGCTGCTGTGCAGACAATTCACATTTCACAGATTTATTTTATTTTATTCGGTTTGAAATCTAACAGTTTTTCTCAAACCCTTAACTCATATAAGCACCTACAGTAGACGTTAGGAATAGATGTATAAAAATGATAAATAATCTCCGTACAAGCATAAAATCAGCAAGTTTGGGTACGTCTATAAATTTAAACGCTGTGTCGTTTTATGCTTTGGACAGCGCATTCGCCACAGCAGATCTAAAAATGTTATCTGCACAGTGTATATCAATATCGGTTATCAGGCAAAATGGCTCTTGTCAGTTTTAAAATAAAATAAATAAATCTTCCAGTTCATTTAATGAGCTAGGTTTCCATTTTGCGCCAGCTAACGAAAACACCGTGCTTCGAGGTACTTTTCTACCAGGCTATCACACGAGCATCGTGGACACCGAGTACTGAGTAGGACGAAAGTAATTCATCAGCGTACATTTTAAATTTAAATAAACTGGTACAAGCGATGAGGTTCCAAGTTTATGTCATTTTCAGTTTTACACAGTAGGTAGTACACCTAAAGATGAATGTTAAAGCAACGTATTCATGGTAAACAATTGTTGAGCAACACTGTTGCAGCAACGTGTGTCTGTGTTGATTGCAACATGTTGCCAGCAACACGACGTGTTGCTGTGTTGCTGGCAGCTTGTTGAGAAGTTGACGGTCAGCGAGCGTGAACATTTGTTTAGCAACAATTATTTACGTATAAGGACTTGTTTTTAGGAACTTATTAAACATGGCAGTAGTGTGGAGTAATGATAAAATTATGCTTTTAATTGAATTATTTTTTTCTTTTCTGGACCAGTCATTCCCAGAAGAAGTTCAAAATCACTTTTAGTCATTCTCGTACAATTACTAAATGATCCATCTGACATTCTAAGGTCACACATCAAATTTTCTATTCTTAACAGATAATTTCTCACCCACAACCTTTTTCTTCTTTTTTTATTGTTAAGTCTATATGCTAGGTACAGAGAACACAACAGCACTACTTCCTCTGGCAACATCCTACGCAGACTGGCAGTGTGGACAAGAGAGGTTGCTGTAAACATTGTTTCCAGCAACATTTGCAGTTGCTATCAACAATGTTGACCAACTGTTGCTCAACAATTATTTACCATGAATACGTGGCTTTAATTATACCACTGACAGTTACATCAAAAAACCAAAAGTTGAGTAAAAAAAATTGTGTTAGCGGAAGATTTTCCTAATTGAACCGCTAATATTTTTGTGTTACCTGCAACGTGTTAATATCATTAATCTAGTAGAGGGAAGTAGTGTCAAATAGGCGCTTACTTACTCTTTAATAAATAAATGGTTTTAACTTTTAACACAATGGTAACTTAAGATTTTTTGTGGCAGTTTAATTTGGGAAGTGATTTAAGTTGGGCGGCTTCACCATTTTATCATCACAATATTATTGTTTATTAAAGTTAATGTCAATTTATTTGTGACATTTTTGCGATCGTTAGAATAATATTAAAAAAATGTATTTTCAGCAGTTATTGAATTGATTAACTGCGCCAATATGCTATTATTGTGAACTAAGGTTAGCAAAGAGTAGATAAGTTCTATAAGAGGTGACGCTCATAGATGTTCCTTTGATGTTCAGGATATAGATAGATAGTAATTTATTTGCAGCGACCAAAAAAAAATGAGGTATGCAAAACGTCAACAAAAATTTACAAATACAATGGGTATTTACATTAGATCCTTAAAACTATAGGGAATTGCAGATATTAAATATTTCTTTAATTCGAAATTGAGTTTTTTTTGTGGTTTTTATGTTTTTTAAGTTTTCCGGCAGCTTTTGGTATATTTTATAACCAGAATACACAGATAGCCCAGTCATTTGGTAGTTTTACCTGGAAAGTTTTCCGGGAGTTTTGAAAATTGGTAATTTTATAGATTTTGATGTGCTCTTTCCGAATTTCGACTTTGCCTACTCGTATTTTTGCCGCTCGCGCCGCCATATTGGAAAAATGGCGCCTAAAAGCAGTTTTTTGACAATTCCTCCTTTCCGACTTATTTTACGATAAAAATAGTTATATACAAAATGAAACTAGAGACAATTATCTACAATTTATGTACCTACCTTTTTTTCATAAAGTCAATAGTTTAGGCGTACGAGCGCCGCAAAGTGTCTCCAACACGCGTTTTGCCGACAATATAGTGTATTTGCTAATACAGGCCTTGTGGCTTTATTATGCCAACTTAAGTTTGTTTTTGGACAAAATAAAAAATTTAACCCCTTAATACATGCCTTAAAATAATATTTTTTTTCTTAATTTCAATATTATTATCAATGCAACCTCTGTACCAAATTAAATATACCCGTCAGCAAATAAAACACGATCCGCAAACTAGTGTTTTCATAAAAAGTCCGGTCCTGTCGTGCCAATTTTGTTAAAATTTTAGCAACACATTTTAATCTCTACTAAAGGTTTAAATTCCAATTTTGAAACAATTCTGAGATTTTTTTCGGTATTTTTGGGCCCAAAAACTTTTTTCTACCCCTAAAAACTACCCTTAAAGTGGTCCGATCGGGCCCATTTGAAATAGGCTTCGTGCGGTGATGGGTTTCAATGTGTGTACCAAATTTCGTTTAAATCGATTAAGTCTGTCAAGAGTTATAGTGTACACACACACACCCCCCCCCCACACACACCCCCACACACACACACACACCTCCCACACACACACACACACACACACACACACACACACATATATACATACATATATATATATAAACATTTTCAAAAATGGTGGCAACTTGTTCAGGAGGGTATGAAACGTCGAGAAATTTTGGTCCGACCCCTAGGTCTGGCCATCCGAGCGACGCCAATAGTGTATGTGCCATATATGGCAAATACCCTAAAAACGCGCCGCTTAATCTACCTCAAGGTGGTGTGGAAATGAGTTTTTTGGTCAAAACGCGTGTTGGAGTACATTTTGCGGCGCTCGTACGCCTAAACTATTGACTTTATGAAAAAAAGGTAGATACATAAATTGTAGGTAATTGTCTCTAGTTTCATTTTGTATATAACTGTTTTTATCGTAAAATAAGTCGGAAAGGAGGTATTGTCAAAAAACTGCTTTTAGGCGCCATTTTTCCAATATGGCGGCGCGAGCGGCAAAAATACGAGTAGGCAAAGTCGAAATTCGGAAAGAGCACATCAAAATCTATAAAATTACCAATTTTCAAAACTCCCGGAAAACTTTCCAGGTAACCACTATTTTTCGAACCAAATGACTGTACTAAGAACTTTAAAAAAAAAAGTTGTTTTATGTTTAATAATTGCGATGTCTTTGTTTCTGGTTGGGTAATGTTTATTATGTTTTTGATCAAAATAGTCTAGTCTGTGCATATGGCTTATTAGTTCATATGCATATATTGCATAAAAAGTTAATATCTGTTTTTCACGAAAAATATTTTTACATGTATGTCTGTAATCCATATTGAAAATAACTCTAATTAATCTTTTTTGTAAAATGAAAATTTTGTTGCAGTCCGTGGAGCGTCCCCAGATTATGGTGCCATATATTTTATTACTGAGTACACAAATGCATAATAAACACAGATTCAATAACACTCTGTCCTTTTAAATAAGTTGTCTTTTAAGCGTGCAATTTTAACTGTCAGCGAGAAGGTCAAGCCAGCATGTTTTTGAAATAAATATTCATATTTAAGGATTTCAGTGTTTCAGTGTGTTTACTGATCTTCACATCTAATAAGAGAATAGATTTATACAGACTATCACGATCGTTTCTCTCAGAAACAGTAGATACTGAAAGTGAGAAACATGTAGGGCTTGTTAAAGGAAATTACTTACTCATCGTACCGACTGTGACCGAAAATATATGACATAACTTTAAGTAGATTGAAATTCTCCTTTTCTATCAAAATCAGCTTCCTTGTTCGAGTGTCGCGTCAGAATCATCTATTTTTTACAAGCTTTTATTTAACTTGCAAATTGCAATGTATGTTATAGTTAGTTAGTTTGTGTATTTGTTTAGGTCAAAACTTGCAAGTCAATTTTGAACGACTTCCACGTATCCGATCGATTTGAAATTTTGTACACATATGACGTATTCCCAATGACAATACATGAACAAATCGTTTTTAGAAATAAATTCAACCCCTAAGGGGTTCAAACGGGGATGTAGGGTTTTTTTGACTAAGCAACGCCTAGGCCAAATCGCCGAAGCTAGAAACTTGAAATTTGGACAGTTGGTTCCTTTTCTGACGTAAGCATCCACTAAGAAAGGATTTTTCGAAAATCAACCCCTACGGGTAAAAATTGGTATATGATAAAATCAATCGATTTAAAACCCCTTATATCCACACCATATTATTCACATAACAATTAGAGGTGAAAATAATAAATATCTCAGACAGCTAGGTGTCAAAGGGGGGTAAAATTTTGAAAGACTAAAATAAACAAAATAAATATTAGTAAAAAAAACTTTTTAGAGACAAGCTTTTATTTAAATGCACTAAAAAGGAAAAAATATTTTTTAATAATTTAGGTTCATAATTATAAAAGCGTGGGTCGTGACTAATAAACTATCATAGAGGTCAAGACCCGCGCTTTTATAATTATATGAACCTAAATTATTAAAAATTATTTTTTCCTTTTTAGTGCATTTAAATGAAAGTATCTAAAAAGTTTTTTTTATTAATATTTATTTGGCTATAGTTTAGAATCACGCTTCACTGTTCCTTGAGTCCCACTTTCTGTATACATCATCGTATTTAAATGCATCTCACATTCAACACTATGCTTCTGTCGTGTGGGACCACGATATTGCTTATGTTTGTGGGGGTTGGGATTTTCCATCCCCATCGGTGTGGCCACTCCGTCCAACAGTGAGTAGAGAGATAACCGAACCATACAAGGTTTATTTTCTCTGAGGATTTTTTTGTGTTTGCTGCCACATCGGACAGACGTGCCTTCGTAACGATTATAAAATATCGTCTGTCATTGGTAAAGTCGATAGGATTTGCGCCGCGAGAGATTTCCACATCATTTGATCACTGTATATGTATTGACAGGCGCATGCGTGCATGTAAATGGTAAAATTATTTACAGTGGCACTTTCAGAATTTGAAACACACTCCGTAAAAAGTAAGGTTCAGATTACTTAAGAAATATTTAAAAAATAGTATATTGCATTACAAGGTATGAAACTTGGAGTTTGCAACCAGTGTGAAGTTTGCTACCAGAGGTACGAGAGCAGCAACCACATGTGCTGCAAACGCCAAGTTTCGTTCCGAGTAATTGCATATTATTTTTCACAACTCTTTGGATAATTCGATTTGAGTTACCTACAATTTGGGCGTGCAAAAAACCTCAAAAATATTAGATCTGTCAGTTTTATGTGGGGTTATTTTGACGTTTATGAATATTATATGCGAATTCAATCGCTTTATCTCCCTCTTAATTTGACGTTTTCGAAAATTATATGCGGATCCAATCGCTCTATTTCCCTCTTAACAACGTTAAAAACAGAGAAAACCGACGTGAAAATGTTCATCCCTAGGGATAAAAACGCTCAGTTTCAACCCGCTAAAATCGAATTTTCAATAGCGGCGTTGTGAAAAATAATTTTTCACCGACCTAAATAAAGAACTTGTCAATTGGGGGTGTATGTTTGTTTGCATAATATATGCAGTACCTATATGTACTATGTAGTATAATGTAGGTATACAGTAATAGCTTGACTTACGCTATCCCAACTTACACGAATTCGGAGTTACGTGGTTGTGTTTATTTTCGAAGCATTCCGCCCACATTTTAATTTTACTCCGAAGTATGCGAATTCGATTTACGCGATAAAGCTTGATTTATATTATCCGGTCAGACACGGCGCGGGTACGTAGCGTTTCCGGCAAGACAAACATTTTTAATATGCATTTCAAATACGAGTATTCATACATGTCTGAACGGGTGGGATCCGCTAAGTATAAATATTCATATTTGAAATGCATGCAGAAATGTTTGTCTTGCCGAAAACGTCATGTTCCTGCGCCGTGTCTGACCGGATAATATAAATCGACCTTAACGCGTAACTTCGGTAATAGCAAAGCACTGTTCTATAAATGTTGGTATTCAAATTTCACTAATATAATTTAATAACTATTTTTGCAGTGCTACTAGCAGTATTATATATTTGAGTTATAGGGTAAGTTCGGTTTTGCGCTCGATTGATCGAGCCGAGCGAGCAGATTTTTGATCACGTGACAAGCGAGCAATTCGAGCCATCTGAACAATTCGGAACGTAATCTAGCAGATTTTTTCAAACGTCAGAATAAAATGGCGCCAGTAAATTAAAGTCTTATTACTAAAACCGATATATATTCTTTATTGTTCCTCATTTATTATTTAATTCAACATTGTTATAATTATAGCAACTCATGATTTATAATTTTTTTCGTTTTATTCGTTTATTTTAGAATTTCGACCCATAGATATAATAAATATTTTATTGAGTCATTCGGTGCAATATAAACTTCTTGGTTATTACTATATATTCTTTGAATAAATATTATATTATGTGTATTTTTCCTTAATGAAAAATTACCTCATACAAATAAACTTCGAAATTTATCCATTCTTGCAACACGTGTTTCCGCTCATTTTTGAAATGAATGCTCTGAAGATGATTAAATTTGCTTGCTTGCTCGCTTTCCTCGGAGCTCATAGAACGTGCTCGATCTCCTCCAGATGGTAAATCTGAACGCAGGATAAAGACCTTTCAGAGCATATAAATGTTAAATGCGAAAACTAGAGCACCCAGATCGATCTGAGCGCAAAACCGAACTTACCCATAGTATAAAGTGCCTAGCACTCGTCGAACCGCCACTGTATCGAACTACACAGATAACCACTAACCCCTCCCAGCTCTCTCTTGGCGTTTCCCTAGCCACCCCATAATGTCGATGCACAGGAAACGTTTTCATTCTGCACAAACCACTATTTATGTATATATCTGTCAAGATCGCGCTATTTATGGTGCCATCAAATTAAAATCAAATTGAATTGAAAAATCCACTGCGCCAGCTCTAGCTGGCTTTGGATAAGGAAATTCAAATATTTTTTTGTACAGGGTGCCGAATTTATATTGATTATTGCCTATACTTATATTTATATCTGTAGGGATTTGTGGATGTGCATCGTCTGAGATGTATTCTGAATGACGTTTCGAGAACTTTAAATCAATTTTTTTTTATTCAATGTTTTAAATGCTATTAAAATTTGTTCAAGTAGGACATTCAGTAATATGGGCGAGCGAATGAAGGATGACTTGGAAGGTATCCAGTGACACATTATTATAATTTTAATGACTATGTCATTGACTAGATAAAGATATTTAGGTATATTAATCACTTGATGCGATTTTTATTACATTTTTTTACTTTTATTAAATATTTTACTAAAAAAATTAAAAATTGTACGTAAATCAAGGTAACCATGATTTTTGCTATATTGAACTAGCCATCAGTAGATCACTAAACAAAAAAAGGGCCATGCTTTTTTTCAAAGAATAAAAAAAGGTGTTTATTTTTTGCAAATATTTACTAGGTGGGAAGTATAGGACTGGTCATCAGTCGAATTTTTGTTTAGTGATCTACTGATGGCTAGCTTAATATAGCAAAAATCATGGTTACCTTGATTTACGTACAATTTTTATTTTTTTTAGTAAAATATTTTTTTTCTCGAAATCTGTACATTTTAGAGAGAAAAAAAGCTGATAAACACAATAGAACAATCGGCATGGCTGTATGTTGTTCCGTTTTTACGATATCGAAGGCGAAAAATTGACCACATACACACACACACATACAGACATCAGTCAGAAAATGATCTTCAACGATTCCTAGGGTCTCAAAACGTGAAGATCTGTTAAAATCTCGAAATATTTTTTTCGGACTAAATCTATTACTTCCCTACCATAGTAGAGGTGGGAAGTAAAAATCGATTGGATAGTCATCTATAGTAAACAATTGCTCGTAACTGAAAATTTTCTTACCAAAATAATAATTCCCTTTTCATATTCTTAAAAAGCATGGCCATCTTACGTGTTTGTTGATCTACTGAAAACCAACTTCTCGAAATCTACATTTTAGAAAAAAAAATTATTTCAATTTTATTTAATTTTGACATCTAGAATGCATTTATAATTTGTTTTACCTAGGTATGTTAATACGTGACAGTTAGAACATTTGTTTGAAAATCTCAGAAACCACTGAACCGGTTTGACTCAAAATCTAATTAGATCTAAGTTAAGTGCTGACAAATACCACAAAACAAACCGCATGGCACTTATGTCGTTCCGTTTTTGAGATATCGAAGGAGAATAAATTTCACCACATACACATTACACACACATATATCAGTTGGAAAATCGTCTCAAATAATTCCAAGGGTATCAAAACGAGAAGATCTAATAATATTCCGAAAAAAAATTTCGGACTTAATCTTTCCTACCATATTAGAGATGGGAAGTAAAAACATTACTGGTAATTAGAATGTATAAGATACGCATTTTTACTAAGAAATAAATAATAAGTTACATCAGTTTGTATCTTGACCAGCGATGTTTATGTAAACGGGGAATACTGGGTCAAACCGAGTCATATCGTACTATTGTTTTATGGATATTGAATGTAAATAAGCTACACAATATGTAAGGTACTACGGTCTACGTGGGAGGAAGTTCAGTGCACTGATTCGATATTATTATGTACATAGAATTGTTATAGGGGAAGGCGGGACGCTTTGGCCCACTGCCATATATCACATTACCGTGGAGACTGACCCGATACGACGATCGCTTGGGCATTCCCCTACATCGCCTAGTACAGTATAACCTCGCATATTTCTATATAAAGGGTTTTTCAATAGGGCCATAACAATTTTGTTTTATAATACGGAACATAACCTACAAACTTTTTTATGATCTGTCAAAGTCAAAACGTCAGTCAAGGCTTACATTTTTATCATGGTGAAGTTCACGGACGAGCAACGTTTGGAAATCGTTAAAACTTACTACCGAAATTCTGAGTCGGTAGTCGCAACTTTAGTAATCGTTTAATCTCGAGAAATGGTCCAGTCGAATGGCCACCTCGCTCATGCGATTTGACGCCGTTGGATTTTTTCTTATGGGGTTGCCTTAAGTCGAAGGTTTATGCCCACATTCCAACAACGTTAGAGGAGCTCAGGAACAATATTGAACGGGAAATTGCCAACATTCCAGCTGATATGTGTGAAAGAGTGATTGAAAATTGGATCCAAAGAATCGATCGCTGCCGTCGTGCTCGTGGTGGTCATATGAACGACGTAGAATTCCGTACATAATTGTAACATGTGTATTACACCTGGAATAAATTTCAACCCGATATCTCAATTATTCTGTGTTTTATTTAAATACAAAATTGTTATGTCCTTATTGAAAAACCCTTTACAAGGAGTTTGAAAATTGAATATGAAAACTTTACCTATCTACTAACGGGAAAAAGTATGGATAAGGTGTTTCCTAAAATGTATTTTTGAACATTATAGATAGATATATAGTCGGTAAAATGCGCTAATGACCTCTGTTGTCGAGTGTCTATAATACACAATTCATTATAGTCGGTAAAAGGGGATAAAAGGACTTGAGAATAGCCGAGATAGTAAGGATACCATTGCTTATTTGGTGTCTATGGTCTTTCTGTTAAAAACTTTTAGTTTCCAGGCACTAATTTTAGAACTGGTGAAAGTATCAACTGGATTTGCAATTTTTATTATTAAACATAATAATAATTGAATTCGTAAAAGTATCATATATTTGCAAGTTTGAATACCAGTTGATAGTGTACGAAGTTTCATTAAAATCGGTTCAGCCGTTTCGAGTGATGCCGGTTCAAATAGACAAACTGACAGACAAGAAACTTTTGTCAAAATATACTAAAAAGAAAAAATATTATTTTATAATTTAGGTTCATTATTATAAAAGCATAAGTAGTTACTATTACAGAGTTTACGACCCACGCTTTTATAAATGAATCTAAATTAAACATTATTTTTCCTTTTTAGTAAATTTCAATAAAAGCTTGTCTTTAAACTCAGCCACCGCGATAGTGGAAGTTTCGGGTTAGAGTTCCGACGGTGACGGGTTGAAAATTAATTTTTCCAGTGGTTATACATCGTAATGTTACGTCATTTTCGATGAGTGTTTCAAAACACTATTGCAAACTTGAGCATTAATTCGTATATCTTGTCTGTTTTTTTTCTCTCTTTAAAAATTTTTTATAAATTCCTCAGTCGAAAATTATGCCACTGCAACTGAAGGCAGTAGAATATTTTGACTCCACTTTGGCAGTAGGAATTCACCGCATTTTGTTTTCAAATAAAACTTCTCTTCCACCATGTCCCGTCACTTCCACCATACATTTTTGTTCATGCGGTTAAAAATTAATTGACTATCCTTAATCCTAAAAACGATTGATTCATGTCATCGGGGAATACATATGTGTACAAAATTTCAAATCGATCGGATATACAGGGTGCTGAACTGCTCAGGTGTATATAGGGATTTAAGATGTAAAACCATAAATATGCAGTTTCCTACTCTCCTGATTTTTTAGAGCAAACATTTATTAAATTAAAAATGATCACTGTTAAATTATTTACATTCTACATGATAGGTCACTTGGTTATAACGAAAATGATTTTTATACAGGGTGGTTACAAAAAATGCATTTTTTTGACTTTTTGATTATTATTAACTTGTCAGAAAAAATTATTTTTGGTAAAAGTTTGTTTATGCTCTAAAACCTAAAATGAGATAATTAGAATCGATATAGCTCTTCTCGTGTACGGGGCGGATCTGAAAGTTTGATTTGGTTCAAGTATAAAGAGGCCTAGCTGACACACCTTTAATCGGATCGAAACCAAATTTTAAACTTAAGGTTTTAAGGGGATTCCTCAAGCATTTTTTTTTATTTCCTCCCTACTCCCCTAAATAAGGGTAGTTTATTGATGAACAAAAATAGAACATTGCGATGTTCTCGAAAACGGCACAAAAAATTTCAATCATACTTCATAAATCGGTATGTCATTAATAACTCTACAATATGCCTCCATTCATTTGTCTCGTAAAAAATCAGAATGGGAGAATATCGGAATTTTCTATTTTTGTTCAGTATTAAACTACCAGTATTTAAGGGAGTAGAGAGGAAATAAAAAAAATCTACTTGAGGAATCCCTTCAAAACCTTAAGTTTAAAATTTGGTTTCGATCCGTTTAAAGGTGTGTCAGCTAGGCTTCTTTATACTTGAACCAAATCAAACTTTCAGATCCTTCCATGCGCTGTAAATGGACATTGTAGATAATTTAACAGTGATTATTTTTAATTTTATGAATTCTTGCTCTAAAAAAATCAGCAGAGCAGGAAACTGCATATTTACGATTTTACATGTTAAATCCCTATATACACCTGAGCAGTTCACCAGACACTGATATATTTATTTTCGTTGGAGAGCAGCCAATTATATAATTGTTTCGAAACATATTGGAAAAAATCATTTTACCAACCAGTGGTCACAGTCGAAATAATTTTCACTTTCATGTTGGGCTCTCGCTGGTACGAGGATTCACTTCATATTATAGCTATTGAAGTAGCATATATGAATTGACACTCGCATATAGTGAAAATCTATTGATTCTGAAGCATATAAGGAGAATGTTAATTTAGCAATCTTGTCTTGAGTATTGTAAGCTCATTCTGCCGCGAAAGTGGAAAGGTTCAGGTTAGAGTCCTGACTGTGACCACTGGTTGGTAAAATGATTTTTTCCAATATGTTTCTAAACAATTATATAATTGGCTGCTCTCCAACGAAAAAAAATTTTTCAATTGCATTTCAGCCGTATAAAACTATTATTTATCATAAACACAGATGACCTCAGCTGTTGAGCGTCTATAATCTACTATCTCTCTCTCGATCGGATATATTACGCAAGTGCAGGTTTAAAAATTGACTTGCAAGATTACACCTTAACTGACAAACAAACACGTGGAAGTTGAATAAAAGATTGTAAAAAAGTCTTTCGTTTTATGTAGCTCGAGTGAGTTTTGCGACCATGTACTGTTTTATAAAATTTTATGGTTCAAGGCTATTGTTCCGTCTTCAAACGCGCCAGCAGACCGACGTCCAGCCTTTTATCTCTTAAGATTACAAACTCGGACCGAACCGAATCGAAACCCAGAAAACATCAGCCATATACCTACATGCACGTACTACGTTCGGCGAGGATAATATGTAAATTTCTGTTATTGTTTCTGGCATGATTTATACGATTTACTTAGGGCGCATTGTTATTGCTCTGAGTAAATGTTTGTTTTCGTTCCAATTCAGATTATGTTCCTGTGTTTGTGTTCTGCGTTTCGATCCACTTTGTCGTGTAGATATTTATTTCTTTTTTCTCTATAGCTAACACTTATAGTGGTAGAGAACTATCGATGGTTATCGAAAGTCAGTAACCATAACCAAACTATCGTTTAATTATTATTGATATAGATAAACAACGTTTTGAGTTTCTGTGGACAGTAATTAATTGGTAAATGATAAAATCAATCGATTTAAAACCCCTTATATCCACACCATATTATTCACATAACAATTAGAGGTGAAAATAATAAATATCTCAGACAGCTATGCTGCCATGATTTTTGAGCTATATCTAAGAAAAAATCAAATGACCACTGTCGGGATTCGAACCCGAAACCCCCAGTTTGGGTTTGGGTTTCGGGTTCGAATCCCGACAGTGGTCATTTGATTTTTTCTTAGATATAGCTCAAAAATCATGGCAGCATAGCTGTCTGAGATATTTATTATTTTCACCTCTAATTGTTATGTGAATAATATGGTGTGGATATAAGGGGTTTTAAATCGATTGATTTTATCATTTACCAATTATTGATATAGTTAGTAACCAAACTGTCGATTAATTATTATTGGTAGTTTCAAAATTTTGTAAAAAAACACATTTTTTAACTCCATTTCTTAGTACTGCACATTAGAGAATTTATTTTATTTTATACAACACTACAATTTTTATTTTTAAAAGTTAAGATATCCACATTCTTTTTCTTTAGACTAGAGCGCCTCTTTGAAATTATTTGTCCGGTGTAGGGGTTTTCATTTCGGGACATTGCTATGGTAATTGTTGAAAAAAAAATGGGTTTATCACCATTGCATCGGGGCTATCTTAAAAGGATAAAATGTCAGAATAAGACTCTTCGTAATTTATGGAAGTCTGTAATTTAATATAAGTGTTGAGTGTTGACGCTTGCGATCGCGAGCACTAAATTCCGGGACAAAAGACTTAATTTCCTGGAGACGGGATTTGCATAATTATATAAGGATAATGTAAATTGTAACAATTATTTTTAAAATTTATTTATAAAAAATGACAATTGTAAAATTTTTAATGGGTCCGAAAATCCAAATAAAATTTTTTAACGTATTTATATATTTCAAGGTCAATACAGTATTTTTAGACTATTTTTGAAAAGAAGTATGTGTGTGTGTGTACGTACGTGTGTAGTCATTTCTTTCTAATACGAATTCTCGCTAACTAAAAATTATGTCGACTTCGTAGGGTTCCAATCGAAGCGTATCAATGTAAATATGATCTGAATTTTTTTTTGAAAATCGATCCAGCAGTTTTTTTTTTTTTAAGAAAAAGACTGCAAATTTTTTTAAATACCTTAAATATTTTTTCGTAAAATCGAAACTTTTCCTCTGTGTAAACTCAATTCATATACGGTATGTATAAACATTTTCAAAAATGGAACCAGTTTGTTAAAATATATGTGAAACGTCGAGATTTTATTGTCCGGTTCCACCTTCCGTTCAACGCCAATAGTTTATGTGCCATATATTATACAGGGTGTGGTTTAGAAAAGGTAACATAGGGAAAATACCATTGAGAACATTTACAATTTTGTAGTAATTGCTATGGGCCATAAGACCTATTGTAAATATGTAATAGATGCTTTGATTTTTTTATTCAGGAGGTTCCGAGTTACTCTTAATAGTCAACCATTGCTATGGAAAATTGTTTCAAAAATTCACTGTACTATTTTACACGCTTATATTAGCTTCACCTGTATGTTTGCGGGCTTGCTTGCGGGCTTGTGTGCTTGCTTGTTTGTCAGTTTGTAACCGACTTCTTTGAACTTGATTTTGACCAACTTTGAACGGTCAGATTTAGTTTAAACTTTGCACACTTATCAAGGACCGACGACAATACAATAATTCCATAAGTTTGTCCCATTATCCTGACCAGGATCTCCAGGACTAAAAAAAAAGCAAAAAACTTCAGATTGAACTGAAACTTTGCACTCTTATCAAGGACCGATTACAATACAATAATTCCATAAGTTTGTCCCATTAACCTGACCAGGATCTCCAGGACTAAAAAGCAAAAATAAATTATAATTTAAAAAAACTAAAAAACACGCTTTAATGAACTAAAAAGTGAAAAATAATTAATTTTATTGTAAAAAAGCGTGGGGTGCTTTGTATCGTATTTTCATACTACCCCACGCTTTTTTACTGTAAAATTAATTATTTTTTACTTTTTAGTTCATTAAAGCGTGTTTTTTAGTTTTTTTAAATTATAATTTATTTCTATGTAATCCACTACATATTTACATTAGGTCTTATGGCTTACTACAAAATTGCAAATGTTCTAAATGTTATTTTCCCTATGTTACATTTTCTAAGTCACACCCTGTATGTATAATATTGTATATGCTATACTTATAGGCAAATACACTAATGAGAATAATTTTATATTATTGGATATGTAAATTTACGTTTATTTTGTGCAGTGTTTACTGTTGAGTGTCACTTGTTAGCTATACAGTTCACGGTAAATATAAGTTCGGTTGTGTGTGTTTTGTTCGGCGGACATGTCATTGGCGGTTGAATATTGTGCTTCACTCAGCACAATAATTTACTGTTTAACGAAGCATTGCTTGTATCCTGTTGTGGTTTTTTGCAATAAACAAAATTGTAATTGAAAATTACCAATATATGGAAGCAATATTGAACAGATATTGCTGAGTCTTACAGAAAGTAAATAACTGTAAAGTCTGATTTATAGTTCGTATTGTTTTACGCAACCATAATGGGTGCGTTCGGTTTTGCGATCAGACCGATCCGATCGCTCTATTGAGTTAACATTTATAATATGCTATGGAAGATCTCTCTCCTCGTTCGGATTTAACATCTGGAGGAGATCGGGCACGCTCGATCAGCTCCGAGGAAAGCGAGCCAACAAGCAGATTTACCCATCTTTAAAGCATTCATTTTAAATAATATGAGCGGAAACATTTTTTTTACATGTTGACTTAAAATAACGAGCAATAAAGAATATAATAAAATCGGCGTTAGTAAAGAATTTAATGTACTGGCGCCATTTTATTCTGACGTTTGAAAAAATCTGCTAGATTATGTTCGGAATTGTGTAGATGGTTCGAATTGTTCGCTTGTCACGTGACCAGAAATCTGCTCGCTCAGCTCAATCAATCGAGTGTTAAACTAAACTTACCCAATAATGGAATAGTAAAGTAAATACCAAACCTATTTATTTCCGTTTTGGTGTTAATTCCTTTAATTTAAGGCTGTTATTTGTAAACTCTTTGCTTAGATCTACAATGCATTCCTCCAGTCCATTTTAAAAGCGCCTGACCCCTTCCCTCACAGATGACAGGAGTATCGTCAGCGAATAACTGTCAGTAGCCAAAGGAAGATCGTTTATTAATCTATACTAATATTATAAAACTGAAGAGTTTGTGGGTTTGTACGCGCTAATCTCAGGAACTACCAGTCCGATTTGAGAAATTTTTTTTTGTTAGATAGCCCGTTTATTGAGGAAGATTATAGGCGATTGGAATTTTTTTAAATGGGGTAAAACGGGAGTGTAGGAAATTTCGGCTATCTATACTAATATTATAAACTGTAGGCATGTACGCGAAGCGAGAACAGCGACAGGCGACTTCGATTCTCAGGGGGGGGGGGTAATAAATCATAAATTCTTATCTCTGGAACTACTGAACCGATTGTAAAAATTCTTTCACTAATGGAAAGCTACACATTATCCTTGAGTGATCCAGGCTATATTTTATTTTGATAAATTTCTCGAGGGGGGTGGGATAATTGTTGTGGGATAGTAACAACTCTGAAATTCTTTTGCATACTAATATTACAAACACCATCAGCCCGACTTCATTTCGCCGCGTAGAGGGAGAATTCCTCGCGGGGGGATAATAAATCATAAATTCTTAGCACTCGAGCGAAGCTGGACGGGGAAGGTCTAGAATGGTATCTCTCTATAGTATTTGGTTTCTCATTAACATTGTAGCTAGTATTTATTCGAACTTTAACGTATTGTTTCCTGTCTGTCATAATTCTTCCCAAGTGACGCAGGCTATATATGATTACACTATGACACAAGATGAATGATGAGTGAGCGAAAATGTAAAGCAAGTCGGGGGTTCACACTGGCCTAACTGTAACAGATACAGTAAAGTTATATACGAGAGATTTGTTGCGTTTAGTTATTTCGCTGCCAAACTGAAATTTACCCGAGCGAAGCCGGTCCGAAAAGCTAGTAATATATAAAATGCTATATGTATATAAATTCTGTTTATTTTTGTCTGTCTGAACTCGAAAGTCAATTTCTATTCGGTTTTCGCGAATAGGTGGAGAGTATAATGTGTCTTATACGGCAGTTATAGTGCTAATGACCCTAAATAAAAATAAATAATACATATTTCGAAGGATTTTAGGCTATATTTTGTTACACTATCATAATAGGTGGTTGAACAATGAACGAATGGGCATAAGGCTCGTAAATTCGTTTTATATTTATTATTAAATTCATACTGTTACGTTCTACGGCAACGCGTTGTATACCAAACTGTAAATGAGGCTTAATACGGAAGATGCTGCAGCAGTGAGAACTGCACCGCTGTTCTATAAAGTTTATAATAGATCTGAAAGTAAAAAGAATAGATTCGTCTCAAATCCAATGCATTGCACGTTACTTTTCTCCTTCTTTCTCTCTTTTCCTCTTTGTATATAAAACTACAAAAAGGCTGTGACTAGGACGAGACAGTTGATATGGTGGATAACAAGTCAATTCATAAAAAAATGAATTTCTAATCGGATAACTGGTGCAATCATCTATTACCATATCTTTTATTAAAAATAAAATAAACAGTTAAAAATATGGACTGGTATTAAGCCTATAAATAGGGTCAGATGGTCCTGGCACTTGGTGATCTTAAAACATTCATTATAGAGATATGACCAGATCTTTTTGTTATTTTTTTTAGTTTTAAAAGGCGAGCTAGTAATTTTATTAAATAACTAGCTTTTAAGTCCGGCGTTGCTCAGGCCCCCCATTTTAAAATGACCAATATCAAAATAAAGTTATAGCGGTTGAACGCTAAGCTAGGAGCTTATATATTCTGTCCGCTTGTACAACTAATGTCGCTATTTTCGCTTACTGCTCATCCCTTTTTTATCGTAGCGTAATAATACGTATAGCCTGTGCAGTCGGGAAAACAAGGATTTAAAACAGTGAAAAAATCAAATCGGTTCAGTAGATCTTGAGCTACAAACGCGTAATAATACATATATAGGTACATTAAATTGTTGCCTTTTATAATACGTTAAAATGAAACTAGTGTGTGAAAAAAGAACGTCTATCTCTTTTGATTTTTACTTAGCTAATCTCGTTTTCGATTTCAGAAATGTATGTGACTAAAAACATTGCGTGGAAAAACGTGAACACGTCGATCCAATAATTGCGATTTTATAATTTTCTTTCCCACACTGCTGTAATTTGTTGATGTAGGTACCTTTTTCTGGATCTTGTATTTGTTATTTGCAAAAGAACAAGAGTAAAATAAATGCAATATTGCGTCGTGGGACCTATATAAACGTTACTATCAGACACGATCGACATTATATTTTGTATGTAAGGTTGCCTATTTAATTTTTCGATCATAATAACAATCAATATTTTTTATAACTCCTGCTTCTAAAAATCAATATTCGAGCACTGTGCGGCGGGCGTGAAGTGGCGTATTTTAGTAAGCGTGCGTAAAAGTACAGTCACCGTGCGTGAAAGTCCAAAGCGCGCGTAAAAGTACCGTCACCGTGCGTTAAAGTCCAAAGCGTGCGTAGAAGTACAATCTCTACATCTAATAAATTCGAAATTTGCGCACTTTGTACAATACAAGCACTATTTACTGGCTATCGATGGATGTGTTACTATATATAGTGACGCGTCTACAAAGTCCACATCATGAGAGAGTCATGTTTTTAATGATTTATACAGAAGTTAATACCTTTAATAAAAATAAACTAAATCGTAACTTAGTCTCTAATTGTAAAGTTTTAAGGACTCGAAGAGCGAATTTTTCGTTTTCATAATTTTTTTTTCTCTCTATTAAACTTTAGAAGCAGTCGTTATAAAAAAATATGTTCGATACGTCCGCTTAAAGTGAGATATCTAGCAGGCTTAAATTGAGGCACTCGCTAAAGGGACTAACGCATACACAACGAGATCTCGTCGTGTATGCGTCAGTCCCTTAGCTTGTGCCTCAATTTAAGCCTACTAGAATACCTCACTTCACGCACACGTATCGAAAATAACTATTTTACCACGAGTATTATGGCCACAACTATCCTCTGCCAAAACATACTTTTTCATATTTTTGTGAGCGAAAAGCGAAAATCCAATTGATACTTACTTCCACTACTTCTCGATTTATTATTTTTTTATTTATCGCAAATAATTATAGTATGTACTGTTATAGATTCTAATAGTACCTACACACTGTTGTTTACGATAAATCATGTCGAAACGTCAAACAATGTAAAATTATTAAATACATTTTCACACTGTTAAAGTTCCAGTTCTTTCTTCTATTGACAGATTATGCCGTGCCGACCAAGTGTGTTGACGAGATTTTTCTAAACGAAACGAGGCAAGAAGAGAAAAATAAAGTCGAGATCAATAATATTTTTCGTCTCGAAGCTTGTGACGGATCGAAAAATGAATTGTTGAGATCTCGGCGGTGAGCTCGAGAAATCTCGATTATCGACAAGATCACAGAGTATCGAAATAATAATAAAATCAAACAATAAAGTGAATAAAAGTAAAATAAAGCACAAACTATACTTACCTGTCCTAAACAATAGACTTATAACGATGCACATAGCCTAGTAGCTGCACGTCTTATAAAAAAAAAAAAATAATAATAATAATAATAATAAAATCAGTTATTATTTAGATTGATATAGAAACTATCAGTTATATAAAAATTGTAATGTTTTAATATCAGTTAATTAAATCAGGATTAAGCCTCATTTAATCTTTGACCTGAAAATGAGGATTATATGTATGTTTTTAAAATGGGTTCCTGTGATTGTCGTCATTCTCATATTATTTTGTACGGTGTTACTTACATTGAGATGAAATATGTGAGTAGATATGATATTGGAACAGGATTGGTGTATCTCAAAGAGATGAAACGGCTGCGCTGGGCTGACGGAGCTCGCAGGCCAGATCAGGTACCTAGTTATCATACTACGTGTGCTAAGCCCACTAGCTACTGCAGACTATCTTAAAAGATTGGACTGACTGCCGGCTGGGCGAACGTTTACAGCTGCGGGGTGAAACTTTGGATCAGAAAAGTTTACAAACCCTAATGTTAGTGATTGGATCATATCCGAGTATCGTTTTGCAAATTTTTTATTTTCCGAAAAGTGCCATCCGGCGACGCCCATGATGAATTCCTCAGTTACCTACTTCGATTGCCCTGTGCTCATTAATTTACACCTTCTCAGTTTTTTAATTTTAATGACAAAGTTTTATAACCCTCAAAGCGATTACTGGATATCCGAATTTCTAGTTATTGATCGATGCAAGTTTTTTGATTGTTGACACAATTAACTACACAAGTTCACGAATTCTGAATACCGTAATAGTAGATTGTGTATCTAGGGCGTAATGACATATATTTTCGACGAGTTGTGGCATTATGTTAAACGAGCGTTATATTTATATAGAATTCTCAAAAAATATCATGACGATGTGTCGTCTGATGTTATTATGTGAATGCGCTAATATAGTTAATTTATTAGCAGTAAGGAATCTAATTATATTTATTTATTTATTTATATAAATAACCTACAAACAGGCCAAGGCCTAATAATAATAATATTGTGAAGAAACTGTTTTAATTAAAAACAGAAAAGTGGTGATCCTGATGATAATGGAAGAAAACAGCTTTGAAATGGCTTAAGAATCCAAAATAAGAAGCAAATACTGTTAATATTGCATTTATTAGCTAACGTTTCGAGAATTATATTCTCATCCTGAGAGCAGAGGATGAGAATATAATACTCGAAACGTTAGCTAATAAATGCAATATTAACAGTATTTGCTTCTTATTTTGGATCCTTAAGCCATTTCAAAGCTGTTTTCTTCTAATTATATTGATTATTACCTATTAATAATTTTCATTGTTTATATCAGAAACGTGAATTTTAATTTAGTGGGACGGCGCGATTATCCACAATAAGTTTCTTTCATCATTCTGCAGTGGACGCAGGGATAGTTTGAACGTGGCGGTACAGCGGTATTGGTACTATATATGGTATGAAGAGGCGAATTGTATAGAGTTCGACGAGGTACAGAGATGCTGAACTAGCTCAGACACGTGCGGAATGAAAAGTTTGAGACAAAGAGTCGAGACTCTTCCTTTGTACACACACGTGTAGTGTCTATATATAGTGTTTTTACGTTACTCACCCACATCCACACATACTATCTGCGATACATTCTACCTGCGATAGGTGCCAGGAGAGGTGGGCGGAATCGAAATGAAGACATTTTCCCGTGGTTCGTGTCTTGACATCATAATAAGCACAGTTTGCAGTTAGTTCCAAATAGCGCATATATGACGCTTTTGAATGTTCGTTTTCCCTAAGTATTTTTTCAACTCTTTAATTGTGGCAAAATAACTTTTAATTGTAAATTGTATACACCACTTTTGTCAAACCCCAAGCTCCCAGATTCTCATCTGAGAAAATATCAATTAGATTTTCAATGTGTTATCAAAAAACTCGGGTCGCAGTGCCAAACCCTGCCGACAATATAGTGTATTTGCTAATACAGGCATTGTGGCATTATTATGTGAACTTAAGTTTGTTTTTTGACAAAATAAAAAATTTAACCCCTTAATACATCCCTTAAAATAATTAAATTTTTCTAAATTTCAATATTAGACAAGGATTTTATCAGTACACCCAATTAAATACACCCTTTCATAAGTAAATCCGTATCAACAAACTAGTGTTTTCATAAAATTTGAAAGTCCGGTCCTGTTGGGCCGATTTTATTAAAATTTTAGCAGCACATTTTAATCTTTACTAAAGAGTTAAATTTCAATTTTGAAACGATTCTGACAAATTTTTCGTTATTTTTTGGCCCAAAAACTTTTTGGAACCCCTAAATACAACCCTGAAAATGGTCCGATCGGGCCCATTTTAAATAGGCTTCTTGCGGTGATGGGTTCCAATATGTGTACCAAATTTAAAAATAACGATAAATTGAAATGATATTTTATTGACTCTGAAAATTAATTTAGATTAAATTGCGAGCCTTAGAAAATACAAATAGAAGTTGAAAGGAAGATCGATTATAAAAAAACAATCTGCTAATTTAATATTTGCATTTTATATCTAACGTTTCGACATACTTTATGTCATCTTCAGAGTATATTGACAGCATTGTAGTCCTGAAATACATAATACGTAAATTGAATGTTTTTTTGACTCAACATTAATGTTAATTGGGCCTAGAAAATACAAATAGAATTGAAAAAATCGATTAAAAAAAAAATTGCTAATCTAATTGCATTTTATATCTATGTTCGACAACTTTATGTCACCTTCAGAGTATATGACAGCACTGAAACCCTGAACATGACATGAAGTATTCGAAACGTTTTAAACTACCAGTAGTGCTTTTTGATCGATCCTGTGCCATAAGGCTTTCAACATCTATTTGTAATAAATTGAAAATTGGTACTAGACCTAGATAGTCAAAAAGGAAAAAGTGTTCATTTTGTGTAACATTACTTAAAAATGGTTCATCTTTTACTTCTAAATTTCATAGCGGATTATTAACACTTCAGTGGAGTGTGTGTGTGCTTGCTTTCCTCGGACGCGAGACGGTGACGGGACGGGGTGCGCGCGTGGTCTGTTGACGTTGTGCTTAAGAATAACATAGCAAGTGCGATTCTAAGTAGCGGAGCAGGGCGTGGCGTGAGCGGCGTCTAAGTGACGCTAGCGGAGCACGCTTGCGGTCGGTCGGCAGGCAACTTTGACGGGACACGTGCGTGCGTTTCAGTACAGTTTGTGAACTACAGTAAAACAATACTATGTTTAAGGAAAAAAAAACTATACCTTCAAAATTATTGTATAATAATAATTTTTAATTAACATGTCAGCAAGTTTCTCAGAGAAGCAAATAGAACTTTTCTTTGATTTTATTAACTTAATATTATAAAATAGTAGTAGTACATTTTTTTGATATATTGATATTATGATTGACCGTTGTTCTTGACTTGACTGGTTTTTGCCTTGTCTCCAGACTTTCAGAACTGATAAAGAATGGATAAAGGCTTCACAGAAAAATATATTATATTCTTATTTTTTATTCATCATTGCCAGAAACCCCCATAATTTAAATATCTTTAAATAGGTAGTTTCAGCAGCCTTGTTATAAAAATTTAAATTATATAGAAATTGTTAAGAAGAATGGATAATTAAGTAAGAAATTTTGGATGTTATCTCAATTCACTCAAAAAAAAAAATTCAAAACACTCAAGTATATAAGTACACGATACAAAACACATATTGTAACTCAAATATCGTCTCCGTCTCGCGTCCGAGGAAAGCACTGAAGTTCAAGCATGGTGCCGGCGTAACGTCAGCGGATCACGCGCGCATCCCGTCCCGTCACGCGTCCGAGGAAAGCAAGGCTTAAGTCTATTTTTCGATTTTCCTATTACTTATACCAGTGTTACGAATAATGAATCGAAAGAAATTCATTCAACAACCTTGCGAGTATATTTAGATTTAAAATATACTTATGAATAATGAATGAATTTCTTTTGACTCGTTGGTTACGAAATTCTGAATGTTAGAAATTTTGATTGTATTGTTGATAATTCTCAATATGCTATTTTATACACTAATTCCCTCAACAAATTAAACTTGCGTTTTTCGAAATTTGGGGATCTAAAACGGAATTTAAATTTTAAAAATAAATAAAATAATAAAGATAATAAAAAAATAAAGACGCTAGTCTTAACGTATTAAAAAAGTGATGTATTTTTTTAGAAAACTGCTGTTATATTCCGAGTTGGGCAGGAAATCCTTTATTATTGATATATTAATTGTAATTATTGTAGTGTATTTACTATTGAAGAATAAATAATGTTGAGCTCATTGCGTTCTAAGATTACATATCCGACCTCGATTGTTTGCAGTTTGACAGAGTCGATTCAGTTTTGTTCGCTCCTGTCACTGCATAGCTAGCTGGAACAAAAATAGTGTTTCTACAGTGGTGATACATAAGAGAGGACCTATTACAGTACCTTGAGGTATTCCCATCACTACCTATATCTCTGTGCTGCTCTCCTGTAAGATCAACGCAACTGTATCGTCGCTGCTGTAGATTGCGTTTACAGTAGACTTGGTATGGATTTACGTTAAATTTTAATCTTCTGAAGTTTTCAACTTTTTTTGTTGTTGTTATACGGTTTGGCTGCAAGGTTTTTTAATGCATCGACTTTAATATAATCTTTTAAGGGCAGACATCAGTTGTAAAATTTTATTGTAAAAACAAAACAAGACCGGTCAAGTGTAATGGTTCCGTACAACTAACAAACGAATGTATATAAAAATTAATTTGCATTTGATTAAATCTTATCCATAATAATTAGTATAGTGATTTCGCTAACCGCATAATTAAGTTTGTTGGTAAACTTGGCTATAATTTTTTTTTTTTGAAAATTATAGGTAAGTTTTAGGGATATCGCTCTATTTGTTCTGCAAGTCAGTGAATATTTTCAAATTTTTTGACCTGATATAAGGTATAAGGATAGTTTCATGAGAACATTTTAGTTAATATGTCAAATAAACTACGCGAACTAAAATGAAACAAACATACTGTTATGAAATCTGTATTAAGTGCTTTTTCATATTATGATACTCTACTTAATCGGGTGAAAAAAAATAGTCATTGTTTAGGCTTCCAAAAATGGACAAAATTCTGACTCTTGGACTAGGTGCGGACACAAAAGCTTTATAACTACCCTAAATTTTAAATCTGTCGGATATGCATGTTCCCAAAAAATTTATTGTGACATACAGACAACGAAGTCTCAACATAAGGTGCTATATTGGTACGAAACCCTAAAGGTAAACGTTAAATTTTGTGTCAGTTATTTTCAGTTCAAATTAACAACAGATTGGAGTATAGCTGAAGTAATTAAACGGATAAACTTAAAATAAGAATTTAGAACCTCATAGCAAGAAAAAAACTGCGTTGCTTGCGCGTTCGCACGTATGCCGTTCAACGGGCACTCCGCGGAAATTTTCGATTAGATATCGACGTTTTGTGATCCTAGGAAAACTATTTTTACGATGATGTCAGTATGTCTCTCTGTGTGTGTATGTAAACCTCCCATAAATTTTGAACGGCTTGAACGATCGAATCGCGATTTGCGGCATTCCACTAAACTTAGATTTTCTGAAAATTTGAACCGATTCGGCCCAATAGATTTTGAGAAATTTCAGAAAAAAAACGAAAAAAAAGTTGTTAAAACGATGTTTTTTCAAAATAACTTCTAAAATATTGTACCGATTGATTTCAAAAATCTAATCAGCTCTTCTCCTCAGAAAACTGCGTCGAATGCCGCTAAGCGGATCAAAATCGGTTAATCCGTTCGAGAGATATCGTATATAGTCAACAGATTTCGAAAAAAGTACTTTTTCAAAATAACTTCGAGATTTCTCAACTAATCGAGTTTGTACCTCTTACAATATTTTTAGAGCTTGAAAACTGCGTCGAATGCCGTTTTAAAGATCAAAATCGAACAACGCATTCAAAAGTTATAGCTTTTCAAAAATTAAAATAGTGTGTTATCAGCAATTTTCAGATTTTTGAACTCGAAGAGCTCAAAAATCTACTTTTGGGTATATTATCAAGTGCGTCGACTTAAAGCGCTTGAAAATAGCGGGAAGTTCCAGGGATGAACTGCAGGGTCAACCGATTTTTTTTATAGTCACTGATGTGTGCCCTTAACCATATACCTAGTTTATTACTTTCATCATAATTTTTAATATTAACAAAAAACGTAAATATGAAAATGTTATTTGAAATTAAATAGTTTATTAAATTTTGAAGTATTTTTACTTTAAAATGCTATAAAGTTATTCTAAAAACGATAGTAATATTATCAACTAGTTAATAATACATGCCGTGGCTTCGCGTCGGTACGGAGAAAAAATAATGATGCTTATAAAAAAAATGTTCTTATATAAGACAGTACCTATTTATTCGTTCAAAAATAATTAATTTGTTCTTCTTCAATTTTCAAAAGAGTTTGAGAATAATAAGCTTTTTACTTTGTTATGTGTAATTTTTACTCCCTCTCATCTGCTAGAATGATTCGGAAGTAGTGTGCCCCGAAAGCTGTCCACTATATTTGACCTCCTTGGTCAGCTATTGACATTTTTTGAGGTTATACGTTATAGTTGTCATCATATTCGATCTGAATGTTTACACGTCTCTTGAGCGTAGCAGGGACCAATGTTCCCTCTAGGCCGCGCACAAATTTTTCGAAAGTTGCGCAACCGTTTTTGTATTTTGTGCACAATGGGCTTTTGTTCACCATTTTTTTTATTTCATTTTATAGAAGAATTGCATCTAAAAATGGCAAAAATCCAAATTTCACAAAAAAAGTA
Source organism: Mongoloraphidia duomilia (assembly GCA_039654895.1). NCBI lineage: Eukaryota > Metazoa > Arthropoda > Insecta > Raphidioptera > Raphidiidae > Mongoloraphidia > Mongoloraphidia duomilia. The sequence goes on from CM077522.1 coordinate 28,239,612, forward strand.
AAATTTAGAGGGTCAAAAATTTTTTTGAAACGCCTTTTGACATCAAAACGTCAAACGAAATCTGTTTGTTAAGTGAGTTTTGCATACAGTACAGCGTTCGTGGTTGCAGTATTTATTAAAAAAAAATTGATTTCAAACACAGGCACAGGATCCCCCCCTCACTTGCAAACTTCAACATGCGTTTTGAACATTTTTGCTCCCATATACTTTTGTACCGTGCAGTCAGCGAAAAAATTAGAGGGAACATTGGCAGGGACTGTTTTTTTTTGCGAATATAATGCATATGTATAATGTATACAGGGTGTACCACAGAAAACCGAACATAGGGAAAACTCCATTGTGCAAATTAGTTAGGATCAGTGATTGCTGTGCCCTTCTGCTTCCGAGTGGTTAGCCATGTGTATTCTATCTTTGTCACGCTACCCATTTTGTTTATGTCTTCCCTGTTGCACTCATTTATTTTCTATGTTCTCAATCCTGTGATACACCCTGTATATGTTGTGTCTCATTTGAGTCGTACTGTATATAAACAAGTCTGTGAATTATACGTGTCGGACGTTGACGCATGTACCTCGCCCGCCTCATACCACCCGTTTTATATCTCCCGCTGCGTCGCGCTGCAGTGTGGCGGTCTGTGCGCTGTATCCATGTCACGTGCCGACTAGATCAATCCACCTGTCACAAGTTTGTCTCACCTCGTTTAGATGAAACTGCACGCGCGTCCCCCGTCGACCGACCGCCCGCTTTACCGTCTTTACCGCGCGCGCTCCCCTTAGTTAAAGTTTCATCTTTTTGTTAACACCATGGATACTGCACTCTTAAAATCATAATTAGCCTTTAGAAGATGATTTAGTTGTTGGGAATCTCCTAGCTTAAAAACAATCTCCTAGATTTGTATTGACAGCAGAACCCGTCTATAACGAGTAACGACACCTGAATTTAGCGAGATTTCGGTTATAACGAAAAAAAACTCCATTAACGTGTACATTAAAACATGTGTAAATAAACCCTTCTATAACGAGCAAAATTTCGTTTATAACGAGAATGTCTTCAAACTTTTTGCAACTACGAAATAAATCGGATCATTTGTTTGATTCATTAACCAATTTAGAGAAAGGTATAGAAACATGTTTAACGGACAGTCTTAAGCAGATAAAATTAACGGATTTTTTTAATTGTGTATATATTTTTTTGTTTGTTTAATATTACTTATTGTAAGAATATTATATGCACGTACCTAAAAGTATTTATTTGAAAATGATTAACATATCTGCATAGTATATCTATCATATTTTTTTGCTTGGCAGGATTCTGAAGGCGATACCCCGCTGCATGACGCTATATCGAAGAAGCGTGAAGACATGCTGACATTACTGCTGGACCACGGTGCTGATATCACACTCACCAATAACAATGGCTTCAATGCACTGCACCATGCTGCGTTGCGCGGAAATCCAAGGTCAGACACATTTTTTTTTATTGAAATTCTAGTACAGGGCGACAAGGATATAATAAATAGATATTTAGAGTCAAGAAAAAAAAAATACAATGAACGAGTCTCCAAAAAGTCTTTAAGTCCTATAAGTGAATACAAACTTTATTTCCGAATTTTGTGAAAATCGAGTCAGCCTAACAAACAAAATTACAGTTTTTACTTTTTATCCAGTCACGAGAGATTAAAACAGGGGGTCCACCTTGCGTTTTGTGCAGCAAATGATTTTATTTTTTTGTGTCCTCAAGCATATTTAGGAGATGTCAAATTCAAGTTTGCAACCTCTAAAACAGGGCGGGGGAGTTTTGGTGGGCTAAAACCAACGATTTTTTTGCACTTTTTTCGGTTTTTTGCTTATAACATAAAAACGGCTGGTCCTATCGAAAAAATGGTCCCATTCAAAATTAAAGGGCACAAAATTTACTTCAAAACGCACTAGTCAAATATGTTTTTATTCCGATTTTTACTGACTCTACAGAACTTAGAAAAACAAAAAAAAAAATAAACTCTTTTTTTGTTTGAAGGCGCTAATCTCAGGAACTACCAGTCTGTAAAAGAAGCAAACTATTGGCGTCGGTCGGATGGCGGGACCTAGGGGTCGGACCAAAATTTCTCGACGTTTCATAGCCTCCTGAACACTTAACCGCCACTTTCACAGTCAAACAAAATATTCACAAATATTAACAATTATAGTTTTATTATTATCATGGCGTTAATCTAAAACTTTCTAAAACTCTGCTGTCGGTTGACTGAGTCATAAAGATATGTTTCAACACACAATCAAATATATTTAAACAAAGGAATGTGTTATTATCCATCCATTAATCTAAAAACATTCTAAATACTACACTGCTAGATAGATTGCACTTATGATATAATGTGTATCGTGGCTTGAACAAAGGACTTCTAAGAATGTCGTTTGATGTAAATAATACCGCGATATAATTAAACTATACACCAAATCAATCTCACTATATAACGCGAAACGTAAAAACGTGAAACGTTTCTTAGTATAAGTAAGTATAAGTATTTATTTTGTTTACATGGTAAACAAGTCAGATTACATAGTTTACAAAAGTTAAATTTAAAAATTGTTTAAAATTATATAATACACTATTTAATAATATTTTCTCTATTTTGTTATATTTAAGTAAAGGTAATTCCTGGACATTTCGATAATAATAATAATACAGAATAATTAATGTTCTAATATTAAATAATTATGTCGACTCCCTCATCTCTAAGACATCCATTTTTATGTGTAAATGCTGCTAATGTAGATAATCATTTCAACTCAGTAGACCAGGGTTTTTTTAATTGTAAAATCAAACTAATTATAGTCTTTGTGCCTCACCCATTGCTAAATTCGATACACAATATTTTTTTTTTAAATAAACTTCTCTGTATACACGGTAGAAAGGACATTCAAAACAAAAAATGATGAAATTTTTTCAATTACTTTATTTGCAACATAAGTAAATTCACACATCATCAATCATATATTTCCATTTTAACTAGTTCAAGTGTCGAATAAAACATAATTTGAAAATTAGAAGTAATTTAATTTAAAAAATATATAAAAATGTATTTTTTGACGGTTTATAATATTACAGACACAGTTTATTTGGTCAATGTAAATAACTTTTAGATCATTACCATGGTTTTGAGTAGATTTCAAATTTAGCCTACTATGTGACACATCTGCGAATCAATGTTAATATTGTGGAGATATTTTACATGCAAAGTCAATATGTTGATGTCGATCAAATACGATGTATAAATGGTAAGATTAGCGCTATAATCTAATAGACCAGAGATATCTTTTCACATCTAAGTGTCAATTTTTAACTTCCCGCTAAGAAATTGAAATTTTCAAAAATAGGGAAGTTGTTGTTGATTTCACCCTGATTTACGAGATAGTATCTTGAAGTATCTTGAATGGTCTAACACAGGCAGTCGTAGATTATCATAACTTCCCTATTTTTGAAAATTTTCAATTTTCTTAGCGGGAAGTTAAAAATTGACACTTAGATGTGAAAATATAACTCTGTACTTGCTTTGCGTGAAGTCTGAACACATGTTTTTGTTGAAACTCAGTTTGCTTGCTTTGCATGATGTCAGAACTCGTAACAAGTTCGCGATTTATAGACAATGTTGCATTTATATAATTGAATTTGCATATAAATCTATATAAAAAAAAAACTGTTTTGACACAATATTATACTTTTTACTAAAAAATAAGGCGTAGCTACAATTTTATACAAAATTAACAATTCGCTTTACATTTTTTTCAGTCTTTTTTTTTTCAATTACACAGAACTCTATTAAATTTCAAATAATTTCAAATTCGCTTCAACTCTAATCATGTGCATAAAAAGTAATTATAAGATATTACACTTTGCAAATATACTTTATCCAGACATAATCTTTAGAAAGTTCGAGTCGGCAAACTATTATTTTAAAGGAAAAAATATTAACAAAATTATATTTATTACGGTAAAACCTTAAATTTAGGATAATGTTTTTTTGCATATATACATTATAAGAAAACACCATTCGTTCACCGGCTCGAATTTTTGCCCTACTCATAGGCCAAAGCGAGCGGCGAATTTAGGATGGTGTTTCCTAATATATTTGTTGTAATCTAACAACATTTGCTCCCCGCGTGTAAGCACCGGCTCGATTTTGCTCTGTGCAAATCGAGCTGCGAATTTGGGGTGATATTTCGTTATATAGTTATTGTAATCGATAACCATTTGTTCCCCGCGTCGCACCATCTTCGGGTATCTGAAATTATATTACAAAATAAGTAGAACGTGATTGGATGAAATGGTAAACAAATATTTTTTTTCAAAAAGAATTACTTTTTCGTGTTTTTCTAAGTGTTGAATTAACACATGTTGAATTAACTAGCGTTGAGAACATGTACAATTATTTTATTTATTTATTTATTTATTTCACCAATCAACAGAGCTAAGCTCCAATTACAGATGGTTACATAACATAGACAATGACAAGAAAAATAGACAACGACAGAACAAAATACAACTTTAGACATTATTTGCAGGCAACATTTAAGTAGAAGGTGTCAATTATTATTAATTATTTATAAATCAAGCAAACTGTAGCATTTAACTCTGAATGCAGACATGCTCATACTGAACACATCCAATTGCGAAGATACTGTGTTGAACAGTGCCATCATATGGAACAAAGGTGATGATGCTCTGTGCACTGTTCTGAATCGTGGCAGTTTAAATAGTGCCGAACTTTATAATAAGCTGCTTTTCATGGAATTATAATGTCTATTGTTTATTAGACGCTTTTTTGTTAAAAAAATCACTATAGTATTGAATAAAAATTTTTTTTTATGACTCACCTTAAATTATAAACACACAACAACTCTTCTCTTATTGAAAAAAACAACAAATATATTTGCAACTATGCACGATCAATTCACTCTAATAACCAGTAACAATCAATTAACCAGATAAACTCTCCAGTATTTTGTTGCATGTGCGCTCACCGAAACAAATAATACCTTTATCTCAGGCAACTGGACACAAACTTCTAAACCAAAATTTTTCCCTAGGTAAAAATTCTTTTATCATTTCATATGATCTTCATAAAATTTCTATGGGCGAACGGTAAACCATTTAGTAAATGAAAAATATTGATGATTACTACTTTATAGTTATAATCCTTAATGTGTTAATTAAGTAAAGTAAACAAGCAAAACTAAAATCGTTTATTTTTCAAATGTGAAAATCCTTTTAAGAATCATAAACATTATGTATAGTGTGTTTAAAAATAGGTTTTCAAAGAAAAAATACTAATAAGATTTATTTTTTTTAACCCCTCATGCAATCACACGTATCGCGTTGTCTTTCAACAATCGAAATTATTATCAGTTGTTCAATATTTATATAATACAAAATTACTTGTTTATATACATATAAAAAAATAGTAACAAATTCTATAAGGTTGTCAATGGTCGTGATTATGAAACTCATAGAAAATCGAATATACACGGCTAATAAAGCCCGATCATGAATTCTACAAAAAAAAAATCGTAAAAATATGTAGAATCCTTTCTTTTTTTTCAAGATGTTGCCTGCAAATATATAAAAATGGTGATTCGAATTTCGATACACCCTATATAAAATTGAAATTTAACTCTTTAGTAAAGATTAAAATGTGCTGCTAAAATTTTAATAAAATCGGCCCGACAGGACCGGACTTTCAAATTTTATGAAAACACTAGTTTGTTGATACGGATTTACTTAGATATGGAAGGGTGTATTTAATTGGGTGTATTGATAAAATCCATGTCTAATATTGAAATTTAGAAAAATTTAATTATTTTAAGGGATGTATTAAGGGGTTAAATTTTTTATTTTGTCAAAAAACAAACTTAAGTTTACAATTTTCAAAAATAGGGAAGTTATGATAATCTACGACTGCCTGTGTTAGACCATTCAAGATACTTCAAGATACTATCTCGTAAATCAGGGTGAAATCAACAACAACTTCCCTATTTTTGAAAATTTCAATTTCTTAGCGGGAAGTTAAAAATTGACACTTAGATGTGAAAAGATATCTCTGGTCTATTAGATTATAGCGCTAATCTTACCATTTATACATCGTATTTGATCGACATCAACATATTGACTTTGCATGTAAAATATCTCCACAATATTAACATTGATTCGCAGATGTGTCACATAGTAGGCTAAATTTGAAATCTACTCAAAACCATGGTAATGATCTAAAAGTTATTTACATTGACCAAATAAACTGTGTCTGTAATATTATAAACCGTCAAAAAATACATTTTTATATATTTTTTAAATTAAATTACTTCTAATTTTCAAATTATGTTTTATTCGACACTTGAACTAGTTAAAATGGAAATATATGATTGATGATGTGTGAATTTACTTATGTTGCAAATAAAGTAATTGAAAAAATTTCATCATTTTTTGTTTTGAATGTCCTTTCTACCGTGTATACAGAGAAGTTTATTTAAAAAAAAAATATTGTGTATCGAATTTAGCAATGGGTGAGGCACAAAGACTATAATTAGTTTGATTTTACAATTAAAAAAACCCTGGTCTACTGAGTTGAAATGATTATCTACATTAGCAGCATTTACACATAAAAATGGATGTCTTAGAGATGAGGGAGTCGACATAATTATTTAATATTAGAACATTAATTATTCTGTATTATTATTATTATCGAAATGTCCAGGAATTACCTTTACTTAAATATAACAAAATAGAGAAAATATTATTAAATAGTGTATTATATAATTTTAAACAATTTTTAAATTTAACTTTTGTAAACTATGTAATCTGACTTGTTTACCATGTAAACAAAATAAATACTTATACTTACTTATACTAAGAAACGTTTCACGTTTTTACGTTTCGCGTTATATAGTGAGATTGATTTGGTGTATAGTTTAATTATATCGCGGTATTATTTACATCAAACGACATTCTTAGAAGTCCTTTGTTCAAGCCACGATACACATTATATCATAAGTGCAATCTATCTAGCAGTGTAGTATTTAGAATGTTTTTAGATTAATGGATGGATAATAACACATTCCTTTGTTTAAATATATTTGATTGTGTGTTGAAACATATCTTTATGACTCAGTCAACCGACAGCAGAGTTTTAGAAAGTTTTAGATTAACGCCATGATAATAATAAAACTATAACTGTTAATATTTGTGAATATTTTGTTTGACTGTGAAAGTGGCGGTTATGATTCACGTTTAAGTTTTGTTATTGATAGATGAGGTATCCCCACCATTGCTGAGGCTTCATTCCTTGCATATTATATGACAAGAAAATGTGAAATGTATTAGTCTTGAAAGAGCGACATTACAGACTGTTAGCACATGAAATAATACATATGAATAGAACGAAAACTATGTATTGAAATACAAAAAAATTATTGCGGTAAGTTATAGGAATGACGTATCAAAATATGTAACAAGATGTACAATATTCTACACCTTATGTCAGAAGGAGCGACATTACAGCATGCTAGCAGCGGGAGCAAGAAATCGCCATTTACCCTCCCACCTAATCTCGCGAAGCATATAATTAGATAATCTAACCTTGCTTTCAGCATCCATAGTTTCCAAGCTCCCAGCATTCCTAGCCTCCAAGCTATCACTTCCAAGCTGCCAGCATTCCTAGCCACACCCCACTTCGCGAACGACTGCTGATTGATTGATTAATTAAGTCGCGTAACACGCCCTTTTTTCCGGGCAATCGCGTTGATTTTCCCCGCTTTTCCGATCAGATTTTGAGTGTCGGACGACTGCTAACACAATTTTCGCGGTTTTTCTCTAAAAATTCGCGGATTCTGCAATTTTTTTTTTTTTTTTCGCGGATTCTGCGATATCTTGCGGTTTATTTCGCGGATGCTGGGGACATCTTGCGGTTAGGTTAGCAGTCACGATCGACTGCTAGCAAAATATTCGCGGTTTTTCTCTAAAAATTCGCGGATTCTGCGATTTTTTTTTTTTTTTTCGCGGATTCTGCGATATCTCGCGGTTTATTTCGCGGATGCTGGGGACATCTTGCGGTTAGGTTAGCAGTCACGATCGACTGCTAGCAAAATATTCGCGGTTTTTCTCTAAAAATTCGCGGATTCTGCGATTTATTTTTTTCCGCGGTTTTTATTCGCGGATTCTGCGCGCATCTTGCCGTAAGGTAAGGGTATCCAGAACCGGCATTTTACATTACTAGTAATCAATGAGAACCTATACGAGTTTTTTAAAAATTCAATCCCGAAGGGTGAAAACGGGAGTGTAGGATTTATTGTAATAACAAAAAATCCTACACCCACGTTTTACCCCCTTTAGGATTGAATTTAAAAAAAAAATCAAATAGCCTATAACCTTCCTTAATAAACGGGCTATCTAACAAAAAAAAAATTCCAAATCGGACTGGTAGTTCCTGAGATTAGCGCGTTCAAGCAAAAAAAAAATAAACTCATTTTTTGTTTGAACGCGCTAATCTCAGGAACTACAAGTCCGATTAAAAAAAATTTTTTTTGTTAGATAGCCCGTTTATTGAGGTTATAGGATATACGAGTTTTTTTTAAATTTAACCCCAAAGGGGGTAAAACGTGGGGATAAGATTTTTTGTAATAACAAAAAATCTTACACCCCCGTTTTACCCCCTTTGGGATTGAATAAAAAAAAACTCGTATATCCTATAACCTTCCTCAATAAACGGGCTATCTAACAAAAAAAATGTTTTTTAAATCGGACTTATAGTTCCTGAGATTAGCGCGTTCAAACAAAAAAAGAGTTTATTTTTTTTTGTTTGAATGCGCTAATCTCAGGAACTACCAGTCCGATTTGGAAAAAAAATCTTTTGTTAGATAGCCCGTTTATTAAGGAAGGTTATAGGCTATTCGAGTTTTTCAATAGTTGAAAGCTTGAAAAAATGCTTTTTTTCCATTTTGGTAAATTTTGGCGATTTTCTAAGTTCTGTAGAGCCGGTAAAAACGAGAAAGAAACATATTTGACTAGTGCATTTTGAAGTAAATTTTGTGCCCTTTAATTTTGAATAGGACCGTTTTTTCGATAGGACCGACCGTTTCCATATTATAAGCAATAAACCGAAAAAAGTGCAAAAAAATTGTGGTTTTTAGCCCACCAAAAATCCTCCGCTTTGTTTTAGAGGTCGCAAACTTGGATTTGACATCTCCTAAACATGCTTGAGGACACAAAAAAATAAAATCATTTGCTGCACAAAACGCAAGGTGGACTTCCTCTCGTGACTGGACTATTTCCCAATATAAAGATTAATTTAGTGATTCATTTACCTTTACAAAAGAAAATAAATAGGTAAATAAAACACAATAAAATTTAATTATCAAAACTATATGATATCTGATCACAACGGAATTTTATATTTCTATAAATTAATACTGTTAATTTCTTTTGAACGTAGTGGTAGTTCATAGAAACAAAAAACAAAACAATGTTGGGACGACGTTGTCTCAAATAGAGGAAGTGTTTTGGTCTTACAAAAATTCAATTTTGAATTTTTGGTAAATTTTCATGTTTTCAGGTCTCCTGAACCAAAAAAGTGACTTTTATAAATGCTAAGCTATTGTCTGTCTGTCTGAAATAAAATTAAACGCTTCTCAAACCTAAAAGTCTTAATTAATGTCATCAAGATCGATTGAGAAGTGATGTTGATATATTATGGTATAGGCGCATTCCTATATTGGAAAGAGTATGAGTTTCTTTCTTACAGATTTAATGAAATTTTTATAAGGTCGAAAATGTTACAATGAATGTTTTGGTGATATTTCAATTAAAAATTGTTTTTTGTACTGCATAAGATATTGTTTGTGTTTTGGATTGAATTGCCGGTTAGTTTAGATTGTGGATTTGCTATATTATTATATTTTATTGTCGACTGTTGCACAAAATAACACGTATTTGTCGACATACAGTTCTGGAATTTACTTGTGGCGGAGGGAACTTTATAAATGCTCCTGCAAACTCGAGTTTTCCATTTTTACAAACCGTGATCGTGTGACGTTCTTGAACCTCTAAAATATGAATCTCTAAAATAGATTTTGGATATAAAGGGCTCGTGTCGCGATGTGAGGCGCATTTACTTTCGCTATATTTCTTATCCATTTCCCTCCGAAAGTATAGATACTGTGACCACCACTATAAGTTATATTTTTTTTGGCCAATTCGAGGGTTTAAGTAATTAACAGTTTTTCGTGAATTTTTAAGTTTTTCAATGAAATTCTGGTAAATTCCTTCCGAAAGCAAGTTCATAAGGCGTGTTCTACATCTACTCCCTCTGTCAGTTTAACTCAGCGACGCAACAGAAGCGTGGTGTTCCTCTATGTTACAGAATCTAGTCGTTCAGAAAAATTAAGAAACTCGTACCGTGCATAACCTTTCTATTTGAAAAACTACGTTTATAATTATTATAGGTCTATACATAGTAAGAGAAATGGTTCCACATAAATTTTACTTAAATCGGTTCAGTAGGTCGGCTGATTTTAATAAACGTGAGTAACGGCGTGTGATTCCTTAAGGTAAATGTAATTTTTTGACACATCACGCAGCGTAAGAAAGTCGGTTTAATAAAAGTGAGTAACGGCGTGTGATTCCTTTAAGGTAAATGTCACTTTTTGACACATCACACAGCGAAAGAAGTCAGTTAAATTTGTAGAAGTGAATCTATTGGCAAGCGACTAAAAAGAAAAAAATAAAAAACTTTTTAACAAAAAAAAAAAAACACTTTCAAAAAGGCACTAAAAAGAGGAAAATAATGAAATTTTGGGGTCTGCGCCAATTTAATAAACTATGGAATCGGTTAAAAAGAAGATATTAATCACTATATAATACTTTTTAACCGACTTCATATTTTATTACATTGACGCAGACCTCAAAATTTCATTATTTTCCTCTTTTTAGTGGCTTTTTGAAGGAGGTTTTTTTTTGTTAAAAAGTTTTTTTTAACCAATTAATGCGGAGAGATTGTCTTGATGCGACGGTCTACCTATGCTTGACTTACGTGCCGTCTTATGTTTGTGTATCTACAATGTACAGGAAGTGCTATTGTCGTCGTCGTGCGGTTTTAAGTCTCGCGCAGATTTCCTCTACAGTCTACTTTACAGGATATGTAACGCGAGGCGTTAACCGTTATACACGGATTATAACGCCCGATCGTTGTGCAGTAGTACCTAGTGCTGTCCATGGGCGACTCGTTTTACTTGCCTTCTTTCTGTCCTCTGGGTAGGGAATGCTATCTCGATCTCGCGAGATCTCGATCTTTCGAGATCTCGATCTTTCGAGATCTCGAGCCATTTTTCGAGATTTAATCTCGTGGGCAGGCAATCTCGTTTTTGAAATCTCGTTCGAGATCTCGACCCGATATGGTCGAGATCTCGAACGAGATTTCAAGAACGAACGCGCTTGAAAAAAAACTTATAACTTATGCGTAATAGTTTTTGACAGTCGCGCTAATTGATTCTGTTTGTTTCTCTGCATATATTGTTTTAATTATTGTTTTTTTGAGTGAAATTGACAGTTATTTAACTTATAACAAGCATTAGATGGCTAACAAATTACAGAGTTAAGTGAATACTGAATATGTCTAAGAACAATTCAAACCAAATGTTCGTGAACGTAACTAATAGTGACTTACCCTATGCTTCCTAACTCCTAAGAAGTTATTTCCAAAATAATTAGTTGACATATAGTGTGCTGTGTGAGTTGGGGTATTGCTTGAAAATAAAACAAAACATTAATTGAATCTTGAAACAAAAAAATCAACGTTTATTTAAGGAAAGTAATGAATAATAATCATCTGCACAGTGCACTACTCAATAAATCACACACGTACACAGTCACACTGTCCTAAGTTTTCATTTTTAAGTATTTTAGATACAAAATAATACGTTCTTTTTAAAAGTAGGCGAAATCTCGATATTGTCGAGATTTATCGAGATCTCGCCAGACAATCTCGCGAGATCTCGAATTGCCAATCTCGGCTCGAGATTGCATTCCCTACGGCTCTGGGTGTGGTAGTGATGGGAATAATCGAATGATTTTAACAATCGAAAGGTTGCTATTCGAATGATTTTGACAATCGAATGATTCATTCGAAATGTTTCATTCGAGATGTTTTATTATATTGACTATTGAGTATAATATAAATTGAAAGGTTGCTATTCGAACGATTTTGATAGCTGAGTGATTCATTTGAAATAATTCCTTTTAATGATGACGTACCACTACACTACATAAAGTTATGCTTACAATCTATACTACAGTCGCTCAACTCTGCAATAAAACCAATCGAGAGATTGGACAAAATTCTCTCGTGGACAAAATTCACTCATTGTATAATATCTCGAAAGGTATATTTCGAGCGCTTTAGGTACTCGAACGATGTTACTACAAGCTAGCCGTGAGCAGTGAATACAAAATGAAACTTTATTCGACCTAAAATATTACTTCGATTGAATTATAACGTTATCTTATAAACACACAAAATCCATTCGCAGTATAAAAACATTCTGAATGAAGTTTGCATTCGTCTGGCACACATTGTCATTTCTCGGCTCCCGCTTTGCAATACATACGACTATAAAAATCATTCGAGTGATTTTGAATAACCTCTCGAGATATTTTAATAATCGAATGATTCTGTATTTTATTTCGAGGTATTCTCATCATTAGGGTGTGGGTCGTCTGTTATCATCAAGGTACACGTCATGTTTGAATCGAGCACCGCACGATGCCTATTTAAAATATGCGCAATCGAACTATTTTAGGGATTGAAAATTGTTTTTGGATTCAAAAACACCGAAAAAAATTAGCGGAATTGTTTGAAGATCAAAATTTAACCCTTTAATAAAAATTAAAATGTGCCCCTAAAATTTGATCAAAATTGGCCAGACATTGGCTTGCGGATAGTGAACTATTAGTTATTGAATGGACGTATATAATTTGGAGCAGATGAGTTGGGCCAATAAAATGCGTGCCGAATATTGAAATACAGAAAAAATTTAATTATTTTAAGGGATGCACTAAGGGGTAATTTTTTTTATTTTGGCCAAGAACAAATTTTAACTACAATGCATATACTTATTAGCAAATGCAGTATTTTGTTGGCATGGTTTGACACTGCGACCCGAGTTTTTTCCTTGTGAACCCTTATAAAAATTGAATATCTACTTTTATAAGTATAGGTACCTAATAATTATCTTTCTTTGATGTGTGACGCGTTCTCAAAAGTTTCTGTAGATAAATGTTACAATTATGTTTTATTTTGCTTGTGTCTTCGCTCGCATGAACGTCGAATTTTGACAGGACCCTTATATCTTCACACGAGCCTATCCGGGAAAATCCTATATAACACAAATGCTCATGATTTCAGTTATCGAGTGTGTATAATTTACTATCATTCATTCCAAAATCTATATTTTAATTTTAGGATATAATATGCATACAATTAATGAATGCATTCAGTATGCATAAGTGTAAGAAACACCCATTGAAAGTGACGTAACATAATGCTGAAACACAGGAAAAATTCATTTTTCAAACCTACGTCACCGTGGGGACTCTAACCCGAAACTTCCATTATCGCAGCGGCTGAGTTAACAATTACACAGTGACACACCTTTCAACAACCAATTATTTCCTTATGAAGCATTCTGTCACTGAAATACCACTACATGCGATATGTCTTTAAGGCCCGTATTCACCGAGCCTAGTTAGTTATTTATTCCGTTGATTTATTCCCCTGGTAACTATTACTCGGAATAAATAGTGATAATTCAAATCAATAGTTATTCTGTCCAATTTCAAGGGTATAAATATTTATTCGCCTAGTTAAATAGGGTGTGCACGAAATGCATAAATTACTTTATGGCCTGGCGACCTTTTCAGGTAAATATTAATTTCATATCTTTCAGGTAAAGGCTTTTGTCAGTAAAATATGTCAATGTTCACCATTTTACATTTTCGATCGATGCGCCATCGATCGAATCTTTGGTAAACGTACTTTAGAATCAAAATATTTGACAAAATCTCCAAGGTGTATGGTATATAGTAAATTTTTACCTGAAGTTACTATTCTATCGAATGAATTGCTTGGTGAATAGAAAGTTTATTTTATTCCAAGGAATAAATTTATTCTAAGATTAGTAACTTCTATCTTTAACAGTGTTTGGTGAATACGGGCCTAAATCGTGTAAAATAATTTAATATAAGTACATAAAAATCGATTCATATAAATTCTAGAAACGCGTTGTCTCTTCTAGCTATCATACAAAATACCCGAAAACTTCTCAAGAAAACGAAATTACAGATTCAGTACCCGTTAGAAATTTTTGAAGTGAAAACTTCCTTAGTCGCGCTTTGCTTAGGCTGTTGACAACAGTGATATGAAACGCACCCGACGGTGACAATCGGGGCTACTCGGCTCAAACACGAACACGTATTTGCAACATGCTGGAAATAGTGTGTAGTTCATAAGTGTGCTAATATAGATGACACTAAAAACTTAATACGAGTAAAAAGTCATGTGTAGTTCACAAGTGCGCTAACAGATGACACTAAAACTTAATATTATCGTTAAGGTATTAAGTATATTCATTAAATTTAATTGTATAGGCCGATTTTAATATATTTATGATTAAAAAATTATATATATATTAAAATTAGAAAATCTGTCGTGTGGTCATAAGCACACACCCATTTTTTTAACTTCCCACTGGAAGTTATTGTAATGGGTCCGAAAATCGAAATCAAAAAGGAAAAAAAAATTTTATGTTTCAAGGTCACTACACTATTTTTACACTACTTTTAGAAAGATGTCTGTGTGTGTGTGTGTGTGTGTGTACGTACGTACGTACGTACGTATGTGTACATTTCTTTCAAAGACGAAATCTCGAGAACGAAAAATGATATCGACTACGTTAGGGTGCCAATCGACGCGTATTAACGTAAATATGATCTGAAAGAAATTTTTTCAAAATCGGTTCAGCCGTTCTTTTTTCTTAACCAAATAACCTCCAAAAAAGTAGATTTTACACAATATCTCGCGAATAAAAAATTATATCGACTTCGTAAGGGTGTCAATCGAGGCGTGTTAACGTCATTTTGATCCGACATAAATTTTATAAAAATCGGTTCAGCCGTTTTTTTTTTTTTTTTAAATTATTGATGTTTTAATGTTTGAAATGATTACTTTTCTGTGTAATATCTAATTTAATTATTATTATTAAATATTTATCAAACTGGGAAGTTCGTCGTGTGGACCTCAAGGGTCGCACTTTATTATATATTTGTTTTTATTCTCTTCTCTCGTATTGATTAAATGTGTGCTTCGAGATTACACATCCGGTTCAGTCTTCTAGAAATGACAATATTAATGATAATTGTGTAGCCGTTCTTGTCAAAACTACACCACTGCACTGTGACGCCGGTCTGATCGCAACTCATGTAGTCTGGCCGCGACATTCTACGCTCCGCTGTCGTTTTGTAGCGGTATTTGTGCCGTTTGTGGTTTTTATTTACACATGCCGTGTTATATCATGTGTTATAAATTATATTTTTATCTCAACAAAACATATATAAAGTCGCCCGCATACACAGCACGGCGACAGTGCAAGCTTATATCCCTAGATACCACTAGTGGCGTTAAGAGGTTTATGGCTTCAGAGATACTTTGAACTCCCTACTGACAGTTGCTCTACGTAAGAGGCTTTCATATTTTCATTTTCGCCTGTCATTTGTATGCCGAAAATTTTAGTATAGGATTAAAAATAATTAAAATTGCATTTTTTATGGAGATTTTTTTTGAAGCTATTATATAGGGTGGTGATCGTGACTGCTGCACATAGAGATTTAATCCGTAAAATCAAACTCTCGTGATTTCCTGCTTCCCTAATTATTTTAGGAAAAATATCTTCAAATAAAAGTTTTAGAATATAAAATTCTGCATCTAAGTCATTAAACAAAATTAAATTTGCATGCTTTGTAACGACAGAAATTTGATATGAAAATGTCAAAATTGCCTCAAAAACAGATAGCGGCGAAGTTTACTTTTAAGATGAAAAAAAAAAATTATTTGGTACAATTTACGATTATATCTTTTACAAAAGTTGATATCCGCAGCAATTAGAATATAATTTATTACACAGGGTTTTTTTTCATAATTTAACAATTAATAATTTATTACCTACACTTCACAGACAAAATTGATAAAAATGCATTTTGAATCGAAATATGCTTTAAAATTATCTGGAACTATACAAACGGTGTTTTTGATACGCGATATATTATTTTTCTGTAACTACTAATTTCCAGCACATACACATATACCTATACAAGGGAGAAAATAAAATAAGGGATACTTGTAGTGGGGTTATAGTATTTCATCTACTTGTCATCCTTAGAGAATTCATAGGCACATTGTTCCAAGCGAATAAGGACAGTCGGCCGTGAGTAAGTGTACAAACATACCAGACAGAGAATAACCATAACAAAATTACACTTGTATTTATTTGCATAGAGGTAACAGAATTTGTGAGCGCTGCTCTCAATTGGATTATTCGAAAACATCAGTCGACTTTGTGTTTGGACTGTTTCGGGATTAGTCGAATTTTCACGTCCGTCATTTGCTTCACCTACCAGTTTTTAACTGCCAGTGTCGTCTTTTGATATTATAAATTATAAAAATCGATGAGACAAAAGAATTTATTTATCTTCATTTAAAATTAAAATGGTAACTGGTTCCTATCAATATTTCTCGGGAAATTAGAGTTTTCCGAATCCCGAAAAAAATCAGTCGAGAAATTGTCTACAGGGGGTTTCAATGAGTCCAAGAAACAGTTATTTGGAAATTGCAAAAACAGTGAGCCAAAGGGCGAGGAAAAATCACCTCGCGTCGTCGGCTTGGAAATCCACCGGTAAAATCATCATTCATTTCATCACGAAATCTCAGGAACTATAAAAACTATAAACATGAAAATTGACAGGTAGGTTTCTTATAGGACGTAGGCTTCGCTAAGAAAGGGTTTTTTGAAATTCAACCCCCGAGGGGGTCAACAAAAGAGTGTAGAGTTTTTTGACAAGAATGTCTTACAAATTGTTAAGGTGAGAGGTATTGAATTCAACATACGAACCCTTCATTAAAAATAAGGAAATATATGTTTAATCGTTTTTTCTTTTTAATTAGCCCTTAAGTAGGTGAAAGGGGGAATTATAAAAATAGTTTTTTCAGAAACTGCTCGAGTTAGAAACATGAAATTTGACGTGAGTATTCTTTGTTAAAATCGATGAGATCGGTGTTCGATAAATTATCGAAATCCATATGCTAAAGGGTGAAAACGCTGTATCTCTGAAATTAATTAACCTAAAAACATGTAACTAATCGTAAATTTATAGCAAACATTTTTGTTTGACACTATATCTTTATTTTCAACAATTGTCTCGTCGACACAGTGACTTCATCAGAAATATATACTTATTAATATTAATTTACATCAAGTAAGCACCCAGTCTATCATATATTTAAATTTATAGAACCCGGGCGAAGCCGGACGAGAGTATTTTCATAAACCAAAAGAAAACTTTAATCATGCTTTTTATTTCATGTCGATATCTTTAAAAATTTAGAAGTTATAGGTGCAACCAAAATTACAATTTTTTTGAAACGTGTTACAGTTACTGCACGCTGAATTAAAAAAAACTAATACATCCAACATGTATAAAACAAGCCGTGAGGTGGGTCGTTTATTAGGACTAAAGTGCGACCCTTGAGTTCCACACGACGAACTTCCCAGTTTGATAAATATTTAATAATAATAATTAAATTAGATATTACACAGAAAAGTAATCATTTTAATCATTAAAACATCAATAATTAAAAAAAAAAAAAAAAAAAACGGCTGAACCGATTTTTATAAAATTTATGTCGGATCAAAATGACGTTAACACGCCTCGATTGACACCCTTACGAAGTCGATATAATTTTTTATTCGCGAGATATTGTGTAAAATCTACTTTTTTGGAGGTTATTTGGTTAAGAAAAAAGAACGGCTGAACCGATTTTAAAAAAATTCCTTTCAGATCATATTTACGTTAATACGCGTCGATTGGCACCCCAACGTAGTCGATATCATTTTTCGTTCTCGAGATTTCGTCTTAGAAAGAAATTGACACATACATACGTACGTACGTACGTACACACACACACACACACACAGACATCTTTCTAAAAGTAGTGTAAAAATAGTGAGTGACCTTGAAACATAAAAATTTTTTTTCCTTTTTGATTTCGATTTTCGGACCCATTACAATAACTTCCAATGGGAAGTTAAAAAGTTGACTAAATAAATTTGCGCGATTAAGAGCTAGTATTTTTTAAGAACACGTAACTACAAAACTTTATTAAAAATACATAATTACTTTAAAATTTGATGTTGCTAAATTCATTTTCTCGTTCTTGAACCTCGAAGATTAATATCTGTCGGGAACTTGGAAACACTTAGTGTCACCTGTGTTGATGTAACCTCAATGTCTGCAGCGAGTGGACGCCATGACCGCGATCCTTTTAGACAGGCTAATGTGTGTTGAGGTATTAGCGGTGTTTTATGTGTTCGGTTTCCGTCAGACCATACCTTGCACAATCCCCTTAAGGTGTCCACGGGCTCACTGTGTCACCCGTACTTACGTAAGTCCCGGTAATAGGTGTGAGCTTCCATCGTGTGACTGTGAAGATTTACTTTTTATCGTCGCTATAGTTGATCCCGTTCATGACGTTTGCTGCAATTCGCGCTTAGAGAGTTGAGTTAATAAAATGGTATTATGGTGTATTGCTTTCGATTTTTGTTTGATTTCAGATTAGTCGATTCGTAAGCATGTAAACATACCTTTCTTCATGTTTTTGACGTAAATAACGTCTAGTGTCTAATCTATTGTAGATTATAGACGCGTCGACATTTAAGGTCATTAGCGTCTTTCAACTACACTAAATAACAACTAACTTAAAACTAAATAACATCACAAAACATCCATGAGCGCAGGTGGGATTCGAACCCACGGCAGTCTAGTCTAGAGGTTGCGGCACCAAGCATGCTAACCACTAGGCTATACTGCCCTCACGTCTAGTGTCGCATACTAGGGTGGCATTTTAAAAATATTAGATGAAACGGAAATAGCCGGAAGTGGTTGACATGTAGAACAAAACACAGCATGTATATTGTATAACTATGTTAAGGTCTTAGACACAGTAAGCCAGGTGGTACTGCGGAAAAATACGAGTCTATCGACAGGTACAAACGCCAAACCCAGGTTCGAATCCTGAAGGCTTTTAATATATATTTTTTTAATAATAAAAATATATAGGTATTGGAACAATTTAAAATATAAAAAAATTAAATTACAATTAGGAAGTTTCCATTGGACGAAAATACTAATTATGATATTGTCACATCATTATAATAAAGATAACTTTAAAAATTCTGAAAGAATTATTTTGATATCTTTAATTTCAACGGAGATATTCAATTTCTTGTATGTGGGGTCACAAACGAAACTGATTTTTGAATATGACGTCACGCGGTACAAGTTTGCTGTTTTTTAGCTTTGTGAGTAATTAGAACCTAAGTTACTTAGTAACTATTTTGTTGTAATAAAGACTTTTCTATTTATATTAAATTAAAATTAACTGTCAAAAATTTAAATATGTCAATATTTTCCGTCATCAACTGATTTGTTTTAGTGTTTCCATAACAATTTACGAATTTATAGAAAGAGATTTATCGGAAGTTACCATGTTAAATTACCACACATACAAACTGAAAATAACTTTTAAAAATATCGTGCCGCGTGACGTCACCCGGACTGAAAACGGAATTTCTTGGAGAATTGTCAATTCCAACTTTGAAGTAGCATAACTTTGTTGTTTTTAAAGATATTTCAAAAATTCTTCCGCCATTAATCTTATAATTTTTAGAACTATGATTTAGACCAAAAAAAATAAAAAAGGGAAACTTCCTATTTATTTTATTTATTATAGGTATTTTACGAACATTTGATTTTATAAGATAAATAAAAGTGGATGTATTTATTTCCACGACAACGAATACAAATTATTATATTTGTGTCTAACGGTATTCACGTCATTTGTCTGTACCTGTGATACAGACATATTTTAAGTTAGATTTTAATGTTACGAAATTTAGAGTTTCACTTTGACGTTAGGTGACCAAAAATGTGGCAACTGGGTTGTTTTTATCTCGATGGTCTTTCAAGGTAATTCTACCTAGAGTTTTTGATCAAGTTCAATATGGACAGTGGACACATCGTAATGTCAACATTAAAATTAAATATAGAATCTATTCCAGAACTTAAAAAAGTTGATGTTACAAGATGTCTATTGATGTTCTGTAGGTTTCTTGTAGGTAAATAAACGTGTGAAAATTATATGAATCCTTATTGTGGTATCGCGAATTGCATTCCAATGTTCTTTGGGAATTAGCGCTCCCAGGGACCCGAGCTCGTACCAGTTGGTTTGTGTATGCCGGCTGGCAGATTCTAATGCAAAAACGGATTATTATTGTTGTGTTGAAGACACTAATGACCTGCGTTGTCGACGCGTCTATAGTCTACAATTAATTAAGCTAATCATATTTTTTTCTAATTCCCAATAAGCGGCTGCAATAGACAAAAACCTTTTGTGGTAATAAATTTGTTATAAATTGCAAAAAAAGTGCACCGCGGTAAATATTGTGAATTGAATATTCGCAGTTTTCTGCAGAATATCACGTTGTTGGCGCAAAGAGACTGTGCTTATGTGTACATATTATTTACAGCTCAACCATATTTACATATTCCCATACATTTCAGATACACCAATGGCCGTTTCGGACGCGGGCTTGGTCGCTATTGTATACGAGGATGCTTTTGTTTTTATTGCGTCATATCCTCTATATTCTTCACATTTTACAGCCGACGCTGTGCAATATTTTTGCAGTTCCGTTGCACATTTATTTGAGCACGCGATTTTTGTCGTAGACTTGAGAATAAAGATCGGTCGATGTAATAATGTGAATAATAATGTTATTTTAAGATAGAACGTCAAAGCGCGTCTTAGTTTCGCTTTTATTTAAAATATACTTAATGATTTTTTTTCTGTTTGCTGTAGGATATAGGTAGAGATAAAAATTTAACTCAGGAACAATAATTTAATATATTTTTAAGTAAAAAAGTCGTATTATAGTGTTTTTAATTCCAAAAGAATGAAAAAAAATCATTATAAGCAAAGCAGCTATTTTTTCACCTAAATTTTAGAATATTGCAAATTCGTTACCTACCGCCAGCAATCAATAATTTAGGTTAAAAAAAAACAGGTTTTTGGCTGTTTTTAGTAATACATGTTTGTTTTTTTTCTTCATTTTTTCAAACTTTGTACTTAAAAAAAACTATAAGTAGTAGTATTTAAAAAATGTAAAGAATTCGTAAATTGTGATTTTAGAAAGATTTTTTACTCTAATCTTACACCATTACGCTTCTCCTAAGGGGATTCATCAGTGACTAAAAACCGGCATTAACCCCAGCGAAGCCGCATGTTGAATTTGGTTATAATTATAGAAATTGAATCCAAATATGTTACTATACGAGTACAAAATAAAATCAAAATAAAAAGAGACACACCGAAAATCTGCAAATGTTTTAACTATCACTTGATTGAAATTAACTGGGCAATAATGAACGGGTGTAGCTTAATTCTTTACGGGAATTCTCCGAAAAATAAATAGCCAGTGTTGTGTTTTCATTTGTAAATATCTTGATTTTTTGTATCGAAACTTCTCAATTCTCCGAAGGAATTTAACAGTATGAGCGGGTTATTTTATGATGCTGTATATCTAATTCACATATAACGTGGCTGCGATACGATGAGATGGCGGCTAGCTGTAATGGTGCATCTATATTGTATAATATAATGTGTTCTAACTGATCTATGTCCAACTGAAATGGATACAGTATCGCCTAGTTGTAAATGGAGTCATTCGAACGACACTTTACTACTTATTCTGCTCTAAATCTCAAAAACTATAAATGAAAGTCTGGTCTTCGTTATAGTTTTCTAATCATCTTTACTAGTCTCTTTATATGCCTGATTTTTTTTCGAAATTTTAAACCTAATAATTTCCGGCATGCCGGCGGACATACTTTTTTTGATAGATATACAGTGTCCGCCAAAAAGTTTTTTGTTTTTGATTTTTTTTGAAATTTTTGTTGGTAAAAAGTTTGTGCTTTTAAAAAGATTAAATTTGTGCACACTAGATCCATTGTGTGAATTTTTGTTCCGGAGAAAATGGCGTTTATCTAAACTTCAAAATTACAATAGATTCGAAGTAAAAATATTTTGTGACTTAGTTAAATTTAAAAGTTAATTTATGTTTATTTATCATGATATAGAAAATAAATTTGGACTTAAAAGATGAGTTTTTCGTGTCGAAAACGCTTTGCACCAAAAACATAGAAAAATGTGTTAGAAATCATATTGAATTCGAAAATTTCGCTGTTGTTATTGTTTTATGTTATTCGTGTTTATTTTTCCAATTAATATAAGCAACATAAGCTAATATTGCTGTCAGAGTATTTGAAATTCAAAATTTCATTCAGAAAAATGACCAAAAAGTTGAAATTTCAAAAGTTGACTTTTTTTGGCCACCTGTATAAAAAATTACTTTTTCTTTCATAACTGACATTACACACGGCGAATATCGAACGAATGCTACAAAAATTTCCTGCAAAACACTTTTAATTTTCGAAATATTGGATTTTTTGTCATTTTGAAGTTTAGATAAACGCCATTTTCTCCGGAACAAAAATTCACACAATACATTTAGTGTGTTCAAATTTAATCTTTTTAAAAGCACAAACTTTTTACCAAAAAAAATTAAAAACAAAAAATTTTCCAATATGGTGCGAACTTTTTGGCGGACACTGTAGACAAAAAAAATTCATCAAAAATATTTAGAAAAATGCTTTTGATCTCTTCAAAGTGAGTCCTTTCCAACTATATACCACATGATTTTCACTTTATTGGTTGCAGAGGACGCAATTTTTTAACAATTGTCTATTATCTGCTAACCGCGATACTCTAACGCCTAAGATACTTTTCAAGTTTATGAGCTCAACCGTTTGTTCGAGGCCTGTGATACACAGAGCGGACAAACAGACGGACAACGGAATCTCATCATAGGGTTCCATTTTATCATTTGGGTACAGAATCTTAAAAAGAGCCAAAGAAATCGTTAATTTCACAAGGTTTAATCCGATGACTTAATTATTGTATTTATTACTGTTTGATAAATTGTACTCTTTAGTCTTCTAAACGAGTAAATTAATAAAAAAAACTAGCCGGTGCGGTTTTATGAAACCACGGTGCAAGTGAAACTTTATTGCCATAACTCTAAATGCTTTTAATCTGAAATCGCCGAAAGCATATAATTTTGTTTACAATGATTTTGGTAATGTAATTTGAATCAACATCAGTAATGCGACGAAAGTAAGAATTCAGATTCTATCGCTGGTAGTCAATAGGTATTGTGACGTTCGACTGCATATTCGTACGCCATCAAATATGGTATCATCTTATGGGGAGCCTCAAGTGATTGCAGTGGTCTATTTATTCTACAAAAAAAGACTATCAGAGCGTTGTCTAAACTCAATCCTCGAACTTCATGCAAACCTTATTTTAAAAACTACAAAATTTTAACGTTTAACTCTATATATGTTTATGAAGTGTCTGTGTTTGTAAAATCGCATCCAAGTTATTTTAAAACTAATATTTCGATTCATAATCGGAATACTAGATAAGCTGGCAATCTGCATAAACCATTGCCTAAATATTCAATGTATCGAAAAAATGTAAATTTCAATCTAGTGGACATTTATAATAAATTACACCTAGTGCTCTTAAACATCTGAATCTGCCACTTTTCAAGAGACATTTGAAAGACTATCTTATAAACAAATGCTTATATTCTTTGGATGAGTTGTAATTTTATTTTGTATTAGTTCATAATTATTTTGTGTTGACTTATTTCACGGCTATTTAGCCATTCATGAAATAAAATATCTATTATTATTATTATTAGTTATGTAAACGTATACAATACAGTTATGAACATAAAGTCACTGCTTTTCGATGTGTTCTGGTCTAGTCGACCTACCATCACACTTGTATGCAGTCGCACAATATAGTTATGAACATAGCGTCACTGCTTTTCGATGAGTACTGGTCTGGTCGGTCGCTTAGATTGGACGTGACTTGACACTTGACTTGCGTAACCGAATGGGAAAAAAACGAGGCTAATGAAGTTTCACTTTAATAATCACAGTTTTGCAATTATTGAAGTTGGACATGATCGAGTTATACAATCTGTGAAGTTTTGTCCGCTAGACCACAACATACTTTACTTGGTACGAACGCTGCCTTAGCGAAAGTAATGAAACCGTTTTATGTCCTCCTTAAATAGTAAAACAGTTGTTTTGAATCGATGGTTAACCGTGGATTACCGAACCAGGCAACTGACTATTGTTCAAGCGCAGTCAAAGTTACAAACTATTGGCAGTATAATTAGTTTGATCAGGTTGAATAATTCAATCGATTAAACGCTTACTTAACCGACTCGACTAGTTTACAACTTGTGTGTGGTTTGCCCTATGGCCAATTATAAAGTGCTTTCTGTGCTCAAGTTTTCTTTGGGCAAGGAGCGGCTTAAGGCTTAATTATTACACTGCATAAAAAGTAGACTAGGAAGCCAGTCAAATACTTTCAACGCCCACCTTAGAAAATAATTGATCGTAAAACTTGTTTTCAAAAAAGTCGCCTGAGGGATCTGTAGTCTGATTCTTTGTCTTCCATTTGGCGTTTACCTGAACCTCCTAGCTTCAAAAATACGATCGGGACGTCCATAACGCCCAACCCATATTCCTAAAAAATGTAAATTTTCTAACACACTGTTTGCTGCCCCTGTCTTTGTCTGTTTCACTATGTATAGATTTTCTGTCTCTGTTTTTGATGTCTTTGTTAATTCCACTGACTGTATATCTATAACTGCTGATTTAAATTTTTCGTCTTTCAACGGCCTTTCTCTCAAAACATCGATTTTTTTACCCTTATGGTAGGCATTTATATACTCTTAAGGCCCGTATTCACCGAGCCTAGTTAGTTATTTATTTCGTTGATTTATTCCCCTGGTAACTATTACTCAGAATAAATAGCGATAATTCAATTCACCAAACGTATTTAGTTTACTGCAGGTATAAATCGTAAGAATAACTATATTCTGTCCATTTTCAAGGGTATAAATATTTATTCGCCTAGTAAAATAGGATGGCACGAAATGCACAAATTACTTTATGACCTGTCGACCTTTTCAGGTAAATATTAATTTTATATCTTTCAGATAAAGGTTTTTGTAGTAAAATAAAATAAATTTACATTTTTGATCGATGCGCCATTGATCGTATCTTTGGTAAACGTGCTTTAGAATCAAAATATTTGACAAAATGTCCAAGGTGTATGGTATAAAGTAAATTTGTACCTGAAGTTACCATTCTATCGAATGAATTGCTTGGTGCATTGAAAGTTAATTTTATTCCAAGTAATAAATTTATTCTAAGATTAGGTACCTTCTATCTTTAACAGTGTTTGGTGAATACGGGCCTATATATAGGCATCTTATCCTGGTTGAAACCTCAACCGTTGTGCGTGTTTCCTGGACATGTGATTCATATTGCGAAGTGAGGTTGACTGTTTTTATATATTGTCACATGGAGTGTAAATCAGTTTCCCATCTTCGCTTTTGGTGAAAGAAAGATCAATAAGCGACATGTTCACTTAAAAAATGAATGCAGATAAAGAGATGACGCGGCACTTCAAAGTGATGACTTTGTAGAATGAAAGTGCATCAAACACCTTGCATGAAGCATTGGGGGGTGAGTTCAATCAGCAGTAATGATTTTGACAGTGTAATCCTTTTTGCATGAATTGCTGTTGCACGTGTGCGTGTCGTAGCATGTGAAACTCGTAGGCCGTAGGTATAACAGTATGTTATCACACATACGATTGCACAAATCATACCTGTCTATCCATACCTATGGGTGTGAAACAGAATGCATGCAACATATCTATGCTTGCTCTCTACAAGAATTCATATCTAAATTATTGATCACCATTTTTATGGGGTGATTTATGAAAGTATGTTGGTGAACGATTGCGAGATCTCGAATTATTTGAAACATTTTCAAAACGTAATACCACATTAATTGGATGCAGAGTTCTAGTTTTGATATAATATTATTGTGAGCTACTGATTTCGAGTTACATAATGAGGTTATCATAAGGCAATTAGACTTGTCAAGAAAATAGAAGTTGAGGAGAATATCAATAAAGTGTTAAAAAACCATTCACCAACTGAGCAACGTACTTTTTAAACTTGAAACGGTGCGGCGTCCCAAGAGGTTCACAATTTCTGAGAGTTTATTTAAAGAATTTTGTTTGGCGCGTTTAACGATTGCGGATTATTTTAAAGAAATATTTAGGATATGTTCTAAAAAGCCATATTAATTTTATCCAGGATTAAGTTTTTTTTAACATTTTACCGCGATTTTCTCCTCAGCTTCCGGAGCATCTTTTTAACATTTTACATTGCCAAAATATTTTTTAAACAAAATGTTTCACTTTGTGGGTATAGTTAAAAACTAAAAAAAATCTGGAAAAGTCGTAGAACTTAAATGTCAGGAAAATCTCGGGAAATATTAATCATAATCAGGGAAAAACACAAAAATATTCTTGTGATGTAAACTTATATCCCGAACATATCGCGCGCTGCATAACGATCGGCAGCATCTAAAGTATCGGGTATTTACGAATATGCGATCGGGCATCGTACTAAGTAACAGTAGGCTGTAGTCTCACTTAGCGGGTGTAAGGAATACATTGGCACGTTCTCGTAAATTGTAATAAATTAAGATTATCCGGTATGAAGAAGATTACGAAAAGTGTGTTTTAGGTATTGAGGCGCGTTGACAAGCCATCGATTTTGTCTTTCTAATATTTGTGGCCATCAGTGGAATTTAAATTATTATTTCATCACATCTTAAATAATTATAATTTTGTTGTATTTAAGAGTCATATACCTGTGAACTATAAAGTATAGATTGGTATATATAAGTGATTTTATGTAGGTATGTAATATGTTGTTCACATAATATATAGGGCATATACGGGCCGGAAATTGACTGCTGTCAGCGCGCAACGGTTGCACAGCTTCCTGTTGAACATGTGTGTATGATGCATGCGACGTCACTTCCCTCTTTTCCTCTCTTCTCACTACAAGTACTCCTTGCTATGCGTGCCATGTGCAACCCGTCTAAATCTACAGACTGTTCTAAGGAATTGGTTTACAGAGTGTTAGGGTAATTGTTCAATGGCCAGTTTATCGTACATTTTAATCACGATGTTATTTTAATCACACGATTATGTGACTGGTTGCTATGATAACGAAACGCAGAAACCAATGAACACGCAGCTGTCAAAATTTAACAGAAAATAACATCGCGATTAAAATGTACGCTAAATCGGCCATAAGAATATCAGTTTCTTTCGTTTCATTTTAAACGGGCGCACAATGAGATTATAAAAAATAAAAAAATTAATGTATGACTGTTTCCTGTTAGAAATCATTGCCACAAACAGAATGGCGTTTATTTTATTTCAATACGTTACGTATATATTTACGGAAAGGCACATTTTACCCGGGTATACGAGCTAAATTAGGGTTCCCCTTAAAACTGTTAATAACGCTATGGAATCTGGATAATAATAACTAATAGATTAGGAAAGGAAGGCGTGGCAGAGTCGCAACTATTCCTTCTAACTAGAATCTGCGTTAAATGTACGTTGTCAATTGAATCAGTCTGACCCTTCCCTTTCACCCATTGACACGACACAACTGTGAAATGTCATTCATTCTACTGACATAACCTCGTTTTTTTAAACACGTCGTCATTAATAATTAAAGCAATTTGTTATGTGATGGTGTCTTGTACCTGACTGCAGTTATAATGAAAATTATGATTGTAAAAAGTTTAAATTTCCGACTGAGGAAAAAGCTAAAGTAATACCTAGATATCCAATACCTAATTGATGAAAACATTTTTTTTATCCCTTTAGCTTACCCTCCCTTGATTTAGCGTAGCTTAGACGACTTCAGAACACTTTTTCAACTCCAAATGGAAAGAACAAACTCAATTTCTAATTATAATTGTTTAAATTATACTTCGACAAACGTCAACGATGTTAAATTAGGTTAGAATAAACGTCACTGGCTGAATCAATAAATAAATAAATTTTTAATTTCAAATAAAAAATTATTTCACACGAAATAAAGTTTTGTAGCCAATAATGACGGGATTTATTAATTATTTTTCTGAAACATCCATAATTTTGGTAAGAAATGTGTTTTAAGAGAATAGTAATGAATATTCCGTTAAACCCCATACATTTTTGAACGCCAATCGACTCCACTTTAAATTTCGCACTCAAATTAGAACCGCCTACTTCTGTAGTCTATTAGTGATGGGACTTAATAACAGTAAACTGTTAATGGAAAAGAACCGGTTTTGAAAATAACATTAGTCAGAATTATACTGTTCACATAGAAGAGGTTCTTATGAACAACATGGCTGTCAAGAACGGTTGCTAAATTTCAATGGAGCTAGATACAAAAATACAGAAATTACGATTGAATATTATAGTAGTAGGTATACTCATTTTTTACTGTTTTTCAAATCTTCAGGAATGTATTTTTTTAAATATGAAGATAGATAAGAGGAAACAATATAAATGGAATTACTGAAATGCCTTTTTTAGCTCCTCTTGAAACTTTAGGATATATATTCATAACAGTCACACTTAGAACAGGGTCTTTTTAAAGAACTGGCACAGTTTACCTGTTATTGGAAAAGAACTGTTTTGTACATCACTTGTAATAATATGCAATACTAGATTATCTTTAGAGGCTTAGAGCAGATGTGTCGAGGGCGTACTTCAACTAAATTTTAAACTATAAAACATACCTTTGAGTCAAGTCGATCTTAAATTTTCAAGTATGGGCTATTTATACGGCAGGATATAATTTTCATGTAGTTTGAAATTTGAATAGAAGGCATATAAACTAGAGTTTCTGTGAGAACATAACTAATAATAATGTAGTATATACCTATAATAATATCTACTGTACATTTTATGTGTGATTAAATCTAAAATTGTCTTCTTGTAAAGTGAAACAATTCGCGAGCTGTTTTACTCGCTCTCTCTCTGTTTCTCTGGTTTTACTCGTACGTAGCGTATTGTGGGAATTGTCTTAACGTGTCAGCATATGCATAAATTTAATGAATTTGTAGTAGTTTAGAATTTAATTTTATATTAAACTAGCTGACCGACCCGGCTTCGCCCGGGTACAAATCGGATTGAATCACACACCTATTTCTGGAACGGTAACTTGCCGTAAAAGCGAGAACTGTATGTGTCTGTTATATGCTCAGAACAGAAATAGCTATAGAAACAGCATGTCACGTCGCTTGTGAATCCACAACTATGCACTAAAGTGCGACCTGTCAGGTACATTATGATCAGTCTTTGCTTGTATTTCGTAATGTTAATTACTCTTTATTTGATAAATTTGTGTTTTATTGAAAACAACTGTGTCGTTTTGTTTGCCTCATGGATGTTACAATAATGGCCGGTTTATCGTACATTTTAATCACTCTGTTTTTTTTAATCAAACTGTTAAATGACGGGTTGCTATGGTAATGAAACGCAGCAACCAATGAACACGTAACATTAAAAATTTAACATTGTGATTAAAAAACAACGTGATTAAAATGTACGATAAACAGGCCATAAAGGTTCCAAAGCGCTTATGAAAAATCAAGGTGTTTAAAATGGAGTTAAATTCATGTGACCTTAATGTGATTTATTGTTCCCCACATGTCTCGACTGGCTTCAGTTGTACATACCTACTAGTGATGTGCCGGATATCCGTATTCGTATCCGTTTTTAAACTGTTTTATGATTATATGACGCATTGTTATCGATTATAACTAACAATTAATAAACATCTATCTATCTATCTATCTATCTATCCGCGGATATCCGAGGGAAAAGAAAGATCCGTGTCCGTATCCGTATCCGTTAGTTTTTTGGCGGATCTTTTACGGATCTTTTACCTTATCAATTTTCAATTCATAGATAAAATTTTATATATATAGCTGATTAGGTAATAATGAAAAACAGTTAAATTCCATTCAGATTATTTTTTATTTTTTAATATCGTGGTCAATAACTTTTTCCCATAACAGATAGTCTCTTTCCAAAGGTCGATGTGCAATATTTAGTATTTACCGCCGCGTACTCTAAGAAAGTTAAGATCCGTATCCGTATTCGCGGATCTTGAGACCAAATATTCGTATTCAGATCCGTATCCGCGGATATACATTTTTAACGATCCGGCACATCACTAATACCTACAAGCTGTGGTATGCTCCTTCTATAGCTATCTCTGTTCCGAGGTTATACGATGTGTTACACCATTGCAGCTTTTTGCCAAATGAATCCAATGCACTCTACCGTTTCACTTCAAAAAAAGCTATCTGAAAAAATATGGAAAATTTTACATTGTAGCCGTAGATATTATAGTTTGTATGTATAGGTATTGTAGGTACCTATATATATATTGTAACGGTTGAGTTAAAACTAAATTAGTGAAAATTCGTCTCATTCACGTCCAAGCGGAGTCGCAGTTTGTTACAAGATTAGTAATTCGTTCGGCTTATGTGGAGCTTTAGCGCTGTACGAACGGGTGTCAGCTTTATCTCTCTATGTGTATGTAAAGCTACTGCAACAAATTATTCGCGTTAGTGATTAGTTTAATGAACATTAGTTCCGCTCAAAAACTACCGCCATTTCCATCTGCATACTTTGTTCTTCTCTATCGTCCGGATTGCTTATATGGAGCTTTACTTACTAATTGTTTGCACTGTTTATAAATTGTAAACTTGATATCTCATCCACTCTCAAATGTGGAGTGCAGAATAGGCAAATTATAAAAGAAACTTTGCCGTTTTCATATACACTATCGATTATGAAACAGCCTATATTTAATAATTTGTGAAACAGGATTCTTTTGAGTTATATAATTTTTTTTGGTATACAAGTTTAGTTTATCATTTTTAAGAGGAGTCTAGCCTCCCTCCCTAAAACTTTGTATCACGCTCCCGATCGTATGTTTGATCCGAAGAAAGATTTTATTGCGTCAAATTGAATCTTATAATTGTCCCCTCTTAGGGCACTACGGGACAAATTAAAACATTTTTGAGTTCAGGCTATGCAACGCTCTTCTGAATATTAGATGGTTTTACATTTGCTTTACTGAAAAGATTTTCAAACATTTTTAAAAGGTGTCCTGTAACGAGACTAGGCGCATACTCTGTCTGTAATTATAAGACCAATCTAAGCATCAATTCGAAAATCATATCGGGGGTCCAAACCACTAGATCGAATTTGCTCAAAAAAAAGACCATTCCGCATTATGTGAAAAGGCCCAATACGAAATTCGTGTCGTCGCTATTACAAAAACGCTCAAATGTTTTAAACTTTTTTTCGTTTTACGGATATGTTCAATTGTTTGATGTTTCCACTGAATTCATAAAATTAATGTTTTATTGTATTTGAAATTGTAGTTTCGGGTATTAATTGTAGTTTCTGATATTAAAATTGTTTACTGCTAAATATTTCAATTAGGTTTTTGTTGAAACGATATTGTTTTAATATAAACAATTCAAGCGAGTTAATTGTTTTTAATGCAGAAGTGGAACGAACATTGAGACATACAATTACGTTTTCCAATGAGAATGTAAAAGTTTTCGTTGTAACTGAATGAAGAACGCTTGGAAGATTTTCCTATATTGGTACTTATATTATTTGTTTGGTTCAAAACTTTAATGTACTTATAATCAAAATATATTTTTAGAGAAGATAATATATAAAAGTGTGGATGCTGGATGAGAAGTCTCGAAAATCTTGATGCCCAGCTGTGTCTTTTAACCGACTTAAAAAAAACGAAGGTTATCAATTCGACGTGTATATTTATATAATTTATTTTTTATAAACATCAATTTGCAAAATATTTTAAAGATTTCCCCATTACTAAAATGTGATTTTAGATAAAATTCGAAAACTTCAAGAACTTTAAAAATTAAGTTTATAGGAAAAGACAATTTATGCATAATAAACAGTATTAGAAATACCTTGTATTTTTGGTGTCCGTCTTGTGACTTCATGTGTTGTTAACACGAAATCAGTATTTCACAACCCACAACATAATAGACAAGTGCTTAGCATCATAATATTATAACGTGTTACGAATAGGTACTCAATGTGCGTGTGTTTTATAATATAAAAAATTAACCACACCTGAAGATGGCAACTCGTTGCTGAAACGCGTCGTGTTAACAACACATGAAGTCACAAGACGGACACCAAAAATACAAGGCATTATTCTAATACTTCTTATTATTCATATAGTGACTTGGAGACCTAACACTCTAAAATGTATTGTAACGAATCTAAGCAGGCTGGTTGCAGCCTTGATTCGTTGGCTTAACATGGATCACGCAGCCTTGAGCGCGAAGAAATATTCTGGTTGACAACAATAAGAAAACCCGCCACCATGGATATAAAATGACCAGGAAAGTTCATATAGGCAAGAGCAAGTATGAAACACCAGAGAGTCACGTATACATTCTCAACGAGAGCAGACGTGAAAAGTGCGACAAGAAATAAATAGACCACCAGCGAGTTAAAAGTTCTTCGAGTGACCTAGTGCAAATAATCTTCCAGTACCAAGTGACAAACAGTGTGGAAGATATTTGAAAGTGACAGACGAGATCTTCGAGTGATTAAGTGCAGATAATCTTCTGGTGCAAAGTGACAGACAGTGTGGAAGATATCTGCAGGTGGCAAATAAATACTACCACCACAGACATATAGTGGACCCAGTGAACAATATACGTGCCACAGACATATGGTGGACACATAGTGGTCAAGCAGTGGTCAAGTAATAACGAAGTGTTGGTCAACAAAAATTGACCAACGGTCAAGCAAAACTGACCAACGGAAAAATAGACAAAAAGCGAACAGTGAATAAAGTGAGGAACAATAATTGTCCAAAGCATGTAAACGGTTGTCACTGTTGTGAAAGAATAGATAAATAAAAATATTTACCAAAGTTACCAACGAGTTTTGTTACAGTATCAAATTCATGCATGTTTTTTTGACTTAGAAATTTTGATCGTTTCAGAATTAAAAAAAAATATATTAAACGCTCATATTTCCTGAACTAAAAGTGAGAGAGAGAAGAAATACGAGATTCTTCATTGGAATCAATACTTTTTTCTGTAAACATTAACCGTTTTTAATACTTGAAATATTTCGTTTTAACCGCGATATTTCTAATTCAATTTTTGACATAATGAAAATTTGGTGGGTGTTAATTTCTATAGAATAAGCATGTCGCTTTCAATGAGGATACGTACATTTTTTGTATTTATATTTTAGTCTAAAATTTATGGACATGTATTTAAATGCATGAAAAATTATAATTTTTTTTTTACTAATATCCTCTAAATTTCTTTTTATTATGAATGCGATAGGCGATAATTTGAAAAGACCATGGTGTTAGTTTTAAACCGTGTAAAAGTTTGTATAGAATGTTAAGCTTACGGCAACAGTTAAACATTCTAGACCATTTCTCGAATAACACAGGGATTGTTTTGTATACTTACATATACAGTGTGTCCAAAGTTAAGTCTGCACCATTGCTAACTTTGCTAATATTGGAACTACGACTTCGGTTAAATGGGCATATTTGTAGTATTTTTTACGTAGATTACGATAACAAAAAAAACCATTGAGTATCGAGTTTTTGAGTTATTCGCAAAAATAACTTTTTAACATTGGAAATGTTTATGTTCGTATATGGGGGCAGAGTTACGAGTTTTCGTTCAAGGCTAAAAGACAACGGTGTCGCGACCAAGTGAGGAGCAATCATGCAAAATTGAACAAGTGCAATTTTTTCGAAATGTGTTTTATATCATGTCTAGTTAATTGAGAGGTATTTGCGACGATCTGCGGTGTTATTTTTGAGCAAATGTTAATAAATACTGTAGAAAAATCCATTTAAAAGTTAAGTAATCAAGCAAAAGTGAACGCGTATACAGTGTGTCCACAGACTCATCCTCAACATGGGGATCTCCGTTGTTATGGGAGATAGAGATTTGGTTAAATGAGACAAAATGTGCAGAATCTGAAGTACTACTACCCTGCGTAGTCAAACTTTCCATATTTTGCTTGGTTCGCGACCGACAGTTTAACAACGAGATTTACCCATTTTCGTTTTTTGTTTATAACTCGCTTATTAAGTAAGTTAGAAAATAAATATTTTCACTTTCTTAAGGCCCTTTTTTATGAAGATTTCAAATCTTTTTTCATATTTTTATTTACTTTTATAGTTTTAGAGATACGTGTATTAACTTTGTTTTTTTAAATACACGTCAAAGATGGCCATGACACCATTCGAAAGAGATTTTTTTTCTCTTTAATTTGATATGAGGGTTGATGGATTTATTTTCAAAAATAACAGAGTTATACGTAAAACACTGATTTTTAATAGTAGGCTATGCTAAATTAATTGATAAAACAACAGAAGGCTTAGTAAACAGTTGAAATTCGCGTTAGCTTAGAAAACGGCTGTTTTGTTTTAGCTGTCAAAGTGTAGTTTGTTGCTAATTTGTCAGTTTACTAACTGATTTATTAAATTTACTTTTGTTATCATGGAACCATTTTGTAACAATGCAAAATAAGCGATTTTCAACAATTGGTCGTAAAACAGTAGTTTTGTCTTCTTCACTTATTCGCGTTGACTTAGTAAACGGCTTTTTAAATGATCCATAGTTTATTAAATTTACTCGTAAGTTTCTGTAAATAGACGAATGAGGTTATCTTCGTTCTGGATATTGATCGAAGCACATTTCTGCAGCTCTGGTCAAATTTTTGCTCGAATTTTTGTGACATAGAATGTAACAAGATAAAATATCAAATTTTTCATTGTTACAAAATGGTTCCATGATATCAAAAGTAAATTTAATAAATCAGTTAGTAAACTGTCAAATTAGCAACAAACTACACATTGGCAGCTAAAACAAAACAGCCGTTTTCTAAGCCAACGCAAATTTCAACTGTTTGCTAAGCCTTCTGTTGTTTTATCAATTAATTTAGCATAGCCTACTATTAAAAATCAGTGTTTTACGTATAACTCTGTTATTTTTGAAAATAAATCCATCAACCCTCATATCAAATTAAAGAGAAAAAAAATCTCTTTCGAATGGTGTCATGGCCATCTTTGACGTGTATTTAAAAAAACAAAGTTAATACACGTATCTCTAAAACTATAAAAGTAAATAAAAATATGAAAAGAGATTTGAAATCTTCATAAAAAAGGGCCTTAAGAAAGTGAAAATATTTTTTTTCTAACTTACTTAATAAGCGAGTTATAAACAAAAAACGAAAATGGGTAAATCTCGTTTTTCAACTGTCGGTCGCGAACCAAGCAAAATATGGAAAGTTTGACTACGCAGGGTAGTAGTACTTGAGATTCTGCACATTTTGTCTCATTTAACCAAATCTCTATCTCCCATAACAACGGAGATCCCCATGTTGAGGATGAGTCTGTGGACACACTGTATAACAGAAGAATAATAGGGTTATTCCTGACAAAACTAAACAGTGCATTGATAAATATTGTGTTATAATTTCCAATGTCCTCGATGGTTGCAAGGATTGCGAAATCTGTGAATTTTTTAATTGAACGCTCTGTATATTTTTGCATTTTTTGAGACAATAATTGGAAAACAACCAACAACAAATTAAGAGAAATCAAAACAACAGTCACAAAATGGGAAACAGAACAAAAACTATCCAGACGAGAACTAATCGCAGTAACCAGACTCAGAACCGGACATATATACCAACATAACCCACAGACATCTAATTACAAAAGAACCACCATCAATATGCAATGTATACCAAACACCTACAACTGTAAAACACATCATTCTTACCTGTAACAAATACCGCAAAGCCCGGCACCAACTCGACATCTCCAGCAGAATTGAAGAATCCCTAAACAACGAGCCAGCAAACAAAAAAAAATTAGTGGAGTTTATAAAAATAACAGACATAATAAAATATATTTAACATAAAACTTACCATAAAATTAATACTTACCTAGGGATTGCAATCCAGCAACGTTTTCAATCCAGCGGGATTTTTGCTGGATCGACATCAATCCAGCTGGATCCAGCGCGGATCCAGCAATTTATCGATTCTTTAAAAATACTTACGAAAGTTTTATTATTTCGGCTGGTCACTTCAAATCAGTAAAACTTCTTACACATTTAGATAGTAAACCTAACTTTGGTTCAGTTTAACACTTGAGATAATTAACTTTACATGTTTACTTAGTATATAATGTAGGTAATCTATAAATTATATACTATCAAATATAATTCTACTAATTAATTTATATTAATATATTATAGATAGATAGATAGATAGATAGATAGATTGGCAACGGAGATGGAATAGTAATATTGAAAATGCACAATGGACGATTGAACAATTTTCACTTCGAAACAACATTTTTCCAAGCATTTGTATCAATTTTTTTTTGTAGATCTGAGATCAATCATTTGCTTTTGTGTGAATAAAACTGACAATTGATTTGCGTCATTATTTGGAAAGTTAATTACTTGCGGATCCGCAGCGCTGGATCCAGCAGGCCGAAAAATATGCTGGATCCAGCTTGATTGCTGGATGAGGGATCCAGCAATTGCAATCCCTATACTTACCAAAGAATCAATGCTTGCTTGATAATTAATACTTCTGAAAAATAATACTTACCTGGTAATAATTAATACTTACCTTTTATTGTATAATACATGTATTATATCATTGTGTATATAATGCCTCCTCCACGCAATCGGCCATGATGGACAATCACAAAATGGGCCATGATTGTCACCATCATTGCACATCTGTCCACACAATCGTGCCATTTGTTGAATTATCATCTGTCCGACATGGATATCGAAACAAATATGAACGGAGTGATCGACGGACGTGTGGAAACGCACGCAGTCATGTCCGAAAAACCCATACAGAGGCGATCACGCTTCATCATGGGCGATCACGGGCAATTACAGGCGATTATGCCCTCCACACAATCGTGATGGCCTGTAATCGCCCATCATGGCCGATTGTGTGGAGGCACCATTAAATGCCATTCGGCACGTTTTGTTTTGTTTTGAAATAAAAAAAAAAGTTCTATTGCATTAGTATCCTAAAGTTGAAAACACTATCAAAGTAAAACTATTTGCCTGCTTTGGAAAGATGACCGAAAAATAACAAATCATCCGTATCTTTTTCACTAACATAACATTATTTTATCCAGTTTTAACTAACGAAAAAATACAGTCGACTCTTGTTAATTTAAACCTGCGATAATTCGAACCTCTCTATAATTCAAAGTTATCACGAGTTCCCTACAAAATCTCTTTATATTTCGAACTAAATCAATACATTTTTATGCACTTGGTAATTCGTACGAAAAAATCATTGCTATATAACAAAACGACGCGTTAATTCGAACTCATCGGCGTCCAACACTCGACAATTCAAAGTTGCAGAGAGAAAGAGGCGGAAAGATTGTAAGTACATACATACATTTTGCGACAAGTTCAAACTTGTATCAACGTTTGTTTGTTGAGCCTTTGTTTCGAACCATTTGATATTTCAAACACTCGATAATTCGTAATATTTTGAGTCCCTCGAGTTTCGAATTAACGAGAGTCGACTGTATATATTTTTGGAAAATACAAATAACTATTGTTAAAATGAAGATACTTGGTTACTATTTATTATTTCGGCTTAACATAAAAAAATCTGTAATAATCCTCGTTTCACACAGCGTATTATGTAACATTTCCGGACGGACACACTGTACGTGTACATAATATGTTTAGTTATAGAGTAAGTACGTAGTACGGCTAGTACTAGTACTAGCTAGTGGAGATGCATGTAACGTATAGAAATAGCTCTGTACTATTTCGTCTTAATTTGATGTTAGCTTTACGGATCACAGAGGATATTACCACCAGAATTGATTTCGTCTTTCTCTGTCTTAATTAATTCTGCGCCAGTCTGTTTTTGGTTTCTATGACTGTAGCGATTTGCTTCATACTGCCAGAGTAATATTATATTATTACATCTTTCGCCATAAAAAATCATCGAAATTTTCAAATAATAGTACTAACATGTGAAAAAGAAAAAATCATTACTTAACTTAAAGATGTTAGACGCCATATCCGAGCCTGTAGCAATCATAGACATGGAGGGTGGACAGTGCGTTCCCTATCCTACTAATGCTAATTATTATTGGCACACAAATAAGAGAACGAGATAGCTATTGTAGACGAATATAATTATCTCTTTCTAGAATTGTAATTGGTTCTTCGTCTCCATGTCTATATTTTATAAATACAACAGTGAGAGTTGAGTTTTTTTGTGGTTATAATATAATAATTATTAAATAGACAATAATAGCCAAACCACAAATAAATACTTTTCTTATCTTAACGTAATCAGTCGGCGAACATGCCATCGTTCAAGTCCTGACAGTGGTCTTTGATTTTTTTCTTGTATATCTTAATTATTTGCGATTAACATCACGATGGCATGTTCGCCGACTGATTACGTTAAGATAAGAAAAGTATTTATTTGTGGTTTGGCTATTATTGTCTATTTAATAATTATTTTATACTTTTTGAAGTAAAAACTTCCTTAGGCGCGTTAGGCACTCTTTGCTTGGGTACTGAAAAAATGTGAAGCGTTCGCAACTACTTCCGTAAGAATTCGCGGCGTTCACAACTACTTGATCCGTAAGAATTCGCAACATACTTATATCCTAAAAACGACCGTCTACACACTTCCACTCCATAGCGCAATTGGTTAGGTCTTTGCGTTCTGTGCATAGGAACCTGAGTTCGAGACCTGATGGCAACGTAGAATTTTTGGCGTTTTTTTTCTAAATTCTACATGATATTTATTTATATATTTTTTAATTTTTGTTATTTCTTTCTTTGACAATAATTATAATTTTTTTGAAACCAAGGTGGAATTAAAGAAAAATACAATTTTAGTATTTTAGTAATAAATTATTTTTAGTTCATAAATGCGCTATAATAGATGACACCAAAAATTAGAAAATCTGAAGTTTTCACTTCTGTCGTGTGGTCATAAGCACACACTTTTTATATGTTGTCACTTTATTTGAAAATTGAATATTCATATTCATAGCAACCTTAGCGTGAAGAACCAATCACAATTCTAGACAGAGAGAATGATAGTCGTTTACAATAACTATCTCTTTCTCTCATTTCTGTGCCAAAAATATAGGAGATCGCTCTGTCCACTCTACATGTCTATGGTAGCAATGTCGTCGTTTATATGGCGGTTCCATGACTCCTCTATTACAAGCTTCCAGTTCCCAGGTAGTCGATAGGTTAGTTTTAAAATACCCTATGATACTTTGCACAGGTCCTGCATGACCCCCGGTCGTGGCTAAAAGTCTTAAAACATTACTTATAGAGTTCCAACTAACAGTGTGCCAAGTGGCACCTTTTCATCAAAAAATGCAAGATATATGCAACTTACCTCCAGACTATAAGGTTCTAAACCGCGAATATCAATTGCCAAATGGATTTTAAATTTGTTATAAAAAATAATAAATTGAAAAATAAAAGAAATGATTTATTTCATTGTGAAGTGTTTGTTTTAAAGACCACCAACAGCTAAGGTTATTTGGGCCTAGCACCAATTCATATTTTCAATTCATTATTTATTTTTTTTTAATAATAAATTGAAAATCTAAATGACACTTTTACCAGTTCTAGGGCTAGAACCCGGGAACTGGGGACTTGTAATAGAGGAGCCATAGCAACGCCATGTAAACAATAGCATTGCTACACGCTCGGCTATTCTCAAGCCCTTTAGACTTATTACAATCCATATTTTAATGTATAGTGATTATTATACAGTACAATTTTCTGACACGTTGATTTTTCTTTCAATTAACAATCACGCTGTTTAATGTGGCAATTACTGGTTAATTTACATAGAATATACGATATTATACCGTGGTTTTGATTAATTTTGACTATCCCTATATTATTAAACGAGTAAATCTTGTATATATGTTTCTATGTACCTATATAAATATTTTCTCGAAAACGGCTCTAACGATTTTGATCAAATTTACCGAAAAGGGGTTTCGGGGGGCAAAAAATCGATCTAGCTAGGTCTCATCTCTGGAAAAATTCGTTTTCTTATCGATTTTATCATTTTAAAAAACAGTTTTTTAACGTCATAAAACAGTGTCGTATTGTGAGTAGGCTTTGGAAAAACAAACTATTTTCATTATTTATGTCAAAATTACTCTGACAGTCAATCTTTAACTTATTAAAATAATCAGTAATTATTTGAAAAGTAAAAAAATAACAACAATAAAATCTAAATATAATTATGTAAGTAGTTTAGCTAATATTTAAATAAATAGGTATGTTATTTTTATATTACTTATATAAAATATGTAGTATAGGTAAGTAGGTACGTTAAATGTAGTATGACGTATAATCTTCACTAGACCTTTTTTTCTCAAAAACGACTAACGATTTTGATGAAATTTACAGAATGAGGATTTTTCGGGACGAGAAATTGATCTAGGTAGGAATTTTGGTTTCAGAGGGGAGAAATTAAAAAAAAGGTGTTTTTTTTTAGTTATTATAACTCGCTCAATTAAAGTCAGATTGATTCGAAGTCTATTTCTACATAGATTTTATATAATATATCACAAGTGTTAAAATTGTAAATGAACACTAATATAAGAAGTGTTTTGCACAATATGTAAATAATGACAAAACGGCGGGTCTGTGTAAAAACACATCGATTTTTAAAAACTATGGTGAAGATACATCCAAAAAAAGTTTTGCGCAGGTTATAGTCTGACGTTTGTTATTAAAAGAATCGATTTTTGTGAGTTTTTCAGTAGGTACCTATGCAAAAAAAGTATTTGAAATTTACTGGAAGTTGTTAAGATGACATCACAGAGAAAAAGTACTTCGATAAAGTTGATATTTGGTATTAATGCTTAAAATTGGATTGTTAAAATGGTAACGGGCGAGCAAAATTTCATCTGATTCGAACATTTTTACAAGATATTCAATCTATGAAAATCGGTTTTTGCGAGTTCTTCAGTCAACAAAACAATAACGGCGGTAGATTTGAAAATGGCGACCTAAATAATATTTACAGGAAAAAATGCTTGATTCAAGTTGATACTTAGTTTTTACGCTTAAAAATACACATAGGTATTTAAAATATTTAACAGAAACAATTATTTTAAATTATGTTTCAGAAATAAATTCGTTTCGGAATAATATTCTGAGGAAATAATATCTCACAGCATACAAGTACTGTTTTTATTGAACTCATCCGAGCAAAGCTCGGCACCCAGATATTGTCATTATAATTGCTTCTGTATCTGGAAATATTGATTGGTTTATATTCAGTTCAATAATTGGCGGATATTAAAGTTCTCACTGGTTGAAGATATAATCTTCTATATAGGTGCAACTTACTAATATTATAAATGTGAAAGTAACTCTGTCAGTCTGTCTGGCTGTCTGTTACCTTTTCACGCCTAAACCGCGAAACAGATTTCGATAAAATTTGGCAAGGAGATGGATTGCATCCTGAGGAAGGACATAGGCTACTTTTTATCTAAAAAAAACCGGCTTCGCCCGAATGAAAAAAGTAATCTCTGGAACTACTGAACCGATTCTAAAAATTCTTTCACTAATAGAAAGCTACACTATCCCTGAGTGATATGGACAACATTTTATTTTGATTATCGCGGGGGGCAGGGGGAGAAATTCTTTCGGAGGGGCTAGTAAATCATAAATTCTAATACCTGAAACTACTGAACCGATTTTAAAAATTCTTTTACTAATAGAAAGCTATGCAGGGCGAGAGATTCTCGCGGGGGGCAGGGGAAGAAATTCTTTCGGAGGGGCTAGTAAATCATGAATTCTAATACCTGAAACTATTAAACCGATTTTAAAAATTCTTTTACTAATAGAAAGCTACGCACGGGGGAGAGATTCTCGTGGGGGGATAACAAATTAACAATGGGTGATTGCTATTAAATCATAATTTCGTACCACCCTGGCGAAGCCGGGACGGGCCGCTAGTATAATATAATATAAATTATCTGACTTGTTTCCATTAAAAGTCTTTTTTAAATAACATTTTTTGTACTTGAATTTGAGGTTCAACAAGATAGCCGGTAGAAAGATGACTGTTTCATAACAAAAGGCAGAGAAGAAAAAAAGTTCAATTTTTCATTTGGGGTTTTTTAATATATCGACGGCATTAGAATTTATTGACTTTTGTTGATATGAACTTCCGTATCTATTTGTTGTTCTCCAGTCTACGACGGACATCCGACGAAGGCGCTGTTGGCCAAGCCACTGGAGGCAATACGTCTTCCTCGGCATCTATCTGACCACTAATTCCTCATTGTCCAGAACGTTAAGAGCGGCAATGTATCTCTTATATCACGCCCACTCATCTCAATTCACTGTGCTGCTCCCGTCTCACCTACTTAACGCTTCCGTCACCGGTATTTCCTCTTCCGCGTGTATACTGACCACGTCACAAAACAGAGTTTAACACGTTTACTGCCACAGATTCATCTTTCTCTCTCTTGAATTCTTGATAGTCAAATTTATGACATTTTTTAAACTAAAACTTTATTAGCCTCGTTTTTTCCGTTCGGCTACGCATGTCGGGCGTCACGTCACGTCCACGTCCAATCTAAGCGATCGACAAGATCAGTACTCATCGAAAAGCAGCGACGTTATGTTCATAACTATATTGTACGACTGCATAACTCTATTTTCTAAACTTACGACATTCGGAAGGTACTGGGTTCTAATCCCGACGCATGCAAGACTTTTTCCTACTGCGGACTGCCTCTTGCCGAGAAATGATAATTCCTGTACCGCTGAGGTTTTCTATGGTTTCCCTCAATAATTCCAGATAAATATCAGGACTATGGTCGATTATCTGCCGAACGCCTAAACTCACAAAGCTGCGTACCTTACCCTAATTTCTTATAATTCCTCAACAAGACGCTAATGACCTAAGTTGTCGACGCGTCTATAATCTACAATAAATAAATTAAATATAATTCCTCAACTCGCTAAGAGAAAATAATTTAAAATGTAG
The DNA here is from genome assembly GCA_039654895.1 of Mongoloraphidia duomilia. Lineage (NCBI taxonomy): Eukaryota > Metazoa > Arthropoda > Insecta > Raphidioptera > Raphidiidae > Mongoloraphidia > Mongoloraphidia duomilia. The sequence continues at coordinate 28,283,179 of CM077522.1, forward strand.
AAAGTAACGGGAAAGTGATAAATGGAAGATAGTAATGGTGACAGCGTCTGTTATGAAATATTGTCGAGAAGCGGACGTTAAATGCATGATTATTATTTTGGAGAAGGAAAAAATCCTTAAAGAATTTTGCATTCACAGGCACCCTAAACTTCGGGTTCGTCACCGTCACACAAGGGATACTTGCGTCTCAAACCATGAAATCGGCGATTACAGTGAGTTTGGGTCGTGTGCGCGGAGTACACGGAGCGACCCAATAAGCACAACCTTTTGCATGCGGCAGACTAGTGACTCGGCATTACGCTGACATGACGGGTTAGCTTTTATATTTGCCAACAGTGACGATTTGGCTCCTCCAAGAACACCAGTTATAAGAACAATTAATTTAACAGAATACTCTGGGTACTGTTTCCTTAGCTCAAAAAGAAGGACTTGATATTTTGTCCGTTTCTCAGTCTCCTTCGCGATTATGTTCGTTTCAGCAGGAGCTGAGAACTAGATAACATACATAAATCGTGTAGTTTTATTATTAATATCATCATCATTATTATCATTTTTTTGTCTTGTCTGTTAATTCGGTCTGTTGACTATGCCCATAGTCCGTGCAGGCGTTTGTTTAGCTGACAGTTTCGTGTTAATACACTGTATTTTATGTTTTAGTATTGATTAAATTTACATATATAGTGCACGTTTTGGTGTGCATCCACTGGGACAACCTGTACATGAAATATCACTGAACGTAAAGTGTTAATAGTGTAGTAGGTAGTGAGTTTCGTGTAATTTAATTCTGTTGTGTGCAGAGGTCCTGCGGTTGGATTCACGGTGCTCAGTAATCTCCCTTTTAAAATTGGGTTTTAAAAAGGTTGTGTACTTTAAATTTACGAAAATTAATTAAGGGTTACTTCCCATTGTGCCCTCGCCGTTTGCATATCAACATACATCTGTCTGCATCTACATACAGTCCATTGGGGTTGATGAACGACACAACATGGAAGTGTAGCGAATAAGATGCGTTCTATTAATTTGAAAAATGTATTTTTTCTAGACGTACTTTGGACAAACAATCCAACTTCCACAAAGAGAATTATTTTATTAAAAAATATAAATTTTGATGTCGGTTCGACTCACATATGAAGATATTGGCAGATAATTGAATTGAAATTGTCAAAAAAGTGCAAATAGAAGCTGAGCAGATAATAGCTAAAAAATTGAAGACTGTATTAAATTAAGATTAGATATCAGATTATAGACGATCGACAATGCAAGCCATTCTTGTCGAAAATTCATATAGCCTGTGTATATCACACGCTAAATGAATAATTCGACGTGATAAACTCAAAAAGTCTCGGTATTTCGAGGAAGATTAATTGATTTGAAGGTTTAAGAATTTTAAAGACTCTGTATTAGTACTCACTTGAATAATCCAGAAAAACTCATAGGTTCGTAACCAACTCTGTCAGAAAGATATAGTATAGACATTTTCTGTTTCGGTAATTTAAGTGATTTATTATTTTGAGAATTTGCTTTCAGGACAAAAAATAATGAATAATGTCTAGTTCGAATTTTAAATAACGCTGCAAAGCAAGTATACGAACTACATCTTAATTCTCAATTGATTATGCAGATCGAATAATCATCGAACAACGATAGTAATGATGATAGCTATTTCTTATTCAGCATCAGAAGTGGAATATTTCATTTCATAAAAATCAAAGGTAATTGGCGGTACCACGATTACAAGCTTGTGAAATGAGATACTCTCGTATCCAATTTTACTAGGATGCCCGGGTACCCGTCGTCATATTCTCTAGTTATTAATTTCCAAGTGCAGCTATAAGAATCATTAATTCTGTGTTATAATCCTGTTCCGTGCGGTCCTCGTCAACAACGTCGAGTGAAGAAGAGAGTGAGGGGTGGGGGAGGATGCATTGAGAACGCTGGCTGAAGACTATAAGGTATCGGTGTGTTTGGAGTCCACAATCCGTGCGACGGCTTTGTGGCTTCACTGCGGTCGTCAGATAACACCTGACCACCACTATGCCTCGATCCCTTGGCCTTTCTCATTGTCTTCTCTTATATACACTACTTAAGCCTTACGCTGCCAGCTGCCGCGCTGACCACTGGACACACACATTCTCTCGTTCTCTATCTCTCTCTCAGTGCCATACTTCTGTGTCTCACTCGCTCTTACTCCTGTCGTTTGCACTCAACGCATCCATTAAACAACAACAATGTACGAAGGGTTTTGATAATTAGCCGCTTTACTTCTGTGTTATGAGTAGCAGAATTTAACGGCTTCGAAAATTCAAATATGTCTGCGTAACATCATATATGGGAGGTATGACCTGACTGCCTTCTGCGAATTTTCAGGACTTTTCCATTTCCCGACTGTAGTAAATATGGACGTGCTACATAAGCGTTTCAGACTAACCCTAGAAAACCAAATATTTGGTTACCATGAGATATAACAGGTCCATCACGAATGGCTGGGGCGACTTCTCATTAAGGCCCAGGACTGTTCAGGACCTGGTTTAAATGTCGGAGATGCCCAATAGATCCTTGTAGGCTTGAGTGCAGCGAGAATCATTTCCTGCCCCCCAATTTCATCTATCTATCCAACATAGCGATGTTTTTCTCAGATCACCTCCAGTCGCTACTTTAATAAGAGAAATAAGATAGCGAGCATGTACTTAATTTTTTATAGATATGGTAAATTATATAGACACTTAATAACTCAGCGTCAAAGATGTTGGTTTTTGAAGTGGCGTAGTTATATTTGGAAACGTAAAGAATCTAAGTCGGGCCGCAGCGCCGTAAGCGGGCGTGCACTACACGAAGGCGGAAAATCACATCAACATCGACCTTTGATAAATTAATGATAAATTCTCCACAATCTCAACGTATTAAATGAAATAGAAGACGTCTACATTGTCATAATGAACTGCTCTTATTGGTGTGATGTCAGTTCATAGTGCCTTCAAATTAGAGTTGAAAAGCTTTTGAAAAAATTAATAAAAAGATCAAATAATATGTCATATTTGTATCGTTTAAGTCATGCATATATTGGAGAATATGCCGTATTCTGAGATTTTAATTTAATTTCTAGATTTTTGAAAATCTACTTGCTTTATAATGATCTTATAATGATGACGAAGCATGCGTTGTTTTACTATCATATGATGGCGACGGTCTTCTTCGTATTAGTTTCGACGCCCGTTTCCACCCACCGGTCGGTGTTGGAGAGGAACAATAAACAATGGCGCAGGCTGTGACATCTAAAGCTTCATGGTTTACATTATGACCGCACTTACTGTGTTGTAGCGAACCGATTCGCAAAACGATATCTCTACCTACGTCCTACGTGTACCTATGAAATACGAACGTCTCATTAACTAGTTACTAGAGGATAGAGTGCGATTTATGGAGCGCTGCGAGTCTTGCTTTGGCATTTTTTCCAACTGATTATTCCAATTGTTGACCTCCAATTGGAATAAAACAACATATTACCGGTTACCTATATTTGATTAGTTTTCTCATCATTTTCTGCATTTGAAAGCTATGAACCATCCCCAACTTGCAGGTGGTATTTTGATTGCAAAACCATTTATAGTGTCGCTCGACCTAGGTTTGAAGAGTGTATGTGCCAAATTTCGTTAAAATTAGTCCATGCATTTTTAGTTTTAGTTTTTCAATTGAACATTTCCTATTAAAAAGTTTTGGTATTTTTTTTAACATTTCGTATATCCATATTTGATGTTTTTGAATGGTTGAACACTTCGCTCATTTGTTTGTAATGATTCGTTTGTTATAATATACGTGTATGAATGTGTGTTTTGCTTACATTGTTGCGTGTGTATATGTTTAGGTACATTGTTAACGTTGCCGGTTGGTTTAGCGGTCAGGTGCTTTTTGTGCCGTACCTATTATGTGTTATGTCCGCAGGTAAGTGAGGTTAGGTCTGCATAGTTATGTGAGATAAGTCCGCTCTTTGTTGTTTCGAATTGTTCAGTTAGATTTGTGTTAAACTTAAATGTCATTTATGTACAGTTACTTTGTATTTGCTACTTTGTATGTCCTGCTGCACCAATTTTAATTTTATTTTTATTTCTTTTTTATATTTATTATTAATATTAGTCGTTTACGATTATTAATCGACCCCTCCTCTCTTGCATTTCACTGATTGTTTTAAGTTCTTACTCCTGTCCCCCAACATTCATTTCATCTTTGTAATGACCTGACACGACTAACGTAGTAACCTGATAGGTAAACTCGGATAAAACCGGCGGGGAACCGAATAAAATTTTCAATGGACCAGTACGGTACGGAGCCGAGAGTCCTTCAAATAATAAAAAGAGTTATGAAAAGTGTGTTTTTGTACTTACTACTGCAAAAAAAAAATTCGAGTGATGACCAGTCCTATACTTCCCACCTAGTAAATATTTGTAAAAAATAAACACTCTTATTTTATTCTTTGAAAAAAAAGCATGGCCCTCTTTTTTGTTTGGTGATCTACTGATGGCTAGTAATATAGCAAAAATCATGGTTACCTTGATTTACGTACAATTTTCTTTTTTTTAGTAAAATATTTTTTTTCTCGAAAACTATACATTTTAGAGAAAAAATATTTACATTTTTTTCATATTATAACATCTAGAATTCATTTATATTTTTTTTACCTACGTTAATACGTGGCATTCTAATCTAATCAGATCTAAGTTAAAGGCTGATAAACACAATAGAACAATCAGCATGGCCGTGTGTTGTTCCGTTTTTACGATATCGAAGGCGAAAAATTGACCACACACACACACACACATACAGACATCAGTCAGAAAATGATCTTAAACGATTACTAGGGTTTCAAAACGTGAAGATCTGTTAAAATCTCTAAATATTTTTTTTCGGACTAAATCCATTACTTCCCTACCATAGTAGAGATGGTAAGTAAAAATGAGTCTTGGACTAGTTAATGAAGTCTCCGTGTATCAATAAACATAGCTACCAATCTGAATCTGCAGCTAGTGTAGGTATTAGTTGGATTTAATATAAGAGCAGAGACAGGACATCCGTTAAGTTAGCGTTAGCTACCCCGCTCCATGTAACACCATGCAGACATTCAGCTCGCCCCTCCCTCCCTCCTCTTAAAGGTTATGTAACTTTTCACATCCTAATGATCGGTCGCAGAAAGCGTTAAAAAATTTGAATTGACAACGACCTCAGGTTGTGATAATATAATTACAGTTTTTATACATGCACGTCGTTGTGAAACTCCCTGTCATGTAGAACATTAGAATGTACTCACACATAAACAAATTATTGATCTACATAGAAAAAGATTGCTTTTCAAGCTAAATTTTGATCAAAAAATGTGGTTTCGAAGTGGAAAATTGTACAAAAAACTATGTTAAATATATGTTGCACACTTAAAAAAAATATCGTTTCATAATCGATCAATTATTTTTCGAGCAGGATCGATTTATGGAGAAATATGAGTGGTCACAGAAAAGGGACAAAAAGCAACTCCTATCAAGAGCAAATAGTGTGATGTAACAATAATAATTAACCCACCCTCCCTCTCAAGAGCGTTACGTAGTTTATGGACGAGCCCTTACTTCTACAGCCCTATTAAAATTGATCGCACACTCAAATCTGTATCTAGGCGCTAATGACCTCAGTTCTCGAGCGTCCATAATCTACAATCAATCATTCAAATCGGTATCATATCCTTATCTTGTATAATATATGCCATTTTTACATTTATGTACTGAAGGTTCGTATTCCGACTAGGTTTGAATCCCGGCGAGGATACCTAGATACGGCGTAGGATTTTTTCTAGATAGATATTTGAATTATATACAGTATGTAAACAGGTAAGCTGCACATAGGGAAATTAGCATTGGGAAAAAATGAATAGATCGAAGTGAGCCATGACTCGTAATGCACGTATTTATATATAGAGTTGCTATATGGTTTTGTCAGTGTTTTTATTTTAGTTTCAATTATTTTTATTTTACTTGACATTTAAACGGCAAATAAAATAAAAATAAATGAAATTAAAATAATGACACTAAAATAACCATAGCTATATATAAATACGTGCATTATGAGTCATGGCTCACTCTGATCCATTCATTTTTTCCCAATGCTAATTTCCCTATGTGCAGCTTACCTGTTTACATATACTGTATACGTTCGATAACAGATGTCTGAAACGTCTTGAGGCCTTTTTCTACTGCCTCTCGCCAAAAAACGGTAATTTCAGTATGAATCATCAAGTTTTCCTTGGTTTCCGTCAAGAATTTAGGCAAATATCGAGGTGGTTCCATGTACGCCATGCCATGACCGATTAACTATGCTCACAAAGTTGACCTAATTTCCACTCACACTTAACTAAATTGAAATTTAGAAATGTGGAAAATAACAGGAAAGTAATAAATTGAGGATAGTAACGGTGCGAGTGGCGTTTGTTATGACATAATGTCGACAAACGGATGTTAAACGTACATTATTATTATTTTTGTATTTTAAACTACCTACTGTTCGCCATATTTTAATAAAGTTTTGCGCTTATTTTACAAGTGCAAAATTTTACTAAAATATGGCAAACATTCATTTAAAGTGAACGTTTGCTAAAACTACTTGCCTTGAATAAAAGAAATATCAAAAAATTTATGATACCCGCAAATATTACTTGCATATTATGTGGTTTAAGCCAAAATATTGCACGTATAAAAATTCGCGTTAAGAATTTAGACATTCATAAAATATACAAGTCGGGTTGCATTCTGCAATCAACAGGGCCGTTGTCTTGCATGAATCATTCTCTGTACTACAAGATGCCACAAAATAAAATGAACGAAATCTATTTAAAGAATCTTTTGAATTGCTTTATGTAGTTTTTTCTTGGTCACGGTCATGTTATTAACACGGTAAACTCGTCACGCTCATGTTATTAAAAGATATGCAGATATGCAGCTATGGCCAGCGGTGAAAGTAATACTGGCGCACGCGCAGTAGCTTATGTAAAATTAATAGTTGAGAGTTTTATAGGACACAAAAAAATAAAATGGCGTCAGATTTCAAAATGAAGGCCATATGTACTTTTGTAAAAATTATCCGATCTTTTTGAAGATTGATATTTAAGAGTTTTATAGGATACAAAAAAATAAAATGGCGTCAGATTTCCAAATGGCGGCCATATGTACTTTTGTAAAAATCATCCGATCTTTTTGAAAATTGATATTTAAGAGTTTTATAGGACACAAAAAAATAAAATTGCATCAGATTTCAAAATGGCGGTCAAATAATAGCTTTTCAATTGTATTGTCTATAGCTTTGATAAATTCGGTTTTATATACAATGCGTAAAAAGCATAGTTTCTGTCGGGTATCCCATGACACCTCTTGACTTTTTTTGGTATGTTATTCACCGCTATATAATATATATGTATGTCAGTGTATATGTCCTAGAATAAATTGTGTTGAGAACCAGTTTTGCGATACAAAATTGCCTGGCGATCATATACAAACGTAAATATCTTAAAAGTATAAAATAATTTTAAATCACTGATCGCATTATTGTTTTTCCTGTTTATGGTGTACTTTCAATTTTTGTCACATCCTGTACAGTATTTGCGGTACTGTAAGAGCGTACGAGACTCCCCATTTGTCGTGACAATTTTCCTCAATTTACGTGCGCCGCTATTGCACAGACCACAGCCTGGCTCTAATCCTGCTTAAAGGTGTTCCTAAGCCGATTCTAGCAGACCTTCGCCTGGTGCGCTGCACAGTCTAACTAAAAATGTACATACCGGACTGGTATAGAATTGCTTTCGCATCTTAACGTCTTAAATCCTGTAAAGAACCTACAAGTGAACTAGTAATCTAACTATAATTGAAACTTTTACACATTTGAATTTGTACAGAGGTTATAATGATAATATATTGTTTTGTTATTGTTTTTAGAATGTAACTTTTTATAATGAATAAAATTACTTTGTAGAGCCTTGAGAAAGTCCGAATTATGGACGCATACGTCGGCATTTTTGGTATTTATTGTCCACATGTCCAATAACTTTTGTATCACGATTTATATTTTCTTTTTAGTTTGGTTTTATTTAGTATACTTACGTTTTTTTTACCATATCAACTCCGCAAGTGGAGAATGGTATCTACTAATTTACATCAAAATTCACTTTTCACAATTTTATAACATTTTTTCGTTTTGAGGTCCCTAGAGTCCGAACAACATATTTTTTAGTTTATAATATATACAAATAACTTCACCACAGAGTAGCACAGATATTGACCAAATTCTCTTATGGCTAGTTTATTTTTATGACGCTGTTATAACATTTTAATGTTCTAAATAAAGAAATATATCTATCTATCTATCGTACATTGTAGGCCTGCCGCACATTTCCTACTATCGGATCCGATTGTCTGAAACGATTTAAAATCGGACCACTACCGCACATTTGCTACTATCGGATCCGATTGTCTGAAACGATTTAAAATAGGACCACTACCGTGTCGACACTGTCGACAAAATAGTATAGAAAATGGACGACGGAGAGTTATTGGCAATTGCTTTTCCACTCTCACAACGAAAAAAATAAAATAAAACGTCGCTATTGGATACATCCTTTGAATACAAAAAGAATTCAAGAAAGCGGACGTCCGATCAGCTATCGGATCGTAAGTGTGCGATATGGTCATATAAACTCATAGATATTTGAGCGTCAGACACCCGGATCCGACAATCATTTCAGACAATCGGATCCGATAGTAGGAAATGTGCGGCCGGCCTTAATCACGATATTATTTTAATCACACGATTAAGTGACGGATTACTATGGTAACGAAACGCAGCAACCTGTGAACACGTAGGTGTCAAAACTTAACAGCGTGATCAAAATAACATCTCGATTAAAATGTACGATAAACCGGCCATTAATTTACTAACCAGTGTATAATTAGTTAATTAGGTCTTAAATAAGTTTTTGTTTTAACCTACGGTTCGGTAATCGCTGACTGAGCTTGTAGCGTCCTGCTCCAGAACATTCGTCTTAATTTGTTGAAGAAATTATGGTAAACTAGTAGTAACAGATTCGGAATGATAATGACGATATCAATTATTGATAGTATCATAAAAATCGGTTCAGCCGTTATCGAGTGATGACGGTAAAAACAGACAGACAGACAAACACAAATTCTAGAAAAACTTTTTCCCGTCGAGAAAAAATTTGAGTTTGATATTTCAATTTGAGATTTTTTTTACTTCCTCTATCATCTGTACATTAACAACATATTCACAATTTTTCGGGAATTTATATTTCATTGAGCTGGATATTTGCTAACAATGAGTCGACCACTTGCGAACTGTCTATCAACAGTAATGTTTTTGTAGAGAAAAAAGCCTACATCATCATTGTTCCGTATTTTATTTATGTGGAGAATTGGGCCTATTGTCCGCCGTTCCGCCATTCTGTAATGAATCAGAGAACAAAATCTTTAACGTGGGAGGTTGATGCGCGGGTGGCGGGCGAATAGCGAGCGATAGAATATAACCGGTGGCCGCAGATTCAATAAATATAAATTAAATCCATCTCTTTATATTCTTGACATGAATAGCCGTAGATCAATTTGGGCTTTGACCGTAGCCCGGATGCGTAAAGGAAATGGTGAAATGCTCTCGCTCTCTTATTCATTCCATCTCTATCTGAACAATGTGTTCCTTGCCCACGGCTTGTTGCTACAATCTGGGTTTTGCTTGCTTCTCGTGCTCTATTTCTTATACAGGTTGAATATTTCAATTTATAATTGAAACGCGAAATTTTGACTGGCAACGACCTAATAAAATTCATAGTGTTAAGAAGGATATAAAGATTGAAGGAAAACCTCCGTGACACAGGATCAATAATTGCAATACTGCTAATTGCATTTATTTACTGACATTACGGCACTCTTTGTGCCATCTTCAATGAGCTATTTTCCTAAGAGTAGTTCTTTCAATTATCCACTAGAGGCAGTACTTGTGGTAGGTACAAACATTATATTTTATTCCCCAGTAGTGTCGTGTCATTTTAGTGGTATAACTTAATTATTTAATTAATTTAATAATAATCATAATTTAATAATTAAGTTATACCACTAAAATGACACGACACTAATAGAGAATAAATAATGTTTGTACCTGCCACAAGTGCTGCCTCTCGTGAATAATTGAAAGAAGTACTCTCAGGAAAATGGCTCATTCAGTTTATATTAAGTTATCAGTACCTATTTTATGAGATATTTTTTTAATATATTTTTTTTGTTTTTGCCTCAAAATTAAAAACTTTGTAGAGGTAAAAACCAAAAAATTGTATTAAAGGTTCCATTGTTAAAACGTACTGACGATTTTAAATTATATAATGACTTTATAAATTTTTCCTTTTTTCTCACAAAGTACTGATATATAGACAACATTGATGCTCTGAAAATTTTTTCTTTTCAGACGCTAATGATCTCTGTTTTCGAGCGTCTATAAATTACAATTCATTCATTCGATGCTCTGAAGATGGTACAAAGAGTCAGTAAATAAATGCAATTATTTTAAATATCAGTATTGCAATTATTGCTCCTGTACCGTTAAGTATTTGAGTCTGTTTATTTGTTTGTCCAGTTGTTGATTCTATAATTAACGGATAAATGCGCGAATAATTTTTACAAAATTTGGTAGACATTTTTTTAACCTAACGATTTACATAAATGGTTTTGCAATAAAAACACTCCCGTGAGAAGAAAAAACAAGTTTTATTGTATTGTTTTCAGGCAACAGTTGGGATAATAATTGGACAAAAATGGAAAACTCGTAGCGCTAAGCCTACACCAAACGCCATCTACTGCATGCAGTTAATATAATTATTGAGGTGATAAAAACAGGATGCCAGTTGGTGTGAAACGTTTGTGAGTAGATCTACGAAATATCGGTACGTTGACATCCTTATCTTAAAAACAGGCATAGAGGTCTTAGTCGTTAGAAATAGATCGGTTATGGTGAGTTTCTGAAGAAATGTTACTTGAATGTTAATCTAACAAAAAAAAACAAAACAGTCAAGTGTGAACTTTATGCATCGAGGATTCCGTAAGCTATTTCCAAAAGAAAACTTAAGCGCTAAATAAAAAAAATTGAATTTTCACTTTATTGGGCGCAAACGATGCACCATTTTTTTTGCAAAAAGATCGCTGGAATATCTGCGGACCGCAATTATACACTAGTTATGCACTAAATTTCAAGTTTCTAAGTTCAACTGTTCATAGGAGTTAAAAACTTACGACGGACCGACAACTGAATTTCACCATAAGGGTTCCATTTTTTACCAGTTTGGTACTGAACCCTAAAAATGGTAGTATGTGTTTAGAATAGATACACGTGTGTTTATTTAAATAACACGTGGGTAACATTTTCATTAGTGTTCTTCGAAAATCTAGTAAGTTGAATAATAAAAAAATTTAATGCAAATTTTAGAGCCTGATTCTTCAGTAAATAACTCTGTTATTCTGAAGTCGGCTATGTATTTACATCGTATATAAATCTCTTCAAATAGATGTTTGAAATTTATAATACCTCATATTTTATGTAATTTCCGAGAATTTCGGAAATCCATATCGATTATTCATATACGCAAATGTATATTTTAGTACGATATATTAGTGCTGTGTAAATAATATTGTACACAATATCCCCAGTTATGTAATATCACAAAACATTATCGTCAAAACATATTGGATATGTTGCGTTCATTGGTAGGTGTTAGTTTAATATATAAGCGGGTACCGGGTGGTCAATAATTTCAGGAATTATCTTGTGTTGTAAAAGTTAAATTTCAATCATCGTTTTCAGTTACTTATTACTCTATTTGCCTATACGTCATACATTATAAATATTGCCTTTTTAATTCGATCAGATTTTAAGATTTCTCTATATCTAAGTGATGTATACTATAAAATTGTCATAAATATATCTTTGTGCCTTTTTTCATCTTTTATATAATTCTACACATATTTAGCACAGAAATAAAGTAGAGCCGTATGTGTTCAATAATTAGAAATAATGACTTATTTTGTAGTTAAATCGAGTTAACTGTAAGAAAAAAAAATGAGATAATGCTGTTTTCCGTAGAAATTTCTTTTTTACATTTTGGATCTGACTTTAAAAGTAATAATTATAGGTGAAACTGGGCATAATTATATAAATTTTGATCCATCTCTAGTGCAATAACATTTATTGTAACTTATTTCTTATATAAACATTTGGATTATTAATAATAAATAGTATAGTACCTACATGGCACATACACTACTGACCTCGGTCGAATGGCTAGACCTCGGAGTCGGACCAAAAAGTCTCGACGGTTCACGTCATTCTGAACAACAAAACTTTGTATAAATATTGGAGATTATCACCGCACGAAACTTATTTAAAATGTGCGTAATCGAACCATTTTAAGGAATGTATTATAGCTTAGAACTGTATTTCAAGATTACCGATACCTGGCGGATAAAAGCACAAAATTTGGTATGATGATACCTTAGGGTATACCAATAAATGTTAGCCTAGGAGCCCTCTGGGATTTCTAAAAAGCAACTTTTGGCGGCCGAAAAACTATGAAATTTTACCACCTTTTTTGCTTTTTTTGAAATATCTCAGAAACGGTCGACTTAAGCAATTCTTCTATTATGTAATGTTTTAAATAGGATTACATTTCCTACAATTTTCATTCCTACAACTTTTCTGTGGTACTAATGGTAAGCGCGCTTCAGCTTCTTGAAAATCACGCGCTTTTTGTAATCTTAATAACCAATAGTTAAAATGTAATGTCCTTTTCAATAGCTTTATTTATTGTGTTCTTCATTGAGCTTTAAATTGAAAATACACATGTTCATAAAGCAAGGAACGCTCTGAACCGTCCGTTTTGTCCCATATTGATATCTTTTAAAATTGAGAAGTTAAAGGCAGTCAAAATTGAAATCAGCACAGACTTTTACGTGTTTTTTTAACACGCGTTTTGAGTAATTTTCATACCGAATAAAAAAAAATCTGTCTCGGAATCCATAGGAAATTTAATGCCCTAAACGATGTTTTTGTTCTATCTAAATAACTTCAGACAGTTTTAAATTATAAGCATTTAAGTTCAAGCGAATTGAATGAAAAATTGCCAAATAGAAGAAAGAAACTGATTTTGAAGTAAACAATGCTTATAATTTGAACATTTTTTAAGTTATCGAGATAGGACAAAAACATCGTTATAGGGTATTAAATTTCTTATGAATTTCAGGACGGATTTTTTTTAATTCGGTATGGAATGTACTCGGAACGCGTGTTAAAAAACATGTAAAACTCTGTGATGATTTCAACTTTGACTGATCGATATGGGACAAAAAGGACGATTTTGGCTGTTCTTTGCTTTATTAATATGTGTATTTTCAATTTAAAGTTCAATGAAGAACACAATAAATAAAGCTGTTGAAAAGGACAATACATTTTAACCATTGGTTAGCAAGGTTACAAAAAGTGCGTGATTCTCAAGAAGCTGTAGCGCGCTTACCATTAGTACCACAGAAAAGTTGTGGGAATGAAAATTGTAGAAAATGTAATCCTTTTTAAAACATTGCATAGTGCAAGAATTGCTTAAGACGACCGTTTCTGAAATATTTCGAGAAAAGAAAAAAAGGTGGTAAAATTTTGTGGTTTTTCGGCCGCCAAAAGTTGTTTTTCAGAAATTCCAGAGAGCTCCTAGGCAAACATTTATTAGTATACCCTAAGGTACCATCATACCAAATTTGGTGCTTTTATCCGCCAGGTATCGGTAATTTCACTAAGCGACCTCACTATTAGGGGTTGTCGCGAAAGTGACTTATTAAGAATCCACTGTCAAATTTATTCTGTCCTCCTTGGTCAGGTGTTAAAATTGCTCTCATCGTATTTGAATCTGAATGTTTACATATCTCTTAAGAGAAGCGGGGACTCACTGTTTTTTCCTGATAACAATTTTATTAAAACGTTAAATTGAATAAGGTCAGTTTTATTATTACCTGTAAAACCTCTGAAATTATGTAAACTGTTTACATTTCTGATGTCCCTGTGTATAAAATTCATGAAATATATTGTTAGTAGGAAGCCTGCCATTCATTTATTGATAATAACATAATCGGAAAATACTAGTATATATTGAAATACGAAATTATAAATATTAATTATCATAATTCAAAATTAATATCATAGGGAAACTAATAATTATACAATTTGCAAAAAATTTTATTTGGTCATTTAATAACCGATTTATTTAATAATGTTTTTATTTTTACTAAAACTGTAAACTCTGTTAACATTTTATTTCTCTTTTCTTATATTAATTGTCAGTAAACGAACAAGAAATGTGAATGTGTGTCTTTTGCCAATTTTCTTTCCTCTAAGAAAAGATAATTAAAATTGAGTTTAATAATCAATCTGCTAAATTATTTACCTTCTGCTAGGACAAGTCTAAAAAATGTATATTCTATTTAGATAGATAGATAGATAGATAAAAGATTTATTAAACTAGACTTACATATAATATGTACAGGCATTTACATAATTTCTGAATGCGCTGGTACCACTTACCACCCAGGACATTTAATGTTTCCTAAATTTTATTTACGCAATATGATTCAACTCGTTTAAACACTTGTTTTTATCTATATGGGAAAACTTGCAAAAAACCCATTTTTAGGGTTTCGTATCTCAATAAGAAAAAACGGAACGTTTATAGGATCACTCGTTTGTCCGGCTGGCTGGCTGACTGACTGGCTGGGTGTCCGTCATTCAAGACCCATTTTTTCAGGAACGGATAGAGATATCAAGTTGAAATTTATACGAAATACTAAGGTCTACGGTCCCTTAAAGGTGTAAAGAATTTAAGCTTCTATTTTATTTATTGTAAGTTATAGACGCGTCGACAACTTAGGTCATTAGCGTCCTTTAAGCTTCTAGGTCAACGCAATCAAAAGATACGGCCATTTTGTCATCTCTTCAAAAACCTATAGGGTACTTCCCGTTGAGCTAGAATCATGATATTTGGCAAAAAGCAAGGTCTCGCAGCACAAGTAAAGGAAAAAATCCAAAAATCACAAAAAGTAAAAATTAAAGGGGGTCCCCACACATAAAACGGGAAAACCTTTTAAAAGCCGTATCTGTGGAACCGTAACATGTAGCCGGTTGAAATTTTTACAGAATATGTCTACCTAATTTAATTGTTGTAACGGTAGGGAACCCTCGTTCCGTGCGAGTTCCACACGCACTTGACCCTCTTTTTTTATATTTTATTTAAATGCTTTATGCAAATGCCTGTTTTTGACAATGCGCGACGGTATAAAGTCGAAAGCACTATTTTAGCAAGTAAGTTTTCTTACAGAGAAGTCCCGGTTTATCCACAAATTAGACGAAGCTTAGAAACCTATATAAATCAGTACTAATACATACACAAGCGATGGATATGCCGGAGAAGTTGAGAAATGTGTGTAGTGGGAGTTAGGTACAGTATATTTCACTTATAATATTAGTGAAGGAATTAAGAATGTCGTTCCTAGCGAGCATGTTCTCTGCAGGGAGAGCTGACTGTAGATAAATAGATTTTTGAAGCTATGCTTCTATAGGCGCGTTAGACTATTTCTGGCAGGGGAAAAACTTATAGGTTCGCGCCATAGTAAAACCGTCACGCTCATGTTATAAAGTATATCTATAGCTATGACCAGCAGTGAAAGTAATATACTGGTGCATGCGCAGTGGCCTGTGTAAAATTAATATCGGAGAGTTTTATAGGATACAAAACAAAAAAATGGCGTCAGATTTCAAAATGGCGGCCATATGTAAGTTTTGTAAAAATTATCCGATCTTTTTGAAAATTCATATTTAAGAGTTTTATAGGACACAAAAAATAAAATGGTGGTCAGATTTCAAAATGGCGGCCATATGTACTTTTGTAAAAATTATCCGATCTTTTTGAAAATTGATATTTAAGAGTTTTATAGGACACAAAAAAATAAAATGGCGTCAGATTTCAAAATGGCGGCCATATGCACCTACTTTTGTAAAAATTATCCGATCTTTTTGAAAATTGATATTTAAGAGTTTTATAGGACACAAAAAAATAAAATGGCGTCAGATTTCAAAATGGCGGCCATATGTACCTACTTTTGTAAAAATTATCCGATCTTTCTGAAAATTGATATTTAAGAGTTTTAAAGGACACAAAAAAATAAAATTGCATTAGAATTGTCTATAGCTTTGATAAATTCGGTTTTATATATGTACGACGTGTGCCTACTATTTCGTTTTCTAGCGGATTTTTTGAGATTTTAGTGTATGACATCTAGAGTCGAGGAAACGTGCTTTCAGAATTTTTGTTTAGGAAGTATCTCCAAAATTGTATTGTGGACACCGCATATTATATTTTATTAATTATTTTTAAGATAAAAAAGGGAGATCTAAATATTAATACATAAAATAATATTACAGAATTACGACATTGTATACCTATGTACTATGAATATAAAATAACTTTTTGCTAATTTTTAAGGTTCTGAAAAAAGCACAATCAGTGCTAAAAAAAATTAGCAATTAAAATTTTGTTATTTTTTGCCTTGTATCCCGTTCTCCTAAAGTGAGGTATTTCTTATTTCAGTTGGTAGTTTCTTGTATAGTCTGCAACTTGTACACAATAAAAATGTTACAATAAAATAAATACAATATACAACACACTGCAGCTATGCAGAGGTTTCTAACCTATCAACTTTGTTTGTGAAGCAAATAGGTTTCTGAAAATGGAATTGAACATTGCATGTGAACTAAACTGGAATTAATAGTCTCATTTCCAATTTGAATATTTCGTATTGTAATTCATACACAAATTCCTATTTCTCCGCAATGATACGGATTTGTATGATTGACTTAACATATAAATATATAAAACAAATTAATAAAACAAAACAAAAATAATCGTTGTGACAGTTGTCATTTGTTGTTGTTGTTTAGTGTACTGTACAATAAGAATCTCGTTGTTCTGTCTTGTCACGTAAAACATGCACATTTTGGCGCTCAATGTGATATTTTGTTATCGGCTTATATACGATGTCATTATTAGTCAATTAAAAAGGTGCAAATAGAGGCCGAAGCGAATGTAGTTGAAGATGCCAAAAAGATTTAATTCTGCATCAAATTGTGGCCCGTATAAGATGCTTAGAGAATGTTTTAAACATAATGTGGTGGAAGAACGTGTCAATATGGTGGAAATGCGGGTCGATTTAAAAAAAATACTCACAAGCTGTATAATAGTAAACAGTCATTTCTGTAGTTAACGATATGCTAATTTAATATTTTTAGTCAACCGCAAATATTAACTGTGACTTGTTTCAAAAACAAAAAAATTAATAGTTATATTGTTATATCAGCCAAATTACATAATGTATTCTGCAATATTAGGAAAAATTTTTATCTTATCAACCATTGTCACAATCGGGATTCAAACCTGAACTTTTCCACTGTCGCGGCGGATTGAGCTATCATTTACTCAGTCGTGACAAGTGTTGATAAATATATCTTCCCATATATGCAGAACGCGTTCATAATTTCACTTCATGCGATAGTTGTTATTTTTATTAAGAAAATTATTATGAATCATCTTACATGTGAGAGTTTTTAACTTCCCACTGGAAGTTATTGTAATGGGTCCGAAAATCGAAATCAAAAAGGAAAAAAAATTTTTATGTTTCAAGGTCACTACACTATTTTTACACTACTTTTAGAAAGATGTGTGTGTATGTGTGTGTGTGTGTGTACGTACGTACGGATGTGTCCATTTATTTCTAAGACGAAATCTCGAGAATGAAAAATGATATCGACTACGTTAGGGTGCCAATCGACGCGTATTAACGTAAATATGATCTGAAAGAAATTTTTTCAAAATCGGTTCAGCCGTTCTTTTTTCTTAACCAAATAACCTCCAGAAAAGTAGATTTTACACAATATCTCGCGAATAAAAAATTATATCGACCTCGTAAGGGTGTCAATCGAGGCGTGTTAACGTCATTTTGATCCGACATAAATTTTATAAAAATCGGTTCAGCCGTTTTTTTTTTTTTTTTAATTATTGTTAAAAATAAATAATAATAATTTATGTTTTAATGATTAAAGTGATTACTTTTCTGTGTAATATCTAATTTAATTATTATTATTAAATATTTATCAAACTGGGAAGTTCGTCGTGTGGACCTCAAGGGTCGCACTTTAGTCCTAATAAACGACCCACCTCACGGCTTCTTAGCCATGCATTTTTGAAATTATTTTAATTTTAGGCGGTTAGGGCTTCATTCAATATGTACTGCTTGTTAGGTTAAAAGTCAATAAACACATATAGACACATTATTTTATAAACACATAATGTTCAATTATATTATCTGTAGCTATCTTTTCGATCCACTACATTGTCAATAAATACATATGGACAAACTAGTGTTATCATTCAACCAGTAATGAGTGGTATCATAAGATAAATTTTTCCTAATATTGCATAATACATTATGTAATTTGGCTGATGTAACAATATAACTCTACTTATGTAATTCTCAGTCGTACTAAATTCACTCTTTAAAAAAAATTAATGTATGTTTTCTACGTTGCGTAATTCCAGTTTAAAAGGTGCCACCGTTAATAAATAAGCAGTTGGCTAGTCGTTTCAGAATATCCGCCATCCAGCTGCATTATAACGAGGAAAGATATTTTCGTAAACCGCATAGCTATACTTCAAAATCGAG
Source organism: Mongoloraphidia duomilia (assembly GCA_039654895.1). Taxonomy (NCBI): domain Eukaryota; kingdom Metazoa; phylum Arthropoda; class Insecta; order Raphidioptera; family Raphidiidae; genus Mongoloraphidia; species Mongoloraphidia duomilia. The sequence continues at coordinate 28,302,009 of CM077522.1, forward strand.
CAAAAAATGACTTGACAACAGAGAAAGGAACGCGAATCTCAAATGGGCAGTTGAAACAGGATTACTGTATTCTAAAATTTCAATTAATGTAAGTTTTAATCTATGAAACAAAACATATGTGATCAATCCTAGTAAATTTGGCCTGTAATGTAATCAAAATAACTGCTAGCTTAAATTCTATCTCTCTATTATTAACTGTTTCAAACATTATACCTTTTACCCCCATGGTGATATTTCCTCAATGGTGTACTACAGATGATGCAACTTTATACCTTATCTTAAAATTGATAACCTCCTTTATCTGTATGTACACTTTAAATGGTATACAGTGGCAGCCTTGAGTTTAGAAGTTTATTAACAAAATTACAATTGTTGTAAATTAGGAAAACAAAAATAAAATAACGTTTCAATTGACCTGTTGTCTGATTATTTTAAATCAAAATATCGGTATTAAATTTAGGAAAAAAATTTAGAAAAAAAAACAAACATATTAATGAATGAACTTGGCAAGTACCGCTTTATTCCGTCAGTGGAATTGGTACAAAGCTCAAACAGTTTTGGTAGTTCGTGACGTTTTAGAAAAATGATATCACAGATCAGTCAAGAATAAATTTTGTGTCGTTTTGTTCTATGCACAAATAATAATTTTAAGTAGTTGATGACCTTTTTTGACATCATAGATCGGGGGTGGCGATCCTATAAATGGAACGTGTGCCAGAGATGGTACCAACGCAATAAAATTTTGCTGTGAACAATTCACAGGAACAGTGTATTATAATCTACATTTATATATCTTATATTAAAGTTTTGCCTTTTCCTATTGTAAATTGTAGACGCGCGACATCAGCAGCTCAAGAAATATATTATACTTAGATTTTTTTTTAATTTTTGACACGTGAAGAAAAAGGTTTGCCACCCCGTGTCACAGATCACTATAGAATAAACTATCGCCTTTTGATCCATCAGCGGTACTTATTATTGCGAGGATCAGAAAGTCTACCATTTAAAAAATGACAGCAAGGATAATTATAGAATAAATATACCCTTTTGTTTCGTCAGTGGAATTGGTAATACAGAATGGCTACTTTCTGGAAAACCTGGAAAAGTCAAGGAATTTTACTGGTCAAGAAAATCGTGTATAAGAGCAATCTTCAATTTGAAAAGAAGAGACTCTTGTGTAGAATACTTTAGAAGCCATGGTATCTTAACGATATCCTCTATCTATATACTTGAATCTGCCTTACTAGTTAAGGCCCATCCAGAATTGTTCACTTTTATTGAAAATACCCACAGCCATAATACAAGACAGTATCGAGATACTCATCAACCATTTTCAAAAAAAACTTTTATAAATAAAAGTGTATATAGCATGGTAACAAAAATATACAACAATATACCAAAAAATATAAGAGAACTACCTACACCAAAATTCAAAAAAGAACTAAAGAAAATTCTTATAGACAAAGCTCCGTATAGAATTAATGATTTTATTAAAAATTTTTAGTTTTCATTGCTCTTTTAAATGTATTGTAACATTGTAATTTTTCTGTACCTTTGACTTGTTTCATACACCTTTCTGTGTCACCATGAAATAAAGACGGTTTATTATTATTATTATTAAATGTCAAGGAATTTTGGTAGAAGTCATGGATTTTGTGAAAAAAGGTCGGTCAAGTGCGTGTTGGAGTCGCGCACCGAAGGTTACGTACCTGCATTGAATAAAATTTGTCAACCAATTTAACTTTGGTACCTATCTAGCGCCATGCAAATTCTCTGCATATTGTAGTTGCATAGTCAAGTTGGTCGAAAATGTTTTTGAAACGTACACATATAGTGTATTTCTATATATTAATTACTCACATAAAATCAGGGAAAAAACTAAAAATTCACGTAGGAACCCGGGAAAAATCAGGGAAATTTGTTCTGGAGAAAAAGTGGCCACCTTGTGATAGGCTCAAGTAATCTTAGTAGTTGACGACCTTTTAAAAAATGACATCGGTATGAAATAAATTGTCCCCTTTTGTTCCGTCACTGATATTGTACTATATAGACAAAGTTTCGTCGTACAATAATATTCAGCAGGAGAGTATAGCTAGTAGCTAGCGAGGTATAATGGCATTAACATTGTTAAAGCAGCCCAAATTTGCATATTCCACTCATAACTGGATCAATTACTGCTAACTACTATGTACATATACTTTATATACAAGCTATTCATAAAGTTACTTTCCACAAAAGTTTTTAACATAGAACAAAATAATCTTTTAAAAACGTTTTTGTGTCAACTTATTTTTTCAAAAGATTTAAACAGCAGACAAACTTTAATTAGGGATGGAGAAACTGTTTAATTTTTAGAAACAAGTACCCATATTATATGTTATACAAGGTGTCCAAGACTTGTGTTGTCGGCCGATATATTGATTTTGGGTGAAGATAGAAAAGAAGTTTAAATACAAAAGTTGTATAAATTTTAATGGTGTATAACCTAAAAATATTTTTAATTATACAGCCTCTCCCATTTAAGCGTGGCAGATCAAAGCTATGTTTTTTTTAACCTAGCACCCTGTTTTTATTTGTTTTTTCAATTCTGCACCTAAATGTGAATAGAAATTGTAAGGGAATTAACCATGCTCGAAAATTTAGTAATTTTTGAGTTATTCAAGTTTTTTAGAAATGTTTGACACGTGCAGACCTTTACCTAAAATTCGACATAGCCAAAACAGAAACCTTTATCAAACTGAAATTTTGAGGATCACTAGATAGTAGATAGACAAATCAATGCCTGTCCTAAAAAAAATGAATTTATTATGCAGGGTGTTCAAAATAATGTACTTCTTTTAACTAACTTCAATCAAAAGTTTTTTATGATATCTGAATGATGATTACTTTTATACTTACAATAATATAAACTTTTCATAAGAATATTCAGTGTTAATAATATAAAAACATATAAAAGTACATTTACTTTACCTGTTTTTATTTACTGATCTTTTAACATTTAATATCCCCCATCTTAGTTAGAATTAAATTAAGGTTTTAGATTGTGGCTAAATACACAAGAGTGTAAAGGCCAAAAAAACTTATAATAAAAAAAAAAATAAAACATTTAATAGGCTGGGCAGAAAGTAAAAAATGCATAATGAGTCATCACCGATTAAAGATGCTGAATGCAGGTAGTTATGGAGAATTGGGTAATTAATGCGCAACGAATAAGTTATCAATTTTCTGACAATTCAGATAATTTATCAGTATTCTACACTTTCAATAATGAATATCTGGGTACTCGATTACTTGTCGCCATTCTTACTCATAATAAAGATAATGTGCTTAACTCTCGTTATATGTTTTACAAACGCCAGTCGCTCTATAACCGTCTTCAATTCACATTTTCTTCGTCATTTTTCAATTTTAAATCTTTCCTCAATAGAGTTTGCTGAATTGATTAGAGCCTGAGAACTGGGGTCTGGGGGCCTGGTTATAATATAGATGGGGCATGGAAATGCCATGTAAACAACGGCATTTGCTACACGCTTGACTATTCTCAAGCGCGGAAGATACCTGACTGCTGAATACTTATTTGAATTTTTCCAGAAACGTATTCAATAATTTTGGGTTTTAGTCATTTAAAAATAATTTTAGCTAATGTCGGGTTTTGACTGTAACAAGTTGAATGCTTGTGCTATCAAGTTTCGCCAACTAATAAAATACAAATAACTGCTTTTTATGTTAGAATTACTATTAGGGATACCCATAGAAAGACATGTAACGTTACAATGCAATACTAGAAACATTAATTTTAAACCTATGTCGCCGTCGGAACTCAAACCCGAATTTTCCACTATCGCGGCTAACAATATTTATAATATAAGAACGATTTCGATTTGAATTTGCGCTTATTGGGGGAGAATTATTGTTTTTCGCAGAGAAGATTGCTTCTAACGAAATTTTAGTTCGATTTACCTCATTTAAAAATATGAGAAATAGTAGATTGTATACCGGGTGGTGAACTGCTCAGGTGTATATAGGGATTTAACACGTAAAATCATAAATATGCAGTTTCCTGCTCTCCTGATTTTTTTAGAACAAAAATTCATTAAACTAAAAATAATCACTGTTAAATTATCTACATGATATGTCACTTAGTTACAACGAAAATAATTTTTATACAGCGTGGTTACAAAAAATGCATATTTTTGACCTTTTGACTATTATTAATTTGTCAGAAAAAATTATTCGTGATAAAAATTTATTTATGCTCTAAAACCTAAAAGGAGATAATTAGAATCGATATAACTCTTCTCGTGTACAGGGAGGATCTGAAAGTTTGATTTGGTCTAAGAATAGAAAGATCTAGTTGACACACCTTTAAACGGATTGAAACCAAATTTAAAACTTAAGGTTTTTAGGGGATTCTTCAAGTAGATTTTTCTCATTTCCTCCCTACTCTCTTAAACAGGGGTAGTTTATTGATGTACAAAAATAGAAAATTGCGATATTCTCCCATTCTGAATTTTTACAAAACAAATGAATGAAGGCATATTGCACAGTTATTAATGAAGTAACGATTTATGAAATATGATGGAAATCGTTTGAGCCGTTTTCGAGAATATTGCAATTTTCTATTTTTGTTCGTTAATAAACTACCCTTATTTAGGGAAGTAGGAAAGAAATAAGAAAAATCTACTTGAGGAATCCCCTAAAAACCTTAAGTTTTAAATTTGGTTTCAATCTGTTTAAAGGTGTGTCAACTAGGTCTTTCTATTCTTAGACCAAATCAAACTTTCAGATCCTCCCTGTACACGAGAAGAGCTATGTCGATTCTAATTATCTCCTTTTAGGTTTTAGAGCATAAACAAACTTTTATCAAGAATAATTTTTTCTGACAAATTAATAATAGTCAAAAGGTCAAAAATATGCATTTTTTGTAACCGCACTGTATAAAAATTATTTTCGTTGTAACTAAGTAACATATCATGTAGATAATTTAACAGTGATCATTTTTAGTTTAATGAATTTTTGCTCTAAAAAAATTTGGAGAGCAGGAAACTGCATATTTATGATTTTACGTGTTAAATCCCTATATACACCTGAGCAGTTCACCACCCGGTATGTATCTAGATGTGTAATATAGGGTATATTACTGACAAGTGATGACAGTATGTGAAAACAGCGATATAGTGAGTTTTTACAGTCACGTGAGCCATAATACCTTAACGCACGAGATATATATGGTATTTTTTGCCGTATCCACTGCAAAATACCTACTTTTCACTTCATTTTCAAAAATTTTGATAGTTCATTTGCGTCGTCATCTTTATATTCACAGTAGGCAGTGAGTATGTAATACATTGTAATAGCAGGCGGACAGAGCGAAGAAACAGAAGTTGCTATGGCAGCCGTTTACTTACCGCACTAGTGCAGCAAGTAAAACACTTTCGGCACGCCTGCCTGTTAAATGACCCATTACAGGCCGGTATACGTGCATCGAAAGTAGCTATTTTGTAGTGGGTATGGCAAAAAATAATTTTAGATGCGATTCGGCCTTAAATATTTAAGTACAAGGCTGCACACAGCGTAATAATATCTGCATATATTATAATTTGTAACTAACTCCACGTATGTATGTTAAGTACTTGGGTGGGATTGGTGTAAGGGCAGAGACTCGGGACTTTAGTATGTGCAGCGGCATCAGTGTCCGTAGGCAAACCACGACTGTTGTTAAACGTTCCCCCGGGTGTAATGGCATAATCCGGCCCAAGAGGCCGCGACACTATTTCCTCCCAGTGCCCTGCACCACTGCTCTGCCTTCTACATACATGCTTTAAATACGCATGATGTTGAATCTTTCACAACTATAGAAACACTTACACGTAATCCTACAAGGGCCATAATGGCAGTGGTTTCAGAAACATGGACATTTTTTTTTATCTTTTTCATTTGATGACCATACAAATATTTTTCAATAAAATCAATTGAACAAACATATTATATATTAAAATTAGCCGACGTTTCGGCCGGTATGGTGGTCCTTTTCAAGATTCTGAAGTTAAATGAGAATAATTAATGATTTAAAAAAAAATGTGTTTTAAAGACCACCAACAGCTAAGGTTATTTTGGCCTAGCACCAATTCATATTTTCAATTCATTACTTTTTTTTTGATATAATAAATTGAAAATCCAATTGACACTTACCAGCTCTCGGGCTAGAACCCGGGAACTTGTAATAGAGGAACCATAGCAACGCCATGTAAACAACAGCATTGCTACACGCTCGGCTATTCTCAAGCCCCTAATGATTTTTTTAATTTTATTAAAATTTTGCATTTCACTTTTTGATTTTTGTTTAGGTATATTATAAATTGATATTTAGATTCTTGAAACGGGCTACCATATTGTCCGAAATGTCGACCAATTTTGACATATAATCTCTGTCTGTTCAATGGGCCATTTTCCTGAGAGTAGTTCTTTCAATTATCCACGAGAGGCATCACTTGTGGTAAGGACAAACATTATTTATTCCCCATTAGTGTCGTGTCATTTTAGTGGTAGGTATAACTTTATTATTATTATTATAATTAATTAAATAATTAAGTTATACCACTAAAATGACACGACACTAATAGGGAATAAGTAATGTTTGTTCCTACCGCCAGTGCTGCCTCTCGTGGATAATTGATGGAACTACTCTCAGGAAAATGGCTCATTGATCATTAATTTATTGAAAAATAATTTTTACACAGACGTTAAAATAATTATGATAAAAATGTTTATTTATAAATTTTATGGAAGATTCAATTTTAATGCCAGTATTCTTCCCAGCATCTGTTTACACCTTTGTGACTATTTTAGTTGTTTAATAATGACTTGATATGGGTCGTATAGAAGTGAAAAAAAAAACAACCTACAAAATGTTAACTGTCACTCCAACCTGCAAAATGTTAACTGTCACTGTCGGGATTCGAACTGGAAAAGCATCCGGCGCTAAATTGAAGAATTCGATTTTGAGTTACAATACTGACCGTTGTTTCTTTTATATCAAGCGTAAAAAAACTAGTATATCTTCATGAATGTGTCATAAACACATAACATAATTTTTTACATTATGTCAAAATGTACGTAGAACCCTTTTAAAAATCTATTATCAACAAATGGTTGATTCACAGGATAGTATTTGAAAAACACAAAATAAACTCCATTGTCGTATTCATCCATTTTGGTCTCAATGTGTTAAATCAGAAGTCTTAAGAGTTTTTATTGATGAGACCTGAGACGTAAATAGCAATAGATGGGTATGTCTATAATGCATGTCGGTCCTTTTTCCGGGATCAGTTTTATAGAGCGACGACCATTAAAACAACGGGCCACACGGGCGTCTCCTATAATCACTAGAGTTACCGCAGCGCAGATCAGCTGATCGCCTGACTTGCATACTAAACAATCACATCTGTCACCTGGAACGATGTGTGCAGTAAAGTCCCAATATTTCTCACACCGGACTTAATGACACATCGATATCGGATTTTTAGATTTCTTTAAACGTAGATGTGATTGACGAATCCGTAGGACAAAATTTTATTTCCGTTGAAAAATATCTTGGAAGAAATGAAAAAAGAACTATGGTGGTACTTTCATATCTGAATAAAAAGAAGTGAAGAAAGAGAGTCCAGAAAGTTACAGAAAAACGAAAGAGAGAACGGCGTATATATTAATTATTAAATAGACAGTAGCCATTCCACAAGTAAATACTTTTCTTAACGTAATCACACGAAATGTTACAATTGCCACAAAACACCAAACCATAACAAACACTCTCGACGTACGTTTCGCCAACCAAGTTGGCATCATCAGGAGATGATTAATCATCTCCTGATGATGCCAACTTGGTTGGCGAAACGTACGTCGAGAGTGTTTGTTATGGTTTGGTGTTTTGTGGTAATTGTAACATTTCGTATCTTTACACCAAAGGTTCCACCATTTTTTATTGTTAACGTAATCAGTCGGCAACCTGCCATCCTGATGTTAAACGTCAAACAATTAAGATATACAAGGAAAAAATCAGAAGCCACTGTCAGGACTTGATCCCGAAATTCCTAGTTTCCGGCTGGTTGAGTTACCACTTACTCACACAGTGCCCCGAGAGTGGGATCTGTTCCCTTCCTATATATAACTATTTCAACACTAAATCACACTTCATGCGAGAGCAGATTGCCTGAGGATGTAGAAAAACCAATGACAAAGATTTTGAAGAAGAGCAGTGGAGATACAAAAAAATTGAAATTTGACAACTGAGAAATGGTGACAAACCATTCAAAGTCCATCTATGGATGGATAGAAAAATCTGAATGTTTTTTTGTTATTTACGCGAAATGATATACAATTTTGAATTTCTTTATTAGACAGTAACTCATTATTTAAGAATTATAATTAAATAATCGTATTTTTAGTTATTAACCCTCGGCTACTTTGATACTTTCAACAAATTCCCATTCCTGTAGCTACGATCCATTTTCTCTATGCTTAATCTGATACAGCTATAGCGTAGCAGTCTAGTAGGAAATTCGAGTATGTATTGTTACAAAACTGTTTTCTGAGTTGGCGGAATAAATATTTATTTACAATAATTAAAACACAATAATAATAAATACAACAACCAAAAGTCAGTTCTGACAATCAACACAAGTAAACAATAACTATATTTACAGAGATTATTTAATTCTAATTATTTATGTTTGTATATTTATATTCACTCAGATTTATTTCGCACTATATTCGCTGTTCAACACTGTCACGGTATAATCTACGCTGACTGGCTGATCTCCGTTGAACTGATTAATATTTATATCACTGATCCACTTGATTGCACGTCTCACCATTACTACTCGCTGCTTATATAGGGCGCGCGGTGTACGCTCAGTGCGTCCTCGTATTCTCTAGCGTTGTCTAGAATCTTCGCGTAGGCACCAATGTGTTCAGCAAGATGACTCCCGTTTCTCAGGATTCTTGCCTGCCGCTTATATACAGGGCGATCCGTTACAGTATTAATAATGAATTTGAAGTGAAAACGAAACCTAGAAAGAATGCAATTGATAAGCCAGCATTTACTTTACCTACAGCCTCGTACCTAAGAGAGCCTATTGTACTTTAATGAAGGGACTCTATTACAGTTATAAAAAATTCTGCACGGTCATGAATGAAGAATAGGAGGGTTGCGCGAACATCGGTGTTACAAGGTGTGCCTGAAGGGGGTTGGGTTAGGTACGTATAGGTGCAGGTATAACCCGTTTGTACTGTATAAGTAGAAAGATATATGGGTTATAAGTAGGGTGAATTCCCAGTGCCGTTGTATGGCCACTGAACTGGTGATGTAACCCTATCGATAGGTCGGAATACAAAGTAGGTAAATTATGCATACCTGTACTATAAAGTTTGAAGGAATCGACTCACGCACTGAACGGTTGCTGTGTTTTTTTTCCAGTTTTAAATATTTACTGCATTGATTGTTTTAGATCAAAGTTGAATGAACAAAAAAATAGGTACCTACTTCAAATTTCAAAATTTTACATTTTTTTTTTGAAAACGTTATATTTTCTTGTTTGTTAGTTTTCAAGGAAGATACAAAAATGATCATGATAATAATTAAATAAAAAAATAAGATTTGTTTATAAAACAGACTCAAAAACAAATATTCTTTAAATAGAAATTGTCAGGTGAATTTTGTGCATGTTTTGCATTTTTTTTAAATTAATTTTTTAGCTTTTTTCATGGCTTGTTTTTCGTGATTATATAGATATTTTTGTGTTTTTGAGTCAATTATATAATTAAATATTAATCTTGACATCCAACTTAATGATGATGTCTTATTTTCGTATCTCTGTTGAAATTGCGTGTAATGAGGAATGTACATAAAACTCAAATCACCTGAATCTTGCATATCTTGAGAGAAATAATACAGCCTATACTGATGTCAGAACCTACCTATAGTAAAATTTATGGTTTGTAGCTCGGTTTGTAGAAATAGTCTTATAAAATAATGTGACTGAATTTCAAAAGAAATCGGCGAACGGAGTTACATTACATCTCAAGTACAGGTACCTACATAATTTACATAAGTGTCTAAGTGTTTTTAAAGCAGTATTTTCTTGCTTTTTATATAAGTACGTCCTCTATACTTTTATGCATTATATGATGTCACGAACAAGACCGCTTTTTAGCGGGCGGGGCTTCCACAAATATTAAAAAAAATTTTTTGACCTTATTCAGGAGTTATATTTTTCAGAATCTTGCTCTATTAATATTGCACAAACAGAAATAGCATGCAAATTCCTTGTGCTGGGTGCTAACAATCTTTTCACTAGGTAGGTACTTAAAATCTTTTATGTTGAGTTTCAGTAGAAATATCTAGTAGGTACCTATTATAAACTAGCGAACAAAATAATGGATCTATGAAGATATTTTATGCTATAATATGCTAGTTTGATTGACAGATTATATTTCTGCAGAAAATCATCATAAATTCAGTAATCATATTACGCAAAAAGCATTAAATTCTAGCAGTAAGTAGAATGTGACATGCTCCTAGGTACATATTATGCTGCGCATATTATCAGAGAATTAACTAAAATGTTATTTAATTCTTTTTCTATTCAATAACTTTTTATAATGATATAAGTAATGATAGATTTTAATTAATTATTTACAAAAATCTAACGTCGTGAATTTTGCATTCGTGTCCTAAACGATTTTAAAAATCGGATAGAAAAAATTCGGATGCTGTACCATAAGTTGTTTTTGAAAGCACCTGACTGGAACAAAGCTAACGCCTGAATTCTCTTTAATCATCTCAGCTTCGAACCATGTACATGATATATTTCTGTATTGCAGCCACGTACACAAAGTCTGTATGCAAAGGTACAAATCAAATTAGCGGATACCTACCTATGTAATACAGATGTGAACATAAGTTTCTGCCTGGGAATCAAAATATTTATTTTAAGTTTTAAATTACACGATTTCAACAGAATTCCATAAATCAAGACATTTGTAAATTTTAGAGCAAAATAATGGCACATAGCGTTAACTATCATATCCACGTGGTGATCTCAAAACATGTTATTGATAGTTCTAGAGCCGACCGTCTAATTTCCTATGTATCGAATACACAGACAAGATTGGTGTGAGTTAGCATTGGGGCAGACAAATAGAGAGCCAAAACTATTACTATTTTTATTTTGCTGGAAATTGAAAAAAAGTATAGGACTGTTAAGGAGTTCTGATAAGATGAACTCGGGCATACCATGGTAATATGAAAGTACTCGTTGAGACCGACATTTTGACGTCAATTTTATTTATTTAGGCAATCAAAAAAATGACCGAAAGTTACGTCACTGTCCGGTTATCCGGCTAAATAAAAATAATATCAATTGTGACGACCTATTTGTTTGCTCCAGTGCCGACACAGGCAGATTTGTCTATGTATTCGATACATGGGAAATGTAACGATGGGCTCTTCGTCTACTGACTGTCTGCGTTTTTACCCGACTGCGCGACAGCAAAGGTAAGATTATGTTTTTCGCGATATCTATGTATGTATGTAAGTATGTATGTTTGTGGAATTATTCATTCCCTTGTAGCTTCCAAACGGCTGGATGGATTTTAATAAATGAGGTGTCATTAGATTCGTCTTAATCCCGATAGTGGCATAGGGTATGTGACGTCACCGAATATTCAATATGGCTGACGATGTACGCCATTTTGTCAGAATGTAAAAGTTTCCTTTTAAATACGTCGATATGGGTATCAAAAGGAAGGTCTCGTTGAGACGATTTCAAAAAAGTAAAAAGACTTAAATAAAAAATTAAATTAAAATAATCAAAAAACCCGCGAATGCGTTAAAAGCGAACTAAAAAAATGGAAACAAAATCAATTGATAACATTCGGTCGGAAGCATATGTGTAGTAACAAGTTGAACATAAATATCTGATGCCTCCGACTGCATGTTATCATTTGATCTTGTTTCCATCATTTTAGTTCGCTTTTGACGCAGTCAGATTGTTTGATTTTTAACTTCCCATTGGAAGTTATTTTAATGGGTCCGAAAATCGAAATCAAAATGTATAACAAATTTTTATGTTTCAAGGTCACTACACTATTTTTACACTATTTTTAGAAAGATGTATGTGTGTGTGTGTGTGTGTGTACGTATGTACGTACGTATGTGTCCATTTCTTTCTAAGACGAAATCTCGAGAATGAAAAATCATATCGACTACGTTAGGGTGCCAATCGACGCGTATTAACGTAAATATGATCTGAAAGAAATTTTTTCAAAATCGGTTCAGCCGTTCTTTTTTCTTAACCAAATAGACTCCAAAAAAGTAGATTTTACACAATATCTCGCGAATAAAAAATTATATCGACTTCGTAAGGGTGTCAATCAAGGCGTGTCAACGTTATTTTGATCCGACATAAATTTTATAAAAATCGGTTCATCCGTTTTTTTTTTTTTTTGTAATTGTTAAAAATAAATAATAATTATGTTTTAATGATTAAAATGATTACTTTTCGGTATAATATCTAATTTAATTATTATTATTAAATATTTATCAAACTGGGAAGTTCGTCGTGTGGACCTCAAGGGTCGCACTTTAGTCCTAATAAATGACCCACCTCACGGCATGTTTTAATTTAATTTTTCTCTCCATTGATCTCCTTCTTCGAGTCTTGCAAAGATGGCAGCCCTAGTTATACCTCTATTAGTTATTCTGCTGACTTGTGAATAAGCCTATATGTATTGTACGTATACCGCGTTGCTTGGTATAGACAGAGTATTTGCTGATTAACGTGATCGGTTCAGCCTTGGGCTGTCGGTGCAGATGCCGACTTCAAAGGACGTTAATCTGGGACCCGATGCACATCGGTGTCTGCCTGAGATGTATAATATTATGACCTATAGTCTGTACTCTGTACGTCGTCGTATGTATATGTGTGCCATACACGACTAAATTATTATGTCGGTGAAGAATATTGACGAACACATTACAGTGTGTCAGCTTTATGAATTACAAATTTGAATTTTAAAGTTTTGTGTTTATTTATTTATTGTAAATTATAGACGCGTCGACAACTTAAGTCATTAGCGTCTTGTTCACATCAAATAACAACTCACTTAAAACTAAATAACATCACAAAACATCCATGAGCGGAGGCGGGATTCGAACCCACGACACTGTGATCCAAAGGCCGCTACGCTAACCGTTACACCACTCTGTCCTCACTAAAGTTTTGTATAATTTATTAAATTGATTATTTGTCTGTAAGAAATTGTGTTTTAAAGACCACCAACAGCTAACGTTATTTGGACCTAGCACCGAATAATATTTTCATTTCATTATTATTTTTTTTTAATAATAAATTGAAAATCCAATTGACACTTTTATCAGCTCTCGGGTTAGAACCCGTGAATTGGGGACTTGTAACAGAGGAACCATAGCAACGCCATGTAAACAACAGCATTGCTACACGCTTGGCCATTCTCAAGTCCTTGTCTAAAAGACTGTAGTACTTAAGTTCAGTAAACGTTTAATGTAATTTATGAAATTTGTGATGTTTCGGTATGTCATAAGTTACATTTATTACGTCAGACGGTCAGAGCAGATCTAAAGTTTTGATGAAACTTACAAATTTTATAGTTTGATTCGAAAGTTTTTTGCAAGTTTTGAAACTTATACAAAAGTGAACAATTTTTAGCGAAGCCGTCGCACTATATTACGCCTTAGAATTAATGTAATGACTCAATAAGCGTATGTGTTCTCTTAAATAAATCTTTATCGCTTAAATCTTTTGGAAATTACCTATACCTATTTAAAAAAATATATTCTTATTACAGGGTGCTGATTTCGTTAAGCTTAGAAGCTATGATGTGTTTAAAAGTAAAAAAAAAAACGGTCAAGTGCGAGTCGGTCGTGCATCGAGGGTTCCGTACAATAATACAGCTCAATGCCTAATTTTCCGTTTTTTGTATGAGGACCCCCTTAATTTTTACTTTTTGTGTTATTTTTTAATTGTTTGTTAGGATATCCGCCATAATAACACATATTCTGTGAAAATTTCAACCGGCTACCTGCTACGGTTCAAAAGATACAACCTTTTAAAGGTAGGGCAGACAGACGTCGTATAGGCTTAGTAATAGGGTTGCAGTACGGAAAAATTATAAGAAAAACCGAAAAATATATTGGTATTGAAATTAACATGTGTTTTTTCTGCAATCATAATGTTAAATATGTGGGAGATTTCGTTTTCTGTTAGAAATATTTTTTTAAGAGTCAAAACATCCATAGTTCCTAAATAATTAAAAAATACAATAAATGAATGGGTGTGTGTGTGTGTGTGTGCGCTTTTGGAACTAGAATAACCGTTTTGAACGAGCTCTGAGACGAAGAGGTTGAGTTTTTTTATAGGAAAATGCATTTTTGTAATTGCGTAAGAAATGAACGCATTGTATAAAACACTCTTTGAATTTTCAAAGCTAATTTTCTGCTTTAAAGAAAATTACAAAAATGCCATCAAGTGGTACGTGCAGCAGCGCTTCGTGAATGCACATTGCACATGCATAGTTGGGACGGCGGCTCTAACTGTAGAAAAAAATACTTCAGAAATTGTCACGATTTGCACTGTTACTACTTTTTCTACTTTTAGCATATTTTAATATTTTAAATAAAATAATTAAATTTTGTTTATTACTTAACTAGTTACAGAAACTGTTATTCGGAAGTTACTGTCGGTGTCTTATTTGAAAATGGTTTTAAAATATAGTTCTACCCTTTAAATTGAACACTTATGTCATTAAAGCATTTTAGGATACCTAAATGACTACTAGAATTCTTGTATACAGGGTGAGTCAGACCACCCGTATCAGTCGTTTTTTTCGAAAACGGTTAGTCGTAGAGAGTTGTGTCAAAATTTTGTATTATAAAAGTCCAAATAAAGAATCGAATGGTGATAATTTTTTTCCGGGAAGGTCGGCTACCCTATTATTTTGCTCCAGAATGTCCAGAACTTCGGAATTATAAATGTAACGATAGGTCGAAAGTGGTATTGTTGAAAAGATCTTTAAAAAATAAGCAAGTTTTGTAGGGATTTTTTTTATGACTGCCACCCCTCTTAAGTAATATTTGTTTGAAATTACTAAATTAAAATGTCATATTATAATGAACTTAATTTTAAAAGTCGGCATTTAAAATCTAGTTACCTATCTATCGATCATTAAACACTGAAGAAGTACTTAGATACACTTACAGTATAACCAGAAGAGCTCAGTAGTATGTATTAAAAAGTAAATGGAAGACAGTTTGAACACTTGTGACATTGTCTAAGGTTGCTAGATTTTGAATGCCGACGTCGTTCGTTATTATGAAATTTTAATTTAATAATTTCAAACGAATGTTACTTAACAGGGGTGGCAGTAATTAAATAATTTTTCCTACAAAACTTGCCTATTTTTTAAAGAGCTTTTCAACAGCACCACTTTCAACCTATCGTGCTATCTAAAATTCCGGAGTGTTGAACATATAATAATTTATATTTATACTTATAGAAATTTACAGGGGTCGCAGTAATAAAAAAAAATTTCCTACAAAACTTGCTTATTTTTTAAAGATCTTTTCAAGAATACCACTTTCGACCTATCGTTACATTTATAATTCCGGAGTTATGGACATTCTGGAGCAAACTAATAGGGAAGCCGACCTTCCCGGGAAAAAAATATCACCATTCGATTCTTTATTAGAGCTTTTGTAATACAAATTTTTAACACAACTCTCTACGACTAACCGTTTACGAAAAAACGACTGATACGGGTCGTCTGACTCATCCTGTATATAATATGATTGATAAAGCACAATTAATTAACTAAATCGAACAAGGATAAAACTACATGTTTTATAGGTATTTATCCTGCGCAATGCCAGGATGCTATTAGAAGTAATAAAATGTTGATGCTGACCAATCGCAAGTGCTGATGAATATTCTTCTAATTTATATATATAATTGCGGAATACTTTATTGTTTTTACCAAAATTATAAATGTGCATCATTCTTTGTGCAACGTCATATATTTTGAAAATATTGTTTTGTTGATTTCCATTTAAAGTCCCGATCAATTATTGGAACACTGATCCGATGTTTGCCTGAGGGCGGTATATGAGTAAGTAGGTTATTGCAACTGCACGTTTTCTAACCTAATTAATGATACCAGAGTTGCCAGTGTTGTCCTTTAAAATGTAATTACAAGCAACTCCCGTTGGGAATTTTTTCTACGGCCACAGTTTCTTGCATTTATTTTGCTTTTAAATAATTTATGTAATTTGTTTTTAAAACATTAATATTATAAATTGAATATTTTCAGTTATAATAATGAGGCCGTCCCAAATTCACGTTTATGATATACCTAACCACAGCCCTTCTTACTGGACTAAGATACAGTTTAACATACATGATAAGAAGAAAATCACAATTTATTTTATGCAAGATCAAAATTACATGTTTATTTCAAAAAGTATCTTTTGACGTCTGATGTGACGCAGGTATTCTGATTCCAGCAGTCCAGTCAATTAGAGTTCGACGGAAACTTTGACTTAGCCACCTTCGCCCAAAAATAAACTTTCGGAAAAATATTCTACTTCGGCTAAAACCAAATGTTGAATTTACTGAATGATCGAGTTTGGTATGCGTGCCGCGCGCGTTGGAGGAGAGGAGGGGGCGCTATATTATTTTATTTAAATCACACACAACTCTGCAAACAAGCAAACAAAATAATCATTTTAATCATTAAAACATAATTATTATTTATTTTTAACAATAATTTAAAAAAAACGGCAAAATGACGTTAACACGCCTCGATTGACACCCTTACGATGTCGATATAATTTTTTATTCGCAAGATTTTGTGTAAAATCTACTTTTTTGGAGCCTATTTGGTTAAGAAAAAAAAACGACTGAACCGATTTTGAAAAAATTTCTTTCAGATCATATTTACGTTAATACGCGTCGATTGGCACCCTAACGTAGTGGATATCATTTTTCATTCTTGAGATTTCGTCTTAGAAAGAAATGGACACATACGTACGACAATACGTACACACACACACACATACAGACATATGTAGTGACCTTGAAACATAAAAATTTGTTATACATTTTGATTTCGATTTTTGGACCCACTACAATAACTTCCAATGGGAAGTTAATAAAGAAAAAAAGAACAAGAAATCAAGAAAATACGCCTTAACTTCAACAAAAATGCGTTCAGCTTATTATAATGAGTATTTTCCCTCACTTTTGAGCATTGCACAATAACTTCAGCTTCGGCTAAATAACCGGCCTTTGGTTGAACTCTAGTCAATAACGGTATTACGACGCCACACGGTAAAATATGAAGTCAATAAACGACGCAACGTGCGAACTACGCGTTTGTTTGTTCGCCTTGTTAGTGTTGTTATAACGACGCTACTCATATTTGCATTATATACATCAGAAGGAGACAGACAATCGTGGTTACGTTAAATTGTCGCAAAGCTATGTTATTTGCTTAAAAATAGTAAGATTTAATTTACGTCACGTTCAACGCGCGTTTTAAGTGGTATGCTATTATTTATGGCAAAATAAAAGTACGGCGAGCAACTAAATATTTTTTTGTTAATATTTCAAAGTTCATAGAGG
The DNA here is from genome assembly GCA_039654895.1 of Mongoloraphidia duomilia. Taxonomy (NCBI): domain Eukaryota; kingdom Metazoa; phylum Arthropoda; class Insecta; order Raphidioptera; family Raphidiidae; genus Mongoloraphidia; species Mongoloraphidia duomilia. Next base: position 28,319,723 of record CM077522.1, read on the forward strand.
GTTTATCATACAATTTTATTTTTTTAATTACGCTGTTAAATGACGGTTGCTATGATAACGATCAACAATTTGCCAAAATGAAAACGCAGCAACCGATGAACACAAAGCAATCAAAATTTGACAGCGTGATTAAAAAAAACAGCCAGTTAAAATTGTACGATAAACCCAGCATTATAATTTAACATTTTTTCTACGTTTGGACAAAAATTGCAAGGCTCATTATAATTCGTTATCATTATTTTATTTTCGTACGTAAATTTTATTTACCTCGAGGAAACTGGTTTTGTGCACTTTAATTTGGCATCACTGCTTGTAGCAATATTCAGGATCATTATCCAGTCCTCAACCGCTGTAATATCTAGTCATGTAATGTGTATTATAGTGGGTGAGACGTAATGATATAGAACTTTTTTACAAAAAAAAATGAAACTTTTTACTAATATGATTAAACGTCAGTCTCGTATAGTTACAAATAAATTTTAACTGTATTTCCGTTTTTAGCATATTTATAGATTATTTTTTTTAATAAAAATAAGCATTATCAAAATTTCATAATTTTAAATTAAATAGGTATACAAATAACTATTATTAATGGTTAAACTTGGGTTTACTGTAAGTTGTTACGATTCCAACGCCACAACTGACGAATGGTAGGTTCACTTTTTACAATTTTACAATACTTTCCCTGATTGAAGTTCCTGGAAACCAAATTCTGGTCCCTTAGGTTTACCGCAGTCCGCACATGACATACAGTCGCTGATAGACAATTTTATCGGTTAGAATAGGTATTCAATATTCATTATGGGTTATTATAGAGCGCGCACAAGACCGAAGAAAATATCAGACAGAGGAATCCATTATCTTTCTTAGATATTGGAAGCAATTATCCAAGCAAAACATTGCATGAGTAGACAGACATTCGATAAAAATTGAAAAATTTATCTCGGTGGGAAAGTAGATCGTCAAATAAAATATGACGCTAGTGCCCTCAGTTTTCGAGCGTCTATATAATCTACAATCTATTAATTAAAATATGGAACCGTCCTTTCAATAAAAGTTGACCATTGGGTGAATCCAATACTGGCGATTAAATACTTTCGCTTATAGATTGTCGAACATCTTAAAATCTTTTAAATTGCAGCAATATGGAATCTGCCATGATGATGCACATTTAGCGTCACAACAATATTCCACAAAAGTGATTAGGTAGCAATGGGAAAGGGATTTAGCCGTCTGACAGAGTGTCTGTCGTGTGCGGTGTCTTCTCTTGACTGACAAAATTGTCTACTACCGATTGTCTGATAGATTGTTGTGTGCGGTGCCTGACCGACAAAATTATCTATTATGAACTGTCTGTCGTTTGCGGTAGACCTTAAAATTCAGCTATAAGATTTAATTGAGACATGGAATAATTCGTAGTCGAAGCCGTGAACTGATTGCGTTGCTCGTGTAAATATATATATATAGAGGAAGCGTTGAGAGGACAAGAGGCTGCTTCATAAGGAGGAGATTCAGCCGGCTAGAAAACTACCATTACATATCTAATTTTACGGTTTGCTTAATGTTAAGTAAGACATGACCAAGCCATCATCATCTTATATAACTGGCAATGCACTCGTTCCGATCTTCGTCTCCCACTTCATCCCATTCCGTTCCTTGCCTCCCGAACTGTTCGCTTACTTACCGACCGGCCTATACAAAAATAAATGGGATAGAAAGCTTAAGGTGCAACTAGAAAGCTGAACTTTACTCATCTGAACAAATTAATGTAGAGGTTTTTTGTAGCAGAATTATCTAATATATAGACCAAAAATAATGATATAAATCCAGAGTTACGAAATTGCATTGTACTTACATTACGGCAATTTGAAAACATTGCATCCGTAATATCTCGGACGTGTAAAATCTGTAAGGTTTTGCTTAGTTGCAAAGGAATCATTCCATGATGAATATGACTTCGAATCACTTGTGTGTTGAATATTACTATAGGTGATAATTAAATCCTCACAAGATATTTTCAAAAAATATTTAATTTATTTCAGGAAGTAGAACTTATAAAATACTTTCAACGAAAATTGGTTTCAATAAGATATGTTGTGTAGTTTTTGAGATATGGGATATTTTCAGTTACACGGTATTTTTACAAGCGTTTATTTGATTTTACTTGTAACTAACAAAGTAAACAAATCTAGGAAGTAGATTTTAATTGTATGTAATTCGGATGGCAATACAATAATACAATTTTTTATTCTCAAAATATTTACTAAACCACAAGATTTAGAAATTTAAAATTGAGAAGAACAATAAATGATACGATAATAATTGAGAAAAAAAACAATGATATGACATATCGCTTCTGCGCAAGTGTCGATTTTCCCCAAAAACAGGAGTGCTATTTCTATTTGCTTGTCAAACATCCTACCAAAATTTAATTTCGATTCGTTTAGCGGTTTGACAGGAATCATGCTGACAGACGAACAGACAATTTGCAAAAACATGTTTTTTTTGTACTCCATAGACCTCAAGAGAAGAAAATTTTAAAATGTTTTTTGAAGTTATTTAGTACCATTCCCCACTTGTGTTGGTGTTTTAAGATGCAGGTTTAGTTATAGGTCTATACAATACCTGTATATTTTTAATATAATAAACATTTTCTTTTAGCAACGGGGAGATAAGGGACTTGGGAAAAGTAGACGTACCTCCCATAACTGATTTTATTACACGTACTTCAAAGTAAACACAGGTTAAAATGTCAAGGCGGAGAAACTAGAAAAAGAACAATAAAGAAAATCGTAAAAACATATCATTTCTATAAAGCTGAAGACATGGGGCCATCAGTTGTGTGATCTGTTCCATGTGTGTTCACCTATTTTACTCACCAACTTATGTTGTCATTTCGTATTGTTTGCGTTTCTCCTGCCCTGGCATTAATAATTCATCTCGGGCAGAAACATATATATGTAGATTTTTTGGTATTGATTGTATTATTCTTTATTTATGTATGCACGTAAATAAATAAAATATGAAAGCAAATATAAATGTAAAATAAAATCCATAGATATAGGTATTATGTTACTGTTAAAACAAGAAATCAGTTAAAAATAATTTTAAGTAATCAAAACTCGAAATTGAATTCAGTTCTTGTGTAAAAACCTTAATAATTTTTATATTTAGCATTTGTTAATTTATTTAAGACCACTCATTGTGAGGATTTTATAATTGGGTGCTTATCCAATAAACATTTTTCAATACTAACCAAAATGTTGGCCAATTTAATTGAATCAAACAACATATAGTTACTGAAAATAGAAAGTGTATTTTTTTAGCCTATGTGTATCAATTTGGGCAAAATTAGTCAGACCAGTTGATAAGGGCAGAGATTTCTAAAAGCAGTCTAATTATCTCGAAACATGGTAAAACTATATTGCACGGGGGCGTTGCTATCGATCATAACAAAATGGGAACATCGTGATATTTGGACCTTGTGACGTCATCCGTTCGAAAGGAAAAATAAAGGTCTGGTCTATTTAACGAACTTCAAAAATGTATTATGAAGCCGTTTTAAGTGCTGGACAAAAGAATCCAACGGCATTGTTTAAGTTAGAAGGGATTCTTTCTAATGTCATAATAAAAAATGACGTTTGCAGGCTCATTAATTGACAATTTATAATTTTTCAAATATTTTACTTTCAAGAAAAAATTTATTGTACCAATGTATTGATCTTAAGTTTTTTTGTAAAACAAAAAAAAATGTACCTACACAAGAATTAATTTTCCTGTCATATTTTTTGTGGAACAACGCGCGTTGTTATGATGGCCCACTTCAGAAATGAAAGTGAAAATATTGCATCGTGTTGACTGTATTTTACGTGTGATAGTTTTTACTGAAAACATTTTAGATGAAAAACGTGATGATTTTGTCAAATCAAACAATATAGATTTATTTCCGCCGTCTTTAAGAGAATCATATATGAGCTATATATATTTTTATAACTTATCTTTCTATGTAATATATATTTATATGTGGTCCTTCATTGTATTTTTTCTTTGGACGGTAATATTGTAAACTGACATAAAAGGCGGTAGAATTGTCCCCGAATAACCGGAAAGTTTAGTGGTACCTCAACTGCATGCTTTTGAAAAAGAGCCGCATTCACTTTAATTTATTGCGACTATAAAATCCGTTTTGGACGGAATTAGCTTCAATATTTAAAAATATAATATGATAAATTGCACTTGCTACTTGAAAATTTGTTTACAATTTTTTTAGATAAAATATTTATGGAAATTAGGAAAATAAAAAAAGAAAAGAGGACAGTATGGCTCAGTTGGCAGCGGCGCGGCCTCTGAATCAGACTGTCGTGGGTTCGAATCCCACCTCTGCTCATGGATGTTTTGTGATGTTATTTAGTTTTTAAGTGATATATTATGATATTTGTTGTATTTAAGACGCTAATGACCTAAGTTGTCGACGCGTCTATAATCCACAATAAATAAATAAAAAAAAGAAAACTATTAGTATTTTAAACATAAGATTTTTATATTAAGAAGTATTAAAAATACCTTGTATTAATATATAATATTATGATGCTAAGCACTGTGTATTAAGTCGTGAACGACTTAAAACACAGTGCTTAGCATCATAATATTATGTTACGAATACTCAATGTGTGTTTTTTAAAAAATAATTAACCACACCTGAAGATGGCAACTCGTTGCTGAAACGCGTCGTGTTAACAACACATTAAGTCACAAGACGGACACCAAAAATACGAGGTATTTCTAATACTTCTTATTATTCATATAGTGACTTGGAGACCTAACACTCTAAAAATGTATCACAAAATTTTTGAGTTACATCGGACGGCTACTAACTAAATAAATCATGACGTATTATGAAGTATTAGAAATACCTTGTATTATATCCGTCTTGTGACTTCATGTGATTTAACACGACGGACATAATACAAGGTATTTCTAATACTTCATAATATTCATATAGTGACTTGGAGACCCAACACTCTAAAAATGTTTCAAATCATAACGATTTATGATTTATTTATTAGTGTTTTATCTTGCTATTTTTAAAAATTTATGATTAGAAAAATTTCAAACGAATATTTGCAGCTGTGATTAAAAAAAGTGAAATATGCTAATCCGTTGAAATAGATGAAACAATAATTCTAGATAAATAGAAATCTAAATCCTACATTTGACAATTTAATATCTTTGCATACATTGTTATATTTGTAATGTATAACTTTCATATATTATATTTCATATATTTGTTAGGTTTAGAACGGCTATTGGATAAAACTGAATTAGTTTACATAATATATATGTTTTTGTACACCGTGATCAAAAAGAATTGTATTATGTTTCAGTCACAAGGCAAAGCCGTTTATGTTGAATTTTTAGTAAAATCTCAATTTTTAGCTGCAATTAAATGATAAAGCACCTTCTCACCACTAGAGATTGCAATCCGGAAAACCGGATCCGGACAGCCGGATCCGGTCTGAATCCGGCAAACTCGTAAAAAAATTTGTCCAAAAGCGTGTTTCCGTGCAAATATTCACAAAATACTTACCTACAACGTGGGTAAGTATTTTAGCGCCCTTCAAAATTTGCTACCCTGTCTAAAAATCTTACGCTGACTGAGCTGATTTGAAAAATTCTTTTGCTGCTTAAAAGTCTAGTTCTTCCCAAGTAACATTTATGCTACGACAAAAGAAAAAGAGCAGTGAGTGAAAATCCAGGCTAAAGCGGAAAGCTAGTTGTAGATAATTTTATCTACAGAGAATGATAATACGGTCGAATGCGAGTTTAATTGGGTTTTGGAGATTTGAGGTTCGCATAAAGTATAACTGTATTTTTATTTTCTTCTGTGCTACGTATTTGTGTATGATCTATATTTATCCCTTAATACATAAAAAGTTATTTGGTTAGATTATACCGCATACCATAAATGGGAATTAAATTTATCTTTGTTTACACTGTGCAATAAACTTAGTTGTAGTGTACGCTGTTTTCAAAACAATGGATTTTTCCAGTAGCGTCACGATCTGTTTAATTATATCGCATTGTGAGTATTGAACTACCAAAACTCAAAAAAGTTCAATTTTGAGATATGTGCACAGAACGAAAAACCAAAAAATTCTTTCTCTACCGGTACAAACAGTAAGGTATATGTAACTGACTTTTACTATACGTTGATAAAACTATTTTTGAAACAAGCCGTGAGGTGGGTCGTTTATTAGGACCAAAGTGCGACCCTTGAGGTCCACACGACGAACTTCCCTGTTTGATAAATATTTAATAATAATAATTAAATTAGATATTACACAGAAAAGTAATCATTTTAATCATTAAAACATAATTCTTATTTATTTTTAACAATAATTAAAAAAAAAAACGGCTGAACCGAATTTTATAAAATTTATTTCGGATCAAAATGACGTTAAAACGCCTCGATTACCCTTACGAAGTCGATATAATTTTTTAATTTGCGAGATATTGTGTAAAATCTACTTTTTTGGAGTCTATTTGGTTAAGAAAAAAGAACGGCTGAACCGATTTTGAAAAAATTTCTTTCAGATCATATTTACGTTAATACGCGTCGACTGGCACCCTAACGTAGTCAATATCATTTTTCATTCTCGAGATTTCGTCTTAGAAAGAAATGGACACATACGTACGTACGTACACACACATACACACACACAGACATCTTTCTAAAAATAGTGTAGTGACCTTGAAACATAAAAATTTGTTATACATTTTGATTTCGATTTTCGGACCCATTACAGTAACTTCCAATGGGAAGTTAATTAGGTGTTTGTTTGAGCACAAAAATCCTTATAAGATGACGTGTACCATTGGGCTGGTCTATAGGACCACTCCTAATTAATGAATTATTTTCATTGGTTTATTTCTATGAACTAATCATTTATAAGTATATATTTTTTTATTATAGATTTTGTTGGTATTTGTTCTGTAGAACAGTTAGCCCACGTCAATACAATCATATTCATATATCAATTTTTTTAAATTTAAAAAGTTATTTGTGGACGCATCAACATCAAAGGTCAAATTATATTTTACGTGAGTTGCTAAACAAAGACATTAAATAGCCACTGTTCTTTGAAATTCGCTTGTTAAAAATGTTTTGTTGTGCCGCTACTGATTCGATTACTTTCATATCTTATATAATAATCGTTTCATATAGTGTAAAGTCGTTAGTCGGCGTTATATGAGCTTAATGTCGGCTCGTCAACTGTAGTGAAAAATTGGTACCTAAATTACATGTGGGAGATGAGGTCAGCCTTGGGTATGGCCGGCTCGTCCATCAACCCGGCGCTTCCACCGTCTCTGATGGTGGGAGAGACGGGTGCTAGTCCCTATACTTGAGCTCTACTACTGCTTGCTACTATCGTCGGAACGAATTTAGTGTTACGTTTAAACAACCAAATAGATAAGCTCAAATCAAAGTTGATAGCTCTCGTTGACAGCTTGAGTAACTCCTGGGTAATAATTTATAAACTGACTTTAATCAACTTTTTAAATGAATAAACCACACTGAATATATAATAATTTGAAAATTATGCCTTTCTACCCACTGACTAAAGTCTAGCTGAATAGAAACATTTATTATATAAGATAACTAATTTTTGCCTGTGACTTCCCTCGCATTTTATCAAAATTTATCTTACTTGATAATAACGAAGACATCTAGCAGACGACGTGAAAATGGTACTTTTATAATTAATATTCAAGCGTTAAATTATCTCTAACATCTAGCAGCCACTGAATGAAGTAACACATTATTAATTCAGTTAATGTCTGCTAGCTGTTGCGATAATATTGGTTTGGACAGAAATCTTTCTCTTATATTAATTAATGTTTTTTTTCTGTTGTTTCAGGTGAGAAAAAAATAATACTCTTCACATATTATATTCGTCGTCGATTTTATTGTCAGGCGTTGTCAGGTATGTCTTTTATAAAATTTCATAAGCGTTAATAAAGAAATCTTTTTAATGAGTTAAGCTTCGAACAATATAAATATTTGTACATTACGAGAAACTGACTAATGGACTCTGCGCAACAATGACCTTTAATATTGTTGAATTGTGTGATTAATGTTCAAATTTGAAGTTTAATATCTTTGAATAGAGCATCTGTTCTATGAAATCGGGAATCCTTTTTATATTAGCGTCCAAATATCACACTTTTACTGCACCTACTAAGATGTATAATTTTTTTAAACTAAAATAAAGTGCTCAGCAACAATGGCTATATGCACGATGTTTCTAGATTAGGAGATGTCTAATTGAATTTGTAAAAGTTCGGAAGCCAAGTGAGGATTTTTGATTGGTGCATCCGGGCCGCCATATTACGTAATAGGGAAACAACGGGACAGAAATTGCACTTGTTATACTTTGTTTTCTGTCGGGATGATTAAAACGTATATACTAAACTCAACAGTTTACAATATTAAAAGCGTCTATAAGAGATTAAAATGAACAATTCAAAAATAAATCGTCAGAATTCGTTTCGGTTTTCCCTATATATAAATGGCTGCTGTCCGAACTCTTACGTGAGGAACTCGAAATTTATCATGATATATACAGTAAGTGAGAGGTAATTTTACTTAGAAAAATATCGTATATATACAGGGTGTTTTCGGTCTACTTATTTAATTTTGATGGGTGATAATACAGGCTTAAAGAAAACGATTGGTGTTAAAACACCTTAGTAAAAGTTGTATGATAATTTTGATGCACTTCGTCATTTGTCAACTAATTCAATGTAAGAATATATATTTAGGTTATCATTTTCCTCTCTTATCATACATTTTTTACAACACTAGTCGTACTACCTTCCATAGCAACTGTAGGAAAACTTATTCATACGTATATATATGCTGATGAACATAGTGATTGAAACACTATTGTTTTTCCTAAATTACAAAAAAGAAAAATAAACGATTCGTCTTCTTTTGGCCTGTTTTTTCACCCATTAAAAATAAAATAAGTAAACCGAAAACATCTTATATAATATTATAAACATTGTAAAGACGTAAGCGAATTTCTGATACAAAATAATTTAATTTATAATTCTTTTATACAATTTCAAATTGAATTTATCTCAGAAAACAATTTGATTAAATTCTGATGAACGCCCTACAATAGATTGGTTGACGTTTGAGATCAGTTATTTTTCGTTTTATTTTGAGCAATCTCAGTTCAGTTGGCAGAAAAAAAGAGAGAATCTGTAGACAATTTCAGTCGGTAGTGAATGCAGTCACATAAAACTAAATACAATTCGATCTCATTGAATGTAAAGTACGCATTCAGTCGGTTTAACTGCTTATTTGAATTCCTATATGGTAAGTGGCTTTTGGTATAAAAAAGCAGAGCTTTAACCGATGGATATATATTTCCATTTAATTCCGTCCGAGGACAGGGCAGGCTAGAACAGTGTTTCTCGAACTAAATCGGGCTTTCAAAATCATTTTTTCCCGTTTCATTAACATAGTTAAGCAACAAAATGACCCTTTTTTTCATATTATGACACTTTTATTTATTGTAGATTATAGGTGCTCGACAACTAAGGTGTCGATTTGGGGGGGGGGAGCAATCCGGGAGGTCGCCCCGGGCGCCTTGACCCGCGAATCAGTCAGTTAAGAGAAGCAAAATGCTATTTAATAATAAGAAATAAAGTGGGCTGAAGGATATCTCGCCCGTGACGCCCGGATGGCTAAAGCCGGCGCTGCATTATTGTGTCTAATTATATCAAATTAAATTAAACGACATCACAAAACATCCATGAACGGAGCTGTAATTCGAACTCACGACAGTTTGATCCAAAAATCAATTCCACCTGTCGGATTTTGGTTGAACGAAGCTCAGTGAGTAAAGCGAGACGATCAGTTAAAAACGACTTTTTAAAATAATATAAAATATTTTAAAGTTTCCGTTTTTTAAAACAAAAAAAATGAGAGGGCTTTCACTAATCACACAAATGATTCTTACGTTAATAGAGAATGTCCGATGTAAATGGCTTACGGATTAATAAAATCTATCACAATATATTGTTACACGAATCAAGAGCAGTGGCACTTCAGTCCGGCTGACGACTATTGTACTACCGATTTAGGTTCGCTGGCGTATAACCAATTACCAGAACCGTAGACAATAACAACAAGGCGTAAGTATGTACTAGCCTAGCGGCACCGGCGAGATCTAATTTTTTTTTTAAGACGCGCATAAACTTTAGGAGATCTAATTGCGTCAACACGGCACATTGTGAAAGGTCTCCTTAAAGAAGGAGGGGTGGTTTGGGGCATCCGGCGAATGGCGGGCGCGCGTTCTAGACGTATATAACTACGTAGCTAATCAAAGTGTATTTTACGGCCATATTAACAAGGTATAAATAATTTCCGTAACAATATATTATGTAGATATCTATTAATAAAATATACGTCCATAAACACTACTATGTGTAGTGATAAGATGTTATCATTCTTTCTCGACGTTGTCCGAGTAAATAATTCGTGTTTATGAAACCGGGACAATGTTTAATAAGCGCTGGCGTATATATACGCATGTGTGTAGGCAGTTGTAGGGAGCGGCGGCTCTTTATAAGGAGGCAGTGGGGGTGGCATTACGGGGAGAAAGATTTCCACCACCATGCTGCTGTTTTGTGCATTGCCGAAGGGATGAGGTAGGCAGGTCGACTCTGTGTTCACTTTCAAAGCCCGGGGGAACAATAATTTGATGCTTGGATCCTGATAGAGCATCACCGGGGAACGTGTCTATATGTGCATGCACAAGTCAACATTCATAGGTGGCTATGGTAGAATATACAAGTATCTTACAGCATTCGAGTTTAGATTTTATAGATGGTCACTTGTAAAAACGAGGATACGTATTTAACCTAAGTGGTCACTCTTTTATATGGTCTGCAGTTTACTCTACTTTAGTTTGGGGAATGAATCTGCTGACTCTTAATACTTTTTATAGAATTTACTGTACTAAGTACCTACTATAAAAACAAACCAATATTTGAATTAACACGAAATGTAACGAATATAAAAATAATAGTCCAGTCACGAGGTGGTTTTTTTCGCGTGCTCTGGTTCGGTAACGATTCATGTTATTATGAACGTATATTTTTCGAAATGTTTCTGGCTTTACGTTGATTTTTCGGGTTATTTCGACGTATTGGATACTAATGTTAAAGTGTTACAACTTCAGTTTAATTTCATAACCATGCAAGTGAAATTGTCAAAAATGTGCAAATATAGAAGATGGGGAGAAACAAAAAAAAAAGGAAAAAGAAAAAATTAACTCTCTGTCAAATCTATACGGCTTTTAGCTCACATGTTAAATGTGCTTTAAAAATAATTTGTGATCGTCGCTAACGACGCGTCGAGCGGAACTAATTCACCAGCTTTTATCTTAAATTCAAATTTTGCTAAATTTAGTAGTTTTTGGTTTCCTTTGCGAAATGGAATATCGAAATTAATCTGTGATTTTCATTTATTTAGCATTATTTTTTTTATTTGCACATATGAAAACGCTTGGATTTAATTTTAAAGTCTACGATTTTTTATGCAAATTTTTGCCCATGTCGCGTCGATTTGTATTTATTGAAATAGATGATGTAAATAGAATTGTGGACACTGGAAGTTTCTTAGTTGTTTAGTATGTATGCATATAGGTCTGTTTGCACTATGTCTATATATACTGGATCATACTGGATGTCCATGTTAACATTCATATAATTTCACAATATCTTAAATATCACGATTTTGAAACAAATGTTATTCCATTACATATTTGCAGTAAAGGTAAACACATGGACACCCTGAAAGAATATATGAAATATATAAAGCCACAAAATTCGACAATACCAACATTCTTAATGACAAACTAACACTAAAATCAAACATAATATACGACACAATAATTAACAGCATACAAACACCCAATACTCAGTAATCGTCTACACACATACACACACACACACTCACATTTCCATTTCATTTACCTACTATATAAATCATAAAATCTCGAAATTTAAATCAGTGCTTCACAAACCACGACATAATACACAGTGCTTAGCATCATAATATTATATAGTGTTACGAATACTCAATGTGTGTTTTTTAAAAAATAATTAACCACACCTGAAGATGGCAACTCGTTGCTCAAACGCGTAGTGTAAATTCACAAGACGGACATAATACAAGATATTTCTAATACTTCATAATATTCATATAGTGACTTGTGTCCATATTCATAGTTAACCCTTAAGGTAAGTGATAAGGCTTCCTTCGCTGAGGGTCACTTAAGTGCTGAGAGCACCTTAATCAACGGAGCGTTTCATAGTCATTTCCTTGACTGAGGAAAGAACTTATAGGAAACCTCCATGATTTTTTCCTTTAGAACAGTTGGTCATACTGCAGACCGATTGTGTTTAGTTGTCATTTTTGATATAAATGCGTGTTTTTCATGTGTTTTACTGCTTTTACTTTTTCGACACTTAAGAGATATACTATCCACCCTTAAGGTGAGGGTGATGTAAGGGTCCTTACAGACGTCAATTTTGACTATGAAACGCATATTCGATTTGAAGGTATGAGTAAGTGTCCCTTACTACTTAAGGGTTAACTATGAATACGGCCGTTAGAGACCCAACAGTCTAAAAATGTATCATGCATATAATGCTTGAAAATACAAATTCTGACCTCATTTACTTATTATATTTCGTGCCAATGTGTTTTAATTATTGTAAATATTTTATATACTAAGATCACTTTCCTAACTCGAAGAATACATTTCAAAAATACATCACTATGCAAAAAATCAGGGTTGACGTGAGTCGTGTCGATCATTTCAAGGTGATTGCGTTGTTGAGAAGTTTTTTTTATGATAATTATAATACAGTCGACTTCCTCTAAGAAGGATGACGTATGAGAACGAAATCATAGCTTCATAACGAGAAATCGTTCTCATCGAAGAGGCTCCTTCTTGTTAGGCAGAATTTTGATATGGTACCGTATATTTTCGATTTTAATTTGCAATAAGTGAACAAACAAATATTTTTGGAAATATTTTTGAAATATGTATTAAAAAAGCAAAAGGGGAGGTTTTTGAATAATTTTGATGATTGACCATTGTTCACATATAGTACGTAAGTACTTGAATAAAAACTTTTTTTTTGTTTTTTTTAATTTGAACATGACCTGTTGGTACTAATATTGTAGTTTTAATTACAGAATTGTTAAGCAAATATAGAAACACAGCACTTGAAAAAGTTCAACAAGTACAATTTCTTAAATTCACTCAACGATCGTTTCGGGCTATTAACCCAGCTTCAATTCGGTAGGACTAGATCCCATTTAATTGGCTATACGTATCATAATTGGACGTATGTGTCTTGTTGTTTGGTCGCATTCAGCGGACACACTGTATAAAATGTACATATACACAGTCCATACTCAGGTTCTCCGGTAGTTCTGTGAAATGGAACCTACATAACCTATATAATATAACACTCTGTGCGTCGGTGTGTCTGTGTGTGTACAATAGCTTTCACCTTTCACTTCGCCCTGTCACAACTTACTTGATATTACATTCCACCTGTCTGCACTTTCACTTTATGTTTGCGGCGGGCCTGTTTATGGCCTGAATAAAACATTCCTGCTGCACGTCATTGTGACTCGTTACACACAAACAGACACACACACACATGCACACGAATGTGCGAGGGAACGGCCCGGGTTATTGTGTTACCGGTTTAAAAATTTTAAATAAATCAGATCCCCTGTTTGGTACCGAAGTTTCAATTAGTCGTGCTATCGTTTTAATAATTTTTTAAAGTACAGTCGAACCAATATAACTCGAGTCTCAATAAATCGAAATCTTCGATGTGATCAAATATTTTTGAATTGCCTTTTGACTCTATAAAGAAAGGTTAACCTTGCCTTATAATGTCTAGTTGAATTTATACAACTTGAACTCCTTTATATCAAAAGCTTTGGTAGTTCGATGATTTTTTTATTTCACTTCATATAATTAGGTATGATAGTAGTATAGTATATATTTTTATATAACACATGCACGCTTTTAGTGTTTTTTCGTATCAGTTTTGCGGACTTTAAATGGCCGTTTATTGACAAGTGACGTCATGATCCATTATGAAACGCTTTTCGATGAATAATGGAAAAACATTTGAAAAACCCGTTATCTAATGAACATTTTGTATCTCTTTTCGGTGTTATAAATGAAATATGGTTACTATGGTAACGAAGTGATTAAATATTGTATCGAGCCCAATGTTTTTACTATGAGATGTACTTCTGTCAGTGACATAAAATTATTCAATTAAAGTCTAAAACCATGCATGTGTTATATAAAGTATAGTGTGCAACACGTGTGCTAAATATTTATGCGTCAGGCGCGATGTTTTCAGCACTCGTATTCGGTTCGCGATGCTCACTCGCCAAGGCTCGTGAGCGCTCTCCTACTACTCGTGCTGAAAACATCGCGCCTGACGCATAAAGATGTATTTAGCACACTAGTCACACAATATACTATTATATAACACATGCACGCTTTTAGTGTTTTTTCGTATCTGTTTTCGGACTTTAAATGGCCGTTTATTGACAAGTGACGTCATGATCCATTATGAAACGCTTTTCGATGAATAATGGAAAAACATTTGAAAAAACCCGTTATCTAATGAACATTTTGTACCTCTTTTCGGTGTTATAAATGAAATATGGTTACTATGGTAACGAAGTGATTAAATATTGTATCGAGCCCAATGTTTTTACTATGAGATGTACTTCTGTCAGTGACATAAAATTATTCAATTAAAGTCTAAAACCATGCATGTGTTATATAAAGTATAGTGTGCAACACGTATGCTAAATATTTATGCGTCAGGCGCATAAAGATGTATTTAGCATACTAGTCACACAATATACTATTATCAGTAGAAATGCGTACATTTTTTTGACACGTCAAGGAACTGAAAACTACATATTTAAAAATTCATTAAGGCTATAAAATTCATGTTTGATTATGAACTGTTTTATTTTGCTTTTAAATGTTCTAAGGGAAGATAAGCTTTTATATTCGGTAGGCAATTTATTGAAAGTCGATGCTCCCCATTTATTGTAATATTGCTGTAATATTTTTGTAAATTTCGCTGTAACTAATAATTATGCTTTCCAGTTATTATTAAGTATCTATGGTTGTATAAATTATTTTGTATCTTTTTTCTTTTTTTTTTTTTCTTCTTGTGTACAATTTTTTTTATACTCTCTAATTGGGACTATTTTGTCCTGTTGAGTATTACTATAAATAAATAAATAAATAAAAGTCCGGATGGCGAAAATGCGAGGGTTATTCAAAAATATGTTTAAATGTTTAAATGTAAGTCAAAAAAACTAGTGTGCGGTTTTATGAAGCCACGATGCAAGTACAATTTTATTGCTGTAACCAAACGCTTTTAACTAGAAATCGCCAAAAGTATATAATTTTGCTTTAGGTGGTTTTGATAATGTAATTTGAATCCTGATCAGTATGTAGACGAACATAAGAATCCAGTTTCTATCGTTGTGGAGATCAATGGATATTTGATGTGCTGCTCGACTGAATAATCGTACGATTAGGAGAATAGTTATAAACATAACCGTCGCTGCTTTTAAATTAGTACTGGTCTGGTCGACTACCATCACACTTGTATGCAGTCGTACAATATAGTTATGAACATACCGTCTCTGCTTTTCGATGAGTACTGGTCAGGTCGATCAATTTGATTAAGTATGGACGTGATGTGACGTTCGACATGTGTAACCGAACGAAAAAAACGAGGCTAATAAAGTTTCACTTCAATAATTTATGAGTATATTTTACCCAAAATCGTAATCGTAACCGTATAGCAATAAAAGTTTCATATTTTCTTGTATTTGGTAATTTTCCGATAATCCGGCGGTCCCCTTGGAATGGGAAGCGTCGGATTAGTGAGATTCTACTGTACTTGATTTCATCTCGTATATCCATGTAAAACAGGCTTAATACGTCTAGTTTATCTATCTTTGTCAGTTTTCATCGCTTTAGCGTCTTATGGCATGTTACAAACATATTCGGTGACATAAAACTTTAAACCTTGCCGTATGTAGCGCAAGTGAACCGAGGCTAATAAAAACTTTTTTAAATCAGTTAGCGAAGTTTACTAGTTTTTTTTTTAAGATCTCGGAGGCCATATATGTGTCTCTACGTAATATGTAATTTTAAGGAGACATTTTAGCACAGATATCCTTGGAACTTTTTATTACTCAAATTTCATATACATATAGGCATGTATATTATATTAATGTATTTTTGTCTTTCATATAGGTACCGCATTATAGCTATTTTAACTTTAAAATGTTGGAGAATAATATTTAGATCAGATGTGCTCAAATTGGGCAGAGTGCCCCGAAAAGGGTTCGTCAAAAATATTTTGAGAGGTTCAAAACGAACCCAAGGTCATTCTTCTCATTAAAAATGATTAAGATGTAACTGTTTATTATCACGTGTTTTGGAATTATTTTATACAAGCTGAATCAATTCCACATTGACACCATGATTGAGATTTCGAGTGAGAGTTGTGAATTATAGACGCTCGATTGGTATTTCGAGAGCGAACGGTATCCAAATAGTTGGGTAGTTAAGGATTCAACGCGAGATGCCGATGTAACATTTAGAAAATAATCCATTCCCTACTTGAAAATCGCTAAAAGTGATTTTGACAAGAAATTGTCAACACTGATATTTTATAAAAAAATCATTGGACTAAAAGACATTTTCTTGTACTTAACTTTAAGAAAAGAATTTTTTTTAACCGTCCGTTTTCGAGATAGAAATAATACAATCTTTTGTTTTTAGAGATGCAAGAAAAGTAACTATTCGTTACTCGAGTACTCGTTACCCGACGAGATCCGAAGTAACGAATACCAACAACATGGTAAAATAATTCTTAGTTTTTACAAACAGTTACTTGGTGTTTTGTGTATTCGAATTATCTAGCTACAGTACTTATACCTATAATACCTGACGTTTCAATACAGCATATTATTAAAAAACCAGTCAAGTGGGAGTCGATCTCGCGCATCGAGGATTCCGTACAATCAAAAAAATAAGATGTAAGGTAGGGGTAAAAAATTAACAGATTTGTTTTTAAAAGTTTTTTTACTTATATTTTATTTTGATCTTTTTTGCCTATAAAATTTAATTAAAGTAGGTACATTTTTAAACTAAAAAAAAATATATTAACAGAATATTTGATGAAATAAAGTAAAAAATTCCTAAATGTTTACATTATGAAAAAAAAATCACGTATCGTGTCAATTGGCTTTGAACCCGGCTCTTCGTGGTGGCATGCGAACGCCGTTACCACTACCGTGTAATAATATTATATTTTATTCGAGCATTTGCCTATGTTGCTCGCAGGTTTTGTTCAGGCCTGGAAATATCCAAACATAGCTTACGTAATTTTACAAAACTTTTTTGCAATAATGTGTGAATGTGTGATTACATTTACATTTTTCACAAAAACAGAAAAAAGTGTTTGGTCCAAAAATTATTTTTTAATTGTTTTTGTAATTAGGTACAATATGTCATTTGCCTAACCGCATTCAAATCTATTCAGTAGTTCTCGAGATTAGTTGGTATATAGGCACCTACCGAGAATTCCTTTTATACTAGATACCTACAATAAAAAAAAGACCGCAACAGGTGTATTTTTAAAAAAATTGTCTGTATCAGTAAAATATTTAATTTTGAAGAGTCCACCGGCCTATTTCCAAATTCAAAGGGCGGCAAACATCGACTTTCTCAGAACGCCACTGAATCTAAATCCACCTCTTGTGCTCAGCTATATTACAATAGCATTGATAATAATTTATTAGAGATATCACAGAAAGTACATTGCTGCAGTTAATTCTGACCAGTCTGCGCATAGTTGCCATATAATGGTAATGGCAATAACTATCGGCTTTACCGCGGCATCTGTTCAATTTATTGCATATTAAAATAGCCATTAGCATGTTAAATTACTGCTAATTATACGAGAAAAACATTTTGTTCTTCTCTCTCGGTGCACATTCGTTTGCCATTTGTTTGTGCACTAAATATCATCATGATATTATTGTTATTACCTATATTGTAGAATTTGAAAAAAATATAATTATACATTCTGCCTGAAACTGTGCAGCGTTTGTTTTTAGAGATATTCTCAGAATTGGTAATACTAATTCGCCGAAAGGATGTATTTCTTTAAAAAGATTAAAATTTTTTTCAACGTTTTTTTACACCTATACACCTGTATAATTATGATTTTTATAAATTAAAACTGGACTCCGGATAGCAGTGTTCCACATGCATGCCTTATTTTTAGTAAGCGGCGTAGGTAGTGTATTGCTGTTGTTATCATGGCCCCCACAAAGGAGGAGGAGCTAACAGGGCTCTATCTTGGGAGCCCGGGATTAGAGGGGCCCGGCATGGAGAGTCAGCCAGCTAAGTGAAATGAAAAGAAGACAAAAATTGACATTATAAAGAGTGGCTAGTTTTGATTTTATGCAGTAGATTTTTGATATGAAATAAAAACAGAACTAAAAATTTTTATTTTTTTTAATTGTGTAGTTACAATGTCGTGTTGTAGGTTGAAATTACATTTTGTAGTTTTAAATAATGTAAAACAAGATAATACAAGGTACACTCGACAACTAATATAAGCCGTATATAATACGGTATAATATAATAATATGTAGTTTGTTTTTGTGGTTTATTAGTGTATTTGCCATATGGCACATACACTATTGGCGTCGGTCGGATGGCGGGACTTAGGGGTCGGACCAAAATTTCTCGACGTTTCATAGCCTCCTGAACATTTTGGCACCATTTTTGGAAATGTCTGTTTATATATGTATATATATATATATGTATATATATATATATGTATATATATATATATTTATATATTTATATATGTGTACGGGCTATAACTTTCGAAAGAGTTAATTGATTTTGACGAAATTGGGTAGGCACGTTGCAATCCATCACCGCACGAAGCCTATTTAAAATGGGCCCAATCGGACTATTTTAAGGGTTGAAAAATGTTTTTGGGCCCGAAAATGCCGAAAAAATTTTCAGAATCGTTTCAAAATTGAAATTTACCCTTTCAGTAACGATTAAAATATGCTGCTAAAATTTTAATAAAATCGGCCCGACAGGACCGGACTTACAAATTTTATGAAAACACTAGCTTGCGGATAGTGCTTTACTTACTGAAGGGTGTATTTAATTTGGTGCCGAGGTTGCATTGATAAAAATATTGAAATTAAGAAAAAAAAATATTATTTTAAGGGATGTATTAAGGGGTTAAATTTTTTATTTTGTTCAAAAACAAACTTAAGTTCACATAATAAAGCCACAATGCCAGTATTAGCAAATACACTATATTGTCGGCAGGGTTTTGGCACTGCGACCCGAGTTTTTTATTTATGCTTTAGAGATGCTCTGCACTTCAGTTTTGCAGCATTTTGCAAATTGCTCTCGAAATAATGTAGATATAATATCATGAGACTATAGGCTATATAAACAGAAAGCTAGCAACGTTTTGACTTACGATATTTCATCAAGCGTACAATTTCTTAGGAAGGCAAAAAGGGAAAGAAAAATCTGTCAGCCCTGCGTTGGTCAGTATAGCCGTCCCAAGCTAGGTCCTGTAGAACCTTTCCAAGAAATTGTACTCTTGATGAAAAATCATAAGTAAAAACGTGATGGCTCTTAGATAATAGAGCAGGGATCAACAGTTATTTTTGAAGGAGGTCCGTTTTAAAAACTTGTCGGATATCTATGGTTCGGAAAATTTTAAAAGTGACTCAAGGTCAACAATACCTCGCCGAATCTGAATCCGTCAGACAAACAGTGATTCTAGTCAGCGATTTGGAACTTAAGTTTGTAAGTGGACAAAATTATATTGTAAATTGTGTTTTAAAGACCACCAACAGCTAAGGTTATTTGGGCCTAGCACCAATTCATATTTTCAATTCATTATTATTTTTTTTAATAATAAATTGAAAATTCAATTGACACTTTTACCAGCTCTCGGGCTAGAACCCGGGAACTGGGGACTTGTAATAGAGGAACCATAGCAACGCCATGTAAACAACAGCACTGCTTCACGCTCGGCCATTCTCAAGCCCTAAAATTATACTGTATGAACGCCGTTTGGCAAATGGTGGTATTATGTAGTTTACACTACAGAAGTGAAAGCAAAATCTACATCCCGAACTCCCATAAAAAGTTGCACTTCAATATACAATGAATAAAGACAGAGAGATGACATAATATTAAGAAGTGTGTTAAAATTTTGTAATCTGTAAACAAATTTATGTTTACATAAAAATGTGGTATTAATTAATTTTATTAAATGCTAACTGTAGATCACGCATTCTTATGAGTCCCGGACAGGACTGTATTTGTCCTGTTAATATGTATATAGACCTTAACGCGTACTAATTTGTTCACACATGTTATGACCTTACTAACCACTGCGGGTAATTACAGTTTATTACGATTCTAATTTAATTACATTTTTTTCAACACGGTACCTATATCACATACGTATAGACATGAACCTATATGCGAAAGTACACTTTTTTCGTATTTTGACCAGGCAATTAGGTACACATTACGAATTGTATTTAGCGTAAATCTAGCAATTTGACGAAGTTTTCAAACAACGGATTTGTTTTACAACGTGTTTTATTTTTAAAATCTATTTAAATTGAAGCAGTGAATTGTGCGACTCGTACAGCGGAGTGAAAAAGAAATGAATATTGATTTGATAATTAATAGACATATCGACGCACATAGCCTAGTAGCTGCGTGTCTTCTTAAACAAAAAAAAAAAAATATTGATTTGCTGCATCGATTCAATTTTTTGGACACCTTTTATTCTTTGATTCTATATTTGCAATTTTATGACAATCGATCATGATTTCATGTTACATATTTTGAGCATGTGAGTTACACGTTTATAATAATTTGGATGTAGGACATCTTTGAACATGTTTAGGCTTTTATTTTCACTTTTGGCAGTTTCAATTATCTGGTGATAACTTCATATTATGTTGGTCGAAGCCGATAGCAAAATATCGTTTAAATAAAATATTTCATCGTGTGGAAACTGAAAATAGATTATGCGTTTTTTCATGTAGTTTACAAACCGCCCAGTCCAGCTTTGTCCGGATGCAAATCGATACTTTCGCTCACTGCTCATCCCCCCTTTAGCGTAATTTCTCAAATCGGTTTAGAGGTTTTGCTTCTATTATATTATATTAGTGTACCTACTTAGATTGCACTCCGTAGGTAATCGAGAATCTTATCTCCATTCTCGATTACGGAGTTTAAGAAATTATTGTGTTGGGTTTTTAAATTTATTTAAATATAATGATTATATGAGTATTTGGAAATAGAAATGTGAAAATATAACAAAAAAACTCGGGTCGCAGTGCCAAAACCCTGCCGACAATATAGTGTATTTGCTAATACAGGCCTTGTGGCTTTATTATGTGAACTGAAGTTTGTTTTTGGACAAAATGAAAAATTTAACCCCTTAATACATCCCTTAAAATAATATTTTTTTTCCTAATTTCAATATTATTATCAATGCAACCTCTATACCAAATTAAATACACCCGTTAGCAAATAAATCACTATCCGTAAACTAGTGTTTTCATAAAATTTGTAAGTCCGGTCCTGTCGTGCCGATTTTGTTAAAATTTTAGCAACACATTTTAATCTCTACTAAAGGGTTAAATTTCAATTTTGAAACAATTCTGAGATTTTTTTCGGTATTTTTGGGCCCAAAAACTTTTTTCAACCCCTAAAAACTACCCTTAAAATAGTCCGATTGGGCCCATTTTAAATAGGTTCCGTGCGGTGATGGATTCCAACGTGTCTACCAAATTTCGTTCAAATCAATTAAGTCTTTCGAGAGTTATGCCGCGAACACACACACACACACACACACACACATATATATATATATATATATGCGTTAATATTTAACCGGGAGTACATCCGTTCGTTGTTGTTTTCCATTGCTGGAGGTCGCAGACGTTTCGCCAACATCTCAGTTGGCATCTTCTGTGCGAATGAAGATCTGTGAGAATCAGCCTGCATTTATAGGTATTTTACCACCCCACAACAACGAACGGATGTACTCCCGGTTAAATATTATCGCATATTTTTCCATCCGTGAATCAATTCGAACGAACATATATATATATATATATATAAACATTTCCAAAAATGGTGCCAAAGTGTTCAGGAGGCTATGAAACGTCGAGAAATTTTGGTCCGACCCCTAGGTCCCGCCATCCGACCGACGCCAATAGTGTATGTGCCATATGGCAAATACACTAAAAAATGTGGAGTAATAACAATTTTTGCTAAATAACCAGGCAGTAAACATAGACGTGCTATTAATTCTCACTACTGCATCCCCCTATATTATTAAACGAGTAAATCTTGTATAAATGTTTCTATGTTTCTATGTATAATATATGTTTCTATGTATCTATATAAATATTTTCTCGAAAACGGCTCTAACGATTTTGATCAAATTTACCGAAAAGGGTTTTCGGGGGGCAAAAAATCGATTTAGCTAGGTCTCATCCCTGGAAAAATTCGTTTTCCTATCGATTTTATCATTTTTAAAAACGGTTTTTTGACCTGTCAAAACATTGTAATATCGTGAGTAGGCTTTGGAGAAAACAAACTTTCATTATTTATAAATGTCAAAATACTCTGACAGAATTTTTAACTTATTAAAATAATCCGTGAACTATTTGTATAGTAAAAAATAACAGAAATAAAAACTAAACATAATTATGTAAGTAGTTTTAACTAATATTTAAATAAATAGGTACCTAAGTATGTTTTTTTTATATTACCTATATAAAATATATATATTATGTACGTTAAATATAGTATGACGTATAGTCTTACGTAGACTTTTTTTTCTCAAAAACGAATAACGATTTTGATGAAATTTACAGAATGGGGATTTTTCGGGGCGAGAAATCGATCTAGGTAGGAATCTTGGTCCCAGAGGGGAGCAATTAAAAAAAAGGGTTTTTTTATTTATAACTCGGTCAATTGTCAGATCGATTCGAAGCCTATTTCTACATAGATTTTGTATAATATATCACAAGGGTTAAAACTGTAAATGAACACTAATATAAGAAGTGTCTTGCACAATATGTAAATAATGACAAACAGGCGGCCCGAAGGGCCGCACTTCTGGCACCGCGAGTCTGTGTAAAAACACATCGATTTTTGAAAACTATTGTTAAGATACATACAAAAAAGTTTTGTTTAAAAATTTGCACGGCGGCCCGAAGGGCCGCACTTCTAGCGACGCAGGCATGCAGTATATCAAAACACATCGATTTTTAAAAACTATGGTGAAGATGCATGCAAAAAAGTTTTGCGCTTCAGGTTTATAGTCTGACGTTTGTTATTAAAAGATATAATATGAATTCTATTTCTTCGAAAATCGATTTTTGTGAGTTTTTCAGTAGGTACCTTCTATGCAAAAAAAATATTTGAAATTTACTGGAAGTTGCTAAGATGACATCACAGAGAAAAAGTACGATAAAGTTGATATTGAATGTTTAAAAATTGAAACGGCAACGGGCAAGCAGAATTTCATCTGATTCGAACATTTTTACAAGATATTCAATCTATGAAAATCGGTTTTTGCGAGTTCTTCAGTCAACAAAACAATAACGGCGGTAGATTTGAAAATGGCGACCTAAGTAATATTTACAGGAAAAAATGCTTGATTCAAGTTGATACTTAGTTTTTACGCTTAAAAATACACATAGGTATTTAAAATATTTAACAGAAACAATTATTTAAATTATGTTTCAGAAATAAATTCGTTTCGGAATAATATTCTGAGAAAATAATATCTCACAGCATACAAGTACCTACTATTTTTTTGAACTCATCCGAGCAAAGCTCGGCACCCAGATATTGACATAATTAAACGAAACAAATTAATACATACATGTGACGCTGGCAAACCTCCGGAGAGGTGACATTAGCGTTATAGAGTTTTAATATGTCCAACCCGTAAATGTTTAGTTGTATAAACTGAGAAATGACGCGTAATTAGGATACGGTGAACATTAAAGTTGCTAATCAATGATTTTGTTTAGGAATCCTATTGACATTTGTGTGGAATTACCGGCGAAAACCGGAGAATATCTATTTCAAGCAGGACCGGCGCGTCAAAATATGCCGCCTAAGGCGAATACAACTTTTGCCGCCCCCCCCACATATTAAAAAAATTAATAACCCGAATGATATATTTTATTTACTTAACAAATAAAAAACAAATGTAATTCTAAACGTCACAACGTGAAATAGGTATATACGTACACTGTGCACGAATAAACGCTGCCTGTAATTTGTAAATACCTCCTTTACAACATATGGTATTTGCGCCGAGCGGCTGGGCGACATGCGACATCTTTTATCTAGTAGTAAAAGGTAGAACTAAGAATCGGTGAAAACTCAAACAATATAATCATTTTTAAAAAGTAGAATACCGCACGAAAAATTCGCTGCTACAAAAATATGCCGCCCTAAAAATATGGCGCCGTAAGGCGATCGCCTGTCCGACCAGGCGCACGTGCCGGCCCTGATTTCAAGATGGCAAATTATGGCAATAAGATGGCAAAGTTAAATGCTAACCAAGGCAACAAGAAAACTGCTATGTTGTTCCGTTTTTTAAGATATCAAAGGAGAAAATTTTTATAATCACATAGACATAACACACCTATTTATTAAGTTGATAAAACTTATAAAATGTTAACTCTCGCATGTATAGTGATTCGATTGTTTAATAGCTGTACTATGCTTTGCAGTTTATTTGAATAGTCGACTCTCGCATGTAGTGTGTTTTCAACTTGAAATTGCTATATATAAGAAAGGATCGGTTTCCACTCTCGGGCACTGTGGAGAAATCGGTAACTCACCTAGCCGGAAACTGGGAGTTTCGGGTTCAAGTCCCGACAGTGGTCATTTGATTTTTTCTTAGATATATAGCTCAAAAATCATGGCAGCCTAGCTGTCTGAGATATTTATTATTTTCACCTCTAATTGTTATATGAATAATATGGTGTTGATATAAGGGGGTTTTAAATCTATTGATTTTATCATACCAAATAACACACCTAAACATGAATCAGACAATTATTACTAGATCATCTACTGGGTAGTATTGTAATTCTTTTTTCCATTACTTGTACCTACGTCTGTAACTATTCAACTACTGTGTTTACAGCAATATAAATATTTTACTTTAATTAAATGGAATCGGCTTTAAATTGGATTAGACACAGTGTAAACACAGTCCATGCAATCTCTCTTTGTGTCCACAGTGCCGGGTGGGGGTGGCATTGTAGTAGGGACAAATGAGGACTGAGGGGAGGGAGTGATCATTGATCAAACAGTGTGCATTACTAACTGGTGAAGAGTTTTAGCATAGTTGAATTTATAAAAGCTTGTCTGCACTGAATTTGCCGTAAATGTCTGCCTTGAATAATTGTATTTTTATTTTGTCTGAATCAGTCTTTATTTTAAATATTGTATGATTGAATGATCCATTTTCCTGAGAGTAGTTCCTTGAATTATCCACGAGAGGCAGCACTTGTGGTAGGTACAAACATTATTTATTCCCTTTTAGTGTCGTATCATTTTAGTGGTATAACGTAATTATTTAATTAATTTCATAATAATAATAATTAACTAATTAAGTTATACCACTAAATCGACACGACACTAATGGGGAATAAATAATGTTTGTACCTACCACAAGTGCTGCCTCTCGTGGATAATTGAAAGAAATAAAAAATTACTCTCAGGAAAATGGCTCATTCTCGGAATATTCAACAAGCTTGACACCTGTACCGTATAGGTGTTATGCGTTACATAATAATTTTATATTGTTTTTTTCATTGTATGGAGGTTTGTGTTATTACTATTACTAGCTGTACCCGCGGATCCGCTCGAACTGTTTCTCAGCAATTTATGACGTATCGGCATTACTTGAGACAGGCAGCCCCCTGGTATGATAGCGTAATGAATATTTTCTATACTTATTCGTGAAAATAACAAGCGGTTGAATATTTTAATAGCTATAACGGATTAAAATTCAAGATCGATTTGACATAATATAACACATTAGGTTTTTCGGGTAATTTTCATCATTCGTAAGACAAATACATACGTTAATAATGTGTCGGTTCATGATTATAAAAGTGTGGATCGTGATTAATTAACTATCATAAAGTGTACAACCCACGGTTTTATAATTAGGTATAATGAACCTAATTATTAAAAATTATTTTTTCATTTTAAGTACCTACATTTCAATCAAAGCTTGCCTTTAACAAGTTAAATTTTTTTACAAATATTTTTGCTGTTCGGAATAATTTTTCTTTTTTGTATAGGTATATTCATATTGGATATTCTGTAGTAGCTACGTAAATTTCTAAACTCTGGCAAGTCTTTGCTTAGAGAAAACGTAAGCTACGACATAATGACAATTTCAAATTTATAAAGATATTCTTGATTTTTAGACGAGATTTTTCGAGAATTTAACTATTGCAAAATTTGTCTCGAAATAAGTAAACGAAAACGGCCACTTCTCGTTCAGATGAAATGAGGCGGCAACACTAGTAAACTGTGTAAAAATGTAAGTATTTTATTTTGTCAAACATCTTATAAAATATACAGGTGTAGTTGTTAGTCTTTTCATATTTATCACCTGCAAAATAGAATCCTACCAAATCCAGGTGAATAAATTTATGACTACTTAAGTTGGAAGATGAAGGATCTGTCTTGTGAGAATGAATTTATTTCTGCGATTAATTACAACAAGATATCAAGTGTAATACAGTTTTGCTGCGTATCATTTAACTCCCTCTGGATTTATGGGTATGTAGATGTGTCTACGAATACAGGGGCGGACAAAATTTCGGACACGTGTATTTGTTAAATGACGTCACTTATTTTTTGAACGTGTATTTACTTCAAAATTCAAACACTGCTTGGTAAAAATTTTCATTCTTTCATATACTTAAAAGTTATTTTTTGCCAAACCCACTACAAAACAGCCTCTTTCGATGTATGTATAGCGGCCATTAATGACTCATTTAACAGGCAGGTGTGTGGAAAATGGTTTACTTTCTGCACTAGCGCAGAAAATAACGGTTGTCATGGCAACTTCTGTTTATTCGCTCTATACGCCTGCGTGCGCCTGTCATTACTTACTTGCACGAACTTCGCGGCACACTAGAAGAAAAGATGGCGACGCAAATGAACTGTCAGAATTTTTTGAAAATGACGCAAAAAGTAGGTATTTTGTAGTGGGTATGGCAAAAAATACCATATATGGCTCGTACGTAATGGTATTACGGCTCGTGTGACTGTAAAAACTCGCTATAGCTCGTTTTTACATACTGTCATCACTCGCCGTAATATGCCCCATTACGTATCTAGACATACAATCTACTGTTAAACGAATTTACTTTTTATATTGACAAATTCTTACAGAATGTTCACAGACCTGGAAACCTGGAAAAGTGTTAGAATTTTTCATAAGTTATAGAAATCACGGAAAAGTTAGGAAATACTGATGTACAACGATTTTAAATCTCGCGCTGAGGCTCGAAGCAGGGCATATACGTGGCAGAAGAATCTCACATATCGAGAGAATTAAATTAATTTGCATATTCCGGAACTTTTTCTAGATATTTGTGGTCACCCTACTTTAAAATTGTAAAGCATTACCTGGTTTTAATGTATTTCACTATTTCGTGCTACTGCAAGAATAGTTAATTGCAATTTTAATGACATCGTGATATTAATAAAAACTAGGGTGCGATTTTATGAAACCACGATGCAGGTGAAACTTTTTGCCAACACCCTATAAACGCCTGTAACCCGAAATCGCCGAAAGTATATAATTTTGTTTACGTGGTTTAAACTCTGCAAAGCTAAAAGTGCACACCGCGCTAAGTTTGATTACGTATGATAGTAAAATATTAAAACAAAAAATAAATAGAGAAAATATAATTAAAATAGAAAAAATATAAATAAATATCAAGTGGAATATGGATTAGTTAAAGAAAACCTAAATTAATGATGCCGCTCGGGTTCGAACCAGCGACCTACTGAGTATAAAGCAGATGCGATACCACTTCGCCACGCGTCCCGTTGTGTTTACTGCTAGGTATATTTATGATATACTAAATTGTCTGCTTGGGATGATGCAGTGTTCTGCAAAACTGTTGGAATATATACGCGATTCTTCGATTGAACGTGACGTGATCTCAACATGCGTAACCCAACGGAAAAAAACGAGGCTAAAAATGTTCACTTAATAATCATTTAGCAATACTGCACTACCGTATCAAAACAATTTAAACTGTGTACCTACTGGAATTTCGTATGACATTGCAGATATAGTGTGATCGTACCTTTACATATCCAGGTTAAGTGCGATAGATGGCAGTGTACCGGTCTTCTTTGGGCAGACAGCTAGCCTTAAGAGGTGGTCCTATCGTCCTATAGGGTTAGTGTGGACGTAACCTTTGCTGTTCGATGTATAAAGTCGAGTGCAAGCCATAGGATGGAAACAGGACTTGGCGGGCGACGATATGGATCCCTCGAGACGTCTTGCATACTCTCTCCTCCGCACTTTCTATACGTGCCAGCACGTCCCTACCCGCTTTATACTCATGTCACCAGTGCTTCTTAAACTGTCAATGTTTTAGTATATATTGTTCAAATAAATACGTTTTTTTATACGATGATATATTACTACAGATTATTAGACTGTATACAAAAATTGCTCCATTAATCCTTGTTTTGTTGTTAGTTATAAAATGTTTTCTTTTACTTAAATCGAATTTTGAATAAGTTAAATTCAGTAGAACTTGTGTATTTCTTCCATATTTGATTGCGAAGTGTAGTACAGGGAAAATATGGAAAGAAAACTCACAATCCAGCAAAGCAAAATATTTTATTTAAAAAAATGTTTTGTTGTCGAAGAATGAAACTGAAAACTCGTTTATTAAGTGAGAAATCGTTCTTACAAAGGATGTGAGAACGCGTGTAATAAACGGTTATAGTATTTCATCTACATGTGAGGACATGCTTGGTGCAATGGTCAGCGTGCTGACCCTTGGATCAAGTTGTCTTGAGTTCGAATCTCACCTCGCTCATGGATCTTTTGTGATGTCATTTAATTTTAATTGATGATGTTATTTGGTGTACTTATAATTAAGACGCTAGTGAACTAAGTTTTTGAGCGTCTGCAATGTACAATAAATATAAAAACTTCTACTTGTAGTATTTAAAGAAAAAGTGTGTGTGTCAGCTCTGAAGCACGACTGGAGTTTACTCCTTAAGTACGATTGTCTTTGACTATGCAGTAGGCAAACATACATACTTACATGCGTCAGCTGTCGCGCAGCATACCCTGTACTCGTCGGCTGTATACAAGTATACACATACATTGAAAGGTGCGCGAAGTATGTTGCGTAGAAAATCGTAACGCTTTTTAGTTAACGCTTGTATAAATTTTACTCCTCATAAAATTTCCATACCGGGGGCCTTATATGAAAATCGATTCTTAAGGAGTAAACTCCAAAAAAATCAGGAATGTCGTTCCTAGCGAGCATGTCCTTAGAGATAACCGACTGTAGTTAACAATGTTCCAATACTGTTTGAAATGTCATAAATGCGAATTCTCCCTTTTAAAACAATTTGACTTTTGTAGCTTTGTACCAACATTTTGAAGGTGTGTTTAAAAGTATCAATATTAATATATAAAATTGTAACGAGACCTTTGTCTGTAATTTCACTTTTTTGTAGATTTTTTTGGGTATTTTGTATGATACTTAGACGAGTGTTTCAATAATAATTTATATCTATCTGTACCAGCATTACTGAAGAACGAATGGACCGATTTTGATGAAACTTAGTATATACTATAAATTAAATTATGTTATATAGTTATATTTAGTATATAAAGTGTAGGCTACTGTCTGGTTAACTATGGTTTTTGTTAAAACCGACATTAAAGGCTAGTATATAAATATATATCATTAGGTTACATGTTAAATTCGTGGTTAAATTAATGTGATTTCAGTTGATATTTGCAGCTCCGCCGATTTGGTTACAATTTTATGCTAATAATCATCTCTGAAAAGGTTCAATTGTCACGAACTGTTGGCAGCTGCTGTTTTATCTGATAGTGCGTATATATAGGGTAAGGAAAGTTTCTTCCATTTTTCTTCGAAAGATGTCGCAACGAGATTTTAAAATACAATAAATCAGCAATCAATTCTTTATTAGAAGTCGCCTAGTCGACTCGTTTCAGGCGTTTTAAAAAGTAAAATGCATGCCTACTTTCACTATAGTAGGTACGTTTTCTACTTGAAAATATCTAAAAATGTGTGTGATTTTTTTTATAACAATAGTTTGAAAATTTTACTATATTTATTGTTACAAACAGAAATAAAAGTTATATAACCAATACGCTGCAACAAATTTCTGTTTATATTACAATAAAAATAATAAATTTAAATTTTAGTCTCGTTCGAAGCAAAAGGATCAACGGGTTGAGATGAAACAAAGTGTAACTCACTTTTGGGGGATGTTATTACAAAACAATGCAAGTTTAATTAAAATAGCATCAGTAGTTTTTGCGCACGGAACTGACAATATATTTATATAGTAGACAGAGGACAGACGATTCTTACTTCTTTGTCCAAATCTCAAACTATAGTAAACTTTGTTTGCAAACTTTGTTAACAAACAGTTCGTTAAGAAGAATCGCAAGTTTTTGTTTCTCGTCTAAAATATTAATAAAAAAAACAGTAAATAATAAACCGAACTGCCTGTGTGTACGTGTATGTATTAAACACCCAAGCTAGTTCAGTTTAGGGATGAGCATCGATGAGAAAACATCGATGTTGACAATCGATGTTAACATCGAACCATAACATCGATGTGTGGAAAACATCGGTCTCTAAACATCGATGTATTTCGGTGCAAAACATCGATGTTTTAGGAAAAAATCATTTTAAAAAGGTAATTGTAGCGTACACATCCTATAGATTATAGAACACTCCTAACCGACTGGTCTTGCCCGCCGGTGTACAGGCTACTCTAGATTTATTTAGACAGAGTTAAGAGTGTTCTTAAAAACTTTAAGTGTTGAAAATAAAATTAGCAATTCCGCGTTTATAAAACATCGATGTACGAAAACATCGCTGGTTAACATCGATGTACGAAAAACATCGTTCCCTTACCATCGATGTCAAAAACATCGAACATCGACATGGAAACATCGATGTTTTGAAAACATCGACCATCGATGCTTATCCCTAGTTCAGTTCAGTCTTCGCAGTCCGTTTTTATTTACGGTGGCAGAAACATTAAATTGCTCTTCGCCGAACTTCTGAAAATGTGTAAGAAAACTCCCAAATTTGTGTCTTGTATCTTTTTTTTTTTTTTCAACCATTCCAAGCAGGAAGCTCATAGTCACTAAGAGGCATTCTTAAAAAATTCGGAAACCACTTCCAGCTTTAATTCGGTCAACAAGGTGTTACCAAAGTTTCAATCTTGGAAGAACTTCCTCATCAATCAGAGTCGTTTTCTTTGCTGCAAATTTCTAGTCACTGCAAGCAACTACATGTTTTGATGGTAACTGAAGTCCAGGGTTCGATAGTAGGGACACGAAAACTGTTTGCTAACTATTTGTTAACAAAGTTTGCTAGTGTAGACTTAGCTACGGAGTCTTGAAAGTTATGTAATTGCAATCAATTTTGAAATTGACGTGTTGCATGTTTCAAATAAGAATATTAAGGGAGTCGTGGGATACTATTTTGATAGACAAGATCATTTTATTTATAACACAGTTATACAATATACATTTTCGAATTCTTACGATTTAAAGATTGCTGTAAAATGTAAATTTTCTAGATTCACTTCTAAGTTTCTAAGTGCCTTCCTTTATTCGTTAATTATTGCTACGAAATAATAGTAACAGTAACGACAAATCGGAAATTACTGCAGAACCATTATAATTTCGTTGCCGATGTAACGAAGAGATGTTATTTTTTCTTTTAAAATGGTATCAGATATTTTGGTACGTTTGTGGTGAAAATCATCAATTTATAACTACGACGATATACCGATTAGTATATTAGTTGGATGAGCCCATATATTTTTCGGATTCACATAACATTCATGTGAGTGAGGAGGATAGACTATGATTTTGGCATTGTGGTCCATCTGTACGGTCCTATTTTGAGAGAGATAGACATTGGCTACACATTCCACTTTTTGACCTCTAGGGCATGTCACCTGTCCAGTAGTGTAAGTCGGTGGTGAAAAGTGAAGTCACTCCTTTAATTTTAGAATGCCCTAGATGTAATTACGATAGCCTAGCTCGTGCCAAGAACACGGTATTGCATCAGACGCTTCACTAGAAACGAGGTTAAGAACTTTCTTATTCAAATTCAACTATTAATTTAAAATGAATTGAAATTCTATTATATAATTCATCATTGCGTCGTTGCCTCTTACAAAGATATCCTTGAGAGTCTGTAACTTCACCTCGTATGTACATTTATGTATACTATGTATATCCTTCTTATGTGTATGTGTGTACATGATTCCGACCCATCCTTTCTGTTTCGCTTCTTAAAACATTTAACTTTTAAGGACAGTAAAAAGTAAATTGGCTCGCGTTGCGCAAGTGGCCCATAAAGCAACAACTATCCAATTTCCTTCGTCGCCATCGTCTCGATGTACAGCGCGCGTACCGGGGTCCTCGTCAGTGGACGGGGTGCGTCGCATAATGCTGTCAGGTACAGTACAGGTCGACAATTCTTGCTGTAGCCGCCGCGACTAGTGCATACGGAAAAGAGGAAAAGCGGAAATGTTGAGTAAGCACTTCGGAGATGTCTGACAAACGAGTATTTTGTAGTTCATAATATTTAAGTGAGTAATGCGTAACAGAAACACTGAGAGGAACCCGTCACATATTGAACACAACCCACGCGTGGGGAATTCTGAAAAACACGCCGAACAGTGAGCGCACTCCCAGCCAGTTTCCAAATAAATCGAGTTATGCGAGAAACACAGTTTTTCGTGGGTCGTGAGTAGTTTGTATTGAATGTTTGGATCAAGTGATTTCAAAAATGGAACAAGCCATGCAGATTACATGAAAACGAAACGGAAGGATGAGTTGTGGGAGAAAAGATAGCCAAGGAATGACTCGTTGAATACGTTGTCTGGAACTTCAGCATGATCCTAAACTCTCCATGGCTCTCTTCTTCGTAAATACGCATTTTTTAGTTTTTCTTCTTTTTTGATTAAGTGAATACAGTAAAATAAATCATTATTCGTTTCCGAATTCAGATCCCAAATCGAGAATATGCTCGTTCGCGGTTATCGTGGAAACTGGTGGGGCTGATCTAGGTTTAATATGCGGTTCGTTTAAAAATGTGTACTACGTGGGTTGCGTCTCGGTCGAGCATGTGGTGTGCGTGGGCTGTGCTCAATATGCGGTAGGCCGAGTTACCGACGAAATGCACTGAAGCTGTTTCGATAAGCATGCACCTGAAGTGAGCGACGGGTTTAAAACTATTTGAAAATTTGAAATAAACTTATTAAAAGGTTGGTGACTTTTGGCTCGGTGACTTATTAAACCTCTTTCAAATAAAACAAAACGACAGCTGTACGGTTCAGATATCTTTTTACTTTCGAAAAATCATCGCTGGTAAGTGGTGGTGCAGTTTTAAATGGCCTGCACTCCGTGTATATTAAGCGTTGCAGCTGATGTACACTTTTATATCTTCATTCTTAAAATATGACAAAAAACATTTTTTATCGCAATCATTATTTTTCTTCGACGTTATAACAATAAATGCTCGTGGTTTCTGCTAGATTTGTCGGACTGTACGTTGTATATATAAGGTGTTCGATAGGGGCGCGCGGGAGATGTGCTATGATGGTGATGTTGACAGAATATAACCGACACTTCTACTTGCTCCTCATCTCGACTCGGTCTGAAGGTTTGTTTGCCTGCTGTGAAAAGTGACGCTCAATTGTACTGCTCTGTAGACTTCATTATGTCAAGAGTTTGTTTCCTGAAGCCATTTTAACATTTTTCCAGATACCTTTTATTTACATAGTCAGAATGCTGGTGTTGGGAAACACAATTTAACACTTTAATTTAAACGCTCAAACTATGTAACTGTTTATTTTTAGTCTTACTTTAGTTTTAATTAATTATATTACTCTTGGTGGGGCTGACTTTTTTAGTTGCTGAGTTAGTTTTAAATTCGCCGTCAATTTTTTACCAAAAATCCTTTCAGCTGCTATTTGCTCCTTTTTTCCACAATTTATAATGTTTATTAAAGAGCTTTATGGTTGGAAATTAGAAAAAAAAAAACAATATAAAATTAACAGCAATTTAGTCAGTTTTTAACTTCTTCTAGTTAAGAACTGACTGTCTTAATCACAAGAAGTTAAGAACTGACTGTATTAACCACAAGAAGTTAAGAAGACGTGACTAATTGATTGTTTTTATTAAATTTATTAATAATATTCTTTACCTGCGGCGCTTGTTTCACAGAAACTTTACTTAACCCAATCTTCAAGTCAGATAAAAAGTACCATCTACATAAAGTTTGGGTAACAGTATAATACCAAGTTTAATCAAAATCGATCCTCCCGTTCTCAGTTGATGCTGATGCAAATAAATAAAGAGATAGGCTTACGGACAATATTTTGGCAACACGTTTTCTTGTCTAGGTGTTACACAAAATACACAAAAAAAATGCAAGAAAACATTAATAAATGACAGAAATAGGCTCCGTTACTATGTTATACATTAGTATATAATTGACACACACGAGTAAGCCGAGAATACACATGTCTGTAAAATAGGTAAGTAGCTTATGCTAAGAAATGGCAATGCTTGTAGATGGCATCAGTGAATACATTTACAAGTGAAATGACATGCCTTTTATGGCACGTTGCTGGGTGGTAGGTAGCAAGTGGTAAAACACATGCTATGGATGATGCCATATACCTAGGCTACCTGCTGCATTTGCAGCACATATTTTTAAGTGTTCAGAACCTTGTAGAAAAGGCGGGAATATATAGAACCATGGAAAGCGTTCGCAATGAATTAAACAGTATTGTCCTGTTACTTGCAACGCAGTGCGTAGCTAGGTATATTAAACAACAGAGGATAAGAAAAAGAAGATGAGATATTTGGGTGATTGGATTAAGCAGAAGAGAAAGATATGGACCAAGTATAGCTGTTTGCTAACAGAAATGCGACAAGAAGATATAGGCGGTTATAGAAATTAGCAATCATTTGAGAATGCTTCCTGCAAAATTTGATGATTTGTTATCAAAAATTGATCACAAAATTTTTATCGAAAAGTTTAATAAAACACTGCAGAGAACGGCAAAAACACGAACACACTCAGTCGGCGATACTGGCATGCCAGTTAGTGATGGGCGATTGTAAGATGTTTTTACAATCGAAACAATTGCAATCGTTCATAATAACAATCGAGTCCACAATCGACTCGGAGTTTGATTTTACAATCGAAATGTTTGTTTGTTCAAGTCGATTATTTGCCAGCGAATGAGAATACATATAATCGCGATTCAAGCTTATATGCTGGTCGACTGACGTCTGACGTTCACGTTGATTGTTCACTGTTCAGTCGGTACTCTGTCTGAGCACTCGATTACTGCACAATCGACCATTGGCTCGATCACAGTTGTTGAATGATGAACGATTGTATATTATGTGGCTCTCGACAGTGTACATCGTCTGTACAATTCGGTACTATGCGACTCGGTCAACTATGAAACAACAACAATCGAGTCTAAGTGAAAACCATCGGGAGTCATGGAGATATTTGAACAATCCAGACAATCGACTAAAATATCTCGTAATTGCCCATTACTGCCATGCCTGTAGCACCGGATGGCGGACGCGTTCAGACATGTCTTTTGGTATGCCGCTTGCACTCCCCCGAAACCCTCGCCTCACAATGCAAACCAAAAAATCAAATGCTATACAATTAAATTGCGTACCTTCTACAGGCATGCCTTTTTATTACAAGTATACACATTACACATGCCAAGTAGCTGGTTTCTGCAAGCTCCTTGGATGCCATTATACAGCCTATAGGCATGTGTATTTCCGCCTTTATACGTGATAGATTTGATTTGAGACATAAGATATATTATTCAGTTGATGGAAGACTTGTAATATGGTGGATAAGGAGACAAGTGAATTGCAGTGTAAGTAATTCATCCAAAGAACTGCGACAATAAAAGGCAAACAACCCGTGTCTTGATAACTCGCCACATTAATTTTAATGCTGATATGTCTTAAGCCCCGACTTCCTATAAAGTTGTTATAATAATATATTGGACGCTCAATAGAAAACTGCAGGATTAAATTCAACAGAATCGAGTAGTTTTCAAGGCACTTTGTTTAATGAATTTTCATACTGAGAGAAATAGAAGTATGAGAAATAGAGTATCATTCTAAAAGTCCTGGGTGTGACCTCGTCAAAATTGGGAATTTATAATTTAATAATAGATCTAAAAATAAATTATTAATTTTGTAAGTTCTTAAAATGCCTATGGTTAGAGATAGAAGTCTGAAAGAAGAATTTGCTATTTTTAATGGATGTTTTAAGTTTATTTTTTCATCTCAAAATTGTACTTCATTTTATTTGTGGGTGGATAGATAGATAGATAGATAGATAGATAGATATATATTTAACAACATTTGGTACAGTTAGTACAATAGTTGCAAGTCTAGATATATACAATTAAAATGTATGAATTAAAAACTCTTCCACAGAATAGAAGCAATTATCAGTAAGCAATTTTTTAACATAATTTCTAAATCTTTGTAAATTATATTCTTTTATTGAAAATGGTCATTTGTTATACAATTTTAAGGAATAATAGTCCGGGGCGGTGCGTGATCTCGCCAATCGGTGGTCCGGAAGAAATTTATTTCTGTCTCTGGTATAATAATGATGACAGTCAGCATGACTTTCAAAATTTTTTTTGTGCGAATGTATATATATTACGCAGTTGTATATATAGACACATGGCAGAGTTAATATATTAAATTTTTTAAATAAAGGACGGCATGGGTCCCGAAATTTTGCATTTGCAATAATTCTAATGGCCATTTTCTGTAAACGAAAAATAATTATGGAATTTGATGAGTTACCCCAAAGTAAAATGCCATATTGCATGCAAGAATAAAACATGCCGTAGTAGACAGAGAGTGCTAGCTCCGTGGAAGCAACCCCCACGATTCTCCGTATAGCGTAGACAATTCCGCTTAATTTTTTACTGATAGTTTGAATATGACAATTCCAGCTGATAGTAGCATCTAAATGAATTCCCAGAAACTTGACAGAGTTTTTATTTGTTGACTGACGTGAAAAAGTGAAGTGTTCAGTTTTATCAATATTCAAAAATAGTTTATTGGTATTGAACCAAGATACCGCTTCCGACAGCGGGTCGCACGGTGCATCACTGCGTTTAAGTAAAGATGTGTCATTAGCAAAGAGAACAGTCGTCGCGTTTATATTACTTGACAGATCATTTATATATATATATATATATATAGTAATAGAATAAAATATATGAGCACTTGGAAAAAATAAAATTAAAGATAGTTGCTTCTTACCACAACAGTTTTATTAATGGATGTACATTTCGAAAGCTATGCTTTCATCTTCAGCAAACGCTATAATGTTTGCTGAAGATGAAAGCATAGCTTTCGAAATGTACATCCATTAATAAAACTGTTGTGGTAAGAAGCAACTATCTTTAATTTTATGGATATAGTAACTGTATGCAATAAATTAAAATAATATACTTTTTCTTGTGGATCTGGCGAAAAATTGGAAGATACGTTTATGACCGGTCTCTGAGAAAGGAAATTACATCGACATTCGAATAGTTATTCGTCGGTTAAAATCATAATATTTAATGCAGAGTTTGCCAGTTTCCATTCAGTATCCTCTATGAATCTATATAGGTTCGACTGTAACGTTCAGAGAGCATTCCTTCCAGCATCATGCATGTCTGGCACACTTTGCCTCCTACAATGAATGGTTGTACTTTCTTATCGCGTCAACTTGAAAGATCAGTTCAGTTTCTAAATACCTCTACCATTGACGCTAACTTGACAGCTCTGCTGACGTGAGAAAGAGCTAACCTACCATAAGCTATACCGCACACTATGCAGACATGCATACAGTGTGTCACTACTCACTAATGTCACATAGATATTTGATACGTGAAAGATTTTCATTATATTTTTTGAAGTGAAACTTCTTTACGCACGGCAGAGTGAATTGGATTCATGCAGCTAAACGTGGCTGACGGAGAACGCCACCACTCCTTCGCGAATGACCCCAGTTGTCAAGTGTCTTTATTACTCTTTAATCTACAATCTCTCTCTCTCTCTCTCGTGACCTCTCCTCTGCGCTGTATGGATGCTTGTGTGTGTGTGGAGTCGGCGCAACTGGATCCCCACCACGCTTGTCTCTGAAACCAGTATATTGCATACGTATATTCGTAGGTACATATAGTGTTTTTGTTTGCATATTATTATAACGTACCTATACTCTATATATTCGTGTTTGCTTCTGTAGGGTGACCGTTTCCAGATTTTCCAATTTTTTTCGGCACAGTTAGATAGCTCAATAATATGTCTTATTTCCCATAATATGGGATTCAAAATATCTTGAATACTACTGTTCTTCGTCAAATGTTTAAATTTTATGTCGAAAATTATTATCTTGGAATAATTGCTCGTCTAAGTTAGCCACCTCCAGATGTTTATAATTTTTTGACATTTTTAGATAGCCTATACGTGAATTTATGCGTGATGCGCGCACAACACTACCCCACTTATAATTTTATTATATGTAGCTGTACAGATTGATATTAATAAACGAACGATCCGTCAGCAAAAATGAGCCTGAAAATGAACATTATAACTAGTTTTTATAGTATTTATTTTTTAAAACATACAGTATTTTCGATTTTCAGTACGTGTAACCTATTAGATCGGTTCGTATGTTTTAACACAGGAGTTAAGTTGGTGGGAAATACATTTGGCTTGTGAAAAGGTGTTAGTAGTGGTGCTTGTTTTCATGAAATGTCGTTTTACGGTGAGATTGATGAATATTCTTACTGGTTTGTTCAGTGCGGCGTTTGCTCCGAAACGTGACAAGGGAAATTCGCACCCCATTTATGGGAATGAAACTGCATTAGGGGCTCTTGAATTTATTTAGTTAAGCCTAACACATTTTAAATTTAGTATAGGGACAAGAAAAATAATTTTTCGTGTTAGTTTTGATAATTTAAAAAAACGCGACGGTCGTTCAACTATCGAAAACATTTGGCATTATAAACAATTTTTCCGTTTAGTAAGAAATCAAAAATTTTAATATTCACGTTTTCAGTATTTTTAACTTCCCATTGGAAGTTATTGTAATGGGTCTGAAAATCGAAATGTATAACAAATTTTTATGGTTCAAGGTCACTACACTATTTTTACACTCTTTTTAGAAAGATGTCTGTGTGTGTGTGTGTGTATGTATATGTGTGTGTGTGTGTACGTATGTGACCATTTCTTTCTAAGACGAAATCTCGAGACTGAAAAATGATATCGACTACGTTAGGGTGCCAATCGACGCGTATTAACGTAAATATGATCTGAAAGAAATTTTTTCAAAATCGGTTCAGCCGTTCTTTTTTCTAAACCAAATTAGACTCCAAAAAAGTAGATTTTACACAATATCACGCGAACAAAAAATTATATCGACTTCATAAGGGTGTCAATCGAGGCGTGTTAACGTCATTTTGATCCGACATAAATATAAAAATCGGTTCAGCCGGTTTTTTTTTTTTAATTATTGCTAAAAATAAATAATAATTATGTTTTAATGATTACTTTTCTGTATAATATCTAATTTAATTATTATTATTAAATATTTATCAAACTGGGAAGTTCGTCGTGTGGACCTCAAGGGTCGCACTTTAGTCCTAATAAACGACCCACCTCACGGCTTGTTGAATTTGCATTGAATTCAGCTTCGACGACGATAAACGTTATTGATTTATCTATGATCAAAAGATAAAATTCAATAATTAGTGCACCGGTGCTCATAAAAATCATTTTCTAAAAGTCTCGAGTAGTAACGAAAATGATGTTGTTTCGACATAATCTCGGTATCGATGCGATATTGTTAAGTATTGTTTCATCTTGCTGAAACGAAACGGAGAAAGTCTCGGTCTCATGCAAGGCCATACAATTTGCACATTTATCGAGTTTTGGAGCCACTGCTTTAGTGGCTGATCGGTGTATGTCTCCAAGTATTAAACCTTTCATCCCCAATATTAGCTCCTGTCTATTTCCCGTTACATTACATAATATCTACTACTTAATTTATCTCTACTCAACACACTTCAGATGTCACTGTGTATGCTTGAATTTCTTCATATAGGTACCTTTTAATAAAAAAGACGTGAGTTAATTTTTTTTTTAGTTTTACAATCATTAACTGCAGCTAAAAATAAAATTTTTAAGTTTTTAGTTCCCTCAATCATGCCGATATTATGAGCTTATGAAGCTAATGATTGGTAGTCTTTACCTGTCACTTTGCTCGCGTTATTGACCTTTATACAGGGTGAGGCACATAAAGTGTTACAAACTAATGTCTCAGAAAGTGTTGGTTGTAGCAAATAAAGTTTCGCATAAAAACTGTTTGGTATCAAGGGGCAAGTATGTTGGTAAAATAGATTTTCTTCTCGATTTGTATGCTGAGGTTGAGTCAAGGTCACCTCAATTTTTTTAATCAAACTATGTGGATTTTTTCACCTGTTATTGAGACGAACCCAACGACCTAAGCCTTAAGGTTATTCAGGGTCACTTCAAGGTCATAAATAAAGAAATGTAATATGAAAATAATTAATAATTAAAACGTTACTATCAAGAAGCCTTGTTTCGCATTTGATTCGATTGTTTGCATTTGACATTTTTACATTTATAGTAATTTGATAGGTAGCTACTTTATAGTAACGTTTTAATTAATGATTTGTTTTTTCATACTACACAACTTCTTTATTTATGACCTTGAAGTGACTGAATAATCTAATGTTATAGGTCGTTGAATTCATCTCGATAACGGGTACAAGTTCCCTGAAAAAATCCACATAGTCTGATTTAAAAAAATGGAGGTGACCTTGACCCAGCCTCAGCATACCAATCGAGAAGAAAATTTATTTTACCAACATACGTGCCCCTTGATACCAAACAGTTTTTATGCGAAGCTTTATTTGCTACAACCAACACTTAGCTGTATAGCTGATGTTTGCAATATTTATATTTTGGTATTGAAGATAAACTTAATTCGGATTTTAGTAGTAACTTAATGCTCTTTTTACGTGAAGTTGCTTGTCTTTAATTTAGGAAAATATCGTTTAACAATTTAGTATGGAATATGGCTCGGTGTACGCTGTGGAAGCCTCGTTGTGAGTCACTGACAACGAAATTGCCTGTATTCTTTGTCAGGAACGTGATGTTGACAAGCTGACGTGTGATCGGGTTCGCCACCACTGGTTTTACTCAATAACTCACATAATAATATCAAATAAAATATATCTTACATTGTTAGTGTTCCCTATGAAATAAAAATTAAAAAAAACTGTCTATAAAAAATTAAAATATTTTTTATTAAAAATATATATTTTTTATAAAAAATTACAATGAGGACTCTACCACGTGATATGTATGATTTGTATTTTGTACTAATTTGTATACATGACAGAGTCTTCGAAAATTCTAAGAAAATTTAAAAAAGCGGCTAAGCGTTGGACCAGCCGCATTATAGAACGTGAAATGTCCATTCAATCCAGCGGTTGGTTCAGCTTCTTTGTAAAGCGGCTGAACGTTAGTTAGCTTGCTTACAAAACTGAAAACACATTTTTGATAAAACGGCTGCGACATATAGGTATAGGTCAGGGGTCGGCAACCTGCGGCTCTTATGATGTCAAGATGCGGCTCTCCAGTTCCATGCGCAAATATTAATAATTATATTATTTTATTTTCAAAATTCATAAAAAATATTATACTGCAAAAAAAAACTTTAAACAGGATAAAAACACTCAACAGAGAACAGTGAGAATAGGTGGAGTAGAGAGTATACGGACAGCTGACATTTTTAGTGTATTTGCCATATGGCACATACACTATTGGCGTCGGTCGGATGACGGGACCTAGGGGTCGGACCAAAAATTCTCGACGTTTCTTAGCCTCCTGAACAATTTGGCACCATTTTTGAAAATGTTTATATACAGGGTGTCCTCAAAGACACTAAACACACGCCTACCACATGTTCCTGAGACCAAAATAAGCCGATTTAAGCAAACTTACCTTTTTACAAAATTGCTTAGTTTGGGCGCTATACGGCCCTGAAGTTACAATTTTGAAATCGTTTTTTTGTTATAAATTTAAAACGGCTTGTGCGATTTTGCTAAAATTAGGCACGTTGACATAGTTTTATGGAACAAAAAAACCCATGTTAAAATTATGATTAATATTAATCCATAGGCGTAGAAATC
This sequence comes from Mongoloraphidia duomilia, assembly GCA_039654895.1. Taxonomy (NCBI): domain Eukaryota; kingdom Metazoa; phylum Arthropoda; class Insecta; order Raphidioptera; family Raphidiidae; genus Mongoloraphidia; species Mongoloraphidia duomilia. The sequence goes on from CM077522.1 coordinate 28,362,580, forward strand.
GGGTTTTTTAATATTTGAACGTTTCAAATTTCTACGCCAATGGAAGAAAAGAGGTTTAAGTATAAAATTTAGAATCAGTAACTTATTTGTTACAAAAAAGCTACTCTTAATAAGACTCGATTACTCTCATGGTTTTTGAGAAATTTGTATTTTAATAATTCGCAGTAATATTTAAAAAATGAAGTAAAGCTACTAAAACATGAATAGAAATAAATAAATATGTCATAAAAAGTGGTCAAAATGTTCACCATTTTTACGCTTACAAAGATTTATACGACGAAGAAAATTAATTTACTCTGTGCATAACTTCTTCATTATCTCCAGTTTTATTCTAAGAAAAACGCATGGCCATCTTATTGGTTTATTGATCCCACTTATTATTATCAACGTATTATTATCGATTACCTTATTATTAAAATACAAATTTCTCAAAAACCATGAGAGTAATCGAGTCTTATTAAGAGTAGCTTTTTTGTAGCAAATAAGTTATTGAATCTAAATTTTATACTTAAACCCCTTTTCTTCCATTGGCGTAGAAATTTGAAACGTTCAAATATTAAAAAACCCGATTTCTACGCCTATGGATTAATATTAATCATAAATTTAACATGGGTTTTTTTGTTCCATAAAACTATGTCAACGTGCCAAATTTTAGCAAAATCGCACAAACCGTTTTAAATTTATAACAGAAAAACTATTTCAAAATTGTAACTTCAAGGCCGTATAGCGTCCAAACTAAGCAATTTTGTAAGAAGGTAAGTTTAAATATATTATAGATTGGGTGCTTACTTGATGTAAATTAATATTAAACATTTTGAATAATAATAAAACACAAGGTTTTTTAAAATTTTAAATTTTAAAAAACCTTGTGTTTTATTATTATTCAAAAAGGTAAGTTTACTTAAATCGGCTTATTTTGGTCTCAGGAACATGTGGTAAGCGTGTTTAGTGTCTTTGAGGACATCCTGTATATATATATATGTGTTAGCACGATAACTCTCGAAAGACTCAATCGATTTTAACGAAATTTGGTACACACGTTGGAACCTATTTAAAATGAGCCCAATCGGACCATTTTAAGGGTGGTTTTTAGGGGTTGAAAAATGTTTTTGGGCCCAAAAATACCGAAAAAATTCTCAGAATCGTTTCAAAATTAAAATTTAAACCTTTAGTAACGATTAAAATTTGATGCTAAAATTTTAATAAAATCGGCCCGGCAGGACCGGACTTACAAATTTTATGAAAACATTAGTAGCGGATACGGATTTACTTACTGAAGGGTGTATTTAATTTGGTACAAATGTTAGGAACAATAATAATATTGCAATTAAGAAAAAAAAAATTGTTTTAAGGGATGTATTAAGGGGTTAAATTTTTTATTTTGTCCAAAAACAAACTTAAGTTCACATAATAAAGCCACAATGCCAGTATTAGCAAATACACTATATGTCGGCAGGGTTTGGCACTGCGACCCGAGTTTTTTAAAGCTATATTTTAAATCAAAAATCAAATTTATATACTTAATCCTAATCAAATACCATAATATTGAAATAAAAATGTTAGTGGCTCTTTAAAAACTGGGAAATTTTGTAAATTGTAACTTTTGGCTCTTCCGTCTCAAAAGGTTGCCGACCCCTGGTATAGGTGTCTATATTGACTACTTCTTTATAGAAAAGTTAATCCGAGTGGTGTCAGTCCGTTTATTTAAATAGATATTTGTTATAACTGTTAAAAAATTGTCGGGTAGTAAGATTAAATAAACGAAGATTGAAAATCGGTTTCTGAATTCTGTCATTGTCACAAAACAGTAAAACTAACTCTCATATCTGAAATGCCAAGTTCTTATAGAAAGCATGAGAAAGGGCGAAATATATGTAAGAATGTGTGTCTGTAAGTGAGAGAGAAAAATCTACTTGAAACTGAACAAGAAGCCCATTATATACGTTCTGCAGCCTCGGATTCAGCGCCTATACCTATACATATATATCTTTGGCTAACAACAAATTTGAAAAATGTCATGTTTGAAAACTTTAAAAAAACTTTTTCTTCGAATGACGCGCCTTTATACACGTTCGGCTTCATTGGCACATACAAACTGCCAGGGTTGTAGTGCAAGAAGACTATACGGAACCGAGTTAGTTCGGTCTTTCTTGGTAATAAATCGTTTTTAAAGCTGATTTCGACTGGCAACCGGCATACTTTCGTGAACGGTTCATTGAGCTCTTCAACCTTATGAAATTTCACAATAATTAATGATGAGGGAAAAAGTCGCTAAAATTAAACTGATCAAAACGGCTACCGCCTTTAAAAGTCACATGAAAGCGGCAACCGATAACGTTTTGTACGTAGTATGATTTATAAAATGCAAAAATTCGCAGCATGATATATGTGACGGAAAAAAGCGAAACAATTTCTACGGAAGGTTGCGTTACAAGAAGACTCAAGCCACACGATACCAGGCTACCAGGGGTACAGTATAGAAAGGCAAGCCACAGTTCTTTCGACTGAGCATTGTAACTTGGCAATTTGAACATAGGATCGAGTTAGTGTCGCGGGCTCTTGTACTGCATGTACGAAGGAAAAGTTAACTTCGAAATGTGTGCAGGATGTCTTAAAATACTCTACTTGTAGTCCTCGGGAAGATCATCGAAAAGAAGGTCGTTCTTAACGAGCATGTTCACTCTAACCCCTTAGCTTTAAAATAGCATTAGGGTAGCTGTAACCTTTTTTAGGCGAGGGTAAAGGATTTGAGATGAGTGCAAGGGGAAACTTAATACGACCCTGTACACAGATAGATTGAAAACAAGAAGGGGGAGGCCAACCGTAGCTGCTGTCGCCTGCTTTCTTTGACACGGATAAATTAAAGTCCGATTTAGGCGAACACATTCAACGCTTGCACTCTTAGTTCAGTGTTGTATTTGGTTAAGATTTTTAATAAAACTCGTTTTGTGAATCTTGTTATGGCAAATCCATTTTGTATTATTTAAAATATGGAAACCAAAGTATTGATTTAAGATCTTATTTTGACCAAAAAAGAATAAATATTTTTATTATTAATAAGGGTCCTCTTTTAAATAATAACCATGGTTTCCGGGTTTAAGCCGCGTCTGTGATGATCTTTCTGCCGGCACGTCGTTTCGCAAACATTCAGTCTGCGTCTTCATAGCTTGAAAACAGCTTCTTCAGGGCTTGAAGGTCTCTTTCTATTTAATTAAAAAAAGCATTATTGGTTATCTCAAAAGAAAGAAATACAATAATAATAGCATGATGCATTACAAGGGTCGAAACATAGTGTTTGCAAGCATTGTGAAGTGCAAACGCAATGTTTCGTTCCGAGTAATTGCATATTATTTTTCACAACTCTATTGATAATTCAATTTGAGGTTACCTGCTTAAAAAAGCCGCAAAAATATTAGATCTGTCAGATCCATGCGAAATTTATGTGGGGTTATGTCTGTCATTTTGACGTTTTCGAACATTACTGCGAATTGAAGTTAGCGCGACTCATTTGCTTTATCTCACTCTCTTAACAAACAGAGAAAACCGGCAACTAAAAATTTTCGTCCCTATGGTTGTAAAAAGAATATTTTAATGAGGCTTTACGTTTTGAATATTATGTATTTTTTTTTGTTTCAGGTAAGGCCAGGATACGACGCTTTGTCATATTGTAAAATTGTAGTCTCAAGTCTGTACTTCTTTCACAAAACTGTAAGTGATTTTTTTGAATATTGTTTATATAACACATGCATGCTTTTAGTGTTTTTTCGTATCTGTTTTGCGAACCTTATTATGTAACGTTTCTCAGTGCTATAATGGTTCATTATGTAACTAGTTACATAATGATTCATTATGCAACGCTTTTCAGTGCTATAATGAAAAACAGTTGCATAATGAACCATTATGTAATTAGTTACATAATGTAGTGTGATTCTTGGCCTTTCATTTGGCGTTTACCCGAATCCTTTAGCTTTAATAGCGTCCGGAGAGCCATAACCGTTTTTTGGCGAGAGGGAAGGATTTGAGATGAGTTCAGGGAGTATTATCCAGTGCTCTTAAGACTATATTTAAAAAGTCTAAGTCCCTACGTTCCCTGAAATAGAAATAAGCTCTATTGCACATGCCGCTACACTACGGCTAGCGGATGTGCTCTATTATCGCTTAACGCGTCAGAGCGGAGCTTGCTTCATACAAGATGTTATATCTAGGTTCATTTCGCACGAAATCCATACAAATTGTAGCTCTTTGAAAAGAGGAGATTCTGTTCTGTAAAATGGAACCATTTTTAGATTGATCCGAGTTTATTATTACTTCTAAAATTGAAACTGAAAATCGCGAACAGCAGTTGTCGGTTGGTCTGTACGTACGTAAGTACGTACGTACGTCCGAACTCTACAGATCGCAATTCTTGACGAATCGCTTTGGTTTATATTTTATTCGCTTTGTTTACTATCAGACTAGAACCCTATTTAAATTTACTGAAATTCGTAGTTTAATTTTTATAAACAATTTTATTTTATTATTTTTGACAGCTTATAATAATAGAATATTGTACAGTATAAATAATTATCGTAGAAAAACTAAATGCTACACTGCCATACTATAAAAGTAGCTGTTCATCCATAGTGATCGTGGACTAATGGTCAGAGCTCTTGCATCGTGCGGACAAGTTCGCCAGTTCGATTCCGACCGACATCATATTATTTTTTTTACATATATTCCATATTATTATTTCACTTGATATTTGTTTGTTTGTTTATATTTTTATTTATATATTTTTTTTAATTTCTTTCAATTTATTTTTAATTTATTAATGCATTATTTACCTAATATTTTATTTATTATCTTTATCATACAGTGAAAAACTTAGCGGGATGTGCACTTTTGGTTTTGCCAACTATTTTAATATTTTCAACATAAACCTGAATTTTTAATAACATGACGAATGAGTTTGTGCAAAAACAGGGATTATGACGATACTTTCAGAACCCACTGTTATTCTAGATTCTGATATCATTAAATCATGGTCCGTGTTTTCTGTTTATATTGTCTGTATTTTTCAGAGCCGACTAAATTTAAATAGTAATTTGGTACGATATTGAGGACATATTTGCATGTAAATATGCAATATAAACCGGTGTACATGTTATAATGTACACACTACATCAATAGTTGCGTTTTATCACAGTTTCATGTATGTTTACGTCTTTACAATATGTTGTCATGTTGCCAACTGCAATATATAAACTAAAGTGACAGTTGTTAGCTGAACCCGCTGTTGTTTGTATGTGTGTCGTATTCCAGTTTGCTATGCCTTCTCCATATTGACGCTGTAATAACAGCAGAGAAGTGAACAACATCTCTAAAATGGTTCTAAAAAAATAGAACTTCTCTGCAACCCAGCATTAATGAAGTAATTTTCTATCAGAGCTCGGCAAAGCACCGAACAAGTGCTTAAAGCACCGAGCATCGTGCACTTTCATAAATGCTCGATTTATTTAAGCATCGAGCACTCACTAAAGTACTTAAAAAATTAAGCATTTAAAAGTAGCTTCTTAAATCTTAAGTTCAAACATTAGAGTACAAAAGTCCAAAGTTCAAAACATACAAGAAAACTGAAAAGGATCTCTAACATCAGACGAAATAAGCTATATTCGCCGGGTGCGCGACGATAACGACATCTGATGACCGCATTAAATCACACTCTATATCCGTTGAAGGAAAGACAAATTTTTATAAATAAAAAATAAAAAAATTCAGATCGCTAAAAAATATAAGTGCAATACCACATCTGAAAGAGATTAATAAATATTATGTATTGTGTTGAAAAAAAGTAACTATAAAATTTTTTAATAAATATAAAATACATTTTATTTCGAATGTGTTATGTATCTATGTCCACTATCCACTAGATGGTAGTGGGAACTTAATATGAACAGACTGTGAGAACGTAATGCCGTCAGATAATATTCGATGTTGTAAATTATTGTTCTTAGTTTATAGTTATTTTCTTAAATAATATTTTATAGATCAAATCAATAAATGTGTTTATTACATGTTGTATTGCACTTATGTTTTTAACAATCAAAAATTTTTTATTTTTTATTTATAAACATAAAATAAAACAGAATGGAGTAAGTTTAGCTGTCAAAAGTAATAATAATATTAGTTATAATAGCATTAGAGCTAAAATAATCATAATTTAAAATTTGTAACTACTATTTCTGCTTGTATTTCTACAATTAACTACACAACAACTATTATGCAACATTTTTTAAATAACTTCATTTATTTACTCACAACGTATGATTTAACGTTTATTTTGTCCATAGCGTACGCTGCAGTCGATTCGGTTGTCTCCACCATATACTCTGCACCCAGCGAATAAAGAATAAATGAAATATGTTTTATTAACCAAAAAACGAAAATACTATACATTTAAAGCGCTTATTAAGCATTCCTAATGCTTAATAAGCTTATTGAATGCTTATTAAGCAGTTTATAATGCTTAAGTGATTATTAAGTAGCAAGTCTTTATGCAAGTGTTCTAAGCATCGAGCTTCTGTTTTACAAAGTTCTTTAAGCATTATAGAAGTGCCTAAAGCATTATTGCGAGCACGAAGTTCTCAGCACTGCCCAGCTCTGTTTTCTATTATAAATTAATAGTAAATGTTTTAAGTTTTGTATTCGTCCCTTGTATTTATGAAAGTACTCGAGTTGAGGGACGTTAATGGTGCATAATTATGTGGTTCCCCCGCCTCAAGTCCCCTTATCGAGCATTTGTTTTCTCTCCACGTCTGGAGAAATTAGCCTATTAAAAGTAAGTGGGGTGCGTATAGATGTAATTTTTATTTTAAAACTCGTTTTGGTGGCATTGTTTTACCGTTATCTTCTGCATCTAAATAGCAATGAGGTGAAATTTAGTTGAGATTTGTGGCGGACTTTATCGCCCGGAACACATTGCTTTTATCTTTCTTTCTTTTACTTCTTCCGTTGAAGAAATTTGTAAGATTAAAGATAATATAGGTACATATTATATGTACATAGTCTTATATTTGTCTGCCTACGGGTGTAGGCCTCGTGCTTTGACCGTAAAGTTTCGGTTACATTCTGTGTCATTCCTGAGAGCTGCTATTGATATTGTTAGTGTATTTGCCATATGGCACATACACTATTGGCGTCGGTCGGATGGCGGGACCTAGGGGTCGGACCAAAATTTCTCGATGTTTCATACCCCCCTGAACACCATTTTTGAAAATGTTTATGTATATATAATATATGTGTGTGTATGTGTGTACACGATAACTCTCTACAGACTTAATCGATTTAAACGAAATTTGGTACACACATTGGAACCCATCACCGCACGAAGCCTATTTAAAATGGGCCCGATCGGACCATTTTCAGGGTTGTATTTAAAAGTTCCAAAATGTTTTGGGCCCAAAAATACCGAAAAAATTGCCAGAATCGTTTCAAAATTGAAATTTAATTCTTTGGTAAAGATTAAAATGTGCTGTTAAAATTTTAATAAAATCGGCTTCACAGAACCGGACTTACAAATTTTATGGAAACACTAGTTTGCAGATAGTGACTTACTTACTGAAGGGTGTATTTAATTTGGTACAGAGGTTGCATTGATAATAATATTGAAATTAAGAAAAAAAATTTTATTTTAATGGACGTATTAAGGGGTTAAATTTTTTATTTTGTCCAAAAACAAACCTAAGTTTACGTATTAAAGCCACAATGCCCTGTATTAGCAAATACACTATGTTGTCGACAGGGTTTGGCACTGCAACCCGAGTTTTTTTTTATTGCAGTTTTTCATGTGTAAACATCTGTACTCCCCCCCCTCAAATTTATATGACGGTAGTAATCTCAGAAAATTTGTGTGACGGATATACGTCATATGCGCAGTAAATCCAGTGCGCACGTCAGCTAAGTAGTGGAGGAAATAATGAGAGGTTTCTGTAGATACTCTTCAGGAGTATGGCGATTACGCTGCCATCTATGAAAATTAAATTATAAATAAACTGTAAGATAAGATAGATTTATTCCACAAAAATATTTAAAATTTTCAAATTAAACAAATAATATGTTGGATATTTCCAACCCACATAACACACACATCTACATAGTTAATTTGTTTAACGAACATAAAACCCCGCGCTTACGAATATATTTAACGATAAAAAATAATAATAATAATACATAAAGAAATATAAATGAATAATAAATTCATCTGACGAACATTTCAATAAATACAGTATAGGTTTATGAGGTTCGCCTGTAGTTATTTTTTACATTTTTTTGTCTCATTAATATATTCTCAGTCGTCAAAAATTGCGCTCCATTTAGTTTTTAAATTTTTTTTGTTTAATTTCCCAAAAATTGTAAACTAGGATTATTTTGGATTGTTTGATTATACTTTAGTAAAGTTCTAGGTCATGTACTATACGTAGGTACCTAAAATAGGGGTTGGAATTCTTATTACGATAAATTATCAGCTTAGTTCCTTGCCGGCGGTTATGACAGCGGCCTACCGCGCGCTCTTTGCTACCGCTGCCACCTTTGAACGTTAAAATAAACTATACACACCTTCTTTAGTCATATCCTCCCTTCACCTTGAAAACGGCTAAAAACAAGTCGTAACTCGTGAGTGAAAATAGAAAAATTAGCATGTGGGAGGCGCAAGTACGCAGCTAACCACTTGCTATCTATTATCTATTTATATTGTGTGTTTTTTAAAAGTTTGATGTCTATACTTTACGCACTGAGATTAAGTTTTTAAAAAACACTGGTGCCAAACCTTGTATTGTGGCAAATGTATTATTATGTGAATTTGTTTTTTGACAAAAATAAAAAAATTCAATTTCAACATACGGCAAGGATTTTATCATTTCAACATCTGCACCAAATTAAATTTTTTTAGTAAGTAATTTACTATCCGCAAACTAGTGTTTTCATAAATTTTGTAGGTCAAATTTAATTTAAAAAACTATTTTTATTTAATAGATATATAGACGGAGAGCACTCCATGTATTGATTACGACAAAATTTGTTGTGTTATTGAGACACAAATAGGGAGCTACAATTATTTTTATTTTGCCGGATCATGATATATATTGACGTCACTTCCGGTCACTTTTTGGATTGTCTTCTTATTGATTACATAAATAAAATTTACGTTAAAATATCGGTCTCAACGAATTCTCTCATATCACATTCACAAGGTGCCAGAGAATTCATCCTGCCGCAACCCCTTGGCAGTCCTATTTTTTTAATTTTTGGCAGAATAAAAATAATAATTGTAGCTTCCTATTTATTTGTGTATAATCACTTCATTTTTTTCTCAAAAATATGTGCACGGTACTTAATAGTAGATTTTATTTCTAGTGTCGTAATGAGGTATATTCCTGAATCCTGTAGACGAGTATAATATTATAGTGCAGTGCAGTGCCAGTGATTGTATGTTAAAATGAGTCACAATATAATTATGCACAAGAAATATACAGGGTGTACCACAGAAAACCGAACATAGGGAAAACTCCATTGTGCAAATTAGTTAGGATCAGTGATTGCTGTGCCCTTTTTCATGCTTAAAACCATGATAATTAATTTAGTTGAGTTAGCCATGTGTCTTCTATCTTTGTCACGCTACCCATTTTGTTTATGTCTTCCCTGTTGCACTCATTTATTTTCTATGTTCTCAATTCTGTGATACACCCTGTATAGTATTTTTTGCCATATCCACTAAAAATAGCTACTTTTCACTTCATTTTCAGTATTTTCAAAAAATTTTGACAGTTCATTTGCGTCGCTAACGTCACATTTATAGCAGGATGTGAGTAGGTAATAGCGAGCGGATCTGAGCGAATAAACATGAATCACTATGGAAACACTAGTGTGTTTTGAAAACACTTTCAACACACCTGCCTGTTAACTGACCCATTCCATGTATACATACACGCATGTAAAGTAGCAATTTTATTGTGGGTATGGCAAAAAAACTAATATTACTACTTTAAAGCGCTAAGAGAAATCTAGGTAATTTTTATATTGGAATTTGGGGAGAAACGTATCAAATCTGGACCCGCTGGGTGAACCACCGCTATTGTTGCCGATTAGATAAGACAAGACAAGACTTTCAAAGTCTTGCCTTGTCTTGAAATATCAAGACAAGACTCCACTTAAGTCTTGTCTTGAAATATCAAGACTTCACTAAGTCTAAGTCTAGATTAAAAAACTCTTGTATTGTTTATTATCAAGACTCTAGATTATTTTCAAGAGTCTAGATTAACCGAGTGGTTTACTTTACCTACTAACACTTAAGTTTATCTAGACTCTTGAAAATTGTCTAGAGTTTTGGCAAGAGTCTTGATGTAGATAAAGCAAGTCTTGTCTTGTCTTGAAAATTTCTAGACAAGACTTTTGCAAGTCTTGTCTTGAAAATCTAGACAAGACAAGAGTCTAGAAAGTCTAGATCTAGACGGCAACACTAATCACCGCTAGTGATCATCCACTGGCTCAAGTTGGTTACTGAAAAGCAACTAAACTCGCGTTTAAATTTCGCTAATTGATACATCCCTGGCGATTTCGAACATACTGTGACACTGTACCCGTGCACAATATAATACCCTCACGCTGCATAGATCCTGTGACGGTCAAGTTTTGCACAAGTATAGTGTAACGTCGATCATTGTCGCAAGGACACGAGAAAGCTCTTCTCCTACATCAATACTCGGGGGTAACTTTCTAAAGTTTATCATAAAAAAATGCCATTTACTGAAAGCTTTCTTGTACAGCCAGTATATGGATGTGCGTTTATTGGTATAGGGAAACTGTTCCGAAAATGTCTACTCGTTACACATCAAACGATTCTTCAGGGGAAAAACTGTATTTACGGTTTCCTCAAAGCTTGTACTGAATTATCTTCTATAACTGAAAAATGTAAAATCTCTATGTATAACAAAAGGGTGTGCCGTCAGTTGATCCCAGCAATTTGATACCACGACATTTGATCCCACGTCAACTGATCCCAACGACATTTGATCCCAACGACAATTGATCCCACGACATTTGATCCCAAAAAATTGTCTATAAACCGACAGAGCCTGATAAGTAATAAAGTTATTAAATTTTATTAATTTAATGAAATAATTCAATCGAGGCAAATTTGTTTGAATTAAATTTGTAGACGTTATGATATATTTGTAATTACATTGTTATTAGAATTCTAACGAATGTAACAGTAAATATAATGTGTTTATGAGGTAATAATCCTTTAAAGATTATGTAAAGATTAAGTTGAATAATCCACTTTTATTTATCATTGCCCGGGATACGTCGTAATTTTGTCAAATATTGTATTTTATAAATTTTGTTGAAAAATTATTGTACATAGAAACTTCGAAACATCAGGTGAGCAGTCAATTTGGTCTTTCGTGCTTTTCACATTATAACGAGCATTATAACGAATTGTTAAATATGCCAATAAAGTTTACGAAAAGTCAGCGCGATAATTTGTTATTAATTCATAAAATATTATATTTTTCTATGTTGACAAATTGACTGCACATCTGATGTTTCGAAGTTTCTATGTACAATAATTTTTCAACAAAATTTATAAAAAACAATATTTGACAAAATTACGACGTATCCCGGGCAATGATAAATAAAAGTGAATTATTCAACTTGATCATTACATCATCTCTAAAGGATTACTAACTCATAAACACATTATACTATTACATTCGTTAGAATTCTAATAACAATGTAATTACAAATATATCACAACGTCTACAAATTTAATTCAAACAAATTTCCCGACAAAAAGAATAATCGATTAAATTATTTCATTAAATTAATAAAATTTAATAACTTTATTACTTATCAGGCTCTGTTAGTTTATAGACAATTTTTTGGGATCAAATGTCGTGGGATCAAATGTCGTTGGGATCAAATGTCGTTGGGATCAATTGTCGTGGGATCAAATGTCGTGGGATCAAATTGCGGGGATCAAATGTCATGGAACCTAACAAAAGAAGTCAACTTGGGTCTACTTTAGACAGACGGGTCGGTACGTTACAAAAATATTCCGTAATTGTCAAAAATGAAATAACTAGGTTTATGACTTTTCAATCCACTTAATGTAAAAATAAGTCTTATTCAACTGTTTCTTAAAGATTGTCCAATAGAAAGAGTAGATAGTTTAAATATAAGAACGGAAAAGTTGGATTACATTATTTGTTTATGTATGAGGAATAATATGCACTGTTCAAAATTATCAAATTTTGATACGTGGGACGACCCTATTGTGTAGACGTATGAGTTTCACAAAAAACTGATACTGAAAATGTGTTTGTTAAATTAAAAATTGACAGGCATGACGCAAACCAGATCAGCATTATTAAGAATTTGATAATTGATTTCAGATTTCTTGTGTTTGAATTGAAGTGTATAATTTCTCCCATTTCCGTTAGATGTCCACCGCACATTTAATATTCGTTACATTGATCAGTTGCAATTTGCATTAATAAATGTAGTAACGAAATAGGATGGCAACTGCAGACCTAGTTTCTCAGTGCAGTGAAGGGTGAAGAACTTGAACCCATTGGTGTGGTTAGTGTGACCGCGCGCTTAACATCGGTTGCCCCCTATCCTGTACCGTCGTTCACTTCACAGTAGTGTTGTCTGTGTATTGGCTAACTTTACTACAGTTGTTGTGTGGTGATGGGTGTAAAAGACATACCGCGCAAATTCACCATTTGCCTTTGATATCTCGCACACATATACATTTGTATACAAATACTTACTAGGAATTAGATATTAGAAGCAAAAGCAGTATTAAAGCGCTTTGTTTCGTGCTTGATTTTAGGAAACGTTAATAATGCTTTGTAAACATCTAGATTGTATTTAATAATTTACACATAGTGCTCAGAAATAATAAGTCTAGAATCGATGATGATTCATAAAAATTAGTAGTGTATTATCCCAACATGTATAATACTTAATACATACTAGGTATTAGATATAAGCATATAAAGCGCTGGATTTTAACAAGTTTACTACATTTGTCATAGATATTTAGATTGTAATTATTTTTTGTAATATATTGTTGATAAATTACAAGAAAACTAGAAGATATTAGAAGCGTAAGCAGTGTTAAATCGCTTTATTTAAGGCGGCTTTAAATAATATTTCAGTGGATACTGGATATGTCGCAGAAATATTATAAAATCCGTATTATTATTATATTCCTAGGAAAATTATAATTTTGCCAATAGATTTTAAAACTTACAATATTACTATCAGATCTTAGGATTATTATAATGTTACTACTTACTAGCCAGCCTTAGGAAAATTGTGAGATGAGATCTTTTTTGACAATGTTACTGATGTGTCGTCTCATATTTTAGGTTTATTATAATAATCCTGATCTCAGTTAGGAAGATTGTAAAGGAAAGTTACAACGCGCTGATTGGTTGATTATTAGTTATTATTGAGGTTATTTTTGATTCGTATACTTAAGTAAAAGACGAAAAATATAAAATAATAAAAAAACTTTTATTACTAATCAGCAGTTTTGAATATAAAATCAGGCTCATATTTTATGAATATCTATTTGGTAATTCAATTAAATAACACTTATATAATAATAATATATATGTAAATAGTGAAAACACAAATAGGTAGGTACAGGATATAAACGGTTTTACCGAACATATGGCAAATAACATTGAGAACATTTACAATTTTGTAGTAGGCTATGGACTATACGATCTAATGTAAATAGGTGGTAGATGCTCTGTTTTTTTTTATTTAGCAGGTTCCGAGTTATTCTTAGTTGTCAACCGTTGCTATAAAAAATTGTTTACAAAATTCCTGTACTATTTTTTCTATGTAATCCACTACATATTTACATTAGGTCTTGTGGCCCATAGCTTATTACAAAATTGTAAATGTTCTCAATGCTATTTTCCCTATGTTTACACACTGCAGTATCCAAAACACAGTTCATACATTAATATAATAAAAATAATATCTGTTGCCGGCTCATGCAACGCAAATTGCAACAATTTATTTAATTTTTAATTAAGCACAATAGTTCGAAAATAGAAGTTTGAAGTTTTAATATGTTACAGAATAATATAGATAAATATCTAATATATGCAACAAAATTTTCGCGGGAAAGCTAGTGTATAGTTAATTATCGCATGCGTCACAACCTGCGCTTCCCTTGCGGCCGTAGAATGTAACCGATAATCATAGTATCCCTAACTGAAGTCAGGACTCAGGATTATTATTATAATAAATCTAAAATATGAGACGATAAATCAGTAATATTGTCAAAAAAGATCTCATTTTTCCAATTTTCCTAAGACTGGTCAGTAAAATTACAATAATCCTAAAACCTAGGCTAGTACTATTGCAAGTTTTAAAATCTATTGACAATAATCCGTAAGATTATAATTTTCCTAGGAATAGTTATTATAATATTCCGGATTTTACAATATTTCTGCGACAGATATACAGATAATTTTTCTGTTAAACACAGTGTTGATAAATAAGAAGTTTGAAAACGATTGTCATGCACAGTAAACTGTGTTATTCTAAATACCGCAACATATTAAAAATGCAGTGCGTGCGTTTCGCAACTGGTTCAAATTGCACATTTCGGTACTCAATGCATCAGCAAACAATAAATCATTTTCTTCTTGATCCTAAAATGCGCGTTGAAACCCCGATTGCTATTTTCATGGTCTGATTGAAACATTAGATTTTAAAAATATGTAAGCAGATTGAATGAAAATTGCTGAATGATCGAAACTCGGAACGTTTGAGCAAATGGGTCAAGCAATTCCAAGTATGTTCACCGCATCAGTGGATATACAGTCAAATTAGAACTTGTATCATTTGTGCTATTGTATTGTGCAGAATGCATGGATGTGTGTACGGTGCGTTTGAGAAACAACTGGTTTTTGTATAATTAATAAGGGACTACGTAATAGTTGATTGTATGTCTAGATGCGTAATGGGCCATATTACGGCGAGTGATGACAGTATGTAAAAACGAGCGATAGCGAGTTTTTACAGTCACACGAGCTCTAATACCATTACGTACGAGACATATATGGTATTTTTTGCCATACCCACTACAAAATACTTACTTTTCACGTCATTTTCAATAAATTCTGACAGTTCATTTGCGTCGCTATCTTTTCTTCTAGTGTGCCGCGAAGTTCGTGTAAGTCAGTAATGACAGGCGCACGCAAGCGTACGCAGGCGTATAGAGCGATTTAACAGAAGTTGCCATGGCAACCGTTATTTCTGCGCTAGTGCAGAAAGTAAACCATTTTCCGCACACCTGCCTGTTAAATGGGTCATTAATGGCCGCTATACATACATCGAAATGAACTATTTTGTAGTGGGTATGGCAAAAAATATCTTTTGGTAGTCGAAATAAAACACTGTGGATTAGGTCTTCCAATTCCATACCGGAATACCTAGATTTCACAATTCCAGAATTTCGGACAAAATTAATATCGGTTAATTCCGAAATTAATGAAAAGATATCAGAAATAAAATTACAGCATGTTTTTGCTTAATTTGCTGACTAGAAAATGTGTTTTAGTTACTTAGTATTCGTAGATTTTTTCAACGGTTGATGATCTTTGTAGAGTTATATAAAATGCAAGTTTTTTTAAGTTTAATATTAGAAGTGTTAATCCTAATTATTATTATTCGATAAAAAATGCGCGTATTGTTCTCAAACAATAATCTCCGTACCAGTTTTACGTGAAAATATAGTGAAATTATTACCTTCAACAAAGTGTAAGGTTTGTGTAAAAATGTTAAGTCTCTTTTGTATAATATTATTAGTGTATTTGCCATATGGCACATACACTATTGGCGTCGGTCGGATGGCGGGACCTAGGGGTCGGACCAAAATTTCTCGACGTTTCATAGCCTCCTGAACACTTTGGCACCATTTTTGAAAATGTTTATGTATATATGTATGTATATATATATATATATATTTATATATATATGTGTGTACACGATAACTCTCGACAGACTTAATCGATTTAAACGAAATTTGGTACACACATTGGAACCCATGACCGCACGAAGCCTATTTAAAATGGGCCCGATCGGACCATTTTAAGGGTTGTATTTAAGAGTTCCAAAAAGTTTTTGGGCCCAAAAATACCGAAAAAATTGTCAGAATCGTTTCAAAATTGAAATTTAATTCTTTAGTAAAGATTAAAATGTGCTGTTAAAATTTTAATAAAATCGGCCCGACAGAACCGGACTTACAAATTTTATGAAAACACTAGTTTGCGGATAGTGATTTACTTACTGAGGGGTGTATTTAATTTCGTACAGAGGTTGCATTGATAATAATATTGAAATTAAGAAAAAAAATATTATTTCAAGGGACGTATTAAGGGGTTAAATTTTTTATTTTGTCCAAAAACAAACCTAAGTTCACGTATTAAAGCCACAAGGCCTGCATTAGCAAATACACTATATTGTCGGCAGGGTTTGGCACTACGACCCGAGTTTTTAAATATTTGTTGTTTAAAGAATTTTTTTTTCATTTTTTCAAAGTTGAAAAGTAATCCGATTTTTTTGCGAAAACTCATGCGGACCTATTATTTCAGCATTTGAAAATCACTTCTAAATGAAGTATAAATTCCACTTGTTTGGAAAAGTAAAACATGAATGTACTGATGTTGATCTTTTAAATAACTTGCTGACTTCTTGAACACACTTTATGAAATTCGTACGGTTCGCTTGCGGGCACAACGACGTTTCGCCTTCTGCATCGTCCCAACTCCCAAACAATTCCAACTTGTCCCTGGAACAATAATATCGAAATTAATGTCTACTTAATTGTTGTTTATGTCAATATTAATTGTTAACTGGACTTTGTTTAATATGAACACATAGTGCTTGTTGATAAATTCATGTTAATTAATACCTTTGGTTTGCTTTCAACTTGTATATAACATAATATGATTTATATACTAGAATATTTTGATACAGAAATATTTGTTTTCTTCCACTTTTCAGGTTATTAATTGTTTGTAATAAAATTAAGCAAAATCGCAGGATAGTGGACAATATAATTTGATTTATTAAATTAAATGTACGACGTTTCGTCTATAGATTTAGACTTTTTCAAGTACATACATAAAAATAACAATATTTATGAAAATTAATATTAATTACTAACCATAGCAATTAACATAAGATAGGGTACATAAGACAAAAACATGGTAACATTGTTACCATGTTTTTGTAATTAATATTAATTTTCATAAATATTGTTATTTTTATGTATGTACTTGAAAAAGTCTAAATCTATAGACGAAACGTCGTACATTTAATTTAATAAATCAAATTATATTGTCCACTATCCTGCGATTTTGCTTAATTTTATTATAATCACGATGGACACGATTTCTAATATAAATTAATTGTTTGTTAAAGCAAAACACTTTTATACAGTAGAATCTCTATAATGTAAACTAATTCAGACCAGGTTTATTCATGTTACTGAGTACCTGCACAGTTAATAATAGTACCTAGTATAATTCTTTTTCTTTATACTAGCTTCGCCTGGGTAGATTTTGGTTTAA
This sequence comes from Mongoloraphidia duomilia, assembly GCA_039654895.1. NCBI lineage: Eukaryota > Metazoa > Arthropoda > Insecta > Raphidioptera > Raphidiidae > Mongoloraphidia > Mongoloraphidia duomilia. Next base: position 28,380,225 of record CM077522.1, read on the forward strand.
CAACGAAATAATTAAGAGCAAAAAATTATTATAATGTCACTTTACTGTATCTTTTGTAGTTCAATCAGCGTACACCAATTTAGCTCAGAAATCGCGTGAGGGATCCTTGACTTGCTTAGCATTTTCGCTCATTGCTCAACCCCCTAGTCATGAGCAAAAGCAAGACCAATACCACTATAGACTTGCAATTTACACACTGTATACTTAATAAGTTATTTCTTATTTACTTACGTCCTACATGATTAGTAATTTTTTCAATATTCAAAATTTAGTGGTTTTTAATATCTATTTACACCATGTAGTCTTGCAAAAAGTGCAAAATCACGACTGCAAGTCCAAGATTGATTTTGGTCATCACTACCCCCCCCCCCTTGTTTTAGCGTAAAAATATATAACCTATATTGCCCGGGAAGTTAACTGGGATTTAAGCAGCGAAAGATTTTTTCAAATCGGCTCAGAAACAGTATAAAGTGTAAACATACAAACTTTTTCTCTTTGTAACAATCATCAATAAAATTGTAACATAACTAACGTATGTCACGATTTGATTTAAATAATTATTGATTTATATTATTTGATATACAACGTTTGATTCAGTAATTATATAATAATTTATCATCAAGTTGAATAATTAAACCCTTATTTGTCATTGGCCGATACGTTGTCATTTTATCAAAAATGCATTGAGAATTTTGTTAAAAGATATTATTCTGTAGAGTTCCCTTTTTAATTTCGACGCGTCAATACATAAATATAATATTCTCTTTAAAAATTGGCATCTGTCAACGGAGAGCTTAGATTGCGGCGAGGCCTTGGCCCAATATTTCCGCAATTATAATAAGTTTCACCGCAAGAGAGCAGTAATTTTTTTTTATTAGCGCATCAAGTTTTACAAAAATATTCAAGTGATTTAACACCGTACTGGCCAGCATGTCGGTTCCATCGGTGAAGGGAGAATAAGTCATTAATTCAAGTGTCTGAAATGTATCAAAATAAATATACATTTTTAGAACTTACATTCGTCGTCTAATTTCTTTACTGTAAGAATTTGATCCTGTTCTATCTTAGAGAACAGGAAATTATTTTAACGGCGCTGTCTCGAGAGACAGTTTAGCTACAAAATCAAAACTATAGAGGGTAACATATGCCATTCACTATATCATGAAACACGTGTTTACTGCCGTTAACGAGTTTTAAGTACAACTATGATCGGCAATATTTGTTGAAAATATTAAAATAAACAAAACTTTTACATTTTGATCCTTAAATGTCGTAAATTGTTAAGCTGTTTAATTTTTTTTAAATGAAAACGACAGTACGTCTGAACAGAGCTGTTGCTATACTAACTACTTGCTAATTGTTATATTGCAATATTTTTTGATAAGAACTAGTTGATGAGTTATAATGATTTGCCGGGAGTTACTTCCAAGCAACGTTACCAGATAATGATTTTACCAAATTAGGAATTTTAGTATGTGAAATAAAAAAAAATCGGGATTTGGGCGCAAAAGACGAGACAAATTAGAAAAGAACAATTAAATGCTTTAAAATTTTTATGGATGTTATAAGAAATTATTTAGATATTAGAAATAATCATATTAAACAAGTACCTACCTATTATAAGATAGTGAATCATGCATAGTTCGTAACATGATTAATGGAGCGGAAAACAATGAAATAAATAAAAACTGTGCCGCTTATATAAATAGTGAACATGGCTCACGATCTTAATTTGGAACTTTACTATAGATATTTATTTGCCGAAGAACTAGTTTACATTATTTTTTCGTACATGGCTGAAGATTCTCGGAGACTTTCTGCTCCTTAATGTGTTGATAAAATTCAGCACATGCTTATTTCATATCGAATTGAACAAGAAGTAATTTTGATTTTAAAAATCGTGAAATTACCTGTCCCGCGCGGGGCATTCAATTTAAACTAGAAACAAGCCGTGAGGTGGGTCGTTTATTAGGACTAAAGTGCGACCCTTGAGGTCCACACGTGACACGACGAACTTCCCAGTTTGATAAATATTTAATAATAATAATTAAATTAGATATTACACAGAAAAGTAATCATTTTAATCATTAAAACATAATTGTTATTTATTTTTAACAATAATAAAAAAAAAACGGCTGAACCGATTTTTATAAAATTTATGTCGGATCAAAATGACGTTAACACGCCTCGATATAATTTTTTATTCGCGAGATATTGTGTAAAATCTACTTTTTTGCAGTATATTTGGTTAAGAAAAAAGAACGGCTGAACCGATTTTGAAAAAATTTCTTTCAGATCATATTTACGTTAATACGCGTCGATTGGCACCCTAACGTAGTCGATATCATTTTTCATTCTCGAGATTTCGTCTTAGAAAGAAATGGACACATACGTACATACGTACACAGTACTAGTGATGTGCCGGATATCCGTATCCGATCCGTATCCGCGGATATCCGAGGGAAAAGAAAGATCCGTATCCGTATCCGTTAGTTTTTTGGCGGAGCTTTTACGGATCTTTTACGTTATCAATTTTCAATTCATAGGTAAAATTTTATATATATAGGTAATAATGAAAAACAGTTAAATTCCATTCAGATTATTTTTTATTTTTTAATATCGTGGTCAACTTTTTCCCATAACAGATAGTCGATGTGCAATATTTAGTATTTACCGCCGCGTACTCTAAGAAGGTTAAGATCCGTATCCGTATCCGTATTCGCGGATCTTGAGACCAAATATCCGTATTCAGATCCGTATCCGCGGATATACATTTTTAACGATCCGGCACATCACTACACAGTACACACACACACAGAGACATCTTTCTAAAAATAGTGTAAAAATAGTGTAGTGACTTTGAAACATCAAAATTTGTTATACATTTTGATTTCGATTTTCGGACCCATTACAATAACTTCCAATGGGAAGTTAAAAATTTGGACTTCTGGCAACGCTGTTTGCAAGTGTAAACGCATCTTAACTTTATCAATAGCGTGTTTACACTTCTGTTTGCTAACTCTGAAGTAAGTCAGTTGCAGATACGCTACGTAATACACAGTTCAAGAAATAAATATCTGCAGCGCGACGTGAAGTTTGTCCTACAACAACTCTACCTGCCTTCACACAATATAAAATCTAAAACGTCAAGCGCAGACCTTAATATCGTCTTTCTGTAGTGCCGATAAAGTTTTCTCATACACAATGAATGTGCGACGCTGCTGCGTCTTGGAGCCGCTAGCAGTACTCTGTAGTCTGTATTCCGTGTGTCTGTCTGTCTGTCTGTTTGTGTGCATGTGTACTGCAGAAGTTATGTTAACAGTTATATCTTGTATCTAACCGCTGTATATTGTGTGTTTATAGTTTATTCAAGTTTGTTCCACTGCTTGTAACTTTCATTGAAAATTGTGAGAAATTATTGATATTGTACGGTGTAATTGCTTCGTAACACTTCGTTACATTGTTTTACTTCCATGTGCCGTAAGGAAATGAAGTATGGTGATAGGGTTAACCTGAGGGCTAAGAGTGCTAGTGTGGTTTTGAAAAGACAATGCAGTTTTTGTTTTACCGCGTGAATTTAATCTAAGCGGGGTATCCCCCTACCCGGCAGTGCAACCTCAGATACAGGTGTATAGTCCAGTAATTTTAGATTTCCACTGCAGAAAAATTCCCAGTTAGCTGATTTTTTTTATTTACCTTCGTTATGGTGTTTTAAAAAACGTGTAAAAAGTCCCCATCGATATCGTGCCGGCGTTGCCAGATATTCGATTTTATTTATTTATTGTGGATTATAGACGCGTCGACAACTTAGGTCATTAGCGTCTTAAATACAACAAATATCATAATATATCACTTAAAAACTAAATAACATCACAAAACATCCATGAGCAGAGGTGGGATTCGAACCCACGACAGTCTGATTCAGAGGCCGCGACGCTACCAACTGAGCCATACTGTCCTCTGCCAGATATTCGAGGTTCAAGTTCACGATAGACGGTTTTTTGCGAATTTCTCGGTTCCGTTCCATTTTTTGTAAAAAATGGTTATTATCAATCTTGTAGAGGACGACATTATCTACAACTTTTGTATAAACATTTTTTGTCTACGATTTATAGTTTGTCTTATTAAAGTACCCGCGGCTTCCTCCCCCTCGATTTTACATAACGGGATTATGCTGCTTCCCGAGGGCCTAACATAATGATTTGTACCATTATTTTAAGTTGAACTTAAAGCTAACGATTAATTATAATTTTATCGAAATTAATGCAGTAGTTCTCTACTTATAAGCAACCAAACATACAAATCGACAGCGCTCAAACAGACAGACAGACCGACAATTTTTTTCGAAAATACGATATTTATACTTGAAATCAATTATAAAGACCATTCGTAAAGTAATTTCCTAAAAAAAATTTACAAGGGTTGAGAGAGTGCGGATAAAGTACGAGTATGCATTTGCATACCGTATAACGCACTCTACTAAGAATAGCTCGGAGTAACCATACTTTTAATTTTTTTTCAAAATTCCTTTACGAATACTCCTTATAATTGTTATAAAGACTATTCGTAAAGAAATTTTGTAAAAAAAATTAAAAATGTGGCTATTATTACTAGAGTGCGTTATACGGTATGCAAATGCATACTCGTACTTTATCCGCACTCTCTCAACCCTTGTAAATTTTTTTTACGAAATTACTTTACGAATGGTCTTTATAATTGATGTCAAGTATAAATATCGTATTTTCGAAAAAAATTGTCGGTCTGTCTGTCTGTTTGAGCGCTGTCGATTTGTATGTTTGGTTGCTTATAAGTAGAGAACTACTGCATTAATTTCGATAAAATTATAATTAATCGTTAGCTTTAAGTTCAACTTAAAACAATGGTACAAATTATTATGTTAGGCCCTCGGCAAGCAGCATAATCCCGTTATGTAAAATCGAGGGGGAGGAAGCCGCGGGTACTTTAATAAGACAAATTATAAATCGTACACAAAAAATGTTTATACAAAAGTTGTAGATAATGTCGTCCTCTACAGGATTGATAATAACCATTTTTTACAAAAAATGGAACGGAACCAAGAAATTCGCAAAAAACCGTCTATCGTGAACTTGAACCTCGAATATCTGGCAACGCCGGCACGATATCGATGGGGACTTTTTACACGTTTTTTAAAACACCATAACGAAGGTAAATAAAAAAAAATCAGCTAACTGGGAATTTTTCTGCAGGTGGGTGATTTTAATATCTAAAATTACCGGAGTAGTAAGGAAGCCCTACAACGCACCTATATATTTTGTCTAATTCATAATCACACACTTATTTTCTGTACCGATCAAGCACTTTTATAAATGCTCGATTTAATTTTTTTTTTCGTTTTCAAAAAAGTGCTTGAAAAAATTAAGCATCGAGTATTAAGTAATTTAAAGAAAATTCCTAACTTCCTACATTACAGTACAAAAATCCAAAGTTCAAAACATATATTTCGTTTATCAAAATAAGATAAGGATAAATGACATATGTTTTGTTAAATGTTTAAAAAAATGTTTATTAAGCATTTAAATGAGCTTAAGTATTCCTAATGCTTAATACTCTTGTTGAAAATGCTTACGTGTAAGTCTTTATGCAAGTGCTCTAAAGTCTTAGGCATCAAGCCATGAGCACCTGTTTTACAAAGTGCTTTAAGTAAATTGCTTTAAGCTTTATAAGTGCCTAAAGCATTATTGCAAGCAGCACTGCTCAGCTCTGTTTATTTTATTATCACACCCATGCAGAGTGATGAAACCTTTGGTGTAAGATTCTGAATATTAAAAATAACCACAAAATTTGGTGGCTTGGTGTTTTGTGGTTATTTTTAATATTCAATCACATAATTAGGTATTTAAGTTTAAAAAAAATTATTAATTTTTTAATTTTTTCTAATAATTTAACATAAATAATATTGAAAATCGAAAAGAAAAAAGTTTTTAAAGCTATAGATAAATTACTAAAAATTAATAAAAATGTATAAAAATTAAAAAAATATCACGTGACTTCAAAACGCGCCAGGAATGTTTGTGACGTCGTTATGTTAAAATGTGTCTGCATTTGTTGGTATTTGTGTATATGTATTACACATTCTATCAAAAATAATACATTTTTAACTTGGTAACCATGGATACAAAGACCACAGATAACATAATGACGTCACACGCGTTCGGATTCTTTCGGCGCGTTATCGGAACTGAGTTTAAAAATTAATTTTTATTTAAATATAACTTTTTAATTAGTAAGCAAAAAAATAAAAAAAAAAGTTTTGCTATAAAACTTGTATGTGGTCCTTCCATTTAAGTAAAAAAAAAATTCATTTAAAAACCCAATTAGTTAATCATTTTCAGTCGCACACAATACGTCGAAATGATGTGAAAGTTATGACAGGTATGAAGACGCGTTGGACTGTCAATAAGTTTATAACGATTACGAATATTTTTGTTAATTTTTATAATGATTATTTATGTTTAACAAATCCGAAAGGTTCAGGTATATCAGTACAATTGTTTTTTCTTATTTAAAAATCGATTTCAATTTGAATATGTCGGCTACATTTATTACTCTACTACTCCAAAGTTAAAAAATCATGTCTGATGTAAGGTCAGATTCTGATGGTACTTATACTGCTCTCAAATTCTAAAGAAAATTAATTAGAAAGATGAAATTACGTAAATAATTTCTTTAGCGGTATTATATTTTCATTTTTTTGAATTATTTTTGTGTGTCTTAGAACAGACAATAAGGAATATACGCAATTTTGTGCATATTTTTTACTTATAATACTAGAAGGGCTTTTCTGGCAAATTCAACTGACATTTTTTAAATTATTTTAAAAATAATGGTTATGGAAGTCATATGTATGATTCTCTGCACGGACTATTTATTTTGAATGTACACTTTCAAGTTGGAATAACTTTAAGGTTTTACGTGATTGTTCAAACGGACGGTCTGAATTATAGTTTTATTTATATAGAAAGATATTTTGTTGTATACTCAATAGATGATATAAAAATTAGCTATCTCATCGTAGAGACGAAGTTCGCAAGTCAACATTTAGTTTTTTTTTATTTTTCCAATCTATTGTATGCGCTGGATATATCGAAACTTCGATAATGTCCTGCGCAGAAAAAAGTTTGCCACTGAAGTGTAGATGAAGTTTTAGCTCCTTTAGTTTCATAATAGCTTCTCAGTTTACTTCTTAGACTATACACTCATTGACTGCTCCAGTGTCAAGCATGACGTGTAACCATAGGAGCTACTTTTGAAATTTAAATTATCTGGTGAGCTACCTACCGACCTAAAACATTTTTATCATTTCACGCATTAACTATAAGATTGCAACATGTACAGATGCGTAATAAATTAAAGCATTTAAGTCCACATCTTTAATATACAATTATATTATTATCATTGAAAAAGAGGATACTTAATATAAAAACTAGGGTGCGGTTTTATGAAATCACGCTGTATATGAAAATTTATTGCCATAACCCTGCACGCTTTTAATTCGAAATAGCCAAAAATATATTATTATTTTGTTTACCTGGTTAGTGTATTTGCCATATGGCACATACACTATTGGCGTCGGTCGGATGGCGGGACCTAGGGGTCGGACCAAAATTTCTCGACGTTTCATAACCTCCTGAACACTTTGGCACCATTTTTGGAAATGTCTGTTTAATAATGTATATATATATATAGATATATATATTTATATATTTGGATATATATATATATATATATATATATATATATATATATATATATATGTGCGGGCAATAACTTTCGAAAGAGTTAATTGATTTTGACGAAATTTGGTAGGCACGTTGAAATCCATCACCCCACGAAGCCTATTTAAAATGGGCCCAATCGGACCATTTTAAGGGTGCTTTTTAGGGGTTGAAAAATGTTTTTGGGCCCAAAAATGCCGAAAAAATTCTCAGAATCGTTTCAAAATTGAAATTTAACCCTTTAGTAACGATTAAAATGTACTGCTAAAATTTTAATAAAATCGGCCCGACAGGACCTGACTTACAAATTTTATGAAAACACTAGTTTGCGGATAGTGCTTTACTTACTGAAGGGTGTATTTAATTTGGTACCGAGGTTGCATTCATAAAAATATTGAAATTAAGAAAAAAAAATATTATTTTAAGGGATGTATTAAGGGGTTAAATTTTTTATTTTGCCAAAAACAAACATAATAAAACCACAATGCCAGTATTAGCAAATACACTATATTGTCGGCAGGGTTTTGGCACTGCGACCCGAGTTTTTTTTAACTTAGCAAAGCTAAAAGTGCACACCCCGCTAAGTTTGACACTTTATGATAGTAAAATATTTTAAAAAAATCTGTAAATCGGTTGACCCTGCAGGCCATCCCTCGGACTTCCCGCTATTTTCAAGCTGATAACAACACTATTTTAATTTTTGAAAAGCTATAAATCCACCCTTTCCAACATTCCAGAGAATAATCACTTCCATAATCGAGGGTACGGCGCTTTCTTCATTATTGAGACGCTAAAATATTCCATAGATACAAAGCTGCGTGATCTAACATTTCAGAATGCTTGCAGATTTCAAACGGCGCTCTTCGATCCGTTGCATTATGTATTTATTATATTGATTTTTGCTCAAGTTACCGGTAGCGCACGATCAACGGTTTTTATTAAACGATATGCGACTTGAACGGTCCATGAGTCCATAATCGAAAGTTTACTCATTATATTTGTTGACTCTCCTGCTCTGACTTTGTCTTTGTTTTACAAATGAGGTCGATTTCATTATTCGCTGTCTTACCACAAACACGTTTGGTGTTTCGCGTCGGAGATTAAAATAATGAGTCATATTTGAATTTAAAGATGTGATCCTCAAGAATGGCTGGATGCTTAATTATTCTTAAAGCGCACCCTTCACTAGACGTAATATTTTTCCTACTGTTTTTAAAAGTTATAATCTTCTAGGTCCTAGGTTCCAGTTGTCATGAGATAGCAGTTTATTTACGTTTATATCTTTTCTTATATATAGGGATCACATTTTGTACACAGCATACTCGTACAACCAATTTAGCCCTGCAAATCGCGTGTCGGATCCTCAACTAGCTTTACATTTTCGCTTACTGCGCATGCCCTTTTTATATTAGCGCAATAATATATTGCCTCGTAAATTGGTTCAGTAGTTTCTGAGATAACCCGCGACATACAAACAAACTTTTCCTTTTTATTATAGTATTATAGATTGACTTATTAAATAAAAAAGATTATTGAAAATTTTTCGTTGGAAAGCAGCCAATATATAATTGATTCGAAACATATTGGAAAAAATCATTTTACCAACCATATAGTCACAGTCAGGATTTTAACCTGAACTTTTCCACTTTCGTGGCGGAATGAGCTTACAGTACTCAACCGTGACATGCTTACCAAACTAATATTTTCCTTATATGCTTCGGAATCAATAGATCTTCACTACATGCGAGTGTTAATTCAATATAGCTAGGTTGTAGAAGTGAATCTTCGTACTAGCGAGAGCTCATCATGAAAGTGAAAATTGTTTCAAATACCCTTAATAGGGATACACTAATAGTACCTAGATATATCAATGTTATAGATAACCAATGATTGATATTACTACATAATATTCTAGAAATATTTATTATATCTTGTAGACATCGTAAGATAATCTACATGTTAGATACATACATAACACACAGTATAGAAATCAACCAACGAGTTTGATTTTTTTAAAGATAAATTAATAAGATTTATCTTAAAAACACTTGGAAATAAGTCCAATCTTAAATACACGTTTTCTATGATATAAATCTTATTAACTGTTACGTTTTCTATGGTGTAACGGAAGAAAATTTCTGAATATTTGCTCATTTAATGCGACGATTTAAAATATAAAATTTAAATTGACAACGTACCTAATAAAATCTGTGAAGTTTTAGATACTTACTAAATAATTGATTTTTATATCCCTGGTCGTAAATTTTTTTTTTATAGCTTAAATTCCAATAAATTCGCTTATAGATTTGAGCGGTCATTAGTCCATTCATCGTTTGTATTTGGCTTCCGCTGTATTTGAGAATAATCAGTGTATGATAACATAACGATAGATATCATGGTTTGTTCAAATACTCGTATAAGCATACGTAATATGTGGAGTCAATATGACTAATTAACATGTGTTGATGCCGTGTCACTCACTCACTCTCTTGTTCTGTCGACCTATAAACACATTGCCGATTCAGGGCTACCAAAAACGACAAAGTGTTCTTGATGTATAAAGTATGATGAACATATTTACGGCCACCCGCCTTCCAAGAACAATATATCTCAGTCTAGAGTGAATTCGGCAGATGAGATGCCTGGACTATAGCGAAAACCAGGGAGTGTATAAAGGTTAAGGAGAGCAAACTGTGTACACTAGACATGGGCCAAAAATCGAGAATAATTTTTATAGATTTAGTCGCTAAAAGCGCTGCGAGAAGTTGCGACCGAATGTTCACGTAAAAAATAAATGCAAATTTTTATTATCAAAGTCACGTTATGTGCATGTAAACAAATAAACAATGACATGTGATTCGTATTTCGTATGGTTCATATCTTGGAGTTTTCAAACTTAGTCTATGGTTCTTAAACTAGTTAGATTCCAACTGAGAACAGCGCTACTTGTGGCACTTTTTCAAACTGCGAAAATCTGCAACGATTTTTGCGCCTCACGCTTTGCTTTACAGGCCACGGATATTCCTCTTCTTAACCTTTGTACTCCATGGCGAAAACTGAGACGACAGATATATGAGTATAACCATTATGCTGGCATCTGTGATACTTAGTATGAACTATAAACGACCATTGACAAAATCAAACCGAGATCAGAACCAAAGATATTTACATATAAAAATCCGCGAGTGTTACGCACTCACCATTTTATACATCTTCTGATCAATTTTCTGGACCTATTTTTTAATTACCTACTGTAAGAAATTTCGTTACTATATAACTGCTTTTATTATGTAAATGACTTTTATAAATTGCGTATTTTTTGTATTATAAACAGAGACTTTGTTTTTTATACGGACTTTTAAAATAAAACTAGCCGTCCTTTTATGCTGTAAATCCAGCAATTAATCAACTTATTTTTAAAACACATTACGTGTAAATGTTTTTTAACATTAAATTAATAATAATTTCTTCCTTTTTTTTTCTTTGTATTCAAATTATTTACTGTTTTTTTTGATAACCTAACACAAGTATTTAACTATCACTTGACATAATTCAAATTGTTTTTTCAAAGCATCCTTATAATATATCATCTATCTTGTAACGTTAAAAATCGATTTTTTGAAATTAGAATTTTAACTCTTAAAATCCACTTATCGCAATTTTGAGACCTTACTGCACAGATCTGTACTGCGAGTTCTTTTCAAATGACACTTCGATCTCCAAAATCGGTCCAGTAGTTTAGGAGGATATAGCCGCACAAAAAAATGCCTGGTCTATAATGATAGATATACATGCGCCCAAAATGTCTGAACAGTTGCTGTACCTACTATAATTTTAATTCAAGTACTAACATCATGCGTTCTTTGAAGTGTGATTGGAAGTTGAATTCATTTTTTCGGTAAAATTTGTTAAATTTGCAAAGTAAAAATGTTCGATAAACGAATTGAGTGTGGAAATTTATTAGTCTGTTAATGTTCGTCAAAATAAGACGATATTTAAAGATACTTGAATGGGATATTTGCTAGTATAATTTAAAGTGGAATCCTTGTTTCGTACAACAATTGTTTGTAGACAAATAGAGTATAGTTAATCATATAAGTAACTGGATATACAACATGACAAGATAGACTAGTGAACTCCCTCTTCGCCCTCCTTCTCTATCGCACACATTAATGACTCCTGTCGTCTGCACGGATCTGACACACACGACCCGACACAATCAGTACTGCCAACGTGACAACGCCAATATAATTAAGTCTGACATACTCAAAATTTAAATGTTAAATAATAATATTGATTTGCAGTAGGGTTAATAATTTTAACACTATCAAAGCCATGGACAAACAGTATAGTAAGTATGAAGATCCATTTTGTTTTTAACCGACTTCAGAAAAGGAAGAGGTTATCAATTCGACCTGTATGTATTTTTTTTAATGTATCTAAACTCAGGAATATGGCTGTATCGAGTTGACTGATTTTGACTCCGTTGTGTTTAGGAAGATATCGAGGTCGTCTCATATAATTTTCACTTAAAAAGGTTCAAATAAAAAGTGAAAAATGAAACTGTTTATAAAAAAACTTTTTAACAAAAAAAAAAAAAACCTCCTTCAAAAAGCCGCTAACTACACTACACTTTTTAACCGACTTCATATTTTATGAAATTGGCGCAGACCTCAAAATTTCATTATTTTCCTCTTTTTAGTGGCTTTTTGAAGGAGGTTTTTTTTTTGTTTAAAAATTTTTTATTTTTTACTTTTTAGTGTCAAAAAGTGACATTTATACCTTAAGGAATCACACGCCGTTACTCACTTTTATTAAAATCAGCCGAACTACTGAACCAATTTTGATGAAATTTCTATATGGGACCAATCTGAAAATATATCCTTTCAAATAAAAAAAGAATTTTCCAAATCGGTTTATAAATGACGGCGTTCTGAGGTAACAAACATAAAAAAATACAACCGAATTGAGAACCGCCTCCTTGTTTTGAAGTCGGTTAAAAAATAGAACCTCTTTCAAAAAAGCCGCTAAAAAGAGAAAAATCATTAATTTTTGAAGTTGATGGCAATTTACTATAGTAAAAAATGTTTTCGTAATTAAATTGACTCTAAATTTTTTCTCTTTTTAGCGGATCTTTTTGAAGACAGTTCTGTTTTTTCTATAAAATTTTTTTATGAAAATAAAATTATAGTTCTGTCTGCTTGTTCGGCTTAGCGCTGCAAAAACAGCAGGGAGAGGGAACTTTTAGTACTATATTATTCGAAATTATATCGTAGAATAAGCCCAGATAACCGTGACACTTGGTGGTTTTTACAAAAAAAAAGGAAATATGCCCAATGTTCGTTTAACAGTAAGGCGACGAACACCACTGTTTCTCATAGGACCCATTGTGTAGCTGTAGTTAAGCACGAGGCGGTACATGGCGGGCGGTGGGACGGGTGAGCGAATCGAGTTGGGGGCGCCGCTTTCATACACTCCTGTTTTATGAAACTTGATGTGAATAACGACATACGGAGGCCATAATTTGCCAACACTCTTCCTGTCTGCAGTTTCTCTCTTATCTGCATACATAGAGGTACCTTTACACGATTCAGGGATGACAAAACATGCATTCAAACTGCTCAGGGAATGCGTTGCCTCACGCCTATGTTCGAATACTAACTCTAATTGTTACGATACAGATGCCAATTACCTCATTTTTCGAGAGTGTATGATCTACAATCGTTTTTCACTCTAATTCATATAAAAAGTCTTTTTTGCCATACTCACAACATAATAGTTAGGTACTTTCGATGTATGCGTATATATAGCGACCATTAATGACCCATTTAACAGGCAGGTATGCGGAAAATGGTTAACTTTCTGCACTAGCGCAGAAAATAACGGTTGCCATAGCAATTTCTGTTTATTCGCTCTATACGCCTGCGTATACGCTTGCGTGCGCCTGTCATTACTTACTTGCACGATCTTCGCGACACAATGTGGAAGGAAAGATGGCGACGCAAATGAACTGCCAGAATTTTTTGAAAATGACGTGAAAAGTAGGTATTTTGTAGTGGATATGGCAAAAAATACCATATATGTCTCGAACGTAATGGTATTACGGCTCGTGTGGCTGTATTTTGCGCCGAAGCATTTGAGTGATCTCAGTGACACGATTAAACATAATATCCATAGAAATAGTTTGAAAGCTCTATATTCACCACTATTGGGATCCGTCAGATGGGTGGAGTTTAAAAAACATGGTGCAGATGGGGAAAATTTCATATATGGGGTATACTTTTGCGTGTAATTTTGTGATTGATAAGAAATGATAAAATATATAAGTGCAATTTGCGATTGAACCGGTACGAATCCTAAACAAAGGAATTTCATTGAAGGAGAACGGATTCTTAAAGCCGGGCATATTATCAAATGTCAGAAATATAACGAGAAAAATGCATGAATAATGAGCTGTCAAAAATAGTCATCTTTACGGTATTTTGCTTAAAAGAATAAAAATTAAAAGAAAATCTCCACGAAATTAATCATCCGTTCAATGATTCTTTAAGGCTGGGTTAGGTGAAAAATGTAAACACATAACTGCAACATAATATGTTATATTGTAATAAGTAGGTAAGTTACTAACCTCAAAATATTTTTATACACATAATTTTGTCAATCAGAGATTTAACTATTGTAGTACAGTATGATAATAATGAGTACATCTTTTAATTAATATAAAATATTTTTTTAATTCATAAATTCAGTTTTTCCACATGTCATTAGAAAATAATTCGCTGTAAAGTAAGCTTTACCAGGCAATAATTTATAGTGTTTAATCCCATGATATTAGAAAACGCCGCGAAGTCCATTTTCGATAAACTTTTTGTTTATTTTACTTGTTTTATTTTTGTAATAAACAATTTCACGATAAATTTGCACTGTTAACATGTAAAATTTTCCCTCGTTTTGAGTACAATTTTTTGCCACCAGATGTCATATGCTCATTTGATGGATCCCAGTCGATAAACTACTAGTGGTAGAAGACTTTTGTAATGTCTTTTGTAATAATTAGCAGATGGAAGACAACGGATGTTTGAATCCTGTGCCTTTTCCTTTTAACGTGAATAACGTCTAATGCCTCCTACTGGGGTGGGCATTTTAGAAATATTAGATGTAACGGAAATAGTTGGAAGTGGTTGACATGTGAAACAAACACAGCGTATATATTTATGTTATGGTTTCAAACACAGTAAGTCAGGTGGCCGTATGGAAAAGTACGAATTTACCGACAGGTACAAACGCCAAGCCCAGCTTCGAATCCCGAAGACTTTTAATATTTTATTTATTTATTTTTAATAATGAAAATATATAGGTAGGTACTTATTGGGTAAGAATTTAAAATATTTAAAAAAATACAATTATTTTACTTATTTTATTTAAAGAACGTTTGATTTTGTAAGATAAATAAAAGTGGTTTCTGTCCACGACAACGAATACAATTATTTGTGTTTAACAGTATTCACGACATTTGTCTGTACCCGCGATACAGGACCCATTTTTGTTTTTTAATAGGAGCAATAAACATTTATTTATTCGCTATGTGCATGACCTTGAGTGGCTATAGAATAGGACTTATAGGGTGGGGAAAAGTGGACAATTTTGTAGGACTGAAGAATGGAAAAAATCCGAAAGGGAAATTTAAATTGTGTGCAAAGTTATAAAAATAGAATTAAAAGTACTTACCTCTTCTATAATATATTATTATTATTAATTAAATAATGCATTTTATATTTGTAATATAAATCAAAACAGCTGTATTGTATGATCCGCTTGCACATTACATTTAATATTTATTAAAAAAAAGATAACGTCTAATAATAACAAATTACCAAATATAAAACATCGTGTAAATTTTCTATCCATAGTGGAAATGTCGGGTATCACCTGCGCCATATTCATTTTACTAATTTCCTTGTAACTCTTCAAACTCTGAAGTGAAATTTAAACGCTGACGATGGAAATGACGGATATCGTCACGTTGCCTACACCATATAATTTTTCTCATCAGCCAAGAAGCTTCCGATAACTCATTTAACTTCCAAGTGCATTTTAAACGTTGACGGTGTAAGTGACGGGTATATATATATAGCACATTTAATTTATAAGCCTATATAACATTTTTATGCCGATCGGATATTTGATCCGTTATCCAACTCCTGTAATATCAAAGGCGTGCTCTGACATTGGTGAATTCTGACAGCCATTGTATATTTGGTGCGCCGCTAACACATATCAACGCGGTATAAGTTTTCTTTTGTGTTTACATAAAACAGGTCGGCCTTACTGACGGACTCTCGGTTTTTACAAGTTAAGCAGTTGTCATAAAGCGAGAATATAGAAAACTAACTAAAACACAATTATTTAAGAGAAAGATTAAGAGTTTTTTAATAATATTTAAATGAATTGTAATTTATTTCGCTCGCAAAAATATCGGTTTTGACGTAAAGCCTAGCTTAAACACTACGCTATACTTAAAGTTTTGGTATTAGGTATTAAACAGATAATAATAACTTAGACTTCTTTTTATTCAGTTTATAATGTTCTATATAAATCAACTGGAAATGTTTAACGGAGTAAATCAAAGTCGTCGGTTGATTTTGCATGAAAAATACTCTTGTATGGGAGCGCTACTTTCATTTCAATTAAAAATCAAACAGATAACTACAAAGAGTCGAATATGTCAAAAGTTAGAATAATATTGTAGTTGATTCATATTCATTATTAAAATACAGGAAATAATTCTTAAGTAAATGGACAAAATTATTTGTTTTATGCAAGCTTAAATCTTGTTCAACGTTCCGTCGAATGATTCTCGGCTTTCTCAAGTAGATACTAAATAAAAAAAGTGAACTGTCGTGGGACGCCTGGCAGATGTGAAACATTTTCATAGCTCTTCCCCTGCGAAGATAATTAGTGAAAGAATTTTTAGAATCGGTTCAGTACTTACAGAGATAAAAATTTATGATTTATTACGCCTCCCCCCCCCCGTGAGAAATTTCTCCCACTGCGGAGATAATCAGTGAAAGAATTTTTAGAATCGGTTCAGTAGTTCCAGAGATAAGAATTTATGATTTATTATCCCCCCAGCGACCCCCGCGAGAAATTCTCCCCCTGCGAAGATAATTAGTGAATAATTTTTAGAATCGGTTCAGTAGTTCCAGAGAAAAAATTTAAGATTTATTACCCCTCCCTCCCCGCGAGAAATTCTCTCCCTGCGAAGATAATTAGTGAAAGAATTTTTAGAATCGGTTCAGTAGTTCCAGAGATAAGAATTTATGATTTATTACCCCCCCCCCCCCGCGCCCCCCGCGAGAAATTCTCCTCCTGCGAAGATAATTAGTGAAAGAATTTTTAGAATCGGTTCAGTAGTTCCAGAGATAAGAATTTATGATTTATCCACACCCATTTATCCCCCCGCGATCCGTGAGAAACTCTCCCTGCGAAGGTATTGAAACAGCAATACACACAGATAATCACACACACACGTAACATAGCGACTGTGTAACAGTGTTGTGCGGGAAGACGCGACGTAACATTCAAACGATCTTACACCCGCGCCATAAGATATTTCACATCAAAAATGACATAATGATATCGACTTCGGACCAATTTCATTCAACACATAATTACATAATAAACACCTGATTATTTAAATTTTAAATAATTTAAAAGTTAGTTTCATAAACTGGCTATGAGTTATTAGATGTTTTGCTTGCAATCAGCACGCACACCAAGCCCGGTTCTATGCATTAAGGCGACTGCAAGAAGGCAAGCTCAAGAGTTAGCAAGCAGGCAGCGTGCGGTGGCGGTTCGTGTTATCTCCGTTGTGAGAAGTTCTGCTGTAAAGCGGAATGAGATGGGTCTCTTGTAAAGCTCTATAATGTAATTTAGGTAACACACTGACTGCTACACCAGCGTGATGTAAAACGCAACGACCACGCCCACCAAATTCCGACGACTCTCATCGACTACTGAACTAAACTGAACTTCTGTTTATTCGATATGTGCAAGACCTTGAGTAGTTATAAAATAGAACTTACAGCGCCCATGGTGGCGAAAAGTGGAACATTTTGATGGGCTTAAAACATCGACAGGTTACGTGTGTGAAAACATGAAAAACAAGCGAAAGGGACATTTAAGTTGTTCAAAGTTGTAAAAATACAGATCAAAATTCCTTTTTTATAATTTTTTATTGGATGATGCATTTTATATTTTCATTTGAATGAAAAATGCAATAATTTACGTTTACTAGGCTAAGTGTACCTATACGTAGCGAATATATTATAGAAACTTTTTAAAAATTATAATTTTATAATTTAACGCCCTAAACGATGTTTTTTGTTCTATCTCGATAACTTTAGACATTTTTAAATTATAAGCATTTAAGTTGAAGCGAATTGAATGAAAAATTGCCAAATAGAAGAAAAAAACTGTTTTTGAAGTAAACTTAAATGCTTATAAGTTGAACATTTTTTAAGTTATCGAGATAGGACAAAAAACATCGTTTAGGGCGTTAAATTTCCTATGGATTCCTAGACGGATTTTTTTTGTATTCGGTATGGAAGGTACTCGAAACGCAAGGTTATTAGAGTACAGGTTGCCTCATTCCATCTGACCAATCAGCGTAAGCGCGTGAATGACGTCAGCTAGAATTTAGTTTAAATCAAGTATAAAAATTGTTGAAGATTATGCTTATTTATATTAGGTGCTTCGTGCAGATTTTTTCTTAAAATTGGCAGGAAACAATAAATAGAAGAATAGATGTTAAAAAATAGGATA
Organism: Mongoloraphidia duomilia; assembly: GCA_039654895.1. Classification (NCBI taxonomy): domain Eukaryota; kingdom Metazoa; phylum Arthropoda; class Insecta; order Raphidioptera; family Raphidiidae; genus Mongoloraphidia; species Mongoloraphidia duomilia. The sequence continues at coordinate 28,398,806 of CM077522.1, forward strand.
ATTTTTATTTTTATTACAAAATTTAGGTTTTAACATCTATAATATAAACAAACAAAAAATTAAATAATGCTCAAGAAATGGCAGATCTTGTTAATTACCTATTTTTTTAAATTTAAGAAACGAATAGAATTAACTAACAAATTGATAAATTAATTATTAGTGTATTTGCCATAGAATATGGCACATACACTATTGGCGTCGGTCGGATGGCGGGACCTAGGGGTCGGACCAAAATTTCTCGACGTTTCATAGCCTCCTGAACACTTTGGCACCATTTTTGGAAATGTTTATATATATATGTATGTATATATTTATATATATATATATATATTTATATATATATTTATATATATATGTGTGTACACGATAACTCTCGACAGACTTAATCGATTCAAACGAAATTTGGTACACACATTGGAACCCATCACCGCAAGAAGCCTATTTAAAATGGGCCGGATCGGACCATTTTCAGGGTTGTATTTAGGGGTTCCAAAAAGTTTTTGGGCCCAAAAATACCAAAAAAATTGTCAAAATCGTTTCAAAATTGGAATTTAACTCTTTAGTAAAGATTAAAATGTGCTGCTAAAATTTTAATAAAATCGGCCCGACAGGACCGGACTTTCAAGTTTTATGAAAACACTAGTTTGTTGATACGGATTTACTTATGGAAGGGTGTATTTAATTGCGTGTACTGATAAAATCCATGTCTAATATTGAAATTTAGAAAAATTTAATTATTTTAAGGGATGTATTAAGGGGTTAAATTTTTATTTTGTCAAAAAACAAACTTAAGTTCACATAATAATGCCACAATGCCTGTATTAGCAAATACACTATATTGTCGGCAGGGTTTGGCACTGCGACCCGAGTTTTTTTATCTTTTATATTCACAAAATATTAAAAATAACCACAAAACATCATAACACTTAACAGCTATCGCAAAATTGACAACTTATCATATTTTTTTCACTAACAGAAGAATCATGTTTCTATTAGGTATTGAAAAAACATATCACACTACCATGGTTACTGTGATTTTTATTTCCAAAAATTAGCAGCGTCCATGGTCTGATCTTTTCTATTGAAGTGAGCAAGCATGGTATATTCTGAGTGACGTCATCCCCCCACTGCTATCTATCGGAATGAGGCAACCTATACTCTACTAACCTTGCTCGAAACGCGTGTTAAAAAGAACACGTAAAACTCTGTGATGATTTCAACTTTGACTGTATAGCTTCTCAATTTTTAAAGATATCGAAATGGGATAAAAAGCACGGTTTAGGGCATTCCTTGCTTTATGAACATAGTTATTTTCAATTTAAAATTCGATGAAGAACACAATAAATAAAGCTATTGAAAAGGACTTAACATTATAACAATTGGTTACCAAGGTTACAAAAAGTGCGTAATTTTCAAGAAGCTGTAGCGCGCTTACCATTAGTACCACAGAAAAGTTGTGGAAATAAAAATTGTAGGAAATGTAATTCTCTTTAAAACATTACATATGGAAGAATTGCTTAAGTCGACCGTTTCTGAGATATTTCGAAAAAAGTAATAAAGGTGGTAAAATTTCGTGGTTTTTTCAAGATGGCGGATTTTCCCCCAGAGGGATTTTTTTGGGAAGTTTGGGATATCAATCAGAACACTATTCTTTGACATTTCCACCAATTTTTAGCTTGAGGTTTCAAATGTCCGGGTTAATGTTTAATTATACCGTACTAATAGTCGCCATTTATCTATAAAGTTGTGTTCAGAATTACTTACCGGTAAGTTTAGAATAGACACTTATGATCATTGCTATCGAGCGTCTATAATCTATTTCTATCTTGTAAGATCAGAATTTCAAATTTCGGAAAGATATTTTATTATAATTCAGTAATGCTTATAGAAAACGATGGAGGACAGTGTGGTCCAGTGGTTAGCGTCGCGGCTTCGGGATCAGACTGTCGTGGGTTCGAATCCCGCCTCCGCTCATGGATGTTTTGTGTTGTCATATAGTTTTAAGTGTGTTGTTATTTAATGAAATCAAGACGCTAATGACCTAATTTGTCGATGCGTCTATAATTTACAATAAATAAAATAAATAGAAAATCATGAATTCAGTGAATTTTTCACGCTTCTAATCAGTGAAGCAAGTATGTGGCTTCTCTGGATAGAAGCGTGAAAAATTGTTGGGGCTTCGAAATTTCCGAACTTGGAAATATGCAGAGGGCGGGTATATGCTTGTCGAATGTGCGCTAATCTCTCGGTATGCTTTTGAAAAAAAATTTATATTCATAAAAATAAGCTAAAGTACCTAAAAGCAGCATGTCTCGAATTTAAATTGTGAATAGTATTTTTGGAACAGGGATGTGCGAAGAATTTGAATTGTGAATTAAAGACGCTCGACAATAAAGGTCATTAGCGTCTGTGTGTGCGAAGAAGTGATACTCAAATGTTAGACCTTCGCTAAAATGAGATGCAGTTTTTGAGAACTTTGGTAGTCGCATCGTTAGAGTGAGTACTACTACAGATTGTAGGATTGCCCCGGGTTAGAGCAAAAGTGCATCAGCTTTAATGGCAGTTGTGTCAACAGTGAAAACATCTGCTTCACCACTCACTGGCTTTGCACTGCATTCGCAGACGACCACAACTCTTTAATGGCCGACGTCTGTGTGGTTTGCACATCCACACTGCAAGCAGTTTTTTATTTTGAGGTCACCAACTGCCAGGGTTTTAAGACTAAGTATACCATTTCGTATTTTTAGTCAGACACTCAGAACACAAAAATAGGCTATTTAAATATTTATTAGTATCGGATATATTAATTATGTATTGAATGTCACAATGTTTAACAAAATTGTTACGATATAAATGACATGCGAGTATGATGATTATTCTGGTTTGTGAAAACAATCGGGAATTTGTAAATGACGTAGGATAAAGGTAGTTATGCCTGAGTTGGTGGTGGTGTCTAGGAGGCGTGAAAGAATGACTGTTACCACAAACCACTTTAGTGGTTTGTGACTGTCACCGAGGGAAATTATAAATTGCAATATACAACGTGATTCTGTAATGAGTACCATAAATGATACAGGATGTACCTACTATCAAAATAATACGAAAACCAAGAATAACTTTTTTTCCAAAAGTGCTTCTCTAACAAGATACAGGGTGTTAAAGGGTCGATTTGGAGAACACTTATTTGATCGTATCTTTTAACTGGGTTGAACAATTTAATTCATTTTTGGTAGACATCTACTACATAATAAGGACCGTAAACGGACAAAATTTTGTTGCATTTGAACAACCCAGTGGCGTAGAATTGGGGGTCATGTGACACTTTTTCCCCCCAAAAAAGTTGCTGTTGGGTTTTTTCCATTTTTCTTTGGTGTTTTAGTATTATTTGTTCAAATACAACAAAAAAGGTACACTTGTTTCATTTGCCCAGAAGCGTCCGTTTCCGAGATATTCTGACTTGCGTGTCACTATGTGAAATACCAGACTGCAAAGTTATCACAGAAGAAGTTTTATTAACAAACAAATAAAATAATTATTAATTAATTCAACAATGAATTTTAATCCACAAGGCATCCACTAGGTAGCGAATAGTATTTCTTAACATATCAGTCAGCATATTATGCCATCATGATTGTTAAACGTCAAACGATTGTTATAAGATATATATATGTTATATATATATGTTATAAGATATATAATATCATATATAACAATCATGATGGCATAAATATGCTGACTGATATGTTAAGAAATACTATTCACTACCTAGTGGATGCCTTGTGGATAAAAATTCATTGTTGAATTAATTAATAATTATTATATTGTTGTCCACAATTACCTAACTCATATATTGTCATTTATTTAAAACGGCTTGTACGAGCCATTTGAGTTAATAATATTTAAGTTTCGATTGTAACTTAAAAATAAATCGGCTCTCGCATGAGATGTGATTTAGTATTGAAATAGGTAAATATGGGAAGGAACAGATTTCACTTTCGGGGCACTGTGTGAGTAAATGGCAACTCAACCAGCCGGAAACTGGGAATTTCAGGTTCAAGTCCTGACAGTGGCTTCTGATTTTTTCCTTATATATCTTATAACAATCGTTTGACGTTTAACAATCATGATGGCATAATATGCTGACTGATATGTTAAGAAATACTATTCACTACCTAGTGGATGCCTTGTGGATTAAAATTCATTGTTGAATTAATTAATAATTATTATATTGTTGTCCACAATTACACATATATTGTCATTTAAACAAATAAAATACTTAAAGTCGAATACATCTAGGTAATAAAGTTTAATTAACAAACAAATAAAAATTAGTAAGAATAAAATTAAAGTAAGTTTTCAATGTGTCCTCCATTGGAACATGACCCCCAATTCTACGCCACTGGGTTGTTCAAATGCAACAAAATTTTGTCCGTTTACGGTCCTTATTATGTAGGAGATGTCTACCAAAAATGAATTAAATTGTTCAACCCAGTTAAAAGATACGATCAAATAAGTGTTCTCCAAATCGACCCTTTAACACCCTGTATCTTGTTAGGGAAGCACTTTTGGAAAAAAAGTTATTCTTGGTTTTCGTATTATTTTGACAGTAGGTACACCCTGTATCATTTATGCTACTCATTACAGAATCACGTTGTATATTTAATTGTGTTTAATAATGTAAATACTTATGTATTACTTGTGTCCGATTTGGAATTATTGTTCATGATGAATTATTTATTGATGAGTTTGTTATTGAGCTCATATTGTCGTATATTGATGGTAAAATATTAAAACTAATTGTTACTCTTGTAAAATATCGTGTCGTTATTTTGTGATATTGCGATCAGCTTTGGCGACTTTTCCCCTATAGGATTAGGAATCAGTAATCCGTTGGTTGTTGTACATCTTCCGATTCTGGCGCCCAACTAAATAAGTAAGTACTTGATATTTTTTTAACAGCTTAGTACAACTACTAATAGGCCAAGATCGTCTTAGTGATATTTTGATTGAACATTTAATTTTGTTGTGTACCCACCCTTCGCGACTGCAGCTACCGGCAAACTATATACATTGGAGTTGCTTGTGTGGGCAACGCAAATTTGTTGAATATAACAAAGTACCTATTGATTTATATTAGAAATCGTGTCCATCGTGATTATAATAAAATTAAGCAAAATCGCAGGATAGTGGACAATATATTGATATTAGCAATTATGACAAGTTCAGACACTGTTTTAAAAATTTCCTTAGATCACAATGTTTTTATACAATGAATGATATTTTAGATTTAAAATTTGAATATGTCGGCTACATTTGTTACAAAAGGATACGCGACTACTCCAAGGTTAAAAAATCATGTCGTCAAGCTAAATAAGACCGTTTAAAAATATTGTGTGCGATTTTTTTAAATATATTATATGAATTTTTGCTCTTAATTTGAGTAGGTACAATGGGAAAACAAAAAGCGAGCTATAGAAGAAGAAGACATATAAAGCGGAAATTGAACAGATATCTTTCTGAAATACGGATTAATCTATAATAATATTGGAGGCAAAAATTTTTTTTTATTCGGCCTCAAATTTTTCGTTTCCGCGATATTCAATAAAAAAATATATGGTATTTTTTGCCACACCCATTATAAAATAACTACTTTTCACTTCATTTTCAGTATTTTCAAAAAAATTTGACAGTTAATTTTCGTCGTTAATTTCATTTTTATAGTAGGATGTGAGCACGCATAATAGCAATAAACATAAATCACTATGGAAACGACTTTATTTTTCACACACAGGTGTACGATGTAGTCATGGTACAGCTGACTTGTATTTTTATAAATAGAACACCCTTATTTTCAAGCCATCTCATTGCCCATTCGGAAGCCTACATAAAAGTGTTCCATTTTTGATATTTAGTTGTGATGTTGCCAAAATATTCAACTTTTTCTGCAAAATTTTACATTTGCGTTATCTACTACTAAAATACACACCGACCTCGCATACACGTTTTATACCTAAAAATATAAAATATAAAATGTGTATAGAGGAAAGCGAGCTCTATTCACATACCTAAATCAATCAAGTGCTGTATATGTATGTAATTTTATGTTGACCTGTCCACACTTCGACCTATAAAATCTCTATCTATCGATATACAGGATGTCCCAGAAGTAAGGCGTACAAATTATATTTTTCTTGTTTGATTTTCACGAAGACGGTTGTTTGTTATTTTTTTTTCGTTTAAACGGACAATCATTTTTACAAAATAATGTATCTACAACCGTGTTCAAAACTGTGTAACTATATACTTGAATTGTATATATGCGCTTTATCTTACGCTATTTGCGCCTAAAAATGAGATACCTTTTCTGAATCCGCCGAAAAATGCATGGTGTCACTTAAAATAAAAAAGTTATGTGTACTGGGAGACGGTTGGGGGCGGTGTAATCCTCCAAAGAAAGCGTGGAAATTTTTCGCGTGGAGACCCGGGATAACATATCATTGTGTCCTGTTTTCATCTTAGGATTACTATTTGAAATAATTAGTTTCGCTCAAATATTTTAACATTGTTGAAAGTAACGTAACTCAAATATTAAGTATATACTGTTGTACCAAAATTTAAAGAGTGACTCATGCACTTATACAGGCACAGTTTGTATGCTTAACATACATACAAGTTGTGCCTCACAAGTGCATGAGTCACTCTTTAAATTTTGGTACAACAGTATATAGTCTGTTGGATGAACGGCGGTGTTTAAACTGCACTGTGGTAGTGAGTTATGTATTGTAAGTGGATATCTAATGTGTGCTATGTTACACTAGTGCTGGGTTGCAGAAATCATTGTCAAAAAATCTGATTTTACAATGACCGTAGATTGGGACCACACATCAAGTCACGTATATTTCTCCATAAGAAAAGCATTGTAGAATTTTAAATCGATCCTGCTCGAAAAATAATTAATCGATTGAAACGATATTTTTTTTAAACTGTGTATAATACATGTATTTAAATTTAGCTTGAAACGCGATCCTTTTCTATATACAGGGTGTCCCAAAAAGAATGGGATATAAAGTAATAGCTGATTCCTTACAAAAAAATATTGCGATAGACCCCAACATGTCTATTCCGAAAGTTGATATTAAAAGAGATACAGGGTGTCAAAGTTTAATTTTTATTTTTATCATTATGATGCGGCATTTTAATAAGAAACATTGAATTTTTAAATAAAACTGTCAAAATTACCATGATAACGCCGCGCCGGCGTTTTCATAGCCACCTATGTTCATTTTCAAAATTTGCCATTTAAAACCACATTGCATCGATTACTTTAAGTATACCTTTTTTACGTAAAAATGACGGAAAAATCAATTTTTTAATTCAAAAAAATAGTACGAGTGCGTACAAAAAAGTTATGACTATTTGAATAAGTGAAGAGGTGTGTAAGTGGCGCCCCCTACAAGTAAGAGCCATACCAAGGTCAGATTTGAATTTCTCATGTTAAAAAATCCATATATACCAAATTTCATTAAAATGCCTAAATTATTTTAAAAGTTACTTAAGAAAATTAAAATTAAAAATTAAACTTTGACACCCTGTATCTCTTTTAATATCAACTTTCGGAATAGACAAGTTGGCGTCTATCGCAATATTTTTTGTAAGGAATCAGCTGTTACTTTAAGTCTCATTCTTTTTGGGACACCCTGTAGATCAATAATTTGTTTTTGTATGAGTAAAATCTAATGTTCTACATGACAGTGAGTTTGACAGCGTCATGTATAAAAATTGTAATTATATGATTACTTATAATCTAAGGCCATTGTCAATTCGAATTTTCTGACAATGTTTTCTGCAACCCAGCATCAGTGTAGTGTATAGACTAAAAGTAGCAATACTAATGGCTATGCACTAACTCCCGTTATTTGACTCACCGGAACTACAAGTGCTTCCATAGAACTTTGCCGATGGACACTCTATGCGTTATCGACTTCACTACACCTCGGTACAGCTGCCCCAGACCCCAGTAGTACCTACTGGATGCAATAACAATAATTTTAAGCTTAGACTTCAATGTATGGCTGGGTTCCGTTCGTAAAAGATCTGTCGCAATAAATGCATGTAAATATAGAATGTAAGTCAGTGGAAAAGTAGTTGGTTACAATTCAGGCGTCTCAAAATTAATAATAATATAATATTATTTTATTGTAAAATCTAAACCGAGATCTATAAATGCAAAGCATTTTTATGAAAATAACTCAATTAAATATAATACAGTTTAAATTTCACATCTAAAGTTCATTACATTAGAACATTTACCTAATTTTCTGCATTTAAGTATCTACTTTGATATGCTCGAAGGATGAACCCAAAGTTTTTATAAGCGCGGTTGTAAGGTTCCTGGATTTTTGAGAGTAACGTAACGTAAAGATGTTACTTCTCTGAGGTCTGTGGTTGAGGTTATTTTTTTAAGAAATAATGTAGTGTTGATTCGAGTTTTTCTCTTTTTTTCTTTGAGAATCTCAGAATTGAAGTCACGTCAAGATGAGGGTCTTCATGGCTGAAAGTATGCGTTGTAGTTTTTCATAGATTTTAGAGGAAACGCTTCTTTTTTTCATAATTTTCTTTTCTTTATGATAATTTTAATCTGAAGCAATCAATGAATTTTCTGAAAATGAATCGTCGTAAACCGAGGGCTCTTCCATTTACTAATGTGTAATGTAATATAGACAAAATATTGAAAATCCTCGTTGTTTGTTGCTGGGATATGGATTTATCTCTGGGATTGAGAAAGCCTCATGAATGAATGTTGGGATAAATTTAACTCTGTAAGTATTTTTTTGTCTTGTTTATATGGTTTTTTTTCTCGATTGTTGTAAGTAAAAAAAATATATATTGGAAAAAACTAACAATCTATCTCAGAGGAATCGTCAGAAGGAGACAAAATGTTAAATTTTTCCATATTTCAGTTCCTTTTAATCCCACATGGGAATATAAGTTTACGGACGGCCAACGCATTCATCCCTTGGCGATGTAAATTGAAATATTTTATTTAAAATAATATTTCGCTGCTGCTTTCGACGTATATTGAAGTCATCATGAGGCACTTGAAACTGTAAAAGATATGCCAATAGACATTGGGGAGAATATACCGTTAAAGGTGCTAAAAAATTGAAACTTTCATCAAATTTATAAGACCTTTGTACCTCATGTGTTTAGTGTGTGTTTAAAATAATGTAGGGGAGAATATCCTTTAAGATATTAAAAATTGAATTTTTATCAAAATATTTGGACCGTTTTAGCTCACATATTGGATGTGTTTAAAATCTCCTCTTATATATAAAACGCAACGTGTTTCTATATCTGTTTGTCCGCTTATAACTCGAGAACCACTGAACTCATTTGCATGGTGTTTTCTTTCCCACGCAGGTACATTGTCTGACCAGGTTTAAGGTTATGTTTAATTAAATTTGGTTGCATAGTTTTCAGGTTATAACAATATTTGTCTAAACGGATGATACAAAAACTAGAATTTTCCACATATTTTACGCATTTCTTAAAATTTTCGGTGACTACAAATGTTTTGTCCGTAACAAAGTTTGTAATTGGAACTGAAAATTTTTTTGGAGTGCAGTAGTCAAGAGTTATAATCATTTTTTGCTTGCGATTAATAAGAAATCTATTTTCTATAGGGAAGAACAAAATCGAAGTCGCAGGCAAAAGCCGGTAATGTCAATAAACATAAAAATTTTGCAAATAGAAGCTGAGTAGATTATCGTTAACTGTAAAAAAATTGAACCCTGCATAAAATAATGAACTTAAGAGTATTCTCTATCGGAAGTTACCCCCTGCACTTTTCATCTCAAATTCTTTCCCCTCGCCTAAAACGGTTACAACTCTCCCGACGCTATTTTTAAAGCTAAATGGTTCGGGTAAACGTTAAATGAAGGACCAAGAATTGTACATTACAGATCCTTCAGACGAAAAATTGAAAAACATTATCCTGGGAAAACTTACACTTTTTTAAAATTTACGTAATCTTTCACACGTAGCCAAAACTTTTTTCAAAAAAATTCGCCTGTAGGATCTGTAGTGTGATTTTTGGTTTTTCATTTAGCGTTCACCCGTACCCTCCAGCTTTACAAATAGGATCGGGAGAGGTGTAACCGTTTTTAGGGCGAGGGGAAAGGATTTAAGATGAAGTGTGCAGGAGATAACTTCCGGTAGAGAATATATACTCTTAATAGGTCGCATGTCGATATACGATTTTAATTAATAATATGTTCTACTTTCGCTTCAAAACGTTTCTGGAACATCCGTAGTATATTTTCCTAGCCATCGTACGTCATATACATAAAAACAGATGAATTCGGCACAGATAAAGCGCGGCGCTCTCCACGATTCTGTTTTGTTTGTATGAGTAGCACGCAAACTTTTGTTATTAGAAATTATGTTTGCTATTTGATGCAATTTTTTATTATTTTCAGAAACAGTTTCTAATTATGAGTTAGTTTACATAATAGATACAATATTGTTAAATAGATTTACTTTTAAGATCCGATGCGAAAGGGGCGTTATAGGTTTGAAGCCTTTGTCTATCTATCTGTCTGTCAATATCTGCAGTCTGTGAGATCGTAGCTCTAAAATGGATGAACCGATTATAATGTGTTTTTTTCTGTTTAAAATCTGGTATTTTCGAGATGGTTCTTAGCCATGTTTGATGGAAATCCGTTCAGCCCTTTTCAAGATCTTCAGCTCTCATCACAGTTTGTGTTAGTAATCTTGGCCACTATATTACGGCTAGAAACTTCGAGTTTGAAATAAAAATTTTAAAAAACCCGACGTATAAAAGCAAACCTCTAAAAAGTAAGAAATAATTTTTACTGTATCTGGTCCGACGCACCGACTATTTCTAAATTTGGATGAAATATTTAATTTATAAATGCGTCGGTGACCGCTGAGACATTCATATTTTTGTCAATGTATAGTGGTCCCCAACGCACTTCTGAATTAAATATTTCATCCAATCGAAGAAATAGTCGGTGCGCTGGGGATATATAGTAAAAATTAATTATTTCTTACTTTTTAAAAATTTGCTTTTTTGCGGAGTTTTTTTAAATTTTTAATTAAATTAAATGTTAATTTCCTTTGTAACTCCACGTTTGATAATAGAAAATATAAATTAGTTTGAAAACTGTCTGTATATATAAATGGAGCATAATATGGAACATCTCAAAGCATTTTGAATGACGTATACTGGACTAAGGAATAATCCGGATAAGTAAATTGCGTATAGAAAGTTTGCTAGTTCACTGTAGTTTCGGGTGACTAGTTTTTACTATCGATCAACTTAATGTACGTATACTGTATGATTATCGACATGCTGGAACATGGAAATGTCATGTTAAATTAAATCGATCTTATTTTTGAGTTTTGAAACCTAAATGGGATAACGTGTTCTTTCTGTTTGTACCAGGATCACTCGAGGACGACTAGACTAATTTTGATGAAACTTAATATGCAAGCTTATCATAAAGAAAGGGATATGTTATTATTTCAGCTTATTATATATTTTTAACAAATTAAGTTAATAACAAAGAGTAAAAGAAATTTAATTGCTTAAATATTATGGGATTTCTTATGCCCAACAGTGATTGTAGACCGAGAGCTAGTGACAATTTTTAGGTGTTATTTATTCAAGGCCTTATTTTTGTGAAGATGTTGAGTGAGGCATATTAAAGTGCCTTGAATAAGGGATTTTGCTAGATAGCGGTATGGGAGGGATGCACACCGCCCACAACATGTAACAAAAAATATTGTCACAATTATTATTGCTTCAAGGCTGAAATTGTTTGTATAGCTTGTCGGTGAACCCAATAATGCCATTATAATATTTGCAAATCGATTGGTCGATATTAAAATGGTGGCAGATCACCCTAAACGTGTCATGTGCCCAACGAAATTTATATTATTAGTGCAAGGTTCAAATTTTAATATGTTGTTACGGCGACTGTTTTAAGCATACATTTCAATTTGCAGAATAAAATGTCGGTATTAACCCCCTTGCAGAACGATATAAACACCTAGGCGAGTAAGTTTCCTTCTAAGAGAGGGGGTTAATACCGACATTTTGTTCTGCAAGTTGAAATATATGCTTAAAACAGTCGCCGTAACAACATATTAAAATTTGAACCTTGAACTAATAATATAAATTTCGTCGGGTACATGACACGTTTAGGGTGATTTGTCACCCCTTTAATACTGACCAATCGACCTGCAAGTATTATAGTGGCATTATTGGGTCACCGACAAGCTATACAAACAATTTCAGCCTTGAAGCAATAATAACTGTGACAATTTTTTTTGTTACATGTTGGGGGCGGTCTGCATCCCTCCCATACCGCTATCTAGCAAAATTCCTTACTCAGGACACTTTAATAAGCTTCCCTCAACGTTTTCACAAAAATAAGGCCTTGAATAAACAACACCAAAAAGTTGTCACTAGCTCTCGTTCTATCGGGTGTTGTACAAATCACCAATCGTTCCTCCAAATTGTACACAGCATTATTCAACATTTCTGGTTGAATAGCACCAATTTGCTACCTAATACTGTAATCCGCTGGGCTAAGTTCAGGCGATATTTGTGGTCGTGAATTTACAAAATGTCTGCTTATAACACGATCTGGAAAAACAACAGTTAACAATTCTTTAACTGGTCGCTAAATATGCGGGAGTGCTCTATCTTGCTTAAAAAGCATGTTTTCAAATTCCTTGATCGTGCTCGTTTTGCACCTGTGGAATGGAAATCGCGATGATTTTGTTTGGCACGTGTATCAGTAGTTGTCACGTCAACTCTTTTGTTTTCCATAGATACAGTAAAATCCTATTATTGAAGCAACTAGTATAAACTTCTTGACTTGAATTCAATTCATAACAGAACCAAATTGAAAAAAAAAATGTCATTTAATTTCTAATTATTTCAATATCTATCCACTTTAGCTAATATGTACCTTAATACTTATTTGTTGACTATTCCTGTATCGTATTATGAAATTAAAAGAATACACTGTTACTATTAAAAAAACTGACGTGCGCCTGACCTTGGCAGCACCACTTATGTTAAATCCGACATCACCGTCTTCTTTCCCCCTTCGCACTCTGTAAAATATTTTTATTGGGTCTACCGTTTACGAGATATTTGACTGGTTTTTTAATGGACCATTCTGTATATACATATAGACGTCCATAGATTTACTATTGTCCATATCAGTCTATCTATGGGACGCTGCGCGATGTTCTGCTGTTTTATCGGCACAAACCGCGTTCCGAATAAGTCGGGATAAATTTCGTGCGTCCAGTTATCTGATCATGGATCTTTTATTTGTTAAAATTATCCTTGAACTCGTTATTATCTAGATGTTCCTGACTTAGTTTGCGTCAAAAAATAAGGAAAAATATAGCATGTTTATAGCAATTACAGAAAAAAAATACGTTCCATACTATTTATTAAAATCAGCAACAAAATCGAATTTTTACATCGCACACACATAAGGAGAAAAGTGTCAACTCAAAAAAAACAAGATTTTTGGTTACTACTACAAAAGGGGTCATCAGTTTTTGGCAATTTCTGAAAAATGAATTTGAATTGGGCCACATTTTTAATAGGTATGAGTATGTGACATACGAGTAGTATTAATTATATTTTTTGTTGTGAATCCGTTTATTAACACAGTCGACGCTTACAGATAGCAGAAATTCAGGGCGGAATGGGGTACAATTTTTCTATTACAGTCTTTTAAAAGATGTACTTATTTTTACAAGCTTTTATTTAACTTGACTTGTATGTATTTATGTATGTCCTGGAATTTTGTAATCAATATTTCACCCACTTCTACTGAAGCTATCGGGCTGAAATTTGGCACACACGTTTGGTTCTCGTGACAATGCACGATTACTTAAATGTTGCCATTTTTAATCCAATATGGCGAACGTTACAAAATGGCGATTTATCATTTCCACAGCAACCCCTATGATATGTGTATCAAATGAAAGGAATTGATAAGCGAAACACAATAAGTGCATTTTGGGGGCAATTTAAGGGCATTTTGGGGACTATTTAAGGGCATTTTGGGGGCAATTTAAGGGGTGTCGAAGGGGGGTAAAATTTTGAAAGACTAAAATGAACAAAATAAATATTAGTAAAAAAAACTTTTTAGAGACAAGCTTTTGTTTAAATGCACTAAAAAGGAAAAAAATAATTTTTGATAATTTAGGTTCATAATTATAAAAGCGTGGGTCGTGAATTATATGATAGTTTATTAGTAACGATCAACGCTTTTATAATTATGAAGCTAAATTATTAAAAATTATTTTTTCCTTTTTAGTGCATTTAAATAAATCTTGTCTCTAAAAAGTTTTTTTTACTAATATTTATTTAAGTTTAGAAATATGAGTTACTCGTGACAGATTGGTTTGTTAAATTCAGTCTAAAAAGAACCTGTGAATGAAAATTAATTTTTTGTAGAGGAATAGGTTTCGCGAAATTCGCGATCTTCGCCGTTGAATTTAGTTTGAGCACAACATGTTTTACATATATTGTATTTATAGAAAAAATTATTACTAAATAATGTATTTACAGTAAACCAATAATTACCAAAATTACTTTTCATACTGGAACTATTCTAAGAAATCGGAGAGTCCATCTATTTGTACATATAAAATAGGCGCTTCGAGTTTACACACCCGGTGCAGTCTAACAAAGTCGACTGTATTAGTGCAAAAAAAAAGTCCACTAATGGCATTGAACATCTGACGTTGCTGGAACGCGGTTTAATGTACCGCATGCGCGAGTGTGTATATGTGTGTGTGTTCAGTCGTAGTAACACCAGAGCTTTACAAAGCTCCTTGCCTCCTTCTTGTTGTTTATCTTCCTCTTTCGATTAGATTAATTCCCTGCTTGAAGCTTGGCCTGGATGTCGCTAAGCTCCCCGACATATATATCTGTGTATGTGCAAGTATTTAGGCAGAAGTTACAGAGCTTTTATACAGGGCGTATACTCGAATGCATATAATATTATTATACCACCATTTTAGCAGAAAGTAGACCACCATTTTTGTTTTTTTTAACTTCCATTTTGAAAATAATCTCAGTCCATTTGTACCTACAACAGGCACGTAGCCAATGGGGTGACTCAAGGGGCTGTTTTAAGATATTAATTTTAATAGTTTAGATATAACAAAATTATAATTTACAAAGTAGGTAATACTTATTGAACAATATATGTTGAGTTAAAAAAAAAAGGTCGTTAACAATCAATTTTCATTTAACAATAAACTCGACAATAAATTATCGAAAGATATATTTTCGATATATTTTTAACAGAAAAAAAAAATACAACACTTTAAAATACTGAAATGTAAAAATAATTAGACTGAACTGTTTTAACCAATGCCAGCTTTTTTATATTTTTACTTTATTACATAATAACAGTATAAATGATTATTAGACTGTTGTGCAATGCCACAATAGGTGTAAATTTACTTCCCTAGTAAGTAATAAATTGCATACTGCACTTGAATAGTAATAAATAATAATCGCCATGTAATAAACTTTGAATCAGCGCGACCGGTTTAAAAAATTATTCAAAGCGGTAATTAAACTTAAAAAATATTTATATATGAAAGATTCTATGTATGTTTTATTCATATACAATATAAAATTTACATAGCTTGGCCATAGAAATTCAGAAGTGCGTCGTAGATTGACACGAAAAATTTGAAATTGTTTTTCCTGACAGTTTTATGAATCACTAAACGACACGCAAATGTTTATCCATAGCTAACCTAAATATGTTTCTTTATTATTCTACTGTCTAGGTATCTCGAAGTTGACGCACAAAAATGAGATTTTTTAAAATTTATGAATGAATTCGAGCATTGTTCTGTAAAAGTAATGGCAGTGTTGTATACGAACTGTTTGCAGAAATAGCAAAATACGCATTTTGTGTTCATATTTTGAGAAAAATATTAATTTATTTACTTTTTGAAGAATACAGTTATCATATAATTTATTGATAAATAGATGAACCTTGTCGAAATTCGACGTATATAGTGAGGATATCTTATAGAAATAAAAGAAATAATTGTAATTGTTTATATCTATTATTTATAAAGAAACAATTCCTGAACGCCTTTAACGTGATTAGATGAAATCCGACTTTCGTGTATGTTTCGTTGATCGCTTTGGACTTCTCCGAGCATTTCCGTTGAAACCCGATTCATACAAAAGAATGTTAAAAACAAGAGTTGAGAATACTTTCTTAATAATAATATTAACAATAACAATAATAAAAAGAAAAAGAAAAATAGTGATGACACATCCGTTGATAAAAAGTTTTAATTTGATTTTTTTATGTAGGTAAATCGGTGAATAGTCGAAATAAAACGGATTGTGTTTTAAATATCTAGATATTGTAGCAAACCCCAAGATGTTACGCCACTGCCTCCAATAGAAACCACGAGAAAGAAAGGTCACAGTAGTAAAGCGTGGAATGGTATCGAAAATTCCAGACAATTAACGCTAGCGAATACGAGCACACACTGGGCTTAGGCAGCGCAGGTATATAAACGAGTGAGTGAAGCGATCAGGCGGGCAGTCAATGGTCGAATCAGTCAGTGAATGGTGAGTCGTGCCATTAGCCAGTACAGTGTAGGGATGTGACATTGAGTAAAAAAAATCGATTATTTAATAATCGATTTTTTTCTTTTCAATATAAATCGATTATTTAATAATCGATTTTTCTCTTTTCAATATAAATCGATTTGTAAAAAATCGATTTTTGAAGAAATAATCGATTTTTGTGAAAAATCGATTTTTTCTATTATTCAAAAAATTGCATACTTTTATAATGAATGAAAACAATTGGAAGGGTATCGATATGACACTATTTTACATAATACATACAGATGGCGCCATTTTCCGACTGATTAGTTTACGTTTAGTGAACTTATTTTACGTTTTTTCATCCGTCGCACAGATGGCGTTGTTTACAAAAATCGATTAAAACGTGTAATTTGTAAATGTTGGCTGCATTGGGTTTCCCAAAGCCTATATTCTTTCTTAATATTAATATTCATAAAAAAAAAATAAAAATAAATTAAAAAAAGTGTAATTTATATAAGCGATTTAAAAGTGTAATTTATATAATCGATTTATAAAAAATCGATTATTATTATTAAAAAATTAATCGATTTATAAAAAATCGATTATTAATATTAAAAAAATCGATTGTTAAAAATCGATTATAAGAAAAAAATAATCGATTAATATAAAAATCGATTATTTTTTCACATCCCTAGTACAGTGAAATAAATATTGATCAGTCAACGGGAATCAGTCAGTGTAGATTGTACGGTGACAGTGTTGAACAGCGAAATAAATCTGATATGAATACAGTGACATAAATAATTACAAATAAATAATCCTTGTATATATAGTTATTTGTTAAGTGTTATTTAAGTGGCTCGTTTAGTTCAATAATTACCGTTTAAGTTTTTTTTTGTTGTTAGAATTGACTTTTCGTTGTTGCATTTATTGTTATTGTATTTTTAATTATTGTAAATAAATATTTATTCCGCCAACTCAGAAAACAGTTTTGTAACAATATATTAGGTATATAATATATAGATAATCGTGTTTTCGCTACATAGGAGGCATATCACCGCTCAGAATGTAATTTCTTATACTTTTCCACTGCATGTACGTCGCAAAGGACGGACAAACAGATTTTTATCGCAATATTTTGTTTTTATCTCTGAGCTCAATATTGTGCATTTGGCAAGAAGAAATTTAATAGAATAGGAGTTGTTAAGACTAGACTTTAAAGATTTTACTTCATACGTTTCCTACGGAGATGAATATTTTTATTATAATTTAGTTGTGTCCATTGCGGTAAATTTCTTATTTTGAAAATATGTGTTGGCGTACAGAAGATAGAGAGAGAGATTGTAGATTTATAGACGCTCGACAAATAATACAGAATATTATTATTTATCTTATAATACCTACGTGTCAGATTTATGTAAAAAATATCAGATCAAACGCATTGACGGAACTTTTGAACGAAGAGCGTTTGCAGTCTGTTCCTAGTCGATTTGTGAAGACACTAAATTATTAAACATATTGAAAATAATTTGGCTTCTAAATAATTTTCTGCAATAATCACTGGCTATGAAAGTACATCTTGTATATACAATGCGTACATCTACATTGAACAACTTTAGTGCTTTAAATTTGTCGCACTGATGCAAACTTTGCTGATAAAGTGGCCATTTTTTATGTGTACTTAGAGAATGCTTTTACTGAAAAGATAAGTCGCTATTGAATACTTAAACGAATTATATGATAAAACATGACCTGTTTTATATTAATTGTTATCTGCGTTTCCGCTGCTTTTATAAGCCTTACTGAAATTTTTTTGTGCTTGCAATCTTTTTTAGAAGAACTTCTTATATCCTCAGTTTGTTCAGGATGCTGTTGAATTAATTGGTATTAAAGTGAACAATAAAATAAAGGTGCAAACCAGATGCGATTACTTTTGTTAAAACCAAACGGTTACATTAAAAAACATTGGGCTTGAGAATAGTCAAGGTTGTAGTGACTCGTATAAACGCCATTGAGTTTCTGGCAATAATTTCTAATTGGAAACAGGCGTATATTGATTTTTTTTTTATTTTTTACAGCCTCATTCTGTTGAATTCAGATTTAAGATGTGTTAGATACCTGTCTCTTTTCGTTGCAATGAAACCAATGAATACTTGAGTCATTATATGTAATAAATTTAGCATTATGAAAAATACGACGTAAGCGATTTTTCCCTATGGCAAAAGATATAAGAATTTTTTCGTCAGTTGCATAATGCACATGCTACCCAAGTACCTGCATATTATTATTAAATTTGATGTCATTTTTGATAGAACGAATGAGAGTTACATTTGAGTTATATTTATGTGTATTTGAGTTGAGTTCGCTTGACTGTGTTCTCTAGGACTAGAGGTTATTTATTTTGTAGCCAGTCTGATGTTACATATTTATGCATGTTTTACATGTAAACTGACTACTTTATATTCCGGTCCGAATATAACTTGCCGAATGCATTACAATGGAGGAGTATAGAGGAGGAATGTTCATAGGGAGCGGAGAGTGCATTCTAGATCACCGCTATTAAGGTGCACATCGTTATATTGCACAGGGTTGTTCGGTCGGAACACAACCCAGAATTTAATGAGCACAATTACTTACAATAATAAAGGTTTGTTATTGTCTATGATTACATATTTTATACAGACATGCCAATGTACAAATTAAAAATCATTTTTTGGTTGCGTATACCCATGCTACCAACAAAAACACGCTTATATTAGCTTCACCTGTATGTTTGCGTGCTTGCTTGTTTGTCAGTTTGTAACCGACTTCTTTGAACTTGATTTTGACCAACTTTGAATGGTCAGATTTAGTTTAAACTTTGTCGACTTATCAAGGACCGACGACAATACAATAATTCAATAAGTTTGTCCCATTATCCTGACCAGGATCTCCAGGACTAAAAAAAAAGCAAAAAACTTCAGATTGAACTGAAACTTTGCACACTTATCAAGGACCGATTACAATACAATAATTCCATAAGTTTGTCCCATTATCCTGACCAGGATCTCCAGGACTAAAAAAAAGCAAAAAACTTCAGATTGAACTGAAACTTTGCACACTTATCAAGGACCGATGACAATACAATAATTCCATAAGTTTGTCCCATTATCCTGACCAGGATCTCCAGGACTAAAAAGCAAAAATAAATTATAATTTAAAAAAACTAAACAACACGCTTTAATGAACTGAAAAGTAAAAAATAATTAATTTTATTGTAAAAAAGCGTGGGGTAGTATGAAAATATGATACAACGCACCCCACGCTTTGTTACAATAAAATTAATTATTTTTTACTTTTTAGTTCATTAAAGCGTGTTTTTTAGTTTTTTTAAATTATAATTTATTAATTTGTGCATTGACATGTCTGTGATCACAGACAGTAACAAACCCTTATTATGATGATAATTGTGCTCATTAAATGCAGGGTTGTGTTCCGACCGAACAGCCCTGTTTGTTACACACGTTATATGCAATATAACCCGGCAGTTAAAAAACGTATTTGTACAGAGCCACTCATTCTTTCACCAAATTATCGAAAGAAAATTAAGTAAAGATACTATTGGCGGCGGAACTTATCAAAATTACGTCTTTAAGGTGAAATACATTTTTTACTGCAAGCCTACATTGTATAACGTGACGCTATACCTAATTAACATAGAAGTACCTGTGCTACTATCGAAATGGGCTTTCCTTCAAAACTTAAAAATCACAATCACTCATGAAAAGACTGTTCTTCTTGAATACACCACGCCTTTATAATGACTTTTTTAAAGCGCTCTTGTGGGCCAACTCGCGGCCAAAAGGTAGTTTAAAATATTTGTGCAACATTCTTGCCTTGAATACTCACTTAAAGTTTCGAACCCGATTGATAAATAAAAAGGGAACTAGAGTGCACACTGCACATTTAAATATCTCCCTTACATACAGAGTGGCCCAATGAAAACAGTCACCCCAAGTTTTGGCCACTTAACATCAGTTTTGCGAAAAAAGCTCGCACACGTCAATTTTTGAATCAAGGGGGACATCTAAATCGATTGGTATTATTTACGTAACTTCAACCCTGAGAGCAGGGTGAATTTCACCCCAAAAATGTTTAATGGAAAGGGGTGTCAAACGAATTGCAGTTCGAAAGGCCTCTCAATTCTTTTTACAACAGTCTTTTTGTTTTTCAAATCCGATCATTAATTGCGGAGAAAATGACATTTTAATTTGTATCAAGTATCTTAGTCAGATTATTCCAGCAATGTTGGAGAACGTACAACGACGTTTTGAGGATAATCTTTATTATTGTACGGTGGAGGTGATCATTTTGAGCACTTAATAAAATGATCCTTGAGTTCTTATCTGTATTTTTACTTGACAGATGACGTGCTTTTGTTTGCTATGTTCAATTGTTTAAGACTATTGATACAATTTAAAATGTCATTTTCTTCGCAATTAATGATCGAATTTGAAAAACAAGAAGACTGTTGTAAAAAGAATTGAGAGGCCTTTCGAACTGCGAATCGTTTGAGACCCCTTTCCATTAAAAATGTTTGGGGTGCAATTCACCCTGCTCTCAGGGTTGAAGTTACGTAAATAATAATCGATTTATATATGTCCCCCTTGATTCTAAAATTGACGTGTGCTAACTTTTTTCGCAAAACTGATGTTAAGTGGCCAAAACTTGGGATGAGTGTTTTCATTGGGCCACTCTGTATCTATGCAGTCTGTAAATGTCTATGCTTTGATATTTTCGTGTTTAGACATTTCATATGTCTGCTATTATTTTTTTTTAACTCCAGCTAATTTAAGAATTAGCTGCATCATTATTAGTTCGCTTAAAAATTTAGTACAGTCGCAACCGTATTTAAAATGGAAAATGCTTTGTATTACCTAACCCTAGTCGTAATGCATGTACGACATCTGCCGTACGTACCTGACTCGTAGCCCGTAGTCCGTTCTCGTAGCGCTCCCGGTCCCCGTAGTACACAAACTGCAATAATCGAGTGCTCGTTTCCAATTTTCAGTATTTCCATTATTGTCATTTTGCTGACGTGCACAGTTGCTGTGTATCGAACATCTGCAACCAGCGAGACTTAACATTATTTTGAAAGCAACTTTTAACATGAGCTTGTCCGCGTAAAAAGTATCCTATATTTAAAGTTTACTTTCATTAAAATGAATCTAGCAGTTTTCGAATAATGCTTCTGCAATCAGACAGATAAAAATTTTGAAAACATGTTTTCCGTCTTCGTGTCGTATAGAAAAGAAAAGAAGACAAGAAAAGGAATTTAAGTCTCGCTGACATTTTTTTTTTACCCCAACTTTTAGCTTTAAGGATTAATCCATGTGTCAATATTCCCTAAAATACAAAATCATAACAAGCCGTGAGGTGGGTCGTTTGTTAGGACTAAAGTGTGACCCTTGAGGTCCACACGACGAACTTCCCAGTTTGATAAATATTTAATAATAATAATTAAATTAGATATTACACAGAAAAGTAATCATTTTAATCATTAAAACATAATTATTATTTATTTTTAACAATAATTAAAAAAAAAAAAACGGCTGAACCGATTTTTATAAAATTTATGTCGGATCAAAACGACGTTAACACGCCTCGATTGACACCCTTACGAAGTCAATATAATTTTTTATTCGCGAGATATTGTGTAAAATCTACTTTTTTGGAGGTTATTTGGTTAAGAAAAAAGAACGGCTGAACCGATTTTGAAAAAATTTCTTTCAGATCATATTTACGTTAATACGCGTCGATTGGCACCCTAACGTAGTCGATATCATTTTTCATTCTCGAGATTTCGTCTTAGAAAGAAATGGACACATACATACGTACGTACGTACATACGTACACACACACACACACACATACACACACACACAGACATCTTTCTAAAAGTAGTGTAAAAATAGTGTAGTGACCTTGAAACATAAACTTTTTTTTTCCTTTTTAACTTCCCATTGGAAGTTATTGTAATGGGTCCGAAAATCGAAATCAAAAAGGAAAAAAAATTTTTATGTTTCAAGGTCACTACACTATTTTTAGAAAGATGTCTGTGTGTGTGTGTGTGTGTGTACGTACGTACGTACGTACGTACGTACGTACGTACGTATGTATGTGTCCATTTCTTTCTAAGACGAAATCTCGAGAACGAAAAATGATATCGACTACGTTGGGGTGCCAATCGACGCGTATTAACGTAAATATGATCTGAAAGGAATTTTTTTAAAATCGGTTCAGCCGTTCTTTTTTCTTAACCAAATAACCTCCAAAAAAGTAGATTTTCCACAATATCTCGCGAATAAAAAATTATATCGACTTCGTAAGGGTGTCAATCGAGGCGTGTTAACGTCATTTTGATCCGACATAAATTTTATAAAAATCGGTTTAGCCGTTTTTTTTTTTTTTTTTTTTTTTTAAATATTGATGTTTTAATGATTAAAATGATTACTTTTCTGTGTAATATCTAATTTAATTATTATTATTAAATATTTATCAAACTGGGAAGTTCGTCGTGTGGACCTCAAGGGTCGCACTTTAGTCCTAATAAACGACCCACCTCACGGCTTGTTGATTTCGATTTTCGGACCCATTACAATAACTTCCAATGGGAAGTTAAAAACTGGAACAAAATTATGGATGGATTAACGGACTTGGATGAGGGGCAAGGAAAGCACTAGACTTAAATGTGGGGCCAACAAGTCAACACAAACACAAGCGTCTTTCAAATATGGATTACTTTAAGGTTATGGAACAGTAAAGTAGGAAACAAAAACTAATGCTCTAAATCTCTAATGAGACCAATTGTATATTTTTAAATTATTGCTGTGTTATTTTTCGAGCAAAATAAATCAATGAGGTCATATACTTCAAAGTTTTGTGAATTTAAGATGAGACACATGTTAATAGGGTATTTGACTAAAATTTTTTTTTGTGCTATATTAATAGAGTAATAAATTCTGAACAAAATGACGCCTAAATCTCTTCATTCTGATTTCAAATAAGCTCAAAAATAATTTTTGAAATATTTCTGTTAGCCCCGCCCGCTAAAAAATCGTTTTTGCTCTACTGATATATGACGTCATAATTTTATGAACTTGCGTTTATATTAGCTAATAATATTATCTAAAAACCCAGAAACAGAGTGTTGAAAAATACCATTTTGTACCTATGTAAACATGATGTAAACAATATGACCTACGTTGCTATGGATACATTTACATTTTACTTATAATTGACGTCACGCGGTGTTTGAAGTCACGTGACACATAGATTAAAAATCATGATTTTATTTATTAATTTAAATATGTTTACGAAACTTAATTAATAAAAATAAAAATTCTAATAACTATTTTAGAGCATAAACTTTCATTATAACAAAGTTTTATATTTTATTTTGATCACTGGCAAATACCCTATTGAACATGAGAACCCCATATTTTTACTTTTAAGTAGATGAATTAATTCGTTGTTAAATGTTATTAGGTATAGTTTTGACACCGAAGGAAGATGTGGTTTAGATCACAAATAGAATAAAGTCTAAGAATGGAGGTGGTTTAGTAGGAGGCGGAAGCGGAGGTTACAAAATCAGATGTGAAATTTGCAGTTTATTTCGAAAATAAGAAAAAAATAAAGTTACATTTAAGTAAGGAAAATTGAAAAAGCAAAACTTACAAAAAATGTAATTGTAAGACTAAATTACAAACTAACTCGCATAAAACTTGATGACGGCCGAGCACTCTTTAGCGTTCGTCGACTGTCTGCTAAGTTTCACTCAATCTCCGTTTTGATAATATCGGAGTCGGATTCGGAGATAGGTACAATTAGAACCGAAGGTTCTGACATTTCGGATTTGGATTCGAAGCTCCATAACAGTCATAGAATAAACGTAATAGGTAGTTATTATAGTGAGTAGAGTTTACTAAAACAATTCAATATAAATGAAAGAGAAGAAAACAGCCGCGATTAAGTCGCATTCTTAATATTTGTTTTATTTATTGTAAATTATATAGACGCTCGACAACGAAGTTCATTAGAATCTAATAACAAATTACATTAAATTAAAACTACGTTACAAAACATCTATGAGCGGAAGTGGTTTTCGAACCCACGAGGGTCTTATCTAAAGGTCAGCACGCTAGCCATTACACCAAACTGTTTCATCGTATTATTTGAGTCATATATTTTCGATTAATTCTTTAGGAATGAAACCAACTTTTCTAGAGGGGAGGCTTTTCGTGAAACAACTTTTTTATAGGTATACTATTTTCCTCCCAGTACTCTTGTCAACGTTTCTAATGAGCTTCTTTAAGAATATCCAAGAAGAGTGATGGAACCTTTGGTGTGCAGATACAAAAATGTTAATAATAACCACAAAACACCAAACCAAACAAAAATACTCGACGTACGTTTCGCCAACCAAGTTGACATCATCAGGAGACGATTAATGGTTTAATCATCGTCGAGAAATTTTTGTGAACGGTTTGGTGCTTTGTGGTTACTATTAACATTTTGTTTGTACAAATGTTCGACCGTGGTAATTTTTATATCGAAAAAATATCCGTAGTTGCTGATTTAGCTAAATTATTCACCATGCAATTTCTAAGAATGTTGGAGTGACCTAGAGATACCTGTTAAATGGTAATATCGCTTATGATTTTCTTTGATTTTTTTTATCTTATAGTTTTTTAATTCGGTTAAAAATATTTCTTACAACCTAAGTTTGCGGTGCAACCGCACATTATTGAGAACCACTGACGTACCTTGCACGCTTCCAAAAGTACTTATTGTAGTTATCTAGGTACTGTCGAGTTGACCAGGGATGGGTATTTCTTTCATTTGGATTTTTTTATACATTTATAGTCACTATATTATGTTCTCAATGTATATTTTGTTGTTTATGATAATAAATGTACATTTATAACTTCCAATTTTTTTATGTTTTTGTTTTAGGCCGGAACTGAAATTATGAAACGTCATATCACAATCTTGTTCCAAAAACAAAGCATTAAAGAGTTATCTCTTTTTATCCATAATGTGGGAGTGGACATTTTTTAATTTGTCCGTTTATCTATAATACTGTATAGAGCTAGTTCAGGTTATTTCTGAATTTGTTCAGCCCTGTTAGTATGGAACGGTAGTCATAATGCGCGTTCTTGATCGTTTCCAATAGATTTTTATTATTATGCCATACATTCGACAATAATCATCATAGATACTGTTACCTACCAACGTACGAATAAGTTTAAATTTTTGTGATCTGGAAAACCAGATAAATTGAAATAAAATTAACAATTATGTGGCCCGTATATTGCTGTGTACCGTCAGTTCTCTTTAAAAACATCAGTTTGAGTTCGAAATCGCCCAATTCGTAGCTGACATAATATGATAATATTATTACGATAAATTATCCCTTTATGATTATTCAAATATAGATAAATTGCACTTATTCCTAGATGTGGCTAAACATAAGTATATTAAAGTATTTATATACAAAAGTATGCGAAATTCTATCAAAAAAGGAGGTTAGTTCCTTAATTCTAAATAAACAAATTCTCTACTTCATCTCAACTAAATCTAAAAATAGAAATATTGGTTTTTGAAAAGTAATTCGTGTTTTTATTACAAAATGTAACCACGACGCCTGTCTCTTATCAAGTAAAAGTCCTTACTCCACTTGTCTACAAATTTGGCGGAGTTTAGATTTATATTCACCACAAACACGCCTGCACGTCAGTACATTAATATCAGTACCTATAATATCAATATATCAAACATCAAATACAAATAAATGAACTCAAATTACCACAGCTTCGCGCGTTACACCACAGTATATAATATAGCTTATTTTTTGCTATTATATAGACGTTAATCAAACCTCAGTTGTCAAGCGTCATCGTCTATGATCCACAATCTATCTATCTATCTCTTTTTTTCCAATTATACTGACAAGAATTGATATTCACTGAATCCAGTAGTAGTTTTTATATTAATGAAGTTCAATCGATAGGAATAAATAAAATCGTAATTTCGTCTGTAATGGTACAATAGCATACCCAGATCGAAATACTGCATTTTCGAAAAAAATTGTCTAACTTAATGTTTAATGGACAGATCATATGTTAGGTCATCAGGAAGCAGTAGAATCCCATTATGTACGAATCGAGGGCGAACGAAGCCGCTACTATATGTATAATACACGGGATATTTGTGCTTTATGGAGATTACAGCACTCGTCAAGTTGTGACAGAGAAAGTGATTAAAGAAAATGATAACTATACATCAAAAGAGACACTACAACCTGCATTAAAGTTTAAACACATTTTCCTGAATCATTCCTGGACTATGCAAGGTGATAACAACGACAATATCGAGACTTCAAATAGATCCTCAAAAAATTGTGTGTTTTTAAAGACCACCAACAGCTAAGGTTATTTGGGCCTAGCACCAATTCATATTTTCAATTCATTATTTTTTTAAACAATAAATTGAAAATTCAATTGACATTTTTACCAGCTCTCGGGGTGGAACCCGGGAACTGGAGACTTGTATTAGAGGAACCATAGCAACGCCATGTAAACAACAGCATTGCTACCCCAATAGATCCTCGAAAAACTACTGTAACTTGACTTTCAGGGTGATGGATATTCTTAGAAAAGTATGGGAAATCAATAAACTTGCTCCTTTCAAATCTCCAGAAGACGATTAAATATTCCCCACACTATTGAAAAAGGGATAAATCATCTCATTGGAGCTTTCTGTAAAATATTTAGACCAAGTATTTTTTTGCACTAGGGCACATACCGAGTTAGAGGAAAACAAGGATTTGCTCGCATTAATATCGGTTTTCAGAGAAACACCTGATTATATCCAGATAAAGAAGTACGTTGCTTTATGTTTGGGATTAGACAGTGTACTAAGTTTCATCAAAATAGTTCCAGCCGTTCTTGAGTGTTTATTTCATTAATAATTGCAGGACAACGGTACATTAATGAACTAACACAACTCTTCACAATTATCAGTTTGTTCATTTATATTCACTGTTATTTATAACTGTTATTTGTCACTGTTATTTATAATTGTTATTTGTCACTTGTTATTTATAACTGTTATTTGTCACTGTTATAAATAACTGTTATTGGTCACTGTTTTTATCACTGTTCGTCCGAACCACTTTTGGCTACTTTCCAAGGACAACTTCACTATGTTCACTATTTATTTGTTTGTCACTGTTCGCTGATCCACTCTCTCCAACGGCCCAGAGACAACTGCCTTCAATAATTGTTCCACTCATATTTATAGCCATCTAAACACCCCCAATGAGGGGTGGCGCTTTCTTCATCATTGAAACGTTAGAATATTCCATTGATCCAAGGGTGCGCGGTCGAACATTCTAAAATGTTTGTAGATTTCAAACGGCGCGCTTCGATCCGTTACAGTATACTTACATTGGACGGATATACAGACAGACAAAAAAATGAAAACGCGTTTTCCCGTGTTGGTGTTATATCATCATCATGAGGTTCCGTATCCCTTACAATATTTGGGAGAGAAATACCCAAAAACTCGCAATAAAATGAAATTACAAACAGCAGCCCTGTTACTATGTTATATATTTGTTTGCGATACACATGGTATTAGGCACCTATACTTATGTTAATGACCTTAGTTGTCGGACGTCTATAAACAGCAATAATCCAATCTAGTACGAGCTTATTAAATTATTTATTAGAGAAGCTTATAAAAAATTTGAAATGTTCGGGCCATAGATACTTGTTTTTACTCGACAGCATTGTAATGTTCGCTTATATTTAGAATTCTTCTGATTATTGAAAAATATTATCCTTCCTTATGTTCTTTGTTCCGTTGGTACACATGTTTCAAAAACATAAAAATGCAACTTGCGATCATACAAATACTGTTTTATCGACATTAAGTAAAATTACGGCCCAATCTAATAATGTTTTCACAATTTGCACGAATTCAATTTCAATTCTAATTTTTTTAGAAAAATAAATTGCTTCTGGCGTTGAAACGAATTTATATATCCTTTCAGTTTTATTTCCTTATGTTCAGTTACGTTCCTCTCTCTCTCTTTCTCTCTCTCTATAGTGCATGTGGAATCTCCATTCTTATTTTTAAAATATCACTGCAAGTCACATTTCTCTTCCAGCGACCTATTCGTTATTTTCAGTGGCGGATCTAATTTTATTTGTTTACATTAAGCCTTCAGTCAGCACATAATTTTTCATCTTTCCATTTATGCCTTGGTATCCACTGCCTATTTTCGACTCATTCATTTACTGTCCAGGAAAAAATGATCATAATATATAGTCCACATATGGTCATATACTTAAGAAAATTTGACCATATATGATCATATTATATAGATAGGTATACAAGGTGTTCAAAAATGATACCGACAAACTATCGGAGACGATTCCTTAGATGATTTTATTAAAAAAAAGGTCATATGAACGGGGATCCGAAAACGCTTTGTTACAGAATTGCAGTCCTCTGAAACTTATGATTTTTCAAGCATATATGAAATTAACGTAGTTATACATGGTGTGTTTTGTTTCACATGTTAACGACTTCTGACTATTTCCCTTTCATCTAATATTTCTAAAATGCCACCCCAGTATGAGACATTATTAGACGTTATTCACGTCAAAAATTGTAGTGGAACTTCCGTTTGTAATTTTGTTTTTTTTGCGAGTTTTCGGTTGTTTTGTTTACCGAAACGGAAAACGAGTCTCCAAAATGTCTTCTTGTACTGGCATCACTCCAAAATGGTTGGACTGATTTTGATGAACTTTTTATCTCACTACGCTCGCGTAACATTGACTTTCGCACGACAGAAATTGACGATCAAAAGTTAGTTTGTATATAAAAGTCACTAAAAATACTTCAAATCATAAAAATATCATAAATCATAAATTGAAAACAGTTAAATGTGAGCATGCTGGAGAAAAATAATTTATGAAGACCTGCTTAGCCTGCGTTACAAACTTAAATCTTCATATTATCAAAATTTTTTATTAGTAGATGATCTCGCTTTTTAAAAACACCCACCACTGGCTACTAGCTATTCTTTTCTTTTTAAATTGATTTTGCGCAAGAAGTGTATTATGTTGTTTATATTCCGCTTCTTCCCTGATAAAAAATAAAAGATATTCCAATCGGATGAATATATCAATACGTGAATGGAAAGCGATGCTGTCTTATATAGGTATACTACTATATCGGCGTATCTTTGTAATTCCATTTCTTTAAGTTATTCAACAAATCCATCTAAATAAATCTGTCATCTGATAAGCTACCAAACATTTAGGCAATTGACATTATACTTACATTCAGGCAATTCGATCGACTGCGTTTTGTTTTATTTCTTGAATAACGACACTCCATACTTTCCGAAATTATCAACCATAAACAATATAGTTAATGTGATTGTGTGGGATGATCCGAGGTTTTTCTGAAACGTTATTTGATAATGAGGTTAGTTATTTATGCTTTCTAATCTTTGTTTTTGGCATCAATAGAATTTAACGAGTTATATTTTTGATGGATGATTTTTTTGTTATCTTTTCGAAAATATTGCTGAAATTCTCCTTAAAATTTTAAGCATGTTGTTTTTTCTGTACCTTTTTTTGGCTTTGGGATCCATCCTATCGCGGGAAGCACTGCAGCCTCTAGGGCTTATTGTGCTATATCCCAATCTCTTATACCAACCAATCCAGTATCCTCGTTCCTTGTACTAGCTTGCACAGTCCGTTAACTGGTTGGTTGATATAGTGTTCTGGACCCATATTGGATAGTCCATATATTAGATACTTGCCGACTGCGATCCAAAGCTTCGCATTGGCACAGTATATGATACTCTGTTTCTGTCTGCATTTTAAGTCTCCATTAAATAGTCTGATTCTTTGTAAGTGTCCTTTCAGGGTACAGTGTCCTGTTAGGAGGCCTACCACTAGGCGGAGATTGTTTCTACTAAGCTGTAGTAGATCTTCAGTCATCTTTCGGGATGGCTCTTTAATGAACCTTAAGTCTTTAGTATTTTTTTCTCTGCGATACCTTGACCAAATGAGTCACATGTGTAATTACTATTATAAACACGTAGGTACATCAATATTAATTTGTCAATTAAATTAACTCTAGCATATCCCTCTATATTATTAAACGAGTAAATCTTGTATATATGTTTCTATGTATAATATATGTTTCTATGTATAATATATGTTTCTATGTATCTATATAAATATTTTCTCGAAAACGGCTCTAACGATTTTGATCAAATTTACCGAAAAGGGGTTTCGGGGGGCAAAAAATCGATTTAGCTAGGTCTCATCCCTGGAAAAATTCATTTTCCTATCGATTTTATCATTTTTAAAAACGGTTTTTTGACCTGTCAAAACATTGTAATATCGTGAGTAAGCTTTGGAGAAAACAAACTTTCATTATTTATAAATGTCAAAATACTCTGACAGAATTTTTAACTTATTAAAATAATCCGTGAACTATTTGTATACTAAAAAATTCGACTGATGACCAGTCCTATACTTCCCACCTAGTAAATATTTGCAAAAAATAAACACTCTTTTTTTTTTTATTCTTTGACTAGGCCCAAATAACCTTAGCTGTTGGTGGTCTTTAAAACACAATTTAATTTTTATTCTTTGAAAAAAGCATGGCCCTCTTTTTTGTTTGGTGATCTTAACTTAATATAGCAAAAATCATGGTTACCTTGATTTACGTACAGTTTTTATTTTTTTTAGTAAAATATTTTTTTTCTCGAAAACTATACATTTTAGAGAAAAAAAATATTTACATTTTTTTCATATTATAACATCTAGAATTCATTTATATTTTTTTTTACCTATGTTAATACGTGACATTGAGGACGTTTTTTTGAATATCTCAGGATCCACTGAACCGATTTGACTCAAAATCTAATCAGATCTAAGTTAAAGGCTGATAAACACAATAGAACAATCGGCATGCCCGTATGTTGTTCCGTTCTTAAGATATCGAAGGCGAAAAATTGACCACATACACACATACACACACACACACATACACACACACATACACACACACACACACACACACATACAGACATCAGTCAGAAAATGATCTTAAACGATTACTAGGGTCTCAAAACGTGAAAATCTGTTAAAATCTCGAAATATTGTTTTCGGACTGAATCCATTACTTCCCTACCATAGTAGAGGTGGGAAGTAAAAATAACAGAAATAAAAACTAAACATAATTATGTAAGTAGTTTTAACTAATATTTAAATAAATAGGTACCTAAGTATGTTTTTTTTATATTAAGTACCTATATAAAATATGTATATTATGTACGTTAAATATAGTATGACGTATAATCTTACGTAGACTTTTTTTTCTCAAAAACGAATAACGATTTTGATGAAATTTACAGAATGGGGATTTTTCGGGGCGAGAAATCGATCTAGGTAGGAATCTTGGTCCCAGAGGGGAGCAATTAAAAAAAAGGGTTTTTTTATTTATAACTCGGTCAATTGTCAGATCGATTCGAAGCCTATTTCTACATAGATTTTGTATAATATATCACAAGGGTTAAAACTGTAAATGAACACTAATATAAGAAGTGTCTTGCACAATATGTAAATAATGACAAAGAGGCGGCACCGCGAGTCTGTGTAAAAACACATCGATTTTTGAAAACTATTGTTAAGATACATACAAAAAAGTTTTGTTTAAAAATTTGCACGGCGGCCCGAAGGGCCGCACTTCTAGCGACGCAGGCATGCAGTATATCAAAACACATCGATTTTTAAAAACTATGGTGAAGATGCATGCAAAAAAGTTTTGCGCTTCAGGTTTATAGTCTGACGTTTGTTATTAAAAGATATAATATGAATTCTATTTCTTCGAAAATCGATTTTTGTGAGTTTTTCAGTAGGTACCTTCTATGCAAAAAAAATATTTGAAATTTACTGGAAGTTGCTAAGATGACATCACAGAGAAAAAGTACGATAAAGTTGATATTGAATGTTTAAAAATGGATTATTGAAACGGCAACGGGCAAGCAGAATTTCATCTGATTCGAACGTTTTTACAAGATATTCAATCTATGAAAATCGATTTTTGCGAGTTCTTCAGTCAACAAAACAATAACGGCGGTAGATTTGAAAATGGCGACCTAAGTAATATTTACAGGAAAAAATGCTTGATTCAAGTTGATACTTAGTTTTTACGCTTAAAAATACACATAGGTATTTAAAATATTTAACAGAAACAATTATTTAAATTATGTTTCAGAAATAAATTCGTTTCGGAATAATATTCTGAGAAAATAATATCTCACAGCATACAAGTACCTACTATTTTTTTGAACTCATCCGAGCAAAGCTCGGCACCCAGATATTAAATAAAAACAACAAAAGTAGCCTTATTTGTCGAAAGACAGCATAAGAAAGCCAAGGCAGAGAAGTGAAAAATATTTAAAAAAAAGACATATTAATTATATGAACGTTCTAAACTACAATCTTGTTTGTTTCTTGAGTGTAACTTAATAAAGAAACCCTAAACAAAACTATGTTGCGAGGGGTCAACAGCTGACCAAAATGTGTACACCAGAAATCCAGACATCCACGGCGCATCCACAGAAATCCACGAACATCCATGGGCAATGGACTCCACGGAAATCCACATGGTTGTACATCAGCTGTTGACCTCTCGCTATATGTTGTATTTTATTTTATTGTAATTATAGACGCGTCGACAATTTAGATCATTAGCGTCTTAAATTACATTAAATAACAACTAACTTAAAACTAAATAACTTTACAAAACATCCATGAGCGCGGGCGGGATTCGAACCCACGACGGTCTAGTCTAGAGGCTGGTACCAAGTACGCTATCCACTAGGCTAAACTGCCCTCTTCGCTATGTTGTGCCGACGTGTAGAATATTAATGTTGTCGCAAAAAACCTACAACATTATAACGTATAAGCCAATAGAACGGTGGCTCCATACAACTGAGTCAAAATTTCGAGCGTGCGGTCAACACACAAAATAACAATAATAGTCAGATTCTGTTTTACT
This sequence comes from Mongoloraphidia duomilia, assembly GCA_039654895.1. Taxonomy (NCBI): domain Eukaryota; kingdom Metazoa; phylum Arthropoda; class Insecta; order Raphidioptera; family Raphidiidae; genus Mongoloraphidia; species Mongoloraphidia duomilia. The sequence goes on from CM077522.1 coordinate 28,432,599, forward strand.
GACCGTACAGTATAGTGTATACAGAAATAGTATGTCTAAATACAGAAAATTGCAAAAAGAGCATGACATAAAACGTTTTATAAGAGATATAAGGATGTCTTTTTTTATAAAGAACATCATATACACACTTATATTGTGTACCCTATATATGTACAGTGTACTGTGTGTACGCCGCGCGCTGTATTCAAACCGGTTTTTGTTGTTATATAAGATCACTCGTCCTTTTTATTTATGATTAAATATTTATTCGCTGTGCTTTGAAATGAGTTTTCTTTCCACTCGCTTTATTGCAATATCGAGATTGGAATATGCAATACGCTTTTCCTCTACGTCTGACAGTACAGTCAGTGAAAGAATTATTGCTATATTCGGTTTGAAAAAATATTCTGCAGCGAACCCTTATTCATGTTAATTCGCTTTCAACTTTGAATAATCGAATTTTAAATAAACATAAGTTTTCTTACATTCAACTCTAAAATAATTTTTATTGAGCAGTAAGTGTCCAGTCCCTCTTCGTCCGGATCGATATTTCCGCTCAATGTTAGTCCTATTTTAATAATATAATATATAGCCGAGGACAGTGTGGCCCAGTGGTTAGCGTCGCGGCCTCTGTATCAGACTGTCGTGGGTTCGAATCCCGCCTCCGCTCATGGATGTTTTGTGATGTCATTTAGTTTTAAGTTAATTGCTATTTAATGTAATCAAGACGCTAATAACCTAAGCTGTCGACGCGTCTATAATTTACAATAAATAAAAATAATATATAGCCTATGTTACTCGACCAACATGTAGGCCTTTAAAGTTTAAACAGTGAAAGAATATTTCAAATCGGTCCACCGGTTCTTGAGTTTATCGTGTATATATTATGTACATTACCCTACAATTTTATTAATAGTAATTAATATAAAGATTAACAAGGGGATTTTACAACTGGAGAATAGTGAATTTTGACTAGATAGGGTAAACTGAAAGAAACTCCAAAAATATGTTTTATACAATTCGATCCAATAGGTCCTATAGATATATTGACGCTTCGCTACAAATTTCTTGCCCTATTTTCCAAATTCGAAATTTCAGAAAAAACAGATTTTTTTTAATAAATTGGGTGTCTTCAAATTATTACAAAATATTAACTAAAAGAAATGTTTGTAACAAAATACTGTTAAACTTTGATAGCATTTGATACTCCAAAGATGACAAAAATATTGTCGAAACTTCAGTACAATATAAATGCAATTTTATAACAATTACTATTAATTGTAATTGTATTTTAAAGACCACCAACAGCTAAGGTTATTTGGGCCTAGCACCAATTCATATTTTCAATTCATTATTTTTTTATTTTTTAATAATAAATTGAAAATCCAGTTGACACTTTTACCAGCTCTGGGGCTAGAACTCGGGAACTGGGGACTTGTAATAGAGGAACCATAGCAACGCCATGTAAACAACAGCGCCGCTACACTCTCGGCTATTCTCAAGCCCAACAATTACTATTGCTTTATATTGATTCTATGCTACGAAAAATTTCTTCTAATATTATATTATTATGTGTTTTTGAGTTTGTTTTTTATTAAATATTTTTAAAATTTTGGATTTTGTAATTTTTTTAAATTGGAGTTGTAGATTGCAGAAAAAACACTGAAATATGAATAGTTACTATTGCGTTATTTAGTTTTAAAATTTAAATAGCAAATAAATCGATAATTAATGTGATAAAAACATTTTTTATTTGAACATACATATCTCAATCTTTTAACTACATTTTCTTTTTTTGTCTATCAAAGGATTATCCCGACATCTTCTCGGATTTGTTTCTGATTGTACTTTGTAAGTTTGTTTTACGAATCTGTTGGAAGGCTTTTTGATGACAAAATACCATATGTTTTGTCGTATTGTTTCTTGATATGTCTGTCTTTCATTTTAGATACAAACAATCACAACCCAATATGCAAACATGTGTGAGTAAAAGACTATTTTAACATAATTTTTGTTTCTTCAATCCATTGTAGGTAGTCATTTTTTTTGGCTAACACATTAAAATAACACTAAAAACATTTCTTTCTTATTGTGTTTTAAAGACCACCAACAGCTAAGGTTATTTGGGCCTAGCACCAATTCATATTTTCAATTCATTTTTTTTTTTTAATAATAAATTGAAAATCCAATTGACACTTTTACCAGCTCTCGGGCTAGAACCCGGGAACTGGGGACTTGTAATAGAGGAACCATAGCAACGCCATGTAAACAACAGCATTGCTATACGCTCGGCCATTCTCAAGCCCTAAAAACATTTCGAATAATATTAAAATGAGCAGATTATATGTTTCGGTTATGAAGTTTCAGTTAATTAATCTTTGCACCCCATAGCTTCTAAACGAAGAGAGATGTACGTTCGCGCTTATTGGAAGCAACGTGTGTTTTCTCTATCATTCTTAATTAAAAAATATATATACACTCAGTTACATAAAAAGTGGATCACCTAAAAGTATATGTAATTTCGATTCGTTGTATTTTCAAAATTAATAAGCCGATTTTGAAAATTCTTTTTTTGTTTGATAGAGCAGAGTTTTAGAAACATTTTTATGTATGAATTTTGAATTTCAATCAAGGCTTGATTACAGTGGAGACGGAAAAATAAGACAATGTTTTTTTAGTCAAGTTTGAAGAATCCTACGGAAAGTAGCGGCAGCAGTAGAATTTTTTCCTTAATTGCATCTTATTCCTTGGCCTTTTTTTGTATCGGTTCGTTTTTGTTTTCAATAATTATCTCAAATAACACCCGAGTTATAAAGAAAAATTCAAAAAACTGCATTTATTCTTTATTAATGTCGTGGCCATAAGTAGGCTGGGAATGTATCGGTGTTTAGGAACAAAACAAATGAATAATTTCTTTGATAGTCCGAATTTATTGATGGTTATTATTATTTATTGTTAAGTTTTTCATTTATGTGGATAAATAATGGTGCAACAAATAACTCCTGAACAAGTTGCAATCATAATGGCATTGACTAATGATGGACGCAGCCTACTTATGGCCACGATATTAATAAAGAATAAATGCAGTTTTTTGAATTTTTCTTTATAACTCGGGTGTTATTTGAGATAATTACTGAAAACAAAAACGAACCGATACAAAAAAGGCCAAGGAATAAGATGCAATTAAGGAAAAAATTCTACTGCTGCTGCTACTTTCCGTAGGATTCTTCAAACTTGACTAAAAAAACATTGTCTTATTCTTCCGTCTCCACTGTAATCAAGCCTTGATTGAAATTCAAAATTCATACATAAAAATGTTCCTAAAACTCTGCTCTATCAAACAAAAAAAGAATTTTCAAAATCGGCTTATTAATTTTGAAAATACAACGAATCGAAATTACATGTACTTTTAGGTGATCCACTTTTTATGTAACTGAGTGTATATACATATCGATTTTTAAAATTTTTTTAAAGGTAAATGCGATTTTTCTGTTTGGAATTGCTTGAAGAACAAAACAAGGACGGTTGCATATCTCTATTTATAGATAGATAGATTATAGACGCTCGACAACAGAGGTCATAAACCTATCTCAATTAATTTAGGAATTATTTATTCATATCTATATTTGAAACACAAGGAGTTTTTTTGACCGATTTTAATTTTTTTTTAATTAATCGTATACTTGCCAACTCTACTTTGTTTTGCCATTTTTAGGGTTCGTTGTCTGTCTGTATGTCACAGACATTTTAGTCCTTCACTGGCGATCCATTTCTCACGCGTTCTCGTGAGGATCGACTCATGACGTTTGGGTCGTTACGAGAACGAGAGGAATCGTTAGTGTTAGTCATATTTTCCGTCACTATAATGTCCACGCTTTTTGCAGTGCAGTGGAGTGTTAGAAGTGGCGGTTTGTGTAAACACGAAAGGTGGCGGGGCAATAGGCGCGTTCGTTAATGGAAATAAACCAATGTCGATTTCCAAACACGTATCTGTCTTTTATGATTTAATCAATTAATCTTCATTAGCATACGTTGCATAATTCATCCGCCGTTTGTTGGTCGCACAGGCTCTCTGAACCTCAACACATATATAAACTAGAAACATATATAGACGCTCCTCTGTAAGGCTAGTGTACTTACTTATCTACAAGGTGTTCACCTAGGTTCACTACTTTACTGAAAGTGTCATACTCTGTTTTTAATTTGATGTAATTAGATGCCAAAGACCTTTGTTGTTGTCGAACATCTCTAATCTAAATAAAAATTAATTAAAATATGGAGCCGCCCCGCATTTTTTCTATTGCATCATGAGCGAGATCAAACCATAGATATAGAAATCTGGGGATGTAGTATAAAGTGCCACTTTAGACGAGAGGGGAAGCCACTCAGAGGAGGGTGCATGCCTATTTTATGGACACGTCCATGCTATGCATGTGCCCACGTTCTATTGGTCGCGTCTTTGCGCATGTTCAGTTGCGCCAGATGCAGTCTTCCGCGTCTTTGTGCATGCTAAATTGCGCCAAATGCAGTCGTCCGCGTCTTTGCGCATGCTCAATTGCTCGTACCGTACAGCGCTTGCGCAACTGAAGCGACCAATAGAATGTGGGCACACTTGCTTCCTCACCGCCCTCCCTTAACAGCAACCACCCCACTCGCTTGTACTACGTCCCTAGATTTCTATGTCTATGGATCAGACCCAATCTAGATTATATTATGTAACAGTTATATGCTCGCCGAATTTTTATTTTGGTAGAAAGTCATCAATAATAATAGCGTACTTAAAACGCGCGCCAAACTTGGCGAAATTAGGGTTACCATACATAAGCGGAGAGATGCCTGTCTAGGGTGCCTGGAATGCCTGATTTTTTAGAAAAATGCCTGTCTAAAATAAAAAAGCTGTAGGTAGGTAATAAAATGTCTCCGACCAGCGCCGGCCGCACGCCTGTCTAAACCTTAAAATGCCTGTCAAATGCGGCAAACGCCTGTCAGATGGTAACCCTAGGCGGAATAGTCAATAGCATAACTTTGCGATACGGCCACATATCTATGTAAACGCGATTGTCTTTTTTCCTTTGATGTGATGCGAAGATCCTAATGTAGGTACCTACCGCCGTTCAGTTCATAAATCTAGGATATATGTGTAAACATAAACTTCATGTTCATTGTTCATTAACTTAATTTCTCAACGTAAACGCCAATTGAAGGACCAAGAATCAGATTACAGATCCTATACAGACGAATTTTTTTAAAGAAGTTTTGGGTAAGTGTCAAAGATTACGTAATTTATTTACTTTTTTTAAGTTGTACATTTTTCCTGGACCTTTTTTTTCATTTCTGCGCCTGAGGGATCTGTAGTATGATTCTTTGCCTTTCATTTGGCGTTTACCCGAACCCTTTAGCTTTAAAAATAGCGTCGACAGAGCTATAACCATTTTTAGGCGAGGGGATAGAATTTGAAATGAAGAGTGCAGGGGGGTGTTTGTACGAGTAGGTATCGACTGCTCTTAACGACTTAAATTAGTCGATGCACTGTACAACGTTCTACGGCTAATGACTAGACCACATCATTGCAGACTTTGCAGGATGGTCAACTTATCGCTCCACTGACACGTTTGCATTATTCAGGCTTTCTTTCGTCGCTTCGTCGCGGCTTCCAACGCCACGTTCAACACAAATAGTTTTAGTGGCTACTGTGGAGACGGCTTCGGTTCCATGTTAATACTAATTCTCAACACAACACCGCCTCTTGCTCTGCATTTTATAATATGTATGTAAATTGAAAACGGAGCGCTGAATAATAAACTCGTTTCATTTAATTTCTTTTTGACGATCTTATAAAAGATTCATGGCTTTATGAACTCTTGCATTTAGCAGTTTAATGTGCAGACATGTTGCTGTGCCTTTAATGAACTGGTAATGTTGTTGCGGGTTGCGTTTAATGTTTTACCTACTAAAGTTTTTTTTTTAAATTTAATTCAATTTATTCTAAATGTACACAAAAAATACTACTAATTGTTGTAGAATTCTCCTACTCAACTTGACTATAGGGCAGTTCTATGAAGCAGATAGATAGATTCTAGATTATAAATGCTCGACAGATTAGGTCATAAGTAGGGTTACCAGATGGCCGAGATTTCCGGGAATGTCCCGGAATTCGTTGGTTTGTTCCGTGTCCCGAAATTTAAGTTTTCTATCCCGGAAATGCATAAGTTCAACGAATTCGTGCTCGCGATCGCAAGAAACGACACTAAGTTACATGCTAAGTACCTAGTACCTTATTTATTTAGCACTATCTGCAATTTCTGTACATATATATTTTGTTACTTGTATTTAATTGTATTTTTCGGACTTACCCTATGTCGGTAAAGACAAATTGGGAACAATAAAATGAATTGTTAAAGATTCACACGAAATTAAGCGTGGCTACACACTCAGAAGCGCGTGCCACATCTAACCGTGTAAAGGTGTGTGATAAATGAATAAAATTAGACAAGTATAATGATAAATACGAAAAAATAGTAAAATAATAAAACATTTTTTTCACAATAACTTCCCTCCCTGAAATAAATTGCCGTCGCCTTAGAAATGTCCCGAAAATTTTGGTTTTTCCCTAGTCATATAAGCGTCTATTTGTATGAAACAGTTTAACGTCCGTTTTTTAAACAGCATATCATAACAAACGCCAACATTAATGTAGTTAAATTAACAATTTTTAGGGTTCCGTACCTCCGGACGGAACCTTATTACTGACCCTACGATGTCTGTTCGTCCGTCCGTTGGTCACAAGGCTCTATCTCACAAACGGTAAGAGGTAGCTAGTTGAAATTTTCACAAATTGTTGTTGTGGCACGAATCCTGGCAAATAATAATTAAAATTAAAAAACTAATGAATTTAAGATTAATGTTTTTTATTTTACTGCACTGTATTATTTACTGCATGTTCCATGTATTTACTACACTGTACTATAAGAGCGTCCCTGATTCTATCCCGCGTTTCGATTCGCTATTTTTTGTTTTTTTTATTCATTAAATATTCTGTTAATATTTTTTTTTCTTTAAAAATTAATTAAATTTGATACGGAAATTTTTTTAAACACTTTATTGTACGGAATCCTCGGTACGCGAGTCTGACTCTCACTTGATCGGCTTTTTTGATTTTACATAATTTAAGACATGAAAAACCCTTGTCGGCTGCTCTATCTTTAATTTTTATTCTGAATCCAAATCCAGCATAAGCGTTGATAAAAATAATAAATGTTAAAAATGTTAATAAATTTATATTGAAACTTTCCCTTAATTATGTATCTACGTACACCGAGGAACCCACATAACACCGTATATGTGGATTCTTCAGTGTGGCTTAACTCACGTTGACATTTAACAACTGCTGGTTAACTATTTATTCATCGTCGCTTAATTATTTCTGAAACTTCTGCAAACAAATTATGTGTTATAAAAATCAGTGTCAGAGCTGTAGGTACCTACGTGTTTATAATAGTAATAATAATAATAATCCGCCTGCATTGAACATTCAAATGTCATCACAATTAATGTTTGCGAGTTAAATTTGACATGTCACGTGACATAGCTCTGGCTGTCGACAATTATATTAATTAAAATGTAAATTAATTTATAATGTTGTTCGTAATGTTGCGTGGAATCAGAATTAAAGTAAATTGAAGTATAAATTACAACAAATGAACGTACTATGTTTTGTTTTCAGTTGCCGACTACCAACCGAATGGCAACATTGCTTTCAGTAATGCGCTTTGTATTACCGGCATTACCGCAAATATTTACTGTTCGTTTTGTTGTTGGCTAAATTACAATGCATTTGTACGGTTCTGCAGAAATTAATTATTAAAATCTGAAATTTACATTTTTAATTTATGTAGATATTCTATTTACATATAGAAAGTTTATTTTCAATTAATGGTGCTCATGCATTCATGATGTTTTTTTGCGATGGCTTAGCAAAATGTGATTTTATGATCTTTTTTTTCAAATATATAATTTTAATTGGCATAGATATCATTTCGTCACATTGGCAAAAAAGTTTATGTAAATCAAATTACTTAATTTTCTGCTAAGAGATTGAAAAAAATCATTTAGGCACATTATAAAATTCTCTGTTTGCCGGACTATTCTTTAATTTCCTTAAACATATTGGTACAGAATTTGTCTAATTTTGATTGACATAAAGATTTATTGATGAAACGTTAAAATAAACTATCATGTACGTATTTGATTTTTTTCATGAAGATTTCTGGAAAAAAACTTAGTTTTATGTAGTGTTCCATACATAATACAGGGTGGGTACAAACCTGGAAAAATCAGGAAATTTTTTCTAGGTCTTATTCAAACGTGCAGTGAGCTCAAGGTCGAGATGAATGCTGTATTAGGTACAATTTTTTTCTCGCTTATAATGTTTTCTTTAATAGCGTTTTCAGCTGGTTACACTAGGCCGCACTAGTGTAAACTTTCACCAAGAACCGTGTTCGACAGGTCAATGTAGAGAGCAGTGTTACAGTGTATCGTGTTCGGTTGGGCGTCGGTGGGATGCTAGTGTGACCTTCAGTGTTACACTTTTACCACCGTCGCAAGGAGGTCGTGTAAAGAAATAGTCCAGTAATTTTAGATTTTTACTGCAGAATAATTCCCAGTTAGCTGATTTTTTTTTTATATACCTTCGTTATGGTGTTATAAAAAACGTGTAAAAAGTCCCCATGGATATCGTGTCGGCGTAACTGGGAATTATTCTGCAGATGGGGCGTTTAAATGTCTAAAATTACTGGAGTAAAAGTGCAACATGACAGTAGTAATGACAGAGTAATAACCTACACGAAGAGCGTGTACACTACTCAGCACTGACACGGTGTTAGTGTTACACTCGTGCAAAACTACGCACCACTAGTGTCAAAAAGTGAATACAAGCTGAAAACGCTATTAGTCTTATTGTCATTCATTGCAAGGCGAGAATAATAATTTTGCCATACCCACTACAAAATAGCTACATGTATAAAATGAACAGTCAAAATTTTTTGAAAATGAAATGGAAAGTCTAGGTATTTTGTAGTGGGTATGGCAAAAAATACCATAATATACATATCTCGTGCGCAATGATATTATGACTTGTGTGACTGTAAAAACTCGCTATCGCTCGTTTTTACATACTGTCACCACTCGTCAGTAATATATCCCATTACGCATGTAGATATACAATCTACTACCTACCTATTATATTCGAGAATTAAAAAAAAAACAGTAATAGGCTCTTCTAGCTATGCTTAGGTCGCGCCTAGTAACAGCTTGTTACGTTATGGCAGAAAGGAAAAAAACTCAGAAAAATTTCATTTTAGGCACTGGAAAAGTCAGAGCTGTTTTTTTAAATATTTTTGAACAGCCTGTAATAGAACCCGGATTTATCAGTGCGATCGATACGTTTCACGTATTGTTTTGTTTCTAACTGTTGAGATTGAAAGAAATAAAATATTTACTATGCTTCATTTGTTATGATGCAACTGTTTTTACGTAATGATGATGTATCAACATTGAAGACAAACAAACGATAAAGTTGTCATATAGACACTAAGTTAATGGAGGGGTTGCTGACACATCTCAGTTTTCTGTACTTTTTGGTATATCTATTCTCTTAAGGAGATTTTTCTTTTTATGGCAACCGCCTTAAATAATTCAATGTTCAATATAAGTTTATAAACGAGTTTTTTTTCTTCGTGCACAGCTCGACGAGCGCCTGGCTTGATGATATGTTGGGTTGGGTTTAGGGGAAGTTTGCCTTTTTATATATGCTCACTATAATGTGTAAAAGGAGAAGAAAAAACAAGCGGCATGGCGGTGTTGAATATGATCAGAAGCTTTCAACATTTCACAAAACGTTTACGTAAACAGCGGCTGAGTTATAAAGATGCTACTGTGCATTTATATCGGGTGTTCAAAAATAATCGACCCCTGTGAATTTTTTTACAAATTTTTTTTACGAATAGTCTTCATAATTGATGTCAAGTATAGAAATATCGCATTTTCGAAAAAAATTATCAGTCTGTCTGTTTGATTGCCTGTCTGTTTGCATGTCTGTTTGCTTATAACTAGAGAACTAGTGCATTAATTTCGTTAAAATTATTATTAATCGTTAGCTTAAAGTCCAACTTAAAAATAAAGATACAAATCATTATGTCATCAGGAAGCAGCATAATTCCGTTATGACGAATCGAGGGAGAGGAAGCCGCGGATACTTTAACTTGTTAATGGTTGGAGATAGAAAAACACCTCAAATATAGAAATTGTATAGCTACAATTTTCATGCATGGAATTTTTTCGTAGGACCAACTGTTTTCGAGATATACGCGAAAAACCAAAAAAAGGGACATTTGAAGCCCCCCCCACTCTTGCGCCACCCGAGGGTCGAGGACTTTTAATATGTTTTTTTACTAGCGAGTCTAAACAAAGTCACGAAATCGATTGTTCTGCTTATTGACTTTCCGGCTAGGATCATTCGTTGACTAGACTAATAACAAATGTACCAAACAAGCTTTCCAATATTAAAAAAAAATTGGTGAAGCTATTCTTTTTATCGGACTACTTTTCATATTAGAAACGTTTGTTGTCCATAATCGATTTATATAATTTTTAAATAAAAGATTTCCTTGTGAAAGCTGGATTTTTAGTTGTTTTTTGCTTCCCTAAATTTCGAAAATAGAAGAGAACTGAGAAATCAAGTTTGTAAATTGAAAATGAAATTTAGCGTCCGGTAGAGACGCTCATACGTTGAAACAGTACGATGCTTCTGCAATTATGTACCCACGTAACCCACAATTATCTTCTTTCAAAAATTTGCTTTATTTTTACATCTTGAGAATCACTGTTGTGTTATGAACATGTGACATGATAAGTGGGTAGGTGGAGGCGGTAAAGAACGTTATTGTAGCGGGCGATACGCAGGCGGGTGGGTATGTGACGGCTGCAACGCGATGTAGGTTCTCTCTGGTACACTCACACAATATATATATATATAACCTCTCTCTCTTCATACGGAATTGTTGTGTGTTTGTGGCGGGTATTGGCATGCAACTGAATCTACAAAGCGAACTATGTGCCAAAAATAATAAAAAATATCACCTTAAAATACGATGAGTTTCTCTTTGTTGACACGATACAGTGTTGCTATAATCTAGTCTATGTTCAGTTTGCGCGTCGCGGAAAAATCAGGAAGTCGCGAGAAGTCACCAATAAAGGAATCATGAAAACAAAACTGTTTTTAACTACCAGTGAACTAAAATTACTTATCATCTTATCATAATTATTACTTCAGTCGCATTCAAAAGATTTACAGAGTCGACAAATTACGAATATTATCTCTGAGTAAAAATCAGTTGCGTGTGATAAACATCTCAATTTTAGGATCACAATCTAGTTGAAAAATATTGCTCAGTCATATGCCTCCATAGTCCATGCACATTGCACAACTCAGTTTCGAGTGAGCCTGGGCATTGATAAAAATTGAGATTACATTTTATTTTTTATTTTTATTGTAAATTATAGACGCGTCGGCAACTTAGGTCATTAGCGTCTATTGAGATTACATTTAACCATAACCTCGTCTATTACTTGAAGCGTGATGATATTTCGGACACTAAGAATATTAACAAAACAAATGCTTTGATTACACGTAACGAGTACAGTGCCGAGTAGGCGCGGGGGTCGCCACTCGGCCTAGTAAATAGAATAGGGTCCGAGTGACTGTCTCGCTCTATTTCCCTCGATCTATAAACGATCGATGCTAATTCGTATTCATGCGGCTGCGCGTGAAGAGTTCGAAGTGTTTTCGACAATCGCGTGTTCGTGACACATCAGTCGTGTATTTTAGCGAATAGTTCGCGACCTTACGCTGTTGGTAGCTGCATCTAACGATCTACAAGCGACTTAATCGCACAATCGTGATAAAAAATATCATGTATGCGCTGGCCCTTAATAATAATTTTAATATTGTAATTCGTCAGTCCCATTAAACGTCTATTAAGTCTTTTATTTTGTCGATCCAACGAAGGAAGCATGTGCATGTTTCTACAAACGATTTGTTTAGTTTTCAAAAACATGCCTAAAAACTTTGCCGTAAAGCTCTGAAGCTTGTCTGTAGTTATGATGTGAGCGAGCTTTGGGTCTGCCTGCTGTCTCTGGAGTTACAGTGCGGGAGACGGTAAGGGGCGGGAGTGAAGCAGTGTACAGAGGAAGGAGGGGAGCTATGTAACGACGGCTATAAAAACTCCTCCGAGCGGAGCAAAGGTGCAGCTTATGCAAATGTAGCGGCTAAAACTGCTAATATAGGATACACGAATCATCCTTATTCTTTGTACCTATATAAATATACAAGGTGTCTATTTTTTTCTGATCACACTGAACTGAAAAGGCACGTTGTATTATAAAGATTTAAAAAGGTGCTAAAACTGTTATTATTATTTCTATAAAAAAATAAATAATAACTAAATACAATAAAATTTAATTTAAGACACATTTGTGCAAAAATTGTCTGTTTGTCAACACGATTTCGGTCAAACGGCTAAGCGAATCGGAACCAAATTTTGGTAGGATATTTTACATGTAAATAGGAAGATCCGTGTTGTTTAAGGTGAAAATCTGCGCATGCGCAGAAGCAATATATGTAATAATTTTGTTGTTTTTTTTTAATTTCAACTCGAAAAATAAATGGTTAAATTCGAAAGTTACGTTTCAATTAAAACTTCTATAAAAATATTTCTAATGGACTCAACATTTTTTGGCGTACTTGTTTTTGATACCCTTTCAATAATATCTTAATTTACCATAATAAAAATATCAAATATGCACACTAAATTGAAAGAGAAACTGTCTGAAAAGATAAGTACCAAACATTTATTAATATTTTTAAGTGAAACTTTTTAGCCTTGTTTTTTCCCCGTTCGGTTACGCACGTCAAGGTCACGTCACGTCTCGTCCAATCGAAGAATCGCGTATATATTATCCCAACACTATTGCAGAACAGACAACTTGGTATATCATAAATATAGCAATACCTACACATAACGGGATGCGTGGCGTAGGGGTGTCGCAGCTGCTTTATACGCAGTCGATCTATAGTTCGAACCCGGGTGGCACCATTAACTTTAGTTTCTTTTGTAACTATTCACTTGATACTTAGGTACTTATATTTTTTCTTTATTAGTGTATTTGCCATATGGCACATACACTATTGGCGTCGGTCGGATGGCGGGACCTAGGGGTCGGACCAAAATTTCTCGACGTTTCATAGCCTTCTGAACAATTTGGCACCATTTTTAAAAATGTTTATATATATATGAATGTATATATATATGTGTGTGTACACGATAACTCTCGACAGACTTAATCAGTTGAAACGAAATTTGGTACACACATTGGAACCCATCACCGCACGAAGCCTATTTAAAATGGGCCCGATCGGACCATTTTCAGGGTTGTATTTAGGGGTTCCAAAAAGTTTTTGGGCCCAAAAATACCGAAAAATTTGTCTGAATCATTTCAAAATTGAAATTTAACTCTTTAGTAAAGATTAAAATGTGCTTCTAAAATTTTAATAAAATCGGCCCGACAGGACCGGACTTTCAGATTTTATGAAAACACTAGTTTGTTGATACGGATTTACTTATGAAGGGTGTATTTAATTTGGTGCAGATGTTGTACTGATAAAATCTATGTCTAATGTTGAAATTTAGAAAAATTTAATTATTTTAAGGGGTGTATTAAGGGGTTAAATTTTTTATTTTGTCAAAAAACAAACTTAAGTTCACTGTTCACATAATAATGCCACAATGCCTGTATTAGCAAATACACTATATTGTCGGCAGGGTTTGGCACTGCGACCCGAGTTTTTTGATTATATTTTCTCTAATAATTTTTATTTTAATATTTGACTATCGTACAGTGTTAAACTTAGCGTGATGTGCATTTTTAGCTTTGCTGAGTTTAAATCACGTAAACAAAATTATACACTTTTGGCGATTTCCGGTTAAAAGCGTTTAGGGTTATGACAAAAAGATTCACTTGCACCATGGCTTCATAAAACCGCACCCTAATTTTCCTATGTAGCACAATAAAATGACACCCTATATTTATACACAGACACAGGACACACACAATAAGTTAGGTACTACGATAGGAGAGTTTGCTATTTGAATATCTGGGAAAACATTGTTCGTGTAGAAATAGTTTACAGCGCCAATATACAATAAAATGTTTGAGCCAACATAATATTATATGCATTATACACTGTAAGAAATGAGAAGGCCGATTAAATAGATTATCGATGGTCCATTTGTAGCCAGCGGTTAATCTGGTAATAGGCACACAAAGAGATAATAGCGTCGCAAACAGGTATCGCCTGCACATCGCGTAGATTCCATAAAAACACATTGCGCATGCGTGTTTACTAATTTTACATTAATTTGTTTTGTATTAATCCATTTTATATATGTAACTATACATTTTATTTTGTAATTTTTACACACTTTATTGGAATATTACACAAATTATGTAATTTTAATTTACTTTATGTAAAAATCACAAATTTGTTTAACTTTACAGTAAAAGTCCAAGTTTTTATGAAATTTTCAGTGTAAAAATAAATAATAATGTAAAATCACTTAGAAAATCGAGCGAATTCTACCTTAACTTTCAAAGTATTTTTACATCCATTTTTACAGTGTATAATTTCTCTGTAGTATTTGTAATATTTATGAGTTTTCTATAAATTCAAATGATTTTTTTTCGCATCCAGAATGAATAGTAGAAGCTTTTCGATATTTTTCACGTTTATTTGACGATCAAATAAAATTTCATATTAAAAAGTGAAAAATAAGAATTAACATAGATGATTTTAACAAAGTTTTGACTGAATTATAAAAATTAAGTATGTAAATGTTAATAGTACGTATTTAAAAATTGTTTGTATCAATTTTCTGTTCTTTTGTAGGGCCTGATGAATAGAGATGAAACGTCGCTTTTGATACAATTTATTTTTTCTATTGTCCACTTCCTCAAGATCAAGAATTAACAACATTTTATTTTTTTTATTTCATTGGTTAAATACAAGTTTGATTAATTATTTTTTTCTTTTTATTTGCAGGTAAGAAACCAAACAACATGAGATTTTTCGTAATTGTAAGTATCTGGTTATTTATTTATTTATACGGATCTAAAATCTTTGAAATACGTAAACCATGAGTTTAGAGACTAAAAAATCGTATTTTTTGTACCCAATAAATTCCTTTTTTATCAACCCTATTTTTAATCACTGTTTAACTGTGACTTAAGATTATTTTCTGTAAAGAAATAATTACTGACTACGTTAACTACAAAAGTCTTGGCGTGTTCAGTCCCAACATTTTACAATATAATAATTTTTTACTCTTAACATCCTCCAGTACTGTTTCAAAATGTCAATTTATAATAGTGAATCTTTATGCAATAATATGTAAACGTAAATATAATATGCATATTCTATCTCTTTATTAATTCCCGTCTTTCAACAGATACGTAACTTCTCGACAGTATCGGTGCTGTTACCATAGATACCAATAAAACTTTGGTAAAAGTACCAGTACCATAGCGAAGTCACGTATCTATCCTTTCAGAAATATTAGTATTTTAATTTTTTTTGGATATATTTAAATTGTATTTTGGTATTACCAGGGGGGTCTTGCCTTACGGAAGAAAACGACCGTCTTTTGAGCGCTTTTATTGAATGATTTGTGTCATTTTATGGAACTGAAAACATAAACAAAATAAAGTACTGAACCTAGGTATTTATAGATTATATCCATTTCTGGCACCGTGGCAAAAATGGTAACTAATAAAATGATCCGTCAACAATTTTTTTTAATATAAGCAATTATAATAGGCATAGTCAAAAATTTTAAAATAAAATACAGTTGTATATATCACAGATGACCATACTGAATTCAGCAGTGCAATTATTGTACTGACACTGGCAACACTGGATCGTATAATATTCTCTGTCTCTACTACTCATCCGTGCCGTAGTGTAGGTAGATATCCCACGACTAAAGCGACATACACATTTTAATAAAATTGAGATTGTTAAAACTATAACTCACACATACTTATTTTAAGCTTTTGAATTCTGCTAACCGAATCAACGGTCAAATCTGGCCTTCAAAAGGTGGGTCACTCGTTAGTACAGCCACAACATATCTGTATTATATACTTATCATCTGTGGTATTACCTACAATTTGTATAATATGATAACGTCTCCAGCCTGTGCGTGGTTTGGTTTTAAGTGAATTATATCTAAGTATTTTGAGGAGTAGATAAAAGGTAACCCAGGTTGTTTTAACTTTTGACTCATCAAAAAGACCAGAATTAGTAAATCAGCGGACAGGCTATTAAAATATTAATCTTCTCTCCACTATGTAGTCATTCTGAAATAGTATAGAGTAATTTTTTTAATAATTTCCAGTGGTACCCATGGAATAGATTCCCAAATTCAGGTAAGAAGAATAAAGAAGGCTGTAGCTGTACCTATACTCTATGGTCCAACTGGAATCTATCAGAAACAATGATTTATTATTACTCTACACCAGTGTTTTTCAACATGTGGGTCGCGACCCTCAGGGGGGGTCGCAAAGTCTTACTTGGGGGGTCGCGGTCACAAGCCTGGTAAAAGTTAAAAGCAAGAGTTAATGTAGGTCCTATATACACTACAATAAAAATATAACAATTTCAGTGAGAAGGCTGTGCGGTGTGATACATTTTTAGAGTGTTAGGTCTCCAAGTCACTATATGAATAATAAGAACACCAAAAATACAAGGTATTTCTAATACTTCTTATTATTCTGTGCGGTGTGTCTGTTTATTTTTTAATAATTTGTGAATCGTGGTTCTATTTTTGAGACGCAAATAACCAAATCATTCTCTAATTGGAGCCTATTTCTCTTCTTAGTTTTTATGTTCACCATTGAAGAGAACGTTAGTTCACATAGGTAGGAAGTGGCGAATGGCACTAATAATTTCAAAGCTTCCCCTTGCCAGCTCTGGATATTTTTCTTTTATCTTCATCCAGAAGACGTCAATCTTTAAAATCACTGACATTGTTTTATTACGGCCCTGGGGGGTTGCCAGAATTTGCTACTTTTAAAGGGTCTTGTAAAGGTTGAAAAACGCTCTCTACGCTATTTCAGAATGGACAACAGATTTAAAAAATAGCCAGTAAAATTATTCGCCACAAATTCCATCTGATTCAAATATTGTCAGAAATAATATTCGTAAAGTTTGCATGTAGCAATAAAATATAAAAAAAACCAGTTAATTACGTATAACAAGTGTAGAAGTCTAATCAGGATTAGTGCCTTGTAAATAATAACACAATGCTAACTAATCTTTGTAGGTATTCCGGCGTCTCTGATAACCATTTATTATCATTATAGCGTTCCGTTTGTTTGCATTGCAATCAATAATATGCAAACATATTTATCTCTCGCCAGAGCAGTAAAATACGAAGACGACGAACAGAAACTTCTCCATAAACGTATTTCTATCCCCTTCAACACGCAACTTTACGTTAAAAATTGAAAAATATTTAAATTTAAGTCTGTGATTTACTCTGCACGTTATGGTTTCTGAAATAATCCATAGGTACTAATTTTATAAAAAGAAAAAGTTTGTTTAATGATCCTATAATATGCCGCCATATGTTGTCTCGGAAAAATCCAGAAAGGATGAACTAAATTCCGAGAAGGTCAGTGCGATGGACTCGTACCATTTATTGTTATTCTTTTTACATACTGACCATCACCTGCTGGTTATGACGAGAACTAAGTTTAAAATGAGCTTTAACAAAAATTACAATTTGACAAAATTTTCGACCTTCGCCTTTTTTCCCTGCTCCCTTCATATGCTAATGTGTACACGCCTGGAGATGACATCTAATTAAGTAATGATACCAAAGACCACAGAGCCATCTGTGGAGGCGGGAGCGTAAACAACAGCACGCCACCTGTGCTGTTGTAATAGAATGCCTGGAACCGGGAACGCCGGTTGCAGTAAAATGTGCGTTTTATTCCGGAATAATTACCGGTTCATAACGGTACTGAAATTCGTGAATAGCAATCAAATCACTGTTTATTTAAATAAGCAAACTGAATTAAATGCTATCCTTGAATATAGTTAAGCGTGATGGTCCCTACTTTGAGGTAAAATATATACTTTTTACGAAAAACTTTATAAACTTTTTTTATTTATTTAAGACTACAAACTGTCAAGATTATCTATAAATATACGTATTGTAGGTGCGACGTCACAAAAACATAGAGAGTACATAGGCAATAATAAAAGAAAAATATTTAAAATTTATAGTTAAAAAATTCGTCCCTAGTATAAAAACAATTTATAGTAAAAATATTTTTGACATTCTTTTTAAATCTTTCATATTTAAAACTTTAAAATCTGTAGGCAGTTTATTATAAAGTTTAAAGGAGACATATATAACATTTTTTTTGTACAGTGGCTAATTTGTGTAGCGGTAATGCTAACGAATTTTTATTTCTCGTTTCGTATTGATGAAAATCATAAAAACTTCAGATTGAACTGAAACTTTGCACACTTATCAAGGACCGATGACAATACAATAATTCAATAAGTTTGTCCCATTATCCTGACCAGGATCTTCAGGACTAAAAAAAAAGCAAAAAACTTCAGATTGAACTGAAACTTTGCACACTTATCAAGGACCGATGACAATACAATAATTCCATAAGTTTGTCCCATTATCCTGACCAGGATCTCCAGGACTAAAAAAAGCAAAAAACTTCAGATTGAACTGAAACTTTGCACACTTATCAAGGACCGATTACAATACAATAATTCCATAAGTTTGTCCAATTGTCCTGACCAGGATCTCCAGGACTAAAAAGCAAAAATAAATTGTAATTTAAAAAACTAAAAAACACGCTTTAATGAACTAAAAAGTAATAAATAATTAATTTTATTGTAAAAAAGCGTGGGGTGCTTTGTATCATATTTTCATACTACCCCACGCTTTTTTACAATAAAATTAATTATTACGGGAAGTAACTACGCAAAATATCTAAACTTTGTTTAAGTGATTTGGTACAACTTTACCTAAGGAATACTTCACCTCATTTAACCAAATCTCCATCTTTCATAATAACGGAGATACCCATGTTGAGAATGAGTGTGGACACTAGGTATATAATCTTGAAAGTGGAACAACATGTAAATTTAAGACTGTTGTTGAAATCTTCACAAATAGAAAATTATTGGAACCCGAGATTCTTGTTTGTCAGCAAAGAAGATGCGACAAACAAAACATAAAAGCAGGTGTTAATTAAATTATGGCCTTTGCACGACGCTGGTGCACGACGCTAGGCGTCGCTATTATAACGCCGGTTTGCGTTTTCAACAGTAAAGACATTAGATGTTTAAAATCATCCCTACTAAACATCATTACGGTCTTATAGATGTTACCAATGGATAGGCAAAGTTCTTTTTAATGTAAATCAATACATTTAACGATGAACATCGAATCGGTCCAGCGTTTTAGGTTATTTTAGGTTTGTTAAATGCAAAAGAAGGAAGATTTGAATATTTAATTATTTTCGTTGGTGGTTATTTGTGATAATTTTTTATTTTTTTTAGACCCGTATTCACCAAACACTGTTAAAAATAGAAGTTACTAATCTTAGAATAAATTTATTCCTTGGAATAAAATTAACTTTCAATTCACCAAGCAATTCATTCGATAGAATAGTAACTTCAGGTACAAATTTACTTTATACCATACACCTTGGACATTTTGTCAGATATTTTGATTTTAAAGCACGTTTACCAAAGATTCAACCGATGACGCATCGATCGAAAATGTAAATTTATTTTATTTTACTACAAAAGCCTTTACCTGGAAGATATGGAATTAATATTTAC
Source organism: Mongoloraphidia duomilia (assembly GCA_039654895.1). NCBI lineage: Eukaryota > Metazoa > Arthropoda > Insecta > Raphidioptera > Raphidiidae > Mongoloraphidia > Mongoloraphidia duomilia. The sequence continues at coordinate 28,452,568 of CM077522.1, forward strand.
CTACCTGAAAAGGTCGCCAGGTCATAAAGTAATTTGTGCATTTCGTGGCGATCCTATTTTACTAGGCGAATAAATATTTATACCCTTGAAATTGGACAGAATAGTTATTCTTACGATTTATATCTGCAGTAAACTTAACTATGTTTGGTGAATTGAATTATTGCTATTTATTCCGAGTAATAGTTACCAGGGGAATAAATCAACGGAATAAATAACTAATACGGGCCTTAGAGACATATTTTAATCTTTAACAATTAAAGGGTTAAATTTAAATTTTGAAACAATTCCGCTACACTTTTAGTTGTTTTAAGCTCAAAATTTATTTTCAACTTCTAAATGCAACTCTTAAATTGGTTTGATGACGTATATTTTAAGTAGTTTTCACAAGTGATAGCACAAATGCTTCTAGTTTAACTTCGAGTTTTGACTATTAAAATAAATATTAGTTTTTACTAATTTCGGATTATGGTGGGAGCTCGGGAATATATGGTGGAAGTTCGGGTATCTGTAGTACCTACAGTGTTTGTATATTGTAATTATGAGAGATCAACTGTTACCCGCGGTTCCGCTCACGTATATTTAGATTTTTTATGGCTTCCCATACAGACGTCTACACCCCGTTGTATCCCTCCTTAGGGGTTGTCTTAAAAATCATAAAATACCTCCGAACGGAACCCTATTACTGAGCCTATCTGTCACAAGGCTCTATCTCACAAACGGAAATAGGCAGCTAGTTAAAATTTTCACAGATTGTGTGTTGTTGTGGCATGAATCCTGGCAAATAATAATTAGAAATAAATAATAATTTAATTTTAATAAATTTTTTTTTTATTTGACTACAACACTGGCTCCAACCGTACTTGTATACTGTAGTATAGAGCGTCTAACATCATCGTTTGACTGGCTCAGTTGGTACAGCGTTCTAATGAAGATCTAAAAGTCCCTGGTTCGATCCCAGGTTTCGGATCGCAATATTTTTATTTTGTTATTCATCAAATTATCAAATATTCTGTAAATATATATTTTTTATTTTAAAAATTAATTTGATTAAATTTCATACGGAAAAATTTTGAAGTATCTACTAAAACGAAGAAAATAAAATATGAGTAAAAAAACTTAGCAAGCTTAAATAAATAAACCTGTTAATTTTTTTCTCCTACCTAACTCTTTATTTTTATGACTGTACGGAACCCTCGGTGAGCGAGTCTAACTCGCACTTGGCCGGTTTTTTATTTTTAATATGTTTTTATAATTTAAGAAATTGTGATATAATAACATAGCATATTCTATTTATATGTAACGTTAATGCTTGCTCTGAACACTCGCACTACATTCACACACACCATACACGGTTTCTTTAGTTTTTTCCCCGTAAATTATTCGCCCCATCTTAGACTTTGGTGGCATAAATATTGTTGATAATTTAATGTTTGTTTATTATTTGTAGATTATAGACGCTCGATAACTAACGTTAGCGTCTAATGATGATAATGTTGACTAACAAAGCAAAACATCAAAATATTGCATTTATGAAACTGAACTGAAAATACTTTTTTAGTCTTTTTTATAAATAGTAAAATAAATAGCACCTTGTTGAGTAATCAATATTAGTAAGTAGGCAGGAAAAACACTGTATATACCTACTTCCTACGATTCTTCTGTTCTGGTAACACATAAGAAACATAAATAAAAGGCAAAATGTTGCACGTTTTAAAGTAATCTTTTGATAACGGCCAAATCGAACCATTCGAAAATTCAATTACGTCATCAATTTTTTTAGGCTAGTATTTTAAAACAATACTTCAGTTCGGGGTTGAATGGTTAGTCAGATAAGGTAGAAACAACGATACACTTTTTAGAGGTTAAAAAAAAGAATCTCGTAAATCAGGTACAATGAAGGGCTTGTGGGTCCACCGCTTCCTTCTTATCAGTCCACGAGTGCGTAGCGGTCGTTTAAACCAGTGGCGTCGTACAAATTGAAAAAACATTTAGATATTCAAACTTATCAAGATAGGTATACCAACTATTTAATGTGAAATTTAACTAATAAATAAAAAGTTATCCATTAAAAAAACAGTCAAATATCTGGTAAATGATAGAAACTATAAAAAAAAGTTTTATACAAAAGTTATTATAGAGTGTGAAGGGGGAAAGAAGATGCCGTGATATCAAATTTAACATAGGTTGTTCTGTAAAGGTCAAGAGGTCTGCTTCGATTTTTTAACTGTATAAATTCATTTTTGTTCCAGAATACGATACACTGAACAAAAAAGTATTAAGGTACATGACGCGAGCTTAAGTTAATAGTGTGATATTTAAAAAATCATTGAACTAGCTTCTACACTATGTTATAGTAAATCGATAAATTCATTCGCCAATAGCCGTCATTGTGAAGATGATCAGACTGCAAGTGTATTAATTATGATTATACAGGATGTTCCATAAATATACCGACGAACTTTTAGAGGTAGTAGGGGACATCAAAACCAACATTTTTTGCTTTATAAACATATGTACGAAAACGCTTCGTTTTCGAGATACAGGGTGTTAAAATTTATAGAAAATATCGTTTTTTATTAATCTTTATTAAGTTTATTGCATTTTAATTATGCCTCTTAAAGTTACCAACAAACTGTGAAAATTTCATTAAAATCGGCTGAAGCGTTTTTTAGGTAGGTAGGTATTAATAAAAAAACGATTTTTCTCTACAAATTTTAACACCCTGTATCTCAAAAACGAAGCCTTTTTGGACATATGTTTATAAAGCAAAAAATGTTTATTTTGATAGCCCCTACCACCCCTAAAAGTTTGTTGGTATATTTATGGAACAGCCTGTATAATACAGCGTGTCCACGAAAGTTCTTTACAAATGGAATTTTTTTTTATTAATTATTGGAGCAAATTTTTTTTTCTGTGGAAAAGTTCTGCTTCGTCCAAAACCTCTAAAACACCAAAGAAAATTTTTTTGGCCTAAAGTTATACGAGGGAAATCAAAAAGTTTTATTTTACTAAAAATAAAAATTATCTGTGATATTCAAGATTTTCGCAAAATTAGTTATATGATCAAATTTAATTCAAAATTATAACATAACTAACTTCCAAGTAATTATTTATTCAGAATTATAAATCAGAATTCAACATGTCCTCCATCTCTCTCCATACAAAGAACAGTTCTCCTTCCAAAATCCGTCACTGAATTTCGAATTTCTTTGGTGTTTTAGGGGTTTTGGACGTAGCAGAACTTTTCCTCAGAAAAAAATTTTTGCTCCAATAGTTAATAAAAAAAAAATCCATTTGTAAAGAACTTTCGTGGACACGCTGTATATATTCTACATGTGTCAGGTCTACAATTCACGTAAATCTGATATTTAAAGGTTCCCGATGTCATTGCAAGATGAAAGATCTCGAAGTGTTGATTTCGAAAAAAGTGACAATATTCATTTTTGGAGATCCGTACCTCAGAATAAAAAAACGGAACTCATATAGAATTACTTTGTCTGTCCGTCAAGACATTTTTTCTCAGAAAGGGCTAGAAGTCTCAAGTTGAAATTAATATCAAATACTAAGGTTTCCAACCCCCTAATCCTGTAAAAAATTCAATCTTCTAGCTCAACGCAATAAAAAGATACGGCCTTTTTAAAATCACGTATTTTGATACACTGACTAACTCATCAAAACCTATACTTAGTGTCAAAAGGAATCGAAAGTGGCGTCATCCTACGCAATGATTGTAAGTTATATCTGGGAATTATTACGTGACAAACTCAATTTTTATTAAATTGTTGTGACAGTACGAAACCCTCAGGGCGCAATTTCTTTTTATATTATGTATATCGTTATTAGATCATTCTTGCACGGAATTACTAGTTGATCACATATTTTCCTTCAAAGAAATTCCTGTGTGCGCCACTGGTTCGGACAGACATATAGATGGTCTTTTGTTACCGCGACGATGACTCGACCCACGACGACGGGTTTAATGGCGCACTCTGCCTGAATTATGGCTCGCATGTTATGACCTATACTCATTTCGTTTATATTCCGCATTCAATGCCCCAAACTGAGACCGGCTCAATCTTCCCTTTGTTTGAACTGACCAACATATATGTACATTGTTCTCGGAAAATATTGTCTCACCAAAAATGTGTATTTTTTGACATATATTTCAGTTGAAATATCGAATAAATTGTTCAAAATTTGTTATATGATGAAAATTGTTTTAAAATTATTTTTTTCGTTTACGTCTTTAAATATATTTTGGACTATAGTAGGGACGATCAAAAATGTATTGTTTTGACTGACATAAGCAACGCAGTAGATAATTTTATTTTGTGTTATGAAATAGTGTTCATGGGTTATGTATCCATAATATACCAAAATATATCCAAAAATGACATTCTTTTCAGCCACATCCAAAAGTTATTTCTGTTAATTGAGATAAAAATTAAGTAGTTAACTCATCGCAATAACAATCTAGCTGTAGCAATTTATTTTAAGGAACATCGATATTGTTAAATTTGGTTGTTTTTTTATGCAAACCTACAGTTCAAAATCTTTCTTTAGAGCAGCCAATCACTTTTTATGTTCAAAGATATAAACAGCATTTGAGAGATTTTTGAGTTTTCTTAAAAATGCCAAAAGTAAGAATTTGCGAAATTTTTGTGATATTAAGTTTATTTATAGAAAAACTAACGCTGAATCGACTTCAATAACCCGCACTTTTTTATATTATCGTTCAAATGTCACGGGTTTGCGTAAATTATAATAGGAAGAATATAGAGGAATATTTCGCAAGATGCTCATTGATGGTATGAACCGACGTGTATATAGGCAGTTGGGGCTAGAGGTGGCAATACAAAGTATTGAGGTATATTTAAAAGTGGAAATGTTGTTGTTGGTGATCTAAATGACTGTTAACGAAAACTGGCATTTTGAAATAATTTTGCTACTCAATTATTCCACAGGGTGTTTTGAAATTAGACAAAAAAAATCAGCATTTCAATGTATTATAAGTCAAAAGGCCAATTTCACTTAAAATTTGTACAAACATCTAAAAACTAATAATTTTATCTATAGTTTTCTAAAAAAATCGCTAAAATTGAACTAAAAATAAAAAATGTTATCAAGTCTAAAACTTTTTCAAAATTTTAAGATTACCGTTTTTTGACCTAAGTATTTTATATTTTAGAGGAAGAAATAAATAGAAAAAAATATATTATTTCACAAGAAAAAATATATAGAAATATTTATTGTTATAGTCATTTACACGTGACTTTGTAGTTTTTTTTTTCAATGGTCATTTATTTTCAGATACGATAAAATTGTCGTGACCGTTTAAGGGCTAACGTAATATATTTTATATAGCCAGTCTTTTAATTATTGATTCTGATCGCAATGTGCTGCGGCTATAAAACCAATTCTTTATATTTTATGCCAATCCTTTGTTAAGGTTGATTCATGCTTAAGACAAAGGCAGCACCGAACTCTTATTAATTACTGTAAAATTATTGTCAAAATGTAATTTTAATATTGCATTTTCTAATGATTATGTTTAAGAAAACGTAAAAAGATGTAAGGAACTCATTTAAATTGCGAAATTTAAATTTCGGAACGTATTTCAAAAGAATGTTTTCCGCGAGGTTTTCCGTAAATCCCGGAAATTTTGCAACGCAATAGAAATTTGCTTGACGTACGAACATTCAATGTTATTTAATTTCCATAAATACCATACCGAATTTGGTTGTTATATCCATTTGTCGGTCAAAAGCTAAACTTTTTAGCTCGCAGTAACTCAGAATTTTCGGTAACGGAAATTGGCAAGTGACGTGACCTCCTGATAAATAAAATTATAACTGCTCTTTGTATAGCAGTCTTTAGGGCATCCATTAAGAACATATTTTATACTCACTGTTGGAATTGTCAAACCCAGATTCAAATCCCGAATTGTACATTTTTTTTTGACAATATTTTGGATAACAATTTATAATATAAAAAAAACTTTTTAACAAAAAAATTTCCTCATTCAAAAAAGCCACTATAAAAAGAGGAAAATAATAAAATTGTGAGGTCGACGCCAATTTAATTACTTTACTATCTACTTTTATTTTATTAAATTGGCGCCGACCGCACAGTTTTATTATTTTCCTCTTTTAAGTGGCTTAATTTTGATGGAGGTTTTTTTTGTTAAAAAGTTTTTTATTTTTTACTATTTTACAATACGTAGTTTGCACGTTACCTATTAATCAACTTCTGTCGTGATATTTGATTACTAAATAACAAAAAAAATGAAAAACACTTATTTCACCAGCTATTATATTATATGTCACTATAGCACATTTCTACAAACTTTTTACGCTGTCAAAACTGACATTTACCTTAACGGTATTACAGTCCCTTACTCACTTTTTATTAAAATCAGTCGAGCTACTGAATCGATTTAAGTAAAATTTATATGGGACCATCCCGGAGGTATGCCCTATTAAATAAAATAATAATCATCAAAATCGGTTTACAAATACAGGAGAAATCGAAGAACATAAAAACATAGCTGCCGAATATAGATCTTCCTCCTTTTTTGAAGCCGGTTAAAAAATTTAATTTACAGTTACTTAATGGCGCATATTATTTAAAAATAAAAACTAGTGTATTTAATTCTCTGTTTGATGTATACAAACAAAAATATGCCAGTATGTATTTATTGGACAATTCTGCTGAATTGCCTCGCGACTGATTTGTCGATTACTCAACTACTCGAAATTTCTTGTTCGTTCGCTCGATTTGGCAACAGCATGCGCTCGTAGAGTGTTTGACAGTCGCGCGTTCTGACGATCTTCAAGCGGCTTAATCGCAAAACCGTGTTACAAAAAGTAACATGTTTGCATTGTAGACCGAGAGCTAGTGACAATTTTTTGGTGTTATTTATTCAAGGCTTTATTTTTGCGAATATGTTGAGGGAGGCATTATAAAGTGCCCTGTGTAAGGGATTTTGCTAGATAGCGGTATGGGAGGAATGCAGACCGCCCCCAACATGTACCAAAAAAAATGGTCATAATTATTATTGCTTCAAGGCTGAAATTGTTTGTATAGCTTGTCGGTGACCCAATAATGCCATTATAATATTTGCAGATCGATTGGTCAGATAGCAGATCACCCTAAACGTGTCATGTACCCAACGAAATTTATAATATTAGTTGAAGGTTCAAATTTTAATATGTTTTTATGGCGACTGTTTTAAGCATATATTTCAATTTGCAGAGCAAAATGTCTGTATTAACCACCTCACTTAGAGATAAACTTGCTCGCCTAGGTGTTTATATCATTCTGCAAGGGGGTTAATACCGACATTTTGTTCTGCAAATTGAAATATATGCTTAAAACAGTCGCCGTAAAAATTTGAACCTTGAACTAATAATATAAATTTAGTTGGGTACATGACACGTTTAGGTTAATCTTCCACCCCTTTAATACTGACCAATCGATCTGCAAATATTATAATGGCATTATTGGGTCATCGAAAAGCTATACAAACAATTTCTGCCTTGAAGCAATAACAGGTAAATGTGACCATTTTTTTTTACATGTTGGAGGCGGTCTGCATTCCTCTCATACCGCTATCTAGCAAAATCCCTTACTCAGGGCACTTTATAATGCCTTCCTCAACATCTTCACAAAAATAAGGCCTTGAATAAATAACACCAAAAATTGTCACTAGCCCTCGGTCTATTGGCTCTTAAGATAGCGTTGTCCCTCCTGCATTTTACTGATTTACTAATCTCCACTCTTCTCGTCAAGATCCATCGCGCGATTAGCTCAGTAACTTTGAATGTGTATGATGTATATTGAATTAAGGACGAGAATGGCGCTTCGAGATGCAAGATCGTCAGTAAGTCAGTTTTATGTCCCCTACAAACCAGTAGTCGGTCATTTACGAGTAGTCTACCGTAGGTATTGATATTGACGTGACGCTATCGAATGTTACCTTTCTAAACCTGAATCCACCTTTCTGTAGGCAAATCACCCGCCATTGTGGTGGCAAGAAATCAAAATGTAGGCGTGACTTGTGTTATGTGCATTGCGTTTTCTCTTTGCTTTTTCTTATTTTACGATATGTCGTAAATTACCGACTGACAGTCTTATACTTTCGTTTTTTTTTCTGATCGAGAAACGAAAAAAATGTTTTTATGGAGCGGATTTTACAGTTTTTTCTTTTTTTGTACAGTTCGCTGGATTGGTTTTTAAGTTTATAAGTTTATTGTTGAACTTTTGTTTTTATACTCAATTTGCTAATAAAAAATGATAGTTTCATAGAGTCTGTTAAAATAAAAGTAGATAACAAATATCTAATTTTATTTCTTTGTTATTTTAGAACCAGTTAGTTGTAAGGCGCCTAAGGCGCCCGTTGAAAATTTATAAATACATTACTCACTCACTTCGCTCGTTTGCTCGAATATTATAATACATTGCTCACTCGCTTCGCTCGTTCGCTCGAATTTTATTAATACATTACTCACTCGATTCGATCGTTCGCTCGAATTTTATTAATAGGTACATTACTCACTCGCTTCGATCGTTCGCTCGAATTTTACCTATTAATACATTACTCACTCGCTTCGCTTGTTCGCTCGAATATTATTGATACATTACTCACTCGCTTCGCTCGTTCGCTCGAATATTATTAATACATTACTCACTCGCTTCGCTCGTTCGATAAATGATAATACACTGAGTTTGATGATTCTTTAATTTAAGGCATACCTTCAGGGTGGTTCCACATACATTTTAATTTTTGCAAATTCCTAATTTAAGTATTAAAGATTAAAGTTAAATTAAAGAATCACTGTCATGGAAATTTGACGTAAGTAATATACAATATTTTGTTTTCCAAAACGCACTCACTAATTTTCATGTTACAGCGTTACAGAGTCAGTGATGAGCGTAAATATATAATTAATTGATATCGTATGCATTTGACCCATTTGAAAATAACAATTAATAATCTGTGGGTTAAGTTACCCCACAGACATTTGTTATTTTCAAATGGGTCAAATACATACGATAGTGGTAACCTTAATTTTTTTTGTATTCTTAACTGAATAAAGTCAGTTTAGCGGATAAAATATAATATACCTACAGCCTACAAGATATATCAGTCAGTGAGTTAATTTTAAAATGCCTCCCCCTGGGGGAACATTGGAATCTACTTGTTCTTGCAATTGCATTCCAATGTTCTTTGGGAATTGGCGTTCCCAGAAGCCTGAGCTCGTACCAGTTGGTTTGTGTATGCCGGCTGGCAGATTCTAATACACAAATGCATTTTTAATTGTTGTGTTGAAGACCTGAGTTGTCGACGCGTCTATAATCTACAATAATAGTAATTTAAAATGCCGTAAGTATAGGGTTAGAAATAAAGTAGATCAACGTATGGTATAAATATAAACAACAATCTTCAGAAGAAACTAAACTAAATTCAATTTAGTTTAGTTTTTGCTAAAGGTGAGAGCTTAGCTCTCGAAATGTTACCTCCAATAATAAAATTGTAAAGAAGTAACAAAATTGTTGTTGTTTATAGTTTCCAACCACAGTGCTCTTACTTGTGTGGTATGAACTATAAAGGAAAAAGAAATTATAAAAGAATATTGTCTCTTGAAATGTTTATATCATTTCCAAGAATTTTTGATGTCGAAATTTGTTTTCTATAAAAAGAAATATGTATATTAAATATTTTTTGCCATACCCCCTATAAAATAGTTGCTTTACATGCATGTATGTGTGCATGTTTAAAGTGACTTTTGACAGGCCGCTGTGCATCTTTTCCATACTAGTGTGTGAAAAGCAAGCCATTTCCGTAGTGATTTATGTTTATTCGCCTGATTCACCCGCTACTCCTGTGCTTGCCCCGGCCTACTAAAGGAGTGAAGCTGGCGACACAAATGAACTCAACATTTTTTGAAAATACTGAAAAGAAGTGAAAAACAGCTATTTTATAGTGGGTATGGCAAGAAATACTATATGTATCTCGTGCGTAATGATATTATGACTCGTGTGTAGTGATGGGCGATTACGAGATATTTTTACAATCGAAACAATTTTAATCGTTCATAATAACAATCGAGTCCACAATCGACTCGGAGTTTGATTTTACAATCGAAATATTCGATTGTTCAAGTCGATTATTTGCCACATAGGTTATAGCAATAGCAGCGAATAAGAATACATATAATCGCGATTCAAGGTTATATGCTAGTCGACTGACGTTCACGCGACTCGTTGATTGTTCACTGTTCAGTCGGTACTCTGTGATCTCTTCACTATTGAATTCGTATTACGCGATTACTGCACAATCGACCATCGACTCGACCACAGTTGTTGAGTGATGAACGATTCTATATTACGTGGCTCTCGACGGTGTACGATACGGTGAACTATGAAACAACAACAATCGAATCCAAGTTACAACCATCAAGAGTCATCGAGATGTTTGAACAATCGAGACAATCGACTAAAACATCTCGTACTCGCGCATCACTACTCGTGTGACTGTCACTCTTTTTAACATATACTGTCACTACTAGTCAGTAATATGCTTCATTACTCAACTAGATATACAATCTACTGTTTTTACGTGCATTTTTGTATCACCACACAAGACCTACTTAAATATCAATGGCACGTTGTTACATAAAATAAAGTTAAAAGCAATAGGTATCTAAAGATGTAAAATACCTATATTAAAAGTTTGATATTTAAGCGGTTTTGCCTTATAGCCACACATATGGAAAGCGTTTATATAGCTTTATACTCTGCAAGTATAATAAAAAGCATAATATAGAAACACATTTCAATATATTACGTAAATAAACTCGGACTCTTTCTGCGCTTGAGAATAGCCGAGCGTACAGCAATCCCTTTGTTTATATGGCGTTTCTATAGCCCTATTACAAACCACCACTTCCCAGGTTCTAATCTGAGAACTGGTGAAAGTGTCAAAATTGTTAAATTGTGTTTTAAAGACCACCAACAGCTAAGGTTATTTGAGTCTAGCACCAATTCATTTTTTTTAATAATAAATTGAAAATCCAATTGACACTTTTACCAGCTCTCGGGCTAGAACCTGGGAACTGGGGACTTATAATAGAGAAACCATAGCAACGCCATGTAAACAACAGCATTGCTACACGCTCGGCTAATCTCAAGCCCATTGAAAGTGTCAATTGGATTGTAAATTTATTATTGAAAAATAATAAATAGAAAATATTAATTAGCGTTATAGGCCCAAATAACCCGAAAAGGCCTATTACATACATTGGTAAGTCCCCCCAGCGTCCCCCCTGAATTTTCAAGGAGGAACTAGTCATGCGTCTCATACTGGTACCTAACCTATTAAGGAAGTTTCCACGTGCAAAGTTTAATAATAATCGCTAAAGCCGTTTTGGAGAGAACAAATATTTTTCAGTTTTGTAGCCTGTATTTATATGGGGGCCACTTCTCCCAAAATTCAGCTAGATTAGATTTTGAGTTTTCACCTACGCATGCCAAATTTGAGAAAAATCGATCCAATGGTTTGGGCTCTAGATGCGATCTCTCTTTCTCTACGACAGACGGGCATTTTTTAAAAACTACTTTTTTTAATTAAGGGTAGGTCGAGGGGTAAATATCTGCCCAAAATTGTGTACACCATAAATCCTTTTTGGCAAATAAATCCTTATAAATCTATATAAATCCACATAAATCCTTATAAATCCTCGTATATCCTCATAAATTCTCGTAAATCCTCATAAATCCTCGTAAATCCTCGTAAATCCTTATAAATCCTCGTAAATCCTTATAAATCCTCATAAATCCCCATAACTCATCGAATGTATAAACAATAACAAAGGGGGTAAAACTTGAGTGTAGGATTTTTTAACTATCTATACTAATATACTATACTAATATTATAAACGGTAGGTAAGTAAGTTTCTGATATAATCAGCATCGAGTTAGTAGATAGAAACGTACATTCATAAAAAATATGACGTCATAGATTCGTGGAGCAAAAACGGTTATTAGCGAGCGGGGCTCATATAAATATTTCAAAAATTATATTTGAGCTAATTTGAAATCATAATAATTAAGTGATTTAAATGTGATTTTGTTCAGAATTTACTGCTCTATTAATATAACACAAAAAAATTTTTAGTCAAATACCCTATTGTATGTGGTACAATAATGCCAACACGAGATAAATATTATAATAAACTTACCTTGGAACTCACACAAACTTGCATGACACCACCAAAAACAAATTTTATTCACAATGCCGCCGGTTTATACGGTCGGGCAAATTAAAAAATGTTACGCGCACGCGCATAACATAAACAGCTGAGTTAATTCTTCTGTAAATCTTCGATAAATCCTCGATAAATCCTCAATAAATCCTCATAAATCCCCATAAATCCCCATAAATCCTCATAAATCCTCATAAATCCTTATAAATTCTCATAAATCCTCGTAATTCCTTCACGCTGTATACCATAAATCCTCAGATATTTACCCCTCGGGGTAGGTACTTGAAAATGTGTATATTTATCAAAAACTCAAAATCGATCACAAGACTTTTCCTAGGGCCTAGATACCCATATACCTGGCTATATGGTAAAATAAACTTCTTAAACATTTTGATGAGAATTTTCATAGATGTATAATTTGTAAGTATGGCTTTTGTTCTGTTTTAAAATAAAATTTTAATCCAACTATAGAATATTAATTAGGACACCTGTTCGCTAATTAATCAAAATTGTGTTTATATGCCTTTTTATTTACTGATAATTTATAATCAGCCCGGTGTAACTAAACTACATGTATGTCTATGACGCGTGTACCTAGTGTTTGACACGTGTGTGGTGATGCGTCCCGACGCCGTTTAAATTTGACGTAGCACAAAAGACAGGCGCCCGTCATAACTGTACACACTACAGTTTAGTTGATTCATCGACTGAATCCGATTGCATAAATGTTTTGTCTTCACCAATTCAGTTTACCTATAAGTATAATTTGTTTCATAAATATTTTCTTTAAAGTGCGAGCTCTATATTTTGACAGACTAAACTAATTAAGGCAAATGTATACAAATTGGGACGCGCACTCCACAAACTCATTTTTCTCATTAAAATCTATTCAGATTTCACTTTCAATAGCTTTATTTGTTTTTAAATTACTTTATTCAACACATGCACGTTTTTAGTGTTTTAGTGTCTCTAAACCGGATCTGAAATGGCCGTTTGTCGATTGGTGAAGTCATGAGCCATTATGAAACGCATTTCGATGCTATAATTAAAAACACTTGAAAACCGTTACATAATGTACCATTATTCACCTCTTTTCGATGCTATAATGAAATATGGTTACTATGGTAAATAAGTATTGTATCAAGGTCAATGCTTTTAGTATGAGAATTACTGTGCGTTTAGTGAAACTACGGTGTGTGACATTAATTAAATAAAGCTCTAAAACCATGCATGTGTTGAATAAAGTATAGTGTGTAACGCGTGTGCTAAACCTGTATGCGTCAGGCGCGATGTTTTCAGCAATCGCATGCGGCTCTCAAAGGCGCAAACGCCAAGGCTCGTGCGCGCTCGCCTACTACTCGTGCTGAAAACATCGCGCCTGACGCTTAAAGATGCATATTTAGCATACTAGTTGCACAATATACTATTATGAATAGATAATTTATGTTTGTGTTTTGTAAATGTATTATTTTAATATTTTATTGTGTCTGCAAGCGTAGACATTTTTCATATTACGAGAGTTTTCCAATGGATCGCAAATATTGGGGAAGGGGGGTAAAAGTTAAAATTAAAATAAATTAAATACTACGAGATATCTCGTAGTTGTCTTTAATGGGTCAATTGTATTTGTGCCAACTGCACACAACATTTTTACGTCAAATACGAAAATACGCGTATAAAATACACATATTATTTCCGACGGTAAGAAGTTTTAATTTGGCCTATAATTTTCAAGGAGAACTAGAACTATTTATTAGTGTATTTGCCATATGGCACATACACTATTGGCGTCGGTCGGATGGCGGGACCTAGGGGTCAGACCAAAATTTCTCGACGCTTCATAGCCTCCTGAACACTTTGGCACCATTTTTGGAAAAGTCTGTTTATATATGTATATATATGTGTGTGTGTGTGTGTGTACGGGCTATAACTTTCGAAAGAGTATATTGATTTTGACGAAATTTGGTAGGCACGTTGGAATCCATCACCGCACGAAGCCTATTTAAAATGGGCCCGATCGGACCATTTTAAGGGTGGTTTTTAGGGGTTGAAAAATGTTTTTGGGCCCAAAAATGCCGAAAAAATTCTCAGAATCGTTTCAAAATTGAAATTTAACTCTTTAGTAACGATTAAAATGTGCTGCTAAAATTTTAATAAAATCGGCCTGACAGGACCGGACTTACAAATTTTATGAAAACACTAGTTTGCGGATAGTGCTTTACTTACTGAAGTGTGTAATTTGGTACCGAGGTTGCATTGATAAAAATATTGAAATTAAGAAAAAAAATTATTTTAAGGGATGTGTTAAGGGGTTAAATTTTTTATTTTGTTCAAAAACAAACTTAAGTTCACATAATAAAGCCACAATGCCAGTATTAGCAAATACACTATATTGTCGGCAGGGTTTTGGCACTGCGACCCGAGTTTTTTATTTATTGTAAATTATAGACGCGTCGACAACTTAGGTCATTAGCGTCTAAAAAAACTAGAACTAAGTTCACATCAAAAAAATAAAGTAATTATGTCAGTTTTAAATGATCTTTATTTAGAAACAGTTAAGACAAATCTAAAATTATTAAAGAAAATAATAACCAAACTAACGAGTGGCTATTGAAAAAATATTACTACTTTATCTTGTTGAGCTATAAAGTTACTTTCGGATTTAAGGTTTGTCCGATTCCATACATAAAATGTTCGTTTGTTTTGTTTTCCATTCGTGCACAGTAAATGGAACAACTGGGTTAAGTTGTTTCACACAACATATTATGCAACACTTTCATGTAATATTCCACCCTACTGAGGGATGTGACGTTGAAAGATAGGTCCGTAGTTCTATATGCATACTGTATTACACAATACATAGTACGACACTAACGTGCATATATTTACATTATCACTATTTCTAATTACAGCTATTTTGTGTAGATTCCAGGACCTGCTTTTGCAGATGTTTGTCAACAGATTGAAAATATCAAAAAGGGTTGGCCAATTTATTTTTCAAATATCTACTGCATTTTTTACAATGTTGTTATTACATTTATCTCCATACTCATGTTTTCACCACATTTTGGTTTGGCTTCCGAAGTACGCTGTGGATGAAATAATATATTTATAGTGTTTAAAAGTTCTCGTTCCAATCAGGCATATTTAATAATAATTTTTACTTTAATAAATAAAACACACAAAACTGACTATAGCTGTCCAACTTTATTTTTAATACTATGTTTCGGTCTGTTATAAGAGACCCTTTTCAAGCACTACTGAACTATCCACTGTTGTATAGTCAGTGTATAGTCAGTAGTGCTTGAAAAGGGTCTCTTATAACAGACCGAAACATAGTATTAAAAATAAAGTTGGACAGCTATAGCCAGTTTTGTGTGTTTTATTTATTAAAGTAATCTTTTTCGCTGTCGGTAGAAGCTAATAAGTGAATAATAATTTTTATTTGTCTAGACCATAAACAGGTATACAAAAATATCAGAAGAAAAAAGAAATCAAATCAAATGTCAAAAACTATTCTAATTTGATTAAATTCTATTTCTTGATGTGTAAATAGTAGATTGTATATCTAGTGACGTAATGAGGTATAGATATTACTGACGAGTAGTGAAAGTATGTTAAAACGAGCGATTAAGCGAGTTTTAACAGTCACACGAATCATAATATCATTACGCATGAGATATATATGGAATTTTTTGCCATACCCACTATAAAGTAGCTGATTTTCACTTCTTTTTCAGTATTTTCAAAAAATTTTGACAGTTCATTTTGTGTGGGAAATATACGCCTGTCAAAAGTCTCTTGTAAAGCAGCTATTTTATAGTGGGTATGCCCGGGTATGGCAAAAACATTTTTACCCCCTATCTATGCTAGAGTAATTTGGACAGCTGTAAAAAATTGAGGTTATATGTAGCTGTCATCGTATTCGCGATTCTGAATATTTAGGTACACAATATGTCTTGAGAGTACTCGGGACTGGCGAACGCGTTGCGGCTTTCAATTCAGGTACACATTTTTAATGGGAATAGAAAGAGACAATTTTTCTTCTTAAATAAACGAGAAAAAAATCCGTAAAAATAATCTGTAATTTTACAGTGATATTTCCCCCAGGTGGAACATTGGAATGTAGTTGTTCTCGCAATTGCATTCCAATGTTCTTTGGGAATTGGCGTTTCCAGGACCCCGAGCTCGTACCAGTCGGTTTGTGTATGCCGGCTGGCAGATTCTAATACACAAATGGATGGTTAGTTGTTGTGTTAAAGACGCTAATGACCTGAGTTGTCGACGCGTCTATAATCTACAATAATAATAATACAGTGATATTTAAAAAAAATTTTGAGGACGACTATTTTTGTTTTCCACTGAAGGCATTACCTATAGTTCGTTTTAATCTGGCGATAACACGAATATAGTTTTCCGACTTGACTCAAGATATTCTACTTTTTAGTTTCATTTTATGTTGCACTTCAGTCGTACCTACCAATAAATATAACAGGCTTGCAACTCGAACGTGTTTTTTAACAAAATCGATAACCGCGAGATAACTCGTTCTTTCGCAAAATTATCGAAACTATATCAGGTCAGCATACTCTGGACCAAAATTAGTCACAATTACTGGAGCAGAACTTACCAAAGTGGCGTCTTTAAGGTCCGAGTTAACAAAAAGTGGCATTATGTAGTGCAGTGATTCCTAAACTAGGGGGCGTGTCCCCTTTGGGGTGCGTAAAATAACATTAAGGTCTAAGGGAGACGTGAGAATATTAGAATTTTTCAAAAAAATGCAGCTGAAAACGTAAATTCGAAGCAAATCTCTCATTATAATTATGTGGCGCGTACACAATATTCAGATTATATAATCTGAATATTGTGTAGGCATACGCCACTTAATTTTGACATATTTTCTTCGAATTTGCGTTTTTGGCTCCTATTTAAAAAAAAATAATTTACGGGTGAAACCGTCGGACCCCCGGTCAGTGGACTTAGATATCATAAACTTCGTCAGGTCAGGGGGCGTGAGCTTTTCATATTATTAAAAAGGAGGCGCCACAACAAAAGATTTGGGAACCACTGATTTAGTGCGATAATTTCAAGCGCCTCGCATATCTAACTATTGACTTTATAGCGTATGCATGCCGTCGTGGACCTTTCTGTAGAAAATTTTATACTCCACAAAATTGTTGATATGCTTAATTTTATCCTATCTGGCAGATTTATCACACCAATTAGAGTGAAAGCTGGAAACTTATTTTTAACGAATTTTCGATTGATCTGCTACACTTTCGATAATTTTGCGAGAGAGTCTCGCGCTTGCCAGTTTTGGCGAAAAACACGCTTGAGTTCCAGGTTTATAAATACATTTAAACTGACTACAATTTTTATTTTGAAAACATAGAGTACGGTCCTGTACACATATAAATAGTGACATTCTACTAACGAGATGTATCATAGTAATTAATGTTATTACATGCTATGATGAATCTCTCCACTAGACAGCGTCTCTCCATGGATACTTTAAGTATTCACATCACCATGGGTGCCTACAGACTATCTTCTCTTTCTCTCTCATTTTTAGTGTACTTGTGCCGTTTTTCCCTCTCTTTCTTTTATGTAAAATACGTCACATCCGCTTTGTGTTGCTTTTTAAAACGTTTGTTTTGCGGATTATCGTTTTCATACAAAACTTCTTGACAGATAAGAATGACAAATTTCGCAGAGCTGTCATCAATAAACATGAAAACAAAATATATATCTACAACATTTTTGGGTATGACGCTAAAGCCTAAAACAAATTTCCTTCTGAAAGAATTCAAAGACTTGAGAATAGCCGAACATCGGTAATTTTTAGAAGCTATTTTTACGGACAATTACGGCAATTATATACATCTTTTCATGATTTAAAACTGCATATTCAAGCACTTTTGAAGTTAAGTACTGTAAACTATTTTTACAAGCGACTAGGTCCTGCAGTCAGGGTCCATTCTGATTGGTTAAATACCCCATCTTGATGTAGTTTGACACATACACACACGCACACACACCTAAACTAACGTAACAACTAACTAGTGACTCTGTACTAATAATATGGATAGTTGATAGCGATTAAAAATGGGTTTTGTATGTGGAGAATGTTCAAACACATATTCTTCAAGACAGGCATTAATGTTTATAATCTAATTCTTTCTATAAAAGTCGATCAATTTTCTGACATTTCAAAATAAAACTTAATTAAAATTTATTTTTCTATTCCAATTTGTCAAGAACACTGTTATTGTATGTATAAATTTTGGACATCCTAATATCTCAAATAATAATATTAAATTATAGGTTTTATTTTGAAGTGTCAACAAATTGATCGACTTTTATAGAAAGAAATAGATTACAAGCCTTATCTGAAGTTTTCATTCTAATTTTGTGAATATTAATGCCTGTTTTGAAGAATATGTGTTTGAACATTCTCCACATAAAAAAATCCATTTTTTAATCGCTATCAACTATCCATATTAGTATACAGAGTTCACTAATTAGTTGTTACGTTCGTTTAGATGTGTGTCTCAAACGATATCAAGATGGGGTATTCGACCAATCAGACTGGATCCTGACTGCAGGGCCTAGTCGCTTGTCTATTTTTTTTATACATAGACTTACTTAGTATTAGAATGAGTATTACTGTATATCTACATTAGATTTTAATATTAGATGTATACCATTATATTAAAACGAGCGATAGCGACTAGCGAGTTTTAACTGTCACACGAGTGATAATATCATTGCGCACGAGATATGTATGGTATTTTTTTGTCATACCGCCTATAAAGTAGCTGTTTTTCACTTCATTTTCAGTACCTATTTTCAAAATTTTTGACAGTTCATTTGTATAGCAAAATTAACTTCTAATTAAGTTCTAATGTAGGTCTAGGCGCCAGTCTATATAGACATTGTATAGTGTAGATAGGTATGTATCTGCTAAGCGCTGACGTTCAACTAGCTCGTTGGGCGAGTGGCTATACGCAATACGCTATCGTCTACGACATTCGAGGTTCGAGCTCGGCTTGGAGTAATATGTTTATTTATTTATTGTAAATTATAGACGCATCGACAACTTAGGTCATTAGCGTCTTGTTGGAGTAATATGAAATAATAAATTTAATGCATTGTTTTTTACTTATTGACAATAATAAATTGAAAACATTAAATTACGATACCTATTAAATTTTACTTTCCCGCACACCTACATGAAAAAGTAACTTTATATGCATACCTACATGCACGTAAAGCAGCTATTTTATAGGGGGCATAACAAAAACATTTATTATTATAATTACGAGAAAAAATACGCTAGTATTAATTTCTATTTTGATAACAAAACCTTGACATTTCATTGAAAATGTTAAATGTTAAAACGAAACATATACATAATATTAATTAGATAAAATGGAAAGAAAATCTTTTTTTTTACCTTAAGGATCTAATCCTTTTTACATCAAATTATTATCTTTTTTTTGTATAATTTCTAGTGGAAAAGACAGACAGTAAACAAGAATTAGCACTGTGTCAGTGAAGTTTGCAATCTTTTGTAGTAACAATAAAATATAATAAAATGTTTGTTCAGAAGTAAAATTGGATTCATGAATTAAAATTAATTATTCGAAATGAGTTTCTTTTGACTTATCTGTCACTTATGGCAGATTCATTCAGATCGTCGTTCTAGATGGCTCGTGGAAGTAGGGTCAATATTGTGATATTATCATATTATTATATTATGAGCCATCATAAAACCCTTTGACTATATCTTGGAATTATTACGTGATAAACTTAATTTTTATTTAGGAACCTCCATGGCGCGAATTCTACTCGCACTTGACCTTTTTAACTTCCCATTGGAAGTTATTGTAATGGGTCCGAAAATCGAAATCAAAATGTATAACAAATTTTTATGTTTCAAGGTCATTACACTATTTTTACACTATTTTTAGAAAGATGTCTGTGTGTGTATGTGTGTACGCATGTGTCCATTTCTTTCTAAGACGAAATCTTGAGAATGAAAAATGATATCGACTACGTTAGGGTGCCAATCAACGCGTATTAACGTAAATATGATCTGAAAGAAATTTTTTCAAAATCGGTTTAGCCGTTCTTTTTTCTTAACCAAATAGACTCCAAAAAAGTAGATTTTACAGAATATCTCGCGAACAAAAAATTATATCGACTTCGTAAGGGTGTCAATCGAGGCGTGTTAACGTCATTTTGATCCGACATAAATTTTATAAAAATCGGTTCAGCCGTTTTTTTTTTTTTAATTATTGTTAAAAATAAATAATAATTATGTTTTAATGATTAAAATGATTACTTTTCTGTGTAATATCTAATTTAATTATTATTATTAAATATTTATCAAACTGGGAAGTTCGTCGTGTGGACCTCAATTTATTTATTTATTGTAGATTATAGACGCGTCGACATCTAAGGTCATTAGCGTCTTTCAACTACACTAAATAACAACTAACTTAAAACTAAATAACATCACAAAACATCCATGAGCGCAGGTGGGATTCGAACCCACGGCAGTCCAGTCTAGAGGTTGCGGCGCCAAGCACGCTAACATCTAGGCTATACTGCCCTCACGGCTTGTTGTTTTTAATTTGAGAGCTGTTATTGAAATTAATCTCGTCAATCCCTTTGGAATGGCGCATACTCAGAAGATGCAATTACAAGTACTGATTGTTTTAGTACATAGGCGTATGTAGTATGTAGACACCACGTACTATATGTATAGTGTACTAATGCATTGTCGTGGTGAGACACATCGACATATCAATTAAATCAGTTATAATGACATTAATTAATTTATGCTGTACAAATTAATGTACAGGTACAATTGATTTCGAGATTGCTGATACTAATGGAAATGCTCAGTAATTGATCAATAATACTAAATAACGGTACCAAGTGAATAATTCTAATGCTGAGAACACTAGACTCACGTTTGTAAAGTACTGGTTCAAATTCCAGCGGGGGCAGATGTGGCTAAGAGTAAGACTTTCTCTTATTGCTTCACGCCGAGTAACGGTAATTCTTGTACCGGTCGTCTTGTTGAGGTTTTCCATAGTTTCTCTCAATAGTTTCAGATAAAAATCAAGATGGGGCCTTGCACAAGGCCATGACCGATTACTTTCCAAACTCATATGCTTACAAAAATTGCCTCTCTTATCATAATTTCCTATAAATCCTTAATTCGCACATTGCTATTAACTAAATTGATGTTTAGAAGTGTAGAAAATAATGAAAGAGTGGGAAATGGAAGACAGTAATGGTACGAGTGGCGTCTACTATTACATAATGTCGAAAAACGGACGTTAAACGCATTATTTAAAGTGTCCAAAACCGGATCCCCATTTTGTTTTTTGATTTAAAAAATAGAAACTGGGAAAAAATTATGTTTTAAAAGCATGTATATTTACTTTATAATGTTTGCACCATTTACATTTTACTTTTAGAAAATATAATTAAAAATTAGTATCAAAAAAAAATATTTTCAAAAACCTTACTCTTTGGCGATTTGAAAAATAGTTGCCGAAATTGGACACTAAACAAAATAAAAAATAGGTGTATTAAATCAGAGAAAACATAATCTAGTTTCAAAGTATAATTAGAATAATACAACAAGCCGTGAGGTGGGTCGTTTGTTAGGACTAAAGTGCGACCCTTGAGGTCCACACGACGAACTTCCCAGTTTGATAAATAGTTAATAATAATAATTAAATTAGATATTACACAGAAAAATAATCATTTTAATCATTAAAACATAATTATTATTTATTTTTAACAATAATTAAAAAAAAAAAAAAAAAAAAACGGCTGAACCGATTTTTATAAAATTTATGTCGGATCAAAATGACGTTAACACGCCTCGATTGACACCCTTACGAAGTCAATATAATTTTTTATTCGCGAGATATTGTGTAAAATCTACTTTTTTGAAGGTTATTTGGTTAAGAAAAAAGAACGGCTGAACCGATTTTGAAAAAATTTCTTTCAGATCATATTTACGTTAATACGCGTCGATTGGCACCCTAACGTAGTCGATATCATTTTTCATTCTCGAGATTTCGTCTTAGAAAGAAATGGACACATACATACGTACGTACGTACGTACACACACACACACATACACACACACAGACATCTTTCTAAAAGTAGTGTAAAAATAGTGTAGTGACCTTGAAACATAAAATTTTTTTTTCCTTTTTGATTTCGATTTTCGGACCCATTACAATAACTTCCAATGGGAAGTTAATAATTACAGGTTTTTGTTTTTAAATAAAGTTACAGAATGTATTCAAAAAGATACAGAAAATGTATAACAGAATTAAATCGTTTAGCGATAAAAAGCGCAGATGTCTACGTCCTTTTCAGCCCCAGCACAATCCACATGGGCCCGCTCGCTGTGGGCCCATGGGCGCAGTGCACATGACCCAAACCTAAATAACGATTTAATCGATAGGTACCTACTATAATTTTAGGAGTATGTACTATTGAAAAGGATCTAAGCTGGTTTACATAATTAATTCGTCTTAATTTTAAGTTTTCTATGGTTTTCTTTAATTACTCTATTAGTATTGCGACGGATGAGATGCTGATTGTGGTGTGAACCGGCCACACGTCTAGAATAGAATGCGGGTCGAATTTTCATAAATGTGATGAAAAAATAAAATATCAATCACTTATCAACCATTACGCATTTAATTTTTCAGTTTGCGATACCGGACAAGATTTCGTCTCGATTTAAAATAATAAACATTTTTAGAAAACGTGTGCTAACTGTCGTGCGATAGATAATGGAGAAAAAAATCAAAAAGACAATCAGGAATTTTCTCCGGAAATTTATTTTTTCATTTTGATAACCCTATAGGCGTAAGGAATAAGCTTCACTATTAGAACTGCCACCGAGAAGACATTTTCTCGTTTCAAATTCCCGGGATCGAGATGAAATTGTCAAGATTTTGTTGAAAGAAGAAACGGCTTCAAGAAATCTCAACAAAATTGGGAAATATAATAATAATAATAATAATTTATTACTTCCATAAAAAAATACATTGATATATATAAACAAAAATATTACACAGAAATGAAAGTATATAGGTTCCTTCCAAGGAAAACCTGTGCTGAGGGAACCGTCATGAAAAAAAAAGTGATAAAATGGAAATAGTTTATTAGTGTATGATCAAAAGAAAAGTAGTTGTTATTCCGATATTTTAAAATAGTACCTAATGTATTGAAAATATTATACAAGGCTCAGATAATTCTAGCAATCGAATCGGCATGACTAAATATGTATCAGGAAAATGAAATAGTTACCTATATATACTTCATATTATGAATTTAAATTATCATTTTAGTTTCTTATTTCTCTATGGTTCTGTGGTATATACAGGGTGTATCACAGGAAACCGAACATAGGGAAAAGTACACAATACAAATTAGTTAAGATCAGAGATTGCTTTGCTCTCTATTCATGTAAAAAACCATGATAATTAATTTAGTTACGTTAGCCATGTGTATTCTATTTTTGTCACGTTACTATTTTGCTTATGTTTTGATACATTTTTAGAGTGTTGGGTCTCCAAGTCATTATATGAATATTATGAAATATTAGAAATACCTTGTATTTTTTGATGTCCGTCTTGTGACTTCCTGTGTTTTAACACGGCGCGTTTTATTCCACTATAACATATTTGCAGTAAAGGTATAGTGTATACACATGGACACCCTCGAAGAATCTGAAATATATAAAGCCACAAAATTCAACAATAACAACATACTTAATGACAAACTAACGTTAAAATCGAACATAATATACGAAACAATAATTAACAACACACAAACACCCAATACTCATTAATCGTCTACATAAATACACACACACTCACACGTCCATTTCATCTACCTACTATATAAATCATAAAATTTCGAAATTTAAATCAGTACTCCCAATCCAATACATAATGCGCATGTGCTTAATATTATAACGTGTTACGGATACTCAATGTGTAATTTTTAAAAAAATTTAACCACACCTGAAGATAGCAACTCGTTGCTGAAACGCGTCGTGTTAAAACACAGGAAGTCGCAAGACGGACATAAAAAAATACAAGGTATTTCTAATACTTCATAATATGCTTATATGTTTTCCTTGTTGCACTCATTACTTTTCTATATATTCACTCCTGTGATACATCCTGTATACAGTATATAAACAAGTAAGGTAATACATAGGACATTGGGAAAAAATGATTGGATCAGAATTATATTGGGTTGCTACGGTTATTTATGAGTTACGGCTCATTCTGATTTAATCATTTTTTCCCAATGCTAAACATCATATGTATACCTTACCAATTACCTGTTAGGAAATAATGGAGAGTGAGTCATGCATAGTTCGTAACAAGGTAATGGAGCGGAAAGCAATGAAACGACGTAAGCATACGCGTCCCATGCATAAAAACTGCTGCTTAAATATAAATAGTGAAATATAAGTGCATTCCTAGCTCCGAAATCCGAACTTTGCCAGTGGCGTAACTATCGGTGTGTGATATGGGCGCAGCCCTCCAACGGGCGCCAAAAAAATATACAATAATAATAATACATTTTTTTTAAATGTGTGCACCAAGTGCAGTCTAGTTACGCTACTGAATCGTACGCTAGATGTGATGGCAACCTCTCTGGGATAATTGATTTGGTCTTTGTGAACGTTCTGTGATCGATTGGCCTCCTGAATACGTCTGTCTGTCTATCTCCTGTTTTTAACTCGTTTGCTAATTTACTAGCTAACTTAGTTTGTCTCGTTGACGCGAATTACTTTGTCACGTTAATCCAAAACTGATTAATAAATTTTCGAAACAATAACTACGAAGTGTAAGTTGTTTTGTTAAGATTAATCTAAATATGTGATTTCATTTTATAATATTATTCTGACAGTAGCACATAAAAAAACATTTCTGAAATTACTTGACAGATCGTTAAATAATCTTATTTTGTTATTTGTCTAACAAAATCTTTAGTTTAATAATGTATAAATAAATAATGAACAATTAAACAGTAATACCTATAAGTACCTGTTCGTTAATATTGCAGAATAAAAAAAAATTAGGCACATTATTTAATCACATCTTCAAAATGCGAGCCAAGAAGACTATCTAAATATAAATGTAATGCATTTTTTAATTATTCTTTAACGATATTATTTTTCCTTCATTCCTTAGCTTGTAGCACGTTGAACGTGAACCCAGCAAATTTTTGTTTACCTTGCTCATATGTATTATCTACACATTGTGAATTCGAGAAAGAAAAATGTATTTATATGATTCAGAAAAAAAGAAAGTTAAAATATATAAAATAAAATATTTTTTTTGTGATATAAATTTGTATTCATTACGTTGTAAATAGATGGTCTTTTTAAAATATCTCTTCAAAAAAAAATGAAGTTACGTAGTTTTAAAAAATGAAATGATATTTTTCACAGTTGAGAACTTAATACTTGCAAAAGAATATGAAAAGATAGAGATGAGTGTTGTGTGTTGTATTTAAGAAGAAATCCGCGAAGAGGCTTGGAATAAAACTAAGCATCAACAGCGGTTGTTTATTAGATGTTTTTATTATTTATGACACGCATTTCCATAAAACTGGAACCGCAGATTCTCCAGGCAGCCAACAACAAACGTACAGATCGATAAAGCGGGGGCCTATAAATGATATGAAGTTGAAAATGTTTAATATGATAAATGTAAGTTCGTTTCTCTCGTCGAGTTGAACCGCGGCTTTTATATTATAAACTTTTGCATAACTCGTACGCTTGTTCGGCTGTTGAACTCCAGTTTAAGGAGGCGATCTACCTCTTGAAACAGACAGAAGCTTCGGTTTGATTTTACAAATATAACAAAACGTCTGGAATAAACGAAGCAAATTAAGATATGCCAGCCTAGATTACACGACTAGAAAAATATTTATTCAACACAAGCACGCTTTTAGTGTTTTTTCGTATCTGTGTTGCGGACCTTATAAATAGCCGTTTATTGACTAGTGACCATTATGTAACGCTTTTCAGTGCTATAATGAAAAACAGTTGCATAATGAACCATTTTGTAACTGTTTTTTTTTAATTCAATTAAAGTCTAAAACCATGCATGTGTTGAATAAAGTATAGTGTGCAACATCTTTATGCGTCAGGCGTGATGTTTTCAGCACTCGTATTCGGCTCGCGATGCACACTCGCCAAGGCTCGTATGCGCTCGCCTACTACTTATGCTGAAAACATCGCGCCTGACGTATAAAGATGTATTTAGCACACTAGTTACACAATATACTATTTTATAGTAGGCCAATATATTATATTATGTAGATTCCAATAAGGCTGTAAAAAATAATTAATACATGACTATTTCCTATTAGAAATCATTGCCAGAAACACAACGGCGTTTATTTCGTTAATACTAGAAAAATTCATTTTTAAACCTGTCACCGTCGGAACTTAGACCCGAATCTTCCACTATCGCGGCGGCTGAGTTGTCATTTACTCTACAGTGACAGTTATTTAAAATCAATTGCTATTTAAGAATTTCTTAATATCGATAGGTTTTAGTTGAAGTTCTTTTTTCGATAAAATTATTAGTCCTTAAGATGTAGAACGTAGTTTATAAAAAACTTATATCATCTTAGGCCTTAGGGCTTGATAGGTGGAAATTAATTCTGAAGGAAAATTGAAATCTACTACTATCACTACCTATTGGCCGTAAAGAAAGTTAAACAAATCATTTTAAGAATACTCAGGCATCTCTAGGCTAGATATATTATTTTCAACTATACGTTGAGGCTAGCTGAATTCTGGTTGGATATGTGCCAGTAGAGATGGACACTACCAAACTGGACCGCTAGGGGCGCCAGCTATGTAACCACCTCGATTTGTGGACAGTTCATAGTAGTGCAGTTGTACAGAATAAGTTTATTTAATATAATAAACGGTCACTTCATATATATATTTTAAAAGATCTATGCTCTGCCCAAATGAGTTTTGTTTTTATTTCTTGTCTTTTTTACATTATTATTCGCTTAAATTTTTATTATTATATCATAATTGACCGAACTGTGCTAGTTTCTAGGCTAAAGGGGCATTCGGTGTATTTACTAATATGTTTTGACAGGTATCTTAAGAAGAGGGCGGTTATAATGCACAACTTGTATTACTTATAATAATTAGTATATTACATGGAAGATAGATTTTATAGCTTTTCAATATTAACATTTTGAAAACATAAAACGTGATTGTATGTGGCGAATGCAGTGGAAGAAATTCTGAAGTTTTAACATTATCTCGGGCCCTTTGCCTTACGTCGGATGAGTTCAGTTCTGTATAAATGCGGTTCGGCTGGCGGTTTTTCAGTGAACGACGTTGAGCTTGATAAGTTGCTAACTGTGAAGGAACTGGCAGCGGTTGGAGGAGGGCTGCAAGAAGATTTCGCACCGCGTTTACACACGTCTGTCTCAAACGTACTAAAAGATGTAATAATGCAAGAAAAACTCGATTAAATTTAGCTGTATTTATCATTTTTACAAAAAATAGCCTGTTTTTGCCATATTTTTGTTGATTCAAGCGCGTTTTGTTCTCAATATGAGCGCAACGCCAACAACACTTTTATTTTTATATAATTATAATATACAGTGGAGTCGCGATATGGTGAACACCTGGTAAGGCGAACAACTCTATAAGGTGAACACGTAAAATTTTGTGTAGTGTATTCTATAAGGTGAACAACTGGAACCTCGATAAGGTGAACAAAGCTAATTTGACTTATTTGACACTTTTATTGGTTCTCGGAATACTAACTGGTAAATGGTAGGCCGTTTTATTCCCAACAATAACTCTGTTAATTTTTGTATTTGTAGTAATGCCGACACAGCGGTGCTGATTTGATGATAAACAAATGTATATCTATATATATATTACTTTTATTTTTCTTCCACATTTTTGTGATTCGGTTCGAATTTCTGCTTTTATAGTAAAGCTGATCTCATTGATGTGGTGATAGTGTTTGGTGTTGGTGTTTGAACTTTGATAAAAAAATGAAAGCTCTTACATTAACCTATAAAGGTGAAATAAAAAAAAATTAACAAAGGTGCACTGTGACTGCCCTTTCGCGTGAATATGGTGTTGCAAAATCTACGATTTGTGGTATTCGAAAAAATAAAGAGCGCATTTTGAGAGCTCTGGGGAATACACTTTCTGGCGCAAGTAAGCGCAAAAGAATGAAGTCTTCAGAACTCCCAAAAATGGAAGCAGCATTATACAAAGTGGTTCTTAAAGATGCGAAATAGTATAAATTTAATTTATGAAGTTTTCTTTTCATTACCCCTTTTTATTTACCTTAATAAGGTGAACAAATTCGATAAGCTGAATACCATTGGTCTGAATTAGTTCACCTTATCGTGACTCCACTGTAATTATTTTATGTGTTTTGGTATCTTCTACAACATGTATAAAAAAGAAAGTGTTGCGTATTTACGCTCATATAAAAAAATGCGCTTAAATCAGAAATAAATAACTTAAAAAAAAACTTTTTAAAAAACAATGGTTTTATTTTTAAACAAAATTGCACTAAAAAGTAGAAAATAATTTTTTTTAGTGATTATAAGTTGATCAGAATAGTTTTCAACATTTGTTAAAAGAAAACCATTGGGCGCTCATAAAATATTAGGTTATGATGTTTTAACGCCCAATGGTTTTTTTTTAACAAATGTTGAAAACTATTCTGATCAACTTATAATCACTAAAAAAAATTATTTTCTACTTTTTAGTGCAATTTTGTTTTAAAATAAAACCATTGTTTTTTAAAAAGTTTTTTTTTAAGTTATTTGTTACTTTTTAGTCTTTATTAATTATTTTAATTCTATACAATAGAAAAATATAATAAATTCTTCACTTTACAAAAATGTAAAATCTAAGTCCTAAATTTTCAATTTTATATTAATCAGCTAACCCAGTTATCTAATTTATTTAAATTAAAATTGGGCCGCCATTTTGGGGCGTTCGCCATTTTGAATTTAGAATGACGTCATGTAGCTTATCTTATTCTACTCATCAAACCCTTTCATTTGATACGTCGGGGGTTGTAAAGAAAAAAGAAAGCCGCCATCTTGGGGCGTCCGCCATTTTGATTTTAGAATGATGTCATGTAGCTTATCGTATTCTACTCCTCAAACCATTTAATTTGATACCCATGTCATGGGAGTTCTGAAGTAATAGGTAACCCGCCATCTTGGGGCGTCCGCCATTTTGAATTTAGAATGGCGTCACGTAGCTTATCGTATTCTGCTCATGAAACCCTTTCACTTGATACACATGTCAAGGGGGTTGCAAAGAAAAAGGTGAGCCGCCATCTTGGGGCGTCCGCCATTTTGAATTTAGAATGGCGTCACGTAGCTTATCGTATTCTGCTCACACAGAGAGCGCCTTAGCTACCGATTACATATTATGCTATTTTGATTTTCAGGACTTAAACTACGTTGAATTCATATTCATTAAATTACATGCTAATATGAATAATTATTATTCCTATGTAAACATAGCGATGGTCTCGTACATACACTTTGGCGGAAAAAGGAAAAACGGAAAGGATGAGAAATCCTCGGCGTGTAAACATCAATTTAGTAGAAAGTCGATTTTGAAATATAGAACACATCTGTCAGCGTCATATCCATATCGTGCCAATAAAAATACAGAGAAAAAAAAGGATAGGTAATTCAATAAGTGATATGCAGCGGTATTTTATGATATCACTGTTAGATGGTGCTAGCATCTCTCAACCATTTGTCGTATTGCTTCAAAATAGGGTAAAGTGTACATTCGAAAAAGGGTAAACAGCGGTCTGGCATTGCATTGATGTTACTTATAAGGATGGCATGTTTTTTGATTTAGGGTTTTGTATTGGTACTTTTTTAACGATCACGCAAATTTCACTTATGCAATTTTTATTACCTTTAGGGCAAAGACAGACACGGCGATTTTAACCGAAGCGTTTACCGAGCCGGTTTCCAAGTCGATAGGTCGTTTAATATAGATCGAACCAGAGACCTTTAGATCCTCTAACTATACCAATTGAGTCAGTCGACCGCTAATGTTAGACGCTCTTGTATAGTCTAGACTATAGTACAGTATTAAATGTAGTGTAGTATGTAAGTCTACTTGACAACGCAAGCTAATCATTTCTAATGACAGCGTTAATACTTACATACTACAGTAGTACATGTATTAAATAATACTGCGTAGTAAAACAAAAACATTAATTTATTAAAGTTAGTTGATTATTTAATTCTGATTATTATTTGCCAGGATTCATGCCACAACACCACTCAATGTATGAAAATTTCAACTTGCTACCTTTTACCGTTTGTGAGATAGAGCCTTGTGACGGACGGAAGGAGGCTCAGTAATAGGGTTCCGTTCGGAAGTACGGAACCGTAAAAACTAAGTCCGTCGATCAGTTTAAGAAAGAAATAAAAATATATTTACGTACTGAACCTGTATATTTGTAACCATGTCTTATTTTACATATTTATAATCACATCTATACAGATAAACATACGGCAAATATTCAAGGGGTTTCCCTGGCTTATTTTAAGAATATTAATTTGTCCTTTTGATAATTTTCGGAAAGCCACTTCGTTTCAAAGATACAGGGGTATAAAACTGCTAAAAATGACTACCACTAGCTAGGTTGCATGAATCCAATCTCCTTACTGACTGTCGGGCTCTTTCAAAAACACAAGGTTGTTTCTTTTTGCATTAAATCCATCAACTATCCGATTTCTCAAATCTTCTTCATTTAAAAAAAAACTCGGGTCGCAGTGCCAAACCCTGCCGACAATATAGTGTATTTGCTAATACAGGCATTGTGGCATTATTATGTAAACTTAAGTTTGTTTTTTGACAAAATAAAAAATTTAACCCCTTAATACATCCCTTAAAATAATTAAATTTTTCTAAATTTCAATACTAGACATAGATTTTATCAGTACACCCAATTAAATACACCCTTCCATAAGTAAATCCGTATCAACAAACTAGTGTTTTCATAAAATTTGAAAGTCCGGTCCTGTCGGGCCGATTTTATTAAAATTTTAGCGGCACATTTTAATCTTTACTAAAGAGTTAAATTTCAATTTTGAAACGATTCTGACAAATTTTTCGGTATTTTTGGGCCCAAAAACTTTTTGGAACCCCTAAATACAACCCTGAAAATGGTCCGATCGGGCCCATTTTAAATAGGCTTCTTGCGGTGATGGGTTCCAATGTGTGTACCAAATTTCGTTTCAATCGATTAAGTCTGTCGAGAGTTATCGTGTACACACACACACACATATATATATATATATATATACACATATATATATAAACATTTTCAAAAATGGTGCCAAAGTGTTCAGGAGGCTATGAAACGTCGAGAAATTTTGGTCCGACCCCTAGGTCCCGCCATCCGACCGACGCCAATAGTGTATGTGCCATATTATGGCAAATACACTAAAAAGAGCGTTTTTCCGAAAATTATGAAAGGACAAAATATTCTTAAAATATACTCAGAGAATTACCGCTTGAATTTTTGCCGTATGTCCAAACACCCTGTGTATATTTATTAGCTTTGTGAATAAAGAAAGAAATTTGAATTGGTACCAAAAAAATTTTTACTACGCTACATTGTTGCGAGCGAATTTATATTTAAAAGTTTTCTGAACTACTTGCCTGCATTTTTGCTGTCAAAATTCCAACTAATCATGTCACAGGTGATATTCAGCAAAACAAAAGAGATTGATCGGCAACAGTATATAGCATAAATAATATCTTCGTTATGACATCATAAAAGTGTAACGTGCACTGATGACGTCATAACGTTATCGTTCTTCGAGGTCATAGTCATAGAACAAAATACACTAGATGTAATGTAAGTCTGAGGCTACACTAGATCCGTGTCAGACCAGATCCGATCAGATCAGACCAGACCAGACCAGACCAAATCAGACACTTCAGACGAAGTGGCTACATAGGGAGTGGATAATATCCGACGGACAGTTTTTCTTTGTTGAACAATAATAATTTTTGATGTGCAAATTTCGAATATTTGGATATTTAAATATTTGTCATAGACTGTAGTTAGCTTCTTTCCGGATTCAAATGAAAATCAAAATGCACTGTTTTTATTATTTTTTATCGTTGTTCAACAATAACATTTATTATACATTTATACAACTGTTCTTTGTTTTTGGCGTCCCTGAGTCCTGACCCCTGTCATGAGTATCGGCTGTCGCCAATTATTACTCATTGCTGTGTTTACGTTTTGATTTCAATATGCGATTTATGATTTAGATTAGCGATAGAGATAACATTTTTTTCAGAAATATAATGTAATTTTTTTAATCATTTAACAGTTATGCTATCTGTTATGACTGCCCAGTATTGTTAGATTTAAATTTTATTGTTGGGAAACTTGTGAGGGCCGTGACTTGACAGACTTCAGGATCTTTGTCAAAAATCCAAAAAACAGCTAAATTTTAATTAATTTTAACTTTCGAATAGAAGTTTAAATGAATATTCGAATACTTTAATTTGAAAAATACCGAGCCCTATTATAAACAACAAACAAAACTTCAACAATGCGTTGAAACCGATCAGAGTTAATTTACTTTCATTTTATGGACTACTCATAGATTAATTAATAAATAAATTATATTTTCAAATCATACCTGAAAGATTCATTTTTTCGCCAATATCTCTCCACAAAAGACCTTTCACGTCCCTGTTGTGGTATCTTTTGTCTCTTTGGTCCCAAATAGGAGGCTTTTCACGTACAAGATCAATTAAAAGTGATTTGTCCATACTCACAATTGATATTCAAACACGTTTTTAAATAATAATACAATACAATAAGACAATCTGGTAATAATAGCTAGCATACACAACACTGTTTGTTAAAAACTGTCAAATGTACGGCCGTAGTCTGACGAAAATTTCAAACATGTTTGATTTCGTCCGACGGTCGGAACGTGTCTGTTGCAATCTGACATCTTCTGGCGCGGTCTGGAGTGATAAGTGTAGCCACTTCAACAAGGTTACTGGTGTTTGTTCACATCCGACATTACGGATCTGATCTGGTCTGATCTGATCTGATCGGAAACGGCGCCAATGTAGCCTCAGCCTAAGTCGTAAAGTTCATCGTATAACTGAGTGCAGTACGCATGCTCAGTGCATATTACGTCGTACAGCTGTAACGATGAATTGTTATGTCGTAGTGGTTTTGTATGTCACTTTAACGAGCCAGTTAACTTGCTGCTATCAATGGGAATATGTTCTAAAATTACTTGTTTATATTGTGTCATTTTATAACTGCATTATCACTGTCGCTCTTTCAACAAAAATCATATTCTAAGAGATATAAGGTGCCACAAAATAATGATTTACTAGCGCAATAGTATGGAATTTTTTGGTAACAAAATTGAATATAAAAAATCTATATATCAACGGTAACCAAACTGACGCTCGCGAACCGCATGCGGCTCTTCAAGAGTTTTATTGTAGGATCAACTAATTTGTTATTTTCTAAAATTTCTTAATCTCGTGAATATAAATAGACTGGAGCCATAGAAGATATTCGTTCGGTCGTTCGGCATTCTTCGGTTCGACTCGGTTGAACCTTCGAAACCTATGAAATGTGATTCAACGTGCATATTTTTATATAGTTTTTTACCAAGAACTTTAGGTGCGACTCTCAATAGTTTTAACTCTAGGGCTCTTGCTGCAAAAAGTCTGGTCAGCCCTGCTATAGGTACAAGGCGAAAAATGAAAATTCGTGTTCGGAATTGGATTATAATGTAAAATGACTTTTTTTCGATCGGTCTTTGTTTTGGAGATATCGAGGTTCAAGCTTTTTAGAAATGCAAGTTCAATTTTCATTGAAAAAATTAATACTATGTCATATAAAACTTTATTTTATCTCTATAATGATTGCACATAGATAAAAAAGTCTTACTTTAACTTACAAACGTCAAACACATGTTCAAAAAAGCCATTGTCAGTCCTCGAGGCAAGCCTGACAAAGCGAAACCACTGAATTATAAACTGCATTATTAATTAAGACCGAACTGAATTCTTAGCAAAAAAATTCCTTTTTACACTAAGAATTAAGAGCAACGCGCAAAGTATGTGACAATTGTCTACAATTAGTAAATGTGTATTTTGTTTCCAACCAATTTTCACGGCTTACTATTAATTTTACAGACGAAAGTTAAACAAGTTCAGAAAACTCCATTCATCGATATCTCCAAAACAAAGACCGATCGGAAAAAAAATATTTTACATTTTATGCTTACAATCCAATTCCGAACACGGATTTTCATTTTTCGCCTCCTGGTGTGAATCACCCTGTATAGCATAAAGGTTGATTTTAGCTATTCCAATAGACGGCGAGGCAAGTAACCGTCTGACCACCGTCAGAATATTGTTCAATATATTTTGCATTAGAGTTTACACTGGTCATCAACGCTTATATGTAACTAACAAACTAAGTATGTAAACAAATCTAGGATGTCGATTTTGATCTAATTGTCGTATTTTGATAAAATTTAACGAAAAGAGGTTTTGGGGGGTAAAAAATCGATCTAGCCAGGTCTCATCCCTGGAAAAATTCGTTTTCCTATCGACTTTATCATTTTAAAAATCATTTTTTTGACGTTTATTATTATTATATTTTGGTAGCAGCGAATTATTATTTAAATTGTGTAAAAAATCATCGAAATTAATAACATTTTTGAGATGTAATATTTTTAAAATTAAAGAGTAAAAAATAAATATAAGTAAAAAAACTTTTTATAGACAAGCTTTTATTTAAATGTACCAAAAAGGAAAAAAAATAATATTTAATAATTTAGGTTGATAATTATTATAAAAGCGGATGTTGCGACTATTATACTATCATACAACCCCCGATTTATAATAATTATCAACCTAAATTATTAAATATTATTTTTTCCTTTTTAGTACATTTTAATTCCGTATTACCTATTACGAATTATTTACTCACTATACTGACTGTATAATAGACGCTTAACTGAAATGTAGTATACAGTGTTTTGATCCATCCTTTTCCCGCAATTGTTACGATCAAAACAACGGTACCGTTTTTGTTGTTGTATACTTTTGACTTTTTTACATTGCTTTTTCTCACGTATGCGGTTGGTATAAGCAATTTATTGTACTTTTAACTTAGTTTTCAAGTGTTCAACCAAAAAAAAGTGTTAAGATTTATAACGCGAAATATTCAAACTTGTCGAGAGACCATGATTTCAGAGCACAAGAAGTTGACTTGTTAAAATTTCTACGGGTGTTAAAAAGCTTATGTAACAGAGAAGAATGCATAAACATAGTCATATTTCACGTGGCAAGCTTTTTAAAACACGATGCCGCCGGCCG
Source organism: Mongoloraphidia duomilia (assembly GCA_039654895.1). NCBI lineage: Eukaryota > Metazoa > Arthropoda > Insecta > Raphidioptera > Raphidiidae > Mongoloraphidia > Mongoloraphidia duomilia. The sequence goes on from CM077522.1 coordinate 28,488,340, forward strand.
AGTTGACTACCCGAACTTCGACATACAAAAGTTTGTTACTAGTTTTAATACAAATCATCTACGGGATGATCGGAAACTTATGAAAGCCTATTAAACATGAGTCTAATATTAGGTTTCACAAGACGCTGCCAACTTGCTATGACGTTTTCACTTTAATCTGGTATTGTTTTTGCTCGCCAACATACATAATTTTGCATTTGTATAAGAGATAGGTCATACATATGACGCACACGCACTAAATCTAGGCTAATGATGACAGATAATAATATTTTTAAATCCAGCTCATCAAATTTTGCAGTAATACAATGAGTTGCGTGCTGAATACAGAAATTTAACTTCTTTCACAAAATTTTTTTTTTTTTTTTTTTTTTTTATTTAATAAAAGGTGTTCGACTGCTCACAAAATTTAAACCCACAATAAAAATCGTACTTATCAATAGGTAAAGGCCAGTTTTTTGACCGAGTCCTAAACCGAACTTAGATTTTTCCCCGCCTTCAGCCGAATACTAAAAAAGCGAGGGATAAAACTTATTGTAAGCTGAACGGAATTGCGTTAAAGTTGAGAAGTATTTTTTTCTTTTGTTTGCAGAGCGTGTGATTTAAAACACTTATACTCAGTTATTCAGTAAATTCAGCATTCGGCTTCGTAAAAACCTTTGGTCGGATTTTTGTCGAAGCCGAATAATTAGCCGAAGGTTGCCGAAGCCGAAGCGTCTTCTTATCAATAGTACTTTTTACTCACTTGATGAATTTTATTGTATTTTAAATTGTTTTATAGATGTGATTAACTTATAAAAAAATACTGTTATATCTCGAATTGACTGCAAATTATTCCATTTTTTTATTATAACTAGAGTATCCTCGCGTTAAATCGATGCTCGATAGAAATTATATAGATAAAATAGGATCTCTTTTCTATCACAAATACATAACCATGGTTTCAGATGTAAATTAACAATACCTACTATACATTTTTAAGTTCACAAATGCGTCAGAAGACATAGAAAAGAAAACTACTTCTTTTCTATCGCTGTTTTCCAAGGTGACACTGTCACTTATTGTGCCTATGACTCCCCTACTCTATTTATGTTATCTCTATAACGTAACTTCACTCAACTAGCATGAAAACGAATCTTAGAGAGGGGCAAGTCAGCGTTTACTTCCCCAATTCCTCCGTAGTCACACGCTTAATCGTGTTTGCAAAAATATGGTGGAAAACGGGTATCATGGTGGAAGTACGGGTATAATATAAATTGTATGAAGTTATTAATTTTGTAAACGAGAACTCGGTTAATGGTTGGTTTGTGGACAGCCTGTGTAATTGTGTAGAGTGCCAAATAGCAAGACACTTATATGAACAAAAAGTTTTGCCCGTTCATTCTGTGTAGTAAGTTTTGTGTTGTTTTCAGTACGATTTATTGGATTGTTCCGCCATCATGGCGGCGTCACAACTGTAATCAGACTGATGTATAGATGTCACATTTTATCTGATTTTCTCTGTACCGCTGCTGTTTTCCACTGCCTACGGAACTACCAAGTAAAGTGGAAACGTCATTGGCTTGTCTATGATCTATAAGGACAAAACTCCTTATGTAAAATTTTTAGTGCTATGTATTTTCTAATGTTTAGCTCTGCTGTGTGTAATATTGTAAATTAACGCTTCAATACAACTCTGACTGATTTTTACTTCCCACCTCTACTATGGTAGGGAAGTAATGGATTTAGTCAAAAAAAATATTTCGAGATTTTAACAGATCTTCACGTTTTGAGACCCTAGCAATCGTTTAAGATCATTTTCTGACTGATGTCTGTATGTATGTGTGTGTGTGTGTGTGTGTGTGTGGTCAATTTTTCGCCTTCGATATCGTAAAAACGGAACAACATACGGCCTTGCCGATTGTTCTATTGTGTTTATCAGCCTTTAACTTAGATCTGATTAGATTTTGAGTCAAATCGGTTCTGTGGATCCTGAGATGAAAAAAACGTTCTCAATGGCACGTAATAACATAGATAAAAAATATAAATGAATTCTAGATGTTATAATATGAAAAAAATGTAAATATTTTTTTCTCTAAAATGTATAGTTTTCGAGAAAAAAATATTTTACTAAAAAAAGAAAATTGTACGTAAATCACGGTAACCATGATTTTTGCTATATTACTAGCCATCAGTAGATCACCAAACAAAATAGAGGGCCATGCTTTTTTTCAAAGAATAAAAAAGTGTGTTTATTTTTTGCAAATATTTACTAGGTGGGAAGTATAGGACTGGTCATAAGTCGAATTTTTTCATATAGGAGTAGGCCTATTCGTTACGTGCACAGATCCTAGTAGCTTAAGCAACGAATAATTTGTGGATGGAAAAGTCGAAAGCAGAACGTTTGACTTAGAAACTTTGTTTGGACTAGTTAGGAGATAAACATACTAAAAGTCCTTACCCCTCCGAGGTACGCCCGAGGGGGGGGCGCAAAGAAGGTCCCGTTTTTTGGTTTTTTGCTTTTATCTCGAAAACGGTGCGTCGTACGAAATTTTGTTGTACTACATAATGAAAGCTGACACTTTTTATCTATCTCCATTCTTTGCCTAGCTATGAGCTTCGAAAAACGGCCGATTTTCAAAAATGTGTTAAATTCTCTGTAGCACATTGTAACAATACGAGTTCGCCAAAATCATTTCTTATTGCTCATCCACACTATTAAAAACACCCACACACTATAATAATATCAATGAATAAAATTCTCGACCAATTTTTCTGACAATGTATTAACAAAAAATTACAACAAATAATTCAAATAATTGACGTTTCGATCCGGATTTGGATTTTCTTCAGAATCGAGCTAGAAAAATTAAAATATAAAAATTAATTATTAATTATTAATTAGTTTATATCTAAAAAATTAAGCCGTAGATTCGACAGATGAGGAGAAAGAAGAAGAGGCAAACGCTGAGGAACCACAACCAGGCCCGTCACGCCCAAATAGGCGGCGAATTAAATAATTCATTTTTTAATAAGGTGGATGGGCAATAAGAAATGATTTTGGAAAATTCGTATTGTTACAGTGTGCTACAGAGAATTTAACACATTTTTGAAAATCGGTCGTTTTTCGAAGCTCATAGCTAGGCAAAGAATGGAGATAGATAAAAAGTGTGAGAGTTAAAGCTGTAGAGAATTTTATCAGCTTTCATTATGTAGTACAACAAAATTTCGTACGACACACTGTTTTCGAGATAAAAGCAAAAAACCAAAAAACGGGACCTTCTTTCTGCCCGCCCCCCTCGGGCGTACTTCGGAGGGGTAAGGACTTTTAGTATGTTTATTTCCTAACTAGTCCAAACAAAGTTCCTAAGTCAAATTTTCTGCTTTCGACTTTTCCATCCACATTCCCCTTATGAGCACTCATTGACTAAACTATAGTAGCGTCACCGTGCGGTAAAATATTTGCAAAATTTCATGGACCTTTACACGTTTCCATAGCAACAGTAGTCGGTATTATTTGTATTTCTGTTTCGAACAAAACTTATATTATGAAAACAACAAAAATCTGATCGCTAGGTACCTGCTGTCAAAAATAACTATTTCATTAAATATAATCTATTAAAAAATTGGATTTTTACTGTATTTTTACAACTTTGCGCAATTTAAATGTCCCTTTCGCTTGTTTTCATGTTTTCACAACCATAACGTGTCCATGTTTTGTTTTCTCAAACTGTTTTACTTTTCGCCACTATGGGCGCTGTAAGTTCTATTCTATAGCTAATCAAGGTCATACACGTAGCAAACGCAGTACGTCACACAACATGCATTGTCATCACCACAGCCCTCCTACCTGCTTTTTCTAGGAAGATATAGTTATACCATCTCATACTAGGTAATAAATATTTTCGAGTTTATAACCTGTTTTTACAGGTTTTTAGGAGACCACTTTTCCTACATTTTGCGATTTTGCAATTTCGCCTGAACACACATGCAAAATTTGAACAAGAAACAAACGCAGCGCTCTAGGCTCCAGGTGCGGTCACATACAGGCATTTTTTGAAAAACTTCCATTTTTTTGAGTTCAGGGAACTTAATAACGTAAGTTTACCAAAAACTCAAAATCGTACCTTGTACAAACACTAAACTTCCCCTGTATAATCAATAATCCGTATTTGAGAAAGTAAAGACGTTTCATCCCCAAACATAAATTCTAAATTTAAATTGCGTTCCAAAAGGATTTATTTAACCCTTCAGTAGATATATGGGTCATATATAGTCTATATTTCGTAATAATGACAAAGCATCGTTGATCACACGCCTTTAAAGTACCTTCCTAATATTTCAGCATTACGATTTGCGAATGACGAGTCGATTGAAATTAATTCATCGACGTATATTTCAAATCTATATAAACGGTACAGCTGCTTCATCGTTCTAAGTTTAGATTTTATATGTATGTTGATGAGTGAATTTCGTTCGACTCAACGTTTGCGATGCTCGTTTGGTAGGAAGGTGCCTTGAGGCATGTGATCTTTTCATTGCAGCGAAGTCTATCAACGTATAAACTAAATAATTATGTAGTCATAATTCACCAGACATTCGACATAAGCGGTTTTGCTTCATGGCCGCAGATATATCGTTTGATCTGATCAACTTGACAATCAATAAGGAAACAGGTGGAGGGTGTTTAAGAAAAGGTAAATAGGGAGCTGAAGAAACAATGTTTTACAAAAATAAATAGAATTTGTTTCTTTTGTTAAAGTTTTTGTCTCTGGAGTTTACTTTTTTTTTGCTAAAAAAAAAAAGAAAATCGATTAGAACAAATAAACGACAGTATTATTTTGCTACAATAGTTAATTGGAATGTTTATCAAGTTTGTTTTTAGAACAAATGCAAAACAATTTTCTCAAGACTTAAATTGTTCTTTTTCAGCCAAGTCGATTTTGAAATAATTAGAGTAGTGATTCTCTTTATTTGTAAAAAAAAATTATGCAAATAATATTTTGGGGGCGGCATTTCGAACAAGGTTTTTACATTTTAGTAAAATAATTTAGAAATCTTAAGTTATATTTTATTTTGATACATTTCTCGCGGGGGGGGGGGGGTAATTTCTGTGGGATAGTAACAAAATGTAACTCTGATATTCTTTTGCATTTTGGCGTATTGGGGTAATCCTACTAATATTATAAACACCACCAGCCCGACTTTGCTTCGCAGAGGAAGAATTTCTCGCGGGGGGGGGATAATGAACCATAAATTCTTAGCAACCTGCAGGCGAAGCTGTTCGAGACAGCTTTAGTAACAAATATTTCAGTTGCTTGAAAAAGTCCCAATAAAAGTAGACGAATTGGATCGTTCAGTGATTTTGATCGTTGTGTTTTATTTTGTCCAAATTCCTGTGACCCAATTTCCGTAATTTTAATATACCGTACATGAACATTATGCCTACTATTTTTCTATTTTCGTGGTTGGTACATTAGCCAGTTATACTACACAGTAACTGCGTTTACAAAAAAGTATATCATTGCGATAGTACCTATTAATTGTTATTACATAATACATATTTTAAATTTAATAACCCGCTGGAAATTAAAACACTTTACTAATAAAATAAATTTAAAACAAAGCCTTTTAGAGCCACTGAAAAAGTCTTAATAAAGGACGACATGTCGGTGATTAAAATACAAGTCATTTTTTACCGTCCAATTTCCCAATAACCATCTCTTAACAAATTTAAAAGTTCAGAAGTTTTTACTTTATCAATAGTCTTACATGTTAAGAGCAATATGTAATAAAATTAAATAATTGAATCCAAAATTTGTATATAATTAAGTAATTTTCAACAAATTTCATAGCTGACTTCACTCTACTTTGCAACTAACTTCAACAGTTGCTGTAGACATAAAGTTATTAATAAATCGAACGGAATAACTTCATAACTTGGGAGTAAAGTTTAATAATAATAAATAAACAGGAGCAATAAACGAGTTATTCATAGAGCAGTCGTTATTCAAACTGAGACATTCATGAAATTGTACAAGTAAAACTGGTTTCCATCTTAAACTTGCAAGAGTATTAACATTAGGATTCAATTAGTGTTTTAATTCTTCAAGCGATATTAACGGAATATGAAAAAAATACTTAGGTATATACAATATTAGCAGCTTAATGGTAACAGTAAAAATAATAATAATAAAAATTATTATCGCTATTAAGCGATAATAATTTTTTATTTCATTGAAGTACGACTGTCATAGTTATATTTTTGATTGTTAGAAGACAAAGTAAGGCAGCCACATTCATATAGCTAGAGGAACTACACATTCTGTCTCTGATAGTTATAAGACCATTATAGTTTTCTCAGTGTACGTCGCCGCGCACGTACTTGAGGAGTTTCTGTAGTAAGAGTTAGGACAAAGACGCCATATTCAACCAAAACAATGGAAGAGAGTGTAGTGAAAACACTCGCGTATACTTTTAAAAACTTTGGAAACGGAACAAAAAATATTTCTCGCTTCACTTTTTTGCACTGATTACAGCAGAGACAATTACGTTACCTAGGAAACAATCATGTAAATGATGCTTTTTTTGACGTAAATTTAAATTTTGGCTGAAAAACATGGCGGATCGAATGGACCGATTAGAAATCGACACCCCTTTGTCTTAACTCTAACTTGAGCTAGATAGTGGACGCTCGCTCAGTGGCGGATTTACCAGCAGGCTGAGTAGGCTGGAGCCTAGGGCGGCAGATTTTAGGGGCGGCAAATTTGGGGTCAAAATTTTTTTTTGTCTTACAGAAATTAAAAAGATTCATTTTTATATAGGTACCTAAATGTTATTAGGTCCCCGCGTTATTAGTAGTACATGATTGAGCTTTTATTAATCCCCTAGTTCACAATCATACTAATTACGGGAAAAAGGTGGTGTAATTAGGACGATCGATACGGTGCACACCCCCCAGGGGGGACATTAGAATGTGGTTGCTATCGCAAATTGCATTTCAATGTTCTTTGGGAATTAGCGCTCCCAGGGACCCGAGCTCGTACCAGTCGGCTTGTGTATGCCGGTTGGCGGATTCTAATACACACATGAATTATTTGTTGTGTTCAAGACGCTAATAACCTGAGTTGTCGACGCGTCTATAATCTACAATTAATTAATGATACGGTGCACAAATTATAAAGTTACAATTTCATTGACAAAAAAAATTTAATTAATATGATTGTGAACTAGGGTATCGAATTGTAGAGGTCGGTAGGGGCGGCAAAATTTGAATAGCCTATTGGCGGCAAATGTGTAAATCCGCCACTGCGCTCGCTGTTGCCGACTGCGGGCGCAGATTGACCGTCCCTAATATTTGGCCGCCTCTGGACACGATACAAGTATAGTTGTTTCAAGTAAACTTGAAAGCTGTGCACACCACTCAATATGTCAATATTACCTCAAAAATAGATAGCGATAGCCATGGAACTTGAACAAAATGATGACGTTTTAGCTGTCAGAATAATTTCCAATCATTTTGTTCAAGTTCCATGGCTATCGCTATCTGTTTTTGAGATAATTTTGAAATTTTCATATCAAATTTCTGCCGTTATAAAGCATGCAAAATTAATCGTGTTTATTTATTTAGATGCAGAATTTTAAGCCTTACAACATTTATTTGAAGATATTTTTCCTAAGATAGTTAGGGAAGCAGGAAATCGCGGAAGTTTGATTTTACGGGTTAAATCCCTATGTACATTTATAAATCCGGACACCCTGTATAATATATTTGTTAAAAATGTATTGTATTTTAAGTAACAAATAATATTTACTAAAAATTTATTGAAATCTACGTTTCGACGGTAATTCTGTCTTCATCGATTGCTAAAATTATTTGGATCCTGATGAAGACAGAATTTACTGTTGGAATGTAGATTTCAATAAATTTTTAACACGCTTTTATTAGCTTCACTTGTATGTTTGCTTGTCAGTTTGTAACCGACTTCTTTGAACTTGTTTTTGACCAACTTTGAACGGTCAGATTTAGTTTAAACGTTGTCGACTTATCAAGGACCGACGACAATACAATCATTCAATAAGTTTGTCCCATTATCCTGACCAGGATCTCCAGGACTAAAAAAAAGCAAAAAACTTCAGATTGAACTGAAACTTTGCACACTTATCAAGGACCGATTACAATACAATAATTCCATAAGGTTGTCCCGTTATCCTGACCAGGATCTCCAGGACTAAAAAGCAAAAATAAATTATAATTTAAAAAAACTAAAAAACACGCTTTAATGAACTAAAAAGTAAAAAATAATTAATTTTATTGTAAAAAAGCGTGGGGTAGTATGAAAATATGATACAAAGCACCCCACGCTTTTTTACAATAAAATTAATAATTTTTTACTTTTTAGTTCATTAAAGCGTGTTTGTTAGTTTTTTTAAATTATAATTTATTAGTAAATATTATTTGTTACTTGCCTTGTAACTCGTTTTCAACATTATTTAGTAATTAAATTAAAGCAAGGTGTTACCTTCCCTACTTAATTACATTTAATTTTTTAATGAATAAAGAATTGAAATGAATACTTACCGGTGCAAACTAAATCAAACTGGAAGATATTAGTTTTATATAACTTCATCTTTTGCCATGACGAGCGTATTGAAACGAAGAAAACGAAGAGACTGCTTGTTTCAAGTGAAGTCGCAATTATAATGGTTATACTTGCATCATCAAGTTTGTAATTGCATAAAATGTCAAGAGATCACACCAGTGCAGCGTGACTCAGTGTGACTGAGCGCTAGTTACCTGTCTTTTTGTGCTTTAAACTTCAGACACTGGCGACACCTCTGCACATTTTGTTGGATTCATTTTCCAGTTTTAGGGTCGCGAATTATCCCGTTTGAGTTCATAGATAAATACTTATTCTAGAGATTAATGGTACTATTCTGTATTGTCAATGTTAGAATTTAGAGCGCTGTTAAATCTTTGTCTCACTTTAACTGATGTAGGTAATGCTAAAGTTGTTAGAAAGTATTAGGTAAATGATAAAATCAAACGATTTTTAAACACCTTATATCCACAACAATATTATTCACATAACAATTAGAGGTGAAAATAATATATATCAGACAGCCAAGCTGCCATGATTTGTAAGCTATATCTAAGAAAAAATCAAATGACCACTATCGGGACTTGAACCCGAAACTCCCAGTTTCCGGCTATATATAAGAGGGGATCAGTTACTACTTCTCGGGCACTGTGGAGAAATTGGTAACTCACCTAACCGGAAACTGGGAGTTTCGGGCTTAAGTCCCGACAGTGGTCATTTGATTTTTTCTTAGATATAGCTTACAAATCATGGCAGCTTGGCTGTCTGATATATATTATTTTCACCTCTAATTGTTATGTGAATAATATTGTTGTGGATATAAGGGGTTTAAAAATCGTTTGATTTTATCATTTACCTAATATTACTGTCCACAAGAACTCAAACCTTTGTTTATTTATTGTTAGAAAGTGACAAAAAGTTAGCAGCACTATAAATTCTAATATTGACCATACAGAATAGCACCATAAGCCTCGAGTGATTACTGTAAACCGACTACAAATCCACAAACCAACTCCGAAACAGAAAATCAGTTCTTAATTCCTATGATAGATTGGTTTGTGATACAATGTCCATGATTTTTATGGCTATTAAAGTACTTATATTTTTATATCTTTTCTACAACCTTCTTATATTTAAAAAACATATGCGACCATAAAAATCCTTAAAAAGTTCCTAATATTTTATATGGCTGTGGTTTTGTATTTTTTTTACGGTTTGTGTGCTCTTAAGAGCATAGAATACCATATACAAATACCCCTTGCGCTCTTTATCTTAAATCCTTTCCCTTCGCCTAAAAACGGTTATAACTAGTGTTGCCAGGTCCAGTTTGCAAAATTTCGGGACAGAAGGCTATCAAAATCGGGATTTTGGTTCTGAAATCGGGACAACAAAAATAAACAAGGTGTTCATAAATCAACGCTTATTTTTATTATTAAATGGTGAAAATAATGTCTTTATAATATCATCAAAATAATGTCATCATAATCTTTGGATCGTACGCGACGGCAGAAAAGAACGGGAGAGCGCGATTTGTCTATCGCGATATTCGCAGTCACAAAACAATATGTGTGAAGTTTAAACCTTTTATAATTACCAATTGACCCTAAATCGGGACATTCAGCGTCCCGATCAAGGGTGAATCGGGACGTGTCCACATACCCCTGAAAATCGGGACGTCCCGCGCAAATCGGGACACTTGGCAACTCTAGTTATAACCCTCTCGAAGTTATTTTTAAAACTAAAGGGTTCGGGTAAATGCCAAGTAAAGAATCAAGAATCCTTAAGGCGAAAAATTGAAAAAAAATCCTGAAAAAAAATACAATTTAAAAAAAATTACATAAACTGTTTTTCAAAAATTTCGCCTGTAGGATCTGTAGTAGTCTGATTCTTGGCCCTTCGTTTGGCGTCTACCGAAACCCTTTAGCTTTAAAAATATCTTCGGGAGAGCCATTAGCATTTTAAGGCGAGGGGAAAGGATTTGAGATGAAGAGTGCAGGGAGTATTTGTAGGTATCCAATGCCCTTAACTATATGAAACCAGTATATAGTATATGTTATGAATTGAATTGAGGGTGCATAAAGCATATTCAAGAAGGCAACAGCAAGGCCGTTTAACTACACAACGTACTAATTATCTTTATATCTGTCACCACAAGGAAAAATTACTTATATAGAATTTTTTCCATGCGTAGGTATATATTTTTTTGACTATATTTTATGTAACTCTGTAAGAAATCTTTATCTTTACACACATTTTAAATTAACATTATTTAAAAATGACTTATTTACCCACCGATTAGTTTTTGGTATTTTTTTCTGTTACCAGTAGTCAGTAGACTATTTTTTGTTGCTCTAAAACGAGACATGCATTGAAATATCTTCGTACCACATGAGCGTCGCGAAGGACAAATTAAATTTATTCAACTAAGTCGTGTGGTAAAAAGAAAGTAGCTTCGAGACATATAATTGGCAGTGGTATTTTTCAATTTCAAGGAAAAATGAAAAACTTAATTATTGATACATTAATTGATGACTAAATTGTTATAAATGTATCCTACTTTAATAAAAAATTGACATAATCAACGTTGTCTGATAACAGCAGATAAAGAGGGAGATCAAGAGAAATTAGCCCATCAGTTTGGATATCTCGACATTAGTGGGCTTTCTTTCTGCCATCTTTCGAAAATAATTTATGCACACGGTATAATATTAATCATTCAGAGCCCTGTTTAATGAAGGAATTAATTTTGTCAGCGTACAACACAGTCTCTAACTTAGAACTTGCATCTCTCTCGTGTCAAACCGTAATAGGATTGCTTTATTCAAGTACTGTTTATGTAGCATCATTTTATAAATGGGATTATGTTGTTCAATTGATTGAAAACAAAGTTTGTATATATCGGCAAAATATGAAAATACTTCCACTTCCACATGATGAAACGTATTGTATGAAAAATGTATTTTGCTACCAATTCCGTCTCACATTCGAAATATCACTTAGGTACATGATACAAATTTTGCATTGCTAAAAGATTGGAATGGGACCATCCCGTTAAGGAATATTGAGGTATTGCCTACTTTAAAGCTATGTTTACATTAACTGAGTGGAACATGTAATGTAATGCGCGTCAGTTGGGATGTAAACGAACACGCCGAGAACATTCTCTGAGCCGCTCGGAGTGCCCTCTTAATGTGCGTTCAGAGTAAACGACAGTTCAGTGTAGAATTTGCAAGGGTGCTGGTCTGACATGTCTTCTCCAGATGAAACGTTAGCTTTGATTTTGACCACTGCGTATCTTAATTATGGCAAAAATTAAAAATCGACTGTAGGATGCCAGAAAACTGATTATCTTACCTTTCCACGCTTACGCTAATGACCTCAGTTGTCGGGCGTCTATAATTTACAATTACCCTTCCACGCATATTCTGTTTGTCCTACTAAAAATGATTTTTTTCTACGAATCTTCATTCAAATTCTTTTTCGAATCCCACAGAAAAGTTTTATTTTTATAAATTTTAATCTACTGTGGAACGAATTTTCTGTCCAAATCGCCACGCTTGCAAGTGGCTCGTGAGAGCGTAAAATTTCATCGTGTTCGTTCCAAAAACCGACTCTCGAAGTCCGTATGTTTTTCTATAATATTTGAGAGAATAGAATAAACATTTTTTTGATCAAAAAGTGGTGTTAGATACTTCGAAACTGAAAATAAAAATCATTGAATGTAGTTTATATACCTAAACCCATAAGTAAAACAGAATTTCAATACATCATATTTTATTTCAAAAAACATCAGGATGCTTTTCCGCAACCTGTATAGGTAGTATAAATTATATTTTTTTATTTATTTCGTATAATTTAGGCAAAAATACATTAAATTTTACTATCAAACCATTTATAATAAAGCAAACAGGAAACGAAATCTACAAAATAAACTTAGTTAAGTTTTAGCTGACTTTATTCAACAGAAAATATTATGACCATTCTTGAATATTATGGCCTATTTCGTATACGGAGAAGAATATTTTCAAACGTCTCATGGGAATAAACTATAAAAAACTATAACCCTTTTAACGCTGTCAAACGTCAGAATATTTCTTGAAGGCCGAGGTTATTGAATAAACACTGTCTCACGGGAATCGGGATGTTCTTTTCGGCTCACGTCTTTTATAATATGAACAGGTTAAAATGTCACGCCCTGCACGCCTCCGCTCTTCTCCCTTGTGTAAGATCCTCATTCTCGCTAATGATCATGGAACTTTGTTAATTAAAATCGGTAATCATGCCAGCCTGTCTTCACTTCTTCGTCGTCGTCTTCTTCTTGTTCTTCTAGTTCTGGTTTTCTTTGCGCGGCTCTGCGTTTTATTGTATCTTCACAGCTGCCTACCACAAACGCCTTAAAGCGCGGAATATGAGGTGCTCCAGAATTGTTCCCATTAAGTTTGGTTCAGTTGGAATAATCAAAACTGCTTGTTGTTTAACTAATGCATTATCGCGGCAAACAGTAAAGTATGAGGGTATATTTTTACGGGTTTATTGGTGTATTTGTCATATGGCACATAGACTATTGGCGGAACCTAGGGGTCGGACCAAAATGTCTCGACATTTCATACTCTCCTGAACAATTTTTCGGACAATGACATTCGAATGACTTAATTGATTTTGACGGAATTTGGTAGGCACGTTGGAATCCATCACCGCATGAATCCTATTTAAAATAGACCCTTTAGTAAACATTGAAATGTGCTGCCAACATTTTAATAAAATCCCATCGACAGGATCGGACTTACAAATTTTATGAAAACACTAGTTTTGCGGATTTACTTACTGAAGGGTGTATTTAATTTGGTGCAGATGTTGGATTGATAATAATAAAAAAATATTATTTTAAAAGATGCATTGAGGGGTTAAATTTTTTATTTTGTCCAAAAATAAAACATAATAGTAACAACATAATAAAGCCACAATGACGCTATATATATTGTCGGCAGGGTTTGGTACTACGACCCATAACAAAAACATAAAGCAGACTTTTTCATTCAAAAAAAATGAAATCAGATGATAATTAACCGAGTTAAAAGTGAATACATAATATTGTTATGGGACAAAAAGACCGCCATTTAAAAACAAGCCATTTTGAAAGTAGGACTATACACATACAGAAACAAGAAAAAAAGTCAATAAATCTCTTGAAGAGAGCTGAAACATTTGGTGTAAAGATCCTGAATATCAAGAAAGCAGATAACCGCAAGACACTAACCCGTTTTTCTCAATGCACGTTTCGTTAACCATATTCGCATCATCAGAAGAGGATAAAATGTTATCAAGTGTTCGTGTTTTGTAATTACGTTTCTTTACATTGAAACAAAAAATGTGGTTAGATTTCTTCACGAAAGAGCATACGGTACGCCCAATGGCCCCTGACTATTAGACGAAACCGGTAACAAACGTATTTTTACTTCCCACCTCTACTATGGTAGGGAAGTAATGGATTTAGTCCGAAAAAAATATTTCGAGATTTTAACAGATTTTCACGTTTTGAGACCCTAGCAATCGTTTAAGATCATTTTCTGACTGATGTCTCTCTCTCTCTCTCTCTCTCTGTGTGTGTGTGTGTGTATGTGGTCAATTTTTCGCCTTCGATATCTTAAAAACGGAACAACATACGGCCATGCCGATTGTTCTATTGTGTTTATCAACCTTTAACTTAGATCTGATTGGATTTTGAGTCAAATCGGTTCAGTGGATTCTGAGATATTCAAAAAAACGTTCTCAATGTCACGTATTAACGTAGGTAAAAAAAAATATAAACGAATTCTAGATGTTATAATATGAAAAAAATGTAAATATTTTTTTTCTCTAAAATGTACGATTTTCGAGAAAAAAATATTTTACTAAAAAAAAATAAAAATTGTACGTAAATCAAGGTAACCATGATTTTTGCTATATTAAGCTAGCCATCAGTAGATCACTAAACAAAAAAGAGGGCCATGCTTTTCAAAGAATAAAAAAAGAGTGTTTATTTTTTGCAAATATTTATTAGGTGGGAAGTATAGGACTGGTCATCAGTCGAATTTTTTTAAATAGAATATAACTTCTTGGGTTGTGAGATATTTTTTTTCATATTTTGTTTATTTTTACACTCCACATTCGTGAATGGTTCGGTAGCAACTTTCCGATACACTCTGTTTATTGTTGCTTACTTTTACTGTATATTGTGTTCAATCTTAATTAACCGGTATTGAGTTTATTGCTTTGATTCGGGTCGATTAGCAGAATTAGTTCAAGAGAGACAATTGTTTGCAATTTGCGTATTCGGCCATCCAACTCACACCGAAATAATGGGGACTCACATTTTATAAATGCCTTGCGTTTTTTAACATACAAAAAATGTTAAGCTATTTTAAACAAACAAATAAATACATTTTTATTATCTAGATTCTAGATTAAGGATGCAGCCTTAAGGCTGATATATAGGTAACTCGCCGATCAAAAGCAAATTACAATTAAATACTAAAAAATAATTAATGAGGAATTGTATATACTGCTTGCAAAAAAAAAATTTGTAAATCGGTTGACCCTGCAGGCCATCCCTGGAACTTCCCGCTATTTTCAAGCGCTTTGAGTTCGAAGCACTTGATAATATACCCAAAAGTAGATTTTTTAGCTTTTCGAGCTCAAAAATCTGAAAATTGCTGATAACAACACTATTTTAATTTTTGAAAAGCTATAACTATGCGTTGTTCGATTTTGATCTTTAAAACGGCATTCGACGCAGTTTTTTAATCTCTAAAAATATTGTAAGAGGTACAAAATCGATTGGTTAAGAAATCTCGAAGTTATTTTGAAAAAACACTTTTTTCGAAATCTTTTGACTACGATATCTCTCGAACGGATTAACCGATTTTGATCCGCTTAGCGGCATTCGACGCAGTTTTCTGAGGAGAAGAGCTGATTAGATCATGAAATCAATCGGTACAATATTCTAGAAGTTATTTTGAAAAAAACATCGTTTTAACAACTTTTTTTTTTGGTTTTTTTGGAATTTCTCAAAATTTGTTGGGCTGAATCGGGTCAAATTTTCAGGAAATCTAAGTTCAGTGGAACCCATTCGAATGCCGCAAATCGCGATTCTATCGGTCAAACCGTTCAAAAGTTATGAGAGGTTTACATACACACACACCCAGTCAGACATACTGACATCATCGTAAAAATAGTCAGAATAGCTTCCTAGGAACACAAAATGCCGAGATCTGATGAAAACTCGATTTTCGAAAATCGTGGTGAAATCAATAACTTCCCTATTTTTGAAAATTTTAAAATTTCATAGCGGGAAGTTAAAAAATGATATCTAATAAGACAATTAGATACTAAATAAATTTCGATTTTCAGACAGAGTTGGCGACGGTTTTTCTAGGAACACAAAATGTCGAGATCTGATGAAAACTCGATTTTCGAAAATCGGGGTGAAATCAATAACTTCCCTATTTTTGAAAATTTTAAAATTTCATAGCGGGAAGTTAAAAAATGATATCTAATAAGACAATTAGATACACTGTAAAAAAAGTCTGTGTTTTTACAATTTTATAAATAGTAATATTACTTGAATCTGGCATGTAAATTCGAAAATTATGTTTTTTTACTTTAGACCAGTAATAAAACAAGTTAACAAGTAAAATTACTAAAATCATGTATTTATAATTTTTTTTCATGCAATTTTGTCATTTAGTAACTAATTTTACACAGTTTCTGTAAAATTACTACTTTATAGTTTTTTTACCGCAAATCAAACAAAATTACATGTAAGAAATGTAAAGTTACCCAATTTTAGAATTAAAAATGTAAAAATACCATATTTATATTGCAAATCCCTTGACTTCGTAAACTTCGTTATTTTCCGTTCATTTTCGATGTAGGTTTTCCTTTGTCTGCTATGTATCGGCCGAATCAAAGAAGGTATTTACCCGCATTAGTCATAAACCAATAGTACAGAAAGCAGTTTAGTTTTTTTATAGTGTAACGTAATTTTGTTAACCTAGTGAACACGGAATAGCTAAGGTAAGTTAGTAATCATTATTATTAAATAAAATAAGTTTTCTATGTAACCTGGATATAAGCTATACATTTTTACCTATCTAGGGATATTAATAATAATACATATTTGTTGCCCAAATTGCTGAACAGCAGAATATGTTGTAAAATAAACAAGTATTCTCTATACCGGAAGTTACCCCTGCACTCTTCATCTCAAATCCTTTCCCCTCGTCTAAAGATGGTTATTGCTATCCCGACGGTATTTTTAAAGCTAAAAGGTTCGGATAAACACCAAATGAAGAATTTTTCTTATATTGATTTTATTAGTGCAGTTATTTAGATCTAAAGGCACCCATATCAATGTGTATTCTTCCAACTTGAATTCAAGAAATAGGGTATCCTGTATAACATAATATATTTTCATCAATTCTAGAATAGAAGTTCTGAACTAATATTAAGTATAAAGAGAAAAGATTTGATTTTTTGTATGTTTGTTCGTTTGTTTGTAATGGATAAACTGAAAAATACATAACTGATTTTAAAGATTCTTTCACCTATAGGAAGCTACATTAACAGCGAGTAACATGGCCTGTATTTTATTTTCAAAAAAATTAGAGGGGGGGGGTAATAAATCATACATTCTTATCTCTGGAACTACTAAACCGATTTTAAAAATTCATTTACTAATAGAAAGCTTTGCAGGGGGAGAGATTCTCGCGTGGGGGTACTCGCGGGGAGGGGGGTAATAAATCATAAATTCTTATCTTTGGAACTACTGAACCGATTCTAAAAAATCTTTCCTTCTATAGATTTTTTTAAAATATTTTTTAGATTTTATAATAATTTGTGTTAAAAGAATTTATATTTAATAATTCATATTAATTTTTAGCATCACGGATATTAATGGAAGCCAGCTCGTGTTAGACAAAGACGGAACACAAGGATGATGATGTTCTTGAGTTGGTCAGAAATGAGCACCTGCAGAAACAGTGGGGGTATGTAGTTTCGTTAAATTTCTGGCAATTGCAAATTTAAAAAGTTTTTCTGATTTCAGACATAAAAATAGTTTTGTATAACAAATTTATAAGAATATTGTTATTTTTCTATAATGATCTTGTTAGTATTATAAGCATTTTGTTAAATAAAATTTTGTTGCATTAAAAAACTGTTTCTATATATACAGGGTGTCCCAGATCGGTCGCCTACGGACAGTTGTACAGTGAAATATCACCAATATAAGTTGAGCGGAATCTCAACTCTCAAGTACTTTTCTGTTCAGAAATATTTTCTCTATTTTATACTGTACTGCCCGTAGGCGATCGATCTGGGACACCCTATACTTTTACCTATACCTACCTATGTAATGTAATTTTGCAGATAACTGTTTTTTTTTTATTTTGGAAGGATTTGTTATAAAAAAATCATTTAACATTACTTGATTTAAATGTAAGAGTACAAAACAGTTACCTGTAAAATTACATTTACTAAAAGTAAATTATTATTCTACAGAATAATAGAAATTACAAAGCAAATTCTAAATTTACAAACCGGTAATGTAAAAGTAAAAAACGCCTTTGTAAAATTACAAATGAGGTTTGTAATTTTAAAACAGTGTTTGTGAATTTACACGCAAGGAATGTAAGATTACAGATAACATTTGTAAAAATGCACAGTTATCCCTAAATTTACAGTACAGAATTTAAATTTACATTATTGTATGTAACATTCCATCTTAGCATGTAATAATAAGATTCGTTAAGTAAAAACACATTTAGATTTTAAAATTACTACCACCATGTATAATTACCACATTTAATGTAGGTTATTATTCGCCTACTATAAATGTAGTAATTTTACATGGTTTTTTTTTACGGTGTACTAAATAAATTTCGATTTTCAGACAGAGTTGGCGACGGTTTTTCTCAAGTGTCTACGTAAGGCAAAATAATATTAAAAATACCTGTATACGTGTTCCCCATTTGAGAACCTGTAAGTCTGGCAGCTTTTCTCCCTTGCGTTTTAAGTGGCGGGTAGAAATTAGACAGGTAAAATATGAATTTATCATGTTGCCTGCTCGATTGGTAATCGTTAACATGTCGTCAGACTTGGTTATAATTATACAAAAAAAATGTTCGTTTATCTACGTAAGGTCTGGTATTTTTTATACATTTACAGTGAATATAAAGAAAATAACATTGAGAAGTTGAGAACATTTACAATTTTTTAGTAGGACATCGGTCATAAGATCAAATGTAAATATGTATAGTAGATGCTTTGTTTTTTTTATTTAGCAGGTTCCGAGTTACTCTTTGTCAACCGTTGCTATGGAAAATTATTTAAAAAATTCACTGTACTATTTTTCCTACACTACAATATATTTACATTAAATATTATGGCCCATACTCTACTTCAAAATTGTAAATGTTCTCAATGTTATTTTCCCCGTGTTTGAGTTAACCGTTTACACACTGTATAAAGGATGACGTAGATATATATTGTAATTCTAAAATGCCAGACCAAAATGTTGTTGCGAACACTTCGAAAAAATTTATTGAACATCCACTTTTTCTATTAAAAAAATTTAAGTGGACACCGTGGTGATGAAATTATTTAAATATTACAACATTGACTCAATAACACAATTCAATAATTAAAAAAAAGTGTTAGGTACATTATTACATGAAAGAATTATATTTATACTTGCCTTATTTCTTCCTGCCATTAAAACGCAAGGGAGAAAGGCTGCCAGACGTACAGATTCTCAAATGGGGAACACTTATACAATATACAGGTATTTTTAATATTATTTTGCCCTATGTAGACACTTAAGAAAATCCGTCGCCACCTCTTAGACTATATGAATTTTTTCGCATAGTTTATTTCTAATTAAAAAAAATCGACAGCTTCAATCTATCGTATATGTTAGCGTTCTAAAAAGTTTTGATAAACCACCAGAAACTGTTTAATAGGTACATAAGTTGACTATATAAAAGGCGGAGCTAGTATATATTAATCTTAGAATCGATAACGTAATTAATGTGTCCTGTTCAATAATCGGTGATAATTGCACGATATTACGTAATTGACGTATTCGCAATTAGTTCATTACTTTGCTGTATCGTGTTTGCATAGCTGACTCATTAATGCCGAATTAAACATTTATGCATTTACAACTGATTTGTGCTATATTAATTACTGTACACCGTACGATATAAATATAGGTGTGTCGCTAGTACAAGCGAGCCGTATGTCTTGTGTTGGAGTCATTTAAGAACAAAGGAATTAGATATTTTCAATCTGTTTGTAAATAGAGTTAATATATATGTGTTATGGTCAAAGCCCGTAATACAGGCGCTCGCTCCTAGGAATGACTGGCCAATGTGCGGAAGCCAATAACATAATATGAATTTTTGAAGTCTACAAAATATTCAGAAAAAAGATTTATTAAAAAAACATTTTAAGGCAGCATCCATATCCAGTAGTAAATTGGAAATTAATAGTAAGTACATTGTGTTACTAGGGCAAAAAATTGGCTATTGCGGACGAGGGTGGCGCAGCGAGGGCGGCAATCATCCGACTCGTAGTCGCCAATTCCATCCGAGTAAGTAGGTAGTACCTTTTGTAATAAAAGTACATATTAAAAGAACAACATTAATAATACTTACAAAACACCGTAAATTGATTTTGTAGGTTAGGCGAACTCTCAGATATAGTTTACAATTACGCGTAGGATGGCGCCATTTTCGACCCGAAATGAATTTCACAAACGCTTGATAGTCTAGAGACAACGACAGATTTTCTTAAGTGTCTACGCAAGGCGAAATAATCTCAACAATCTCTGTATAAGGATTCCCCGAGGGATTCCCCATTTGAAAATCTGTAAGCCTGGCAGACAGCCTTGCTCCCTTGAGTTTTAGGTGGCAGGTAGAAATCAGACAGGTAAAATATGAATTTTTCATGTAGGTATCTAATAATGTAGCACTTTTATATTAATGAGTAATAATTTAGAAATCATAAAATAACATTGCCTGCTCGATTGGTCAATCTTATTATCATGTCGTTACAGATTCTCAAATGGGGAACACGTATACAGGTATTTTTAATACGTAGACACTTGAGAATAAACGTCTTCAGCTCTCCGTCTATGTCTTTTGATTTATTTTACGTTACGAAGATAAGTATATGATTTTTCAATGTACGTATCACAAAAACTGTTTTTTTCACGTTATTAGATTTTATATAAACATTTTCCATTTTAAAATGAAATATAGTTTGTTTTTCAGATCAATTAATTTGTTGTATTATTTTTATACATATCTAATGAATTTAAATTTTAACTAAAAAAAATAATTTTGGTGACATGTCACACAGATACTTAAGTGTCTTTTTGTGACTAAATAAATTTATTATTCACTTATTAGCTTCTACCGATAGCGAAAAAGATTACTTTAATAAATAAAACACACAAAACTGGCTATATAGGCTGTCCACATTTATTTTTAAATACTACGTTTCGGTCTGTAGTCGCGTCAATGAATACATAAAACAGGCAATCTTCGGAAGTCCTCAAGAACAGCTCCGATTTTGATGATTTTTTTTTGAAAATTTTGTTTTTTTATATTATTCAAAATCAGAAACCTTTTGGAGCGGGGACGGAATTATTTCTATTATTTAAACAATATTTATACTATTTATGCAGGAAAGAAATTTTTTTTATACAATATCCATTAAAAACTTGGATAAAAGAGATATTTATGTTATTTTTTTATATTGCTATTGTAAATATTTTTAAATTATATCTCAATATACCAACAAATTTTATAACCAATTACCTATAAGTTTTTTTTATGTAATAATGACATAAAATTAATTTGTAGAACAAAATTAAGAAATCTTTATTAACTGAAATTTATTATTTTATATACAAAAAGAAGCAAATTTAATTTTCATTTGTATGTACTTTGCGTTTCGGAGATTTCATCTTCTTCAAGTGTTAGGTGTTTGACATAAAATTGAAACACTTGTTGTGAAGTGCTCTGTAGAATGACCACTTTCAAATTTTTTTACTCACTTAGATAACCCATGAATAGGTCTACAGCTTCTATATGTAAACTTAATATTTCTCGAACACTCTTCTTAGTAGAGCACTTCGCGTCAAGTGTTTTAATTTTGTCAAAAAGTCATTAATGCTTATAACTTGAAAATTTTTCAAGTTAGTGAGATTGGACCTTAAATTTTTTATAGGTTACTAGATGGATATTTTTTTATTCGGTATGGAAAGTACTCGTAACACGTGTCCAAAAAAAAAGTAAGGCTCTATGATGATTTCAACTTTGACTGCCTATAGCTTTTAAATTTTTAACGATATCGATATGGGACAAAAATCATGATTTAGAGCGTTCGTTGCTTTATGAACATGTGTATTTTCAATTTAAAATTCGATGAAGAACACAATAAATAAAGCTATTGAAAAGGAAATTACGTTTTAACAATTGGTTTCCAAGGCTACAAAAAGCGCGTGCGATTTTCAAGAAGCTGTAGCGCGCTTACTATTTGTACCACAGAAAATTTGTAGGGATGAAAATTGTAGGAAATGTAATCCTATTTAAAATGAAAGAATCGTTTTTAAGATATTTCGAAACAGGCTCATCAAAAAGTTATATGGAAATATTTTGTGAAATATTCTTTTAAAAACTGATATTTTCTCTTTATTAATAAATTGCAAAGCATATATTGATTTTATCGCAAAATTGAAGAGGGGAAATTTTTAGAGTAACTAATTAAGAACAAAACAAAAAAAAAGTCGTCTGATTTCAGACATTGGTTAAGGAGATATTAGCGTTTTCCGTAAGGCTTGCATAATTATATTCAAAAGGGGGTGGCGGGGGAAGCACAAGAGGGATAACCGGGGACTTTTGTAAAAATATATGTCTAAAGGTATTCTACCACCTGTGAAAAATCCAGCTCCTTGGGAATTACTTGCGACCTAAAACCTTTATTTCCCGGAGTACAAATAATGCATACGAATTTCTTGACCCATACAGCGAATTTTTATGATGTAAATATTGAATTATTGTTCAAAACTTTTTTTTATCATCTACTCTTTATACTGAAATTAATATATTATGAAGAATTTTTTAGGAAAAAATACAGACAAAAGTAAATTTTTTATATAAATATCATAGATATTGTTTAAACAATATAAATAATTCTTTGCCCGCTCCAAAAGGTTTCTGATTTTAAATAATATAAAAAAACAAAATTTTCAAAAAAAAAATCATCAAAATCGGAGCTGTTCTTGAGGACTTCCGAGGAAAAGGCTTCATTGACGCGACTACTGCAGTTATAAGAGACCCTTTTCAAGCATTACTGATCTATACAATGTTCTATGAAACTTATAAATAACACGAATTCTTAAAATTAAAAATAGGTAATTAGTATAAACCTAAAACCCATTATAAAAGAACAAACTTGTAATAATTACTTAGATGAACATTTACAAACAATGTAACTAAAATTAAGGGGATCCTTGTGGAAATTGTAAAATTTAAATTGTAAACTTTGAAAAAACTTAGAAAAAAACATCATTTAGTTAACAACTTTATATAATTTTTTCTAAGTTTTTTTTAAAGTTCACAATTTTAATTTAACAATTTCCACAAGGATCCCCTTAATTTTAGTTACATTGTTTGTAAATGTTCAATGTTCATCTAAGTAATTAGTACAAGTTTGTTCTTTAATAATGGGTTTTAGTTTTATACTAATTACCTACTTTTAATTTTAAGAATTCGTGTTATTTATAAGTTTGATTGAACATTGTAATTGTATAGATCAGTAGGTAGTGCTTGAAAAGGGTCTCTTATAACAGACCGAAACGTAGTATTTAAAAATAAATGTGGACAGCTATAGCCAGTTTTGTGTGTTTTATTTATTAAAGTAAATTTATTATTATTATTATAAAATTCTATTATTATTATTATGAAATACTACAATATTGTTCGATGTTATAATACCTATAATTATTATTGTAATGCGCATGTTTTAAAGAATCAATAATTAATTATGCAAATTCCTATTAAATGTACAAAAGCATCCTGTCTAATTCATTAGCGAGGAAATTTTCACCGACACATTTCTCTTATGAAAGCATCTTATCTGCACATTTCCATAATTAATTATATTTTTCTTTACAATATAGCGGTCTAGGCTGCTGTCTTTTGTATAACAGACATGGACAACTTATCTTGACGTGGCCTAAAATAAAATCAATCTGGTATGTTATGATATGATGATGCACCTAATTAATTGAGACGTTACACACTAAACTCTTGTATTCTTTCTAGAGTAGCAATGAACCATTTTTCCTGAGAGTAGTTCTTTCAATTATCCACGAGAGGCAGCACTTGTGGTAGGTACAAACATTATTTATTCTCCATTAGTGTCGTATCATTTTAGTGGTATAACTTAATTATTAAATTATTATTATTATTAAATTAATTATATAATTAAGTTATACCACTAAAATGACACGAGTACGACACTAATGGGGAATAAATAATGTTTGTACCTACCACAAGTGCTGCCTCTCGTAATTGAAAGAAGTACTCTCAGGAAAATGACTCATTTCCGCAGTTTTGCAGTTACTGGTTTAGAGTTTGAGTTATTAATGCTGGCTTTCTGATACGACTTTCGCTTTAAATTTAGATTCAAGAACGTCATTTGTTTTCAACTAAACGGTGATTTCCGTGTAAAGAAATGATTTTATTATATTATTATTATTCTTAAATCTAGATTTAAGGCTGAAAGTCGTACCAGAAACCCAGCATAAGAACTGGAATATCAGTTGCTATTGATAAAGTGGTAATGGAGTGTGGAAATGGAAGTATGGTGATAGTGGCGAAAAATCGAAAAGAAAAGTGGTTTTACACTCGGAGCTATACGTGTGAGTGCAGTGTCTGTCTGGCTGTGTGATTTTCTTTCGATCGCAGTAACTTCTACAGATTTGAATTTTTTTAATGTAGGGATTCCGGACTTACTGATTTTGGCGCCAAACGGATTAGTGGTTATATAAATATTGGCAATTTTGTACATCTATCGAATTATTTTGTACGTATAACAATATCTAAATTCTTCTGAAATTTCTCATATTAAAAATTATTTTGTAACACGGTCCGATTCTCCATACCGATTTTTTAATGCGGTTTGGTTTAATCTACTGATGCAATTCATACAAAGCCATTTATTTACCTGACGATTCTTAGATTAGAAAATTTGTTCAAATAAATATATATTATAAATTACAATCGATTGCAAATAAACTTAAACAGATGTAGATTATAGACGCTCGATAACTGAGGTATTTTAAACCGATAGGTGTAACAGGACGTACATGTTATTTCAACTATGAAAAATCCATGAATTGACAGTAATAAACATAGCACTTCACTACTTGATCATGCGCATAAAAATATGATTTGCGGCCACTGATGCTTTCGTAAATCTTCTTCTGTGACGCTACTCTTCTTTTTTATTAGTGTATTTGCCATATGGCACATACACTATTGGCGTCGGTCGGATGGCGGGACCTAGGGGTCGGACCAAAATTTCTCGACGTTTCATAGCCTCCTGAACAGTTTGCCACCATTTTTGAAGATGTTTATGTATATATGTATGCATATATATATATGTATATATTATATATATATATATATATTTATGTATGTACACGATAACTCTCGACAGACTTAATCGATTTAAACGAAATTTGGTACACACATTGGAACCCATTACCGCACGAAGCCTATTTAAAATGGGCCCGATCGGACCATTTTAAGGGTAGTATTTAGGAGTTGAAAAAAGTTTTTGGGCCCAAAAATACCGAAAAAATTCTCAGAATCGTTTCAAAATTGAAATTTAACCCTTTAACAAAGATTAAAATGTGCTGTTAAAATTTTAATAAAATCGGCCTGACAGGACCGGACTTACAAAAATTTTATGAAAACACTGGTTTGCGGATAGTGATTTACTTACTGAAGGGTGTATTTAATTTGGTACGAAGGTTGCATTGATAATATTATTGAAATTAAGAAAAAAATATTATTAAAGGGATGTATTAAGGGGTTAAATTTTTTATTTTGTCCAAAAAAAAACTTAAGTTTACATAATAAAGGCCTGCATTAGCAAATACACTATATTGTCGGCAGGGTTTGGCACTGCGACCCGAGTTTTTTATTTTTATGTATACGACAAAAGCTAAAACATAACATGGCTGTGTTTCTGAATCAACACTAACGTGACATGTCGACAAGAACTCAGCAGCCGTGCCGCTTAATGACTCTAATATTCTTATATAATGGAGAGAATAATGTATGCTAATGATTTGAATGTGAAACTCGAAGTCAAGACGACGGTCGGGACGTCTTAATTCCATGCTGCTGCAGCCGGCTCCTACTTTCCCTTGCTCTGCCCTGCCCTACCGTGCCTTACCTTGCCTTGGTTTGAGCTGGTAGTTCGGTTGCACGCTATTGACATAATTGCTATCTGGGAATATTTACGGTGCAATTTGCATTTCTGCACCCTACATACGGGATGTACCAGAAACTTTGAAGTCTTGACAACTTCAATCAACCCTTGGGGCTTGGACAAACATTAAGCCCCTAAGTTCAGTTTCAGTTCCGTTGACTCCATCCTTAGTCGTGTCCTAGTTTTATATCTTTTAAAGAATTAGATACTGACTCATGAATCAGATTGGAGGCCATGGGTTAAGTTAAAAATATGTGGTCAAATTATCATGTTAATATTATATTCGTTCATAAGTTTCGTATTCAATAATAAAAAGAATTAAAGTTCTAAACGTCCACGCACGAAATTACTTTGTATATATTCAACACGAATAGTCAAGTTGTCGTGAAGATCTTATTTAACTTCTTTTTGTAGTGTAAGTAGGGCTGTTTCAAAAGAATTCGGCACTTTAAAACATTTATTGCTTGGCCACGTCTCAGATTTCCTCCAGTTTAAATTGCAAGCATTTGTGCCAGCAGGGCTTTGCAAAGAATGGTCTGGGATGAAACGAATGGCTTATATTAAGTATTGACTATTGATCATTTACGATTTAGATTTTGAATGATTTCTAGAAACAAAGCTGTTATTCCTTTACGATTGTGTATTAATTTTGAATTTTGCCTACATGTTCATACATAGCTACTGCCTACTGTGTCTAAATAATAAATTTTTGAAAGTGTACACTTTGTTTTAAATCGTGCGGTATTAGAAAATCCCAGGCTTGTTTAGACTTGAAAATTTGAATTTATTTAATTGGCGTACAGGAGAGGTACTTGCGAAATTTAAAGAAACTAGCAAATCGTATATATAAGAACGTTGCATGGAAAAATAAATGACTGAAACTCCCAGTTAGTTTGAAAATTTTTATTTTTCATCCAAATTGTAACATAAGTAAATAATTGAAAATTTTTCAACCGTGACATGATCGTGGATCATGTCACGGTTGATTAATTGTAAGCTCATTCCGCCGCGAAAGTGGAAAGGTTCAGGTTAGAATCTTAACTGTGACTATGGTTGGTTAAATGATTTTTTCCGATATGTTTGGAATCAATTATATAATTGACTGCTTTCCAACAAAAATTTTCAATTGCAATTCAGCCATATAAAATCTATTAATTTATCTTATAAGTAAATAATATTGTTATGTTTTTTGAGTTTATGACAATATTGTAATTAGATGTGAAGTATATTATGTAAGGCCGTGCCTGTGATTCAGCAACAGAGCCAGCCAGAAGATTCCGACTATATGTTATACATCATGTGTGTAGTGCCTGTATTAACAAGGCCAAGTGGTTTATGGTAATTTCATATTAGTGAACCCTGCTTCAAAAATGAGCTGTAAAGGAAGAAATACATAGAACGTCAGTTTTGTTGAGTTTTTTGCAAATCTGCAGTTTGAATTTTCAATAGAGCACCTGTTCATTTTTATGATAATTATAGGGATCATTGTAAATTAGGTAACAGTTTTATATTGAAAAATCAGGATTAATTAAATTAAATTGTGGAACGAGGTACCACCATAAATTCGCAAATCTACACCTCTAGGCTCTATTAATGTTCGGGAAAAAAATTTCTTACGCGATTATCTCAAAAACCACTCAATCGGTCTTGATTAAATCTATTTGTTGTTAGTTAGAATGTTGAAGACTGCATATCTACCAAGTTTTGTGTTTCTAGGTTAAATAATTTTCAAGTGCGTTCGCAGGACATAACATTGTACCAAAATTGGTCCCTTTGCGGGTCTCCCACGTTATCATTTTGGAGCAAACAAAAAATTAAAAAGCATTTCTTACTCTAATCGACGAGATCTAGTCGTAGACACCTCACAAGAAATTTTATTTTTTTGCCGCCTTTTTGATGTAGGTACCTGAGTCCCCTAAATATAAATCCAATAAAAAGTTAGGATTTATCTGCATTTAGGTCACCAACTTACGTCAATTTCATTATTGTAGCATTTATAGTTTAGGAGTTAGAAGGCTGTGAAGTCAGAATAATGAGAACAATTATTATGGGTTCCACCCTTTGCATACGGAACCCTAAAAAAATACTAAAAATTCGATATAAGCCACTTTGTCCCTTCATCATAAATATAGAGAGTGGGAATGATCGGTTATGTTTGTTTTGCGCGACCCATCTGCAGCCGCGGGCTGGTGTTTTGTGTCTGGAGCAATGTAACATAACACACACACACCCCCACACACACACAAACATACACACACACACACACGACAAGCTCTTTGTGGCGGTTTAACACTGGTGCACATACGTCCTTATCGTATGAACAGGCTCCGACACAAACAATAATTCTCATAATTTATACATACAAATAGGGTCATCCCACGTATCAAAATTTGATTATTTTGAACAGTAAGTAAATATTATTTTTCATAAGTACATAAAAAATAATGTAAGCCAACTTTTTCGTTTTTATACAATAATGTCGAGCATCTTTGATCTACAATCTCTCTATTCGTTCTTATATCCTTCCTCTTAATTGAAAATAAGAATAAAAGAAATGCAATATTTTAAAGGCTGAGCATAAACCGCCAAACGATGATGTAGAAGACAGTCGCACTTCTTTATCTAGTGAAAGAGATTTGTATAAATTATCTTCCTTGTGGTTTGCTTTCAATTTGACAGGTCAGTGGGCGTGACACTGTAGATCTGTCAGCTAATCACAGACTGAATGTTGTCTACGTCATTTCTATAGCAGCATAACTTTCATTGAAAAATACACACTTTTAGAATTTATTATAGAAAAAGCTTCCGAAAAATTTATTTATTATATGCCTTTAAAGTATCTCTATTCTTTATTGGCGCCACTTTAATGGCAAAATACTTCCATACTGGCCAGTGGGTTGGTCCATTAGGGATGCTAGAAATACAGAGCCCTATACTTTAAAATTTATGAACTGGAACGAAAAAAGAAGTGATGAAATGTTTTTACAAGCCATAATAATATATAAATTAATCACATAAAAATATGAATTGCTGCAGTTTAATGTAGACAGGTAGCAATTCTAGAGGTGATTTCTCGTATGGTTCTATTTTTTTAATAGTTAAATGTAATAATCTTTTTTATCCTCATATTAAATTCTATTGTTATTTACCAGAGCTCTGAATATAGAAGAAAATCTCCCGAAACGTAAGCAATAAATGCAAATCTAATAACATCAATATCGCCGTGTTTTCTTAATCCTTAAGCTAAAAAGATTTTCTTTTCA
Organism: Mongoloraphidia duomilia; assembly: GCA_039654895.1. Lineage (NCBI taxonomy): Eukaryota > Metazoa > Arthropoda > Insecta > Raphidioptera > Raphidiidae > Mongoloraphidia > Mongoloraphidia duomilia. The sequence goes on from CM077522.1 coordinate 28,517,732, forward strand.
GAATTTTACATAGGTATATAAATTAATGTTAAACTATCAAATATATACAATTAGGTATTAAATGATTGAATATTCATTCTATTTATAATGCGGTGGTTCCATTACGTGTCAGAATAACCATCAAGGCTAATACATTGCCTACTTTTTTAGGTATGACATGTATTTGCTCAAGTTTGCTACTGGTAAATACAAACACCAATTTACGATCAATTAAAATGGATGAACATAGATACAGCAATTTAATCTAATCTAATAGAAACTATTGTGTCAGTATTTCACACAGTTTCACAATGGATGTTCTCTCCTCACAATCAGTTTGAGTTATTTAGTGTCCTAGCAACTATCCCACCAGGCAGTGCCAGTGACTTGGTATCGATAGTAATACAACATAATACATGCACACAATCTGCTGGCTACAGTTCCTTGATTAAATCTTGTTGTTCACACTGTCTACTGCACAATATACAGCCTGTTCCATTGTGACTCTACTTCCGATAGGTAATCCAATTGTCAAGATCAAGATATACTATGCATGCGTTATGCCGTTTTTCTAATATCTTCCACTTTTAACTGTATCCTGGTAACAAGAGCGGATTCTCTTACACTGCTAAAGATGATTATTTTTTATTGTTCCAAGTCAACACTCTTCTTTCTTCCGTTTATATGACGTTTCCATGATTCTTCTATTACAGGTCCCCAGTTCCCAGGTTCTAATCCGAGAACTGTTAAAAGTATCAATTGGATTTTCGATATATTATTAAAATATAATAAATTGAAAATATGAATTAGTGCTAAACCCAAACAACCCTGCTTGCTGGACAATGCTGGTGATCTTTAAAAAATCTCTGTTGCACTAGTCTCCTTCTTGTAAATTCCACCAACTTCTTCTCTCCCACTTATCCATCACCTCCCATTTATTCACTTTTCAATTAAATAGGTGTCAACTATATGTCTTAATTAGGATTTTATTGTCTTTTCGAATAAACATAGTGTGAAATTGTCGTAAAAGAGTAAATTTTCGACTTTTTTTAAGACAATAACCGCACTATTTTCAGTCTGGCCAAGCGGACTGAGGCGATAAAACGTCCCTAGTTTAGGTACAGTAAGTAATGTTGATGGAAGTTGACGTAGATATGCTAGTGCTGCAGTATTGGTGTTAGTCTCTTGTGTACGTCATAAACTAGCTCTTGTTTTTATGACGAGGACGAGAGCTGAAAATGCCGGGGCGTGTATTATTGGTCCTCTTACATAACTACATCTCACCGACAGACATTTTGTTCCCTCTAAGACAAATGATTATGTTAAATAGTTTTTTAACATCGCTCTTGACGGAAATTATGTAATTGCTCGTTTTTATTCGACACGAATTAGTTCATGTTGTTCATGTGATGGTTTTTATTATCTGAATTAAAGAAAATAATTTTGTTTTTATCATTTTTATATTTTAAGAAAGGAAATAGAAACTAATAACAGCTTTTGAAGGTTTTTTATTGTTAGTAGATATGGTATATTATGTTTCATTTTGTTTAAATAAAATAAGTCGACTCCATAGAAATATTAATAAAAACAGAGTTCATAGGTATAGAAAAAAAATGTTATTTCACTGTTGGGTCTTAAACCCGAAACTCCCAGTTTCGCGCTGATAGGCGAGATCAGTTACTGGACTATACAGTGCCCACAGTTTTCATTTCTTTTATTCATTTATATTACCACTAGCCGTTACCCGTGGCTTCGCCCACGTATATTTCGATTTATGATTTATTATCCCCCCGCGAGAAATTTACCTCCTGCGAAGCGAAACCGGGCTGGTTGTTTTTGTTCGCTCGAACTTTATTAATACATAACTCACTCGCTTCGCTCGTTTGCTCGAATTTTATTAGTAGGTACATTACTCACTCGATTCGCTCATTCGCTCGAATTTTATTAATACATTACTGACTCGCTTCGCTCGTTCACTTGAATATTATTAATACCTTCTTCGCTCGTTCGCTTGAATATTTATTAATACATTACTTCGCTTCGCTTGTTCGCTCGAATTTTATTAATAAATTATAGCTCACCTACGTTATATAAGGAACTCCTGTGCAAAATTTCATGCTTCTAACTTAAAAAATGATGAACTTCCATACACACTTTCATCCCCTATTTCCCCTTAGGGGATGGATTTTCAAAAATCCTTTCTTATTGCTCACCTACGTAATATAAGGAACTCATGTGCAAAATGTCATGCTTCTAACTTCAAAAATGACGAACTTTCATACAAACTTTCATCCCCTTTTTAGCCCCCTTAAGTAATGAATTTTCAAAAAAAAATTTCTTAGTGCTCACCTACGTTATATAAGAAACTCCTGTGCAAAATATCATGCTTCTAACTTCAAAAATGACGAATTTCCATACAAACTTTCATCCCCTATTTAACCCTCTTAGGGGTTGAATTTCGAAAAATCCTTTCTTAGTGGGTGCCTACGTCACAAAAGAAACCTACTGTCCAAATTTCAAGTTTATACCTTCAGCGGTTTGACCTGGGCGTTGTCTGTCAGTCAGTAACGGAACTGTTTTATATATATAGATTATTATATTTTACTAAATTGACGTCCTTAAATATTAAAATGTAATTTCAAGGCTTTTTCAAAATAAAAAGTTTATTTTTGTTGTGTTAACGATGCCAGTCTTAATAAAAAATTTATGAATAATAAAGTCATTTATGAACTGTAATAATATTAGAATTTTTTATGATTAAAGAAAATTGCTATTGTCGCCTGGTACAGATCGAACTTATGTTGACGCGAGCAACCGCTGACTATTGTCAAACAGTTAAATTTCAATTTAATTTTGATCTTTGTTTTGAATACATTTTCGGTCAATTATATAAATCTTGTGTAATTGCTTAGCAATAGTACTTAATAGACAAGTATGTCACTATCCTAGCACATACCGGCTTTTGACACATTTCACTTTCCAATTCATACACACACACACACATCCAGACACCGTAACATAATATAGTCGAGAGAGAACTGTACAGAGAAGTACACACACAATATTCAAACACAGGCAACCGTAAATTGAAGCTAATTCACTTTATGCATGGCTTGTTCCTGTCATCAATTTAACCAAAGTACCATTTATTACCACCCCGTTTTAGCGCAGTTCGCGGTACATGGAAATCTATAAATTGTATATTATACACACATTCACTATATATATGCGTACTCTACATTACATAATAATATTATATGTATATTGCCTAATATGCCTCCTTAAAGATCTGTGTGATCGTGAAATAGGGCCAATTGTGTAGAAGTAGATGTTCAAGCCAGTGGCGCAGCCTGAAGGCTGCATAGGCGTATTTGCACCAATACCAGGAATATATTACCAATTTCTAATTCAATATATTGTATACAGTGTGTCCCACCGAATTTGAGACAAGGAATTTAACATAGGATTTTGATATTTTGTTAATATTTGCTCCCCATTAAACGTTTTTGTTATTTTTGTTTTACGAACTGGTTCTAAATATGCTCAGGAATGATTCCGTAATTTATTTTTTTCTTAATTCTCGTTAAAAATTCAAAAATAACACATTTTTGAGAAATAAAATACGAAGCTTAGTTTGTATACCAGTTTTATGAGCGCCGACATCGTTTCGTTCATAGCCAAGTTGACAGCGCACAAGAGCAATAATTATACATTCCACCAAGCTTGCGTTCGAATCCCGGGCCCTCAAATATTTTTTTTTATGAAAATACATTGGGTAACTATTAATTATAACATGAAAAAATAAAATTATTAATATGCATGCATATTATTTAAAAAATAAAAACTATACCTAGCGATTTTAATTTTCTATCGATATAAGTACTCAAAAACAACTGAAAAACAAACGGTTTGACAGTTGTAATTATAACAGAGTAACTTGTACGTGTTATTGTATTGCGTTTTTGTGCATTATTTTGAGTTATAAATTTTTCGTTTCATTTTTTTCTTTCCTTATTATTATTACTTTCCATTTCTTAGTTATTTGTTCCTTAGATTTGTTCTGTTAATTTGTCGTTATTCGTTATTTTGATTATAGTAATAATTTAGCCATTTAATCTTTTTGTGTTCATTTTTCGTTATTTATTATTAGTAGGTAATATTTTCCTTAATTTAGTTTTTTATCGTTACTGTTTTTAACTTTTATTAGTAATTTTCAAATATCGTTTTTCATTACTGATTAAATTCAAATAATTTAATGATTTTGTTTCGTGGTCAAAAATTACGATAACATGGACGTGTTTTCTGTTGAAGAGAAAATTCAAATTATTAGACTTTTTTATGGTGGTAGCAGTTATAGAGCTATATCTGACAGTTTCGCTGGTTTTTTTTTAAATCGACCAAAACCATCCAGATGTTTCATAAGCCGTTTAGTCAATCAATTCGAAGCTACAGGAAGTGTAATGGAGAAAAAAAACGTAGAGTGGAGACAAACAATGACGTGATGATCATGGCTGGTGTAGAAGAAAATAGAAATGTTAGTGTTCGAACATTGGCAAATGAATCTGGATTTTCAAAGACCTCTGTACATAGAATATTGAAAAAAAAAACATATAAAAGCTACAAAATTGGCCGTCATCAGTCACTTTTGGAAGGAGATGAATATAAACGGGCAGTGTTTTGTGAAACTATTCAAGAACGCGCAAATAACAATAGGAATTTTATTTCCAATATTTGCTTCACAGATGAGTGTACATTCTGTCTCAATGGCGAATCAAATATTCAAAAAAATCGAATATGGACTGAAGAAAATCCTAGGGAGCAGATTTTATCAAGGACACAATATCCAAAGAAAATAAACGTGTAGGCTGGCATTCTTGGTAGCAAAATTATTGGGCCGTTTTTTATAGAAGGAACGCTTACAGCCGAGAAATACTTAGATTTTCTACAAAATACTGTAGCAGATGCCATTGATATTAATAACAAAGAAATTATTTATTTCCAACAAGATGGTTGTCCAGCACACAGTGCACGGATTGTGACAGATTATTTGGATCAAGTTTTCCCGAATTCGTGGATTGGACGAGGTGGTCCAATTTCTTGGCCCCCAAGATCACCCGATTTATCCCCAAATGATTTCTTTTTATGAGGATATTTAAAAACATTAGTTTATAAAAAACATGATACTATAGAAGAACTAAAGCTGTCCATAATAAATGAATGCAATAACATTTCTAATAGACAACTAACAAATGTCCGAAGCTCATTTTATAATAGATGGTTATTGTTTAACACAAAATGGAGGATATTTGAATATGTATTATAAAAAAATAAGCCAAAACTTTTATATTCTAAATAAAAAAAAATATATAAAAAATACAAAAAACTTAATGTTCTGTTATTCTTGTGCATAAATGTGTTTTTTCAGGTTACTGGAGCTACTGCCACTATTAGGCAAATCACACAAAGTGAATATATACTCTTTTTTGAGCATAGTCTTATAAAAGCTAATTTTCCAACTATGCTGATTAATTTTTATTTAATAATTTAGTATATTTTGTGTAGACATTTGTTTTAAATTGAAAAACATAATGACTAATAGTCGAAAAAAATTAAAATTGTAAATTATAGACGCTCAACATTAAATTTATTTATTTTTAAATAACTTTTCAATTAAATTTTTTTTTTAATATATTTTTCCAATGTATTTTCATAAAAAAAAATATATATTTGAGGGCCCGGGATTCGAACGCAAGCTTGGTGGAATGTATAATTATTGCTCTTGCGCGATGTCAACTTGGCTATGAACGAAACGATGTCGGCGCTCATAAAACTGGTATACAAACTAAGCTACGTATTTTATTTCTCAAAAATGTGTTTTTTTTTTAATTTTTAACGAGAATTAAGAAAAAAATAAATTACAGAATCATTCCTGAGGATATTTAGAACCAGTTCGTAAAATAAAAATAACAAAAACAGTTAATGGGGAGCAAATATTAACAAAATATCAAAATCCTATGTTAAATTCCTATGTCTCAAATAAGGTGGGACATACTGTATATGATGTTCATAAACCTTTGGAAACTTAGAGCGGAATTATTTTTATTTTTTTTTCTTTAGTAAACCAGTAAGTTTCTAGACTTCAGTACAGTTCCACGTGAGAACAAGTCTCGCAGACAATCGAGGCTTTATCCTTCACTGTTTCCAATAATAATTGTGACGAGTCAAACGAAGTTTATTCACCAACATACATTTTAAATCTATAAATATACTTGCAAGAAGGGTGAGGCCCTTTCTAGGTATGTACAAAGGTAGGGAATAGGGATAAAGATTAGGTCGCAAGGTCTCTGTTTCTGTCAGCAATTAGACAGTAACTATATACCTATATTTGTTAATGTTATTGTTAACCGCTTCCCGTGTTTGTGGTCGATCTAACTCAATTCACTGTCCACACAAATACACCACCCACACACTGCTGATGTTGGTTCCACGAACTTGAGGAACAACTTCAGAATCGTCCTCAATTTACTGTGTCCATATTTAGTTAGTCAGTACATACTTCTAACCGTAATTAATTTTGTTTCGGTTATATACCGGATGTCGCGTAAATTTTTAGAACAAAATTATATAGTATCCAATTATCGATATATAAGTTACTTTCAAAGTAACGGCTTTTTCAACACCAATCGAGGGAGTTAAATTGATAAATGATTTTAAGTTTTTACGTGTTTATTAAGATTTAAATTATAAGATCATAAAATTATGATACCGTTCGCGATGATCGCAATTTATTTTGAACACATGTTCAACATGTGATCTAGTAATTAATTTGAATCGGAATTATATTTTTTAGGCCTTGTGTCAGCATTTTTTTTTCAGTTGACGATAAAAATTTTCAAATTTAATGGCCTAAATCCTGACATACCTACTATTTTTATTTTATTGAATATTTAGAGGGCTGCCCTATCTACATCGAAAAGGGGGTACAAATATAAAATTCTTGAATACAGCCAGGCATAGGTATATGAGTAGGTCTCACCAAGTATTTTTTAAATTTGGTTTTTAATTCAGTACGGCGGGGCGACGCAGCGAGGCGGGGGCGAAAAGTGGTAAATTACGGTACAATATTCTGACTTTCGATGTACGTATAGCGGCCTTTAATGAGTCATTTAACAGGCAGCTGTGCGGAAAATGTTTTATTTTCCGCACTAGCGCAAAAAATATGACGGTGGCCATAGCAACTTCTGTTTATTCGCTCTATACGCCTGCGTACACTTGCGTGCGCCTGTCATTACACGAACTTTGCGGCACACTGTGGAAGGAAAGTTGGCGACGCAAATGAACTGTCAACATTTTTTGAAAATGACGTGAAAAGTAGGTATTTTGTAGTGGGTATGGCAAAAAGTACCATATATGTCTCGTATGTAATGGTATTACGGGTCGTGTGACTGTAAAAACTCGCTATCGCTCGTTTTTACATACTGTCATCACTCGTCGTAATACGCCCCATTACGTATCTAGACATACAATCTACTATTACTTTGTACTGGGGAACGTTCGATAAGCTTGATTCAATAAAAATATTTGCTTTTATTCTTTGCGCGAATCTGTTTCTATTCTACAGACCACTGGTTTCAATATACGTTGGTGGAATATAATATTGAAAGGTTGGTACAATACACAGATAGAAGTGTATATAATTGCTTCCAAGTTTTGTGTACAAAAAAGAGGAAAAGAAGCAAGGAATTCATATTGTATATACTGTCAATATACGTATTGGCAGAACAGACTTACATAGCGGGTTATGTCCTCTAGTTGCTGTTGTAGGTACAGTGAAATCTCCCGTTAACGAACATCGGCCTTTTTTTATTTAACCTCTTCGTTACGGGCATAAATAGTGCCCGTATAGTGTACACAAAATTTAAGAACACATTTTTAGAAACTGATTCAAACGCATTATTATTATTATTTCGATAATGCATTGACTTGACTTGTGTCTCCATCCCTGACTTATTGCATCATTCATTTTAGTTTTTATAGTTTTCAGCGCTAAAAAACATTCATGGCCGGTTTATCGTACATTTTAATCACGATGTTTTTTTAATTACAGTGGTTAAATTTTGACAGCTAAGTACGTTTTTGACAACTGCGTTTTCTTACCATAGAAACCTGTAATTTAACCGTGTAATTAAAAAACATCGTGATTAAAATGTACGATAAATCGGCTATATGCCACTTTAAAGTTGAAGATGTGTACAAAATTTATAGCGATAGAGCCGCATCTTATTGTTTGTGTAAGTAAATTTTGTTATATGGTTATACTATAAAAAAAGTATTTTGCAACGCACTCCTATACTTTTTGTACCGAAAACGCGCGATTTGGCAACAGCATTCGTTTGATCTAGCGATTGATGTGTTTGTTTCTCATTCGAAGTGTATTCAACAATCGCGCGTTCGTGATACATCAGTTGAATACAAAAAGTAGAATGTGTGCCCTGGCTCTTAGACGTGAAGACGCTGTTTTAGTTAAAATTGTCTGAGTTCATGCCTGTTAAATCTCCGGATCCAATCATTAATGACCCCGTGTTTCACTATACTTACATTTTAAGGGAAGGTATTACCTTCTGATATCTTCAGTCTTGCGTAAGTTAGCTGTGTATACGTCACAGACTTACAGCAGAAATAGCAGAGTGCAATAAAAAATGACAAACGATCCGACCGTTAACAATATAATATTGTCTCGGATACATCGAATCGATCGGTGATTGGTCTAGCAGTGACGTACGTTGACACAGCCATATTGTTATTATTATTATTATTATTATTTTTATTATTCATTTGTTAATGTAAGAAAGTTGAAGATATTTGTTTTTGGTTACCTTTAATACTACTTCATTATGAGATATAGTTTTATAATATAACTAGCGGCCTCGTCCGGCTTCGCCCGGGTGTTAAGAAAGCCCGGGTGCAATACACTACTCACTCGCTTCGCTCGTTCGCTATATAAGTATATAAACCTTCCGTAAAAAATTATCTAACTGATGGTGTGTAAAGATAAAGAAGATAGATAGACGGATTACTACAGGGATAGTGACATCGGACGGAATTCTGTAAAACTATGAGCGCAAACTAAACTAAAAAAAAATATAATTATTGTCAAAGAAAGAATATAACAAAAATAAAAATGTACAAATAAATATCGTGTAGAATTTAGAAAAAAAAGCCAAAAATTCCTACGATGCAACCCGGGTACCTGTGCATAGAGCGCTGCGATGTAACCTCTGCGCTACGGGTGGAACAGTTGAGTACGGTCGTTTTTATGATATATAAGTATGTTGCGAATTCTTACGGTCGGGTTACGAATTTAATTAATTAATTATTATTGTTTATTAATTATGCTATATATATAAACCTTCCGTGAAAAATTATCTAACTGATGGTGAAAACCGCATCAAAATCCGTTGCGTGGTTTAGGAGGAGTTAGCGGTTAAACAGACAGACAGACGCGAAAAGCGACTTCAATTTATACTATGTATGTAGAGATTACGATATGAATAAATTGATTGCTTTACACATTACATTTTATCGAATGAAAGCGACCATATTTTCATGCATTGGAGAACTTAGAAAAGCTATTATAGTTAAGAATGAATGTGAAGAGAGCATCATAATAAATTGGGATCATGCGCGCATAGCATGTATTTTTTTTAGGCCACCGACTGCCTGGTATTTCATTTTATTACATTAATTAATAAATTAAAATTCAATTAATAATTTCACCAATTCTCAAATTATAACTGGAAAACTAGATGTTTGTAATAGACAAGTAATTAATGGAGACTCCATGTAAACAACAGTTTTATCAGTCATTCCGCGAAATGCCTAGCCAATATGTGCAGGCAATTTGTGGACTGACTGTTATTTTAGGTTGTTCAATGAATGACTGCGGTATTTTTAGACAGTCTAGCTGAGACCATCTGAAAACTAACAAGGACTTCGACAAGTAGTTTTGCATTTTAGCGTATTGGCGGAATCCTACTAATATTAGCGAACTTAGCGTGAAGTTTTCAGCAATTCACACGCTTTGCTTTCGCTGTGTTTCGTTCCGAATAAATGAATATCATTTGTCACAACTCTATTGACAATTCGATTTGAGGTACCTGCAATTTGGGCGCGCAAAAATGCTGCAAACATTTTACATTTGTCAGATCCATGTGAAAATTTGGGGTTATGTCTGTCATTTTGAAGTTTTCGAGTATTATATGCGAATCGAAGTTGGCGCGACTCAATCGCCCTATCACTCTCTTAACAACGTTAAAAAACAGAGAAAACCGACAATTGAAAATGTTCATCCTTAGGGTTGAAACTCTCAGGTACCGAAAATCGAATTTTCAATAGCGGCGGCGTTGTGAAACAGATAATTTTTGTATGCCCGGAATGTTTGAACGCGTTTCTCCTGCAGATTCATATTATCTAGATGTAAACGGAGCCTGTATAAAATGAAGATAACCATAAATTTTAAGTTTTTTTCCTTCCCTTCAAAAAATGACAATTCGACGTAAACATCGACGGCGGTTGAATTGTCAGTACCTATAGTATTCACAAATTCAACAGGCTCGTATTTTGTCTTATTGTAGATATAATTAAATTATTGTATCAAAATTTTCAGTCGATTTGTAGAAGTTTACTTCTTTAATAATAATAAATGTTTGTAACTTTAGACGCCTGTAATTCGTAAACTAAAGCAAATGCATAATTATACACGTGCTTATTGAAATTTTTTTATAAGCAAAATTAAAGATTCTTTGAGAAATTTTGGAAATTGCCGAAGATCACACTTTTTCAAAAATAACAGAAATTTATATTAGAGATCGTGTCCATCGTGATTATAATAAAATTAAGCAAAATCGCAGGATAGTGAACAAAAAAAAATCTAAATCTATAGACGAAACGTCGTACATTTAATTTAATAAATCAAATTATTTTGTCCACTATCCTGCGATTTTGCTTAATTTTATGATAACAGAAATGTAAATTTTGTCAAATTTCTAAAATTGAGAATGATTACAGAATATGATTTTAAAGAGCACACGCGATGTTCAAGCTTTCAAAGGTTTTTTGTATTTTTTTTGTAACTAGAATATAATAATATATTTTTTGTAACACACATATTAAATGTACATTTCGTTCCTCTAGTCGGCTGCTTAAAATAATATATATAGATATATATATATTTATGTATATACATATATATATATATATATATATATATAGTATGCGTACAATAATATATATTTTATGTGATACGACAGCATAGTTAGGCGTGCGTAAAATTTGAACTGTGACGTCAGCGTGCAATAATACTACATATTTTATGCCATACGAGAAATATAGGACTATACTGTTGCTTTGATAACGAATTAGGAAATAAATGTTGTATCAAGGCCAATATTTTTAGCTGTCGGTGAGATTTTGGTGTTTCAAATAATTCAAATTAAGTCGTAAAATTAAGTATAAGACGCTCGGGGTGTTGGTACTCTCGTCTGCGGCTCGCGTATCAACTTTACCCCTCTCGTCTTATACTAGTTGTATAAACTATTATGTAACTATTATCACAACTCCTAAAACGCTATATAGATACGTGCTACGCGCCTGTACCTACATGGAATCAGCGTGTCTTTTTACCCGACTACGAAAAAAGGAGGGTTATGATTTTTTTCTCCAAACCTGTTCAGTGTTCAATTTTAAAAAGTTTAGAACGATTTCGAATTTTATCGAAAATCATTTTTTTTTGTTTATTAAATTAAATGTACGACGTTTCGTTTATATATTTAAACTTTTTCAAGTACATAAAAATATTGTTATTTTTATGTACTTGAAAAAGTTTAAATATATAAACGAAACGTCGTACATTTAATTTAATAAATAAAATATTTTGTCCACTATCCTGCGATTTTTCTTAATTTTATTATAATCACGATGGACACGATTTCTAATATAAATTTTTTTTGTGTAAAGAATCTTAAAAAAATACAAAAATCGTAAGAGTTTAAAAGGCGAGGCAGTTTTTTCGCTCGGTAATATTTTTGTGTGCGTTTATTGGTGGACCGGCTTCGAAAAATGCAATCACGCCTCCTCTACACTATCGGCCATGATGGACGATCATGATTGGGCCATGATTGCCATCATCATTGCGCAGCTGTCCACACAATCGTGCATTAATTACCATTTGATGACCCAACGTCCTTTGATGTTTGTTCGAAAAACCGACACAGTGGCGATCACGCTCGATCGTCACCGATCATGGGCAATTACAGGCGATTATGCCCTCCACACATTCGTGATAGCCTGTAATCGTCCATCATGGCCGATAGTGTAGAGGAGGCATCAAGCCCTGTTCTTTTGATACTCGCATATCATTCGCTTAGCAAACTCTATAACGCGAAAGCTGGCTATATAGCAGTGCGCACTCGTCTGACAAAAAACAAAACTTGCGGACGTAAACATCAAAGGTTCTAACACTCTTTGAATTTACTGTGGTTTAAATATAAGATTATTTTGTTAGCAAAAAAGATAAAAACCTTTGTGTTCCGTTTTCTGCGCGCTGTAGTATTGAATCCTCGTTTTCGAAACGAACGGTTATAATATGTCTGCCGCTGTACACAAAAAGCGTATTATCAAAGCTCAGATAGAGTTAAAGCTCTGAGCGCGGTCCTGTGCTGCGTCACGTTTGAATGTGTGTGTGTTGCGCGCGGCATAGATGGCGAACTATTCTATGCTGTGAGTACGTGATTTATGTTTGTTGGGTTTTGTACATACGGCGGCCATAGAGGAGAGAGGATGCCGCGCTCGCATGAGGAAGAGTGTGGAGGCGCAGCTCCGCTCTGTATATTGCATGATGTGTACAGTTGTGGGCAGAATAATGCGTGCGTGACTAAAAAAAACACTATGATAGAGGAGAGAATGTCAGTATAGGGAATAAAATAAAAATTTAGAATGAGCCTTTTTCCTGAGAGTAGTTTTTTCAATAAGCCACGAGAGGCAGCACTTGTTTATAGGAACAAACGTTATTTGTTCCCCATTTAGTGCAGTGTTATTTTAATGGAATAACTTAATTATTTAAAATTATTAAACAAATAAAAAAATGTTCGTAAATAATCACACTGCCAACAAAATATTGTAATTTTGGTAATTGTACTTCGGATAATCGATATCCAGATGAACACATGTTTTTTATACCATTCGTAAAACGTCACATTGACGAGGTTAGATGTGATAAATAGAGGAGAATGGATTTGACAAAAGAAAAAATAATCATTAATATACATATGAAACGGTGAGTAAATGATAAACTAATAACTTAAAGTCATAATTTATATATAGGTAGTTCATTCACTTAAAAAATGTACATTGATTGGAAAAAAGAACAATTCGCTCTATGTTGGGTCTTAACTGTCGCCATAGTTGTAAGGAACTGTTTATAAAACTAAATATATTAACATTACCTAGCTTATATATTTTGAATGTGCTACTCTATGTAAGGCAGAATATCACTGATTTTGAAACATTTCAACAGTCGCACAATTATAATACCAGAAACACATTAAAACTGTCATTTCCTAAGCACAATTATACTTTTTTTGAAAAGAGCTTTAAATACCTGGGAATTAAAGCGTATAATAAAATACCAGATCATTTTAAAACTATGACAGAGAAAAATTTTAAGAATAAATTACGGGATGTTTTCGTGAAAAAAGCTTATTATTCTATACAGGAATTTTTAACTGATATATTTTAATTTTTCATTTTGTAACATTTAAATTTGTTGTTATATTTTATTTATTATTACATTTTATTTAGTAACTATATTCTAATTTAATACTTTTTTATTTTACTGTAATACTGTAATTATTGACTTGTCGTATATCGAACAATTTGATCCACTGGATAAAATATATTATTATTATTATTAATCTATACCCTGTTTACTGACCTGTCAATTAATTCATTTTTTCCTAAAACTTTTAAATTACGGCAAGATACCCAACGTTTTAATGTTACTACATTATTATCCTTGACATTTGCAAATTTTAATTTTGCTCTTGGCGCATCGTCTTCTGTGAAAAACATTTTTTTAAACTTGCTTTTACATGTATTTAAATGGACATTAGATAATGTTTGTCCCTACCGTACCATTAGCGCTGCTAGTGAGACATTTTTCGTATACTTCAGAAAAAAAAGTCATTAAAGAACATAGTTTTGTTATATTATGTAAGTATAGAAATAAATATAATAATTATGTAATCTGGTCATTTATAAAAACTTGCCTTTAAAATTCAATCACGTCATTTATTTATAATTTGTAATTGGTAAAACACATTTAAATAAAATAGATATTATTTTTCAAAAAATTGTTATATTACGGTGTATTACAATTTGAAAATACACCACAGAAATATATTTGTTACGACGAGCATCCAGTGGGTATAATGGGACTAGCATGATTAAAAATTACCATATAAAGAAGAGAGGCATGTATGCGTGATTATTGGAATTAAAATTGTGGCAATGAAACATGTAGTGGGTATAATGGGAGCAAATATACTACCATAGAGGAGAGAGAGAACCGCTCTCGTTGGCTATGCTATGTTTGTAACATATTGTGTACAGTGGTGGGAAGAATAATGCGTGCGTGATTAACAAATAAAGACAGATGAGAGGAGATGCTAGTAGTGAACGATGTATGATTACTGAAAATAACATTGAAAAAAACAAATGCAGTGGATATAGCGTGATCATATAGTAGGGACAAATGACAATGCCAGAAGTTAAAAGAAGTATGAGTGCGTGAGTAATATGAATAACTTTGTTGAAATGAATATGCTGTAAGTATAATTGCACGAGCGTGATTAGTAATTGCACAACCATACGTCATATAGTAACCAGAATTTCAGTAGCGGATAAAAGTATATTTTATGTGTGATTGCTGGAAACGTGATTGTAAAATTAAAACAAAATGTGATCGAGACGTGCGTAATAAAAATGTGATCATAGAGGATGAAAGAATCTTGATAAGGGGCGTGGGTAAGGTAAAGACAAAGTTCAGCTAAAAGCTGTGATTCAGCTTTTAACTACTTAGCAAACAAGAAAAGAAATAAAGAAAAACAGTTGAATTATGAAAATATAGGTATAATGTTAACGTGTTTTACAAACATGTAATAAACATAATAAATTATGCGTGATTGTTTAAAGTACAATAGTAAAAAAAAGAAGAAAAATATTATTACAGCTGTTTAATTTTTCAATAAATTTTTTGTGAATTACTGAATTGCATACTTAGCTAAATTTCTTATAAATATTGATAAAAATAATAAATATGTTGTAGATTAGGTAATAATTATAATGTAATGTTAAAATATTATTATTGGTTTTTCTTTTTCAGGTATGTAACTGCAACTAATCGCTACATTTTTCGTAAGTCCACTATTTTTATATTTATATTTTTTTATAACTTCAATGAGCCATTTTCCTGATAATAAGTTCCTTCAATTATCCACGAGAAGCAGTGCTTGTGGTAGGTACAAACATTATTTATTCCCCATTAGTGTCGTGTCATTTTAGTGGTATAACTTAATAATTATTTAATTAATTCAATAATAATAATAATAATTTAATAATTAAGTTATACCTCTAAAATGACACGACACTAATGGGGAATATATAATGTTCGTACCTACCACAAGTGCTGCCTCTTGTGGATATTATTGAAATAACTCTCAGGAAAATGGCTCATTGTCTCGAGCTAATGGAAAAGCTTTTGTGATGTAGAAAATTTTTGCAAAAATAAATTACTAATTGCGTCCCTGTGTTAGCATATGTATGTCAAACAAAAGAATTAAATATCTGGTTGATAACCAAATATGAGTTAAATTTATTACATGCAGTACCTACTGTGCAGTGGAGTCAAAATGAGCGTGTGGTCAACACATAATAAATTAAAATAATATTTGAATTCATTTTTATACAACTAAAAACTACCTTTTTTGACAGCTAAAAACGCGTAGATATATTAAAAAAAAATTAAATGTGGATCTGTAAATACGAAAAAAATATAGAAAATACAGTTAAACCTCAATTATACAAAGCGTCGATTATCCGAATCATGAAGTGACTTTATATATCAAATCTTTAAAATATGTTTGTTACTTTGACCTGCCAAGTGATATAAAATACAGTTAAATTAAAATTAAGGCAAAAGTAGTGTAAATTAAAATGTTTAGGTATGAGGTACGTATATTTGTTAAACAAATAATTAAGCAAAATATGTGTGTTGTTTTTAATTACTCAGTCTGGGGGATGATAGTTCGATTACCGAATTTTAACCGGACTGAGTCGCGTCGGATAATCCATGCTTGACTGTACATTTGTAGAGTTGAAGAAAAGACAATTTGAAATTACATAAACTAATGTTCTTTAAAATTGATTTAATTATAGTCTTGCAGTCGTGAAAACACGAAAAGAAAGTCAGTTTTATTTTGCAATAAGGGTATTCCTGCAGCCACACGCCTGCAGTAGCTTGGCGTTCTCTGTGTGTAGATTAGAACAAACGTCTTCGTCTGTGGTTTTCGAAGCCGAGAGCAAGTTTATAAACTAAGTTTGCAAATCGGAAATACACGTAACAATTCTCTAGCAGCCGGAGAAGCTAGAGGTTATACAGAGAGTTGCTTTAAGGTTCATATTCTTAAGGCCACTCTTCTACCAATAATATGCAACTTCGGTACTACTGCGATCCAAATGACAACAACTTGTTAAAATTTTTAATAGTTTTTTTCAAAATAACTTCGGGATTTCTCAACCAATCGGTTTTGTACCTTTTACAATATTTTTAGAGCTTAAAAAACTGCGTCGAATGCCGTTTTAAAGATCAAAATCGAACAACGTGTTCAAAAGTTATAGCTTTTCAAAAATTAAGATAGTGTTGTTATCAGCAATTTTCAGATTTTTGGGTATATTATCAAGTGCTTCGAACTCAAAGCGTTTGAAAATAGCGGGAAGTTCCAGGGATGGCCTGCAGGATCAACCGATTTTTTTTCATACTTTCCTATACAGTTAAACATATTTCTGCGCAGAATCACCTTGATATTAAAGAGCTCGACCTTAAATAACGCCTTAAAATTGAAAATATGAAAAGGTTGACAAGCACTATATGTGTGTGTATTATTTTCAAATAGTTTTTATTGTTCAAAGTAAGTTTTTCTTCTGTATTGTGGAACGCGCGGTGTTGTATCTCTCGGAGCACGTTTACCACGCGGTGGGTGAAAACCGCAACAACAAGAAGAAATGAACAACTTCTGAAGCTCACCCTTCATCCTCTAACCCCGCCGGCTCTAGCTGTCCTTCCTGCACGTGAATAGAACAATACCAATGTATATTTGTCTCTGTCTTATAAATTAAACTATACTTTTTACACGTTCGAAAAGAAACTCGTCTATATTTTGAACTGCAGAGAACTTTTTATATATACTTACTATAGATTCTGTTTATGCTATAGAATTTGAATTGAAGGCAACTTCCTGGTTTTTAAAACTGTCTTTGTGTGACTTTTTTATTATTTCGAGGGAAAGATTTGGACAATGGCGACATAGTGAGTAATTTTATAAACTACTAATGGATTTCGCTCTTTAAAAATGCAGCATTAAATTGAACATCACTAGTGAAAACGACAGCTGTTTTTTTATAATTTAAATTGATAATAAATAATGAGGGACTCGACTCACGACTGTGATGCGCCGAAAATAACATTAACCCATAAAATATTGTCGCGACTTTTTACTAATCAAGGTAGGTATTATAACAATCAAAAAGATCTTGTTGATACCGTACTATTTATATTTAAATTCAACCACGGAGCTAGGTAAAGCACCGAACCTAAGTGCTTAAAAACATCGAGCATCAAGCACTTTCATAAATGCTCGATTTATTCAAGCAAGATGTATTTTCGTTTTCAAAAATGATTAAAAGCATCGAGCACAAAGTTCAAAACATACATTTTGTTTATCAAAAAAAGATAAGGATAAACGAAATATGTTTTATTAAATGTTTTTATAAAATGTAAATTTTAAAACGATCGTTAAGCATTCCTAATGCTTAAAAAGCTTGTTGAATGCTTATTCAGCAAGTTATAATGCTTCGTGCTTAATAAGTAGCAAGTCTTTATGCAAGTGCTCTAAACATCAAGCATCTGTTTTACAAAGTGATTTAAGCAGTATAAGTGCTTAAAGCATTATTATAAAAATAACCAGAACGGTATCCGAAACACCAACACAATAAATTATTGCAGAAATTCTACAAACGTTTCGCTAAGCAAGTAAGTGCCATCGTGATAACCACTGTTTATATTTAAATTTGAACCGAGCTAACCGTTACACTGACGATGATGCAAAAATATAAATTAATAACTACAACGTTGTCTTAAACACCAACACAAATTATTAATGAAGAAAGCACCATCAAGTTTCAAGAAGATGATCATCTTTTAATAGTTAGTCACTACATAAAAAAAAAAATAAATAAATAAACAGCTCTAATGATTAATACCCTATTGCTATCCACAACACAACACACTGCTAATAGTGTTTCGCTAACCATTATGAGGAAGGTGGTCATCATAGTTATTATTTTTAAATTTGAACTGAATCATCCATTCTTTATTCTTGTAAATAAGAGAAAACATGCAACAAACCAATTCCTAGTGTTTTTTCGATGATATTATTAATTATATTCACGCTATTGCCACGAAGTTGAAAATGGTTGTTTAAAGGTCAAAGCTTTCTTTAAATGGTCAGTTGTTAAAAGTTAAATTTAGAAAAGATATTTAGCTTGATGTGTACATATTAGACGGAATAGTTTTTTTAATGAGCCGTAAAAGTGAGTTATTTTGGCGCAGCCAAATAGTGTTCCATGAAATAATAATTCCTACATAGAATTGTTCTAGTTATGTACTCGGTGGGAGTATTATGCACATATTAAGAGGGATGAACGAGCTTTAAATATATGTATATAAATTTTATTTTAAAAATAAATTAATTTGGCAAGCGTCAAATCTAAGGTAGAATGTTGGCTAAAGATATGTTTGAATAAATTAGGCATCCTTTATAGAAATAACTTTTGGAGTTATTAATGAGGATGAGTTTTAAATTTTTTTAACTTATCGATATACGTCTTATGTTGATCTTATCCCAGATGCCTGTATATTATATGTTAAATTTAATACTTAAATTTTACCCTAAAGGGGAGCAAATTTTCCAAATTTAATTTTACCAAAAACAAAGTGATTTTAAAATTTATTCTGTGACAGCCAACTATAAGGTATAACATTGTAGATTGAGTAGATTTTAATTATTAAATTTAATTTTTGTATTTTACCCCCAAAGGGGAGAAAATTTTAGAAACTTGTTTTTTTTTTCAAAAAGTTCGTTCTGTGATAAAATATCGTCGGGAATAAAATTTCACACCTGGTTGTATAATACTTGAATTTTAGAGAGCAAATTTTCGAGAAAAAAAAAACAAAAACAGCTGCCATGTTTTTATCGTTCAGTTATTTTAAGATAATGCTGGTTGCCACTTAAAACTTTTACCTTAATTTTCCTCATTTAATGATTCTAAAATATGGGCATAAATTAATTATAATGAATGAATTGTAAATTATAGACGTTCGACAACTGTATGCAATGATTTATAATGCAGTCTATTTTCTATTTTTCACATCCATGTAGTGTAGTTACAGTAGTTTTCATTTATTTACGGTGTCGACACTGTTAACTCTTCCGTACTGCTTCCTCTACAGTAGTACTTTTTATTTAGAGTTCATTAAAGAGTTAGGTTAGGTCTCCATAATGGTTTGTACTGTATCTTTGTGTATGTTTTTGTGACTAACTTTATATTCTTATACTAATAAATAAAATCTATTTGGCATCATTGAAACTTTTCTTCATTATCCTCCTTCTAGACTTCTGTGTAACATTTGTATACACGGAGATACGTTAATTTAATAGTTGTTTTACATTTAAACTGTATAACTATGGAAAGAATATTGAAGATACAGTTAAATGTTAGGTTAATGTTTATTTATGTAAATTTGTTAATTTTCAAATCTAACCACGTACGTTCACAGAACTGAATTGTTTAAACGATTTAATTACTGTGTTTTGTTTTTAGTTTTTTTGTTTGTCAGTATAGATGAGACCACCGTTCTGTGAATGAGACCAACAAACAGCTGTTTGTGTACCGAGGGATGCAAAAATGTAAAAATAGATGTTGTAAACATGGTTTCAAGCCTTCTAAGGCACAAATAAATATTTTGGATAATATAAAATTTATAATTAGAAGTATTAGAAATACCTTTTGTCCGTCTTGTGACTTCATGTGTTGTTAACACGACGCGTTTCAGCAACGAGTTGCCATCTTCAGGTGTGGTTAATTTTTTATATTATAAAACACACATTAAGTATTCGTAACACGTTATAATATTATATGATGCTAAGCACATGTCTATTATGTTGTGTATTGTGAAGTACTGATTTAAATTTCGAGATTTTATGATTTATATAGTAGGTAGATGAAATGGAAGTGTGAGTGTGTATGTATGTGGACGATTAATGAGTATTGGGTGTTTGTGTGTTAATTATTGTGTCGTATATTATGTTCGATTTTAACGTTAGTTTGTCATTAAGAATGTTGGCATTGTTGAATTTTCATTTTGTAGCTTTATATATTTTATATTCCTCGAGGGTGTCCATGTGTTTACCTTTACTGCAAATATGTAGTGGAACAAAATTTGTTTCAAAATTTATTTTTCAGTTTTTTGATGCAAACGTAATTAATGTACCTACTCTTTTTGAAAAGAATGTGAAAGAATATTGATTTTTTTTAGAAAAAATTGATTCCATTTACGAAAAATTCGACTGATGACCAGTCCTATACTTCCCACCTAGTAAATATTTGCAAAAAATAAACACTCTTTTTTTTATTCTTTGACTAGGCCCAAATAACCTTAGCTGTTGGTGGTCTTTAAAACACAATTTAATTTTTATTCTTTGAAAAAAGCATGACCCTCTTTTTTGTTTGGTGATCTACTGATGGCTAGCTTAATATAGCAAAAATCATGGTTACCTTGATTTACGCACAATTTTTATTTTTTTTAGTAAAATATTTTTTTTCTCGAAAACTATACATTTTAGAGAAAAAAATATTTACATTTTTTTCATATTATAACATCTAGAATTCATTTATATTTTTTTTTACCTATGTTAATACGTGACATTGAGGACGTTTTTTTGAATATCTCAGGATCCACTGAACCGATTTGACTCAAAATCTAATCAGATCTAAGTTAAAGGCTGATAAACACAATAGAACAATCGGCATGCCCGTATGTTATTCCGTTCTTAAGATATCGAAGGCGAAAAATTGACCACATACACACACACACACACATACACACACACACACATACACACACACACATACACACACACACATACATACACATACACACACACACACATACAGACATCAGTCTGAAATGATCTTAAACGATTGCTATGGGTCTCAAAACGTGAAGATCTGTTAAAATCTCGAAATATTTTTTTCGGACTAAATCCATTACTTCCCTACCATAGTAGAGGTGGGAAGTAAAAAAATGTCTGCATGTTCGAAATATGAACTTAGAACAAGATAATCCATTTTTCGCCCAGACGAGTCGAGACGGCGACAGTATAATGTGCCACTCAATTTGGTTTACCATAATGACTAGATTAAATTTAATCTTTTTTTAAATTTTTGTATCGGGGAGGAGGATCATTTAT
The DNA here is from genome assembly GCA_039654895.1 of Mongoloraphidia duomilia. Classification (NCBI taxonomy): domain Eukaryota; kingdom Metazoa; phylum Arthropoda; class Insecta; order Raphidioptera; family Raphidiidae; genus Mongoloraphidia; species Mongoloraphidia duomilia. Next base: position 28,539,574 of record CM077522.1, read on the forward strand.
GCTCTATTTTTTTCCATTTTTGCTCCAGTTTTCAAATTTCGTTTTTAATAAAAGTGACATATTAATAATATTAATATTATTATTTAATAAAAGTGACAATTACGTTTATGGTTTAAATGTTGCCTTACTGATTCCTTGCGTATTGAATATTCGATATCTCATGCAAAACGGCCTTTTTTGAGGCCCTAGTTTAACCTAAAAAACTGATCAATATTGACAATCGTTCAGCTGTAAAGTTCTTTTGCATGTTATAGATGCGGAATTTAAATTTTTTATTTTATTTGGATTTGGATCTATAAAATAAACGATGAGGTTGATTAACGCAATTCCGAAAACTTTAGAATCTTTATAAAATTTCGAACTCAGTCTTGGAACCGTTTCAGCTTCCTTAATCATTACCCAAGTATTAGAAACTGTCCAAATCTAGAGCTATAGAAGATTTTTTTTCACATCGCCTCTATTGAAAATTCGATTTTCAGTACCTGTTTGAAACCTGGTTGAAACTTTTTACCCGACTGCCAAAGGAGAGTAATAGACCAAGAGCTGGGCGTAAATATACTAAGCCCATTTCTGACTGGATGAAATTTTCAGGGAAGGTATTTATTATGACAAAGAAAAAGCAGTGGGGTTGCCTAGTCAAATCCTGATGCGACGGCCGGGAAAAGCCACTTCCGGTGCAAAATGTCAATTTATATATGTATGTATATATTGTCACAGTTCTAAATTACAAATTAGCCCTGAGTCCAATATGGTGGACGCTAGACGCCATTTTGTCAGAATGCAAAAGTATTTTTCTTTCTAAATAGAGAAGTTTCGTTGAGAAGATTTCAAATAGGGTACATGACGTCACGGAAAATTCAATATGGCGGACGAAGGCATAGTAGTAACAAGTTAAATAGAAATATCTGATGCATCCGACTGCATGTTATCATTTGATCTTGTTTCCATCTTTTAAGTTTGATTTTTACGCAGTCGGATTTTTTGTTGTTTTTTTTATAATTTATTTTTATTAGTTGGCGCTGTTTTTTAATGTTGTTAAGAGAGAGATAGAGCGATTGAGTCGTGTCAACTTTATTAGCATATTATATACTCGAAAACGTCAAAATGACAGACATAACCCCACATAAATTTCATATGGATCTGACAGATCTAATACTTTTGCGTCTTTTTTGCGCGCCCAAATTTCAGGTAACTCAGATCGAATTGTCAATAGAGTTGTTGTGAAGAATAATATACATTTACTCGGAACGAAATACAGCGAATGCAACGCTTGTAAGTTTCTGATTTGCTGCCCTCGTTCCATGGGCAGCAAACTTCACACCAGTTGCAAACGCTGTGTTAATGCAGTATATAATTACCTTTCAATGTGAAGTTTCCGATAAGAAAAGGGTATGTCTGTTTCGCGGGTACAGACAGATGACGTGAATATCGTTTAACACAAATAATTGTATTAATACGTCCACTTTTATTTATCTTTTTAAAATCAAATGTTCATAAAGTGTAATAAATAAAATAATTGTAATTTTATTTTTTTATAGTTTAAATTGTTATCCAATATATACCTATTTTTGTTATTAAAAAATATATTACAAGCCTTCGGGATTCGAACTTGGGCTCGGCGTTTAGACCTGTCGGTAGTCTAGTACCTTACCACACAGCTACCTGGCTTATGTCAACATAGGCCTTAACATAAGCATGTGTTTTGTTTCACATGACTACTTTCTTCTATTTCCGTAACATCCAATATTTCTCTAATGCCACCCCAGTATGAGACATTAGGCGTTATTCACGTCAAAAAATATGATTTGTAGCGCAGCAAGTGAGTTTCTAAAGTAGCTATATTGATATGTGTTGCAAATTTCAAAACCCCCGTAACAAGCTTTACAATACATCGTATTGGCACCAATAGAATTTAAGCCAAGGGGATTTCCAGCTATTTGCACGAACTGGCTGGACGATCCATTGTTATTATTGTTGTTTGAATTATCGTACTCGGAAATCGTTCAACTTTTATTGTATTGTGTTTTCGTATTGTCAGTTTCATTTATTTTCGATTTGATTTTTAATCCGTTTTGTTGTAATTTTCAAGTATTCCGTATATCTTCATAAAGTTATTTTTCCCCTCTTTGCTTATTCATATTCATAAATCATTATTATATATTTATATGTATTTTTGTTTATTATAGGATTTCAAATAATATTAAATACTTCTAATTTTCGACCATTTGGTTTTCTAGTATAGGCACAGTTTTTTGTATGAAACGGTTAATTTAAGTTTGTTCAATGATTTGTCATCGATTCCCAAACTGTGAAGGGAATTCATGCTCTTGTGGGAAGTTCCAAAACAGTGTTTTAAATTTGAAACTGGAATTTTCCGTTTTCAGATTTTGTAGCACAAAATTATAAATATTTTTATAGGGAAAATAACTCTGAAACCTTGTAAAGTTGAATTTTTGTTTAGTGACCCTGCTGACCACAGAAAAATACATTAAAATTCTCCAAGTCAAAAGTTTACAGCGCGCTGCTAAAAATGCGTCTGTCGCCTTTAATTTTGCGAATATCTCAACAACGGTTGGTGTGAGGAAAAAGCTTTCATTTACCCCCTCAATTTTTGGGAGCATACTTTCGATACTTTTAAGCAGTTTATTTTAATTGCTTCAATCAAACGTTTGATTAAATGACGTTTATTTGGTAACAAGTGCGCTGTAAATTTATCTCTGCATCAGTTCCCAGAGATTATCAACTGGGTTGAGATCCCGAGGATTTCCAGGTCTGTCGAGAACCTTTACTTTTTTAAGAAATCGGCAACCCATTTTGCCTTCTGGCAAAGCGCAGAATCACAGAATCATACATAAATATAATTTCGCCATTTGGGAATCACTCCTGAACCCGGGAAGCATCTTGATATCCAGCAATAAATAGTTTTAATGTAAAATCTTTAATTTCATCATCCTTTGAAATATTTGCGATATTTTTTACAAACATTTAATCACAGTAAGTATATAAGTCAATACTTGCTGAGCATTTTAAATTACACTTTGGCGAAAAAAACACTAAATTGCTTTTAGATTATGAATTTTACAAAGAATATGTCCTCAGCGTTACTTTTGACGCAGCCTGTGTAGAAAAATAGTTAAATGAAACCTTTAATGAAGCTAATAATATTGTCTCAAGTCACACAAAATACGTTAATAGAGAGACGCAATTAAAACTGTGTCACTTATAATGTATTCTAGAGAACGCAAAAAGCGTCTTTTCATTTTTAATAAATTACGCCGCCTATTAAATATGACGCTCTCCTATTAATAACTATTAAACTATACAAAGTAGGAACAGCATGTAAGTTTCGTAGACATAAAAACGTCTCTTTTTATTTCTCTACGTTGGAGAAATAATTATCTTTTCCAACTTATATAACATACAGACTTTTTAATAAAATGAACAGCGTTCTGGAAAAACACGTTTAAAAAAGTTCAAAAGAAAATTCATTTATCACATTACTTTTTAAGTGCTTATACAGAAAAATGTAAACTGAAATATAGAATGGAAAAGTTGGAAAATGTAGTGTTTTCATTTCTATAACACGAGGAGTTATTGATTATGGTTTAAAAACAACTGCATAACGGACCAATGTTGTTTTAGTTCAACAAAAAAATGCATTAAAAACCTCAAGATTAACTTCTTTTAAAAAATTGTGTTTGCAAGGTTGTCAATTACCACACCAGCTGCGTTATTTAAAAAAAAATTCGACTGATGACCAGTCCTATACTTCCCACCTAGTAAATATTTGCAAAAAATAAACACTTTTTTTTTTTTATTCTTTGACTAGGCCCAAATAACCTTAGCTGCTGGTGGTCTTTAAAACACAATTTAATTTTTATTCTTTGAAAAAAGCATGGCCCTCTTTTTTGTTTGGTGATCTACTGATGGCTAGCTTAATATAGCAAAAATCATGGTTACCTTGATTTACGTACAATTTTTATTTTTTTTAGTAAAATATTTTTTTTCTCGAAAACTATACATTTTAGAGAAAAAAAATATTTACATTTTTTTCATATTATAACATCTAGAATTCATTTATATTTTTTTTTACCTATGTTAATACGTGACATTGAGGACGTTTTTTTGAATATCTTAGGATCCACTGAACCGATTTGACTCAAAATCTAATCAGATCTAAGTTAAAGGCTGATAAATACAATAGAATAATCGGCATGCCCGTATGTTGTTCCGTTCTTAGATATCGAAGGCGAAAAATTGACCACATACACACACACACACACACACACACACACACAGACATCAGTCAGAAAATGATCTTAAACGATTGCTAGGGTCTCAAAACGTGAAAATCTGTTAAAATCTCGAAATATTTTTTTCGGACTAAATCCATTACTTCCCTACCATAGTAGAGGTGGGAAGTAAAAATATATTTTACTGTTTTACAAAAATTTCGATCTCATTCGTTAATACTGGACAGTTCGTTGGTTGAACTTTCGGGATTCAAATCGAGTGACTGTCAAAGATACAACATAAATTGAAGACCAAAGTGGATAAAGTTAAGTCACATTTTTTTTAAAAGTGGTTTTATTTACTATTAGAGTCCCCCGGTAGTATTGTAACTTATATTAAGGTCATAATATCAAAAATTAGACATTTAAAAAAGTACCAGTTGATAGAGGTGGTATGTCGCACTAGCATGCTCCTATAAAGATGTTACCTACGTCACAATATAGGATAAAACGTAAACTCCAAAGATTAAACTAAAAAGTTCCAAATCAAAACAGTTTATTGCAATTTACTTAAGAGTTTAGTTTTGTGACAAAACACCTTTATCCACTTATAGGTCTTCAATAATTATTTTCTCATTGAGCAAGCTTTGCTGAGTTTGTGAACACTCACCAGCCAAATAAAATCTACGGGAGAATACAGGGACTTAATTTTACGTTCAATGTTTCTCGAACTTCTCCCCATCATAGTAGATAATTTGAATATTAATTTTGTATTATTAATAATTACTTTGCTCTCCTTATATATTTTTTACTTCTTTTAATAATTATAAATTTTATAAAAATAAAACAATATAAAATAATATATTTTTTCCCTTACATATTGCTAGTACAAGATCATTTTTGAACGGGGCTCACTAGTTATAAATTTTGAACTGAAAAGTGAAATCACTTTAATTCGAGGCCCTGCAAAATTGCGTCTTTTCATCTATGTGCTATATTTCTGAGTCAACCTTTTCGACATTTCTAAGACATGTTTTGTATAGAACAAGTAGTTCAGAGTAACAAACGGAACAAATGTAATAAATTCACTGAAACATGGCGAAATTAAATCCATTGTCTGGTCATGTGTTACTGCATATATACGTGAACGTTTGTGCCGTCAGATCGGAAGCGTGGTTTGAATATTATGCCGGAATTGGGTTGAATCCAGAACTGGACAAAATACACTTTCAAATTTGTAATACTTGCATGGAAAGTACCTAGCTAATTTATAGTAGATATGGCAAAAAAATAATTGCACATTCATAATCTACTCAAAAGGCTCTTTTCAACGATACCCCACAAGAATAGATAGATAGATAGATAGATAGATATTTATTTTGTCAATAATGGAGATATAAATCTATTTGACACGTCAAAAAAAAGTTCACAATAAAAGAAATATAAAATTACTGGTAACATAAAAATTCATTACACTAGGTACAAAATTTTTTTTTTGTTTGCATGTATGGGCGTCCCTTTTAAATAAATCTTTTTAATCTTTTGTTATTCTCTCCGTCTTTAGGCCGCGGTAATACATATGTGTGAAAATCAAGTTCCTATTTCATTTCGTGACAGACATCGTTGGCACAACAGTCCCTACTGTTCCTTTCTGGTACGGAACCCTAAAAATTCGAAATTGTTGCGGCCTTAAAAATTTATGGTAGTGTTACTATCTTCAGATACGTGTATGTCGATTTTAACCACTACAGATTTGCTGCGTTAGAATTTTGACTTTTATAATATACTAACCCGAGCGCAAAAAGTACTCCATCTTTACATATTTTAGCTACCGTTATTATTAAGTATTAAGTTTGATTAAAACCGAAAATAGTTTTTCTGTATATTTAATTCATTTTAAATTGAACACTCAAGTCATAGTACTTACGAGCTTGATCAATATTTGAAATTCAAGAAAAATTGTTTTATAGCATATTTCTTCGTAGCAACTTTGACTGTTAAACTGTATTTGTCTCTATCATAGGCGTATGCATAATCTAAATATTTTTTTATATATGTATTTTGAAAATAAAATTTTATTTTCAGATTTTTAGTTTCTTGTATCTTTTGGTTTTTGTTTGTTTTTAATGTCCAAAAACTAATTTGAATGAATAATAACTACATAAAGTTTATAATTTTAATTTAATTTTAGTTTTAAATAGATTTATTTTTCATCTATCTAAATAACTAAGCACGTATAATTTATCGCCAAATAAATTTTGAGTTTGAAAAATTATCCTTAATTTAATTAACATAAAAAAACAAAAAAAGGCGAAATCTCCTTTCTAAATTTAATATCTTACGTTTTAACTGATGTCTGTAATATCAGCCGTACGTAAGTTTGAAACTTATGGCGCTGTTAATTGTTTGTCATTTTCTAACAATACATTACCTAAGTTAAATTGCGTAAATCTGTATTTATGTAATGTTAAATTAGTTAGAAAGTGACACAAAATTAATAGCACTGTAAATTCGTACATTGACCGTACTGAATAGCACCAAAAGTGAGACAATTTAACAGCTCTGTAAATTCTAACATTGACCATACAGAATTGCACCATTAATCGGTGTTAAATATAAACGTTCTGTAATGGAAGATAATCGACTTTGAAATTTATAAATACTAGTGTACCCGTGCAAAACTTTTTTGCGACGACTTAACACTGTCTACAAAGAACAATGGTTTAGTAAAGGCTATCGCCAAAAAAAAATGTTTGCCAACACAAACCTTTTTTATATGTAATATGAATCACTTTATTAAGAAAACAATAAGAAATATATATTTTAAGCTTTCTCAATATCATTGTGTATACGAACGCGTGAGTAAAACACATAACCTAGCTTTTAACGATATGTTTTTAATATAATTTTTGATAAATATTTTTGATTCAAACATAACTTTAAAGTGTACGTAAAATAGTAGTTTTTTAGAAGTTATAGAACGTATCTATCAGTGTAATACTTACGTACGAATGATCTTCAGAAAAAAATTGATGAGTTTGTCGGTATTTGAGAAACTAAGTACTATATTTAAAAGAGAAAAAAAATTTGCACGTACATATACATCTTTATTGTTTAATTTTAAATACTTTTGGAAATGTTGTCAATATAACCCTATTAAAATCTGGGCTCTAAAAATTAAAATGTACAACTGTCAAGATGTTAATAAATAATTTCATTGTTTATTGTTTGCATAGCCTATCCACGACATGCGTACATATTTGCATTTCTCTCACACTCATGTATCGTGAACGCCGATGGATTTTCTCTGTTTACGTTTCTCTTCACCCCACTGCCCCCCTCGTCATTTTTACTATTATCGCTTGAAATCACCCCTTTTAAAGAAATTTCACAAAAAAAAGTAGCGATACCATATCTGTGGACTAAAGGCCTCAGTTTAAAAAAAAATATGTCAATCGGTTGAGCAGGGGTTGCTGGCGGATTGTCTAGAGAAATAGGGCTTGTGTTTTAAATATATAGATTATGACTGTTAGAAAATATTTCCTGGAATATAGAAAACATTCTGATTGGTGGCCGTACTTATTCAAAGTATTTTAAATACACGCCGTCACTGGAGTTGCATAGAGAGCACTGCACTGCGACGCATCGTCAGCCAACATGCAGGAGTCACGTTCAACACCTGCGGCAGATCGGCAGGAATATCAGGAATGAGAGCAGACGCTCTATGTCAGTTAGATTTACTATGTCATCTTTCTGTTACAATCACTGTCTGTGTTATCAGTTTTTAAGTAAAAATGATATGAAAATTAGATATATTTTATAAGATCATTATAAGATCACTCTTGCGTCCGTCTGTCTGTTATTTACTCTTTGCTAGTTGAAGGTTTATGAATTTGTAATCTTGAAGTTAATTTGTGATAATCAGGTTGATAATTAGAAATTGAACTTCTTATTAATTCTTTTAGATGTTGGTTAGTCAACTGTGAGCGGAATTTCGATTTAATCAATTTCCTCGTTCAGTACAATGAACTTCATACGTCAATCCAAAAATTGACAGTTACCGATGATTTTTCTTAATTGTTGATACATATTTCCAAAATTCTTTGATTGATTTTGCCAATTTATGTGACATTTGAAGACGTTGTTCTTCTTGCATCTCATTTAATTCTAATTCTCTTGATACCGTTTCAGGAAGAAAACATTTTAATAATGAAAAACCGTGCACATCGATTTCAAACGAAGTTAATAAAAATGCAATTGACGGTTTTAATGCTGCTAAATTTGCCAATCGTTCTTAAAATCGTTGCACGGGTTTTTAGTATTGTTTAATAGTAAATGATGGCTACAGGAGGAATTTAAAAAATAATAAATTAGTTGAACCGCGATAAAACTCTTGAAGAGCCGCATCCGGCTCGCGAGCCACAGTTTGGCCACCGTTGTACTATGTATAGGCAAATACACTAATAACAATAAAATTTAAAAATACTTGTAATGTTAGCATTTCTGTTGTGAAATTGTCTGAAGTTTCTTAAGTTCAACGCGAGGATATAATTAATAATACAAGCTACTAGATTTATGGCTAAACTGATATACGTAGTTGTTCATTTCAACTTTCGCTGAATAATTTCCCTCCGACGAATGTTTATGGCATGTAAACAAAAGAACATTTCAAACGAAAACTCAATAATGGAATTAAGTAAATAACGTTTCCTGTTTTTGTGTTTATTTTCTTCTTTCCCAACTCACTTCATTTGTTTCGTAACAAAATAGACATTTTAAAATTTCCAGAAAATTCATTATTTCTTTAAAATAATACAATACTGTCAATTATGGTTGTATGAAAGAAAGAAAAGAAAAAACGACGGTTTTGCATTAACAGCCTACTCCAAGTAATAAATGTGGATATTTTTTTCATTCGTACACATTTAAAAATTCAGATGTTGACACAAATTTATGCACTTGGACTCAAGTTCTAATCGGTACAATTATTTTTTCTTTTAGTCAAGGTATATTTATACATTTTTATGCAATAATTTGTGGAACGATTATATTAAAAATAATTCATCTAAAAATCATTAGAAAAACGCAATGTATTGTTATTGTATCTAATATATTATGTGAGTTATTAAACATATTTGCTTTCCCGGGGGTGCATTTAAATTTTTTTTATGGAGCCTTTCTACAATAATTAATAAGGGCATGTTATGGCGAATAATGTCGTCTGATGTCCTTATGTTAATTTCACTAAAATAGTGAATTTGTACAGTAAAGGAAGTAATAACAAAAATTGATTGTTAATCTAATTGTTAATTAATATTTGTTTTTGTTTTTTTTTTAATCAACAGGAATTTTTAAAAAAATATTATTTTCTGTCGATATTAATTCGATATTAATTTAATTTAATTTTTTTTATTTTTCAATTTTATTTATCAACATATCTGCTTAATTATAATCACAATTTTTAAAATATCATTTTTATTATTATTTATATTACGAAAAAATAGCACGGAGAAAGATAGCATGAAAGGCACAGGGCCCTCTGTATTTAAATATGGTGGAAGTAAAGGGACTATATAAGAAAATGTTGAAATAGGACGTATGTAAGATAACTGATTATGGTGAAAACAGCGGGGTTGTATAAGGAGAAGAAAACTAGTCTGAAATATCGATAACCAAATATGGTGATAGTCCAGGACTGTATAAGGAGAGGATAAAATATAGCAGTAGCACGGAAAGAGCATCTAAGATAACCGAATATGGTGGAAGTGAAGGAATAGTACTATAATTGCAATTTGGTATATAAATGAAACGTTTAAGCGTTTGCCTGATTTCTCTAGGAAATTGGTATTGATATATTGGTATTGATATATTTAAGAAAATATTTTTTTAGATAATTTTTCTGTTTTGTTGAAAATATAGTTACACACAAATGTTTACCAGTTGTATGTACCGACATTAGCCGATGTTGAACGAGGTACGTTTCATTTCATTCATATACATAACTACCTACATACAAAACAATAACCGTAGCGCAGAGGACCCTCGCGTCGGTAACAATCATAGCCTTCTTGGATTTATTAAAATGCTTTCTTCAAGCAATAATGTGCACAAAACACATCATTTTAATGTAGCGGCACATACTTTATAATAATGTACACATTATATTGTAGTATATTGATTTTATTGAAACTTGTTTTTATTGAAACTTGTTTTTATTGAAACTTGTTTTTATTTTGCTGTTGAATTTTTGATTTTATATCCTAACTTTCAAACTTATAGTCAAAGTTTCAAAATGATGTAGTAATTACTACGAAGCTTACATTATTCTTTTATTTATACAGGGTGTTCGAGTAAAGATCTTCAGAAATGCAAAGGCATGCAGTGCTCATCAAAATAAGTCAAACAGTTTTTATAAACATATGGCCTTGAGGCGTTTTTAGCCTCCAATAAAACGTTTTATATTTGGTCTTTTTTTTTTAAATAAATTTTCTAACAGACATATATTTGGTACGCAAATAATTCAAGTAAATATTTCAACTTTTAAAAATTAATTTGGCTATTACTTAATTACCGTTGTCTCCTTACATAACATTTAGTTTTACTTTCGATTGAAATAATTTCATACTTACGAACACTTCTTGAACTGATTTTCAATAGCCCGGTCGCATCATAAGCTGTTTGCTATAAAATATATGTCTCGTATAAATTCATAAATTCATTAATCGGTTATTTCGTATATTGTCACTAATTTATCTTGTTTTTCAATAATAAACAAGTGTTTGCACGGCAAACACTCGCAAGAGAAGCTTCGCTTCTCAGGAAGCTTCGCTTCCTATCAAGTGTTTTGTGTATATAGAAATTAGAAAGTAAAATTTTTGAGTATACCCTGGTAAAAGGATATATTATACATTGCATTGTATTTTAAATTTTATATCAATACCTGCATTTTCAAAACGGTATGTCTGCAGTGTTATTTTTTTATTAATTTAATGTAAAGGGTCTATATGCCCTTTTCAAAAATACATCGAAGCCTATAAGAGTCTTTAAGTTTACTAATTATTAGCTTTGCGCGTCTTATTTATTTACATATAAAAAAAAACAAAAAAATTAAAATATAATTAAATGTTTAATTTAACAATACCAGGTTCGAACCCACAGTTATTATTTATAAATATTTATAAAAAACAGCTAATTTGATGTAAAAGTATATAGCTTCCGCCGTGTGTACGACACCCACATGTTTTTTTCAAATTATTTCATCGTTCAAATAGCGCGCCAAAGAGGTTGGATGAGAATGCACTGACAAAGGCCGTCGTGTACTCGTGTTTGATTGGGAAGGGATACGCTATATAGGGATGTGAAAAAATAATCGATTTAAAAAAAATCGATTATTCTTTTGTAAAAATCGGTTAAAAAAAATCGATTCTTTAATTTCTAATGATCGAGTAATAATAATAATAATAATAAATCTTTATTAATGCCAAAAAAGCTCCAAAAGGCGAGGTTCAGCCACTGGCTGTTTTACATCGATTTTTATCATTTTAATCAATTTATTTTGCTAGCAAGATTTTCTAGGAGTGTGAGGGAACAACGAAAATGACACAGATTGATTATTTGACTTTGTTTGCTTTCTATGTTTCTTTGTTGTGTTGCTTGCTACCGATTGGCGGTTACGCTCGCGCTCAAAGGAAAGATAGGGAACGCTTATTGCTTGGTTCATATTTTATACTTTATAGTTTATAGGTATCTATATTTTATAGTTAGTGAACTTAAGTGATATTATGTGAATAACCTACTTATTATTGTTTATCTCAGTTCAGTTGTTTGTTTTTTTCTTCCGGCTAATTTAAATATATTTTTTAATTTATATTGATAAAGAAAAATGGTATCTAAAAAAACAAAAAGTACTTGACGTCAATATTTCGAAGTAAATAGTAAGGATGGTAATGCCAAATGCAAATTGTGATTAATATAATAAAAAATTAATGAAAATATATGGAATGATTTTATTTTTATTTGTTTTTTTTATAAAATGAAAAAGATCGATTTTTATAAAAATCGATTATTTTTACCTTATAAATCGATTATTTTTTCTAAAAAAAATCGATTTTTTTTTAAACTATGTCACATCCCTAACACTATAGTTACATTACCTTAGTGAGTCACGTGATTTCTGTGAAGTTAGGTCGTAGTCTAGCTGTCATAATATTATAATATAACCATAAAAACTGAAAATATGAGTTGAAATCCGTAAATGTGTATTATTTTATCACTAATATTTTGACGTAAGTAAAAACATCTCATTAATGAATGGGTACCAAAGTAATCCATTCATTTCATTATTATTGTCTGTCTCTAGTGAGCCATAAGTCACCTCCGCAAAAAAACAAAGGATGCACGTTTTTTTTAATTTTTTTGGAAAATGTTTACTGAAAATTAGGGCAAAAGGTATTTTTGATGTATTTTTAACATTGGAAATGATGTGATTTATTATAAAGTGGCGATTCCTTACAGTTTAAAAAAAATTTCAAGACGATTGGAGTAATATATAAAAAGATACGTCTAATAATCAAAAAATCTATTTTCAAGCAAGCTAATACAAATCGCTTAATTACGATCAGATGCAGATAGGTAACTGTATTTTTTTTACGCCAGTCGAAAAGGTAATGAATTAACGAACAAATTTGCTTCGATAAATTTTTTTCTAGGCTGAACCGTTTCTTCGATACGGAAGGTTTTTGGACATTTTATGGCCAAAAGGGCACTATTTTTTTAGTTACGTAAATGAAAAACAATACAGATCCTGCCATAATGGGAACGCATGTGTGTCCAAAATTTCATTAAAAACAAATTACAGTTACTCGAGTTATGGTACGACAAAGGGTTGAGACATACATACATACATACATACAGGAAAAAGGCGAATTTAATATACATCGAATGCTTCGATGTATAATAATAATTTAAATAATTAAATTTTAAACCTGCATTGTAAAGTATAGACAAATTTTAGTCTGATAACTTTACAATCAGGGTGTGGTTATTTCACTGTAATTAGTTCTGATTTCTGAGTTTGGCGAGGCTTTAAGCCGTCTGAAACTCAGAAAATCTCAGTAAACTGTTACACATGTATTTTTGATGTTATCGGGATTATTAAAGATATTGTTTAGTTAATTCGTATTTGCTTTATTGATAAAATTAAACCTTAACGAGGAACTGGGTGGGCCCAGCGGTTCCAAACCTTAATAATTAAAAATAAATAAACAAATAAAAGAAAAAAAGATAGTGTAGGGTTCAGTAATGGTAGCAGAGCTATAGTTAAGTTTAAAATCTGTTCTTAACGAAGTAGATCTACGCGTTTAATTTTGTCTCATTCAGCGTTTGTGTTGCGTAACCGTGAATCCGTATTACGTCAGGTTTATTAACCTTTTTTTCGTTCAACGCGTTTATCAGTTCAAGAAGCATTTTAAGGTTTTAATTTAATTATTTAAATTCATTTTGTTTTGTTTTTCCACATAATTGCATTAAAATGCCGAAACCTTCTCTTCGAAGTGAAACTACAAGCAAGACGCCGATAGAGTTAACTCAGTCGCCAATATCTGACAAAAACGAGCAGTTTCACACGCCAGAAGCTCAAATAAGTCAACGTCAAACGGGCGCCATCCCTAAAACGACAATCAGTACCACAATTTCATCTACTGAGAGAGAGGATCAAGCTGCTTCATTGCCATTTGTACCAAGTTCTTCAGCGCAAACTGGATTTGATCATTCTCCGTCTCGTGTTTTCCAGTTTATGAAGACTCAAACTGAACTAAATATCAAATCTCAACAAACATTAAGCGATTTGTCTACAGGGTTAAATTCGTTATCGCAAAATGTGAGTCAAGTCGTCAAGGAACGCAGTATACAAGAACAGCTATTTATACTTCAAGCTCAAATGCAAGCAATGAATCGCAGTGATACTGAAAATCGTTATAATACCGCAAGTTTAACGCCTGTACCTATTAAAATGGGCATTGATATATCTGATTTATTGAAACCAGTACCGATTTGTGACGGGAAAAATCTAGACGTCATACTTTGCTTTATTGAAGAAGTAGAAAGAATTGTTGACAAGAAGCTGGTTAAAGAAAAACCGTTGATTTTTCAGCTTATATCGTTATGTCAAGGCAGTTTTCTGGAATGGTTGTCCGAAGTCGCTCATCGTGTTGAATCCTGGAATGAATTGAAGATACAAATACTCGAACGTTTTTTAACGCCAGTTGATAAAACACTGTACACCGCCTCACTTATAGAGAGATGGCAACGTTCAAATGAACAGTTCGATGATTACGTTGCAGACATTCGTCGAAAGGCACGTGTTCTTAATTCTTCACTAGCGGAACAAGAAATTATTGTTAATATTTGGGCAAGGCTTAACAAAACAACGTACGATTTCTGTCGACTTCGCACTATGCCAACCAATTTCAATGAGCTTGACACACTGGCAAGAGAATATGCTCAAGTTTTAAGAAGAGACCGAATTCATTTTGAAGCGGAAGCAAATAAATTTGTCAAATCTAAGCCGTCAAAAAACTAAATAATTACGAAATAACCGAAGAATCGTCATCAAGATACCCGCATAGTCATTGTAAATATCCAGTCATTAAATTTTTAAAACGACCGTCACCGATTACAACTTTACCTATAATTAAACTGTCTATAGGCCATTTAATGTTCGACGCTCTTCTAGACTCAGGAGCTACGCATTCTATTATTTCCAAGAAAGTGGCTAACACAATTAGTATGTTGAAGCTTGGTAAGATTATACCCGAAACAACTCGGATAACTTTAGCCGATGGCCACTGTACAACTGTTAAGCATCGTCTTAAATGTCACATCAAAATCGAGGAGTTTTCTTGGGACATTTTGTTGATCATCCTACCTAATCTTTCGCACGATATTATCATGGGCGTTAATACACTTCGTCAACTGAAAGCTCAACTTGACTTTTCAAAACTTGAAGTGAAATTCGACTTCAAGCCTGAAGTTGGAGTTCCATTTACTACCGATTCGCGAAGTGCTAAGCTGTTCAGCATCCAAGATAATTCATCGATTAACACTGAACTTTCTGAGACTCAACAATCTCAATTGAATGAATTGCTGGTTTCCTATAGTGATGTTATTACCAAGAATATCCTGGGTAGAGCGAACGATTATACTTATACAATACATATGAAAGACAATATACCCGTTCGTCGTAGTCCTTATCCGATGAATCCAATCAGAGCTCGAGAGATGGATGACCACATTCAGAAACTATTAGACCAAGGAGTCATAGAAAAATCTTGCAGTCCTTATGGAGCTCCAGCCTTCTTTGTTCCCAAGAAAGATGGAACTAATCGACTTGTCATTGACTACCGACATTTGAATTCTAAAGTTGTCTTCGACGCATTTCCATCACCGAATATGGACGCCGTCTTTCAGAGTCTCCACGGATCAAGAATATTTTCGTCCATAGACTTAGCCAGTGCCTTTTACCAAATTCCTTTGTCTCCTGAAAGCAAAAAATATACAGCGTTTGTCACTCCGACCTCTCAATATCAATTCCGACAAGTTCCCTTTGGTTTAAGTGTTAGTCCACAAGCATTAAATCGTATTATGTTTCAGATATTCTCGGATCTGCGCTATAAATGCTGCATACCGTACTTTGACGACATACTGGTCCACAGTTCAAGTTTTAAAGAGCATCTTGAACACCTGAACATCGTCTTCAGTAGACTTAGACGAGCTGGGTTCACCGCCAACCCAGATAAAATGCAGTTATGCCGACATCGGATCAAGTTTCTGGGCCACATAATCTCCGGCTCAGGTGTCCATGTAGATCCAAGCAAGGTTGCCGCAATCAAAGAGCTTCCTGTTCCGAGAAACCTAAAACAGCTTCGTCAATTTCTTGGTATGGCATCATTTTTCTCACGATTTATTGAGAATTTTTCGCTTATAGTCTCACCGCTCAATCGATTAAAAAAGAAAGGCGTTCACTTCCACATGGGAAATGATGAAATGAAGGCCTTCGAAGTAATCAAACGAAAGCTAGCTTGTGCACCTGTACTTACGTATCCTGATTTTGTAAGACAATTTATTGTCCAAACTGACGCCAGTCAAGAAGCTCTCGGCGCAGTGCTGTTGCAAAAATTCGACGATGGCCTCCATCCGATACAGTTTGCAAGCCGCAAGCTCACAGATGCAGAGCGACGCTACTCGACCTATGAATTAGAGGCCTTAGCTGTAGTGTGGGCGCTAGAAAAATTCAAGGAATACTTGCTGAGTGGAAAATTTCTTCTACAAACTGACAGCTGCGCACTCACATGGCTGTTGAAACATCCTCGACAACTGGGACGCATTGGAAGGTGGGTTCTAAAGTTGTCTCACTTCCATTACGACGTTGAACATATCCGTGGGAAGCTCAATGTAGTCGCTGATGCGTTAAGTCGACTCTACGCTGATGAAGACGTCCAAGATGACAAGAACCACGCTACATGTAATGCAATTCGTACAACAGAAGCCTCCATCAACCTGCTGGACGAGGTCCCGCAATCGTTTGTGTCAATTCGGACACACCAGCTCTCCGATCCGGACTGCCAACTCATCATTGACCGACTCAATAACGGTGACAATGATGTCACAAGTTATCAGTTACGCGACGGGCTGTTGGTGCGGCTTGTTGGCAAAAACAAATTGAAGCGAGTTGTCGTCCCAAAAGCCGTTCAAAAGATGGTCGTATTTTATTTTCACGATACGAAAACGAGTGCGCATCCTGGAATAACTCGTACTTACCGACAGATCGCTCGCCGCTTCTGGTGGGCTTCGCTATATAAGGACGTCCGAGACCACGTACGTTCGTGTGATGCCTGTCAAAGCTGCAAACCGCACAATCAACGAATTGCAGCTCCACTGGCGTCGACTTTACCACAGAACGTTTGGGAACGTGTCTACATTGACCACATTGGTCCTTTGACTGTTACTAGCACCGGATGTCGCTATGCACTTGTCGTCATCGATGGATTCAGCAAGTGGCTGGAAATTATACCAGTCAAACGCACCACGTCAGCTGCCACCATCCAAAAGCTAATTGCCGTCTGGACAAAATATGGACCACCAAGAACGCTCGTTTCTGACAATGCTACATGTTTCAAGAGTGCGAGTTTCCGCTACATGTGTTTACAATGGGGCATAAGCCAAGTCTTCACATCCCCATATAGACCTAGCAGCAACGCCGTCGAACGCGCCAACCGGGATATCAAAGCTGGATTGTCAATATTGCTGAAAGAGTATGGCAGCTCACATAAACAATGGGACAAGTTTACATCATTCGTGGCTTATTCTCACAACTCGGCCATTAGCGAGGCCACTAACACTTCTCCGGCATCGGTGTTCCTTGGTCGCGAACTCACACAGCCGCTAGATCTTAAATGGGATCTCTCAAGTTTTGTAGACGATGGAAGAGTCGACGTCGAGAGAGTACGCACTGCCTTGGAGAGAAGCCATGCTAAAGTTCGCAAATACTATGACCGCCATCGGCCGGGTCAGCATCCTTTCTACATCGGCCAGTTAGTACTACAGCGTCTCCACCAGCCGAATGCTCCAGGAGATGACGTTCGAAAGTTTCAAGCCCGTTGGTCCGAGCCACGCCGAATAACAAGATTTACATCGCCTGTTTCATGCGAGCTAGCTGATCTACACGACGCCAACCACAAATATCGCTGTCACATAGAAGACCTAAAACCATACATCCAACGAGAAGCTGCCTGAAGCAGTTCTCTGTCACGCGGGGGTGCCTGAGGCGTTTTTAGCCTCCAATAAAACGTTTTATATTTGGTCTTTTTTTTTTTAAATAAATTTTCTAACAGACATATATTTGGTACGCAAATAATTCAAGTAAATATTTCAACTTTTAAAAATTAATTTGGCTATTACTTAATTACCGTTGTCTCCTTACATAACATTTAGTTTTACTTTCGATTGAAATAATTTCATACTTACGAACACTTCTTGAACTGATTTTCAATAGCCCGGTCGCATCATAAGCTGTTTGCTATAAAATATATGTCTCGTATAAATTCATAAATTCATTAATCGGTTATTTCGTATATTGTCACTAATTTATCTTGTTTTTCAATAATAAATAATAATTTAAATAATTAAATTTTAAACCTGCATTGTAAAGTATAGACAAATTTTAGTCTGATAACTTTACAATCAGGGTGTGGTTATTTCACTGTAATTAGTTCTGATTTCTGAGTTTGGCGAGGCTTTAAGCCGTCTGAAACTCAGAAAATCTCAGTAAACTGTTACACATGTATTTTTGATGTATCGGGATTATTAAAGATATTGTTTAGTTAATTCGTATTTGCTTTATTGATAAAATTAAACCTTAACGAGGAACTGGGTGGGCCCAGCGGTTCCAAACCTTAATAATTAAAAATAAATAAACAAATAAAAGAAAAAAAGATAGTGTAGGGTTCAGCCTAAAACGCACCCTTAGGGAAGCAAAGGCCCTTAAAGGGGTTCAGATGAAATTGGTTTTTTTCTATTATTTGGAGAACTGTAAAAGATAAATAGACAAATTTCTGGGCATTTACCTAAATTTTCAGGCTGAATACTGTGGGCCAGTTCATTTTTGGTTATCAAAATCTGGGGCGTCTCTTTCGGTAGGGGGGGGAGGGTCATTTTACCCTGTAAATTTTTTTTGTTCAAATTTTTTTCTATTTTTACCATAAATTGTCAATTATTAGATATTTCTACTTCAAAAAGGTATTTTTTGTTTAAATCGATATCGGTTACAGTTTTCGAGTAAATCGAGTTTTAACGTTCGCAGAGAATATTAATAAATTATAATTTGTAAAAAATGGCAATTTTCAAATCCAATTTACTTAAAAACGGTTGGCGATATCGATTAAAAAAAGTCTTTTTTACGTAAAAATGTCCATAAATTTTAAATTTATAGAAAAAAATGAAAAAAAAATTATAGGGTAAAAAGCTTTTGCTCGCCCGCTTTTAAAAGGGCCTATACTTCCCTAAGGGTGCGTTTTAAACCATACGTTTATATGAACTTTTTGGCTTATTTTGATGAGTATTACATGCCTTTGAATTTCTGAATACCATTACCCAAACACCCTGTATAATTACTTCTTTTGATTCTTTTTTATTTCTCTAATATAGTTTTTTAGAAATGTCTCTAAAAATCGTTAGTGTTAAATATAATTTATTCGAGGTTTCTTCTTTAAAAATATAAATATGGAAACATCTTGCTCAAAAATGATTATATTTTTGTTACCAAATATTCCATTTTCTTATCTTGTCTTTGTCAGTTTCATTTATAATAAGCTGACGTTGATTTAATTTTTTTGTCGTTAACATTAAAATTTGTTAGTAGATATTATCTAGGGTTTTAATAACATAATATAATGATTTTATAACGACCACCATTGTGTTCTATTTGCTATATTATTTTTAATAATAAATTGAACATCCAAGTGATACTTGTCATAATATGAGAGACAAAGTTTATCGAACGTACTTTATACGTTCTCTTATGTGTCTTTTGCTGCATTTATCATTTATGTATAAGCGCTTTGAAGGTTTAAATAATTTTGGTTTCGTTTGTAAGTATGATATGATTTATGTGGTGCTAAGCCGAGCTTCTAATACAGGGCGTGTATATTTCTTAAATATATCAAACCCCGTAAGACTTATATAGCGACGCTTCTCAAGCGAATATTACATTTTGTGTGAAAAATTGTCGAAGTGTGTTATAAAACTTCCTTAAAATGCTTATTCAGCTGTTGGATAGCGCTTTTAGTTCCTGGATGATATAGATGTTGTAATATAACCTAAAATATACGAGGAATTCAAAATGGAATCTCTGTTCGTAGTACTTGCATTAATGTTGTGAATAAGTGCCATTTTGAAACCGTGAAAACTAGGGATGGGTTTAAGATTTATACTATTTGAATTAAAGACGTCTTTGATATTTTATAGACTGAATATTCATATACAGTATTCTGCCTTTAAGTAGACGCCAGATCTTGCACATTGTCGCTTTTGACTGTCACACATGTTCTCTTGTGGACTACGCATAATCTAACATGACTATTATATAGTTACCAGGTAATATGTTGAATTTTAAAGGGAAATGAGTTATAAGAGATAGATTGTTTTTAGTTAGGTAAACGGGATTGGGTAGTCTTTTAATAAAAATTGAAGTATTATATTTGCAAGTTTATGAACCCTATAGACAGTATTATCTTGAGAAATCAGTGTTCTCTGTTGCATTTTACTGCTTTAGACTCAATTCTTGCGAACCACGCACCATCCTGTCTATGCGCATAGCACGATATGAATAGCGCAGTAACCTACCAGACGATTATTAACAGAAACTAGAAAACCTGTATCAAGATGATCTTCGGACCATTTGACTAAAGGTCGATTTATATTATCCGGTCAGACACGGGCCGGGAACGTAGCGTTTCCGGCAAGACAAACATTTTTACATGCATTTCAAATACGAGTATTGATACGTGTCTGAACGGACGGGATCCGCTAAGTATAAATATTCGTATTTGAAATGCATGTAAAAATGTTTGTTTTGCCGGAAACGCTACGTTCCCGCGTCGTGTTTGACCGAATAATATAAATCGACCTTAAATCGTTGAGACGGTTCCAGCAAGTGTGAAAAATCCACGTTATATTATGAGATGTAAACAGCAACTTAGATAATTTTCTCGTCCATGTAACTCATATATTACGATGCGGTCGAGGAAAAGCAATTTTGTATATAAATGTGGAACATGAAAATAAAAATACGAAGAACGATTTTAGTATTGTATTTTCTTTCAATAAATTTCTATTGGAATATCGGCTATTGTACCAGTTTGAATGTTGTAAGGATTCTGTCGTTGGCGTACCTATGGTGGATGGAGGACGCTGGTTTAACACAGGTAGATATCTTAAAAGGAACTTTAAAGAAGAAATTTTTCCACTCCACATTCTACAGTCTTTCCGTACAGTTGATATGTCCATTGTATACACAGATATATTTCTGTGACCACAAGGCAATAGTATATTGTGCAACTAGTGTACTAAATAAGACAAGCGACTTGGCCCTGCAGTCAAGATCCATTTTTATTGGTCGAATACCCCATCTTAATGTCGATTGACACACACACACACACCTAAACGAACGTAACAACTAACTGGTGAAGTCTGTATCCTAATATGGATAGTTGATAGCGATTAAAAAATGGGTTTTGTATGTGGAGAATGTTCAAATACATATTCTTTTATTAATGTTCATAAAATTAGAATGGAAACTTCAGGTAAAGCATGTAATCTACTTTTTTCTATAAAAGTCGATTAATTTTTTGACATTTCAAAATAAAACCTAATTTAATATTACTATTTGAGATATTAGGATGTCCAAAATGTAGGTATACAATAACAGTGTTCTTGAGAAATTGGATTAGAAAAATAAATTTTAATTATGTTTTATTTTGAAATGTAAGAAAATTGATCAATTTTTATAGAAAGAATTACATTACAAGCCTTATCTGAAGTTTTCATTCAAATTTTGTGAACATTAATGCCTGTCTTGAAGAATATGTGTTTGAACATCCTCCACATACAAAACCCATTTTTTAAGCGCTATCAACTATCCATATTAGTGCAGAGTTCACTAGTTAGTTGTTAAATTCGTTTAGGTATATGTGTGTCAAACGACATCAAGATGGGGTATTCGACCAATCAGAATAGACCCTGACTGCAGGGCCTAGTCGCTTGTCTAAATAAGTACATCTTTATGTGTCAGGTGCGATGTTTTTAGCACGAATAATAGGCGAGCGCGCACGAGGCTTATCGAGTGCGCATCTGCGAGCCGTATATGAATGCTGAAAACATATCGCGCCTGACGCATAAAAATTTAGTTGCATACTAATATAGGTACTTTATTCAACACATGCATAGTTTTAGAGATTTATTGAGTTAATGTCAAACATCGTAGATTCACTGACAGCAGTACATCTCATAATAAAAACATTGCGTTTTAACAATATTTATTTACTTCATTACCATAGTTATCATATTTCATTATAGCAATCGAAAGGAGGTACATAATGGTTCATGACGTCACCAGTCGATAAAATTTAAGATTCGCTTTACAGATAAGAAAAAACACTAAAAGCACGCATGTGTTGAATTAAAACGTTTATGTAGAGCTTTTGGTAAAATAAAGCTAATTAGAAGCTGGACATCGGATAGGCTACTAAATTTTAGTCAGGAACAGAACTCGTCTGTAAACAGTATATGCACAAATCAGGGTTGCAATTTTTTAGTTTTGAAAAAATGGGAGATGAGAATGATAAAGTCGAAGGTAAGGGGATTTGGATTTGTCATTTTCTTTTAGATTTCTTGCATGGTGGACAAAAAAGATATCTAAAAATAATTTTTATAGGGTTTGTAATTTAATGCAACGTACGTCTCTGTACATTAAATAATACAAAAAAAGAGTGCGTGTGTTTAAGACCACACGTTAGAAATAGAACTCTCTCACTTCCGCTCACTTACTACACTTAAATAAAAAATTGACAGCTCCCAGTTCTCGATATTTCTCACCCGTTTCATCTCCATCACTATATGAAACGGCTACTTTCGTTATGTTTTATCTATTCCCGAACCAAAGAAGTTTTACTTCACGAACCTAAGAAGTTTTACTTCAAAATTAAACAATGGGTGAAAAATTTTAAACGTGTATTTCCGTTAATTAGAAAAAACATTAATTTAATATCAGTTCTTATAATAAGGCTACAATCACAAAGAGCCTAGTTTTTTGATTTAGGGATGAGCATTGATGAGAAAACATCGATGTTAACATCGAACCATAACATCGATGTGTGGAAAACAGCGGTCTCTAAACATCGATGTATTTCGGTGCAAAACATCGATGTTTTAGGAAAAAATCATTTTAAAAAGGTAATTGTAGGAATATACTAAATACAATGAAACACTCAAATAATTTTATATTAAAAGTGGGTGTACAGTCGCGTACACATCCTATAGATTATAGACTGGTCTTGCCCGCCGGTGTACAGGCTACTCTAGATCTATTTAGACAAAGAGTTAAGAGTGTTCTTAAAAACTTTAAGTGTTGAAAATAAAATTAGCAATTCCGCGTTTATAAAACATCGATGTACGAAAACATCGCTGGTTAACATCGATGTACGAAAAACATCGTTCCCTTACCATCGATGCCAAAAACATCGAACATCGACATGGAAACATCGATGTTTTGAAAACATCGACCATCGATGCTCATCCCTATAATTTGATTTGATTTTTTTAAAATTAAAAATCATGTATTTGGAGTCTGCAAGACGTGTGGCAACCCTGATTCTGATATGAATAGATGTTCATTTCTGTGAAACATTCTCCAATACAATAGATATCTTCTACTTGAATGCGTTTCATCTCTATTGGCTACAATTCTGATTGCACCATCATATTGCAGTTACTGCTCATAAAAGTTTCCACTTTGCTTATAACTTATTGTTAATTGTCTTTTATTGAAACTCACAATACATTTAGTTTTGATTTTGTTTTTGATTTTAATATTCAACATACTAATTTGTTGTCTACCACAACGCTTTTTTGTGTGGTTTTGCCTTCGTTGAATTAAATTGACAGAAAAAAGTAGCACAATGACTCTTTCAGAGTTTTATTTAGGATTTTTATTGTCAGTTGAATTTTTATGTACCATTCATTCATTGTTTTAACTTTGAACACAAGTTTTTTTTATGAATTTATGAAAAAGGAAGTTTGGAATAAAAGTTTGAATATTTTTGGCGTTATAATTAAAGGGAAGAAGAGTGAGTTGCTATATAAAACATGCAGAACTGGCTTACTAAATATTATTTTCGATAAATCATAACAAAGTTCTATCAGAAAGGTAAATTTATAGGGCAAAGGTAATGGTTCCAGACCACCTTCCTGCAGCCGACCACTTTTTTGTTTATAATTGACTGAATAGGTTGTTCATAATATAATAATAGTAATTTATGCAGCTAGTAGCTTAAGTGACTGATTATATATGACTGAAGAGTTTGTTTGTTTATTTGTGTGTTTGAACGCGCTAATCTCAGGAACTAGGAGTCCGATTTGAAAACATAGGTTTTAGGCTATTCGAATTTTTCTAAATTCAACCCCAAAGGGGGTAAAACAGGGATGTAGGATTTTTTGACTATTTATATTAATATAAGTACTAAACTAATATTACAAATTGTAGGCAAGTACGCGAAGCGAGAGCAACGACAGGCGATTTCTCTTCTCAGGGGGAGAATTCCTCGCGGGGGGATAATAAATCATAAATTTTTATCTCTGGAACTACTGAACCAATTCCAAAAATTCTTTCATTAATAGAAAACTACACTATCCCTGAGATATATAGGCTATATATCATTTTGATTAATTTCTCGCGGGGGGGGGGAGGATAATTCCTGTGGGATAGTAACAAAACGTAACTCGAAAATTCTTTTGTATTTTAGCGTATAGGCGGAATCCTACTAATATTATAAACACCGCCAGCCTGATTTCGCTTCGCACTGTTCGCAGGGGGAGGATTTAATAAATCATAAATTCTTAGCACCCGGGCAAATCCGGACGGAACTGCTAGTTGTGAATAAATAAATAGCTGTAAATTACCATCATTTCGATTTTTGATACTATTTCAGTATCTTTAAATAACTGAAATTGTTCCTGAATCCAATACTGCTAGCAGATAAATTTGTATTCTAAAAGTAACTCGAATAAATTTTATATTATTGAATATTGTTGTTTAATATTCTGTATATATTTTGTCGCAGTTCTACAAAAGAAAAGATGCAGAATACTAATGTCTCAAATGTATTCACGAATGATTTATATAGTCGATAACGTTTTAGTACATACTTGCTTTTCTATTTATAATTTTATTACTTTTTTCTAGTAATGTAGATAGATTTTTTATTAGTTTTAAATGTTCAATATCACAGAACCTTTCCGCTCTAACCAAGTTTGCGTTTTTATCAAAAATATTTATAACAGGGTTATGCTTTTATATATCTGAACATTTAGATCTATACTAGTTTTTCCATAAAACGTTAGATGTAGAAATTTTCTATTTGGTTTTAATGAAACTTTTATTATAGAAACTTCCCTCGGGGGGAACATTGGAATGTAGTTGTTCTCGCAACTGCATTCCAATGTTCTTTGGGAATTGACGTTCCTAGGAGCCCGAGCTCGTACCAGTCGGTTTGTGTATGCCGACTGGCAGATTCTAATACACAAATGGACTTTTAATTGTTGTGTTGAAGACGTTAATGACCTGAGTTGTCGATGCGTCTATAATCTACAATAATAGTAATTATTAGAAACTATATTTAGGGGAACAATAAAAAAGGGATTTGTGTAATTTCTTTCTCTTGTTTTTTGAATATTTTGTATGTTACTTAAAATCTAGATGACAGAGCGAATTTACGGAATTTTTGTTTGTTTGTATCAATATAATCCCTTTAAACCAACCAGACCAGATTTGACGAAAGTCTTTATATCAATAATAATTTGGCCCATTGTTAGAGTATCTAGGGTAATTTTGATCCGGTTAAACTCTGGTTAAGATACGCGGTTCTTATCAAAACCGATATAAACGCGAGCGAATATATGTGGGCGATATCGACGTTTGCGCGAGCGAAACCTCGAGCAAGAGCTAGTTTTTTTTTGTAAATTTGAATTAATATTAATAAAAAAATCATTCATAGATATTGCTGATATAGTCCTTTAAAGTTCATATTATATACAAGTCAGAATCTTCCCACCATTCTCAGTACAATGTTTTATTTTTCCCATGTTCTTCTGGACACTTTCTGTTAAAAAAATCATTTAAGCAATCCTTGATAGTTGTTTCTAGGTATTCAACTGTTCTAAAAAATCAGTGGTGTGACCAAAAATTAGGGATTCCGCTCATTTAGTGGATTTGAAAGGACAAAATACTTTTGTCGGGTGTTGCGCTGCACATCCATTTATTGTTAGTGGCCGCGGGGTCTCCTGGCTTTTTGGCAGTCCTTCCATATTAGATCTTCGTTTAGATTTTCGTCCACTGAGCAGATAATAAAGTTATTTAATTAAAATCGAATTAGCATGCGTACGGACTTTGCGGTCAGTCTCTGTATGATGTAAAAAAAAGTCTTAGACACACAAAAAATCTGTCGATTAACCAGTTGAGTAGCCCTGGTCTATAAGTTTAACGTTGTGAAGTTAGTAATAACTAATACCTATACGTGCCAGGGTTTTTATATTGCTGGTCGCAAGCGCGTCATTTTATGGCGCGCTAACGAGTTTAGTATTCATAGTGCGATGTGTTCGATTGATATACATACTGTGTATTAGTACGCAAGG
Organism: Mongoloraphidia duomilia; assembly: GCA_039654895.1. Lineage (NCBI taxonomy): Eukaryota > Metazoa > Arthropoda > Insecta > Raphidioptera > Raphidiidae > Mongoloraphidia > Mongoloraphidia duomilia. The sequence continues at coordinate 28,566,267 of CM077522.1, forward strand.
AACCGAGTTATTGGTGTTATAAAGATTAATCATAACCTCGGTAAGGTCAGACCGTCAGAGTTAACTCGCTATATTACGGCCGGTTGCAATAAACTAACTGTTCCATTTATTTATTTATTTTTCACTTTGCCTCATAAAAAAAGCAAAATTCTGAATTTTTTACAATTAACTGTCAGCATTCTTATTTTATTCTTAACATTTTTGTCATCTAAATGGACAGTGCTGTTTGAAACACAAGCGACTAGGCCCTGTAGTCAGGGTTCTTTCTGATTGGTTGAATACCCCATCTTGATGTCGTTTGACACTCACACACACATACACCTAAACGAACGTAACAACTAACAAGTTAACTTTGTACTACGATAGCGATTAAAAAATTGGTAAATTTGTATGTAGGTACTTATAGAAAATGTTTAAACACATATTCTTCAAGACAGGCATTAATCATGTCAGAAAGGCAGATCAGTTTGTAAAGACTGATTTCTGACCATTTGCGCTAAGCAATAAAGAATTATTATTATTATTATTTAATGTTCACAAAATCAGAATGAAAACTACAGGTATAAGGCTTGTACCTAATCTAATTCTTTGTATAAAAATCGATCAATTTTTTGACATTTCAAAATAAAACTTAATTAAAATTTATTTTTCTATTCCCGTTTCTCAAAAACACTGTTATTGTATAAATTTTGGACATCCTAATATCTCAAATAATAATATTAAATTAAGTTTTATTTTGAAATGTCAAAAAATTGATCGACTTTTATAGAAAGAATTAGATTACAAAGCCTTACCTACCTGAAGTTTTCATTCTGATTTTGTGAACATTAAATGAGTAATGTCTGTCTTGAAGAATATATTTTTGAACATTTTCCAAATATTTGCCCATTTTTTAATCGCTATCATAGTACAGAGTTCACTTGTTAGTTGTTACGTTCGTTTGGGTGTGTACGTGTGTCAAACGACATCAATATGGGGTATTCGACCAATCAGAAAGAACCCTAACTGCGGGGTCTAGAGTCGCTTGTGTTTGAAACAACATAATATTTACCTTTAAAAAGCATTTTTCATTCAATAAATTTAATATATAAATACCTACTATTAATAAAATTGTAGCGTAATTTATGTATGTACTCCCCTGTGGAACATCAGTTTTCATATTGTATGGATCGCTTACCTTATTGTTGATGCTTACGATTATAAGATTTTTTTCGTTGAAGAGCAGCCAATTATATAATTGTTTCGAAACATATAGGAAAAAATCATTTTACCAACCAGTGGTCACAATCAGGATTCTAACCTGAACCTTTCCACTTTCGCGGCGGAATGAGCTTACAATACTCAATCGTGACAAGATTGCTAAACTAATATTCTTCTTATATGCTTCAGAATCAATAGATTTTCACTACATGCGAGCGTCAATTCATATCTGCTAATTCAATAGCTATATGATATGAAGTGAATCCTCGAACCAGCGAGAGCCCAACATGAGTGTGAAAATTATTTCGAATACCCATTAATAGGATATTAATAAATACATAGGTATACCTAGATATATCGATGCTATAAACGGTATTACCACATAATATTCTAGAAACAACCATATCTTATAGAAATCATAAGATAATCTACATGTAAGATATATACATAAAACACGATATAGAAATCAACCAACGAGTTGAATGAGTATTGTAAGCTCATTCCGCCGCGAAAGTGGAAAAGTTCAGGTTAGAATCCTGATTGTGACCACTGGTTGGTAAAATGATTTTTTCCTATATGTTTCGAAACAATTATATAATTGGCTGCTCTCCAACGAAAAAAATCTTTCAATTGCATACAGCCGTATAAAAAAACTATTATTATCTTAAAAAATCAACTCGTTGGTTGATTTCTATATCGTGTTTTATTTATATATCTTACATGTAGATTATCTTATGATTTCTACAAGATATGGTTGTTTCTAGAATATTATGTGGTAATACCGTTTATAGCATCGATATATCTAGGTACCTATGTATTTATTAACAGCCTATTAATGGGTATTCGAAATAATTTTCACACTCATGTTGGGCTCTCGCTGGTTCGAGGATTCACTTCATATCATATAGCTATTGAATTAGCAGATATGAATTGACGCTCGCATGTAGTGAAAATCTATTGATTCTGAAGCATATAAGGAGAATATTAGTTTAGCAATCTTGTCACGATTGAGTATTGTAAGCTCATTCCGCCGCGAAAGTGGAAAGGTTCAGGTTAGAATCCTGATTGTGACCACTGGTTGGTAAAATGATTTTTTCCTATATGTTTCGAAACAATTATATAATTGGCTGCTCTCCAACGAAAAAAATCTTTCAATTGCATACAGCCGTATAAAAAAACTATTATTATCTTACGATTATACTTCTGTCGTTTAAATGCGACTGTATCCAACTATTGGCAACACCCCTTATTCCTAAATTTTCAAGTTTTTGAAGTAAAAATGTGTGAATCACCGTGTCGAACGCAGACGTCAAGTCAAAGAACATAACGCAGACCTGATTTCAGTCATCAATATTTTTGAGCGTGTATTCCACAAATTTAATCTCTGCTAATATTATAAATTTGAAAGTGTATGTGTGTGTGTATGTTACCACTCAGCTCCGTGACGGCTGAACGGATTTTCATGAAATTTGGTATATACTTACTTTAGGTCTTGGAATAGGACATAGGGTACTTTTCATCCCGGAAAAATGTATAGTTCCTTTGGGATAGTAACAAAACGTAACTCTGCAATCATTTGCAGTGTAGAGTGTTGGCGGAATCCTACTATTATTATAAACACCACCAGCCCGGCTTCGCTTCGGGCGGGGGGCATAATAAATCATAAATTCATAGCACCTGGGCGAAGCCGGACCGGGCCGCTAGTTTATTATAATAATAAATGTTTATAGAGAATTACGATCTATAAATTAAGTTTAATATCGTAATAGCTAAGCGCTCTTTAGAGAATTTTAATTTTATATAATATAAATTAAACTTTCTTGCAGATTTATGCATCGCACAAACATGTTTTTATTATTTAATTAAAAATATTTTTTATTACACATATCGTCCATTTATCACTTAGACACTAAACTGAAAGTTGTGTTCACTAAGGTACCTATAGTACGTACGTTAGTCGTAAACCAGCCGTGTCTTGTTTTATGCAGCGGGGATTCCCGGCAGTCAGCTCTTCTCGCCATATTGTATTTTTGTTGCAACTTCATGTAAGTGCATGCATTATGCAACATTGTTACGGATGCGAAGCAACGTTTTTGTTGCATAACCAAAGGAGACTCAAAAATAGATTATGCTCCGTCCACACTGGCTGATTTAAATTAGTAAACAAAATGGAGTACAGTCAGTTCTCTTTAAGTTGGCATTTCTCGAATCCGAATCTTTCTGCACATTGAATTATTCAAATGTCTGGCGCTGAAAGAATGTTTTATGCTATACAATGCTCTAAATACGACTGCATCGTTTTCATACATACTGATCTTACAGTAGTTGACTTAAGTCGGCGTGGGTGGTTTAGTTGAAAATAATACAAAATCAATATCTCACAGCATATTACATAAGTACTATTTTTATTGAACTCATCCGAGCAAAGCTCGGTCACCCAGATATTAAGTATTAAAAAAGTAAATTTTCGATTTTTTTATTTTTGCCGATTTTTCAACAATCTGAATACACCACGAAATTGGTATTAAAAAACTACCTAAAGAAAGTGCAAACTATATTTGATTGTCTGTTAAAATAAATCAGCCATCGGCAAAAATAAAAAAAATTGAAAATTCACTTTTTTTATTATAGCGCCTAAACTAGGCAAAATATCTAAACTTTATTTAATTATTTGATTTGGTACAACTTTACCTAATACTTCAACCCATTTAACCAAATCTCCATCTATCATAATAACGGAGATCCCCAAGTTGAGAATGAGTGTTTGTACACACTGTAGAATTAGGTCATTAACGTGCAGGTTATTATTGGATTAAGTTATTTTGGGTCATATTTTTCTGTCAAAATTTATCGATGTGTTTCATACTTTCGCTTAATTGACAGCGAAATTAATTGCACATGTGACACAGAAGGCATCTAATGAAGTGAATCCCATTCTCGACGCAGTGTTATTATAAACATTAATTACGAAAACGTGCTTGTCGGCAAGTTTCTACAGACCATTATAATAATACTACTATACTAACTACAATATATTATGATAAGTATCCCCGACGTGAAAATGTACAGTAATTATTCCACAACTAGTGCATTTAATTTTATTAAACATTAAAAATTAAATTACACCACGCCTGTAGGATGATACTACTAAAACCAAACCTTGGCGCTTTATGATGATATAATTATTCGCACACTTTAAATTAATACGTTACCTACCTATAATTTAAATGTCACAACTACTTTTGGAAGTAAAACTTCTTAGAAGGCGTTGTTTATAATAATCGGTATAAATATCTGATATCCACGACATAAATATTCGTCAAAAAAACACCTTAAGAGTGCCTTACAGTCGTTTAAATGTAAGTAAAAAATCCCCAGCTTACCTAGGTGTTACAATTCTCAATAAGCTGCCTGATAATGTAAAATTAGCTGTCCATGTGAATGAATTCAAACAATTGTTAAAAAACTATCTGTTGGAGGGTACTTTTTATAGTATTAATGAATACCTGTGATCCAAAGATTTTGACGCTTTTATAATACTGTACATGCAGTCTTTTAAATAAATTGTTATTATTATTATTATTATTTGAGGACTAAAATGCCAGATGAAACGGAAGTGTCTACGCGCGTAACCAATAGCAACGCTATAAATAAATCAATTGTAGTAAGGCCAGAAATTTCAAATGTCAGAGAGAGATAGACGATTTTTTCGTATCTTTGTGGTTTGTTTTTACTGTTTCCATAACAAGAAAAAAGTACAGTTTTGAGTATATTATAAGTTTTACTTCGGTTGTGTGTACCGCGGCATACATGCATTTTTTTAAAACAACTTTTTTATTGTAAACTATACCCTATTTACCCGCGGATTCGCTCACGTTGATGTCGATTTTGATAGAAAACGTATCTTATCTGATCATAGTTCTAACACACAGCAGTCGATTATTTTATTACTAAACATAATATCGTATAAAGATACCTGCCATACTGAGTACCTACTAAAAAGTTACCACAAAACACTATTGCTGAGTTAATCGTACAATTTTAACAGGCTGGTTTTTTAATCACACTGTTAAATTTTTATTGCTACGTGTTCATTGGTAGCTGCGTTTTCATTTTGGAAAATTGTTGATCGTTACCATACAAACCGTCATTTAACAGCGTGATTAAAAAATAAAATTGTACGATAAACCCAGCATAACACTTTTTTATCGATACTCGTTTCGTTAACCATGTTGCATCATCGGGAGATGATTAGAAACATATAGTTTTAATTATCTTCTGATGATGTAATTTATATTTACCTGGTTTTGGTAATGTAATCTGAACCGTGATCAGTATGGAGACGAACATAAGAATGCATAAGAAATTATTGTGTGTGGTCAATGGGTATTTGATGTGCTGCTCGATTAATATTCATATGATATTAGTTATGTAGAGTGTAGACGTGCAATATAGTATATTAACATACACGTTGCTGCTTTTCGATGAGTATAACTGGTCTGGCCGACTACATCACACTTGTATGCAGTTATGAACATAACGTCGCTGCTTTTCGATGAGTACTGTTCTGGTCGATCGCTTCGATTGGACGTGACGTAACGCTTGACATGCGTAACCGAACGGGAAAAAAACGAGGCTAAAGTTGCATTTTAAAAATGTTAATGTTTTGTGGTTACTTTTTAGTTAGTAATCCCTCTTCAAAAGATTCATTGATATAGGTAATACCATATTTACATGTAGATACTGAAAATGATAGCAATAATTAGGTTGTCTGTTTTAAAATTGAATATCAATGGCCAGTTATGAGATTCTGTAATGGAATCAGATTTATTTTTCATTGTAATTTTAATTCTTTACATTTTTCCTATAAGTTGGTGACAAGTGACAACATTTAAAATACACTGCCATATTGTGAATTTTTTAGATTTTTTTGAAATTTATATTTTAAGGATATTATCTAAGAAAAAAATGCATAAAATTTAACCGTAGAAAATACTGTGTGTAAAAATTATTTAAATTGATAATTTTTAACAGAAAGTGAGTCTCATTATCATTTAATGTGGGGTTTATCGTACATTTAATCACGCTGTTATATTAATTCGCTGTTATGTCTATGGTTACTTCATATGTTTTATGTGTAAAAATTTAACAGCGATTAACAAAACAGCGTGTTAAATGTACGATAAACCCGACATAGCCTTTAGACTAATTATAATATGTTGCTAGAGAAAAAAATCGAATATAAATTCTAATAACAATTCATTATAACAAAGAGCAAACGTTAGTTATTTTATATATGCCCCTGATATAATATGATAATATTTCTACAGCCGAAGGATATACGTGTAGTGAGATATAGGGTATTAAGTACACATTTTTGTACAAGATGTCCAGAAAAATGTTACAATTTCTAAAATCACTTAAATATTTTGTTTCTATGTATGCGTTATTTCTTAAATTGCTATTTTTTATCGTTTGGGGAAGCTAATCAAACCAGTGGTTCAGAATATTTTAAATAATATAAAAGGACACTTATAACACATACTGAGTGGTAAACTGTTATCAATGAATTAAAATATTTAGTACTAGCTGGTCGGCACGGGCTCGCCGGTTTAGATTCAATTTTGTTACATAATATCTCAAAACTCCCTTTAATTCGTTCAATCGAGTTAATACGTTACTCATTCGCCTCGCTCGTTCGCTCGATTATATAATTAATATACGTACTACTCACAATCATTATTAATTTAATTATTATTCTTAAACATTGAGTCACTCTTAATATAATTAATATCAGAAATGAATTAACTGATTTCTTAACTAAGAAACATACTTTGCTTGTTTACTAATGTAAGGGTAATGCAGGTTGTCGATGCAATGTAGCTAAAAACTCTAATGATGTAAATGTTTAAAAATTATACCAACTTATGTAATTTATTATAAACAGTGAGCGGACTAAAGCACTCCATACATTTAATTTTATTTTCAATCATCGACTCGCCGCGATTCAACTCGCGTTTCAAAACTGACAACGTACATGGGAAAGTACCGACGATCCGCATCGTCGGTTAAAATGTCTGTCGAGTCTTGATATTTGAACCCCAAGTTCGTCGGTCTTCGGTTCGAATCGCAAGTGTATTCGGGTTCCGATTCACGTCGGCGGTTTCTTGTCAGTAGCGGACTAGATTTATTCAGTTTATGGTGGGTAAATAATTGTACTATTCTCCTGATTCAAGCTTAAGCTCAGTCAATACATTTATATGGGAGAACGATCTTCTTTGTAATAACCACTTTTTTGCCCAAACTGAATGTTTACATCTCTTTTTTTTATTGAGAACTGAAGCTGCCGATGCCGCTGCCACTACTAATAAATGTACCCGTAACTGTAGATCAAATGAACTTTATCTGAGTGTGTGGGAAGAACGTTCCGGCGATGATTACCGCCGGTTCGAATCACGTCGTTTTGAACGGGTGAAAAAGAACGACATGTATGTTTAATACCCGGCTTTATTCAGTCATTCGGTATAGCAAAATGAAGAAGTGAGAAAGAAGGAGATGGTCGCAGCAGTATAGCAGGAAGGAAGGATAAATTTGCAGGAATAAGGATATTCGGAAAGGATGGTAAATAAGCTTTCCATGTACTTTTATCATCATCTTTATTATTCAAAAAGCGACCAACCACAAAATTAACGACGCAACGAAAATTTACCTACGTCGTCGCTTTTTTATTTTATGTATGTTTGCACTTGGAGATCGGCGTGCATTAAAAGAAATTTCTTGTTTGAAGGGAAAAATGCTCGATATTTGATTTTTTTATTAGATATTAAAATAATTGAGCTTATAATTTTATATAGTACTAGCGGTCCCCGTCCGGCTTCGCCCGGATGCTAATAATTTAAGATTTATTATTACCCCTCGCGAGAAATGGACTGGTGGTGTTTATAATATTAGTAGGATTCCGCCTATACGCTAAAATGCAAAAGAATTTCAAAGAAATTATCCCCCCCCCGCGCGAGAAATTTATCAAAATAAAATCTAGCCTATATCACACAGGGATAGTGTAGCTTTCTATTAGTGAAAGAATTTTTAGAATCGGTTCAGTACTTCCAGAGATAATAATTTATGATTTATTACCCCCTCCCCCGCGAGAAGTTCTCCACCTGCGAAGCGAAGTCGCCTGTTGTTGTTCTCGCTTCGTGTACTTGCCTACAGTTTATAATATATTCTATAGTATATTAGTATAGATAGTCAAAATTGCCTACACCCCCGTTTTACCCCCTTTGGGGTTGAATTTAAAAAAACTCGAATAGCGTATAATCTTCCTCAGTGAACGGGCTATCTAACAAAAAAAAAAATTCAAATCGGACTGGTAGTTCTTGAGATTAGCGCGTACAAAGCTGAAGAGTTTGTTTGTTTGTTTGTTTGGTTGAACGCGCTAATCTCAGGAACGACTGGTTCGAATTGAAAAATTATTTTTGTGTTGGATAGTCCATTTATCGAGGAAGGCTATAGGCTATATAATATCACGCTACGACCAATAGGAGCGGAGCATCAATGAAAAATGTTGCAAAAACGGGAAAAATTATTCCTTTTGAGAGCTTCCGTTGGGTGCGCTGCGCAAACGGTTAAAGTTACGCAAAAATCATGTATGAGAGAATTGTTCCCGGAAGGTTTATATATATAGCGAACGAGCGAAGCGAGTGGGTAATGTAATTCCTAAACCACGCAACGGATTTTGATGCGGTTTTCACCATCAGTTAGATAATTTTTCACGAAAGGTTTATATACACGGAAAAAAAGAACCTGTAAAAAGTCAATGGATTTCCGATAATAATTACAGTTTTTTTCCGTATTGCCCGGATAGTAAGCGAAAAACTGTAATAATTTTGATTATGATCAAACAATAATTCGCTTTAGTTTAATTTATAATATGCGGATCTACCAAGTTAAAATTTACAGAATGAATCAATAAAATTTCTGAGCTTGTAATGTATACTTTGTGAAATATTTTGTAATTTATCACATACAGCAACAATAAAAGTTACGAATTAATAAGCACATTGCACTTTGCAATACAATTAATATTATTGGTGTCTCAAATCACTTTTTACAGGGTGATTTTGTAAATTATCAAATTTAAAATTGAATTTTTACTAAATATAACAATACTTTTGGTGTCAAATGTCAGCAATAAATGAAGAATCATTAAATATTAAATGTCATGTTTTTCAGTAAACTTATCGTTTTCTATCGTAAATATCAGGTAGGCTAGGTAGTGCTCTATTTAGCGGGGGTGCACCTAGATAAAAAAAACTGGTAACTGTAAAAAAACTAGGTAGTTTCAGTCAAAAAATAGTCCTTCGATTTTTGGTTTAATACTGATTTAATTATTACATACCTATCTTATAATAATGCATATAATAATAAACATATAATATAATCATTAATTTTTGCATACATTTATAATTACAAAAAAACGATACGATACGATTCATATTATGCACACATTTGACGGGCTCTAGATTTTTATTCATTTATTTGCAATTCGTATGTCGCTAGTTTATTTCGTAGATGACTGATGCTTGTGAGTACATCATTTTCTACCTATAAAAAATGACAAAATAAATTTTATGAGTCCCAGAATTCATGCAAAATTATAATTTAATAATAAATTTTTCTAATATTACAATATATTAATCCTATAAATGAAACGATCCTTAAAATTGGCATTAATTTCAATTAAAACGATATTTTGTTTCCATAAATAAATAAAAACTCGGGTCGCAGTGCCAAACCCTGCCGACAATATAGTGTATTTGCTAATACAGGCATTGTGGCATTATTATGTGAACTTAAGTTTATTTTTTGACAAAATAAAAAATTTAACCCCTTAATACATCCCTTAAAATAATTAAATTTTTCTAAATTTCAATATTAGACATGGATTTTATCAGTATACGCAATTAAATACACCCTTCCATAAGTAAATCCGTATCAACAAACTAGTGTTTTCATAAAATTTGAAAGTCCGGTCCTGTCGGGCCGATTTTATTAAAATTTTAGCAGCACATTTTAATCTTTACTAAAGAGTTAAATTTCAATTTTGAAACGATTCTGACAAATTTTTCGGTATTTTGGGGCCCAAAAACTTTTTGGAACCCCTAAATACAACCCTGAAAATGGTCCGATCGGGCGCATTTTAAATAGGCTTCTTGCGGTGATGGGTTCCAATGTGTGTACCAAATTTCATTTCAATCGATTAAGTCTGTCGAGAGTTATCGTGTACACACACATATATATATATATATATATATATATATACGTGGTGTTGTTTTTGATTGGTTCAAATCTTATCTTCTGGAGCGAAAACAATGTGTCAAAGTTGGTGCTAATTACTCAAAATGGGTGGATGTGAAAAGAGGAATACCTCAGGGTTCAATTTTGGGTCCTTTGTTATTCCTGTTGTACGTAAATGACCTACCAAACAATATTCCGTATAAGATGACTCAGTTCGCAGATGACACGTCAATTATTTACAAAGGAGATCCGGAAGATGATTTCAATGCGGAAATCAGTTCATTATTGGAAAAACTATATGATTGGTTCAAAGATAACAGCTTGTGCTTAAATTTAGAGAAAACCATAGCACTACCTTTTGATAACTCAAACCTAAACACGATTGGCATAGCGCCTTATACTTTAAAGGCAAACACTGACTTTGTCAAATTCCTAGGAGTGTATGTTGATAAGAACCTTTCCTGGAATCATCATATTGAGCATCTACGGAAAAAAATATCTCCATATATATTTTTAATAAGACAATTAGCTTTGAATTGTCCAGAAGAAACCGCACTATCGGCATATTATGGATATGTACATTCGAATCTAAGATACGGTATCATTTTTTGGGGTGGAAATTCAAAACTATTACAGTTGTTTAGACTTCAGAAAAAATGTTTGAGAAATATTGCTAAAATTGGTCACAGGGTCTCATGTAAACCATATTTTGTAAAATACAAAATTTTAACTTTACCATCCATTTATTTATTGGAAGCAGCTTGCTTCGTAAAACAAAATTACGAATATTTCGAGAGTTATGAAACTGCTCACAATTATAACACAAGAAAAAAACCAACGCTACATGTACCTAACAGTAGGACGGCGATGATGCGAAAAAATATATTTCTTCAATTATTGCATGTTTACAACGCAGTTCCCGACGAAATTAAATGCCTAGATAGCAAAATATTTAAAAATAAGTTTAAAATTTACTTGGTAAAACAGTGCTTTTACAATACAAATGATTTTATTCAATGTTCCAAGTAATATTGTATATTGATTGTTACTATTATTTGTTTTATTTGACATGTTTTATACCTCTGGTTACACAAAATAAATTTATTATTATTATTATTATATATATATATATATATATATATATATATATATATATATATATATATATACATACATATATATATAAACATTTTTAAAAATGGTGCCAAAGTGTTCAGGAGGCTATGAAACGTCGAGAAATTTTGGTCCGACCCCTAGGTCCCGCCATCCGACCGACGCCAATAGTGTATGTGCCATATTATGGCAAATACACTAATAAAGCTATTCAGTAATGACTTGGAAGCATATAAAATGATACATACATTCACATGAGAAATAAAGCCTCCACGAGATTCTGCTTTAGATGAATTCCATTTTTTAAGTTCTGCATTCCCTTCTGTTGAAGAATCTGTAGTTTTTAACTTTTTATTTTTCATTGTAGTGCCAGAATTTTTAGTTATAAATAGTGGTTTTGAAAACGCATTCGAGAGTAGTACCGGAACCAGAAGCATCTGAAAAAAATTGGAAAATTTGGAAAATTATAATTATAAAAATAATGCATGTTCAATTCTCAATATTTATATATATATTATATTGAATTAAAATAAATATTTAATGCAACAAACCTCCACTAAGTTTAGACAGTTTTGCTGCTTCTGCTGTTTGGCTGTCTATGACTTCGAAATAATTTTGCAAGCTGATCCCGTACTTTCGGCCCATTAGTTGAGAAAGCGTTTTTCTTCTCAGGATATTTCAGATAAAAATCCAATTCTGTCAATTAACATTCGTAATAAATAGTTGAAAGATAATATGTTCAAGTATTAATATTCAATGAATTAATTTTTGATTTTATAAGTGAACTTATATAAGTGTTATAATTATAAATATCATCTGGCTCACCCATGATACTTGTCACACGTCTTGTACTTAATTATGAATACCATTTAACCGAACAAAATCTCACAATGACTATTGGTTAAAAAGGGCTTACTATGATGTAGGAGACCGTAAAATATTCAACTAAGCACACTTAGCTTCTTCGTAGATTCGTAGAGCACTGAACAATACACCACGTGGTCACGACACGTTCACATCCACCAATTACAATGAAGAATGTCAGCGCGACTTTCAAATCACTAATATTTTTGCTTTTCAAACTGTAACTTTTATTTGGTAGACTGTAAATTCCATTGAAGTCCACTTTGACTTTACAGTTTCTCTCGTATAAATGAATAATTAAAGCGGTATATTCAATTTACAAAATCAAATCGTAAATTTTGATTTAAAATATATTATACTTTCAGAACTGCTTTATTATTCTGAACAATCCGTAAACTTCAAAAAATACCGGACACCCAGTAACAAATTACAATTCATAATAGCATAAACTAAAAAATAAATAATTTCACAATCTACTTATCTAAGTACAGTAATAAATACATTTCCTAAATGAATTATTATGTTCTACGTATTACAACTTTTACAGTTTGCCCCGTAATTTTTAATTGTCGATATAGGATATTTGCAATAATAATTCAGTATTGTTTGCTAAGTAAATTTTTCCTGGTCACTTTGAATATTTTCCTTTCTGAAACTGTAATAAGAAAGTTTTAGGCTGTAATGTTTGCAGTTTACCCATCAATTTATATCGAGTATCTCATGAAATTTCAAAATTACAGGGCTATACGACAATTTTCCCTGATTATTTTGCTTCTTTTGAATATCACACGTTATTTTTCGCAAATTCTTTTTTTCCGTGTATATATAGCGAACGGGCGTAGCGAGTGAGAAAGCGAACGAGCGAAGCGAATGAGTAATGTAATTATAATATTCAAGCGAACGAGCGAAGCGAGTGAGTAGTGTATTGCACCCGGGCGAAGCCGGACGGGGCCGCTAGTAATATTATAAGTATTAAGTATAGATACATCAAAGTTTTTGTAATATTTTGTATTAAGTATTATTTTTCCTTAACAATTTTATAACAATAAATCAATTGTGATCGATGTTAATCTAACAACGGACGACGGACACGCGACGAACATAGTTTTAGTTTTCACTGTCCCCCTTGCGCACAATTTTAATGAATACAACGTGCGTAAGGTTAGTCTGAAACAATCCATATAAAAAAATTCCATATCATCTGCGGCCAAAATCGTCGGACAGGTCAACCTAATTTTTTTAACGCGGATCTTTTTTGATAGTCGTCTTGTTACCCCCACCCCGTTGTTAATTTGTTTCAAATAAACTGCTGAAAATTCCACAGCGATATCAAATTTTTGTTTTCACTTTTAGCAATTATTAATATCTCGGGAACTGTTAGTGCAAATGTCAAATAATGGCTATTGCTGAAATCAGATTTTGATAATCTATACAAACTTGCAAAACATAGTGAGGGTACTACTTAAAAAAAAGACGATGACGTCATTTAGGGAAGGGCTGTGCGAGGGGGGAGGGGTTAAAAGAAGACGAGTACAAAAAAGACGCGTGTTAAAAAATAATTCCAATTCCCTGCGATTTTTCAAGGTTAGAAAATAAGGTTGACCTGTTCGAGGATTCTGGTCGCAGATAATCGCGATTTTTTATATGGATTGTTCCATACTAAACTCACTCACTGTGTAAGAATACGAGTCTATTTTGACACTAGAGGCTATACGATGGCTATATTCTTGTATGAAATAGAAGTTACAAACTTTTTTTAATCTGTGAAAATGTCGATTTGGTTGGACATCCCTAGTTTGAAATAGCAATGTATTGAAAAATAATTAAATTCCTTATTTTATTATTAAAATTATAAAATTGTTTTCATTCGAGCATCGCAGTTAATTTCCGAGAGCGTCTAATACAATATCGTCTTTCGTTGTCATGGATATCATTTATTGGATATCTGGTTTCTTTTTGTGTTACTTCTCTAACTTTTAGCTTTACCGAGAGTACGTGGAAATATACGAAATACAGAATGAATCAAAAATAACAATATAAAAGAATTGAAAGTGTTTATACAAAATTTTGGCATACACTGCTGTTATCTTCTGTTATCATTTTTAAGACAAATATGTTTATAAGCGTAGAAATTTAAGATGTATTTCTAAAGTGAAACTTTCTAGTCTCGTTTTTTTCGTTTGGTTACGCATGTCGACGTCACGTCACGTCCAATCGAAGAATCGCGTATATATCCCAACATTAATACAGAACACTGCGTTATCCCAAACAGACAACTTTGTAAATCAAAGATATAGCAGTACTCAACAGGATATGTGGCGTAGGGGTATCGCACATGCTTTATACGCAGCAGGTCGCTAGGTTCGAACCCGGGCGGCACCATTAATTTTAGTTTCTTTTTTTAACTATTTCATATTCCACTTGATATTTATTTAAGTAGATATATGTTTTTTATTTTGATTATATTTTCTCTCATTTTTCATTTGTATTATTATTTTCAATGATAGCTTAAACAGTTCTAAGATTATAATCTAGGAACCGAGGGCTACTTTGAACACATTTCGTGGAACAACCAAACTGTGGACTACTTTTCTAGGATAGGACCTAAAATATTACTTTTTGAAATACAAATATTTATTCGAAGTTCTCAAAGATGGCGCTAGAGAATGTGACAATCCATTTAAAAAGTCTTTTCAATTTTTTTCTCACCAACCAAATGGCTTCAGGGGAGCTCTCCAGATTGTACTAAACACAAACTTTTTAAAGGAATGACACAACTACTGCGATTAAACCAGATACTCTTGCAGTTTTAGGATCCCAGACGAACGTAGGACTCAGACCTTGAATTTGAATATCAAAATACTTGAAAACTAACTGATTTTAAATCAGAATATAAGTTGAAGTTAATGTAACGACTTTGTGACATATTGGATACATTGAAAAGCAATAGGTACTATTTATTTAAAATTGAATGTTATTACTGCAAATCCCAATTAGAATTTTAAAACATTCTATCGATGCTATTCAAAATGGCAGCATTTTAAAATTTACTTTTTTGAATTAATGTTTATTTATTTAAAGTATGGTATATTTTTCATTGTCGAATGTAGGCACAGTATGAAGGAATTCACAGTCCAATTTCCTTAAAGTGGACGTATATTGGCGGAAGTTCATTGATATGTTTACGTTTTTTTCTTTTTTTATATCAAAATGTCAGTAAACATTGCATCCTTCCACGTCTCATCAAATAGCGATTTGCCTTCAATAGTTTTTGTTGCATCCTTTGTTTACAACACAAAGCCAACTAAGTCGGTGGCGATTTGAGCAAAGATTTATTTCTATTTTTCTTCTGTTTGCTCGGTCAAAAGTTTTCCGAACCATTCGGCACTTAGTTAGATTGGGGATGACAAAGTCGTTAGATAGGAAATTGGTCTGTAGGAGATAAAGACAGCGAACATAACATTGTGGCTTTGGATTTTTCTACAGTAATGCTTCTTTCATCTACAGTATGATTCGCTTGTATTGAAATACGATAGTGGCAATCCATGATTATGGAATGTCTCAAGCCACTTCTGACTCCAGTCTCCAGTTAGTTAGAACGATTTAAAATTTTTCGGCGCATATCGTGGCTTTCCGCAATGTCTTCACAATTGGCTTTGTGTAAATGGTAAATTAAGGTATAAAAAGTGCGAAATATTAGACGTTGATTTTGTTTCAATTTTGTTTCTAACCTTCAACAAATTTCGTCTCAATTTTTGTTTCATTTATTAATTTATTTATACGGTAGAATATGGATAAATGGAAAAAGTTAATACGTATCATTTTTAATGATTGACTTATTTTTAAAGATTTTAAAAGCTGTTTTCTTTTTCTTATCGTTTAAGAGTTTCTCCACATGAGGTGGTACGTAATCAAGATTTGGAGTTAATAGTATAAGTGAAGGAATTGTTTGGTACGCATGCGTATTTCCACAAATAATAGACACAAAGGGAGCTTAAGTTGCATTCCAACAAGCAACCAACTGTGATCTTACCCGTTGTCCGCCGCTAATCTCTCACAAAGCTTAAAGTTAAATGTTACTTGAAACTATACGCACGTATGTATGTATATACGAAACGGGGCGTAGAGGCGAGTGTTCGAGCTTTACTCTGTAGCTTCAACTCCCTTGGCCGTATCAATAGTCACCCACTTGAAATGTATACCTATACTTGTTTAAATCGGACGTAAAATTTAAGTGTATTTACATTCAACGGTTGTTCTGTAAACCAAATGTGTGTTTACTTAATAATTAATTGTCCTTAGAATTCGCAAGCGTCAACTAATTTGTGGAAACATATCTAGAGTATAATTTGAAATGTGGAATTCTGATGTGGAGTCATGAGTGTGTAATGTGTATGATATACAATTTCATACGTAAATACAAATTTAACAAATTGTTAACCTATTTTCTTGATCTACGAGTATATACTATGAGGATACAAGCTATTACAGAAGAACCTAACAATTTTTGAAGTAAAATATCGTATAAAAATGTTACTTTTTTATTTAATGGCAACTATAGTCGAACTTCGATAACTCGAATCATGACTTGCCACAAAAAAATCGAGTTATCAATTAATATTAATTTTCACTCTTGACGCTACTGTTAACCAATTTTGTTGGATTTATATAGAATTCGAGTTATCTCAGTTCGAGTTATCGAAGTTCGACGGTATAACGATTGTTCAATACGCTGCACTCACATTAGTGACGGTACATTGTTCGTATCGTCGCAAATTGAAAGAACTACTCTCAGCACAATGGCTCATTGATGAAACCCTATTGAAATCTGTCAAATAAGCACATTACATTAGGTGGCAGAAATTTTTACTCGAATGCTAAACATGCTAATAGTGTAAGTTGATCATGAAATTTTTATGATCAACTTATTCGAGTAAAAATTTCTGCCACCAGATGTAATGTGCCTATTTGACAGATTCCAATAGGATTTCATCAACGATCCATTTTTCTGAGAGTAGTTCTTTCAATTATCCGCGAGAGACAACACTTGTGGTACGGACAAACATTTATTCCCCATTAATGTCGTGTCATTTTAGTGGTATAACTTAATTATTATTATTATATTAAATTAATTAAATAATTAAGTTTAAGTTATATCACTAAAATGACACGACACTATTGGGAAATAAATAATGTTCGTCCCTACCACAAGTGTCGTGGATAATTGAAAGAACTACTATCTCAGGAAAATGGCTTATTATGTACGAAACCCAAAAAATCGACAAAGAGTGTTGTAGTCTGTTACCTGGAGACTATAAATACGGCAGAGGTTACCCTCCGGCCTCTTCACCAGCAGCACCATCGCCGTACCACGCGTCGCGAGTTTCAAAACTTCACAGGTTTGTTTCATAAAGTTTTATTACGTTTATTCCTCAGGATACCCGTTCAAGTGGGGCAATGAAGTGAGTTGTGATGTTTATATTAAGTATTGTTAACTGTTGTTGTTTTGTTAGTGTTCTAGACTTTAATTTGTTTCAATGAATAATAATGTTATTATTACACCTGCAGAGACTGATGCTATTGTTACATAATTTACGGTTAGTAATTAAAACGGTCGTCTGAGTACCTAACAATTGTGAGCAAATATATTTTTTAAAGTTATCTAATAATTAAATAGTTTTATCCAGGTGTGTAAGCTTTCACGGCCGGCATTGTTTCAAGTCTTCATCGCCTTTGAGAATGTCTACCGCAGTTGTAGACGAAACGTCAGGTAGAAATATCACCGGACCACGGCCTCCAAGCCCGGAAACCATGAAGACTTGGAATTAAATAGTTTTTTACGATGAGTGGAATATGGAGATAGCCTAACTAGTACAAAATGGTTGATGTAACGATGTTTTTTAGGGTTCCGTACATCCGAATGGAACCCTATTACTGAGCCTACAATGTCTGTCCGTCTGTCTGTCACAAGGCTCTATCTCAGAAACGATAAGAAGTAGCGAGTTTTTTACAAATTGTCTGTTGTGGCATGAATACCGCACTAATAATAATTAGAATTATTTGTTATTCAGTTTGAATAAACAATCAATATATTATTATTATGATATATTATTATTATAAACAATCAATATATTATTATTATGAAAATCGCAATTTTTGATTTTCGTTCATCAGTAAACTACTCTTATTCGAGGAAGAAATGAGAAAATAATACAAACCCCTTGAGGAGTTTGATTTCGATCTTTTGAACGGTGGTGTCTCAGTCATATGCCGATCGACGAACGGATATCTAAAGCTCGTTTTTTCGGATTGTGGGGATCGTGAAACCTAAATCCGTCGAAATTTCGAATTTGCGTTTTTTCTCGTCCATACAACACTGTTTACTCCTATAATAAGACTTTGTTGGGCTTCTTTTATTATTGTACCGCGTTACAACTGTACCCGATCTCCCCTAAATAGGAATGAATTTCAGGTGAATCTCTTCACCAGAACGGTTTAATATTACCTACTAGTTTTAAATTAAGCACTTTTTATTTTAATTTTTTAATCTTATTATCTACATACAGTTTTCATTAAGACGCTCCCCAGATTAAATCTTAATGAAACGTGTACATTCTCCGACCATTTACTTTTTCTACTACATCATGGCGAGATTCTTCTCTCAAACGTGTAATATTTCATGTCTTTAAGCCGCTGCCGCCACCGTTTTTGATACGTTTCTTGTGTCTCTGAAAACTAAAAAGAAATTGCCGCTTCGTTGATTATCTAGACCGCGCTAGAATTAACTACACTTTATTTTTTACTACGTACAGATTATTATCTGAAAATTCATTAATGTTACTTTTTTATTAGTGACTTTTAATCTATCCTGGCTTCGTATTTCTTACTGTTTTTATACATTTCTTTTTTAACTTTGTTTTAACAAAGATATTTTATGTTACCTGGTAATAATTTACTGTAATACATTTACAAGGCGGACGTTGCACGAGAATCCATATTTGACTTAAGGAAGTACTTATGATAATTGAACCTTAATATAAGAAAATATAAAAAAGTAATTATAGTGATCGGTGAAAAACTTAGAAATATAAATTTGCACAAAATCACGGAATTCAACAATATTGACATTCTGTACATTTTTTGTTCATATTTAGCAAGAATATTATTGCAGTGGATCTGTTAAATTGATCAATGATAATACATACAGGGTGGTGAACGTAACTGCTGCACATAGGGATTTAACCCGTAAAATCAAACTTTCACGATTTCCAGCTTCCCTAATTATTTTAGGAAAAATATCTTCAAATAATAGTTTTAGAACATAAAATTCTGCATCTAAATCATTAAACAAAATTAATTTTACATGCTTTCTAACGGCAGAAATTTGATATGAAAATGTCAAAATTACCTCAAAAACAGATAGCGATAGCCATGGAACTTGAACAAAATGATTAGAAATTATTCTGACAGCTAAAACGTCATCATTTTGTTCAAGTTCCATGGCTGTCGCTATCTGTTTTTGAGATAATTTTGACATTTTCATATCAAATTTCTGCCGTTGCAAAGCATGCAAAATTAATTTTGTTTAATGATTGAGATGCATAATTTTATGTTCTAAAACTTTTATTTGAAGATATTTTTCCTAAAATAATTAGGGAAGCAGGAAATCGCGAAAGTTTGATTTTACGGGTTAAATCCGTATGTGCAGCAGTTACGTTCACCACCCTGTATATGTACACTGTTCAATAAAACTTATAAATAACATGAATTCTTAAAATTAAAAGTAGGTAATTAGTATACTAATTACCAATACTTTTAATTTTTGTAGCAAAATCTCGACATATTTAAGACCATGACCAAATAGTTAGTTTAACACTTCAACTCCCGTGGAGGGCAGTGTAGCCTAGTGGATACCGTACTTGGTTCCAGCCTCTAGACTAGAGTGTCGTGGGTTCGAATCCCATCCTCATTGATGTTTTGTGATGTTAGTTAGTTTTAAGTTAGCTGTTATTTAATGTAATTTAAGACGCTAATGACCTAAGTTGTCGACGCGTCTATAATCTACAATAAATTAAAATTAAATCCAACTCCTGTGAACACAAAGTAGATTTGCTCGTTCTGATTTCCTATAATTAGTAATTACTCTGTTTGCACTGTGCATTTAATTAAATGCTGTTTTTTAAAAATTTTAAAATAAACGAAAAACTGATAAATAAAAAATTTTAATGGTGCGACTGGCGTATGTTATGACATAATGTCGATAAATGGACAATAAATGCATTGATAAAACTCTCCAGCAGTCACTTCTGGCGTTGTGAAAATTTACACATTTTGTTATGCTTGGCAAATCCGGATGAATATTATTATTTTCAGCTCGCCACGGTGTTCCCTTACGCAGTACGCTAGAGTAAATTAGCTCGAGTAACTAGGTTATATATTAGTACGCTCCGGGCCGGGCAGCTAAGTATAAATAACAAAAAATTATGAAATGTTAACAAAAATAAAAAATATTTTTTTATAACACGCGCATTGAAAATGCAACATTACATAATATATGTATGTACTTGTTTTCGGGGACAAAAGTTGGCTTTGGCAGACCAGTGACGAAAAATAAAAGTTGCGCATGCGCAGATCAAAAATAGTGTTCGATTTTTACGCAGTCGGATTTTTTGTTTTTTTTAAATAGGTACCTACTTTATTTTTTAGTGTATTTGCCATATGGCACATACACTATTGGCGTCGGTCGGATGGTGGGACCTAGGGGTCGGACCAAAATTTCTCGACGTTTCATAGCCTCCTGAATACTTTGGCACCATTTTTAAAAATGTTTATATATATATGTATGTATATATATATATATACATATATATTTATTTATATATATATTTATATATATATATGTGTGTACACGATAACTCTCGACAGACTTAATCGATTGAAACGAAATTTGGTACACACATTGGAACCCATCACCGCAAGAAGCCTATTTAAAATGGGCCCGATCGGACCATTTTCAGGGTTGTATTTAGGGGTTCCAAAAAGTTTTTGGGCCCAAAAATACCGAAAAATTTGTCAGAATCGTTTCAAAATTGAAATTTAACTCTTTAGTAAAGATTAAAACGTGCTGCTAAAATTTTAATAAAATCGGCCCGACAGGACCGGACTTTCAAATTTTATGAAAACACTAGTTTGTTGATACGGATTTACTTATGGAAGGGTGTATTTAATTGCGTGTACTGATAAAATCCATGTCTAATATTGAAATTTAGAAAAATTTAATTATTTTAAGGGATGTATTAAGGGGTTAAATTTTTTATTTTGTCAAAAAACAAACTTAAGTTCACATAATAATGCCACAATGCCTGTATTAGCAAATACACTATATTGTCGGCAGGGTTTGGCACTGCGACCCGAGTTTTTTTATCATTATAAGTAATATGTTTCACCGTGAAACATATTACTATTATATGTATATTTGAGTTTTACAATATGATTTTTTCCTTGCGCTAGTAAATATGTTTATATTCTTCATGTCTATCTTTACCTTGCATAGAATACAATTTGTTGTAATAATTCAATTAGTTTATACAATACATTTTTTACAACAGTGTAATATCGAGTGCGCCATTCCAATGTAAATATATAACCATTATGCTATGGTATTATGCATACATACAAGGCGTATAGCCGTATAAATACATAAAATCGTCTTCATCTTCCTTGTTATGTATAAAATTTTAGCGCAGTAAAATTTTCTTTTATATATGTATCAAAATACATAAAATATTGCAAACTATACAGAATGCAACCTGAAAATTGACCGCTTTTATTAGATACTGAATATAGAGCAAATGAAGGGAATGTGGAAAAAACAAGTTATGTCCTTCTGACAAATGGCTGAGTAAATTGAATTTAAAGTTAATTACATTCCTTGTTCTTTTGCCATCCAATAATTTTTAGTTTTAAAATACACGGTGATCTACCTATTTCTTTTACCCCACAATTTACCCAGTGCTGAATACCGTTACGGTCTATCAGATGGCACTGACAGCTCAAAAATCAAAAAAATGTGACATACACTGTTCTTTCCCCATTCCCTTCAAATTATCAATCCATACAATTATTTTTTTTCAGTTCAGGGTGGTTTTTCTTGGAAAAAGGGATGACCCTGTGACCTCCGGTTATGGTCACAAGCGAGCCACAAGTAACAAAATATCATTTAGGGTTCCAACTATAACAGTGTACCAAATGGCACCTTTTCATCGTAAAATCCATGTTATTTTCAACTGGCGTTCGGATAGTCTCTACTTAAGCCACCGAAACACTGACAATTTTGCAGAAGTACGCTTTCGACAAAAATATGTGTACCTACCTAGAATCTTTCTTGTAGGAAAATTAGTTAGCTTTAATTTAGTGTCTAACTATTTTTGCCGTAGAGTTGAAAGAAAGATGAGAAACCGGTAAAGTCTGATTTTCGTTCCTTCCACCATCCCCCAGTGGAGTAGCGGATCACATTGGACGCGGGGAAATTTCAGAATTTATTGAGGACACAATTAAAGTGACCATTATGTGGAAAAAAATCCAGTCTGAATTTTTTCCAATGTTTGTACATTATTCCGATTTTGCGCCTGGCCTATAATACGTTATTACCAACTTAATATTTTTGACGCAAATTTTTGTGTCATCATTAAAGCTGAGAGTTTTTCCGATACATCGACAAAAATATCGAATTATGATATATTTTCTATTAAAGAATATCGATAATTTGATAATATGTCAATGTTGTGATATATCGATGAACGAGATGTTTTATTTATTTATCGTAAATTATAGACGCGTCGACAGCTTAGGTCATTAGCGTCTTGATTACATTAAATAACAATTAACTAAAAATTAAACGACATCACAAAACATCCATGAGCGGAGGCGGGATTCGAACCCACGACAGTCTGATCCAAAGACCGCGACGCTAATCACTGAACCACACTGTCCTCTTGTACAAGATGTAATATATAAATTTTCTTTGGCTCTCTAGCCTTTAGTATCACACTTTTTTTTCCTACGGTTTTATTTATTTTAACGTATTATAAAATTTAAAGCTGCAAAATTGCAATTTCCAACCGTGCAGTTTTTTAACTTTAGTTATTTCCTCGTTGCTTCTCGTCTAACCTGCTCTCTATTGCAGATACATAACTATTTATACTCAATATAGCGGATGTATCATCAATATTATTGGTTTGTAGATATGTATATCGAATAAATCTATAATATCGATCTTATGGATATATATTTTTTTTAAATTTCGGTCATTTCGATAATTTTTAAATGTTGCCCACCTCTAATCATCATACAACTAATAAAGGAGGTTATTATTATTATTAATGTACTTTGGGCTCAAGTTGATAGTTTTTTCTTAATAGAAATCCATAGAAATCTGAACACCTTGATAACAATTACAGAGACTGAGAATTAACCATGAAATTTCATTTACATGGCTTATAGTGTGTGTATTTTTTTTACTTTTTAGTCTTTATTAATTATTTTAATTGTATGCAAAAGAAAAATACATTAATTCTTCAATTTACAAAAAATGTCATAAATAATGAAATTACTGCAAAATACAAGAAGGGGAGGTTTTGGGCCCTAATATCTAAGCTAAGCAAAGAATGAACAGAACAGCAGGGTAAATGTGTGTAGTACAAAATAGTAAAAATTACAATAACAGAATAAAAAACAGAATAATAATTTAATAAATATTCATTAACTACTATAGATAGATAAATTGATTGTAGATTATAGACGCTCGACAGCTGAGGTCATCAGGCTCTGTGAGACTGCTATAAATTTTTTTTACTTAAACGCGCAGCACCGGGGCTATACCTATGCGTTAATAGTAGATTGTATGTTTAGATACGTAATGGGGCATATTACGGCGAGTGATGACAGTATGTAAAAACGAGCGATAGCGACTTTTTTACAGTTACACGAGCCATACCCGCTAAAAAATACCTACTTTTCACGTCATTGTCAAAAAATTCTGACAGTACATTTGCGTCGCTATCTTTCCTTCCAGTGTGCCGCGAAGTTCGTGCAAGTAAGTAAATGACAGACACACGCAAGCGTACGCAGGCGTATATAGACCGAATAAACATAAGTTGATATGGCAACCGTTATTTTCTGCGCTAGTGCAGAAAGTAAACCTATTTCCGCACACCTGCCTGGTAAATGGGTCATTAATGGCCACCATACGTACATCGAAAGTAGCAATTTTGTAGTGGGTATGGCAAAAAAATATTATTATTATATTATGGTAAGCCTAGTAAAATGTTTATATTTCTTTTTTCAGTTCTGTTTGTTTTAGAGAGTAGGTATAATAATCTCTGAATATTTGTAGGCAATTTAAATTCACTGAGGCTGGAGGGTTTTTGAACTTAATAAGAAATATCATAGTCTTCTCCGATCTCTCGTGTTTCGTATTTCGCAGAAATGAGAACAATTTTTTAGATTAGAAAAAAATTTACCATATTAGATTTCATGATAGAGCACTTTATTTTCACGAGACATATTTTTTTCTTCTAAATTGATTAATCGAACGTTGACCGGTCCATTTCACAAAATAAATACACCTTTATTGAATAGCTGTCAGACTTCTGTAGCGACAAGCTGATTGTACGGAATGATTCAAAACTAGTCGGCCACATTGTTAAGAAGGCTGTGCCTCTTCCACATTATGTTTCAGATTGTGTTACAAGGGCGGAAAGTTGACGATTGTGACGAGTGTGAAGTTTGCCACCCGAGCAAAGCGAAGGTAGCGATTACGAGAGTGGCATTCTATCATTCCATGGTACTATTCAGTGGCGGCTCCTCTATGAGAGCTGCGGAGCTGCCGCACTGCCAGAAATTAACGCACAATTCAAAAAAAATATTATATAAATCTGCATAATATGTTTTAATTTCATAATCACATAGCATTATTATGAATGACGGCATGCTGCAGGCCTATATTCTATAAACAGTCCTGCAGGAGGTGCTGCAGTTTGTGTTGCACCTAAATCCAATGTGTTAAAGAGAGATGACTTAGTAAAAATGAGACAGATTTATAAGCGTAAAAGCCAGAACGGGTGCACAGAACCTAGTACAGTATTATTTTTCTTGGTTATAATACCGTATTATATAGCATTGCAATAAGGTGTCTTCGTGGTGTAGCGGTAACGTAGTGGCTCTATAAGCAATAGGTCTCGGGTTCAAATCTCAATACAAACATACCTTATTATTTTTTTAATAAATAATTAGATAAATATCATAAATAAATATATTTAATAAATTAATAATTTAAGAAATTAAATTAATTTATTTAATATCTTTATTTTATTATTTTATCGTCTTTTTTACAAACGTTTAGTACTGGCACGCGGGATAAAATGTTCGGAGTTATTTTTGTTTTGTTATCTAAAAGAAGTATAACTTCTGACGTGCGTACATAGTACACACACACTCTTTTTTTTAATACAATAAAAAATATTGCTATAAAAATCACTTTATTTACGATTTTAGCGCTAGCGAAATCATTGTATAATGTATAGACAAATTATTCAGATCAAAAAATACACTTAAAAATTGCATCAAATGTATTTTTGAATTTTTTTTTTCGAGGTTGCCTCATTAGGGGGGGGCTACTCCAATCTCCGGGTTGACTCTGCAGAACACCCATTTAAAATGTTCACGCGCCGCCACTGGTACTATTTGTAATAAGTGCACACAAAGTGCAGCAATATATACATAGATACACGTAATTTGACAATCAGTAAATAAAGATATATTGTAGCTTAACACGTTACTTGTGATCTGCGCATGTGCGACATTTGTTTTTCATTACTGGTACGCAATTGTCAACTGTCGTCTTCGAAAACAAGCATAAACAATATCAAATGATAACATGCAGTTGGAGGCTTTAGATATTTATAAAAATCGGTTCAGCCGTTTTTTTTTTTTTAATTATTGTTAAAAATAAATAATAATTATGCTTAATGATTAAAATGATTACTTTTTTGTGTAATATCTAATTTATTATTATTATTAAATATTTATCAAACTGGAAAGTTAGTCGTGTGGACCTCAAGGGTCGCACTTTAGTCCTAATAAACGACCCACCTCCAGGGCCGTAGCTGGGGGGGGGGCATTAAGGGGCAATGCCCTACCTTAAAACATCCAGTGCCCTACTAGGAATTATAAACAAGTCGCAAAAACTGTCACGACAGAATGACAGACTTGATCTATCTGGCATTTGGAAAAACAAGATTAAATTCGTTGGATCTAAATGAAGTTCTTCGGAAATTTGATAACATGGCAAATTCTGTATTTTTTTTTTGATTAAATTGTCATTCACCGTTTTTTTGCTTTTGTAATTTGATATCACCAGATGAGGTGGGCAATCCAATTAATAAATTGTAGTCTTTTGCTTCAGCCCTACTTTAAACTTTCAATGCCCTATCTTGAATTCAGCTCTAGCTACGGCCCTGCCCACCTCACGGCTTGTTTTCTAATGAAATGTGGAAAAACTGTATTTTTGATTTAAAAAAATATTTTATATTAATAATAAGATATACTCATTATCATACTGTACTACAATAGTTAAATCACTAATGATTGACAAAATTAGGACTAATTATGTGTATACAAATATTTTGAAGTTAGTAACTTAGCTACTTATTGCAATATAGGTAACATATTATTATGTTGAAGTTATGTGTTTACATTATTCACCTATCCCGGCCTTAAAGGAGCATTGAACGGATGATTAATTTCGTGGAGATTTTCTTTTAATTTTAATGTTTTTAAGCAATATGCCGTAAAGATAACTACTTTTGACAGTTCATTTTTCTTGCATTTTTCTGGTTATATTTCCGACATTTGACAATATGTTCGGCTTTGAGAATCCGTTCTCCTTCAATGAAATTCCTTTGTTTAGGATTCGTACCGACCCAATCACAAATTGCCCTTATATTATCATTTCTTATCACTTTGAAAATCACAAAATTACACGCAAAAGTATACCCCGTATATGAAATGTCCTCCCCCTCTGCGCCATGTTTTTTAAGCTCCACCCATCTGACGGATCTCAATATGAAGTTTGTTAAAAAGAATATTTTGTAATCGTCCTGTTAATGCGACGGAGCCTGTACAGTTGATTAGCGCCATAATGGGCAGGCGATTGATAGGTGTTCTATTATCTGAAACGATCTGCTCGTTTGGATCAACGTCTAGCTTACAGCTCTAATCCACCATTTGGTGCACAAACACATATTATTTTGTAGTAACTTAGTTACTATGTAGTTACTTAAACATTTGCTCCCGTTCACAAACATCTGTGCTGTTTATTTTGTAAATAAACAGGATCTCCAGTAGGTACGTAAATAATTGAATCAAGTGCTTTGATATCTTTTTCGTATGAATGTGACATTTATTATTATTATTATTTTATTTCATTCAAAAGACGACAAGGAATCGAATTTCTTATATATGGTAAATATAAAAACAGTAGCGGATTTTTAATTGACTTCAAAAAAAAATTATTAAAAAAACAAAAAACCCGACTGCGTAAAAATCGAACATAAAAGATGGAAACAAGATCAATTGATAACATGCAGTCGGAGGCATAGTAGTAACAACATGCAGTCGGAGGAATAGTAGTAACAAATTGAACAGAAATACCTGATGTTACTACTATGCCTCCGACTGCATGTTGTTACTATTATGCCTCCGACTGCATGTTATCATTTGATCTTGTTTCCATCTTTTATGTTCGATTTTTACGCAGTCGGGTTTTTTGTTTTTTTTAATAAATTTTTTATTTCCTTCCTTTTAGTTGAATCCACTCATCAAGCCTTTTAATTTGATACCCCACACACAAGGTTTTATCGATTTTTTGCGTACTGACAAAATGGCGTCTAGCGCCCGCCATATTGAATTTTCCGTGACGTCATGTACCCTATTTGAAATGTCAACAAAACCTTTCTTTTGTTTTGATTTTGATACCTATATCAATGTATTTAGAAGGAAAATTACTTTTGCATTCTGACAAAATGACAAAAAGCCGTTTAGGCTACAGAGCGTGATAAAGAAATATACATACATACACTCGAAAAACATTACCCTCCTTCTGGCTCAGTCGGGTAAAAAGGAAGAGATTCTATATTCGGGATCTATGTTTTTTTTATGTATGTTCTCTTGCATTTGTGAATTCCGATTTTGATAATTATTGTTTTATTTAATAGGGCATACCGCCGGGGTGGTCCCATATAAATTTTACTTAAATACGTTCAATAGTTCGACTGATTTTAATAAAAAGTGAATAACGGACTGTAGTACCGTTAAGATAAATGTCAGTTTTGACACAACGTAAAAAGTTTGTAGAAGTGAGCTATATATATCATATAATAGTTGCAGGTGACATAGTTAGTTAAAGTAAATAAGTGTTTTTCTTTTTTTAGTCAATTAGTAATCAAATATCAAGACAGAAATCGGTTAGTAACGTGCAAACTACGTATTGTAAAGCCACTAAAAGTAAAAAATAAAAAACAAAAAAAAAAAAAACCCTCCTTCAATGAAGCCACTAAAAAGAGGAAAATAATAAAATTTTGTGGTCGGCGCCAATTTAATAAAATAATAGTAGATAACAAAGTAATACGGCTACTGGCCAATGACATATTAAGTCAGGCCAACACACAAAAGTAAAAAAAAAAAATGGCGCCAACCTCAAAATTTTATTATTTTCCTCTTTTTAGTGGCTTTTTTGTTAAAAAGTTTTTTAAAATGACATTAAAATGTATAAGAGTCGATAAATAATGGGTCTCCTGTACACCACCAAATGAATATATTTTTTCAAATTACTACTCTGTTTAAAAAAATTGTACGCAGAAAAGTAACAGTTTTCCCCAAAAAGACGGTAGCTTATATTAAATAATATTACGTAGGTATCGAAAAACATTCTATATATTCTTATTCTTAAATATATATGGTCAGAACGATACAATCTAAGGCATTGTAAATCAAATTTTCTGATAATGCTTTCTGCAAGACTGCAACGCACAGTTAGTGATTTAGGATTTTTATTCAGTATAGTGCAAATATATCCAGGAAGGTAGTTTCCTAATAAATTAGGAAGTTAGGGTGGTCCCGACCTCACTGACTTGTTTCAGTTACCTAACTAGGAAATGAGTTTGAATTCAGTGTAGTGTGATCAAAAGCTTTCTTATTTGCCCCCACTATCATTTGCTAATTAGGATCCTTAAGTTCGTATGGTGTAATAATCCCTTTACTGAACATAATTTTTTTTCTTATTTGCCCACCATATATCTTGTTTTTCATTGCGTGTTAAAATCAACACTCTTGCAGAAACTGTTTAACTATCACTGTATTGCACGTATTTAATCCGTGGGGTAGGAGTTAATGTCGTATGTTTCAGTCAGTGTTGTTGTTGTTGTTTGTTGCCGTTGTTTAAGTAGTTTGTATCCCGGCCACAGAGTATATTGTGCCATCCTTGAACATCCTCCTTGGTTAAAACTGATTCTTACTATGTTAATAGGATACTTTTGGAAGCGAAAATTGTATCATTGTTCTTCAGTAAAACGTCGGTTATATAATGTTATGTTAGACTTATTTCAACATGAAATTATTGACTAAATAAAGAAATGGTCAATTTTAGGGAATTTGAAAGTATGAATTGGTGGTAGGCCCAAATAACCTTAGCTGTTGATGGCCTTAAAAAAATTAAATTTAAACTTATTACTTTACTTTCGGTTTATATTGACAGTAAAATTTCCAATATGTTGATTATTTTCATTGGGCTCATAAATAAATAAATAAATTTTTTACAAAATTCTTCAGGATTTAACATACCCATCTTGGCAATGCCAGTGCTAGGGTAGGGTTTATTATTTAATACTTATAATAAATTTAATTGTGTAGTGTGTAGTGCACACTAATCTTGTATGTGTATGCGTAAGTGCGTATGTACTTATATGCTTTTTAAAATGCTTTTAAGTCCAGAAAAGTTGTATTTGTTCCGATTTCTCTAAATTATAAAAGTGCACAAGCAATTTAAATTGTGTGTAGAAAAACATTATCTACCAAACTTTAGAACATTGATTAGCATCTAGTAAAAATGTTTAATTGTTAATACATCAAAAATCTTTTTTGCCATACCCACTACAAAATAGCTACTTTCGATGTATGTATAGCGGCCATTAATGATTCATTTAACAGGCAGGTGTGCGGAAAATGGTTTACTTTCTGCACTAGCGCAGAAAATAACTGTTGTCATAGCAACTTCTGTTAATTCGCTCTATACGCCTGCGTACGCTTGCATGCGCCTGCCATTATTTACCTTGCACGAACTTGGCGACACACTGGAAGGAAAGATGGCGACGCATTGCCAAGTTGGGCAGGAAACATTATATTATATATGTTTATGTTGATATAATGTATAATAATATATAAAATGTTATATTTATACTCAAAAAACTGAAAAAAAAACTGAACTGTCAGAATTTTTTGAAAATGACGTGAAAAGTAGGTATTTTGTAGTGGGTATGGTAAAAAATACCATATAATATGTCTCGTACGTAATGGTATTACGGCTCGTGACAGTCGTGACTGTAAAAACTCGCTGTCGCTCGTTTTTACATACTGTCATCACTTGCCATAATATACCCCATTACGTATCTAGATATACATTATACAATCTACTATTCCCTACAAGAAATGACAGGTCGGCGTAAACATCTATTTATAATTATTATTATTAATAACTTTTAATAATTTAAAAGATGGAATAAATTTCTTCGACATATATTTTTTTGAGAATACGAAATGAAAGACTTTTTTTCAGGTTGTCGCAACTCTGGCTATATGCACGCAGCCATACATAAATTCTTAAGCATAACATAATATTTTATGTACACAATAAACATGTTGTATAATAGACGTACATATTCTCGAATTTACAATGCTGGTAAATATGAATATAATAATTGAGTAATTATCCTATAACGATACTGGATTTGCTAAAATTCAAAGCATTGAATAATTATATTTGTTGTTATGTTATGGCTATGCAAATTTTTTACATAGCACTTCTTGAGTTAGCACACTGTAGATGCAAGAAATGCCGCGAGAGCCATCTGGCACTGTAAACGATTTATGAAAAACAGAACTAAAAGAGTAAAGGTTATTATACTTTGTGTGTTGGGAATTTAAAATTCATTGTTTCCAGTCTGCTTTGGTGCAGGAAGCGAACAAAGAACAGAAGCTGTCGCGCGGTAGCGGCGTAGGACGGCGGGGCGGTAGCGCACTCCTTTTGTTATCAGGATATCGCACTGCATATCTCACATGACTGTTCCTGTTAACATAGATTTAATGGTTCGTATTTCGTACTTGCACGTTGCACGCAATCATATACTTTCTCCAGAAAAAAAACTTGTAGATAGATATTTAAATCAGATCTGGAGCTACGTTGCCAACTGCAGGGATTTTTTTCTTTTTAGGGAATTTCAGTACACGACAAAGTGATTTTGAGGGTTCCATACCTCTTAACGGAACCCTATTACGGACCCTACGATGTCTGTCCGTCCGTCCGTCGGTCACAACCACAAAGCTCAATCTCACAAACGGTAAGAGGTAGCTATAGTTGAAATTCTCACAGATTATGTGTTGTTGTGACATGAATCCTGGCAAATAATAAAAAAACCAAAAAGTTTAATTCCTAGGAGGCTCCCAATACATGCGGATATCTACTCGTATATATTGTATGTATCTCAGTTGTTTTCTCTAGAATTGAACGCTTATACTACTCAAGTATACCTTGTTTCTGTTGTACTACTGCAGTAAGTCTCGTAGCGCAATGGGTAAGATGTTAGCATGTCACCTTGAAAAGCTGGGTTCAAATCCGACAGACGACACGCTTTTTTATAATGTAGGTATATATTTTGGAATTTTTAGAACAAGAAATTTAA
Organism: Mongoloraphidia duomilia; assembly: GCA_039654895.1. NCBI lineage: Eukaryota > Metazoa > Arthropoda > Insecta > Raphidioptera > Raphidiidae > Mongoloraphidia > Mongoloraphidia duomilia. The sequence goes on from CM077522.1 coordinate 28,598,753, forward strand.
TTTAAAAATAATTTCAAAGAAAATAAATGTTATTTAATTTAATTTATTCTTTTCTTAGTTGTACAGAATCTTCGGCGCGCGAGTCGAACTCGCACTTGACCGGTTTTTTATGGGAATTTTGTGGACTATTTTTATATTATCATATTATAATATTCTGCTTACACTCTAAAGCCTCTAAGCATTTCGAATATTTTCGACCCATGTGGTCAAATATAACATACATGTCGAAAGATCATGTAAAACTGAATAATTGACAATGCACTCTTTTAAAAAGGACATTAATCATAATTTTTCTATATTGAAACGTAATATTATATAATTAGCTGCTCTTCCAATAACCCTTATCAATTTGGTAATCACAATATTTTGTTTCTGGATATTTAAATTTTATTTTTTGAATAAAAAACGCAAAAGAGAATTTTAGAAACGGGAATTTTTAGTACTTTGAAAGTTTTAATGAAAAAACGTTGGCGATTTTGATTCAGAGTAATTTTTCTTTAAATCCATCATGTCTACTACAATTTTTTCAATTTATGGAACTTTCAAATTCACCTGTATAAATTTAACGTGCCATATTATTACATAATATTATACATGAGTATTATATGGTTATGGCTTATACCAGTGATTCTCAACCGGGATGTCAATCTTCGAAAGACAGTTTGAGAACATTATTTTGTTTTTTCGAGTGAAAAAAATATTTTCATATAAATATGAATATGGAATTTAAGCACATTTATTTTATAATTATAGGTAGTACCTACTTGTTGAAATTTTATTTTGTATACAATGTGAGTCAGACCCACCCGTATCAATTGTTTTTTTTCTAAAACGGTTAGTCGTAGAGAGTTATGTCAAAAATTTGTATTATAAAAGCCCTAATAAAGAATCGAATGGTGATTATTTTTTTCCGGGAAGGGCGGCTTCCCTATTAGTTTACTCCAGAATGTCCAGAACTCCGGAATTATAAATAGCACGATAGGTCGAAAGTGATATTGTTGAAAAAATCTTTAAAAAATAAGCAAGTTTTATAGGGAATTTTTTTTATTACTGCCACCCCTGTTAAGTAATATTTGTTTGAAATTACTAAATTAAAATTGTCATAATAACAAACTTAAATTTTAAAAGTCGGCATTTAAAATCTAGTTACCTATCTATCGATCATTAAACACTGAAGAAGTACTTAGAGACACACAGTATCAAGACGCTAATGACCTAAGCTATCGACGCGTCTATAATTTACAATAAATAAATAAATAAACTTACAGACACTCACAGTATAACCAGAACAGCTCAGTAGTATTTAAGAGTAATAAATGGAAGACAGTTTGAACACTTGTGACATTGTCTAAGGTTGTTAGATTTTGAATGCAGACTTCGTTCGTTATTATGAAATTTTAATTTAATAATGTCAAACGAATGTTACTTACCAGGGGTGGCAGTAATTAAATAATTTTTCCCACAAAACTAGCCTATTTTTTAAAGAGCTTTTCAACAGCACCACTTTCAACCTATCGTGCTATCTAAAATTCCAGAGTTGTGAACATATAATAATTTATATTTATACTTATAGAAATTTACAGGAGTGGCAGTAATAAAAAAAATTTTCCTACAAAACTTGCTAATTTTTTAAAAATCTTTTCAACAATACTACTTTCGACCTATCGTGCTATTTATAATTCCGGAGTTCTGGAGATTCTGGAGCAAACTAATAGGGAAGCCGACCTTCCCGGAAAAAGAAATTATCACCATTTGATTCTTTATTAGGGCTTTTATAATACTTACAAATTTTTAACACAACTCTCTACGATTAACCGTTTACGAAAAAACGACTGATACGGGTGGTCTGACTCACCCTGTATATATAATATAATGTATCATTTAAATTTGTTGATTTTTTTTATTATTAAAAATAATACATTGAAAAACTCTGAATTACTATTGAATTTTACTTTTCCCCACATCTGCCTGTTAAATGACACATTATAGGTTTGCATACGTGCATTTAAAGCAGCTATTTTATAGTGGGTATGGCAAAAAATGTAACTACTAAAGTAGCGTTTTATTTTCACCATTTTGTGGTACCGTGATCACAAAAAGGTTCAGAATCACTGACATAGAAGTAGCATAGCACTGGAGGTGTATAATATGACTTAGGGGAGCAGATTGTGTAGATTGTCTTTAAAATTGAACAATATAACTGAAGATTATATTGGATAAAATTTACTATAGTCGTATTCTAGAATTATAGATGATAACTTGTGTGTAGTTAAATTTATTATAGGTTCATTTTAAATTTATCGTTATGCCGTGAATAATATGAGTCAGATATGATCGTTATTTAAACCAGTTAGGATAATGTTTTTGCCTGTTGACAGAATTCATGAAGCTTATGTAAAATCGGTCTACCTATTCTGTACTTTATTTGTCTTCAGACGCAGTGTTATTCTATTATCCACTCGCTCACGTATATACATAAATGTAGTTTAGAAAATTCCAAAGTCAAACAATGGATGTTTGTATTCATAAATAAAATACTGTGTGTTCAAATAGGCTGATTGGATATAACGGGTTCTATTTTTGTCGCAAACTGATTTTCAATTATTGTAGGAACTAAGATGGATGAGGATTTAATTTGTCAGTGTTGGTAATCATGTACCACAAGCTGAGATGCTAGCAAAGATACTAGCATAGATGTAGTACGTATGTCAGAGCTGTGATGAACACAAATCAATAGATTAGTTGTTTCTTCAGTCTGTCTTCCTGATTTCAGATTTATGTTTGCTTAATTACTTCTGCAATCAAAAGTTTTCGAACGTTCTAACTCTGTATGATAAACTAGAATATACACCATAGAATGGCACAAGATGACTTTAAACTGAAATTTCCTTAAAAGTAAGACCATTACAGTTTCAAATATTTCTACATCAGTTTCAAGCAGCTAGATACTGACATGACGGGAATAGAAGGAGAAGGGGTGGGAACACATGATTACAAAAACCAATCAGGGCAGACCCAAACGTGTTTGTTCTGCTTAAGTAGTTCTTCTTCTATTTAAAACTATGCGTTTTTGTTCAGTTCGCGTTCAGCTACCTCAATGCCATGCGTTTTGTTGCTAGATACGCTCTAGATTAACCAATTACTTAATTGAATATTAACATTTAGTTAAGATCAGACGTAGATGTGATCTGATTTAATGAGTTTTGGGTGGATTATATTATGTATTATATTACGGCCTTTTTAGTTCTGATCTTTAGAACATTGTAAGAAATTTGTTAATAAAAAATTAAATAATAATATTCGCCAAATAAAAAATGTCAAGTAATCTATTTTTTTTTAATCTAACACAATATTTATTAATATTACAACATTTATAATATTGGTTTAAATTAATATAATTTACACTCTTTCGCGTAATTCTTGACTACATATTGAGATTAGGTATAGTTTACATTCATTTGTAAAATTCGAAACGTAGCGACAGTCAAAATATTTGAAAAACACACTTGAAATTCTGATAATTTTTTCCTAAATTTCGATTTCACTTCCACCACATATTCCTTAACTTCCACCATATTGCTGTTGAAACTAGTGATGTGCCGGATATCCGTATCCGTATCCGCGGATATCCGAGGGAAAAGAAAGATCCGTATCCGTATCCGTTAGTTTTTTAACGGATCTTTTACCTTATCAATTTTCAATTCATAGATAAAATTTTATATATATAGGTGATTAGGTAATAATGAAAAACAGTTAAATTCCATTCAGATTATTTTTTATTTTTTAATATCGTGGTCAATAACTTTTTCCCATAACAGATAGTCTCTTTCCGAAGGTCGATGTGTAATATTTAGTATTTACCGCCGCGTACTCTAAGAAAGTTAAAATCCGTATCCGTATTCGCGGATCTTGAGACCAAATATATCCGTATTCAGATCCGTATCCGCGGATATACATTTTTAACGATCCGGCACATCACTAGTTGAAACGAATGGTGCTTATTTTATGTCACAAATCACAATTAATATAAACATCAAAAGGGCTAATGCTTTGCTTTATTGTACCTTTTGCTATAGTCAACTTATTCCGGCTGAATTTATTTGATATTATAAAAATAATGTTAAAATATAACTGGTGTAACAGTCGGTAGCCTCGATTTACTATAATATATACAGTGTGTTTCACTTTACATGAGGACACCTAAATAACTTTTTAATTTTAAACGCAATCATTATAAAATTTTCAGCAGTTATGCAGGCCATTAAGATGCATCTTTTTTGTAGGAACAACATTTTTCAAAAGTCAAAATCTAGCCAACTACGATTAAAATAAAAAGTAGGGTTTCAAGTAAACTCATGTTGCGATCAAGATAGAGCAAAATTTTATTAAAAAAAGTTGTTCAGAATCACATGAAGTTTTGTAAAAAAATCATTTCTAAAATTTCTCAAAATATTAATGCAATCTGTAATTTATTTGCTATTTTATTGTTTCATGGCACTCTTGTTAATAAATAGCAAATAAATGTTGTTCCTACAAAAAAGATGCATCTTAATGGCCTGCATAACTGCTGAAAATTTTATAATGATTGCGTTTAAAATGAAAAAGTTATTTAGGTGTCCTCATGTAAAGTGAAACACACTGTATACTTTGTCTGTTAGGTAACAACCGTTAATTTCCAGATTTTCGGTTACTACTAATAAAAGAGTTATCATCTAACTTTTAGAGATAAAGGTCATACTAATTTTAAGTTCTAAATTTTTTTTTATAAAAATAGTTACATTACGTGAAACCATTCTGTTGTTAACAATTTTAAAGTGAATCTTTTTAACCACCGTTTTTTTCCCGTTTGGTTACGCATGTCGGGGTCACGTCACGCACCTCCAATCGAAAAACCGCGTACCTATATATCCCAACACTATTGTTATCCCAAACAGACAACTTGGTATATCATAAGTATAGCAGTACACACAACGGGATGCCTGACGTAGGGGTATTGCAGCTGCTGTATACGCAGTAGGTCGCTGTTTCGAACCCTAGCGGCACAATTAATTTTAGTTCTTTTTTAACTATCCAATATTTTTCACTTGATATTTTTTTTCTGTTTTGATTATATTTTCTCTATTTATTTTAATATTTTGCTATCATGCAGTGTGAAAATCAGAGTGTGCACGTTTAGTTTTGCAGAGTTTAAACCACGTAAACAAAATTAAATACTTCCGGCGATTTCGGGTTAAAAGCGTTTAGGGTTATGGCAAAAAAATTCACTTGTACCGTGGTTTCATAAACCGAACCCTAGTTTTTTATTTCTAACAAAATACTGTTTTAATTTCGATAGCATTTTTTTCCGAAGATGATAAAAAAAATTGTCGAAACGTCAGTACAATAAATGCCATTTTAACAATCAGTATTGCTTTATTTTGATCCTATGCTACGAAGAATGTCTTCTACTAATTACTGAAAGAGTTGGATTTTCAATTATTAAAAATAATAATAAATTGGAAGTATGAGGCTTGTAACGTGCCAACGTACCGAAAAAGTTATATAATTAAAAATAGCTTAACTAAAATAAAAATAGAAAAGAGAAAAAACGTAGCTTGTGGGAAATACAATAAAACGTAGCTCACAGTATGGAAGTCACGTGGTAATGGCCTGTGCGATGAGTCGGTGTAGTTGAGTTGTGGATTTTGCGCGCAATAGAGATGACTTACGGCTATAATAGAGAACAGACACAGGATATTGAATAATTTTTGATAATATTGTTACAAAACTGTTTTCTGAGTTGGCGGAATAAATATTTATTTACAATAATTAAAAACACAACAATAATAAATACAACAACCAAAAGTCAGTTCTAACAATCAACACAAGTAATTAACACTTAACTATATACAATTGACTACACTAATATTTATTTTATCAGGTGAATTTATATCACGGTATTTATATCAGATTTATTTCTAACGTTTATTTATGTCGGTCATTTACTCAGTTACTACAGTACTATTTATTTCTATCCATTCCACGATTTATGTCACTGTACTGACTGATTCGACCGTTGATTGACTAATATTTATATCACTGATCCGATTGGTTGCACGACTCACCATTGACTCCTCACTTCCTCGCACTCGCTTGCTTATATAGGCCGCTTGGCTTAGGCACAGTGCGGTCCAGCGTTCTGTAGAATGTTCGTGCATGTACTCGTTGTTACAGTAAGCAGATCCCGTTTCTCGGAACTCTCGCCTGCCGTTTATATACAGGGTGATCCGTAACAATATTCTAAACCCTTATTGTACTTGTCAGTGTTAAAAATCGAATATTACATTGCGAAATTATGCAATTTTTGATAATATTATTACTAAAGCATTATTGTACTTGACAGTGTTGCGAAAATACTGTGGTGAATCAGAAAGGTAGAATAATAAAAAATTCAAGATTGATGAACCAAATTATTTTTATTTACTAAAACCCATTTTTGTACCCTGATACCCTCTACTGAGAACTAAGGGCCGAGGAAGGGGTGTTACAGGCTCCCATCTAACCCTGGAATTTGGTAGGTCTGGAATGTGTATTATATGCTTCTTTTGACACCCTGTATATTAAATAAGATCGTAATATTGGGTTATGTTAACGTATGCATATGACTGACTAGAATAGCTATGGATACGAAGTTTTCAAACACACGATCTGAAAGATACGAAAACATCCACACTTTTTCCGGCACATTTGATGTTTTGTTTATATGTGGATGAATTTTCTCCTGTCGTCATGTATGCTTTGAAAATGAAATTTTCTTGACTTGTGTTTTTCATGATGTCAATTTGTTTTCATCTTATATACGAGGGATGTTTTCCTTCTCGTCTGTTAAAATAAACAAACTTCGCGTTATATAATATGTACGTTTGTACAGGGTGTTAAATAGAAACAGTTTCTTTTTTAATAATTAAGCTAAACGTCCTCAGTTTGGGTCACGCGATCTCCTAGTAACAAGTGTAATTTTTCATGTACCTACATATTTTAATTTTTAAATATTTTTCGAAAGACATATACTAAACTTACGTGAATAATAACATTTTATGCTTCTATAATCGATGATGTATAGTATATTGCATTACAAGGTAAGAAACTTGGCGTTTGCAACCAGTGTGAAGTTTGCTGCCCGAGGTAACGAGGGCATGCCATGCAAGCACACGTGTTGTAAACGCCAAGTTTCATACCGAGTAATTGCATATTATTTTTCACAACAACTCTATTGACAATTCGATTTGAGGTACCTACCTACAATTTGAGCGTGCAAAAAAGTCGCAAAAATATTAGATCTGTTAGATTTATGTGGGGTTATGTCTGTCATTTTGACGTTTATGAATATTATATGGGGATTTAATATCGCTCTATCTCGTTCTTAATTTGACCTTTTCGAAAATTATATGCTGATCCAATCGCTCTGTCTCTCTCTTAACGTCGTTAAAAAACAGAGAGAACAGACCTGAAAATTTTCATCCCTAGGGATGAAAACGCTCAGTTTCAACCCGCTAAACAGGTACCGAAAATCGAATGTTCAATAGCGGCGTTGTGAAAAAAAATATTAACTCCTACACAGTTAATAAATTTGTTGTAAAAATGCTCCAAGAATGAGAACGCGCCAAACTTTAAGATTTTTTTTTATATAGAAGGTAGTTTTTAACCGACTCACAAAAGGAGGAGGTTCTCAATTTGATGCGTATTTTTAACCGACTTCAAAAAAGGAGGGTGTTCTCAATTTGATGGGTATTTTTTTAATGTATGTACATCGATTTCTTTTGCATTTGTGAACCGATTTTGATGAATGTAATCAATTATCAAGACAAAAGTCGATTAGTAACGTGCGAACTACGTGTTGTAAAGCCGCTAAAAAGCAAGAAATAAAGAAAATTTTAACAAATAAAAACTCCTTTAAAAAGCCAGTAAAAAGAGGAAAATAATAAAATTTTGAGGTCAGCGCCAATTTAATAAAAGTAGATATAAAAAAGTTTTAGCAAGTAAATTAACGCCGACCTCAAAATTTTATTATTTTCCTCTTTTTTAGTGGCTTTTTGAACGAGGTTTCTTTTTTTGTTAAAAAGTTTTCTTTAAAGTCTGAAAAAATATTTCTGTTTAAATAATTAATTTCTCGGCCACCAAAACGTGTGTTTATATAAATGGATTGGCGTGTGACGTCCCAACCCATGCTTTCAGAGTTTTATGTAAACTAATGGGAAACGATCCCAAAATGATATTTTTGAGAATTCAAGCGCTAATTTATGTATCGAATTACACAATTCATATTGAAAGATTTTTTCGTTGGAGAGCAGCCAATTATATAATTGTTTCGAAACATCATCATTTTACCAACCAGTGGTCACAGTCAGGATTCTAACCTGAACCTTTCCAATTTCGCGTCGGAATGAGCTTACAGTACTCAACTGTGACATGATTGCTAAATTATATTATATTAATTTAGCAATCATGTCACAGTTGAGTACTGTAAGCTCATTCCGACGCGAAATTGGAAAGGTTCAGGTTAGAATCCTGACTGTGACCACTGGTTGGTAAAATGATTTTTTCCTATATGTTTCGAAACAATTATATAATTGGCTGCTCTCCAACGAAAAAATCTTTCAATTGCATACAGCCGTATAAAAAAAACTATTACAATTCATATTATTCCTTAAATACATTTTTTGGAACATTTTCTTTGAATTTACTTTTCACCTTGTAGTTGTATATTGTATACATAGTTTTGTGGTGTTCACAAAAAATGTTTTGTAAGAGAAAAAGGTGTAATGTGAAATAAACTACTTCTGTAGACAAAAACCAAACTAATATTAACATCCCATTGGAAGTTGTAATGGGTTTGATTTTTTTTAGAAACAAGATGAAACTATGTTTGATGCACACTTAGCATTCATAGAAAACGAGGTGTGAAAAAATGTTATTTTAATTTTTACTTCCCACGTCTACTATGGTAGGGAAGTAATAGATTTAGTCCGAAAAAAATATTTCGAGATTTTAACAGATCTTCACGTTTTGAGACCCTAGCAATCGTTTAAGATCATTTTCTGACTGATGTCTGTATGCGTGTGTGTGTATGTGGTCAATTTTTCGTCTTTGATATCGTAAAAACGGAACAACATACGGCCATGCCGACTGTTCTATTGTGTTTATCAGCCTTTAACTTAGATCTGATTAGATTTTGAGTCAAATCGGTTCAGTGGATCCTGAGATATTAAAAAACGTTCTCAATGTCACGTATTAACATAAGTAAAAAAAATATAAATGAATTCTAGATGTTATACTATGAAAAAAATGCAAATATTTTTTTTCTCTAAAATGTATACTTAGTTTTCGAGAAAAAAATATTTTGCTAAAAAAAGAAAATTGTACGTAAATCAAGGTAACCATGATTTTTGCTATATTACTAGCCATCAGTAGATCACCAAACAAAAAAGAGGGTCATGCTTTTTTACAAAGAATAAAAAAAGAGTGTTTATTTTTTGCAAATATTTACTAGGTGGGAAGTATAGGACTGGTCATCGGTCCAATTTTTTTAATAGCAAACCGCCTTGTTACAGCAGAACAAAAATAGTGACATATATAGTTATTATATATATTATATCTTTTTGTTTGGAATCCGACAACGTGTTACATAATATATTTTTTGTTTGATAGTATCTACGATATATGATTACAATATGTATGACTATGTTGACTTCACATCAGGAGCACACGGTATTTACATTTCGTGCTCAACATGCACTGGCAGGTGATAATATTTGGTATATGCATAAATATGATAATGTTGCCGAGGTTAGCACTAATTGAAATGACCGCCGGAAGTTAGCGTCGTGCGTTAGGATTTGATTACCTGGTGATGATAGTGTTGCCATCTCGTCGATTGTGTTTTTTTTAAAGACCACCAACAGCTAAGGTTATTTGGGCCTAGCACCAATTCATATTTTCAATTCATTATTTTTTTTAATAATAAATTGAAAATCCAATTGACGGTTTTACCAGCTCTCGGGCTAGAACTGGGGACTTGTAATAGAGGAACCATAGCAACTCCATGTAAACAACAGCATTGCTACACTCTCGGTCATTCTCAAGACGCCGTCTCGTCGAGGAATGTTCATTCTCGTTGTAGTCGTATAATGTTTATAATATAATAATGACAATACATAATAATTTTTTATAATGCTTATGTATGCATTAGTATATGAAACACCCATTTGGTATGATGTATCATAATGCAGCAACATGGGAAAAATTCATTTTTCAAACCTATGTCACCGTAGGGATTCTAACCCTAAACTTTCCACTGTCGCGGCGGACTGAGTTAACAATTACTCGCACAGTGACACATTTTCGAACGATATATACTAATGCACACATAAGCATTATAGAAAATTCTGTATATTAAATATTAATATAGTCCGCGATGTCCTTAACTCGGGTTAAAACAATGTATAAATACATAATAATGTTTGCACGTTGCAAGTTTACGTTTTCTGTGAGCAAAACTTGCCAAAGTTCGGATCATGGAGGATAGAGAGAAAGGAGACTAATCTCCATGCACTTGCCGTTGTTAAAAAAGTGAGGAAAATAAGTGTTCCGAGGTGCTGAAGCTACAAAACCGCAAGTAGAATAGGTATAACCTGACGATTTGTATATTCCTTTTTTTGCAAAATAGAAATAAACTGAATAAAAAATAATCGATCAGGTCTATAATGATTTCGATGTGCCCAATTTAGTCGAGATTTCTCGAAGCTTGTTTCTTGGTCCGGCCAAATCTCGAATAATTTAATCTCAATCTCATTTCCGGAATTCGAAACAAGAAACAATATCAATCTTGTCTCGACGGCAACACCAGTTGATGACAATAAATATCAGAGCATTTATTTTGCACAACTCTTTTACAGTGTAGTACTCCAAAATTGATTGCTATAGAATGTCAAGCATTTGTGGACACAGTGTTATATATTTAGGTATCACTATCAGATGAGAGTAGCAGTACAGTGAATTCAATTTAAGTGTAGTCTATACAGGATATTTGTGGCCATAAGGCAAAACGAAGTATGTCAGATTTTTGGTAAAATAACATTTAATGATCATATCAACCAATTCGCCTAATAATAATTCAGTCTTCATTTTTTTAATGTTGCAACGAAAAGAAACGAAAGTGTCGATCAAATGCTTCGAAACACTATCAATACCATTGATACAGAAAATGGATTGCGCATTCACTATCTCATGAATGTGCTAAAAGTCCTATAGAAAAGCTGCGTACTTTGACATTTAGATCGTTGTGCCGCCTACCGACAAAGCTAGACAACACTGGAATTTGAAATTATATAATTGATAGAAGTTAATTATTAATTAGGTTTTTTTTTTGGAAAATTTTTTGCAGCCAAATTATTTATTTGAATGAGTTATATTTGTATTAAACGTTTCGCCTTTTTGGGCATCATCAGTAATATTATTTTATAGTGAACTTATGATTTATGAACATTATTAGAAACGATGTTGTTATTAGCGAGGATTTTAGACAACTGTTTCTCTTTTCAAAATGAAGGAAAATTATATAACTCATTCAAATAAATAATTTGGCTGCAAAAAATTTTCCAAAAAAAATAAAACCTTATAATATCCTCAGCCGTACTAAACTCACTACACATTATTAATTAGTTTATTAAATTAATAAGAACATACCAAGCGGGAGAAAAAAAAAATAATGAATTGAAAATATGAATTGGTGCTAGGCCCAAATAACCTTAGCTGTTGGTGGTCTTTAAAATACAATATAATACCAAGCGCGAGAAGTTTTATATAGACACAGGTTAATTCTTCTTTTCTTGAAGTCGGTTAAAAATATCCAAAATTCAACATGGGCGATGTTGCCTTGTCGCCGCAAATATATACAAACGCCATAGGAGAGGATAGTTTCCTTCTGTTCAGTTGGAGCCAATAGAATGTGACGCAGTCGACACAATAATATTAACTCACAGTAACAGTCGACAAGAACAAATCACATTCTAACTGAATATGGCGCATACATTGCGCTAGATAAATAAATAGGTTTCGAAGTAAATCGATTGCATAATGCATGTATGTAGTGGGTCACATGTAACCGTGTGTTTTCATTGTCTCTTCTAACACCACGAGTACATATTTGAGTGTTATGCGCCTAAGTCGCGTCAAAGTCTCGACCCAATTTCCTATAGCCGAAAAAAAATCAGCTATACATGCCATATGGTTCGCATAAACAGTGTTAAGGACCAACTCATACTTGCTACTTTTTGTCGTGCGATTTTGCGATTAAGTCGCTTTGATATCATCAGATGTAGATATACCAATAGCGCAATACCGCACACTCGTCGCGAAAATATATAGCTGGCGTGTTACGAGAAATTTCGAGTAGCCAAGTAATAGTCAGAACGCGATTTAGTATCCTAAATCGCGCGTCGCGTTTTCGATACAAAAAGTAGCATGTGTGCGATCAGCTGTTTAGTAAACAGCTTTTAAAATTTTTACAAAAAATGCAGTATCAAATCTAATAAAATAAATAGTTGTCAAAAACGATATTGTTAATTGTCGACATTTTTATATTCTATTTGTAAGAAATTACCAAGTTCCCTCAAACTGTGACTTGTGAATATAAAACAATTTCTTAAATGACCTTTCGAAGCAAAAAGGTGTACCTAAGAGATTCAGGATAAATAAACAAGTGTGTTATATACTAAATTTTATATGGGATCATGGTATGTTAAAAAAAATCGTACGTTATTTTAGTGCTTAGATATCATCTGTATAAAAAGTATGAAAATACTCAACTTCTACGAAGTGAACCAATTTGTTTATATAAAGTTTGTTAACATAAAGCCATCACCAGACAGCTGCAAAATAGAAGCTCACATATTTTATTTTGTTACAGGATTCAAATTTTTGACACTATATATCTTACTGACAATTTAGACTGCCACTTTGTGAAAGTTGTATTGTTTTTATAGTTCGCTATTTGTTTTATTTGAGAAACAAAATGCAAAAAAGGTGTGCTTCAGCTGCATGGCTATTAGCCCTATAACAAAATACGTAAATAAATAAAAGCAAAATCAACAATAGCAGAGATATTTTTTTTTTGGAAACACCAGTTGATTATCAAATTTCGACACGATCAATTACACCTAAACATGTTTGTTTATTAATTTCTATATTTGCTGTGTTTATTTCACCGATGATGACAAGTCCGCTCGGTCCCCATCTGTGGGGGCGTCGATTTGACTGAGTGCACCGTCACCCTGTCTCTATGCATTATTCCTCGTTAACAATAATAGACAAAGCGCCTAATGACGTCACCCCTGGAATAAACACTGACGTTTTAAAAAGTAATGTTAAAAATATTTCTATCCAAAAGAACAATTCATGACTAAATATTTATTTATATTAATTTTAATTTGAATATACTTTCTACTGAACTGAAATTACTAAAGTATAATCATTTCTACATATTTCTGATGGGTTATTGGTAATATTGACGCTCTATACATTTTTCTTTTTGTATTATGTAAACTATATAGCTATTCGATGATTTCACTAGTTAGGAATTTACCGTATTTTACCAATTCCACATGGAAAAACCACCTATAATAATGTAACAATATAAAAAATAAATTAGCTTGATTAAAACTGCAAAGAAAATTCGAGTATTTCTTCTTAAATCAAATAATAAATATATATATTTTTTAACTGTTGTCGAGCGTCTATACTACACAATCTATCTATCTGCATATTTCTGGCCAGTTTTTAAACGGTGTTTTATCGTGATTTTTGGTATCAGGGAATAAATAATACAGAATGTCGTGACAGGAAATAAAATTTTCATTTCACAGGTATGTTGTTGTGGAAGAGGACTTACCGGATATTGGGATTGGAATAACAGGTCATAATAATAGTTTATTGCATTAATCTGCAGCATTAGTGTTTGTTAAACAACCACAAATAATGCTACATATGTATATCTATAGCCGAAAACAAAACCGTTTATGTCGAATTTTTGGTATTTAGTTTTTATATATCTTCAGATAGATTTTTAGCTCTATTTTGTGTAACATTGTGAAAAAACGCTTATAAATTCTAAATTTAAACAGTAATTCAAAACGGATTATTGTCTTGTAGGTGTGTGGGTCACCCAGTGGTTATTAAAAGAGACAACCCTGACTAGCACAAGCTCCTAGGCAACTTCCTACCACACGAGTATTACAAACGTCCTGTCGAACGATATATTAATTCACCAATGTAGGTAGGTATACCATATTAACAAATTTGCAAAATTGTTTCATCTGGTAAGAATATGTTTCGTCTCCCGAGACATATTATGATTGACAGTGCAGTTTCTTTTTATTGCGGTACAAATAGAGACTCGACTCATTAAATTAACTGACCATTAATATTTTGACGTCAATAACGTCTAATGTCTCATACTGGGGTGACATTTTAGAAATATATTAGATGAAACGGAAATAGTCGGAATGGGTTGACAGATTAAACAAAACAGCGTGTATAATTAGGTTAGGTCTCAGACACAGTAAGCCATGGTGGTACCTACCAACGCAAAGCCCAGATTTGAATCCCGAAGGCTTTAAATATTTATTTTTGAAGCTATGCTTCTATAGACACGTTAGACGATTATCTTTTTGAAAATTGATATTTAAGTTTTTTATAGGACACAAAAAAATAAAATGGCGTCAGATTTTAAAATGGCGTCCATATGTACTTTTTTAAAAATTATCCGATCTTTTTGAAAATTGATATTTAAGAGTTTTATAGGACACAAAAAAATAAAATGGCGTCAGATTTCAAAATGGCGACCATATGTACTTTTTTAAAAATTATCCGATCTTTTTGAAAATTGATATTTAAGAGTTTTATAGGACACAAAAAAATAAAATTACGTCAGATTTCAAAATGGCGGTCAAATAATAGATTTTCAATTGTATTGTCTATAGCTTTGATAAATTCGGTTTTATATACAATGCGTAAAAAGCATAGCTTCTGTTACACCTCTTGACTTTTTTTTTAATAATGAAAATATGTAGGTATTGTATAACAATTTAAAATATAAAAAAATAAAATTACAATTATTTTATTTATTACAAGGGTTTTCCAATAGGGGTGCTAAAACTTTGACAGTGTATCGCGGCCATGCCTTTGTGAAGCTATAGCTGTAAAATTTGGAGGTTATAGTAATTACTGTTGGGCAAATCATCATGGAAAATTAGTGTTGAGTAACGCGTGCAAATCATTACAATTCCTGACACGTTAACCTGGGACGCACACGTCACTGAATCTAGTAAAAAATTGAACAATACTTGTTATTTACTATAGCAATTTCGTACAATGCTTAATAATCTTGACATTCTCAAAACTATTTATTATTCTAACTTTCAATCAGTCTGCTCTTATGGCGTAATTTTTGGGGGAAATTCTTCTTCTCTATAGAGACTTTTTGTCATCCTAAAGAGAGCTGTTAGAATAATAACAAACTCCAACCCAATTTCATCTTGTAAAGAGCTCTTCAAGCCTTTGAAAATTCTAACTTTACCTGGTCTGTACATGTATGAATGTATCTGTTTTGTCTTCAAGAATAAAGCATTATTCTCCAGTAATAGTGATTTTCATACCTGTAATACGAGATTCAGGTCTTTATTAAGAGTTCCTCAGCACAGGCTAACTTTGTTTCAAAGTGGTGTGTATTACAACTGTGTTTGTTTTTATAATAAGCTGCCAATCTCTATAAAAAACATTAAAACTTTTAAATAACTTCAAGCGATCTGTTAAATCTTTTTTGATACAGAAATCTTTTTATTCGATAAATGAGTATCTGTCGCAATGATAATGACTATGAATGTTTCAAATTTGTATTATATTATATGCATTTTATTAATTCTTTTAATATCGCTTAATTTAATTTAATTTTCTATTGTAACTTTGCAATTACTAATTGATGACGCACCCTCCTGTTTCGTACAGTGTTCTTTTGGGGCAAAATATTATTATTATTATTAAACTTTACTATCAAAATGAGTGCTCAGTTCGAGCTACGTTTCGTGCGCTACGTGATTTTTACGGTGCACACAATCGTCGTGTTGAGTCGACTATTCGTCGTTTGGACAAATTCGAATCAACTGGTTCAGTAAACAATCAATCAACACCCGTACGTCGTCGAAACGTGAGGTCTGCAGAAAACTTTGCTGCAGTGAACGAGAGTGTGCAGGATAACCCGAGGCAGTCAATTTCTCGTCGCGCCCAAGAACTTGGCTTTTCGCAGCCCTTAACTTGGCGAATTTTGCGTCGAGACTTGGGCCTACACCCGTTCAAAATTCAATTGACACGCAACAATGGATCTTCTGCACGATAAATTCGACGGCATGGTTATCTCGCGTTTCGGCGACGTCAACTGGCCACCGAGATCGTGCGATTTAACGCCATCAGACTTACGTTAAATCACGGGTCTATACGAATAAGTCGCTGACTATGGGTGCCTTAAAAGTCAACATAACCAATGCCATCAATGATATCGAGCCCGATTTATGCAGTCGAGTCATCGAAAATTGGACCTCTCGGATACGCGCCGCCCAGCGAAGCCGCGGCGGCCATTTGGCCGATATCATTTTCCAAACATAATGTAATCGAATATTCTTTCATAAAAAAAAATTAATGATATCTTATACACAACTTTTTTTATTTAAATTTAAAGTTCCAGCGCCCTTAATGGAAAACCCTTATTTTACGAACATTTGATTTTATAAAAGAAATAAAACTGGATGTATTTCTTTCTATGACAACGAATACAATTATTATTTGTGTTTAAGGATATTCGCCTCATCTGTCTGTACTCGCGATACAGACATACCCATTTTTTACCTAAAATTCGACATGCGTAGTTTGTCTTGAAGCCACAGATATATAATTGCACGTAGCATACTGCAGGGCATTGGTACAGTTGGCACCTATGTATTTATTAATATTGGTACAACTGTTTCTGGTCGATGCACAGCGTAACTTTCACTGATCTCTATCACAGTACATGGATAGTGAATAGGCTCTTTATAAGAAGCTTCTGTTTCAAATCGTCACACCAGTGATCGCCAAACCGTCGATCGATAGTTATACCGGGAACTCACATAAAAATTAAGAATCTGTCCATGTTATAATCCATATAGTCACCATATATAATGTTTAAAATCAGGTAGTGCTCACCAGATAATTTAAGTTTCAAAATTAACTCCCATATTTATTGAGTTTGTCGACTATCGCAATAGACTTAATATCATTAAACAACTGACAAACTGTCAATGGCGAATGACTAAAACAATTTAGTGTTATCAACTTAAATTTAAACATTGTAGGTATTATACATTGTTTAACACGATTTAAAGGCGTCGTGACTAAATACAAATAAATGAATGCATTACGTATGCATTAGTATAAGAAACACCCATTTGACAATGACGTAACATAATGCCGTAGTCAGTAAAAATTCATTTTTCAAACCTGCGTCACCATAGGGATTCTAACCCTATCATATATCAAGGCAAATTAAATTTGCCTTGATATATGATAGAGATTTCTATATTTCCTTGGTTATATTGATAAATGGATCTTTCATCTATGATTCACCCGTTTGTGATTAGCTCTCGCATGTGAGATGATACGGTAATATAGCACCCGTGTTAAAATATCGACTCTCGCATGTGGTGGTTTTTCAGTGACAGAATGCTTTAAAGGGAAGGAGTTGGTTGTTTGAAAATGTGTCACTGTGTGAGTAATTGTTAACTCAGTCCGCCGCGATAATGGAAAGTTTGGGGTTAGAATCCCTACGGTGACTCAGGTTTGAAAAATGAATTTTTCCTGACTACAGCATGAACATTATGTTACCTCATTGTCAAATGGGTGTTTCATATACTAATGCATACGTAATAATGCATTCATTTAATTGTATTATAATATTTAATTTATATTATGTGATGTAGACACATTATGTTTCATTTAATTTTATTTCTGATTTATTTATTTTTATTTACGATGTACTTATGAATCCATTGCCGACATTCTGGAGTATTCTATACTCCTTTTGTCTACTTTGCCCTGGTGCACATGACTAACAAGCCTATCCACTACCCACTATGTGTTCATATCGGCTCGGTGGTAACATTTCATTTACTAGGTAAATGTAATGTTATAAATTGCCTCTAAATCTGAACATAAAATAGGTGCGTATTACACCAAAGGCAATATTCTCACCTACTTAAATTTCAACGTGTCGTCAGGGGAAATTTTGATGAGGCAAGTAGCTAAGGTTATTTAAACGGATAATGCTAAGGTTATTCAGACAGATAATTCTATCAACTTGACCCATCTAAACCGTAACAGCATAAGGCTTTCTTTGCTTAAATAAAAAAAATGAATTGCACTAAAGCAAAGTAACTTGTTTTGAAAACAAAAACTCCTTTTAAAAAATTTTAGTTAAGCAATTGTAATATTTTGTAAAGAAACGAATAATTTAAATAGCAGAATCTTATCTTTGAACGTACCTGGATGCGAACTCGTTATTTTAACATCACCTAGGGAGTTTATTGCTCACTTTTGAAACTAAAATAAATGATGCAGTCGGTTTATATGGGTGCATATTATGAAGTTAGCAACAGATATTCCAGGGGTTAATATAATAATATACTGCTAAAGTCTTCATTGTTTGCTTGAATTCTGCAAGAGATATTAAATTTCACTCAAATTAATTTTTAATACCAATTCACTAATCGATAAGTTATGCCAAATCGTCCCCTTCTCAAAAAGAAGAATAGTTTGATAACATAGATTGATTATTATTATATAGCTAACAAAATATTCGCAGCATCCAAATAGGCAAATTTTAGATTATAAAAGAAAAAAAATATTTTTTTACTGCTGAGTGTCGTGTCTTGACCTCGAAGCTTCAAGTATGCTGATGGAAGAGTTACCAATTGCATATATCAATATGAATACACCATTTCCACAACATGCAAACGCATTTTTTTATTTTAATCACGACATCCCTGCTAGTATTATATAAGGTTTGCGGTGAAAGAATAATTACTGAATTATTGGGAAAATAAAGGAAAATAACGTAAATACATCCGATTGCCGCAGTTGCCGGACGAATTACCGAAGCCGGAGTAACGTAAAAGTCAGATTATAGAGTAGATCTGGATTACTGGCAGGACCGGACGACTGTCGGATTAGGGTGATTCTACTATGTTTAAAATTTTGCTTGAATAGCCGTTTACAGGAGGCATTTTGCTTGAAAAATGATCAATTGTGTTTGGAGGGCTATTATCTGCCAAAATCATCTAGTGATATCCTTGAAACGATAAAACACGGTTGTGCGATTAAAGGGCGGAAACGAAAAGATATTTCAAATTAATTTTTGAAATCACAAATATGCTCGTTCACAAACGTGTGAGTGAAGCAGTGAGTGAATAATAATCAGCTATAAGTGTGATAGAGATAAGAACAATAATTAAATGCAGAGAGAGCACGATATTCATGCACTTCTTGGATTTATGTATAGTTTAGCTCTATTGTTATACTCCGTGGTTTTAGTTCAGTTTGAATATTTATAAGATACGTGCGGTTGCACTGCTTCAGCGAATGATCGTTTTATTTAAAGAAAATTTATTATTTAACGCCAAGCTGCGCCGTTACGTATAATAAGAAAATAACGCTAGTGTTTCAGTTTTTTTTTAGCTCCTTCTGCAAGAAGTGCAATATTTGCATCCATATTAATTATCTAATTTTAAACTCTTTCAGCCCCAAATTTTCAGAGGGTTGCAACTCCGTAATAAAGCGTTTTCGGACCCCTGTCCATAAGAACTTTGTGAATAACGTCCAATATGTCTCATAGAGTGTGGCATTTGGGAAATATTCGGAAACATTAGATGATACGCGGGAATAGAAGAAAGTAGTTGTCATGTAAAAGAAAACATAATCTAACCTAATCTATGTAAGGTCTATGTTGAGATAAGCCAGGTGGCTGTGTGGTAAAGTACTAGTCTATCGACAGGTACAAACGCTAAGCCCTGGTTCGAATCCCAAAGGCTTTTAATATTTTTATTTTTTTTTATAATGAAAATACGATGAAAATATGACGTAGGTATTGGATAACAATTTAGAATATACAAAAATAAAATTACAATTATTTTATAAATTAGGTGTATTTTACGAACAATTATTGATTTTAGGTATAAGATAAATAAAAGTGGATGTATTAATACAATTATTTTTATTTAACGGTATTCACGTATCTGTCTGTACCCACGATACAGACGTACCCATTATTTCTTTCTTAAAATCAACTAAGCAATCACGTTCTGAAGTTCGTCGGTGTCATTTTTAAACACCCTGTACCTACGTAGGTATATCTATGTAAATAATATGATCATATACCTAATATATGTCCTTTTTTTATATGCCTATGTATGGACATATTATTTTTTCCCGGGATGTTCCATAATTGGAACTGAAAGTATGGTCGAAAAATCATATTCGAGATAAGATCAGATTCTGAATGAAGTAATTTTAATAGATTAGACGTTTGTGATGTGTGTGTGATCGACAGTGCTTTGTCTTTTAACCTGACCGAAAATTAAAATAAGCCTTTTTGAAATACGACTTAAAGAATTTGTACAAAGAATAAACGTTTTTATGCAGTTATACAACAGAGAATTTAAAAATCTATCTAAAAATATAGTATAAAATGAAGTCGCTTTCCGCGTCTGTCTGTCTGTATAACCGCTAACTCCTCCTAAACCACTCAACGGATTTTGATGCGGTTTTCACCATCAGTTAGATAATTTTTCACTTAAGGTTTATATATAGCGAACGAGTGTAGCGAGTGGGTAATATAATTCCTAGACCACTAAACGGTTTTTTTTGCGGTTTTCAACATCAGTTAGATAATTTTTCACGGAAGGTTTATATATATATAGCGAACGAGCGAAGCGAGTGTTTAATGTAATTCCTAAACCACGCAACGGATTTTGATGCGGTTTTCAACATCAGTTAGATAATTTTTCACGGAAGGTTTATATATATAGCGAACGAGCGAAGCGAGTGAGTACTAGTGTATTGCACCCGGGCTTTCTTAGCATCCGGGCGAAACCGGACAGGACCGCTAGTATTGTATAAAACAAATAGCCAAAAATTCGTGCGATTTTTCCTCGTGACAACATACTATAACCTGTGTTGAAAGAGTATTATTCTAAAAAGAGAAGAATGAATAAAATATCGGTATATCGTGTATCCCAACGATTCAAGAAATGGCAATTATAAGTATTCTTCTTGGTAAACAAGTAAGTATAGATATAGCTGACGTAGTGGAGACATGTGACAGGTGAGCAGTGTGGGTGTACCCTACCTGAGATATTAGCAAGGAATCGGTCACGGATTGTAGACGCATAGGAGCGTCGCGACGATGTGGCGTCTGAATTATGGAGTGCGTTGCATGGGAGGCAGGAGAAGTCTCCCGGGCAACGCAAGCGTAGCTCCATTTCCCCATCTCTCTCTTCGCGGAGTATCGTTGTTTTGCAGAATGCCGCCGGAACGGGACGAATTTCGCTTGCTATACAAGAATATACAACTCGTCTGTTTTCGAAACTTGTTTTCGTGTTTAGAGATTTGTGTTCAGCGAAATTAGTTAAATTTAAACTATGATCAATGCATAATTAAACTTCCGTGTTGCAGATATCAAGGGGCTTATGTTGCACTTCATTTGAAAGATATTATAATTATCCACACACTCGTTTTTTAGTTATGAGTAGATTTAAAACAGGATAAAACGCAAATGAGTCGAACAATGAAAAAAATTTGAAAAAAAATTATATCCACGCCCGTCACAATTACAAAACAAGCTTCTGTTTTTTCAATTTATTTTAAACAAGTACATTATTTAAATTTGAAATACTTTTCAAATCAGGTGCAACATGACCCTTCCCCCCTTTCAATGTAAAAATTTATCTTCAACAGATAGTTCATATGTGATAAGCTTTTACCTCGATTTTATCCGAACTCTTTAAATTTTTGAAATCAATCCTTTCAAATTTAAAGGGGGGGGGGCACTTAAGGCGCGCACTATATATTACTTATTTAGTCATGTTCTATACCAAGTGCCAAGTGAAGATCCAATCTAAATTTTATATTATTTGTCTTTTATTAGTAAAATTTCATTTACCAAAAAATGCGAAAGTCCAGTGTGAATTACTTATATTTTTAAAATGTTATATCTTACTAGCCGCTACCCGTGGCTTCGCCCACGTATATTTTGATTTATGATTTATTATCCCCCCCCCACGCGAGAAATTCTCTCCCTGCGAAGCGAAGTCGGGCTGGTGGTATTTATAATATTAGTAAAATTCAAAAGAATTTCAGAGTTACGTTTTGTTACTATCCCAAAGGAATTACCCCCCTCCGCGAGAAATTCTCTCCCTGCGAAGCGAAGTCGGGCTGGTGGTATTTATAATATTAGTAAAATTCAAAAGAATTTCAGAGTTACGTTTTGTTACTATCCCAAAGGAATTACCCCCCTCCGCGAGAAATTTATCAAAATAAAATATAGCCTATATCACTCAGGTAATGTAGCTTTCTTTTAGTGAAAGAATTTTTAATTTTTAGAATCGGTTCAGTAGTTCTAGAGATAAAAATTTATGATTTATTACCCCCCGCGAGAATCTCTCCCACTGCGAACTGAAGTCGGGCTGGTGTTAGTAGGATTCCGCCGATACGCTAAAATGCAAAAGAATTTCACATTTTGTTATTAGTAGAGAACCAATAAAAA
This sequence comes from Mongoloraphidia duomilia, assembly GCA_039654895.1. Lineage (NCBI taxonomy): Eukaryota > Metazoa > Arthropoda > Insecta > Raphidioptera > Raphidiidae > Mongoloraphidia > Mongoloraphidia duomilia. Next base: position 28,621,635 of record CM077522.1, read on the forward strand.
TTTAATTAATTAAATAATTCAAAAATTTATTTAAAAAGTTGAATAAAACATAGCCTATATCACTTCTGGAATCACAAGGAACATTTAAAAAAAATCATCAAAATCTGTCAAATAGATTTTAAGTTCAACCATGCCAAACATACATACATGCAAAGAATTTTATATATTAGTATAGATATGGGTTCAAATATATTTTTTTAATTAAATGCAACATAATATGAGTTAATTGTGGACATAATACAATAATTATTAAGTCAACTGTTAACCAATCCACAAGCATATACTTTTCTTAACGTAATCAGTCGGCAACCTGCCATCGTGATGTTGAACGTCAAACAAATTTTAAGATATACAAGGAAAAAATCAGAAACCACTGTCGGGACATGAACCCAAAATTCCCGACTGATTACGTTAATAAAAGTATATGCTTGTGGATTGGTTAACAGTTGACTTAATAATAATTATATTTTTTTAGTTTCACTAAAAAAAAAACTCGGGTCGCAGTGCCAAACCCTGCCGACAATATAGTGTATTTGCTAATACAGGCCTTGTGGCTTTAATACGTGAATTTAGGTTTGTTTTTGGACAAAATAAAAAATTTAACCCCTTAATACATCCCTGAAAATAATATTTTTTTTCTTAATTTCAATATTATTATCAATGCAATCTCTGTACCAAATTAAATACATCCTTCAGTAAGTAAATCACTATCCGCGAACTAGTGTTTTCATAAAATTTGTAAGTCCGGTTCTGTCGGGCCGATTTTATTAAAATTTTAGCAGCACATTTTAATCTTTACTAAAGAGTTAAATTTCAATTTTGAAACGATTCTGACCAATTTTTCGGTATTTTTGGGCCCAAAAACTTTTTGGAATCCCTAAATACAACCCTGAAAATGGTCCGATCGGGCCCATTTTAAATAGGCTTCTTGCGGTAATGGGTTCCAATGTGTGTACCAAATTTCGTTTCAATCGGTTAAGTCTGTCGAGAGTTATCGTGTACACACATATATATATAAATATATATATAAATATATATATATATATATATATATATATATATATATATATACATACATATATACATAAACATTTTCAAAAATGGTGGCAAACTGTTCAGGAGGGTATGAAACGTCGAGAAATTTTGGTCCGACCCCTAGGTCCCACCATCCGACCGACGCCAATAGTGTATGTGCCATATTATGGCAAATACACTAAAAAGAAAAAGAAATAGTCTAAATCAGAGACCAATCGGCCTTCAGCTCTGGTTTATCCTTATCAGTCGTAATATACCTAAGTATTTTATGTGAACGAATGGTACACGTGTGGTTGATAGTATACGCCCCCATATGTATGTGTATGTGTGTGGACGCTGCCCCAGGACGCCGCTCGCACAGTCTGTCTACCGGACACGTCGTGCGCGTACGATACGCGCACACACATACACATCGTGCCGACACGACACCGTCCTCCACGTTGCGACACGTCATGCTATCTGGTCTCAGGGACTTTAGTTGTTCAGAATCTACATTATTCTTATGTATTTGCATATAATAATAGTCTTGATTATATCTTTCATTCTCGAATGTTGAGTGCATGATACTCAGAGTATAAGAAAGATTACGTGTGTCCTGGTCACACTCCGTATAAGTGAAACTTAATAATAAATTAACATACTTTAAAAATATCTGCAAACGTTTTAATAGATTGTATTTATCCATTTTCCCCCTACACTTTCTATACAATATTCGAGATTAGTGTTAAAAAATAACATTTTTTTAATTTTTTTTAACACATATTTGAAATGTAGGGGTACATTTCGTGCCTCTAATCGGCTGCTTAAAATAATATATATATCGCACGCGTACAATAATACAATACTTTATGTGATACGACAGTATAGGTAGCGTGCGTTGCTAAATAAATATTTGATCAAGGCCAATATTTTTAGTATATGTAGTGATGTCAGTGAATTTAAGGTGTTTGACATTAATTCAATAAAGCTCTAAAGTTGAAAATGTTGTGTGTTACAAAAAATAGTGTATTATACAACTCGTACAATTATACTTAATTGTACTATAGTTTATAAACTACTATTTTACAGTAGTACCGACATATTATACATTTCGAAATGTGTATTTTCACATATTTAAATAGATAAATAAGGGCCCTAATAAACTGCAGAAACTGTTTTTGAATATAATCAACCGTTTTCAAAATACACGCGGATTTAATAAACGAACGTCCGCTTATTGTGGACTTTTCAGGCGTGTAAGTATTATACGAACGAACCGAGCGTACCAATTGACAGTTTGTGTCTTGTGATGGCACAGCTGAACATTGCTCGCTTCAGTTTAAGCAGATCTGCTCAGCCGTGCCATCACAAGACCCAAACTTCCAATTGGTACGCTCGGTCCGTTCGTATAATACTTACACGTCTCGAAAAGTCCACAATAAGCGGACGTTCGTTTATTAAAACTGCATGTATTTTGAAAACGGTTGATTATATTCAAAAACAAAAAGAATAGTGTTTTAAGCTTACGCGTGACATTTTCGTGACAGTAAATTCTGCGTGATAAATACAGTACAACCTCTCAAGTTGAATTATTTTATTTAAAAAATAGTATTTTGCTTTTGATTTACAAACGAAGTCATTATCATACTTAAAACTATCAAAAAGGTTCAAATAGAAGTTGAGAAGAAACTTTGTTAAAAATTTGAGTCCTTTGAAAATAATATATCTCTTGTATTAATGTTTATATTTGCTTGGTAAAAATAGAACATGTAAAAAATTGCATTGGTGTAGTCTCCTTCAGCGAATTTTAATTTTTTTTTTAATGTATTGAAATGCAGGCAAATTATTATCCAGTGTCTAAATGTTACAATGTTTCAAAGCCTTAGAAGGTAATAGCAGAGCCTGTTTTTGCTAGCGGATTAACTAGTTCAATGCCTCCAATTCTTTTGTGATTCAGAGTCCAAATAATCTCAATTTTTTATTTTAAATTTTTCCATAGTGTTGAAAGTAAAAACAAAATAAAATATAGTTACTTCTTACCACAACAGTTTTATTGATGGATGTACATTTCGAAAGCTAAGCTTCCATCTTCAGCGAACACTAATGTTAATGTCGGATTTACTAGTATCAAAAATTGCGAAAATATCGTCAACATACCTAAACCAAACGCGGGGAAAATAGTTAAAATCTTCCTTGATTTCTGAATTAGAAATCAAGGAAGATTTTAACTATTTTCCCCGCGTTTGGTTTAGGTATGTTGACGATATTTTCGCAATTTTTGATACTAGTAAATCCGACATTAACATTTTCTTGAATAATCTAAATAGTCGTTACCCATCAATCAAATTTACTCACGAAATTGAAACTCATGATAGAATACCTTTCTTAGACCTTATGATCCACAAAAAAGGTGACACAATTGAATTTGACATCTATCGAAAACCGACGAATAACAATAGATATATTATGAACCATTCGAATCATCCTTTAAAACACAAACAAGCGGCATTCCATTGTATGATACATCGCCTATTAACTATCCCTCTCAATGAACAAAGATTTAATAACGAACTATGTAATATAATAAAGATAGCGAAATTGAACGGTTATTCTGAAGAAATGGTTACTCATATTTTAAAAAAGAAAAAAGCTAAATTAAATTTTACAAACTCTACGACGTTAACATCAGATAAACCCCCATCAAAATACTTCGGTCTAACTTATGATCCCATTCTTACAAATGGCCTAGATAAAATATTTAAAAGCGTTAATTTAACTAAAGCATATAAAAACAACAATAGTTTGAGCAAATTTTTAGGAAATCCCAAAGATATTACACCCACTCTAGAAAAATCAGGTATTTACAAAATTAATTGCGGTACATGTGACAAATTTTATATAGGACAAACCCGACGCCAAATTACTACTAGGTGGAAAGAGCATTTTTCACATATCAAATTTAATAGACCGGACAAATCAAGCGTCGCGAACCATATTTTAGATACTAACCATGACATAAGCATAAATAATGTAAGTTTGGTAAAGGCGGTAAGTACGACCCATCATTTAGATAGCTTTGAAAGCATATACATTGCTAAGTGCGATGGTACCAAACTTTTGAATTCGGATAATGGCCCTATACCTTATTCTGCTTTATTTGATCTTTTAGACCATAAGTGATGTTCTAGATAATTCGTTTTGTTCTTCTGTGTTCTAGGTCAATTTGTTTCAGGTCAATGGCTGCGTCGGTTTGGACTGTCGGATCGTTCTATCCTCCTGTGATACTTTAAGTCTATAGTTATGTTTTCTATTTGTTATTTATTTATTTTATTACCTGTAATATTAGTATATAAATACCCGTTTTGTATTATTTCATTCATGTATAGTGTTCGCTGAAGATGGAAGCTTAGCTTTCGAAATGTACATCCATCAATAAAACTGTTGTGGTAAGAAGTAACTATATTTTATTTTGTTTTTATTCCAACCACAGTGCTCATATATATTTTTATTTTTAGTGTTGAAAGTAAATAAGTTTTACAAACTTTTTTGCGAAACTTTTAGGAAGCATTCTTGGTTTAGTTGGAATTGAAATAATGATTTATATAAGTATTATAGTAGTTTCTTTCTATGTGGCCACTCTATAAAGGACCGTCTTATTTAATTGCTTACTGAACTTTCTCTCACAAAAAACATTAAATAGGTAAACTTTATTTATGGCACCCACAACCAAAAACAAATCAACCTCACTTCTCTAAATTACTCGCATCCTCAGAAAGCGTGCATGATTCTTGTAGGTTCATTCTAGACTTGGGTAGCTCCGGACATAGCTCCGGGAACCATGTCCTCTCTCGGAGACCTTTCCTATCTTTCCATAGAACGCAAATTAGCATATCCAATATCCATACTCTATATTTATTGTAGTCCGATTTCATTATACTGACAAGCACAACGGCCTGTAGTCGTTCGCACCCGAATGGAAGTGCATAATATGTACTATATCGGGTGCATGACAAGTTCGGGTAGGCTCGGCGTTTTAGACTCTATGTCTATGGAGTATATTGCACCCATAATATCATTTTTTGTGCCAACGATGTCTGTTATAGACCTATAACTTCTAAACTAAATAAATAAGGACTTGAAATTTACACATTAAATATGTATTATCGTGACCCAAAGACGGAGAGAATAACAAAAGATTAAAAAGGTTTATTTAAAGGGGGCGCTCATACATGCAAACGGGGGTCAAAACATTTTTTTTATTGTACCTATAATTCTTGTGGGATATCGTTGAAAAGGGCCTTTTCAGTAGATTATGAACTTGTATTTAGTTTTACTTATTTTATCAAAATTGTAGGTTTTATGAGACCGTCAAAGTTGCAATTTTTAGACCTATTTTGTTACCAGGTCTATCTTAACAACGCCATTACCTATAAAGCTGTAATTCACGTCAAGTATCACTCATATCCTGTAGTTAATCAACAAATTCTAAAAACAATAAAAAAGCGCCCATAACGGGGGGGTAAACATTTTTTTGTACCTATTCTTGTGGGGTATCGTTGAAAAGGGCCTTTTGAGTAGATTCTGAATGTGTTTTTATTTTATTTATTTTATCAAAATTGTAGGTTTTAGCAAACGGGGGGCAAAAAAACATTTTTTGTACCTATATATTGTGGGGTATCGTTGAAAAGGGCCTTTTGAGTAGATTATGATTGTTTTAATTTTATTTATTTTATCAAAATTGTAGGTTTAGGATAACTTACATAGTATAGATACGGAACCCTACTCTTGGCGTGACACGTACTTGGCCGTTTATTTTCTTTTTTGTGGTTATACCTATGTTGAGAGTTCAATAAATAAATATTATTCAACTGAAAAAAACACGAACACAGTCTCTTTGTCAGGTACTGTTTCGCGAAGAAAATTATTGCACTAATTAATGTGATTATACTAGGCGTTTGATTAACCGTAGATACGCCCCTGGGCATTAATACATAGTGAAGGGTTAAGAGAGCAAAGTGCAGCACACTGAAGTTCAAGCAAGGAGGAACAGATAAACACACTTAGATAAAGCGATAAACAGAGCTATACCGTTCCCTCTACGTGTATCCTTGTATCACTTTCTCGATTTGAACTGATATAACACATTGAACGTTACGAACTTATCTTTGTTTTGGACAGACATATTGCTTGTTTGAAATAACATAGGACCGATTGCACAAACTTGCGGTAATCTTGTCAGTATAATATTTGAGTGCGTTAACAAATAGCTTCAGGGCAGATATCACTCCTTGAGACTCCTCAATACAAAGATTACATCGTTTTAAGGTGCTTACTGAGTCTATAACTCTATACACAGTAATGTAACATCGTCCGTTATAGCGTAGCATCGTAACATCCGTAACATCGCTGATCGCAGCGTCCCATCGGTTGTCGGTCTTTCGAAAATGCATCAAAGAAATGTTACGCGCCTACGTTTATAATTTTAAAGCAGCTGTTAATTGAGAATAAATGTATCTTTTTTTTAAATAAGTATTTAAAAGGTTTGAAATATTGAAAATCCATCATAAATGAATATTAATTTTAAGATCCTTTCTGAAGTGCTTGCCAAGCACTTCAGAAAGGATCTTAAAATTGCTTGGTACACTTCATGTCTTCGGGTATTATCTATGTAAAATGGTAACGGCCGACCTTTATAATTTCTATTCTCTCATTTGTTGTGTTTTGTATAATATCTAGATGGAACAATTTTTTTCCAAAATTTTCAGTCGTTTGTCTGTTTGTACCGGCATCACTGGAAAACGGCTGGACCGATTTTGTTACAGTATCAGTTGGTGCCAAACTTAAAGTATATGACATTTGTTAAGGTTCTTATAAGAGTCGACATTTACGCGAGCCGCCAGCGAAGTCGCGGGTAAAGGCTAGTTATATAATATAAGGCTTACGCTGATCAAAAGTACATAAATATTCAGATCTGTATCATTTTCTTTATGGGATCGTGCAAAGAGTACAAAAGATGAAACAGCATTCATACGATCACATGTTGTCGCACAGTGGGGCATATAGATGTGAACAAGAAGTCCCAGAAAAGCGTCAAAGATTACCCCGTATTTAAAGAGAAATGTTTGGAGCATAAAGATTAAGATTTTAGGCATTTTAGATTTTAGTTCTCTTAATTTCTGGAACTGTCAGCTCCAGATTTTTTTCTCTGGAACTATATAAAAAGTAGGGTGTGCGTGTGTCAATGAGCCCAGAAATCCAGAAGGCTGAAAACGAATAAATGCTATTCCACGGCACGTCCTTCAAGCTGTTATGCAAAATTTTGTCAACAGTTTAGACTTTAGAAGAATGTAGTGCCTAGGATGGCGGTCATTAATTGCGCGACGCCGTATTCAGAACTCAAAACTATTCATTATTCTAACTTTCAATCAGTCTGCTCTTATGGCATAATTTTTTGGGGAAATTCTTCTTCTCTAGAGACTTTTTGTCATCCAAAAGAGAGCTGTTAGAATAATAACAAACTCCAACCCAAATTCATCTTGTAAAGAGCTCTTCAAGTCTTTGAAAATTCTAACTTTACCTAGTCTGTACATTTATGAATGTATCTGTTTTGTCTTCAACAATAAAGAATTATTCTCCAGTAATAGTGATTTTCATACCTGTAATACGACTTACGAGGTTCAGGTCTTAATTAAGAGTTCCTCAACACAGGCTAACTTTGTTTCAAAGTGGTGTGTATTACAACTGTGTTTGTTTTTATAATAAGCTGCCAATCTCTATAAAAAATATTAAAACTTTAAATAACTTCAAGCGATCTGTTAAATCTTTTTTGATACAGGAATCTTTTTATTCGATAAATGAGTATCTGTCGCAATGATAATGACTATGAATATTTAAATTTGTATTATATTATATGCATTTTTGCATTTTATTAATTCTTTTAATACCGCTTAATTTAATTTAATTTTCTATTGTAACTTTGTAATTACTTATTGATGACGCACCCTCCTGTTTTGTACAGTGTTTTTTTGGGGCAAAAATATATTATTATTATTATTATTATTATTATTATTATTATTATTATTATTATTATTATTATTATAAAAACTCCCATCCTCCTAGTTTAAAAATAGGTACGTATTCATTTGTTTTATTGTGTTAATCGAGTTTTATAAGCAGTTTAAAATGGGTAGTACATTATTCCGGATCCTAATGTATTTATACTTTTAAAATAATTAATGTTTAAGTCCATTGTAATTTAATATAAGTAATTTATACAAAATATTTTCATGTACACGGTTGACACGTGAATTTGATTATCGGTTTATAATTTATTTTAAATTAATAATTAATTTTGCAATCGGTTGTTTGATTTGTAATAAATACTGTCATCGTTTATAGTTATGTGGAAGTGGTTGAAACAACTATGCCAACCGTATGTTACAATTTAATATTTTTGACATTGACTAATATGTAGAACGTCCAATTTTGAGCCCTGAGGAAGTCAGCAATGTTGACGAAACGTTGGCGATAAATAAAAAAGTTTTACATAAAATTATTTTTCCATCTTTCCCAATAAAATACTTATATTTTAAAATAATTTTGACCAACTTTTCAGCTCATTCTCCCCACTGTGTATGGTAAGGGTTACCTAAGGATGAACATATATATTTACTACGTTTACTATAGGATTTGTCGTATAATCGTACAAATGTATCGTCTCAGGGGATTTCATCTTTGATGACAATTAAACGAAGATGGAGAGATAGAAACGGTCTCTCCTGTCGTGAAATGGCGACAAGCCTTGGTCGGTTCAGATTTCAGATTACGCCTTGCCTTGCCACGTATACATATCAAAACACATGTAAACAAGAGTGACTATAAGGATTGACAATGGGTCCCGCTTTCAGTTAATTTCTTCGTACGTTGTGTTATCCACATAAATAATAAATAACAAAGATTTAAAGATTGAAAAAATAAACACTGAACTACTTCTGTAATTTGTAACAAATAAGCTTTCTCTTTCATTCTCGGTTGTGAAGTGTAATATAGATAAATCAATATTTTTTATTTCCAATATTTTTGTACATTAAACATATGAAGCTTGATTTCTGGTACGACATTGAAAGTAAAATTTTAACATGTAATTTCATTGCTAAAATTACTCTAAAAGTAGATTTACCGTTGAAACTTGAAAGTCGTACCAGAATCTGAGCATTAAACCTATTTAATAAAAATGTCTAAGAATTGATTCGTACTCTATTTTGGACAACCTAAGGAATGTTCAATGTTTTCTTTATATGAAAAGTTTGTTAATGGTTTGTCAACCATCATTTTGTATGTTTTAATTTAATTAATTGGTAACCCAAAATTTGTTAAGTAACTTCTGACTGTCACGATCGATCTATAGTATTTTGATAGTCGTTGGTTTATCTTTTAGATTTATTAATTTGTATGCATGTTACTTTTTATGTTATATTATTTTTTAATGTTTAAAATCTGTTCTATTAATGGATTATCTATGGTACTTGTCCACTGTACAAGATGGTTGGTTGACTGATTATACGTACATTAATAATGAAATTAATTGTTTATCTGTAATGAGTTTAAATTTTTATGAAATGAACTTGGATAGTTTTGTTGAAATGACATTATATTTGATGATATTATAATGTAAGTACTAACATATTATTTAGATTTGTAGATGAAGAAACCATTTTTTACCATATGTTTTTTCTAATAGCATTATTTGTCAATTTTCAAAGTTCATTAATTTTTAGAATTGAAAATGACATCAAGTTGATGTCGAAACGTTTTCTGTCAGTTAATGGTTAACCTATTATAAGTTGAATAAATTTCTGAATCGGGAAAGGTCTGTTGTTTACTCTGTTAATATTAATTACCGATTTTCGTTGGATCTCAATAAATATACAATATATTTATTATTATTATTTATAATATATCGACTTTTTCTAGTTCTGAAACTTTTGTAAAACTTCACCCCGCTCCTGCTTCCCTGTGTTTTCTTATGAAGAGGGCCGCATTATTGTTAGTAGCACATGGGCGCCAAATGTCTTTGCACGGCCCTACTTACATATAAATAAAATCATATGTCTGTTTGTTATGGGGTTCACTCAAAAACTTAATAATACAACTTAGTTTTAAAATAATATTTTTTTTAATCCGCCAAACAGCAGAAAGATATTCCAACCCTAGAACTGGCAATATAGTCAAGTTGGGTTGGAAACTTCCGTTTAATATTCTATTTAAACTACGTATTTAGAATTGCTACATTAATATGCTAAAAATAATCTTTCGTGGATTCATTTCTTTTATTATTATTATTGTAGATTATAGACGCGTCGACAACTCAAGTTATTAGCGTCTTCAACACAACAATTAATTATCCGTTTGTGTATTAGAATCTGCCAGCCGGTATACACAAACCGACTGGTACGAGCTCAGACTCCTGGGCACGCCAATTCCCAAAGAACATTGGAATGCAAATGCGAGAACAACTACATTCCAATGTTCTCTTTGGGGGATGGATTCGGATTCATTTCTTATTCATTGATAGGAATAAATTGTATTGTACTATGTGGAATGCGAAGAAAGTCACAAAATGTATATATATATATTTTTTTAACACATTAAAATATACACAAAATTATCTATGTTCCTCGCAGGTTCGTTCCAATTTAAATGGGTTCTTTTAACCTCAATTTCATCCTTTGGTTTAAGAATTTACGAATTTAGTGTTTTTCGCGTTTGTTTGGGGACTAACTTATAAATATGCAAAATTTCAATGCCCCTGTTCATCTGAAAGTGGGTTAGAATATCCGGACTAACATAGGATAGATACGTTTTGCTTTGTGTATACAAGAGGTGAGCTGTAGGTAATATTCATCCTAACAATGAAATTTTTCGCTAGTATTCTTGAAAATGTTGTTACAAGCAATATTTGATATATTATTACCCCTGCCTTGCCTCTTTATGAGTTTTATTTATAGACACTAATATTCTTCTCAATAATCAGGCACTTAGTTGACACATTAACTAATTAATTATTGAAGAGAATCTCAGCAGAGCTATAAAAAAATAAAAATGGCGCGGACAAATAATGTGGTCTAACATAGGCGAATACAGAATTATTTGGAGGGGATGTACAAATTCTCAGGTCAATATGGCAGTTTATTTAATTATTTATATTATGAAGTATTAGAAATACCTTGTATTATGCCCGTCTTGTGAAGTCACAAGACGGACATAATACAAGGTATTTCTAATACTTCATAATATTCATATAGTAACTTGGAGACCCAACACTCTAAAAATGTATCATTTATTTAATTGTTTGGGTTGCTTTGTGCACTGGGTTGGTGTGGTGCTATATCAATAGAATTACAAGAATCAGAGAATTATAGTAACAATACGTTGTTTATATTACGTTTTGGAAGGAGCACGTGCCCGGGATTGGCCAATGAAGGCACACCATTTTTGCAAGTTTAAAGTGCTAATTATTTATTTATTTATTAGAAAAGTTTGAGAAGTACTGCAATGTTCAAAACATATTATGTAAGTACCTACAATTTATTTTAACCTTTTTGATTAATACAGGATTATACAAGTTTTTATTATACAAAGTATGATTTGAATTTCAAAGTTAGTACCTAGTCAGTAATGTTATCGTCGTGGTTGTAGTAAAATTACAGAGAAAAAACTATCATTATTTTACTCTCATAATTTATAGTTCGATTGCAGTTTTTTGTGATGTTTTTTTTAGTGATAAAAGTGTACTCCATAAATAAGTGTTAATATTTTTTTGACTTTGTTTGAAAAACGTGAAAACCGAAACATGTACTCAGAATACTGTATGAAATTTGGATATTTATTGTAAGTTTTAATTTTTTTCTCAATTTTTAAATAATTAGTACCTACCTATGTCGAGTTATAATATTTAAAAAAATATATTTTACATTTATAAAGTCCAGTGCAGTATAAAAACATTTGAAATTAGTTTATAAAATTTAAACAATCACCTAAAAATATACAGGGTGTCCAGGATTATGATAACGTTTATATATTAAGCGGTGAATTAAATAATATTATATCCACATTAAATCGTTATAAACATTTTATATTAAATTGAGTATTTTTTTCTAAATAAAATAACACGGTAACATAGTAATGTTTTAGTTTGAATAATTAGATGATTTTGTATCTTTGATTCTTTTAACGTTATGCAATAAAATATTAGAACATTTTACATTTTTTCAATATAAATGTTTTATTTTAAAATTAGATAACTTTATAAGTATTTCATAAGCACTAAAATCTCTAAGTTTGTTCGCGTCTCAATAATAACAGTTTGTTTTACATTTAATTTAATTTAGGTAAACTTATTGCAGCCTGTTTCGTGAATAATTTCAGTCATGTTGACTGCGACATGGATTCTATATTTTAATAAGTTAGTATAGAAATTATATTATATATAATGTTAAATTCGAAATATCTTTAGGTTCGGCATTTGAGCAAAAGCGACTTGATCAGTTCTCAAATTGCATAATTTACTTTACACAAATGCCGGAATAGAACATATTTCGACAACCGGTAATTTGACTTTGCTCATATCGCGAACTGAGTAGTTTTTTCGGACAATATGGGCGAATTCGGCATATGAGTCTAACATTATACGTATTATTCTTATTACGCAAGGTAAATGATTTCTCGTTTACCTGTCTGTCATCGCTATAAGTATCGCGTCTCAGACAGACAAGGAACAAAAGTCCGTCAACATCATCTACACGCATCTCTATACATGTTGTGTACAGACACACTCCTCGACAATGCGCGCGGGGTGAGAGGGAAGGGCGACAGACGCCCCGCGGTTTCACCTGTGACGGTAGCTACCCTACCGTGATACCGACGCCGCACACAGAACCCTCGAATTTAATTAAAGTGGAATCGTTGACAGCCATGTTTGTATATTTAGACTGCAACCGTTAGTATCTAAATACTCGTTTATTATAACAATACGCTGTGTTATTTTACTTTTGTTATCCTGCTGTCTCGTTTCCAAAAATCGTCGTTACGTTATGATTGTTTATTTACAGTTGAAGCGTACTTTTCTGATTTTAAATTATTTTAAACGCAAATTATATGAAAAAATAAAATTCATTTGGCGTGTCTCAATTTATACAATTTTGGAAACCGAATGTTTAAAGTGACCTACTACTGGAAATGAATCGTATAAAGTAAATTAAAATTCAAAATTATCGTTTTAAAATATTAGCTTTTCGCAATTTTTTTTTTAATATTTTGTTTTTTGTATTTATATTTTATTTTTCTAATTCTTTCACATAGCGCAGTTAACTCGAAGAAAATATTAGCTCAATTCGCAACTCTTAACCCATAGTATTGCTTTCGCTTTTAACCCAAAATCGCCGAAAGTATATATAATTTGGTTTACGTAGTTTTGGTAATGTAATTTAAACCCTGCGATCAGTATGGAGATTGGAAACGAAGGTAAGAATCCATATTTTATTGTTGGTAGTCAATGGGTATTAATTGATGTGCTGCTCGACTGAATATTAGTACGCCGCAGCTTTTCGATGAGTACTGGTCTGGTCGATCGCTTCTATTGGACGTGAACTTAAAAAAATCCATCTACTATATAGATGCTGTTTAAAAAAGAGAGAATCTTTTTTCAAATTATTCTGGCCCTTGTAGATCATGTGATGTATGTATAATACAAATGTCACGATGGAAACAAATGTATATTGTGTAACAAGTGTTTATTCGGCTCGCGATGCTCACTCGCCAAGGCTCGTGAACGCTCGCCTACTACTCGTGCTGAAAACATCGCGCCTGACGCATAAAGATTTAGCACACTCGTTGCATACTATACTTTATTCAACACATGCATGGTTTTAAACTTTAATTGAATAATTTAATGTCACTGACAGAAGTACATCTCATAATAAAAACATTGGTCTCGATACAATATTTATTTACTTTGTTACCATAGTAACCATATTTCATTTATAACACCGAAAAGAGGTACATAATGTTCATTAGATAACGGGTTTTTTAAATGTTTTTCAATATATCATCGAAAAGCGTTTCATAATAGATCATGACGTCACCAGTCAATAAACAGCTATTTAAGGCCCGCAAAACAAATACGAAAAAACACTAAAAGCATACGTGTGTTGAATAAAATCGTTTATTACAAAATTGCATTGCGTAATATTGTTATGGAAATTATTTATACCTTGTTAATATGGCCGTAAAATACACTTCGATTAGCTACGTACAGTTATACACGTCTAGAACGCGCGCCCGCCATTCGCCGGATGCCCCAAACCTCCACTCCCGTGTTGGCACAATTAATTCTCGCCGGTGCCGCTAGGCTAATACATACGCCTTGTTGTTATTGTCTACGGTTGTGGTAATTGTCTATGGTTATACGCCAGCGAACCTAAATCGGTAGTACAATAGTCGTCAGCCGGACTGAAGTGCCACTGCTCTTGGTTCGTGTAACAATATTGTCTAATGTGTACTAAATAAAAATTCGAACTGTATACTATTTTTTTTAAATCTTTGTTATTAAGATTTTAGTATGAAAGAAAGTCTGTGAACAGATAAATGAATGGAAAGGCCAAAGAGATATTAGCTTTAAAAATAACTACTCTGTTAAACGGTTATACCATATATTTGTGGACTGCAACAACTGAAAATGTAGAATTTCTATGACCTCGAAAAGTGGGAAAATAGATCAGAGGTACAGCGTTCATAAAGTACTCATTGTCTTGTGTATAAAGGGAATTATTTTATGCCCGATGCTTTGTTGCCGTTTTGGATACTAAGCTATATTGTTTAAGATTTACAAGGGGCGTTAAGTCAGGGATATGAGAATTTCGATTTTGGATGTTTATCGTTCTACATGAAACCTGTTTGAAACCGTCAATGATTTTCCGCTGCTGACCTTAGCTGTGTCGATCGTCTATAATCTACAGTCAATGATATTCGAAAGCTATGACGAGGACAGTGTGGTCCAGTGGTTAGCGTCGCGGCCTCTGGATCAGACTGTCGTGGGTTCGAATCCCGCCTCCGCTCATGAATGTTTTGTGATGTCATTTAGTTTTAAGTGTGTTGTTATTTAATGTAATCAAGACGCTAATGACCTAAGTTGTCGACGCGTCTATAATTTACAATAAATAAATAAATAAGAAAGCTATGACAGTAATAACTCACAACCGTCGCTAACGACGTAATGGAACTCATTCACCATTTTAATAAAAAGAAATAGTGAATGATGATTAATGGAGTTTTTGTAATTTTGTTTATATATTTAATTAAAATGTAAGTTGATGAATTAAATTAATTCGTCGTGCCATTCGCGAATCCCGAACTGTATAACTTTGCTCACTTATAAAGTTCCAGATCACTAACTAGAATCACTGTTTGCCGGACGTATGTAGATTTTGAGTATGTTTTCCTCCTAGAGTCGCGACACACACCATTTTTTCATACTTTACGGTTTTTTAGAAAATTTCAGACTATAATATGATGTTTTAAATTCTTAACAATTAAAATACCTACTTAATAGGTATAACATGGACTGATAATGCAATTTTAAACACACTTCTTGTAATGTTTTTGTCTAAATTAAATCGCATCCTTAAGCCCAAGGCTGTAATTTTGCTTTCTACCGAATGTATTACAAGGCTTTATTACACCAAGTTTTTCGTCTCCCGCTGTGTAAATTTTAAATAATGAATATCTTCGTTGTATAATATCTCGTTTACCTTTTTAATATATTAAATTTTCCAACCTATGCAGATACTAGGTAAGTTCCAGTTTCTCGATAACCTTGTTTTGAAATGGTCTTTCCATATTTATATCGTCATTTTTAATAATTTTTTTAATTAATTATTATATTTTATTGTATATATGAATCATTGGGACTAATAATTTTAAAATGCGAATTTAAGTTCACTTTAGAAAACACACTTTTTAAAATTTGAAATATTTTCTTTATGTTATCTTTATTACATAGTATAAAATGAAGTCGCTTTCCGCGTCTGTCTGCCTGTTTAACCGCTAACTCCTCCTAAACCACGCAACGGTTTTGATGCGGTTTTCACCATCAGTTGGATAATTTTTCACGGAAGGTTTATATATATAGCGAACGAGCGAAACGAGTGAGCAGTGTATTGCACCCGAGCGAAGCCGGACGGGGCCGCTAGTTAATTATAATTAATAACATAGAGAAAATATTTCAAATTTTAAAAAGTGTGTTTTCTAAAGTGAACTCAAATTCGCATTCGCATTTAAAACGACCGCAACGCGTCGAACAAAATTCATTCATGAATTTTGTTCGACGCGTTGCAGTCGTTTTAAACACATATTTAACTCGCAAGCTATGTGGGTCATATTCATTTGACGCGAGATAAAAAAAATTTAACACCTTTAACGACTTTCGACTCATCTTCAGTTGGCACCTTTTTGACAATTTCTGTTGTCTGAAACAGATTTCATGTAAGTTGAAACCGGACGCAAAACATTTTTGAAGTGGAATTTCTAGAGTGAGGAAGTTCGTTAGGCGATGAAACAAAGAAGCGACATGATACATATTCTAGATAGATTGAGAAAGAAATATAATATAGAGTACAATCAACATTACAATGTACAACGCGTTTGGTTGGCACTGTCATTTATGGTTTGTTAGACAAAATGGTCAAGATGTTTCAGTTTTACCGTGTGGTCGTAAGCACATGTTCTCTTTATTAGGGTTCCTACGAGCCTACGATGTCTGTCTGTACGTCCGTCCATTTGTCACAAGGCTCTATCTCACAAACGGTAAGAGGTAGCTAGTTGAAATTTTCACAGAGTGTCTGTTGTTGTGGCATGAATCCTGACAAATTATAAAAATCAAAATATTTAATCCCTATAAGAGGCTCCCATACGTATAATCGTATGTCTTGTAAGTACTTTGTTTTCTCTAGAATTGAACGCTTATACTACTCAAGTATACCTTGTTTCTGCTGTGCTCTTGCAGAGCACAATGGTTTTTTTTATAAGGTAGGCAAATGTTTTGGAATTTTTAATTTAAAAATAATTTCAAAAAAATAATGAAGTTTATTTTAATTTATTCCTTTTTTACGGAACCCTCTGCGCACGAATCGAACTCGCGCTTGACCGTTTTTTTTTAATAAAGTATGTTACCCTGTAGACATTGGATTGTGGGTTTTTTCATACTTTGCTTAGTTTTAGGAATTTTTAAATAATGAAAAATTAAATCAAATTTACATTCTGTTTATTTTTAAAGTTGATGCGTCTTTGTATTCTGTAATGGTGCCAAAAATGGAACAATGACCCTATTGTTAAAATTTAAAATGCTACATCATGTTTGTCGTATCTTTGCCAATGTTTTTGTTTGCTGCAATTCTTTTTCTGATTTTAATTTTAAAAAATGCAAGTATAGAGCCAAAAATATAATAAATTGGTTAACAAACTCTAGAAATGACATTTTAAAAATAATTTAAATATTTATTAATGCGGAGAATTCATTATATGTACCTGTGCATTTCGCAGTTATCGATGCATGTATATTGTAAAATAGTAATTTTACAAACTTTGTCTTAACCAGAACGTGATAGTCTCTACCAAGTTTAATCAAAAACGATCCAGCCATTTTCGGGTGATCCTGACGATAAATACACGAATGAAAATTCTGTAAACCTGTTTTCTCCCTTTTAGGTATCATACGAAATATTCGAAACCCTAAAAAACCGACAAGAAAACGATATTTACAGACATGCGTTTCCGTTTGTTATTAAATACAATTTATATTTTATTGACTATGTTTATTTATTTACAATTTAGAGAAAAAATCGCACTAAACTTTCGTATTTTTGTCAGTTGTCAAGAAATATTCGTAAATGTTTATAAAATGGAGGATAAATAAAACAGTAAATATCTTTATCTTCTTTTATTATTATTATTATTACATAGTATAAAATGAAGTCGCTTTCCGCGTCTGTCTTTTTAACCGCTAACTCCTTCTAAACCACGCAACGGATTTTGATGCGGTTTTCAGTTTCACCATCAGTTAGATAATTTTTCACGGAAGGTTTATATATATATATATAGCGAACGAGCGAAGCGAGTGAGTAATGTAATTCCTAAACTACACAACGGATTTTGATGCGGTTTTCACCATCAGCTAGATAATTTTTCACGGAAGATTTATATATATAGCGAACGAGCGAAGCGAGTGAGTAGTGTATTGCACCCAGGCTTTCTTAACACCCGAGCGAAGCCGGACGGGGCGGCTAGTAATAAATAATATATGAAGTAAGCTAACCGACATTTTTTTCATAAATTCTAAAACCTCATGAAAATGGTACTTAAAAACATGAAAATTACAAAATATATTTATTTTTAAATGTTTATTAACCATTGACTGTTTTCCTGTAACTTTTTACTTTCATAAATATTTTAACTGAAATAAAAAATGCAAATTCAAGCTTTTTTTTATTAAGGGTACCTGTTTCAGTTTTTGTGGCATTATTATATTACTCTTTTTATAAAACTTAAAATTGACACGAGGCAAAGAAAAAAGTTTAAATCGCTGTTTAAAAAGCTAATAAAGAGGCATATAGTTGTAAACTTACACACCCATGCACATGGGTACATAGATTTTATGTAGAGATAATATACAAGGTGATCTGGTCAGTGGTCAGAGTTCTAAAAGAGTTGTAAAATATATAGTAGTTAATTTTGTAAGTAAGTACTTTTCGGGACAATATACTCATTACTTCGCTTATCTTCAAGAATTTTCACACACATCTGACAGAATGTTAATCTAGTTATGTTCAGGGCTAAATACATTATTATCCAATGAAATTATTTGTCCTTAAAATAAACGGATTCCTTTTTATAATATTTCTGACCGACTTACTTGCCTGCCGGTTCCACAGCAGAATAAGTAAGTATTTTATGGTATGTAGCTTGTTTTGTTGTGATCTTTATTCTTTACGTCATATTGAAATCTATTTTTAACCGATTTCAAAAAAGAAGGAAGGTTCTCAAGCCAAATTAAGTGTGTGTTTTTAAAGACCACCAACAGCTAAGGTTATTTGGGCCTAGCACCAATTCATATTTTCAAATCATTATTTTTTTTTTGTTTTTTACGTCCATCACATATGTTAATATAATAAAGTATTGGGTAATAAGGACCAGTTAAATATAAATTATTTATTATTTGCCAACGTTTCGTTGCGAATTTGCAACTTCTTCAGGGCTCTACAACAGTAGTATAAGTAACAAGAAATTTTGACAATTAATGTATAAGATTGACCATTTGAGCCCTGAAGAAGTTGCAAATTCGCAACGAAACGTTGACAAAGAATAAATAATTTATTCATTTAACTGGTCCTTATTACCCAATATTTTATTATATTATTTTTTTTTTAATAATAAATTGAAAATCCAATTGACACTTTTACCAGCTCTCGGGCTAGAACCCGGGAATTGGGAACTTGTAATAGTGAAACCATAGCAACGCCATGTAAACAACAGCATTGCTACACTCTCGGCCATTCTCAAGCCCCGGTTCTCAAGTCGACGCGTATTTTTTTTATGTAGGTATGACCACGCATAACTTTTTACAGAGTAGTCCGATTTTGATGATTCTTGTTTTATTGGATAGGGTATACCTCGAAGTTGGGCCCATATACATTTTACTTAAATCGGGTCAGTAGTCTGATTTTAATAAAAGTGAGTAACGGCGTGCAATTTCTTTAAGGTAAATGTCACTTTTTGACACATCACATAGCGTAGTGAGAAGTCAGTTAAGTTTGTTGAAGTTAATCTATTGGCAAGCGACTAAACTACGTATTGTAAAGCCACTAAAAAGTAAAAAATAAAAAACTTTTTAACAAAAAAAAACTCCTTCAACAAGCCACTAAAAAGACGAAAATAATAAAACTTTGAGATCTGCGCCAATTTAATAAAATATGAAGTCGGTTAAAAAGAAGATATTAATCACTATACTATACTTTTAAACCAACTTCATATTTTATTAAATTGGCGCAGAACTCAGTTTTATTATTTTCCTCTTTTTAGCACAGAGAAACTAAATAGTGTTTTATGTTTATTTATTGCAAGATTTCATGTATTTTCTATAAATGTTACAACAATTCTGCAGGTTGCTATTTATAAAATTTGTAGAAAATGTAGTAGCTAATCAATTAATGTCAGAGTTCTTATTAGATTTACGAAACCTTTTTTATAAGACCACTCTGTATGTACCTAGTTGGAAGAGACTATTATGTTACTTCAGCCAACTTGCTCGTTTTGAAAATAAAAACAGACAACTGACACATAAAAAGCTCTCCTGTAATTTACACTTGAGCGATGAGAATTTTTATTCTTTTTTTTTGCTCAATTTAGTTCACCGGTCATTTTTTTCGAATCGTATTTGAACTGAGCAAATTATCTCGGAATATCAATTGTCCTTTTGCAATACGTTTTTTTGTTTGTTTGAAAGAGTCCCTATGATTTCAAGATCGTTCTTAGCTATCGAGTTTTAAAAATTCGACTGATGACCAGTCCTATACTTACCACCTAGTAAATATTTGCAAAAAATAAACACTCTTTTTTTGTTCTTTGAAAAAAAGCATGGCCCTCTTTTTTGTTTTATGATCTACTGATGGCTAGCTTAATACAGCAAAAATCATTGTTAAAGTCTATCCCATAATTGTAGAAATTAAACAAATGAATAACGTTTATTTTAAGTTGGCAACATGTAAAAAATTTCAAAATTATGATTAGATTATTTATATTTTCCAAGTTTACTGTTTTAGCACTGTTTTACTAAATAAAAATAAAAATTAACCAAGGAAAGGGAAAATAAAATAATGTCATTTTTAAATAACAAAATATTAGATTTGACTTTTCAAAAAGTAAATTGGAATTAATCATGCTAAATTCTTTAAAAAAAAGAAGAGAAATAGCTTCAATGAACAGTTATAACGTTCAAATACATTTCTACGCAATAATATTGCAGCTCGTGTTGTGATGTCCTAATATATTTTACAAAAATCGTCATTCCTTAAACCTTCATACTGTTTACTGGAAAGAAATATTTGGAAAAGTGAACAAGTATCATGTAAATTTTAAAATAATAATATACAAATGTAACATTCTTAATAAATAATAAACTACATTTTACAGTTATGTATCTTTATATTATAATATTATGCACAAATAGTAATACCTGATGTAAATTGTTCGTTGAAGAAGAGGCGCAAAAAAAATAGAACAAATATGTATTTGCTATATTTTTTTATGAACTATTTTTCTTTTTATTGTACAATTTCGTCATTTATAATTCAATGTTTTTAAATAAAAGTATAAATTTAAAATTTAAATGATACAAGTATGATACACACACAGAAAGATTGATAAAAATTGTAATGTCAATTTGATAATAATTTTTTCAAACTTCATATAACAAATTAAACAGCTATAAAACATTAATTTTTTATCACAAATTTTTAAAATTTAGTTAATAAAATATAATGAAACAACACATTCTGACAATTTTAACGAATTTTGTCGTTTTGAAATTATGACATCTTGAATATGATGACAGTGATTTATTTAGTTATTTAAGTAAAACTTACACGATACACCACCTTACAAAGCTTTTTTTACAATAGAGAAAAGTCATACGTTATTCATTTGTTTAATTTCTACAATTATGGGATGGACTATAGGTACCTTGATTTACGTACAATTTTTATTTTTTTTAGTAAAATTTTTTTTTCTCGAAAACTGTACATTTTAGAGAAAAAAAATATTTATATTTTTTTCATATTATAACATCTAGAATTCATTTATATTTTTTTGCCTATGTTAATACGTGACATTTAGAACGTTTTTTTTTAATATCTCAGGATCCACTGAACCAATTTGACTCAAAATCTAATCAGATCTAAGTTAAAGGCTGATAAACATAATAGAACAATCGGCATGGCCGTATATGTTGTTCCGTTTTTACGATATCGAAGGCGAAAAATTGACCACATACACACACACATACACACACACATACAGACATCAGTCAGAAAATGATCATAAACGATTGCTAGGGTCCAAAACGGGAAGATCTGTTAAAATCTCGAAATATTTTTTTCGGACTAAATCCATTACTTCTCTACCATAGTAGAGGTGGAAAGTAAAAATAAGTCGGAAAATAATTTAATTTGAAAAATTTTTATTAATAAATTAGTAATCGTGTGACTACTACAAGCGTTCAAACTTGCATTCTGCAATATGAAACGTATTTTTTGCCATACCCACTATAAAATAAATGCTTTACATGCATGTTTACCGGGTTATTTAACAGGCTGGTGTGTGTGAAAACATATTCCACACTAGTGTGGAAAGTAAATCTGCATTTCCATAGAGATTTATGTTTATTCGCCCGGGATCCGCCCCAAGGTTATTAGAGTACAGGTTGCCTCATTCCATCTGACCAATCAGCGTAAGCGCGGGAATGACGTCAGCTAGAATTTAGTTTAAATCAAGTACAAAAATTGTTGAAGATTATGCTTATTTATATTAGGTGCTTCGTGCAGATTTTATCTTAAAATTGGCAGGAGACAATAAATAGAAGAATAGATGTTAAAAAATAGGATAATTTTTATTTTTATTACAAAATTTAGTTTTTAATATCTATAATATAAACAAACAAAAAATTAAATAATGCTCAAGAAATGGCAGATCTTGTCAATTACCTATTTTTTAAAATTTAAGAAACGAATAGAATTAACTAACAAATTGATAAATTAATTATTTTATCTTTTATATTCACAAAATATTAAAAATAACCACAAAACACCATAACACTTAACAACTATCGCAAAATTGACAACTTATCATATTTTTTTCACTAACAGTTTCTATTAGGTATTGAAAAATTATATCACACTACCATGGTTACTGTAATTTTTATTTCCAAAAATTAGCAGCGTCCATGGTCTGATCTTTTCTATTGAAGTGAGCAAGCATGGTATATTCTGAGTGACGTCATCCCCCCACTACTATCTATCGGAATGAGGCAACCTATACTCTACTAACCTTGGATCCGCCCGCTATTACATAGTGACAGCTATCTTGGCCTACTATAGATAATAGAATGAAGTTGACGACACAAAATGAGTCAAACATTTTTTTAAATACTGAAAGTAAAGTGAAAAGAAACTATTTTATAGTGGGTATGACAAAAAATACCATATTATATATCTCGTGCGTAATGATATACTATATGACTCGTGCGACTGAAAACTCGCTGTGCTCGTTTTAACATACTGTCACTAACTCGTCAGTAATATACCGCATTACGACACTAAATATTCAATCTACTATTGCATTCAGGTCCTTGAAGCAAGACATGAAATGATTAAAGTCGTATTAATAATAAATCTACATTAAAATCATATTTGTAACATCTCGTTAGATGACGTATAGCTATTTATATGTTGCAGCAATAAGGTTATGTAATGTATTCTTGTCCCAATTGACACAGCCGTAAAATAGAAATGCCTTTCTGATTCCCTGTTTAAAGTTATAAGAGGCCGTAAAAATGTTTGTTTCCCTTATCCTCTTTTATCCTTTTATTATCATCTTCTCAGAAGCGTTATATTTTTTTATTGCGAATCTGCTTTCTTGTGTTTAATTTTATTTTACACTTCTTATATTTGTTAAACACTGTCAGAAATATTTGAACATAAAATGATGAAATGTGTCAAGGATATTTGACTTATTTATAAAAACAATGTGTCATTTTTATATGATTTGGAAACGGGTTATAAAATTGCTGCGATTAATCTTAATAGCTTTTGACGACATCAATAATAATTAATTAAATGGTTTTATTTATTTTAGGTACTTATAATTTTTACAGATCTTAAAATCTTGAAAGGGACCAACATTTTGGGCCGGAACGTTGATTGAATTTTTATTATTAATTATTATAATTTGATCTGTTTATTTTGGTCAATTTTATTTATTAATTTTTTTAAGAATTTTTCGGAAGCTTTTTCTATGAGAAAAAAATTCACAAAAGTGTGTATTTTCAACAGAATTTTGAACATAAAATTGTGCCGCTACCGAAATGACGTAGATAATTATCAGGCCTGTGATTGGCTGATAAGCTTAACTGTCAAATTGAACGCGAACCACGATGCATATAATTTAGATATGTTCTAATGATAAAGAGGTGACTCTCTTAGTTTCTTATACGTCGTCATACTCAGCGTTCAAAAAATATTTATTTCTTTAATTTTTGCTTGAATTAAGAGAAAAAAAGTTGGTTTAAGGTTGTTTGTTTATGTAGGTATGAGGAATGTACCTACTGTGCAAGATTATCAATTTTTTAAACGTAGGGCGACCCTATATTCACATGATTCATGAAGACATTGTATGGTAATTCAGCAATGATTCGACGACGCATGGCTCGTGTCGAGATAATTGTAGAATATTGCTAACGCTTCATTAGAATAATTCAGTGATCTGAAATGGCTCGTTTGAGAACGGAAATGACGACACAGCGGGATGCGTTCAGTGTAGGTATATATACTATACAGACGGAAGCGCAGATAACGCTATTGCACTGTAGATATAAAGCTGACCGGCATTTGTTTCTGTGTAGAGGTAAATACTGTTTCTTTCTTTTATATACATCACATTCAGCTCACATGAAATAGCCTGAGGTGGGCAATTTGTTCACACACGAGTGTAATTTTCAGGACGTCTTTTAGTAGTTTGTTGGCAAAATAAAACAAGTCTCGGTGTAAATTTACCTTGTGAACTGTTTTATGCCTTCTACTTCTGCCACTTATATGTAGAGATCTTTTTCTCAGTTTAATGTGTCAGTCATTGAGAGTTGTAAATTAAAAATAGGATTCCATTTTGTTTAACTTCCAGGGTTGTTAATGGAAACTTGCATTCCTTTCTTTTCTTTCATTTTTTATGTCGCTTTTAACCGTTTTGTACTGTTATAAAAATGTAAATAGTTTTTTGGAGAGATGGAAATTGCGGATATTTGGATTAAGGTGTTACGGGGTCGTTCCGTACCGGGTGTGCAAGGGGGACGGCGCAAACGGATGCCAACAGGATTAAAGGGCGCCAAATAGGCGCCGAGAAAAAATAACATATATAATAAAAATTTAATCTGAAAGTTAACTTAAAATTTCATAAACCTAATTTTTATTATAGGTATGTATTATGTGGAGGAAAGCAGTTTATCAAAAATAATAAACAAAAATATATTCTAAAAGATATTTAAAAAATTCTGATTGTCAGTTGGGCTAAGTTAGGCAGTTTACGAAGTGGTAGCAGAGTTTCATATTATTACAGATATAATTTTTTTTTTACTTAATTTACTATAGAACAGAAAATACCTGAACTGCAGGGGGTCGCCCAATTGCAATCTTGCACACGGGCGTTGACTATCCCAGGAACGGCCAGCTGAGGAGTTAATATACAAATTAATAAAATTTGTCAACGTTTGGATATCTATATTAAAATTTTATAATTTATGTGAACATGTATATAGGACTAATCTAACCCGCAGATCCGTTTGCGGTAATGTCGGTTTAGATAGAAAACTTGCTTTACCTACTAGTGTAGCGATTTAGTAGATGACCTTTAAGGTTCAGCGCACACATGCTACTTCTTGTATCGAAAACGCGCGATTTAGAAATTGCAATGCTATTGCATCGCGATTTGACGATTACTCAGCTATTCGAAATATCTCGTTCGATCGCGCGAATCGAGAACATACACCGTCGCTCGATCTAGCGATCGATGCGTTTGTTTTAAATTCGCGCTATACACTTGAAAAGTGCAGATTCATCGGAATCCTTGGCATGAAGTAGCGCGAACCTACGACTAAGAGTGCTATGTGTTTTCGACAATCGCTCGATCGTGATACATCGGTTTTGTATATCACCGAATAGTGTGCAGCCTTACGCAGTTGATAGCTACATCGGACAATCTACAAGTGACTTAATTGCGAAATCGTGATACAAAAGTAGTATGTGTGGCCTACTGTAAAGCAATATCAATATCTAAGCTTTAAGCTTGTCAACAGAAATTTAATTTCAAATTATTATCAAATGATTGGCATCTCTAAATTGAAAGTGGCTTAATAGCATAGAATCGATACAAACGGACCACTGTTCGTCTACAAAACGTATACTAAAAGGGACTCTTTGCCTCTTTTATATGTAGCAGCTATACGTTCTATCAATTCTATGTTCACTGAAATCGAATTTCGCTATTTGCTGAACTGCGCATGTATCTGATAGTATATTAAATAAAGCCGCATTAATATTTCACATAACTTAACGTGATGTAACGCTTAACGTAACTTAACACTTAACGTTACCTAACACTAAGTCATACGCCTTAGCGTAACCTAATATTTATCATAACTATAAATAAAAACAGTTAAAATCCTATAAAGACTTTTTATTAACCGTCAAGAGATATTATCCAAGTGTGCAAGCTTTCACGGCCGGCATTGTTCCAAGTCTTCATGGTTTCCGGGCTTGTAGGCCATGGTCCGGTGGTATTTCTAGGTAGAAGACTCGTCAAGAGATATTGTTTTCTGAATAAATTTCGTTTGTCGGGTCGTTTGCGACACTTATTTTGTTCACATGTATGAATTAACCTGACTGGTTGCGTTGTCTTAGAAAAGAAAGTTAAAATAGAAATTAATTTTACGTACTATTCATCGAACCCAGTCAATTAAACTAAGATAAAATTTTATTCGGTGGATATACGAGTTTTAGTTTTTTTGGCATCACTTTAATTTTTTTTATCATTTTTAGGGTTCCGTATCAAAATGGTAAAGAAAACGGAACCCTTATAGTGAGATTCAGTTCACAAATCGGGTATTTAGCTAGAGTATTGCGGTTTGCAGATATTCCAAGGGTCATTAATTTACAATAGAGTGAAAATAAAAAAAAAAATTTAAGAAGCTGGTAAAGATTAGGTACAGGAAAACTATAGCGAAGATCCGATATTCATTAGTTTTTTAGAATTTGCACAAAATAAGTTAGGACAGTGACACTGATGTGTCTTTCATGAATGATTCGTTCAACATGAACGATTCCCTCTAGTGCGCCGTGAACACACGACTCCTTTTATTTTAAAATGTGTATTCTCGTGGTATAAATTTTTTTAATTTCTTATTTTATGCGTCAACTTTTCTTTTGCCAATGACGTACGGAACCTTCGGCGCATGCTTGACCAGTTTTTAAAATTATTTTTGATTAACTTATCGCCGTTTTATATCTTAGGTTTGCTTCAACCGTAAGCGGCCTTTCTATATATGCTTGTACTAGTATATCTCATAATACACTTGCTTGTTAGTCAAAGCTGCATTCGTGGCAAGAATGATTCTGGTGCCCTTTGACTATAAACCGAGATGATTTTAAAAATTTTGATTTCGCACCAGCTTTTAGTCGTAGCTTCGATCGCGTTTATATTGATTTATCGTTTTTGACGGGAACCGTGACGGGGGCCGTGTGGTCTAGTGCCTAGCATGTCGGCCTCTAGATCAGACGGTCGTGGGTTCGAATCGCACCTGCGCTCATGGATGTCTTGTGATGTCATTTAGTTTTAAGAAAGTTGTCATTTGATGTAGTTGAAAGACGCTAATGATCTGAGATATCGACGCATCTTACAATAAATTAAATTATTTTAACCTGCGTTCTTGTCAAAAATTTTGATAGTAGTTACAATTTTATAAATATTAGTACTTACCTATTAATAATATTGGAAGACCATTTCTTCTGCATGATTTAAATTTAAAAATTTGGTTTGTGCATTTTTATTTAATGCGATGTAGGTAATAATTATTATAATACGCATTTTTTGATTTTTTATTACACTAATACATCGAACTGTTTTTTTAACGTTGCACTATCCGCAAATTCTTCGTCTAAGGTACTGTTCATTTATCTATATACACACAAGAGCTTAGCAAATACATAAAGTTTTCAAAGAGATTACTGCATTTGTGTGCGATGAATTTTGCCGATTTCAGATTTTATGTGCAATGCTACGTCCAATTTATAGTATTCTTTGTCTCATTACATAGATAATACATTCATATATCCATATCTTTTATATATATTTTTTTCTGCACAGTTTTATTATTTCTGTAGAACAGAATTCAGCATCTGTCAGTGCAATAAAATTGTTAATAAATTTTTCAGTAGGATGATTGAACACACAATTGTGTATGTAGGTATTAGATTTTAATACACGCAAAGAAAGATAGATGTTTTTATTCATTTGCATTCACTAATTGTGCCAACTTTGATTGACACGTTAACTAGAATTTAATCGTAGATCTCTAGATTTTCTGAATTTGGACCCGTCATTCAAGTTAACTGAGCCTAAAAAATCGGATATTTCAAAGTTGTAGCCAAATAAAACGCGTACCCTGTACTAAAAAAGTACCAATTGATAGTACGAGTATATAGACAAAAATCCTAGAAACGCGTTCTCTGGTTCAGGTCTACAAGTCTCTACTATTGGGCCTGGACGTAAGTTCTGTCTCTAAGTTTTAATTAATTATCTTACAAGCATTATCGCTTGACCTACGGGCTACGTCGGATACTTAATATGGAATGCAATAAAGTGTTCAATAGTGCAATTACTAGTTAATAGCTTCGGTGAAAAAATTATATTTGAACACATGTTTTTTATGTACAACTTTTCAAGATGCGGAATCATAAAATATCGACGTTTCTCATTTTGAACAACTAAGAACCATAATTTGTGTGTATGCGTGTATTCGCGTGAAAATTCTCGAAAGACTAATTATGCTCGGTTATAGAAAGCAATATCTGGGTGCCGAGCTTTGCTCGGATGAGTTCAAAAAAATAGTACTTGTATGCTGTGAGATATTATTTTCTCAAAATATTATTCCGAAACGAATTTATTTCTGAAACATAATTTAAATAATTGTTTCTGTTAAATATTTTAAATACCTATGTGTATTTTTAAGCGTAAAAACTAAGTATCAACTTGAATCAAGCATTTTTTCCTGTAAATATTACTTAGGTCGCCATTTTCAAATCTACCGCCGTTATTGTTTTGTTGACTGAAGAGCTCGCAAAAACCGATTTTCATAGATTGAATATCTTGTAAAAATGTTCGAATCAGATGAAATTCTGCTTGCCCGTTGCCGTTTCAATAATCCATTTTTAAACATTGATACCAAATATCAACTTTATCGAAGTACTTTTTCTCTGTGATGTCATCTTAGCAACTTTCAGTAAATTTCAAATATTTTTTTTGCATAGAAGGTACCTACTGAAAAACTCACAAAAATCGATTTTCGAAGAAATAGAATTCATATTATATCTTTTAATAACAAACGTCAGACTATAAACCTGCAGCGCAAAACTTTTTTGCATGCATCTTCACCATAGTTTTTAAAAATCGATGTGTTTTGATATACTGCATGCCTGCGTCGCTAGAAGTGCGGCCCTTCGGGCCGCCGTGCAAATTTTTAAACAAAACTTTTTTGTATGTATCTTAACAATAGTTTTCAAAAATCGATGTTTTTACACAGACTCGCGGTGCCAGAAGTGCGGCCCTTCGGGCCGCCTATTTGTCATTATTTACATATTGTGCAAGACACTTCTTATATTAGTGTTCATTTACAGTTTTAACCCTTGTGATATATTATACAAAATCTATGTAGAAATAGGCTTCGAATCGATCTGACAATTGACCGAGTTATAAATAAAAAAACTCTTCTTTTTAATTGCTCCCCCTGGGACCAAGATTCCTACCTAGATCGATTTCTCGCCCCGAAAAATCCCCATTCTGTAAATTTCATCAAAAAAGTTATTCTTTTTTGAGAAAAAAAAGTCTAGGTAAGATTATACGTCATACTATATTTAACGTACATAATATACATATTTTATATAGGTAATATAAAAATAACATACTTAGGTATCTATTTATTTAAATATTAGTTATAACTACTTACATAATTACGTTTAGTTTTTATTTCTGTTATTCTTTACTATACAAATAGTTCACGGATTATTTTAAAATAAGTTAAAAATTCTGTCAGAGTATTTTGACATATAAATAATGAAAGTAGTTTGTTTTCTCCAAAGCCTACTCACGATATTACAATGTTTTGACAGGTCAAAAAACCGTTTTTAAAAATGATAAAATCGATAGGAAAACGAATTTTTCCAGGGATGAGACCTAGCTAAATCGATTTTTTGCCCCCCGAAACCCCTTTTCGGTAAATTTGATCAAAATCGTTAGAGCCGTTTTCGAGAAAATATTTATATAGATACATAGAAACATATATATATACAAGATTTACTCGTTTAATAATATAGGGGGATTGTTAAAAAATCGGATTTGACAATGACCTTAGGTTGTGACCATACATAATATTTCTCCATAAGAAAAGCATTGTCGAATTTTAAATCGATTCTGCTCGAAAAATAATTGATCGATTGAAACGATATATTTTTTAAACTGTGTAGGTAATACATCTATTTAACATAGTTTTTTTGTACAATTTCCTCTTCGAAACAACATTTTTCTAGGCATTTTGGTTAAAATTTAACTTGATGATCGGTCTTTTTTTAAGCAGATCAATAATTTGTTTATATAACACATGCACGCTTTTAGTGTTTTTTCGTATCTGTTTTGCAAACCTTAAATAGCCGTTTATTGACTAGTGACCATTATGTAACGCTTTTCAGTGCTATAATGAAAAAGCAGTGGCATAATGAACCATTATGTAACTAGTTACATAATGGTTCATTATGCAACTGTTTTTTAATTCAATTAAATTCTAAAACCATGCATGCGTTATACAAAGTATAGTGTGCAACGCGTGTGCTAAATTTTTATGCGTCAGGCGCGATGTTTTCAGCACACGTATGCGGCTCGCGATGCACACTCGCCAAGGCTCGTGTGCGCTCGCCTACTACTCGTGCTAAAAATATCAGCACTCGTATTCGGCTCGCGATGCACACTCGCCAAGGCTCGTGTGTGCTCGCCTACTACTTGTGCTGAAAATATCGCGCCTGACGTATAAAGATGTATTTAGCACACTAGTTACGCAATATACTATTTTGTGTGAGTACAATCTACAATAAAACACAATAAAACATATTTCGTTTATCTTCACCTTATTATGATAAACAAAATGCATGTTTTGAACTTTAATGTTGCAAGTTAAGAAGATACTTTAAAATGATTTATGGTTGATGGTTAATTTTTTCGAGCACTTTCTTGACGTAATTATATCTTTATATTTTATTACAGTTATAGCGATTTTGCCTGTTTCATAAAACGCGTTCATGAGTAAGTTGAAGTGAGTTGCCTATTCGCTACGTGCGCAGAGCGTAGTTGCGTCACAGAGATAAATTATTGGATTTTTTGATGAACTTTAAAATACACGTTTCCATAGCAACCGTATTATTTCTATTTCAAACAGAAATGAAAACAAGTAAAATCTCGTGGCTACTCAAGGTTATTAGAGTACAGGTTGCCTCGTTCCATCTGACCAATCAGCGTAAGCGCGGGAATGACGTCAGCTAGAATTTAGTTTAAATCAAGTACAAAAATTGTTGAAGATTATGCTTATTTATATTAGGTGCTTCGTGCAGATTTTTTCTTAAAATTGGCAGGAGACAATAAATAGAAGAATAGATGTTAAAAAATAGGATAATTTTTATTTTTATTACAAAATTTAGGTTTTAATATCTATAATATAAACAAACAAAAAATTAAATAATGCTCAAGAAATGGCAGATCTTGTTAATTACCTATTTTTTAAATTTAAGAAACAAATAGAATTAACTAACAAATTGATAAATTAATTATTTTACCTTTTATATTCACAAAATATTAAAAACAACCACAAAACACCATAACACTTAACAGCTATCGCAAAATTGACAACTTATCATATTTTTTTCACTTACAGAAGAATCATGTTTCTATTAGGTATTGAAAAAACATACCACACTACCATGGTTACTGTGATTTTTATTTCCAAAAATTAGCAGCGTCCATGGTCTGATCTTTTCTATTGAAGTGAGCAAGCATGGTATATTCTGAGTGACGTCATCCCCCCACTACTATCTATCGGAATGAGGCAACCTATACTCTACTAACCTTGGTGGCTACTGCCAAAAATAACTATTTCTTTAAACATGAAAATATAAAACGCATTATTTAATAAAAAATTATAGAAGAGGAATATTATTAACTGTATTTTTACAACTATGCACAATTTAAATGTCCCTTTCGCCTGTTTTCATGTTTTTAGATAGGTACATAACCTGTCAATGTTTTAAGCCCATCAAAATGGTTTCACTTTTCGCCGCCATGGGGTATGGCTACTCAGTACTCAAGGTCATGCATATAGTAAATACCCGAGAACATAGATGTAAGTAGTCCTACATCAAAAAGTGTTTTGGAAATCATCGTTGCTGCAAAACAGATTGATACAGAGATTGATACATAAAGCAATAAGTAAACAATAAGTAAGAATGAGATAAATTATCGCTAATAGGATGTTACGTGGTTACTGTAAATTAAACTGATAAAAGATTTACATTTTTACAGCAAAGAAGGAGCGAAAAAACAAAGATGACGCTATTAGATTGTATAAATATTATTTATTTACAGTAACCACGTAACATCCTATCATATATATCATAACATCATTTATCTCTACTTATTGCTTTATGTATCGATCTCTGTCTTACACACAGAATGCCCAATGCACAGGTTTAATTTGATACAATCTGTATACAAAACAAGTTTAATACTTTGTTATATAACTTAGATAGTATATTCAGTATAAAAAACTGCTTGGCGATTTAAATATCTTACATTCTCTGTAAAAGAGTTCTATCGTTCCATTCATACTTTAAAGTTTAAACCTTCAGTGTAATAAAGTGCTTAGCGATTTAAATATTTACGTTCATGATGCTGTAAACTTGTATCGATGGAAGCGTATTTTAAGTTCAAGTTGGTGTACATTCAGTGCAGTAGAGCGCTAAGTGACATAAAGAACAAGTTTATTTTACGTCTGCAATGTTGTAACCGACTTCTGTGCTTTAATAGTAGCGTCGTTCGACCCGTATCTTACACTTAAGTTGGAGTGCATTCAGTGTAACTTAGCGCTCCACGGTGCAAGTATAGCAGTTGCAATCAATTCTCGTCCGCCCTCCTAACTCTATGTACGATCAGATACAGCGCTTATGTACACAGAATTATCTATCGATACATATAGATCGTATTTAACTTGTGTTACAAGTTATTTGACATTTCTATAAAATTATGCTAAGGTCACGTGCAAAGACAGAAGTCTTATGCAAATAATTATATGCATATTATAAGGCTAATATTCTTTTTTGAAAATTTAAGATCTCTATGTTGCATATAAATCTCATAAGTAATATTATAGTAAATAGTTAAGAAAATGGAAATAGTGATTGAGTCGAAAAATCGTATCCAAGATAAGATTCTAATTGTAGATACTTACCTCAAAAAGAATTTTTATCAAAAAAAAAACCTCGTTCAAAAAACCACTAAAAAGAGGAAAATAATGAAATTTTGAGGTCTGTGCCAATTTAATAAAATATGAAGTCGGTTAAAAAGTATAGTATAGTGATTAATATCTTCTTTTTAGCCAACTTCATATTTTATTAAATTGGCACAGACCTCAAAATTTCATTATTTTCCTCTTTTTAGTGGTTTTTTGAAGGAGGTTTTTTTTTTGTTAAAAAGTTTTTTATTTTTTACTTTTTAGTGTCAAAAAGTGACATTTACCTTAAAAGAATCACACGCCGTTACTCACTTTTATTAAACCGACTTTCTTACGCTGTCTGATATGTCAAAAAGTGACATTTACCTTAAAGAATCACACGCCGTTACTCACTTTTATTAAAATCAGCCGAACTACTGAACCGATTTTGATGAAATTTCTATGGGACCAATCTGAAAGTATATCCTTTCAAATAAAAAAATTTTTTTCAAAATCGGTTTATAAATGACTGAGTTATGAGGTAACAAACATAAAAAAAAAATACAACCGAATTGAGAACCACCACCTTTTTTTGAAGTCGGTTAAAAAATAAAGAAAAGTTGTGTGGATTATAGATACTCGACAAGTAAGGTCATTAGCGTAAATAAAAGTTACTTTTCGCATACCGGCTGTGCGTCTGTGTGTCTGTCTGGAGGGCTTGCGAATAGCCGAGAGTGTAGCGGCGCTGTTGTTTACATGGCGTTGCTATGGTTCCTCTATTATAAGTCCCCAGTTCTCGGGTTCTAGCCCGAGAGCTGGTGAAAGTGTCAATTGGATTTTCAATTTATTATTAAAAAAAAAAAATAATAATGAATTGAAAATATGAATTGGTGCTAGGCCCAAATAACCTTAGCTGTTGGTGGTCTTTAAAACACACAATTTGTCTGTCTGGACTTTCTTCTGCTCACAATAAGTTCTGAAAAAAATGCAGTTTACACCGTTTTGAATGACTTTTTAAAATATTTTCCTCAGTAAGCACTCAATGCCTATATTGATTTTGGTGCCAACAGATTCAGTGGTTTTGGAAATATACGCTATTTTGTGCATTTTTTGTACCAAAAACAATATCGTCCAAGTATCATATGAAGAATTTCAGGCAAATTTCCTTAAAATGTTTCATTTTAAAATTATTTTGAACAATTACTTTGGTACGTCATAAAAGTCATGTATATTGTTCTCCATACTAATCATTTTTCTCTTAAATTTAGAAGAAAATATTTTGGCTAATTTTGTAGATTTTGAGTGACCAATTGATGAAAAGTTTTCATTAGATTCTAAATTATTTGTAGTTTCTCGTTTAGATGGATTTTCAGGATTTTAATTTTCAGTTTGTTTTAAATAAATTTAAATATGTCAACTAGTGGCAAAAAAGTTCGTAAAAAGGAAAAACTGTATAATATTTCAGTTTAAAAATGGCTATACAGAAAAAATATTACAGCAATAATGTATACTTTGTTTATTTTTCTAATACTATTAAATGTTGATTTTAATTGTTTTTTCTTTTTGTTTACAGGTAAGAAGTCGTGTACCTGAAAATTGTTTCTAATAATTTGTAAGTAATTAATTAGCGTATTTCAATAAATTAGTAATTAAAACTAAAACATTAATTTAACCAAACTTTAGACCATGCAGTAGCGGCGCTAGGGTTTTTTGTTAGGGTGGGCCAGTGTTGAGCATGGTGATCTGAAGGTGGGCCAATAACATTTATTCTCAAAATTTCAGTGCTCGATAAAATTTTAACCCAGATTACTTGCTATAGAATTTACAAGAAAAATCAGAGCATATTTTAAGCAATTTTTACTGGGCGGCACTAGAGTTCGAGAGTTAGGTCTACTAAAAAATGTGGCGAAGCGTCAAGGATAATTTAAAAATACGCAATTTTAAAGCATAGTACATTTTATTATAGGTGTTTAATGAATAAAAAACTAAAAACTATAGTATGGTGTCTTTTGAATCTTAACCTGCAAAACAGTAAAAAAGCAAGACACTACAAAAAGGATATGAATGAATGCAATAAGCACTGCGACTCTATAAACGCATCTACCCCTCATACTGTAGTGTGCAGACTGCAGATACAATATATGCTGAAAAATTGAAATTCTAATTCTTGTGCCTCCGGCACAACGGACTTTCACTAGGTGGCACAAACTCGTCACTAGGCGGCACTAGTGCCGTCTATTTTATATGTTATTTTATGCTCTGAGAAAAATTGTTGAAATTTCGAGGGTTTAAAACGTATTGGGATGATGCCAGGATGGGCCAAGACAGTTAAAGGTGCGGGCCATGGCCCACCCGTCCCACCTTCTGGCGCCGCCACTGACACCATGAAGCATATTATATATGTTATTTTATGCTCTGAGAAAAAATGTCGAAATTTCGAGGGTTTAAAACGTATTGGGATTATGCCAGGATGGGCCAAGACAGTTAAAGGTGCGGGCCATGGCCCACCCGTCCCACCTTCTGGCACCGCCACTGACACCGTGAAGCATATTATATTGTGCGCTTTGAAGAATATAGAACAAATAGAACGTTTTATTTAATTTGTCAGTGTGCAAATTTCAAATATCTTTTTAAAAATACTGTAGTGAAGGCACGCAAAATGTACATCGCTGTTTAAAAAGGACTTATTTAAGTCATTTAAGTAAATGTACCCTGTTATAAAAGTCCTCAAATGTAAATAGTTAATCTTTGAACTTGAAATGCGTGAACGTTTTTCGGTCGACTTGTTTATATTCCATTATTTATATTATAAAAACCTCACGTTATATTAAGTTTCCAGTCCTTCTCTGTTGACAGAGACAGTTTTGCATGCACGCGTAAGAGCATTGTGAATATGAGAGAGAACACTGTACTATTGTATTTGGAGAGAAAATCCACATTAAATTTTAACGGTTTTGTTTCGCGGCTATAAATCCTCAGTCGTGTTTATATGTGTACGCATTTCTGGCTGCTTCTTATTCTCTTCTGCTCGGCGAGAGCTGTTCCTGTTTCTTGTTGTCTTTCATCTCCGGCGCTGGGTCTCTCAAGTCGAACACACATCGCACATACAAACACTGTGATTCAGATATAGAGAAAAGTGGTGGGAAAATCATCATATTAAAGGTTATCGTTTCTTAACCTGGACGTCGCAATCAGATATAAGGGTGGAGAGGTCGCAGTCGCTCACAAAAAATAGAACACTTATGTACAAATAGTAGATTGTATGTCTAGATACGTAATGGGGCATATTACGGCGAGTGATGACAGTATGTAAAAAATTTATTAGAAAAACAAGATCAAATGATAACATGCAGTCGGAGGTATTTCTGTTCAATTTGTTACTATTATGCCTCCGACTGCATGTTATCATTTGATCTTGTTTCCATCTTTTATGTTCGATTTTTACGCAGTCGGGTTTTTTTGTTTTTTTAATAAACTTTTTATTTCCTTCCTTTTAGTTGAATCTACTCATCAAGCCTTTTCATTAGATACCCCATACACAAGGTTTTACCGATTTTTTGCGTACTGACAAAATGGCGTCTAGCGCCCGCCATATTGAGTTTTCCGTGACGTCATGTACCCTATTTGAAATGTCAACGAAACCTTTCTTTTGTTTTGATTTTGGTACCTGTATATCAATGTACTTATTTAGAAGGAAAATTACTTTTGCATTCTGACAAAATGGCGTCTAGCATCCGCCATATTCCGTGACGTTATATACCCTATGTCACTCTGG
This sequence comes from Mongoloraphidia duomilia, assembly GCA_039654895.1. Lineage (NCBI taxonomy): Eukaryota > Metazoa > Arthropoda > Insecta > Raphidioptera > Raphidiidae > Mongoloraphidia > Mongoloraphidia duomilia. The sequence continues at coordinate 28,659,038 of CM077522.1, forward strand.
GGATTCAGACGAATCTAATGACACCTCATTTTTCAAAATCCGTCAAGCCGTTTAGGCTACAGAGCGTGATAAAGAAATATACATACATACACTCGAAAAACATTACCCTTCTTCTGGCGCAGTCGGATAAAAACGAGCGATAACGAATTTTTACAGTCACACGAGCCGTAATACCATTATGTACGAGACATATATGGTGTTTTTTGCCATATCCACTACAAAATACCTACTGTTCACGTCATTTTAAAAAATTCTGACAGTTGATCATTTGCGTCGCCATCTTTCCTTTTAGTGTGCCGCGAAGTTCGTGCAAGTAAGTAATGACGCGTACGCAGGCGTATAGAGTGAATAAACAGAAGTTGCTATAGCAACAGTTATTTTCTGCGCTAGTACAGAAAGTAAATCATTTTCCGCACACCTGCCTGTTAAATGGGTCATTAATGGCCGCTATACATAAATCGAAAGCAGCTATTTTGTAGTGGGTATGGCAAAAAAAAACTTACACTAATGAATCATAATCAAGCTTTTCTATACGTTGATCGACATTGGAAACACGCAGAAATATAGTGTCAAATAAAATATTAAATAAGGGAATCGTGAGGTTATTTACTTTATTTTTGGGCATTTTGGAGGGTCGCGAGCCTTAAAAGGGTGAGAAATATCAAACGATGTATAATTAAATAATATAAAATAATGGCGAATTTAATACTGAAAGTCGCGGCCAGATTATTTCCTTTTAAAGGAAGTCCTTCAAGTTTGAAGGAAATTGTTAGTATGTGTATTACATTTAAAATAATTATTATCATAAATAAATTCAAAACCCAAGATGCTGGTAACATAACGTTTATATCAATAGTTAAAATAAGATTTTGAGGCATAATCAGTATTCGTTTAGAAAAAGATTGTCCGTGATAAAACCTTTAAAAAAAGAATGTACCATGTACGTTGTACTAGCTGTTTTAGTTAATAAGCCTAGAGGACAGGTTGGTGTAACTGTTGGTGTGCTGGTCTTTGGACCGCTCATAAATGTTTTGTGATGTCGTTTAATTAATTATTGAATTTGATGTAATTAGACGCTAATGACTTTAGTTGTCGAGAGTCTATAATCTACAATAAATAATATGCCTACACTAAAGTGCAGACGCAAAAAGTTCTCCCAAAAAGAGTTTTGGTCTGCAAGTTCCACGGTTTGAGATCATGATGTGTTTCTCTATTATAATATTACTAACGGCCCCGTCCGGCTTCGCCTGGGTGCAATATACTACTCACTCGCTTCGTTCGTTCGCTTGAATATTAAAATTACATTACTCACTCACTTCGCTCGTTTGCTTTCTCATTCGCTACGCTCGTTCGCTATATATATAAACCTTCCGTGAAAAATTATCTAACTGATGGTGAAAACCTCATCAAAATCCGTTGCGTGGTTTAGGAGGAATTAGCGGTTAAACAGACAGACACGAAAAGCGACTTCAATTTATACTATGTAGAGATGTTGTATTCATGTGCGTATGGTGGAGTCGATTTACACGCCTCTTCCGACAAACAGACTGGACTACGACACAATTCGAAATCTCAAATGCAACCCAGTATAGCACTTGTTAATTGATCAAAAACATGGAAAAATCAACTATAAATAACTGTTCCTGTACACATCATCATGTTAGAGTTTCATAAAACTCTGTACAGTAAACACTTTAAAGTTGTATGGTTGGATTCTTGTTGCTGAAACGTTGTGTGACTGAATTTTCTAGAATTTCATTTCAGATTAAATCCCTTCAACGTGGTCGTCGGAACACTGTATATATATAGGGTACGTACATATGGCGTCGAGGTATTATCACGTAGGAAATATGTATATGTATATAGCCATACATGCAAATAAACTTAATATACGTTCATATATATCTCTCCAGGGTGTTCAACATGTAATGGCTGCTTTTTGTGCGCAGTTTTGGAAATGATGCCGGAGGTTGAAAAAAAGTGAACGTAAAGAATGCGAATGATTTGAAAAAACCAAACGGTACCAAATAAAAATTCTGTCCGATATATACAGATTTTTTTGATTATATTATACATATATATACTTGAATATTATTTGTTGTACGGTAATTCTTTGCCACCCGCGAGGGATGCGTTCCTGCTTCAGCCCCGCCAATCGTGCATTTAATAATTGCGACGTTTTTCATGAAAAACGCCGCAATTATTAAATGCACTATTGGCGGGGCTGAAGAATTTTAGAATGGCCAGGTGAGCATTGTTGATAAGTTAGTTTTATGCATTTATCCTATAGAAATTACGTCTTCAAAGTTTTCAAGATTTCGCTACCTATGTAATATATGTCGCAGCCAATTTGTAAAAACCGCTTTACAAAGCTGCTAAGCGTATAATAGCCATAATTTTTTTCTTCAAATTATTTTTTGACCGTCTTTTCCGGCGGTATATACTTATAGGTGGTAAAATGGTGCGAGACGAAAAACTCGTTACAAAAAATGTGTGACGCGATCTACCATAGTTACGCCATAGTTACTTTGTGTTTTGTACAATTCATGTGGGTATGTCATGTTAATATTTTTTGACAGATGTGACGTCATTATAAAACTACAGAAGTAAGTTTTACGTGTTCGGTTGCGGCACAATCGTACTTATTACTGTGCCCCTTGTCATTTTTTTAATAATGCCTTCTTCGCCAATAAATACGTTGAAAAAAGCTTACCTAGAATTATTTTTTATAGACGAGTCACATTTTTAAAAATCACTTATTTTTTTTAATTTTTACTCATATAAGTATTTCCCTCATTTACCCTATAGGTACTAAAAGAAGTTCAATTAAACCTCCGACTAGACAATTTTTATTTGGGATAATGATGCGTAGGTATGTAAGTTGTTCGCGTCAGAAATAATTATTACCTACATGTAAATTATTGTAAAATAATCATGCGTTTTCTACGCACAATTAATAAAATTAATGTCTTTTTTTTGTTTAATAATGAAAATATGTAGGTATATTGGATAACCGTTTAAAATATAATTAAAAATTAGTAAAAAAAAACTTTTAAGAGACAAACTTTTATTTAAATGCACTAAAGAGGAAAAAATAATATTTAATAATTTAGGTTCATAATTATCTATTATAAAAGCGGGTGTTGTAAACTCTATGATAGTATATTAGTCGCAACCCCCGCTTTTATAATAATTATGAACCTAAACTACATATTAAATATTATTTTTTCCTTTTTAGTGCATTTAAATAAAATCATGTCTCCAAAAAGTTTTTTTTACTAATATTTATTTTATACTTTTTTGTCTTTCAAAACTTTACTCGGTTTTGACCTCCGTAGGGATTGAATTTCGAAAATTTCAGAGTTACGTTTTGTCACTATCCCACAGGAATTACCCCCCGCTCCCGCGAGAAATTTTATAGTTTTTAAAAATCAGTGGTTTTTGATACATGCCCGCGGCGCCATTATTTATATATATGCAGGACACCTCCTTATATATTAGTTTTCATTTACAGTTTTTACTCTTGTGAATTATTACATCTACAAAATCTATGTAGAAACAGGTTTCGAATGGATCTGACTTTTTTAATTGCTCTCCCCTGGGACCAAAATACCTACCTAGATCAATTTTTGGCCCCGAAAAGTTGTTTGATCGTTAGCAAGTTACGTTTTTTCGGTATGTTTTTGCACCAGTTGAAGATCTATAAAACAAGTGCAAATAGTTCCTACGTCACATCGGTCAACCGTGTTGTTTGTCATTGCTCAGTACAATCTGCGTCATTTTACCAAGGCGCATTCACATATAGTGTTTTTATTACAAACCCGCAGGGTGGGTAAAAACAAATAACTTTATGCACGGGGTGATAAGTGCCCTATATATAATAATGTGCTGTTTCATATTGTTGTTCTCACTATGATATTGTTTCGCCCGAAGTCTGTGCCGCCTCCAGCAGGTTACACTGAAATTGATATTGCAGTAACACAAGTAAAATGAATAAAGCGAGCAATTGTGATTGTTGTAAATATTATAGATTGATGTACATATACAGGGTTTCTTATGACGGGCTGACATTCATAACGCCTACAAAATTAATAGTAACGACTTGAAAATTAATTTCAGCTAAACCTATAATAACCTAATAATAAAAATGATTCGGCTTCGACCACACTTACAGTTATACTGGAAGTTGCTGCAAATGTTGTTATTTTTATTGAAACACTGTATATTACTACATTTTTAGATTCTACGTTAAATTTTACATACAATTTGTATAAAATGCTCTACCAGTAGAGTAAAGTGCCCTTATATCGGATAGCTTTTGAAAAGTGTCCATATTTTTTTAACTCATTACATAAAATGAAATTTCTTGGACATACAATACACAATATAGTGTCGTTAACAACGTCCAAAAATATGGAAAGTTTTAAGGGAACAAAACTGAACAAAAAATTCAAATTTATAAAAAATTATAGACGCTCGACAACAAGGATCATTAGCGTCTGTTTTTAATATTATCAATATTGATTTATAAAAAACAAATTGTGTATTATCACAGAGTAAATATTTTAAAAAAATTCCTAATATCGGATACCCGATATTACAACGTCATTACTGTCCGATATTGCGCAATTAGTTTATTTCTATGTTAAAAACTGAAATATAACACTGATAAGGCAATTTAAAAAAAAAAATTGAATAGTAGGAATCAAACTACACTTTCTGCAGGTTAACTTAAGCTAACATTTGTAATTAAATTACTCATCTGTGAAAATGTATACGGAATTCAAAGTAAGGCATCAAATTTTCGGATGTTCGATTTTTCTTCAAATGCCTATTATGACATCTGTCTGCAAGTGATGATAATAAAAGATTACTTTATAGTAAAGGTTTGACTGCTGGATACACCTTAAATGGTTGTTTGCGACATCTTCCTTTTAGAATTTTTGTAACAGCGGTGTCCCAAATTAGGCAAATGTCCGATATTAGGGCACTTTACTCTACCTGTAAAATCGAATGTATCTTAGAAATAAGAGAAATAATAATTGTAATTGTTTCTAATACATATTGTAAAGAAACAATTCTAAGCTGTCCTTTTAAACTTGCTTGGTTGCTTGTTTTCGGTCAGATGAAATACAATTCGTGCATGCATGTTCGGTAGCTCGTATTGGGTTTATCGGAGCAGTACCGGTGAAACGTAATTCATCATATACAAATATCCATGAAGATTGAAGAGTGATGGAACATTTGGTGTGAAATATTAAAAATAACCACAAAACAGCAAATTGTTTTAACAAATTATTCTCGACGTACATTTCGCCAACCATGGTGACATAATCAGGAGTTGTGGCTATTTTTAATATTTTAAATATACAAACATGTTTAAAAGAGCGTCCAGAACTGTGTCTTTATATGTAACAATTATACGCCGTGTCCCAGATTGATGTATAAATAGGGAATTTAGCATTGGGACAAAATTAATGGAACAGACTAAGTCATGATATTCTTAATGATATTCTTATTTGCTAAAGCCTACTTGTGACCAAACTTTCTTCTTTTGGAAAAACAATCTTAAACATTTACACGTAAATCGTATGTGTACAACAAAATGTCACACCTGTATGTATAAACAATAGTTATATAAAAAATATTACTAAAAAAAACTTTTTAGAGACAAGGTTTTATTTAAATGCCCTAAAAAGGAAAAAATAATTTTTAATAATTTACGTTCATATTTCATAATTATAAAAGCGTGGGTCGTGAACTCTATGATAGTTTATTAGTCACGACCAACGCTTTTATAATTATGAAACTAAATTATTAAAAATTATTTTTTCCGTGCATTTAAATAAAAGCTTGTCTTTGAAAAGTTTTCTTTACTAATATTTATTTTGTTCATTTTAGTCTTTCAAAACTTTACCCCCCTTTGACACTCGTAGGGGTTGAATTTCGAAAAATCCTTTCTTAGTAGATGCTTACGTCAGAAAAGGAACCAACTGTCCAAATTTCAAGTTTCTAGCTTCAACGATTTGGCCTGCGCGTTGATTAGTCAAAAAAAAAACCTACATCCCCGTTTGAACCCCTTAGGGGTTGAATTTATTTCTAAAAACGATTTATTCATGTATTGTCATCGGGAATACATATGTGTACAAAATTTCAAATCGATCGAATACTTGGAAGTCGTTCAAAATTGACTTGCAAGATTTGACCTAAACAAACAAACTAGCATACACTGCAAGGTAAATAAAAGCTTGTAAAAATAGTGATGACATATCTGTCGACAAAAAGCGTGAATAAAAAAAATTGAGTAGGGACCGCTTGCGGATTTTCGAAAGAATAGAACTTGTGTTTTAAAATTTTTAAAATTTTGCTATCATTACTAGTTTTAAATTTGTTTTGAAAAAAAAATGAAATAAAAACTGTTTGATTTGTTTGATTAAAGTCGAATGTTTTATATTTTTAATGTGAATGTTGAACATTTTAATCAATTAGAGTATGTCGATATGCATAATAAAATGTTACTTGTTTCCGCGTAGGATTGTATTGCAACGGGTAGTTTCGGTGTGGTACGGAACTGCTGTGTGGCAATAAATCATTTACGGGACGCTGTACACTCAGACGCCATTTTATTTTTTGTTTTTTGACGGGATATTATAACGGTTTTTTAAATAAAAAATATGAACGCCTATGTCATTTACGATGAGTTGCATAACGAAGAAATAAAAAAATGTTAAAATTTACTTGACAGCATGCTAAACGCTCAAATTGAAAGGTTTAAATAAATAAGAAAAAGCTGAAGAGAATATCATTAAACGTATAAAAAAATAAACCTCGTATCAAATTAATATACATGTGAAGAAACTGTTTTAATTAAAAACAGAAAAGTGGTGATCCTGATGATAATGGAAGAAAACAGCTTTGAAGTGGCTTAAGGATCCAAAATAAGAAGCAAATACTGTTAATATTGCATTTATTAGCTAACGTTTCGAGAATTATATTCTCATCATCAGAGCTCAAATGCCGTCAAATGTAACAGTAAAATTGTCCAAAATTTAGCTTCTAGCTTAAAGCACTTAAATATTAATCCACTTAGTTTCTAGCTTAAAGCACTTAAATATTAATCAGTTAATCTGGCAAAAAAAATTTCCACAATAAAAAATTAAATCAAAATTCTATAAAACATGAAGTCTTCAGTATTTTCATTTACAAAATAAATCAATAAAACAACTTTTTTTACACTTCATTAAAACCAAATAAAATGTTAATATGTGTTTTTAAATTTTGGACAATTTTACTGTTACATTTGACGGCATTTGAGCTCTGATGATGAGAATATAATTCTCGAAACGTTAGCTAATAAATGCAATATTAACAGTATTTGCTTCTTATTTTGGATCCTTAAGCCACTTCAAAGCTGTTTTCTTCAAATTAATATAGTTTGCATGTTGAATAAGTTGATTATTCTTAAAAAGAAGCCGAGCCAAAATCAAATACCAATATAACAAATAATTCTTTATAGTTAACTGTGAAATCTCGATTTTATAGTTTTCTAATTATGCAAAAAATTTGAAAAATTCTGGGCCCTCACATTTCCATAGAAAATCAAAATACTATGAGAGTAAATAGAGTATCAATCTGGGTAGGGAAGAGATCATTATCATACCTAAAATTGAACCAACAGTTATTTTTTGCATAGGTAGTATATAATCTATATGACGAACTAATGCATTACCAAGATCAAAACTACAAAATTCCTGTATCAATTTGTTTGTGGTTATTTATGCGGTAAATTAATATACATGTAAGCTTTTAAAATAATTTCTTGTATTCCATAAGTTCATCATTTAATTTAAAATATTGATAGTTTATGCTCGGTGTTCCAAAAAGCAGTTGACATAATCAACTTTGTTATTTTTGCCGTGGTTAAAACATTTTATCCTTATAGGTATCTTTGTAAAAAAATCAGTAAAACAAAACCGACGATGCAAGATTAAGAAGTTTGCCCATAAGAAAATAATATTGAATATTGAGTTAGATTCCTTCCTATGATAATGTAAATTAGTGTTGAGATATGAAATCACAATATTGTCTTTTATGCTAGTCAAGTCATTTGTCTAAATAATTTTAAGCAATAAATAGAGTACCTACCTACTTGCATACAATTTTTTTACAATATGGATCTAAAATATACGTCAATTTAAATAAAACTCTACAATCTGAGAGACATTGAACGATTCGTTGAAGCGCATTTATTTATTAAAGTCGGCGGCTGTGCTATTTAGACAGCATCTTACGTCACTTAGCTACGCTGACGTCAAAGGTGCTTTTGGTAAAACTTGGATTTCTTGGTTATGTACTTTTCAATATTTACATCAAATAATCCTCACAAAAATATGACTTTACCAAAAGAACGTTACACCTTAGCACTACTAAGTTGTTTAAATAGGGCATCGATTGCAATAGATTATTGCGCTTCAACGAACCTTTCTCAAATTTTAAAGTTTACGTATATTTTCATTCTGCATAATAAAAATACGACGAAAAATTCCATTTATAAAAGTTTGATATATTTTTGTTTTTTGTAAGAAATTTAATTCCTTTTAATAAAATATATTGATTTTGAAAAATTATATTCTGTGTGTTCTAAAGACCACTAACAGCTAAGGTTATTTGGGCCTAACACCTATGCATATTTTCAATTCATTATTTTTTAATAATAAATTGAAAATCCAATTGAAATTATATTCTGTATAAACGTGCAAAATAATTTTTTTTACAAATTTTAAATAATAAAATGTGAATCTGGAATAAATCTTTGAGCGAGAGACAAAACCAAAAGGTATCACGCCGAGTCGGAGGAAATTAATTCATATCTAAACTAGTGGTCCGGGGTCCCGCCCGACTTTGCCGTGGTGCTATGAATTAATGATTAGTTATATGTGTCCTTCATGAAGGTTTCCACTCCCGTTTTCACCCCTTAGGATACGGATTTCGATAATTTGTCGAACACCGATCTCTTCGATTTTAACATAAAGAATATACTTAAGGCAAATTTCGTGTTTCTAACTCGAGCAGTTTCGGAAAAAGACTATTTTTATAATTCTCCTTTTCATCTCCTTAAGGGTTAATTAAAAAAAGAAACAATGGAACATGTATTTGCTTATTTTTAATGAAGAATTCGTATGTTGAATCCAATACTTCTCATCAAAAATTTTTGAGACATGAACAATTTGTCAAAAAGCAATACACCACCTTTTGACCCCTTAGGGGTTAAATGTCGAAAAGTTTCTTCTTAATGGGTTCAAGTTTCTAGCTTCAGCGGCTTGGCCTGGGCGCTGATTAGTCTAAAAACCCTATACCCCCATTTTTTTTAAGACGCTAATGACCTAAGTTGTCGACACCTTTATAATCTACAATAAAATAAATAAATACGCCCCCGTTTTAACCCCTTAGGGCTTGAAATTAAAAAAATGCTCGAAAATGAAAAGCTTATTTTTAAAGAAGAGTTAGTATGTTGAATTCAATACCTCTCACCTTAACGATTTGTGAGATATTTTGTCAAAAAATCTACATCCCCTTTTGACCTTCTTAGGGGTTGCATTTCGAAAAATCCTTTCTTAGCGGATGCCTACGGGTCCTGCGGCCTATAAGGATCCTACCTGCCAATTTTGCATTTATATAATATTAGAATAATATTTGCTAAAAAACAACTCGCCGTTTTGAACCCCTTAGGGGTTAATTTTCGAAAAATTCCCTCCTATAGCGGGTGATTACGTCACAAAAGGAACTTATTTTCCAAATTTCAAGTTTATATCTTCAGCAATTTGGCCTGGGAGTTGATATTAGTCAAAAAACCCTACACCCCCATTTTACCCCTTTAGGAGTTGAATTTTAAAAAAATGCTCAATATGGGTTTGCTTATTTTTAAAGAAGAAAACTCTACAACCCTTTTTGACCTCCTTAAGGGTTGAATTTCAAAAAAAATTTTCTTAGCGGATGCCTACGTTCTATGAGGAACCTACTTGCCAAATTTCATGTTTGTAGGCTTTATGGTTCCTGAGATTTCGTGATGAATGAGTCAGTCAGTGAGTGAATGGTATTGAGCACTTACATAATATATTATTAGGTAAATGATAAAATCAAACAATTTTTTTAACCCCTTAGAGGTGAAAATAATATATATCAGACAGCCAAGCTGCCTTGATTTGTAAGCTATATCTAAGAAAAAATAAAATGACCACTGTCGGGACTTGAACCCGAAACTCCCAGTTTCCGGCTAGGTGAGTTAATAATTTCTTCACAGTACCCGAGAGTGGTAACTGATCCCCTTTTATATATAGCAATGTCAGATATGAAAACTCACTACATGCGAGAGCTGATTATTTAAATAAGCTGCAATGCATAATACAACTATTAAAACAGTCAAATCAATTAACATGCGAGAGCTAACATTTTTTAAGGTTTTAACTTAAATAACTCGTTAGGCCGGGAAGCCATACCTATAAATAAACAAAGGTTTGAGTTCTTGTGGACAGTAATATTAGGTACCTAATATAGTTGTCCACAAGAACTCAAACCTTTGTTTATTTATAATATATTATATTAACATTAATATCAATATGTGTACCTACCTATTCAAATGGAAAATAAATAAATAAAAAAAAAAAAAACATAAACTCGCAAGAACAGTTCTGACTTTATAAAGATTTAAACGTTGATGAATGGAAGTAAGATAGGTGGTCAAAACATTGTATCGAAAAATGGAATTCAGTGAAATACGTGATAAAATCATCATTAATATTATTTTATCGCAAATTCGACATAGACAGTTTTGCTTTTTGACCACAGAAGTACATTCATATTTCTCTATTTATGTAGCATTGCGCCTGTGATTTGATGTTATAAATTAGAACTGACGCCTGTCCAACGCATTGCATCCATTCAGAACATACGAGCTTATTTTTACTCACCCGTTAATTATTCTCTACCCGTTAAGGTTTCATGAGATGCAATCTAAAGGTTGAACTTTATCAAGATTTGGGGGAAAATCACTGATTTTAATGATTTAATTATTATTATCTAACTATAAAACACCAAAACACGAACACTTTTTTGTCGGCGCACGTTTCGCTGTCCATGTTAGCATCATCAAGAGATGAATAAAACTGTTTCTATCATCTCCTGATTGTTATCGAGAAAAAGTGTTCACGTATTTTGGTGTTATGTGATTAGTTTTTTTAACTTCCCGCTAAGAAAATTGAAAATTTTCAAAAATAGGGAAGTTATTGATTTCACCCCGACAGTATCGCTGTGTGACTATGTGTGTGTGTGTGTGTGCGCGTGCGTGTGGGTGCGTGCGTGTGTGTAAACCTCTTATAACTTTTGAACCGATTCGGCCCAATAGATTTTGAGAAATTCCAAAAAAACCGGAAAAAAAGCTGTTAAAACGATGATTTTCAAAATAACTTCTAGAATATTGTACCGATTGATTTCATAATCTAATCAGCTCTTCTCCTCAGAAATCTGCGTGGAATGCCGCTAAGCGGATCAAAATCGGTTAATCCGTTCGAGAGATTACGTAGTCAACAGATTTCGAAAAAAGCGTTTTTTCAAAATAACTTCGAGATTTCTCAACCAATCGATTTTGTACCTCTTACAATATTTTTAGAGCTTAAAAAACTGCGTCGAATGCCGGTTTAAAGATCAAAATCGAACAACGCGTTCAAAAGCTATAGTCGTTTAAAAATTCATAAAAAAATGTTTTTTAAAGATAACCGCAACAATTCTCAACTGCGCGATTTTTTTTATTTATCAGTTTTTGTTTTAAAAAAGCCGCATTGAATAACGTTTGAAAAATCAAAATCAAACGACGCGTTCAAAAGTTACAGCTTTTCAAAAATTAAAATAGTGTTGTTATCAGCAAGTTTTAGGTTTTTGAACTCGAAGAACTCAAAAATCTACTTTTGGGTATATTATCAAGTGCTTCGAACTCAAAGCGCTTGAAAATAGCGGGAAGTTCTAGGGATGGCCTGCAGGGCCAACTGATTTTTTAGTATCTATTCAGTGTCTTCACACCAAAGTCTCCAAGAGATTTATTGAAGGTATTGAAGTATTCTTTATTGCCAATATGTTTCTGAACAACCTTGTGAGAGATGTTCCCAAACTGTGATTTAAGGTAATGCACAACAAAAAATAGCTTTTATTTAAAAGTGTTAATAATCGTCTTTGGAAAGTATACTTATATAATTTTCCAGAATCGGGTACCTGTTTCCCAACGGGTAATGTCATCATTACCACCTTCAATGGAGTGTTATGATGTTACACCTATTATGACACTCGTCCGAGTGTCTCTACACACTGATTGCAGTGTTGCCAGGTTGGAGATAAAATCACCAGATCTGAGGATACCTAGTGGTTATTATCAATTGATATATTGATATATTGATATATATTGATATATTATTATATCAACACTGTCAGTAATTTCTCCACAATGTATCTAGTGAAGAAGCATATTTAATATAGTTTTTTTTATAAATTATATTTTTTAAATGTGATACAGCTTCCATTTTGAAGTAAGCTTTCATTTTTTTATTAAAATATTCTGCTCATGGTCGAGGTTTTGACTGAAATGAACTAATTAAACATTTGACAAACGATTGACAAAAAATGTTAAAAATATACGATCAAAACACAAGATTTTTTATCGTATAAGTATTCTATTTCGATAGTCATATTTTTTACTTCCCACCTCTACTATGGTAGGGAAGTAATGGATTTAGTCCGAAAAAAATATTTCGAGATTTTAACAAATCTTCACGTTTTGAGACCCTAGCAATCGTTTAAGATCATTTTCAGACTGATGTCTGTATGTGTGTGTGTGTGTGTGTGTGTGTGTGTATGTGTGTGTGTATGTGGTCAATTTTTCGCCTTCGATATCTCAAGAACGGAACAACATACGGGCATGCCGATTGTTCTATTGTGTTTATCAGTCTTTAACTTAGATCTGATTAGATTTTGAGTCAAATCGGTTCAGTGGATCCTGAGATATTCAAAAAAACGTTCTCAATGTCACGTATTAACATAGGTAAAAAAATATATAAATGAATTCTAGATGTTATAATATGAAAAAAATGTAGATATTTTTTTTCTCTAAAATGTATAGTTTTCGATAAAAAAAATATTTTACTAAAAAAAATAAAAATTGTACGTAAATCAAGGTAACCATGATTTTTGCTATATTAAGCTAGCCATCAGTATAGATCACCAAACAAAAAATTCGACTGATGACCAGTCCTATACTTCCCACCTAGTAAATATTTGCAAAAAATAAACACTCTTTTTTTTTATTCTTTGACTAGGCCCAAATAACCTTAGCTGTTGGTGGTCTTTAAAACACAATTTAATTTTTATTCTTTGAAAAAAGCATGGCCCTCTTTTTTGTTTGGCGATCTACTGATGGCTAACTTAATATAGCAAAAATCATGGTTACCTTGATTTACGTACAATTTTTATTTTTTTTAGTAAAATATTTTTTTTCTCGAAAACTATACATTTTAGAGAAAAAAAATATTTACATTTTTTTCATATTATAACATCTAGAATTCATTTATATTTTTTTTTACCTATGTTAATACGTAACATTGAGGACGTTTTTTTGAATATCTCAGGATCCACTGAACCGATTTGACTCAAAATCTAATCAGATCTAAGTTAAAGGCTGATAAACACAATAGAACAATCGGCATGCCCGTATGTTGTTCCGTTCTTAAGATATCGAAGGCGAAAAATTGACCACATACACACACACACACATACACACACACACACATACAGACATCAGTCGGAAAATGATCTTAAACGATTGCTAGGGTCTCAAAACGTGAAAATCTGTTAAAATCTCGAAATATTGTTTTCGGACTGAATCCATTACTTCCCTACCATAGTAGAGGTGGGAAGTAAAAAGAGGGCCATGCTTTTTTCAAAGAATAAAAATTAAATTGTGTTTTAAAGACCACCAACAGCTAAGGTTATTTGGGCCTAGTCAAAGAATAAAAAAACGAGTGTTTATTTTTTGAAAATATTTACTAGGTGGGAAGTATAGGACTGGTCATCAGTCGAATTTTTTTAATTCATATCTGAGCTGGCTCTTAATATTATTGCTCCTCTTTTAGGTATTTTTTTTTGCAAAATTCTAGCATGTCTAGGAATTTTTAAAGCATTTGGCAACACTCATGTACAGTGTAGGTTGGTGCATCCATTGTATAATTTACATACATTAGTGTGTGTATTGTATATGGTGCGGTTGTATGGACAGATATATGGTGCAGATATGGTCTATGGTCCGGGTTCAACAGCTACGCGTTCATATCGCGCAGATATTAACAAAACGAGTGGAGGATGGAGAATTATTTCGAGTTGGCAATAAGTGTTTGTTCTAAACTCTAGAGTAAAAGAACTTTTAAAATTGCGAGAAAAATGACATAAATACTATAGGTGTCGGAAAAATAATAAAAAATCGTATCGGAATGTCTTAGGACCAACGTGCACACATGCTACCTTTTGTATCACGATTGTGCGATTAAGTTGGTCGGATATCGTCAGATGTAGCTGCCAAAAGCGTAAGGCCGCACGCTTCGCTGAAATCAGCCACTTACTGAAGTATCACGAGAAATTTCGAGAAGCTGAGTAATCGTCAAATCGCGATACAGTTTCCAAAATCGCGCGTTTTCGATACAAAAAGTAGCGTGTGTGTAGTAAATAATTATATACAGTGTGTTTCTATATGAAACTTTACAAGAGATGTAAATATTTTTTCGTATTTAGGAAAAACCACTGCGGTCATTTTGCTCTGCTTCCTCTAAAACAAATTTCTATCGAAATTCGAAACGAAAGTTTCCTTCACTGCAGCGTGCTTCAGAAAAGCATTTAAACTTGCAAGAATTAACAGAACTGTCTTTGAATCATTCATTATTGTTTCTAAAGTAATGTGTTTATGCTTATTGAAATCAGTGTAAACTCAACGAGTTGCTCATCTTTAAAGGGATGGGAGAAAATATAAATGTTTAACCATCCTTGAAATAGCTATATTACATAGCAGAGAACGGTATTATGTGTTCTCTGCATGTTTGTGAGCAATAATTATCATTATCATTATGTTTTGGCTTCTACAGATACTCAGATGCTACCGACTGTTCACTTGAAAATTGAACGGGCGAAATTTTACATCACGTATAAGTATAACCTCCAAGTCTGTACCTACATATTCTTAAAATGTAAATTGTGACCCTTTCGGAAAAATATTGTGGTGGTCCCAGCATTCGTTGATATACAGGGTGAGGCACATAAAGTGTTAAAAGCTAATATCTCAAAAAGTATTGGTTGTAGCAAGTAAAGTTTCGCATAAAAACTGTATGGTATACACTGCAACTTTAACCTTTACTGCCTGGGGTCACTAATAATTTTATTTTATGAATAGGGGTCGCGAATAGAAAAGTTTTAGAACCTGTACGTCTTTAAGAGTACCTATATGCCATATTTGGCAACTTACCGAACGTTTCATATTCGCTTCTTTCACCTATGGTCAAAATTATTGTAATTTTATTTTTAATACTGAAGAAAATTGTAACCGCCTTTAAAATTGCAGTGAAATGTCTTTCCTTGTAGAATTGAATAACTTGATGTTTGATAAATCAGTGCTTCTCCTCCTGAACTTTTCTTCTTTCGACTGTCACAACTTCCCACTTTTGCGTACCACAATCCCTCTTTTGCATATCTGACAATAGTAATGTATTGTAGGTTTATATTAAATACGGCCCAGAGAGGGGAGTACAGTATCCGATAATGCAACATTTACTTACCCTGCAGCTCTGAACTCACGAATTTATTGTAGTGTCAAGCAAAAGACAAGGTAAAAAGTTCTTGCGAGTCCTACACTATATTTGAACAATAGATAATGTTTTACCTATAGATAAACAACGTTTTGAGTTTCTGTGGACAGTATTTAATTGGTATATGATAAAATCAATCGATTTAAAACCCCTTATATCCACACCATATTATTCACATAACAATTAGAGGTGAAAATAATAAATATCTCAGACAGCTAGGCTGCCATGATTTTTCAGCTATATCTAAGAAAAAATCAAATGACCACTGTCGGGACTTGAACCCGAAACCCCCAGTTTCCGGCTAGGTGAGTTATCGATTTCTCCACAGTGCCCGAGAGTGGAAACCGATCTCTTCTTATATATAGCAATTTCACGTTGAAAACACACTACATGCGAGAGTCGACTATTTAAATAAACTGCAAACTCTCGCATGTATAATGATTCGACTGTTTAATAGCTGTACTATATTTTGCAGTTTATTTAAATAGTCGACTCTCGCATGTAGTGTGTTTTCAACGTGAAATTGCTATATATAAGAAGAGATCGGTTTCCACTCTCGGGCACTGTGGAGAAATCGATAACTCACCTAGCCGGAAACTGGGGGTTTCGGGTTCAAGTCCCGACAGTGGTCATTTGATTTTTTCTTAGATATAGCTCAAAAATCATGGCAGCCTAGCTGTCTGAGATATTTATTATTTTCACCTCTAATTGTTATGTGAATAATATGGTGCGGATATAACGGGTTTTAAATCGATTGATTTTATCATATACCAATAGATAATGTATGAACCAGATTTTTTTAATAAGAATTCATACTCAACACCCAGTATACTATATGTAGTATTCACTAACTCTGTGCTCGTAGATACGTGATGCAACAATAGCTACAGGTAACGATGCTTTCAGCCTTTCATTGCTTATATACAGACTGTCTACTATATCTATAAAGCTTATCAGGTCATAAAATTGACAGTGAATTTTTTTCTTGTTAGAGCTGTGCGGGAAATGAGGCAAATCTTCATTCAACTTTTTTGTTGTTGTTGTTGTTAAAAAAATGTCTTAATTTTTAAGTGAAAATTTTGGATCACGCTTGGTATAAAATAGCGTGACACAGACTGTCAGATTACAGACAATTATAGCTACGCTGAGATGCTAAGATCTCGCCTAAGAAGGTGATAATATAAATGCACATGTCCTTAAATAAGACGGAAAATTTGTTTAAATCAAATTAACTATATCTGCTCACTATTAAATTATAATGTTTAATAAAAGTTTATACATATCCATTAAATCATGATTCTTGGTCAATTAGTTTTCATAACTATATATGAGTTAGGTAATTGTGGACAACAATATAATAATTATTAATTAATTCAACAATGCATTTTTAATCCACAAGGCATGGCATCCACTAGGTAGTGAATAGTATTTCTTAACATATCAGTCAGCATATTATGCCATAATGATTGTTAAACGTCAAACGATTGTTAAGAAATACTATTCACTACCTAGTGGATGCCTTGTGGATTAAAAATTCATTGTTGAATTAATTAATAATTATTATATTGTTGTCCACAATTATCTAACTCATATTTTGTTATTTATTTAAAACGGCTTGTTCGAGTCATTTGAGTTATTAATATTTAAGTTTTGATTGTAACTTAAAAAATAAATCGGCTCTCGCATGAGATGTGATTTAGTATTGAAATAGGTATACATGGGGAAGGAACAGATTTCACTTTCGGGGCACTGTGTGAGACGTGAGTAAGTGGCAACTCAACCAGCCGAAAACTGGGAATTTCGGGTTCAAGTCCCGACAGTGGCTTCTGATTGTTTCCTTATATATCTTATTACAATCGTTTGACGTTTAACAATCATGAGGGCATAATATACTGACTGATATGTTAAGAAATACTATTCACTACCTAGTGGATGCCTTGTGGATTACAAATTAATTGTTGAATTAATTAATAATTAATTATTAAATAGTTTTCAAATGTGACCGGGGGTTATAATATTATAGGTACCAAAATTCGCCATTTTACAGACCCCCACATCTTCATGAAGAATAAAAAAAATTTTCTTACTCGATGAGCCTATTCACAAGTTACCCATGTGATTTTTTATCCCCTTTTCTATATACGGGAGCCGCTTAAATAGAAAACTAATAAAAAAATTAGCGTTGGTTTTGGTTTTGAGTTTTGGACTATCGACTTCATTATTGCAGCACTTTTATATAGTTTATGAGCTAGAAGACTGTGACAGACGAACGAACAGACAAACAAAAAACTGAGAATAATGTAGGGTTTTCCCCGTGGGGTACGGATCCCTAAAGACGATAGGTTTCTTAAAGGGTACGTATTGGTGTAGGTACTACTACTCGGATGATTTGTGGGACAATCTGTATTTGTATAGCCCAGCTACAGTTCATTTAGTAATGTTGTACTCGTGTAGCTATTGTCAAAATGTATATATATATACTTGTGCAATGTACATAGATAACTAACAACAATATAGACACTTTGTACAGTCTGATTAATTATTAGAAAAATTAAGATTAAGAAATGAAGCATATGTTTATTTGAGCACAAAAAAACATTTTGTGGATTTTTTGTTTATATCAACTTAAATTTTGTCGTATATTATCAAGAAATAATAAAATTATGTAAAGTAATTAAGTATTTTCCTTACCCCGAAGTAAAACACCTTGGGTATATCTTATATGTTTCTTGTTAGAATAAACTAACTAATGGTGCCTAAACTTTCCTAATCGTCCCTCCCGTTTTAGAGTTATTTCTATATTTGCGTTCCCTTTCCTTAAAATTTCTTTAATGTCTCATAGGGTGTGACGTCCAATTTGTTTATCTCTGGAATTATGTGTCCAATTGCGCGATTAAATGAGAAACGCTAACTTATTGTAGGTATGTTTCCGCTCGAGGCTCCATTCTCGTTCCAAATCCAATATACGTACGCTAGTCGTGTCGGGTTATGCGTAGAAAGGTGGATTGTTCTATCCCAAAATTGCAAGAATTTTGTAAAGGGTGTAATATTTTCAGATTAGGTAGTATTTGAGGTGTATAAATAAATATAGTACATAGCTAGCAAGTCAGCGCTCGGAACACCTGGCGTTTAAAAAAATCTAGTGATTTGTTAAACACTAGTTTATTTTTTACATCATTTAGGCCCGTGTTTACCGAGCCTAGTTAGTTATTTATTCCGTTGATTTATTCCCCTGGTAACTATTACTCAGAATAAATATCGATAATTCAATTCAACAAGCGTAGTTAAGTTTCCTTCAGGTATAAATCGTAAGAATAACTATTCTGTCCAATTTCAAGGGTATAAATTTTATACATTGGACAGAATAGTTATTATATTTAATATTTATTCGCCTAGTAAAATAGGATGGGCACGAAATGCACAAATTACTTCATGACGTGGCGACTTTTTCAGGTAAATATTAATTCCATATCTTACAGGTAAAGGCTTTTGTAGTAAAATAAAATAAATTTACATTTTCGATCGACGCACCATCGGTCGGATCTTTGGTAAATGTGCTTTAGAATCAAAATATTTGATAAAATGTCCAAGGTGTATGGTATAAAGTAAATTTGTACCTGAAGTTACTATTCGATCGAATGAATTGCTTGGTGAATTGAAAGTTAATTTTATTCCAAGGATTAAATTTATTCTAAGATTAGTAACTTCTATCTTTAACAGTGTTTGGTGAATACGGGCCTTAAAGTGCCCCGACGCACGCCAGGTGTCCCGACCGCTGATTTTCTGACTGTAGTATGTTTATTTACACCCTAAATACTACCTAATCTCAAAATATTAACCTTTACAAAATCCTTGCAATTTTAGACTATTCGTTGTGCGCGGAAGTGAAGACTTGTGACAATTGAGAACTTTAGAGTCTAAACTACAACCAGTGGAAACGTTGACTTATGGAGAGAACCTATGCAGTAGAAGAATTGGAAAGATACTTTATTTATTTTTTTATTCACTGGATTAAGAGACTATATCGAATCTCTTTGAGTTTACCATATCCAGTTGGAACAGAGTAGATATGTTATTAGATTTGTTAGTACTAAAGCGGTAGTGCGATTCATCATCAAGACGAATTATGGACAAATTGAACAACACCAGCAATAGCTCCAACCTAAACGCAGTGTTCCGGAACAACAGAATGGCGGGAAAGGGGTGCAGGGCGTACTGTAATGTCGCGTAAGGGTGATACATTGTGCAGTAATGTGGCTGCCATTACGCCACCTTTATTACCGTTATAGATCAAGTGTCCGACAACAACACAACAATCATATCTTGTCATTATCATTATTATTATTATTATATACCATCGACCTGCTATCTGTCGGTTATTGTTGCGAGTGTTGTTTAACAAGTGGCGCTATCTGTTGTAGATGACATTGCATTATATGTTCTCGTATTGCAACTGCTTCAAATAAAAATGAATTATTATGGTCGGCTACATCGTGAACGTTTGTGGGTAAAAGCACTCGTATATTTTCTAAAAGCGTTTACTTAGTGAAATTATACAAGGTGTATGCTGTCTAGTGGAACATAGAAACAATACAATTATATCTTAAATACCTCATATATGAATAAAGAGGTCGTCCAACATATGAAAGATCTTGCTTTTTAAACATAAACCATTTAAAATAAGTAATTTGATGGGAAAGATGGACATATATTCGTATGTAAAACTTTTTTATTTATCGCCAACGTTTCGTCAACATTGCTGACTTCCTCAGGGCTCAAAATTGGACGTTTTACATATTAGCCAATGTCAAAAATATTGAATTGAAAACATGTTTTCAATTTAATATTTTTGACTTTAATGAACTCAAATATTAATATAAACCATTTAAATTTTAAAGGCTCTTACAAACCAAGGCGTGAAATCGGGAGCGAACACGGCGCGGGTTCAAATTATATGGCAGGATATATTAGCATTTACACTCAAACGATATCCCGCTAACATATCCCGCCATATAATTTGATCTCGCGTCGCGTTCGCTCCCGCTTCCGCTGTCACGCGCTGGCCTGTGAAAGCTTTTATATACTTTATATTATCTTTTAACCGCGGCTTCGTTCATGAATGCCCAGCTTTGACAGAAGTCTTGAATGTGAAGTGTAAACAAAGTATGAAAAAACTCATAATCCTATTTCCACAAAGTGTGAAGGTGTAGGACACAAATTTGTAATTAAAATTGTTTTCAATCTTTTTTTTTCGGTAGTGAACCACGTGATATCATCCCTTGTTCTCTTGATAAGAATTGTCCTATGTTAGCATATCGGTTTCTGTGAAAAGAACTTATGTTTACTGACAAGTCGTTGATATGAATCAGTGTTTCTCCCCTGGGGGCGCTTGAGCGATCCAGAGGAGTTCTAGTATCCTGAGATGCAATTGGAGGACGTTGGATAAATAAATTTATTTCATAGAAACCATAGAACTCATGCATATACTACTCGTGACAAAAATAATTTGAAAACAGATTTCTCGGCACTTACAGTTACGTATAGGGGTGTCAGAAATGCCATGATTCGGATTTATAATAAAATGCCAAATCATTTGAAAGATGAACCAAATAAAAATAAATTCAAAAATGACTTAAAAACATTCCTGTTGGGACTTTGTAGCTATTCGTTAAAAGAAATTCTGTAATGCAATGATTATGACGCTATTTATACTTTGTGGTTAATCAAATAAAGATTTATTATTATTATTATTATTATAAGGTAGGGGTCGCCAAATTCTTGAAAATTTCAAGATCTTGTCTTGATCTTGTCTTGATTTCAAGACAAGATCAAGACAAGAAGTAATTTTAGATTTCAAGACAAGACAAGAAATGTTATGTCAATACCAAGATTTCTTGTCAAGAAAACAAGAAATCTTGAAATATCTTGACTAACAATGAAAACGCTAAAACGTATTTATTTGTGAAAAAGATAACATATTTTAACATAACATAACGTATTATTTTAATTTATTGCACACATTTTTTGCTAGAACGATTCACAAAAATGTAAATTAAAAACAATAAATGAAAAATCTCGGGTCGCAGTGCCAAACCGTGCCGATAATATAGTGTATTTGCTAATAAGGTCTTGTGGCTTTATTATGTGAACTTAAGTTTGTTTTTGGACAAAATCAAAAAATTTAACCCCTTAATACATCCCTTAAAATAAAATTATTTTTCTTAATTTCAATATTATTATCAATGCAACCTCTGTACCAAATTAAATACACCGTCAGCAAATAAATCACTATCCGCGAACTAGTGTTTTCATAAAATTTGTAAGTCCGGTCCTGTTGTGCCAATTTTGTTAAAATTTTAGCAACACATTTTAATCTCTACCAAAGGGTTAAATTCCAATTTCGAAACAATTCTGAAATTTTTTTCGGTATTTTTGGGCCCAAAAACTTTCTTTAACCCCTAAAAACTACCCTTAAACTGGCCCGATCAGGCCCATTTTAAATAGGCTTCGTGCGGTGATGGGTTCCAATGTGTGTACCAAATTTCGTTTAAATCGATTAAGTCTGTCGAGAGTTATCGTGTACACACACACACACACACACACATATATATATATATATATATATATATTATAGGGGGCTAATTTTAGTCGTAGTTAGGGGGGCAATTAGCCCTTTTGTACATCCAGATATAGCGGTACAATTTTAAGTTGAATGCATTTTATGTTTCATTATCAATTCATTGAGACTATTTTAACATGTAGATTGGCGATGATATTATGACGTCAGGTTGACTAGAGAACGTTTGATAACGAATTATAACAGAAATTAACATGACTGGCGACATATCATCTCTATAAGTGCGGGAGACGAATAGATGTTTTGAGTTGAGATAAAAGTGAGCTCGTTGATGTTGTGGTTCGTCGTGAACGGATAAGACTCGCACGTCGACAGACGAGGTCTGGCGACCGTATCAGGCACATCGATGTGTTAAACAATCAAAAATGAAAGGATTGAATATCTGGCGAATAAAATACTTTTTATTTTGGGATTTTGGAGTTGGATTTGGGCGTTTCGTTTTGGAGCTATATTGTTTTTGGTTTGGAGTTTGGATTCTGCGTTGTTTCCTCTTTCGATTCCTGTATTGTTCGACCTTCCTAGTTTTCCTAATTCCCGAAAATTGATTTATTTTCCGTATTTCCATTGTTGGATTATTGTTTTCGATTTAGTTAGCTTACCGTGCAAGATAAACCATAAAGAAGTCAAGCGCTTCTCCACGTTTAGGGATTATAGGTTTCTGCTTTTGGATTTCCTTGTGGTTGTGTTGATTCTGGAATACGGGAATAATTTAATTTATTCCAGAAATTTTGAAGATTGTGCAATTATTCCGAAATTTTTAATATTCGCTAACATAAGTGACGACGCATAAAGTATCCCAGAATATTATCAAGTGTTTATCCCGGTGGGATAGATATGGTACTACAATATATCCCGAAAACATTAAAGGATCAAATCTAATATTTTATGAACATTTTACATTTCTGAATGTCGACCACTTTGAGTAGTACTGGGTAAATTTTAGATATTTACGTCAGAATTAAAATGATTAATGTTGCGTCGATTGTATTCCTGTAGGCTTTCTTGCACTACATTGGGAATTTTCTGGAATATTTTGAATCTTATTACGAATTAAGTTTGAATTCCACGTCGCCAGTCTCGCGATTTTAAAGTGTTTATGTCTCTCGTATGCTATGTATTTTCTTTTCAGGCTCCGGAATTTCTGTACAGGCCCGGATTAAGTGTGAAATAATTGTTAAAAATTAATTATGTGAAATTCGTTATCGTTCCGTATCGATTCATTATTTATGAAGAGTTTTTGTTGAGAATTTCGCTATTGTTAGGTTATCGTTTCACTATCGCTCGCTTACGTCACGCTACGTTTTGCGATTGAATAAGTAGATTGTTGTGAGGCTTCGAGGCCTATTGAATTAGGATTTTTGTCTCGATTGTTGGAAGTTCCGTAGGACCTGTGATTACAGGGCCGCCTTTTTATTTTTTGGTATCTCGAATACTGTGTGTCTCGATATTGTGTTCGTAATCTGTGTTTTGTTGGTAGTTTAGGTTAAGTTATCGTGTGGTTTTGGCCATTGAAATCACCTCTGATTTTTTTCTGTTTATCTTGCTAAGAAAGTAACAGCGTTAGGCCTGGGATTTAATATAACTGTGATTGTGGTTCTGGATTCTGTTCCGGAATATTTTTCGGATCTCTTTTGGCCAACGTGGTTATCCTTTTTTGAATTATCCCTAACTGTGACCACTCTCTACGTCTCAGTTTGGACGACCTGAGACTTACGCAGTGTGGCCCTATAAGTTCTGGCGCCCTTTGATCTCTCGGTCGGTATCTGGCCCACTAATTAATTTTCCAACGAGGTCCGTCTCTGGTTAGGTGGTACGGAGTGTAGAGGTGACTTTAAATTAATTTGAATTATTGTGAAGCACGATTCATTGTGTGCGTTCACTTTTTGTGTTGTCCTAAGTGTCGAGTGGTAGGTGGTTGGGTTTTTTATTGCCCATTAAGGGCTTTTCCTGTATTTAAATTATAGAGGCTGCTTCCCAAAACAAGTGCGATCGTAACTAGATATTAATTTTTGTTTTTCGACCCATGACCCCGCGCCGTCGGTAGCTAGCCGCGCAACCGATTCAATTCGGGTCTTTTGAAGCAAAAGCCATTGCTATAATATATATATATATATATATATATATATATATATATATATATATATATATATATATATGTATAAACATTTTCAAAAATGATGGCAAATTGTTCAGGAGGCTATGAAACGTCGAGAAATTTTTATCCGATCCCTAGGTCCCACCATCCGACCGACGCCAATAGTGTATGTGCCATATTTATGGCAAATACACTAACAATCCTGTTGAAATTAAAATTGCAAACTAGATTTTAAATATCAAATTTAACACATTTTTAAATCGGAATTCATAAGCCATGAATTAAGGCACATAAGACTTCTTATGGAGTCAACGCCTAGCCGATTTCTTGGCTTTGTTATTGTTAAAGCTGCTCTTGAAAATAGCCTTTCCGCAGGTACAGATGTAAGATGTTGCTGGCGTTCCGAGAAAATCCTTGGCCATTTTCGATAACGATGGGTAGACATTTTTGTGTCTTCTCCACCAATCAAGTATATTCTCAGAATTTTCTGTCCTAGGCTCATTTAAGTATTTTTCAATTTCATACTTCCAAGATTCTGAGTTATTTGCGTTCGTCAGAAAACAAATAAAGATCGGGAAACCACCAGATTGCCGTGTTAGCACGCAACGCAATAAAAAGTTCGCCGGCGAGGAATCACCATGTACGGTGTCACCGGTTAATCAAGAAATTTCAAGATCTTGAAATTTCTTGAGTCAAGACAAGATATAAGATGTCAAGAAAACGTCAAGACAAGATTTTTTAAGATTTCTTGATTTTTTTTCAAGACAAGACAAGAAGTTGTTATCAAGACAAGAATTCTTGTCTTGTCGACCCCTATTATAAGGGAGGCGATTGATGCATAAAGAAAGAAGAGGAAAATTTTGAAAAACCGTTTGTACATGTTTCATCTGTAGTAAAAAATAGTTAAATTCGTAGACATATTTTCCAAATAAAATTCAAGTTTCAACCGATATTTTAATAAATAATTTTGTAATTTAAGCGTCAAGGCTTCTTAAGTAACATCTTTCTTTAATATGTTTCTTAGGTGGAAATACAGATACATAAAAGAACGCAAATTTGTTACTGCATCTTTCTGTTTGTTCGCATAATGAAGGTAAATTTCTAGGAAGGCATAGAGTAATTTTCTTTCTGAAAAGGGGCCGGTAGGTCAAATAAGTTTGGGAACCTATGATATAAATAATAATAAAGAGCGCAACTATCCCAAAATTGAACCTCTTGAATTTTGGAACTCAATATTTTACGGGCATTTTATTAGATTTATCTGAATTTACTTGTACACTTCATATGACATACCGAGAGTCGATTCCTCTAACACAATATCGAAAAAGTTTTTGTAGGATTTCATTTTTTTTTTTTAATATAAGCTTTATTGGCCTCTATATCCGTAGGATATCATATTGTGGTGCATATACTAACTCAAATTCCGTCTATGTATTTAAAACACAGGGCGTTTTTGTTTGTCCAAAAACTTTCAGGGGCTTCTACTCAATCGAATTTGATTTTTTTTATTATCAATCCTATAACTGTAGAATTGCCGGCTTTACTTTGTTTTGCCATTTTTTAATGTTCAATTCATCTATATAGTCTGTAAGCACGTTAGTTTTTTTATTATAATATTTACCTACTTAGAGGACAAGCTCGGTGTAACGGTTAGCGTGTTGGGCTTTGGATCAAACTGCCGTGGTTCGAATCCCACCTCCGCTCATGAATGTATTGTGATGTAATTTGATGCAATTAGACACTGTTGATTTTTGTTGTCAAGTGTTTATAATCTACAATAAATAAAAACTTATCTACTTACATAATATTATTATAACCCAGTAGCAGTGCGTCATACTTACAAAAAAAAAAAGAATTTTGGTAGTGTAATACAGAGTTTAATAAGACATCTCTAATTCCATCTTATTTATCTGTCAGTGGCTACAATTTTAGCTCAGATGATGCTGGGTTGCAGAAAGCATTGTCAAAAAATATAGTTTGACAATGATCTTAGGTTGTGACCACACATTTTTCTCCATAAGAAAAGCATTGTAGAATTTTAATTTTATTTATATATTGTAAATTATAGACGCGTCGACAGCTTAGGTCATTAGCGTCTTAATTACATTAAATAACATATTTCACTTAAAACTAAATTACATCACAAAACATCCATGAGCGGAGGCGGAACTCGAACCCACGACAGTCTGATCCAGTGGCTGCGACGCTAATCACTGGACCACACTGTCCTCTGTAGAATTTTAAATCCATCCTGCTCGAAAAATAAATTGATCGATTGAAACGTTATTTTTTAAACTGTGTATTGGTACATCTATTTAACATAGGTAGTTATTTGTACAATTTCCACTTCGAAACAACATTAATTTTCTATATTTTGATCAAAATTTAGCTTGCAAAGTGATTTTTTTTGTAGTTCAATCATTTGTTTTTATGTGAGTACAATCTAATATTCTACATGACAGGGAGTTTTTTGCGACGACATTAGACTGTTCCTGTATATATAAAAAAACTAATAATATGATCACAATCTAAAATCATTGTCACATCAGATTTTTTGACAATGTTTTCTGCAACCCAGCATCAGTGTTTAGCTACGACATGAACACTCTTTCAGTTTTCACTCTAATTTAATTATTCGCTATAAAATTTCAAAGCTGGAAATGACTTTTCTTCACTAATTATGCTCGTAAAAATACTTTGTGCGTTATTTTGGAACCTGCTCATGTTTTTTAATGTTATCTCGTTATAGCTCGAGAGTGTTGTATTTTTTTCAACACGTTTTAAGTACGACATTAAATTTTAATGTTCGCAATCATAGTTTGTATCATCATGTGGGAGTGTATTGTTTTTTTATTAAATAAATGCACTGTTTAATTGTTTTGTAATGACATTGATCTCAAAAAAAGACTAATAGTTCAGTCAATGAGTGCTCACAAGGGGAATGTGGATGGAAAAGTCGAAAGCAGAAAATTTGACTTAGGAACTTTGTTTGGACTAGTTAGGAGATAAACATACTAAAAGTCCTTACCCCTCCGAAGTACGCCCGAGGGGGGCGGGCACAAAGAAGGTCCCGTTTTTTGGTTTTTTGCTTTTATCTCGAAAACGGCGCGTCGTACGAAATTTTGTTGTACTACATAATGAAAGCTGATAAAATTCTCTACAGCTTTAACTTTCACACTTTTTATCTGTCTCCATTCTTTGCCTAGCTATGAGCTTCGAAAAACGGCCGATTTTCAAAAATGTGTTAAATTCTCTGTAGCACACTGTAACAATACGAATTTGCCAAAATCATTTCTTATTGCTCATCCACCTTATTAAAAAAATGAATTATTTAATTCGCTGCCTCTTTGGGCGTGACGGGCCTGGTTGTGGTTCCTCAGCGTTTGCCTCTTCTTCTTTCTCCTCATCTCTCGAAACTACGGCTTAATTTCTTAGATATAAACTAATTAATAATTAATAATTAATTTTTATATTATTATTTTTTTAGCTCGATTCTGAAGAAAATCCAAATCCGGATCGAAACGTCAATTATTTGAATTATTTGTTGTAATTTTTTGTCAATACATTGTCTGAAAAATTGGTCGAGAATTTTATTCATTGATATTATTGGGAGTTTTATCCAGTTTAAAAGTAAACTGTTTCCGCCTTCACCGCGTGGATGTACTCCCAGCTTGTTATTTTTTAATAGTGTGTGGGTGTTTTTAATAGTGTGGAAGAGCAATTAGAAATGATTTTGGCAAATTCGTATTGTTACAATGTGCTACAGAGAATTTAACACATTTTTGAAAATCGGCCCTTTTTCGAAGCTCATAGCTAGGCAAAGAATGGAGATAGATGAAAAGTGTGAAAGTAAAAGCTGTAGAGAATTTTATCAGCTTTCATTATGTACTACAACAAAATTTCGTACGACGCACGGTTTTCGAGATAAAAGCAAAAAACCAAAAAACGGGACCTTCTTTGTGCCCCCCCCCCCTCGGGCGTACCTCGGAGGGGTAAGGACTTTTAGTATGTTTATCTCCTAACTAGTCCAAACAAAGTTCCTAAGTCAAACGTTCTGCTTTCGACTTTTCCATCCACAAATTATTCGTTGCTTAAGCTATAAATGATCCCAGAAAACTGTTTTTTTCACACAGATTTTGATTAAGTAAGTGCAGTTTGGAATTTTATTTGTAACATCGTTTATTTTTTTATAATTCAAGGATTTCAGTTTATAAGTTTATTATATAAGAATTATATAATTAAGTCTTTTAGGATTTATCTCGAAAACAAATGTAAATATATTTTCAAAAATGCAGACACCAAGCTGTTATAACTGATATGACACGTCGAGCTTTTATAGTCCCACGACTAGGTTCCGTCAGCCTACGAACGCCAATAGTAAATGTACTTTGTAATAAGTATGTATTGACAAATACACTAATAATCAAGTTTTTTACAACGCCTGCTCTGGAAGTTGACTTTTCGAGCGCTGTATGTCATCTCCGAAATACACAATAATCGCATACTTGACTATATGTGTTTCGTAAACGCACATGTTCGGTTAAATATCACATAACTGCACGGATTCCGCCTAAACTATACTACTATAGAAATATAACCTTACGAACACAATCTGTACTTAACTCACTCTATCTTTTTCACTTTACTAGAGACTACTGAAACGCCGCGATAATAATTTACTTTTTATCGTTCATGTATAGTAATCAAATTAGGTGTAAAAAAATGAAAATTTAATAAAAAATCATTTTAATATTGCAATTTTTTATAAATTAACTCAAATTTAAACTGTCCAAAAACGGTGCAAAGGTGGCCAAAAACGGTACTTCTACCCTATTTCTCTCAAAGTCAACTTCCAGAGCAGTAGTTGTAAAAAGTATTGTATGCTACAGGTGGGATCAGTAGCAAATATGACAGTCGTGATTACGACATTCGCTGTAAGGTTTATGAGGCATTCGTATGAAGACGAGTGTGGTTTGTTGCAACGAGCCGTTAGGCGAGTTGCGACAATCACATGAGTCTTCATACGAATGCCTCATAAACCTTACAGCGAATGTCGCAAAACACGACTGTCAGATTATTTGCTACTTATCCCACATGTAGCATAAATTACTATTCTATTACAGCCTGTATAATATTATGTAATAATTTTATTTCCGTTTTTACTGGAATTTTTATTCTTTTATTCAGTCAATATAACTTTACATTGTTAACAAGTTGTATTTTTTACCTGATGAAAACAATTTTCTGTTTTCTTTTTTGTGATTTGCTGTTGCTACGAATGTATTAAATTTCAGCGAAGCAAGTCTACTTTTTGTCAAATGCAAAAAAAAACAGCTTTGTAAAATCTTTTATTAATTATCGCAAAAGACTTACTGCTGGTTCTTTTGTAATAAGTTACATCTTAATTAATCCAATACTAATTACCATTCACTTAGTTCAGCTTTATTTATCATCAGGAACGAGAGAGCTGAAATGGGAACAAACTTCACAAATAATTCACACTTCGTGTCTTTTCATTTGAATGCAGATAGTTTTTTGTTTTATTCAACGACACTCTGTTTTGTTCTTTTTTTTCAAATTCAACTTGAATTATTACATTTCTTCTATGCAATTAATTCTCTACTAAAACTTATATAATTATATTCTTGGTTTTATTAATAAAACTTGAATTTTTTTGTAAGTACATAGAATCTGTTTACATCGTATGTTTTATTATAAATGTTTCATCTCATTTTAACTAAAATTTTTTAACGTAACGCTTATCTTTAGTTTATTAATTCTCCAGAGACAATACAAACATTGTGTGGATTTGTCAGCTATAAAAAAAGTCATGAGATATCGTGGGACACCCGACAGAAGCTATGCTTCTTATGCATTGTATATAAAATCGAATTTACTTACATATAAAAGCTATATAAACTATATCAAAACGCGCTACCTAACCAATGATGTGCGTTGCATCGCCGCGTTCCAAGGTCGCGTTCGTGACGTTTCACTTTTTGTGATTTAGGTCCCCATCCCAAACGTGCGTTAAGAAGCATACCTTCAATTACAATTAGCGGTTAGCGTAGCCGACCTTTGGATCACACTGTCGTGGGTTCGAATTCCGCCTCCGCTCATGGATGTTTTGTGATGTCATTTGGTTTTGAGGAAGTTGTTATTTAATGTAATTAAGACGCTAATGACCTAAGTTGTCGACGCGTCTATAATCTACAATAAATAAATAAAATTCAATTACAATTAAAACTTAAAAATTACAATAGTATTAAGTTTTTGTGCTCGTGACGGTTGAATAATATTCCGAAACGTACGTTGAGTAAATGTTGTAGACCTTATCCAAGTGTCGGTCTTTATTCCAGATTTCTTGTTAAATCCAGAATTGTTTAGCAATTAAATTTGAACTGATGTTAGTATCAGTAGTGGCTTCTAAATGACACTATATAAATTGGCAATAAAAATTGATATGTTACCTTTCATGAACAATATGTTGTTTGTAATAATTGACAGAAATGATAATGATATTTTTAACGCCCCTATAAATGCTGTCAAATAAAACATCGTGATGGATTTACTAATGTTGTACGTGCAATAAAAAGCTTGTTTTGATGGATTTTTTACAATCCGATAAATCGCTTCGTTTTATATATAGTATATAGAATATTAATTGTTTACATTATTACTGTAAATGTAATAAATTCAACAAGCACAGTGTAATAAAAAGTCACGCTGTAATTTCTATTTTATAACGACTGAAAAAACAACTGAATTGTGGAACTCGACCGTCTACATTTATTTCAATTAATGCTGTAAAATATATTTTAATTGCTGAAACACTTTAATAGGGCTTTCATTAAAGTTCTATTTATGACACTGCGCCTGCATTTCTATCACGAGTTGGATGTTTTTTTGTTTCGCGATGTTGCCAAACTTCGCTTCTGATTGTTTTTTGTTTGTGACACTGTGATATAGCTTTCACGAACATAGATTAACAATGAATCGAGAATAAATTCCATTTTGCTTTTGTTTAATAACATGCTGAACAAAAGACGAACGAAAGTAGAACTCGGTGTTATGTACCTACGTTCGTGGATCATGCCATAAAGGTGGTAGTCCACTGGCGAAATAATACCTAATGTGCATCTGAAGGTTTTAATACATATTTAATGTTTTTGTTGTTTGCTAAATAAAAAAAAAATTGTAACGGGTTACGGGACCTCAGTCTATAATTTTGTTTTCTTGCGGGATAATAGGTTTCCAGAATTTTTGTCTATTGGTTTCTACCTGTGTTAAAACGACTATAGAGCAGTTTTGATAAAACTTGGTACACTATATCAATTGGTTCCCAAAGTTAAAGTGCCTATAGGGTATTTTTTACCCGAGTCCGCGTGGGTTAAGATAGAGTTAGCTACGATAAAGCCGGAAAACCTATATTCACGCGAGCGAAGCCGTAGAAAATAGCTTGTTAAATTAATAAACTATGTAATAAAATACTTGTAAAATAATACTCATTTTATATTTTTTGGAAACATAAATCACCATCGAAGTTCTAAGATGGTGTTTTTATAGGTTACTGGCGGCCCGGTCCGGCTTCGCCCAGGTACTATGAATTTATGAATTAATAATATACTAGCGGCTACCCGTGGCTCCGCTCACGTATATTAGTACTATATTGTTAATTTATTATCCCCCTGCGAGAAATTCTCCCCCTACGAAGCAAAGTATGATTTATTAACTCTCCCGACGAGAATCTCTCCCCCTGCGAAGCGAAGTCGGGCATAAAACTACTTGGAAATAGTTTGCATTAACGGTGTCACAAAAATGAACAGTCAATCCAACCTATTTATATGTTTAACCCTACGTTTTGACATTTGCATTAACGACGTGTCACAACGCGCGCGAGACGCACTTCAAAATTGATATATCTTTTTTATTTGTCAACCGATTCAAATGAAATAAACACAAAATTTTAGTCCAAGCTTATCTCAATCATCACTGAAAACCACATCCAAATTGGTTCAGTCATTGCGGAGATTAGCGTGGTCACACAGAGAGACAAACATCCAAAAAAGCATCTACAATTTTATTATATGTCTAGATTACTCACCCACTTTAATGGCATAAGTACTTCATGATAATTAAAATTTTGAGCATGTTCTTAATTATTTTTTCAACTATATTATATGTTTTGACAGTTATTAAAAAATACAAAGAAGGAGCTGAATGCGTTTCTACAACAACCCGCCGCTAAATGTAATAACTGTCAAAGATATAAAAAATGTCATTGCATTTTTTCTATGTTCGGTAAAACCGTTTACACCCTGCACATAGATTTCAAAGTATGTTCTAAACCATTCTGACATCAAAACAAACATATCCTGTAAATGTGAGGTCAATCGGATCAGTAGTTTGCGAGTCTATAAGCCTCATACAAACGAACATTCATTTTTATGTATAAAGAAGAAAGTAAATAAAAATTTATTCTCACTATTAAAATTTAGTGCCGCTGTTTTAAATTGCGTCATTTTTTAAAAATTTTAAGCTATACTCAAAATAAAAACTCAAACTTTTAAATGAACCGTCGCACGACTTCGTATCATTTAATTTTTTATCAAAGTTGTTCCCATATGCTTTTGAAATTGTTTTACGCTTTGTTATCTCAAAAAGTTATATTTTCATTTCCACGAAATCGTTCAAAATTTCATTATTTTTAAATAATATCAATCCAAAAACACTTCTATATATTACGTTTTAATAAATACGGTTATTAGGGAGAGTGCCCGAATATCGCACCCTTTTTTTCTGGGCCTTGTATCTGGGAGGATGAACTCCCAATGTATTGTGCTTGTCAATAAAACAACATACGGTATAAAAAAATTAAATAAAGAACACAAACCTGTAAGTATAAAAACAAACAAAAAAGTGACACTTTTTGTAAAAATAAATATGGTATCATAATATCCCATATCCCACATTTGGGTAGGCGATATTAGGACACCTTACTACAAACATTGTCTTCCTATCGGAATTGGCGCGTTGTTAGAAAACTTATTTAAATGGTAGGCAAGTGATAATTCTTTTTTGTGCTTGTCAGTTGCGAGAGTTTACGACAGTTTTGCAACCGTGAAAACAAAAAGACGTGTCAAATAATTTGATACCAATGGTTTAATTCCTTAATAAGAATGCAGTATTCAGCATTGGCAATACTCATTTCGAAATTGCTTTAAATTTATATAAATGGCTCCAATAATTTTCAAATCAATCAGTCCGGTTCTGACATTACTTTGACAGCGGGTGAATTATAAAAACAAATGCACATCGAACAACAATTTTCCGTTCATGTAAAGTTCTCGACGCGCTCCTGCGGTACAGCCAGCGGCAAAAACGGACTTGTTTTTAAAAACGAAGGAAAAACTGAATACACCATTTAAGTAAAATCTCGATATGGAGAATCATTCATGACTTTCGTTATTATTTTAGATTATAGACGCGTCGACAACCATGACTTTCGTGCTTCAAAAGAATTTTTCAAAATAAATTTTGATATAAAAAATTAAAGTGGAATTTGCCAGAAAGTCCTCATACGCTACTGTTTTCGCGAGATTTACACAAAACTGCGTGTATTTCCAAAATCACTGATCCGATTGGCACTAAAATCGATAGACCTGGAGTCCTTACTAAAACAAATAGGTATTTAAAATAAACGGTCCGACACAACTCTGACTAAATTGAACACATAAATACTCCTTTAATAATAAGATCATGGTGTGCTTATCTGACAGGTTTCTCTCTCTAAAAATCATTTCTGTCTTGCACATTAAAATTAATACTCAGGTGTGCCAACTCATAAAAATCTCCAGAATGCGTGATTTTTTATGTGTCTCGTGCGCAATGATATTATCACTCGTGTGACTGTTAAAACTCGCTAGCGCTCGTTTTACCATAGTGTCATTGCTTGTGCGTAATATACCTCATTTCGACACTAGATATATAATCTACTATGACACATCAAAAATAATATCTTTGTTTTGCATATTATAATATGTTTCGATTATGTTACTCAGACGACGTTAGGGATCAGTTAACAATATCAGTAGAGTTCTCTCCAGGAAAAAACAACACTATATAATATAAATTTTTTAGTTGCAGAAGAATGCATAAGTTATTGAAGTTATATTTCTTTTGGCGCGTTATGGAAAAATGATGATAGTGAATTTTTACGTTTTACCACCATGAAAATATTCGAAAGTAACACCATGAAGTTAGTCGGAAGTTCATGTTTATAATACCCTATTATCACCAGTCACAATGTGACAAGAGCGTTTTCAGTTTTGAATAACATTAATAAAAGCTATTGCTATACAAACGCTCGTTTATGCCGCTTTCGTTAAATATGAGTTCGTACTCCAACAGCCTACTGTTTACATTATTATTTTTCATGATTATAATACCCTATTATATAGCACTGCTAGGTAAGATGTGAGTGGGGCTTGAGAATAGCCGAGAGTGTAGCAATGCTGTTGTTTACATGGCGTTACTATGGTTCCTCTATTACAAGTCTCCAGTTTCCCGGTTCTAGCCCGAGAGCTGGTAAAAGTGTCAATTTGATTTTCAATTTATTATTAAAAAAAATATAATGAATTGAAAATATGAATTGGTGCTAGGCCCAAATAACCTTAGCTGTTGGTAGTCTTTAAAACACACAAGATGTGAGTGGTGTATCGGATAGCACCGCCGCGTCATACGCAATAGGTCTCGGGTTCGAATCTCAACACAAACGCGCTTTTTTTTAATAAATAATTAGATGTAAATATAATAAATAAATATATTTATATAACACATGCACGATTTTAGTGTTTTTTCTTATCTGATTTGCGAACCTTAAATAGCCGTTTATTGACTAGTGACCATTATGTAACGCTTTTCAGTGCTATAATGGTTCATTATGTAACTAGTTACGTAATGATCCATTATGCAACGCTTTTCAGTGCTATAATGAAAAAACAGTTGCATAATGAACCATTATGTAACTGTTTTTTTTTTTTTTTTTAATTCAATTAAATTCTAAAACCATGCATGTGTTATATAAAGTATAGTGTGCAACGCGTGTGCTAAATCTTTATGCGTCAGGCGCGATATTTTCAGCACTCGTATGCGGCTCGCGATGCACACTCGCCAAGGCTCTTGTGCGCTCGCCTACTCTTCGTGCTAAAAACATCAGCACTCGTATTCGGCTCGAGATGCTCACTCGCCAAGACTCGTGAGCGCTCTCCTACTACTCGTGCTGAAAAAATCGCGCCTGACGTATAAAGATGTATTTAGCACACTAGTTACACAATATACTATTAATAAGTTAATGATTTATTAAATTAAATTAGTTTTTTTAATATCTTTATTTTGTTATTTTATCGTCTTTTTAGTACTGGCACGCGGGATAAAATTTTTGGAGTTATTTTTGTTTTGTTACGCCAAAGAAGTATAACTTCTGATGTGCGTATATAAGTACACACACACTCTTTTTAGTGTATTTGCCATATGGCACATACACTATTGGCGTCGGTCGGATGGCGGGACCTAGGGGTCGGACCAAAATTTCTCGACGTTTCATAGCCTCCTGAACACTTTGGCACTATTTTTGGAAATGTCTATTTATATGTGTATATATATTATATATATATACTCACACACACACACACACATATATGTGTGTGTGTGTGTGTGTGTGTACGGGCAATAACTTTCGGAAGAGTTAATTGATTTTGACGAAATAGGCACGTTGAAATCCATCACCGCACGAAGCTTATTTAAAATGGGCCCAATCGGACCATTTTAAGG
This sequence comes from Mongoloraphidia duomilia, assembly GCA_039654895.1. Classification (NCBI taxonomy): domain Eukaryota; kingdom Metazoa; phylum Arthropoda; class Insecta; order Raphidioptera; family Raphidiidae; genus Mongoloraphidia; species Mongoloraphidia duomilia. The sequence goes on from CM077522.1 coordinate 28,695,489, forward strand.
GTGGTTTTAGGGGTTGAAAAATGTTTTTGGGCCCAAAAATGCCGAAAAAATTCTCAGAATCGTTTCAAAATTGAAATTTAACCCTTTAGTAACGATTAAAATGTGCTGCTAAAATTTTAATAAAATCGGTCCGACAGGACCGGATTTACAAATTTTATGAAAACACTAGTTTGCGGATAGTGATTTACTTACTGAAGGATTATTTCATTTGGTACCGAGGTTGCATTGATAAAAATAATGAAATTAAGAAAAAAAATATTATTTTAAGGGATGTATTAAGGGGTTAAATTTTTTATTTTGTCCAAAAACAAACTTAAGTTTACATAATAAAACCACAAGGCCTGCATTAGCAAATACACTATATTATCGGCAGGGTTTGGCACTGCGACCCGAATTTTTTTAATATTTGTCCTTGACTGTACCTTATGTAACGCAAGTTTTTTTTCGCTTTACAACGTGTCAACATGATTGACATGAAAACAAATTGCCACTCGTCACGGTTTACACTTTTAAGTGGCTGTTTTAAAATTACGTGATTTCAGTAGGTACTTCACGTTGGTACCTACTGTGTAACGGCTGTTTCAATTACTCCTGTATTATATTCCGATTGATTTTTATTTAAATCACTTTCATTGGAAATATGTGCATAAATGAACAGCCACGTTTTTTGAATTGTGTTTCGGATAAAATTCATTTGAAAAATAAAACGTACATCGAACTACACATTCTTTAGGTAAAAAAGAGTGTGTGTGTACTATGTACGCACGTCAGAAGTTATACTTTTGTTACGTAACAAAACAAAAATAACTCTAAAAATTTTATCCAGCGTGCCAGTACTAAACGTTTGTAAAAAAAACGATATAATAATAAAATAAAGATATTAAATAAATTAATTTAATTTAATAAATTATTAATTTATTAAATATATTTATTTATTATATTTATATCTAATTATTTATTAAAAAATAAAAAAAGCTGCAAAATTTATATTGTAATATATGGCGATATCTAATTATTTATTAAATAATAATGTAAAATGTAGTAATTTATAAATTATAATGTAAAACAAGTAATACATACCTCCGTTAACCTCAATAATTTAAAAACACATATAATTTTTATTCGTACTGTACCTCACTTTTCTTGAGGTTATTTTTATTTGACAGTGATTTTGACAGTTGCAACTTCATGGTGTCGGTAAATTTCGTGACGCGATTCAAACTTCATGATGTCGGTAAATTTCGTGACGCGATGCAAACTTCATGATGTCAGTAAATTTCGTGACGCGATACGCGCGCATCCTAAAAATTCACTCTTGTCATTTTTCCACAACGCGCCAAAAGAAGTATAACTTCAAAAATTAAATTTAGGTCAATGATTTAATTGTAAATTTGTACTTTAATTAGTTTAATTTTTATATAAAATCTTAAAAATTAAACCGTAGTTCTTAAAATCCAACTGGATCTCTGTCTGCAATTTAGTTTCCTTGCGGCTTTTTTAGTTTTTATATATTTTAAAATGTGTGTGCTAAGTAAAGGGGAAAATGCGTTTCCAGAATTTTTATTGGTGTATTTATATCGGCGTCAGTCGAGAAAGGCTGCATCGCTTTTTAGGAAACTAGTTGAGACACAAATTTAAAGTATAGGGTTTTTTATACTCGACTATACTCGAAATAAAGTAAGGTTCTCGTCAAAACCGACATTTCGATCGGAAACTGCCGTTTACGAGTGAAATCACGGACAAATGTGGCGGAGGTGCAGATTTATATGGTGGAGTACGGGTATCAATTATAGTGTCATGGATGGTTTCTACTAGTTCCTTTGCGCTAATGAAAATCTGAGCGTCGTTGTAGTTTCCCTTTAATCTTTGCCAACCTCTTTATAAGTATGATTTTTTCCAAATTTTTCACCTAATACTTTCGGTCATAAGAGGAGCGGGATATATTGTTTTGGTACATTTCCATTAAATATACATTTTATGAAAGTGTACCAAAGCTTTTAACGATATGCCATCTACTAACTAAATATTTATTTATTTGAATTTTCATTTTTTTTTTCGTTAAGCGACCCCTGGAATATTAATACTCTAGCTAGATACATACCAAATTTCGATCAACCGTTTGGGATTTAGAGGCCTGTGACAAACGAATGGACAACGGAGTTTTACTATTCGCGATTAAAGTTCACTGTGTTACCGCGATGCGGACCTTGATTGAAGCAAGAGATTCGCAGATTATTTTTTTGTTTTGTTTACTGGTTAATTAAAATGGAAAAAGTAAACACAAATAAAATATTGTGCCATCCCACAATTCGAAAATTTACCTGACATTTTTTACGACAGGAAAATTTATCGCAGAACACAATTTACAAACGGACAAACTATTGACATTTGAACACAAATCTCTTATAATGCCGTCTTGGATACCTAAAGTTTCTTTTTTTGAAGTGAAAACTTCCTTAGGCGCGCTTTGCCTGGGCTGTTAACAACAGTGATGTGAAACGCACCCGACGGTGACAATCGGGGCTACTCGGCTCAACCACGAACATAATAGTGCATAGTTCATAAGTGTGCTAAAAACTTAATACTAGTAAAAAGTCATTTGTAGTTCACAAGTGCGCTAACAGATGACACTAAAACATATATTTTTTAACAATGAGATTAACCAATTGATTGTTAATCTCATTGTTAATAAATACTATATTGTAAGTAATTTTCTCGCAAATAATTGTAAATATATTTTTTAGTTCACAAGTGCGCTAACAGATGACACTAAAACTTAATATTATCGTTAAGGTATTATATATATTCATTAAATTTAATTGTGTAGGCCGATTTTAATATATTTATGATTAAACTGTGTGATTAAAAAATTATATATATATTTTAAAATTAGAAAATCTGTCGTGTGGTCATAAGCACACACCCATTTTTTTTTACCATTTCGATACGGAACCGTAATAAAAATATAAAGTTTTGGAAAGTGCTCTGAACAGAAACAAATTACTAGAAAAATGTAAAATATAAGGCTTTATATAGTGTCACAATTTTTTGTAGGTACAAGTGTAAACGGATAATAATTAGCGCATAAAAATGATCCCAGTCAGCAATTAGTGTTATTTCAGCCGAGTTCAGTGTTGCCAAAGCCACAACAGAATCGAGCGTGTTCAATGTGTTGGCATTACCTATACAGTAGCTAATGTCACAACGAGTGGTCGTTTGCAATGGATTTCTAAATGAATTAACGGTAAAACAATTACATAGCGCTGTAACAAAAGACAGTTCACGGCTAATTTAACGACGTGCATTGAACACAAACGGTTATATAAATTATATGTGTACAGCTACAGCATTTGTTCTATAAAATACTCTCACTGTAGTCAGCTATAAAACTACATAGGTACTATATTATAATAGTGAAAGCCATTTATTACGATTACTTAAGAACTTTGCTTGAACATTCATACTGTATCTGTGTTCCCAAAAAAAATCGCTTACCTATGTCGGATGTTCGGTATTTTTTTTTTCTTCAGCTAGATTTCTGATGAGTAAACATCTTCACTGACTTAGAGAATCAATTAAAAGCGGTGTGTCGCTGAAGTCTATAATATTTAACTCGACTTCTTGGTCAGCTGTTAAAAATGGTGAGGTTATATATAGCTTTCGTCGTATTCGAATCTGAACGTTTACACATTTCTTGACTCATTTTTCTTAAATCTGTTCTGTGAATAACGTGAAAAAACGTTTTATTTCTGCATAAATTCTAAATTTAAAATATTTTCACTTACGGCTTATTAACCCTCCACTTATGTATTTTTGAAGTAAAACTTCTTAGGTGGCACTGCCTCGACGATTTGAAGGGTAAAATGCTGCGGTTCGTTGAAACGAAAATGGGGAACAAAAATTGTGTGATTCGAATTACCATAACCAACCCTAAATAAATCAATTATTAATGTAGTCATGGCTCATTCTGATTCATTCATTTTATATTACTCATACATAAGAAGTTTTACTTCGGCCGTGTGTGCCGCGACACATGTCTTTTTTAACAAGAATCACTGTCGACAGTTTTGTCGTAACCGGCAAAGTTGTATAATTTTATCAATTCAGAAACTTATATTTCAAATGCAGATTTGTGTACCTAAAATTGTTTTTCAAACTGTATAGTGTATGCCTTTTTCCACCTCCCAAATTTGCATCTCAGATACAGAATAATTTATGTATCATACTGACTATAACAATTACTTAGTTCAAATGGAGCTCATACAGTTCATTCGTCGTCGGTCGAACTGTACAATTTCCCCATTCATAAATTTGCGTTCCAAATGTAGAATTAGCTATCATTAAATAGAAAGATAAAAACTTTACTGTCAAATATAAATAAAATATATGTAATGATAGCGCCCTTAATTTATATTACCCCAACACGAATTCACTGTAGTAAGTGAATTATTGTTGGGGTATATAAATTAAGGACGCTATCATTACGTATTTTGATTATTCACCCGATACATCTAATTCTTATGAATAAAGTATATGTTCAATGTACCACCAATCACCACTGCAATTATTCTTAACACGAGTATAACTTATATCAATTATTGTTATAGATATGGGAATATGCAAAAAAAACCCATACTGAAATCATCTGTAGACCTAAAAGTCACATTAAATAATGATGAAATTAATATCAAATCGCTGCTTACGTACCTAAAAATGATAAACAAAATTAAAGAAATATAAATAAACAAACCAACGTAACTTACCTTTCAACTCAGTGACTAATATACTCGTAATATAACATAATAATGTTTGTAAATCATTAACAATACCTACCTATTATATAATACCATTGTAAAATTTTATTTTGTGTGTAGAGATAATGGCCATAGTAGCCGATTCACTTTGTTTTTTTTTTGTTAAAATAAAAAAAAAATCATCACTGAATCGAATCACTGTTTGGCAGATCGAATTGTCTAATATTATCAACATACAAATTTCCAGATACACAAATAGAAATCACTTACTAGGATAGCTGTTTACCAGATGGAGTTCATATAGTTCTGCCGTCGCCGGCCGAACTGTGGAATTTTACTCACTCATAAACTCTCATTCCAAATGTGAGTCGCAATATTTCATTGGAAGGGAAAATTGGAGACCCAGATCAATGAACTCCAATCATTAACTCGAAAGTGGTCGATGGTTTTTAAAGTTAGCCATGCCTGTGTGTTGATATCAATTTAAAATTTATATGTCGGGGTTGAAAACGTGTTTAAAAATGCATGACGCATTGCACACAAGTCTTTATTATTTATTGGCGTGGCACTGTGAATAGATACATCGTCAGCTAGCTATATGTATAAGATGTCCTGTCGCTAAGTGAAACATAGGCGAGCAACTAAATATTGTCAACATTCAAATACGAAGAATGGGTAAATAACAATTGAATCAATGCCGAGAAAGTGAAAGAATGAAATAGTACTGTTCTGAAATTTTTGAAGTTAATCATATAAGACGTAGTAATTACATTTTTTAAATGGCTCGTCATATTACAAATCCCCAGTTTCTATGTTTCACGGTGCATCCAATTTCAATCCTAGGAAGGTACACATCTGGTTAATGAACAGATCAGAGTTCTGACATTTGACAGTACGTTTTTTGCTCATTTTGGATTAGTTTATTTGCGCTAACCCACTCACTATCCTTGAATATGAAAACAGATGCATTCTCCTGGAGTTCTTCTGTTGTTTTTCCCTCTTTGATGTTGAAGGTGTCATCAGCATAGGCGATGAGTTGATGAGGTGGGCAATGTTCCGTCAGATCGTTCATAAAGAGAATGAATAATGGAGTGGCCCAAGGAAGCTGCCTGGAGTAGGGTTCATGATTTCTCGAGCTTATCAGTTTCTCGGGTCTCGAGAATTCTCGAGGCTAATTTCTCGGGTCTTCTCGGGTTGTCGAGAAATTTACATTTACGTATGTTTTTGCATATCTTTTCGGTTCAAATAATGAAAAAAGTCGTCACAAAATTAAAAATGTGTATCATAAAAAATATCTTATTTTAAATCAATAAATTAAGTTGTTTTTCTGTCAAATAAAAGTATTAAAATATTCATAAAACTTTTATTGACAGTTTTCAACAAAATCAGCTTCTCTCAAACAAAATAAAAAAAATTTAAAATTTAAACATTAAAACGTTAATACTACGCTGACTTATAATTACAATCACAGTACCATTTTGGCAGGCTAATTCGGAAAAAAATCAACTTAAAACTTTGCAAGATCAATAAAACAACATCTGAACATAGTACATACATACAAAACAATTAGATCTGCTTACTCTGTCTGATAAAATATGCCTTCAGAAAAACTAAATCATTTACGATTTCCCGGGAATTCTCGGCTCGGAAATTCCCGGGAATGAACCCTAGCCTGGAGGTACACTACACTTCAAGGTTTCAGTCTTTTTTTATTTAGTAGCATCATTTGTGAGATACGAGCCTCCAAAGTAGTTTGCAATGTGTTTCAAATGTTTATCTTAAAAATTTGAAAACATAATCAAGATAATTGCACTTGCAGGTACCTACGTACTTACAGGTAGTTTACGGGTTACAAAAAAAATTTAAAACTAATCTGCCTTATCAATAAATTAAAAAAAACTCGGGTCGCAGTGCCAAAACCCTGCCGACAATATAGTGTATTTGCTAATTGGCATTGTGGCTTTATTATGTGAACTTAAGTTTGTTTTTGGACAAAATAAAAAATTTAACCCCTTAATACATCCCTTAAAATAATATTTTTTTTCTTAATTTCAAAATTTTTATCAATGCAACCTCGGTACCAAATTAAATACACCCTTCAGTAAGTAAAGCACTATCCGTAAACTAGTGTTTTCATAAAATTTGTAACTCCGGTCCTGTCGGGCCGATTTTATTAAAATTTTAGCAGAACATTTTAATCGTTACTAAAGGGTTAAATTTCAATTTTGAAACGATTCTGAGAATTTTTTCGGCATTTTTGGGCCCAAAAACATTTTTCAACCCCTAAAAACCACCCTTAAAATAGTCCGATTTGGCCCATTTTAAATAGGCTTCGTGCGGTGATGGATTTTAACGTGCCTACCAAATTTCGTCAAAATCAATTAACTCTTTCGAAAGTTATAGCCCGCACACATATATATATATATATAAATATATAAATATATATATACATATATAAACAGACATTTCCAAAAATGGTGCCAAAGTGTTCAGGAGGCTATGAAACGTCGAGAAATTTTGGTCCGACCCCTAGGTCCCGCCATCCGACCGACGCCAATAGTGTATGTGCCATATGGCAAATACACTAATAAAACAGATGTGAATTTCTATTTTGAATGAACTAATAAGAAATAAAATTGAAATAAAAAGGAAAAACAAAGAAAATAACTTAAAGGACTCTAAGGTAGGATTCGAAGCCGGGTTACTTTCACAATCCCATATGGACACCATATTTTCTGCAACAGCTACGAAACCCAAGTTAATGCGTATCTGATACGCACTCGGTCGCTTAATTTTTAAATATGTTTCATACAGAAATCCAATCCCCCTATATCTCAGTTCACGATAGGACACTCTGTGTTTATGTGTAGGTACCTATTTGTGTGTGTGTGTGTGTGTGTGTGTGTGATGTAGTTATACAGGTGAAGTGGAAGTGAATATGGAGTTATAATATTGTTTATGAAGTAGTTAACACGGCTATGAATTATGTCATTACGTGCTCGTAAATGTGCAGTCAGAGTTTAACGTTTGCCCTTTGTGGTGGGCCCCACTCGCACTTATACCGGCACGCTGACAGGTCACGTCATCTATGCTAATACTAGCTTTTGATTGCGACTTTCCTCGCAAGAACATCAATTTTGCCCTTGACTTCGTCGATTTTTTCCATCGGCTTCGCTCACATGAATGCCGATTTTGACATCGGTTTCACTCGCATAAACGTCGATTTTGCCATCGGTTTCAAATTCATGAACGTCGATTTTGCCCTCGGTGAATACATGAACGATTTCGCTCGCATGAACATCGCTTTTGCCGTCGGTTTCGAACTCATGAACGTCTGTTTGCCCTTACATGAACGAACATTTTTTCCGTCATCTTCGCTCGCATGAACGTCAATTTTGCCATCGGTTTCGCTCACATGAATGTTGATTTTGCTCTGGGTTTCGGTCGCATGAACGTCGCTGTTGCTATCGGTTTCAGACTCATGAACGTCTAGTTTGCCCTTGGCAGTGGCGTAGCTTTACTTCGCGGGGCCCAGGTGTAAAATTTTTTTGGCCCCCCCCCCCTCCCCCCACTTTACCCAACTAAGAAAAATTTCCAATTATTCATGACATCATCATCCCATCAATATTTGATTGTATTCTCAAAATGTTCTACGTCATATATAAACTGTTGTAGTGTGAATCAAGCTTTATTTTAACTATTATGTCATGAATGAGACGTTATTTAATATCTACTTTTTGATACAAAAATTGTAAAGAATTCTAGTTTAGTTAATCTTGTACTTTCAAATAAAAATTATCAAAAACGAAAACTGAGAAATTAATTGCAATATATAACAGAAATTGGCGACGAAAATTTGGAAGTATAATTAAAGTATTGAAATTGGACGTAAAAATATATGAAAATCATAAAATACGACGTCATGCCGAATAATAATAATTCACCAAAATTTCAAGAATTTGAAGAAGAAGAAGAAACGTTGATTAACTATTTAGAACGATTGGAATTATTTTTCGCTGTAAATGAAATAGCAGAGGAAAGAAAGGCCTTGTTGCTTTTAAATAATATTGGAAAAAAACCGTACGCAGTTCTAAAAAATTTATTGGTGCCAGACTTGCCAGGAACGAAGAGTTATCAACAGATAGTAACGGTATTGAAAGCGTATTACTCTCCACAAACATCGATCATTGCTGAACGATGTAAATTCAACAAACGTTTTCAAAAGGAGAATGAAAGTATCGCTTTATATGCAATGGAAATAAAGAAAATGGCGGCTGTGTGCGAATATGGCGCTTTCTTGCAAGATGCAATTCGTGACCGTCTTGTAAGTGGTCTAAGAAACGAAGACATACAAAGAAATGGCCGAAAAAAGTCTTACATTTCAAAGCGCACTGGATATGGCTATTAGTCTTGAGCTAGCCACGCAAAATGTGAAATCGTTGCATGAACCAGCTCTAGAAACAGTTTCACATGTAAACCACCGCAGGAAGAATATAAAGGAAGAGACAGGGATAAACAAACTAAAACCCTGTTATCGATGCAAAAAACCAGGTCATCACCCAGACAAATGTTTTTATAAAAATGTACAATGCCACATCTGTAAGAAAATTGGGCACATATCACCGGCCTGTGGAACTGTTCGTCCAGTGGCCTACGCATCCAGGACGCTATCAAAAAGTGAGAAAAACTACCCGCAAATAGAAAAAGAAGCTCTGGCTATCATTTTCAGCGTCAAGAGATTTCATAAATATATTTATGGGAGAAAATTTGAGCTATTGTCAGATCACAGGCCCCTGACATATCTTTTTAATCCAACAAAAGCGGTTCCGGTAATGGCAGCATCTCGAATCCAAAGATGGGCCTTAGTTTTGTCTGCATACTTTTATACTATAAAATATAAAAAAGGGACTGAATTAATTGAAGCAGATACTTTATCACGTCTACCGTCCAAACAAACGATCGATGAGAAATGCATATTTTTCTTTGCACCGTATCAAAATATGCCAATTACAGCCACCGAAATTAGCCATCACAGTCGAAGAGATCCAGTAATTTCAAAAATTATAGACATGACTCGCACTGGTCGTTGCGATGATAAAACCGATCAGAATTTCTTGAAACGCAAACATGAACTTTCGATTGAAGATAATTGCCTTTTATGGGGAAACCGAGTAGTGGTGCCATTAGCGCTTAGAGATAAAATTTTGCAAATGTTCCATGAAGAACATCCGGGAATAACTCGGATGAAAGAACTTACAAGGAGCTACATATGGTGGCCTGGTTTGGATACTGCCATTGAGGAATTAGTTCAATCATGCACAATATGTCAAGCCACACAAAACAATGTAACGAAGATTCCATTACAGCCGTGGCCCTTAAGTCAGAGAAGGTGGCAGCGAGTGCATTTAGATTTTGGAGATAAAGCAGGCTATAAATTTCTTATGCTTATCGACAGCTATTCAAAATGGGCGGAGGTGAAGAATGTAAAATCAACGAATGTGGATCAAATTGTCGAAATACTAAGAACCATTTTTGCCGCATATGGATGTTCAGAAACAATCGTGACTGATGGAGGACCACCATAATAATAATCGAGGAACCTGGCGAGTTTTTGAGGAAAAAGAATCAGTGTGGGTGAAAACATTACGCGGAGAACAGGAAAATTGGATTCCAGGGATAGTGGTTAAACAAATAAGTCCGGTGACATATCTGGTGAAAACAGCACATAGAAATCTATTTGCTCATGCCGATCACATCCGGAAAACAACAACAAAAATGCAATTGCCCGATTCGAGTTACCCAGCACCACCGAATCTTCAAGCGCAGCTAGTCACGCCGCAGTCGATTCCACACCCGGAGAAGCCAGCTAGTGTCCTAGAGGAGAACAAGGAACAGGAGCAACAAAACACGACGTCTGCCGAAAGGATCCCGGAAAGTCCCGCATTACTCAGGCGTTCCGAAAGACGGCGCAGACCTCCTGATTTTTTTAAATGTTAATGTTTTTGTTTTCAGGAATAAAGATTTTTTTTGTTAGAAGGGAAAGATGTTGTAGTGTGAATCAAGCTTTATTTTAACTATTATGTCATGAATGAGACGTTATTTAATATCTACTTTTTGATACAAAAATTGTAAAAAATTCTAGTTTAGTTAATCTTGTACTTTCAAATAAAAATTATCAAAAACGAAAACTGAGAAATTAATTGCAATATATATAACATAAACGACTCTGTAATTAAAAGAAGTTCTACTGGTATTCTTCAGACAATAATATTGCGCTCTTTTATATTTAAGGATAAATAAATCCTCCAGTCATCTTCATCAAATCATAATTATTGACATTTATTGACAATTATTGACCATTATACCATACAAGCTGTAAATATTGAGTGCGCGCCCTGTCGAAATCCCAAATAAGGTACACTCTAAATCAAACATGGCGAATTTCATATTAAAAAGCAATTGATTGAAACAATAGTGTTTGAATCTAGAAAGTAAAAGTAATCTGCGTTTAGATCATATATAATTGGACTGAGAAAAAAATCGAGTGTAAGGATTAATCAATCAGTAGTTGACCCAAAAATTGGGGGCCCCTCAAGGTTAGGGGGCCCCGGTGATTGCCACCTGGAACACCTGTGGTAGATACGCCACTGGCCCTTGGTGATTACATGAACGACGAGTTTTCCCGTCATCTTCGCTCGCATGAACGTCGATTTTGCCATCGATTTCGCTCACATGAATGTTGATTTTGGTCTGGGTTTCGCTCGCATGAACGTCGCTGTTGCTATCGGTTTCAGACTCATGGACGTCTAGTTTGCCCTTGGTGATTACACGAACGACGAGTTTTTCCGTCATCTTCGCTCGCATGAACGTCGATTTTGCTATCGATTTCGCTCTTATGAATGTTGATTTTGCTCTGGGTTTCACTCGCATGAACGTCGCTGTTGCTATCGGTTTCAGACTCATTAACGTCTAGTTTGCCCTTGGTGATTACATGAACGACGAATTTTTCTATTATCTTCGCACGCATGAGCGTCGATTTTGCCATCAGTTTCGCTCACATGAACGGCGATTTTGCCAGAATATTCACTGGGCTTAGCTGTGACTTTGAAGGAAACTTTATTTAAACTTGAGCATTGCCGGGTAAAAGTTACCTTGTAGTTTAATTTGGGTATGAAGTTTAATTCAAATCGCTCTAGCTGTTTTCCAGTGATGCTCGTACAGACCTGACAAATGTTTTCAGTGATCACAATATTATGTTTGTGAGTTGGGATTCGCTTGTATTTTAATTGCGCGAAATTAAATTGAACTATCATGAAATGTCATAAATATTAAATTGAGTTAAGATTGATTGAATCGTTTGTCCATAATATCACATTAATGTGAAGCTTATAATAATGGAAATGCTAGGTTTAAACCCTACCTACTACCTTAATGGAAATTTTTAATGGTTTTCATCAATAGAGATAGTTCCTTAATGGAAATCAGTATTAGTGTATTTTTTTAAATTCTCTAACTTAATTTATCTATAGTAAGACAAATTGCGCTATAAGGGTCAACGCACGCATACTTTGTGTATAGAAAACGCGCGATTTAGGATTCCACATCGCGATTTGGCGATTACTCAGCTACTCTAAATTTCAGTTGTGTATTTCAGCAAATAGTATGCGGCCCGACTTTCTTGGTAGTTACATCTGACGATCTCCAAGCGACTTAGTCGCAAAATTGTGCGACAAAAAGTAGCATGGATGGCGTTGGCCCTAACTGTAATTTATTGATTCAAGAAAACAATTATTTTGTTCAAACGCTTGAATTGTCAAAAAAGCATCTTGCTAAAAACATTTTCTAAAGATTTTTTTACCGTTAAGATGACTTTTAAGTGAACTAAATATATAAAAATCTGAAGAGGTTTAGTCGTATTATAAAAAAATTCGACTGATGACCAGTCCTATACTTCCCACCTAGTAAATATTTGCAAAAAATAAACACTCTTTTTTTTTATTCTTTGACTAGGCCCAAATAACCTTAGCTGTTGGTGGTCTTTAAAACACAATTTAATTTTTATTCTTTGAAAAAAGCATGGCCCTCTTTTTTGTTTGGTGATCTACTGATGTAGCTTAATATAGTAAAAATCATGGTTACCTTGATTTACGTACAATTTTCTTTTTTTAGTAAAATATTTTTTTTCTCGAAAACTATACATTTTAGAGAAAAAAAATATTTACATTTTTTTCATATTATAACATCTAGAATCCATTTATATTTTTTTTTACCTATGTTAATACGTGACATTGAGAACGTTTTTTTGAATATCTCAGGATCCACTGAACCGATTTGACTCAAAATCTAATCAGATCTAAGTTAAAGGCTGATAAACACAATAGAACAATCGGCATGCCCGTATGTTGTTCCGTTCTTAAGATATCGAAGGCGAAAAATTGACCACACACACACACACACACATACAGACATCAGTCAGAAAATGATCTTAAACGATTGCTAGGGTCTCAAAACGTGAAAATCTGTTAAAATCTCGAAATATTGTTTTCGGACTGAATCCATTACTTCCCTACCATAGTAGAGGTGGGAAGTAAAAAAATGGGTATGTCTCTGTATCACGTGTACACTGTACAGACAGATGTCGTGAATAACGTAAAACACAAATAATTGCTGTATCCGTTGTCTTGTAAAGAAATACATCCACTTGTTTTATCTTAAAAAATCAATTGTTCGAAAATATAATAAATAAAATTATAATTTTATCTTTTTTATTTTAAATTGTCCAATATCTACATATTTTTATAATTAAAAAATATATTAAGCAGGTTTACGCGTAACTAATGACTCCAAAATAGCGACTGAATATTTTTGCTCTTTTGACCGTCAAAAAAATGATGAAAATTGTCTGTAGCTTATTTATTTAAATTAATTGATGTTTAAAACAATAATAATATTTATAATATTTTCTTAGTAGTATATAGTCTGTGGGTAAGTTCGGTTTTGCGCTCAAATCGATCTAATGCGTTTGAATTTAGGTTAATTTAACATTATTTTATATCTCTAACCTGCGCTCGAAGCGCTCGCTCTAAGCGCAAAACCGAATTTATCCTATGTATATGCCAATCACTCAGTGATGTCAGTCGTCAATATCGCCATTACTTGTCAACCTCAAAAAACAATTTTTTAACTTTTTTTTACTTTTTATTAAACTTATTTCTAACGGTTTAACATTAAGGGTTCGTAAATACATTATTGTGCTCTATGAACATTCTGTTGTCTTATATTCGATTTTGGTTATTCAAAATTGGAAACATCAATCTTAAAAAAAATACAACGGAGTGTTTCTGCCATAAAGAATTAAAAAATGTGATTTCATTTTTAATTCAAATGATAAAAAAAAACACGACTCATTTTTTTATATAAATTTAATTAAACTAGATGAAAGTGACACTTATTTAAGGTTTCACAATAACGAAATTAGTATAAAATTAGAAAACAATAATTAGTAGTAACTACAAAATGACATGACATAGGAATGAATGCACAGAAACATTACTTTTTTTGAATTCAAGTTTAGTTTTTACAAAAAGAATTATTTAATTTAGTGATTCTTAAATTCAAAAATTTTCTTCACGAGCACATTTTTTAATTCTTTATGGCAGAAACACTCCGTTGTATTTTTCCAAAAATAATTCTGAGGATAGATTAGGCTAATTTTTCTATAATATTGTAAAATTTCAAGCCTCAACGTTAGAATTTTCGTTAACCATTAGATACGCGTTAATCTCCTTGAAAGCCTTCGGGATTCGAACCTGGGTTTGGTATTTGTACTACCAGTCGGTAGACTCGTGCTTTACCACTTACTGGGTTTGAGATCTTAACATAGATATACATGCTGTGTTTTGTTTCACATGTAAACCACTTCCGACTATTTCCGTTACAAAATGCCACCCCAGTATGAGACATTAGACGTTATTCACGCCTTGTGTGCTGTTTTGAAAATGTATAATGCAATAGTCACCTTAGGTATACCCAGTCTTTTTCCAAATTTAAATTAGTAATAATTATTTTAACTATACGTAAGTTGATCGACGCGCGTTTTGCCTGAAGACATAACCGTTCAGTTTGTGCCAGATGACCACCCTAGGGGTACGATGAGCATTGGTTGTCAACAGCACTAAACCGGCATTTCAGTGTAAATCTTCTCACTAAAGCCAGACGACCACTGCATGGCCCCATCATACAGTTTTTACTATTTTGTCGAAATGTAACGTTTTTGTTAACAATTCGATTTTAAATTTTTTTTCTCAAAAAAGTCTAACCTTTAAAGGGGAACCTTCAACTGAGAGATTAGTTAAACTAGAACTTCAAAAAATACGTTTTACATCATTAGATCTAATCTGTAAAGATATTGCATTTCGAAAGTGTGAAAAATTCGTAATTTTTACTTCCAAGAGAAACTAGTAGAAAATTTAATAAATATGTACATGTTCACTTCTGTATTTTTTCGATTTGGAAATTTTGGGTAACATATTTTTTTAAAGCCTCTAATTGTGAAACTATGCGAGGTCCAAAAATGCTGGTGTGCCTGATGTGCTTAAATTCAGCGGAATTTTGTATAAAAATGAAATGTTTGTATAAATTTTGAAAATTTCAATTTTTTTTAAAAAACAATATTATCTACTTATAGTAAACGGCACGCTAAATTCGATGAACAAAGCAGAAGTTTTGAAAATGTAAAGATTTTGTAGCACGGTGTATCATAATCGTAAGGCACCATTCTTGAAAGGTGTAAATAATGATTGTTATGCTTGTAAATTGATTTTTTAAATATATTTGCAATCTGAATAGCGTACCTATACGAAATTCTTGTTGAGCAATGCCAGTTTTGTAAAGATTTTTAGTTTGAAAACTGCTGCTGTGCACGTTATTAAAATGTCAGATTGTTGAGATATTTCCAGTTCAGCTATGTGTAAATAATTCTTTAATATCTGAATACGAGCCACAATCCATAAATATGTACATAAAAATAATCTTTTATAAAATATATTTGCAAATAAAAAATCGCCGACAGGCTTAAGGGAAGTTTAAAAAAAGTTATGGTCGGTTAGACCGGTTGTAGCCCGATTCAAACCCTTCTTTTTGCTCAATAAATTTAGAATGTGTAAATAGGGACTTGAGTGTGAGGTTCCCTTCCGTCTCTCTTCCAGGGATGTGAAAAGGAGGTTTCGAAATTATCATTTTTTTCATATTTAGTCTAATGATAAGACGTATCACGCATATATTGTGTCTGCTATCAAATATAACATCCTTATTTGGGGAATGTCAGGAGACAGACAGCGAATTTTTGTACTCCAAAAAAGAATTTTAAGATTAATTTTTAATTTAAAATTTAGAGATTCTTGCCGAAATTTATATAAAGAAAATAAATTACTAACTTATTACGGAATTTTTGCTCTTGAGCTGCTTACAATAATGCATTCAAATAAGTATTTTTTTGAAAATAAAACTAAACCAAAACTGTACAATACCCGCAACAACAATATTGTTTTAAAACACAACACGACTTTTTTTGAAAAAAGTCCGATATACATAGGTTATAAAATTTTTCACAAATTGCCAGATGCAATAAAAATAATAAACAAAACAGAACATTTTAAAAATAAATTGGAAACACATTTCTGTAATACTGTGCCTTATGACTTGAAGGATCTTTTTTAATATGTATGTATTTTTGACGTTTGTATCCACATTATTGGCAATGCAATAAAATATTATTATTATTATTATTATTATTATTATCAGGCAAACTGTATGTCGTATAGTAATAAAAAATAGAAAAAAAATGGGCGTGTGCTTATGATCACACGACAGAAGTGAAAAATTCAGATTTTCTAATTTTAAAATATTCAGGGTGTCCCAAAAAGAATGGGACATAAAGTAACAGCTGATTCCTTACAAAAAAATATTGCGATTGACCCCAACTTGTCTATTCCGAAAGTTGATATTAAAAAAGATACAGGGTGACAAAGTTTAATTTTTATTGTTGATTTTTTTTAAATAACTTTTAAAATAATTTAGGCGTTTTAATGAAATTTGGTATATGAGGATTTTTTGACATGAGAAATTCAAATCTGACCTTGGTATGGCTCTTACTTGTAGGGGGCGCCACTTACACACCTTTACACTCATTCAAATAGTCATAACTTTTTTGTACGCACTCGTACTATTTTTTTGATTTAAAAATTGATTTTTCCGTCATTTTAACGTAAAAAAGGTATACTTTGTAAAAGTGGCTAGGAGTAACCTTTTTCAAGATATTTGCACTTAAAGTAATCGATGCAATGTGGTTTTAAATGCAAATTTTAGTTAAATAATAATACTTCTTATTTTAATTAATATTTTATTTCAAATAGCGAATCAAAAACATTTATTTTATTATAGAAACGGTTCACTTCATTTCACTACCCAGACAAAGTGTGCCTAACGGCTAACGCGCCTAAGGAAGTTTTCACTTAAAAAAATGTGGGATTTTATCATGTGTATAATGAACGCTTGACTTCGTCCCTAAATTTATGACCGAATTGTACCTACGATATCTATAAATTTTTAAGTGGGAAAGTTGAAATGGAATACCAAATAGGATAATTTCTTAAAATGTTGTACCTAAATAAAAAAAATATATATCAAAATTTTTCACTTGCAAAATCGGATCCATTTAACAACATCCAATGGGAAGTTAAAAATAAATGATAACTTTCAAAATTGAAGAGACAGACAAATTATCATTCCGCGTTCAGTAGATAGTGTATCAAGTTTAATAGAAATTAGTTTAGCTGTTCTCGAGTGATGCTGGCACAAACAGCCAGACAGGCCGAGAAAAATTCTTGAAACACTTTTTTACATACAAAATTCTCAAAAAATCTACGTAAAGACGGGTTTTTCGTTAGTATTGATGATATAATGGGCTAACAATTTTGAACCTTCTGTGATTAAGCGCTTGTCACTTGTCTGTTGAAAGGACAGATACATTTGCTTAGCGAGGGTTCCGCGGCTATCACTATAGTTTTATGAATGTTAACTATGGTGTTCCGTCGCAAAACTACGTACCTGCTCTTTCCGAAGTACAAGCATATTCTGATATTTAAAATTATTGTCAGCTTTGTCGTTCGTTTTAAATTCATGTTTTTATTATATCTGAAGCTAAAAACCGTTTTCCAATTATTCATTTTAACATCAAACAAATCTAATTGTGACGAGGTTTAAAAGTGCTAAAATATATATAAATAAATATGAACGTAAATAAATATTTATTTAATATAGCTTCAAACATTTAAAATGTAAATAAAATATGTTTTAACTAAAAAAATGAGTTTAATTATTTATGTAAAAATTATTTTGAATACCGTACAGCTAAAATGTTTTAAAACATAAAAATGGTACGTAATATGTGAATGAATTAGTGTTCTTTCTATTCAAGCATCACGCAGATTTTTGCTGGATCGATTTTCAGGAAACTTACAGGCTACAGCCGACCCAACTAGAACTTAGTCTACAGCAATTTTTTGTTAATTTAAGAGTGTTATTTAGTGAGCGACCCTATTGCTATTGAGGTCATTCCTGTGACGCCATTGATAAGACCACTGTAAAATTTAGCAGTTGTTAACGGGAATGTGGACAGGTACACAAATCAAACACCTTATTACGCTGTGTATAACGTTTCGCTGGTAATTCCAGCTTCTTCAGACCATGTGATTTCAGACAGTATTATAACGAATTCAGTTATTAATTGTTTTAACAATAAAACTAATTTTAATATCAGAAAAAATATAGATAAACTATTTTCCTATTGTGTTTTGGATATACAATATACATACCAATATCATAATGACTATTTTAAATAATAACAAAAACATCATTCAGCTAAGTATCTGAAGAAGCTGGAATTACCGGCGAAACGTTATACACAGCGTAATAAGGTGTTTGATTTGTGTACCTGTCCACATTCCCGTTAACAACTGCTATATTATATCAATAATGGACGTGAAACCAGAAAATTACCACTGTAAAATTGTTATTATTATAACAGATTTTTATCGGATAAAATTTTCACAGTTAATTAACAGTTTCCCACCCCTGTTATTCATGAAAGTGTGAATGTAGTCAGTGTATTGTGTACTTTATTAGCTTATAAATTTGTATACGGACCATTGTTATGTGTCTAACGTAGTAGTAGGGTTGGACAACCAGGGAGAAGCGAACGCCATTTTATATAAAACTAAATGCAGTATCTATCAAAGTTCGGACCATTGGTCAGGCCGTACCAAACTCTGATCCTGTATGTTACGCCATTTCTGCCGATATTACAGCGTTTTAAAAACTGTTAAAAGAACATATCCCAATAAAAATATATTAACAATCTTACTTTCGTAATCCACAAGGAAATGGAAGCATATAAGTGATAGAGTCGAAAAATCTTATTCAAGATAAGGTCTGATTCTGATTGTACTACCGTCAAAACGCAAAGAAGTGTAATTTTCCGCATGATGGCTGTGCGTATCTGTCTTTTCTTTCGTTCAAAATAACTATTACAGAAATGCACCGATTTGATGTTTCGTCTTAGTAAGGACTCCGGGTCTTTTGATTTTGTCAATTTTGATCAGTGTTTTTTGATATTTATACAAAATTTCATGCATAGAAAGTTTTCAACAGGAGTATATCATCATTCATCTTAAAACAAGGCCATATCTAAAAAAATATTGAGATTAAGTTCAATCAATAAAAAAACTCGGGTCGCAGTGCCAAAACCCTGCCGACAATATAGTGTATTTGCTAATACTGGCATTGTGGCTTTATTATGTGAACTTAAGTTTGTTTTTGGACAAAATAAAAATTTAACCCCTTAATACATCCATTAAAACAATAATTTTTTCCTTAATTGCAATATTATTATCATTCCTAACATTTGTACCAAATTAAATACACCCTTCAGTAAGTAAATCCGTATCCGCTACTAATGTTTTCATAAAATTTGTAAGTCCGGGCCTGCCAGGCCGATTTTATTAAAATTTTAGCAGCACATTTTAATCGTTACTATAGGGTTAAATTTCAATTTTGAAACAATTCTGAGAATTTTTTCGGTATTTTTGGTCCCAAAAACATTTTTCAACCCCTAAAAACCAGCCTTAAAATGGTCCGATTGGGCCCATTTTAAATAGGTTCCGTGCGGTGATGGATTCCAACGTGTGTACCAAATTTCGTTAAAATCGTTGAGTCTTTCGAGAGTTATTGTGCTAACACACACACACACATATATATACATTTTTAAAAATGGTGCCAAATTGTTCAGGAGGCTATGAAACGTCGAGAAATTTTGGTCCGACCTCTAGGTCTCGCCATCCGACCGACGCCAGTAGTGTATGTGCTATATGGCAAATACACTAATAATATTTGTATAGGCTTGAACGAATGGCTTGACAAATAAATTTAGAATGAAACTCGTATTATGAAAAACAGTTAAAAACCACAAAAATAGTAGCTACTTAGAAAAAAGTATATTTAAATTTAATGCCAGTGTTCAGGCAAACACTCCTGATGTTATATTGTGAACATAATGAAGTAGGTACTTGTTGATAGTCACTGGACGTAGGCCATCGTCTCCATCGGGAGAATGACTGAGAGAAGTGGGGTTTACGATTGATGGCTATGTAAGTGGCTAATGTAGCACGTCCTCATGAGCGCGCCTGTGCGTGCGATCTACGAGCCATTATACAGGATGGCCCGTCCTTTCAAGGTACGATTTGTTAGAACGATGTGCTACGCACTTTCCATAGACAGTCGGGCGCCACTAACGTGGTTGTGCGCCAACATGGTTTGAAAGAATAAATAGTATTTAGGACTATTGGGATCTATCAAATGGGAGGATCTTTAAAAACATGGCGGAGTTAAGGAAAACATTTCGATAGTAAATTTTTCCTTTATTCGTGTAAAATTTTCTACCACCAGATGTCATATTTCCTTTTGACAGATTCCAATAGTCTACTTGTGAGTTAAAATCGACAGCAATATTTAAAGTATATAGGAGTTTTTATTATTAGAGGAACAGGAAGGTGAAGAAGTTAACACATAAAAATCCAAACACTGAAGTAAATCGAAAAACAGAAGCAGATACGTTAACGTAGAGCAAGGATTATTTGAAAATGAGTAATATTTTCGGGACTATTTCGTATTTTCCCGACAGTTGATCATATATAGGTTTAGGAAAGCGACTGCGTTGAAGTCAGAATCAAGTTGATTGCAACTAAGTATACTTCGTTAGATTTTAACAAACCACTTTCATATAATTAGTAGCTACAATTGCTACATATTCAAACGCTCGCCTGACTTGAATATATGCGCAGCGAACTCTATAAATGTGATTTTTTTTCTTCACAGATCGTATCGATTTTATAGCATTTGTATTAGAATCTTCCTTGTGGTATACAGGACTCTCGGCACGCGAATCTAACTCGCAATTGTGCATTTTTAAGGTTTCGTAGAAACTAGGAACCCTTATAGTTTCGGTCAGTCTTTCCATTCTCTCATTTATATACACCTATTAAGATGAAATTTGCTTTGAATGAATTTATTTTTCGTCTTTAGATAACGTAATATTAAAAATAAATTCTTATTGACTCATTTCAGCGCAAATTGTGACTAAACCTTTGAATTACTGTTGAATTCCAAAAACCATTAGGCACCTATTCTATACGAGTCGTTGGCTAACTGATAACGTTCTATAAACAAAGGTAGTACCAAAAGAACAAACATTCTTCTACGAGTATTACGCATACCGTTTTGACCTTTCCGCGTTGTTTTTTTTTTACCTCGTTTACAGAATTTTTACTTCAGTCGGTTAATCCTGCTGTTAATGAATGTTTTTTATACTTCGTGTATAATATAATTCCATAAATTTTAAATGCTTCTCTGAATAGGTCTAAAATGACACTGTATATATCAAACAAACCTTTCCGTTCTAATTGTATGCCTATTATTTTTTTTTATTTGTTTTTTTCGTCCATTCGTTTAAATGCTCCGTGCTGAGAGAGTTATGTATCATTCAAAACAGCCTATTTCGCATATGCTACTGTGCTAGTAGCTAATAGTTAAAAAATAAAATAAACTCATTTTAACCCCCGACGCAAAACGCGGGTGTTATGCGTTTGACGTGGTGTTAATCCCCCCCCCTCTCTCTCTCTCTCTCTCTCTGTGTGTGTGCATATGTTTTTCTCTGGCATTGTAGCTTATTGTTGGGTGATCCGATTTCGATGCGGTTGGTTGTGTTAGATTGCGAGATGCAATACAGTTTAATTTAAAAAGTTCAAAGTAAATAAAATTTTAAAAAAACCCGACCCGAAACGTCTAACTAACCGATTGTTTAAAAAGTATTAAATAATTCAATATTTTTCAATCTTCGTATAAGAGTAGCTGATATTCATGAACACGTTGGGGGATGCTGTGAAATGTCCCCAACGCGTTCATGAATATCAGCAATAAGAAATATTAAATTGTTTCATACTTCTTAAACAACCGAGTAAGTAGACGTTTTGGGTCTTGGGTTCTTTGAATGTTTAATTTAATTTAGTAAACGTTAATTTGCTTTATTTTGGAAGAATTATTTTTAACTCGGTTTACATGAAGTAGGTATTAAAAAAATTGAATTTATTTTTAATACTACTTACAAAAATGTGAGGCAACATTTTAAACCCACCACAGGTTTAAGTAATATATTATGTACAAATGACAGTTACATGGTTTTTCGAATTCTGTACTAATATGGTAAAAAACGGAACGCTTATGGTGGAACCCCGTTGTCCGTCCGGCCTTCTGTCTAATTTGTCACGTAAATAGTTGATCGTAGGAAGCTTAAATTTGGCATGCAAATAAAGTGATGCGTTTAAAAAGTGTATTCAAATGGCGTCATTTATAAGGAATTCGACTGTAGTAAGGAAAAGAATGGGTGAAGTTAATTTAATGCATATTTATATTTTGCTCTTTATAACGCCACTTATATTTGAGTGTTTCACTAAAAAACAAGCACTGTAGGACGTTCCTTTTTTTGTAGAAAAAAAATGTTTTGTATAATAATTCCATTTAAATTGGATTCAAGTATCGTGTCTAATATTTTGTATTATATACAATGTTGTTATAGTACTCTTTTTTCTCTTTTTCAGGTACGTTTTTTCTCGAGTGGCAGTTTTGCATTTTGCGTTACTGTAAGTATTTTATTTGCTTTTTATATTTCTATTCATGAAGATTTATTTTGTTATACATTACAGAAATATCCACTATTTCTATAGTGCATTTTTAAGTACAATTATGTTTTATTCAAGTTGTTGTTGTTGTTTTTTTTTTTTTTTTGTAAACAATGAATTTAAATATGTTTCTGTAGTATACATTATAAAAATATTATTACCGTTTAATTTTACCCTACGATTCAATTAAAAACTGTTTACATAAGTACGTAGTGTTTAGTACTACTTTTTTATTTTCCCCTATATATAGAGGGTATAGAATTAATCTCGTTATCATGCAAAAACAGTTTTTGGTAACTTTACACGTTTTCAAGTTCCCTGAACCAAAAAAAAATTGGTTTTAAAATTTTTTTGTTTGGCATTTGTTTGTCTGTGTTGCAATTGGAACCCAAACCACTGGATCGATTTTGCTCAAATTTCACGGTTGCAAAATCGGTCCTAGATTAAATGTGGGAGACGCGGCCCTCAAAAAATCGGAAAAATACTTTTTTCTCGAAAACGGCTGAAACGATTTTGATTAAATTTTACACATGAATATGCTCTTAGTACCAGTTAACATATTATGACTAGTTCCCCCTAGAAAAACGCAGGGGTGACGATGCATGTACTGTATAGGCCTAATCCTGTATGAGAAAATTATTCCGAGTTTTGCCGGGCCGTTTATTTATTTTTATTGTAAACAATTATTTTAAAATTTTTGTTAGGTTAGGAGCAAGTTAATGTGTAAATATTTTGTAACTTCAGATGACTTTTAATGAGATAACTATAAACTATATGGCTTATGTTATCCAAACCATCTATTTTTTTTGTTAATCTTTGTTTAAATTTAACTGGGGTCATTAAAATACAAATACAAGTGTAATCACAATCAATTATTGTAACATACTACCTATGTATTCTGAATTGTACAAACCAACAGTGTAATGACCATGCAGTTGAACACCTTTTATTAAATAAAAAAAAAAAAAAAATACAAACATATTTTATACAACACAAAAAATCTATTATTAACTAACTATTATTAACTAACTAAGGAAAAATAAACCCCGTTATAGTGAACATCTAATTATAATGTATTCGTGGTAAAATCCAATTTAGTTGGCTAGAAAAGGGTTCCGCTGTATTTTAGAAGAAGAAATAATTAAATTAAAATTATCTAATTTAAATTGTCTTGAAATATGTAGTACAGTTAAATCCGCTTACTACTGATAGCCATTTTATATCAACCTACGTATATTAACTATTTTCAAAACGAAATAATTATTCTTTTAAGCCCACAGACAAGCACACAGCTTAATTTAAATTGAATAAAATATATTTACAAAAACCAGATTACACACAAGCGCTAAACTCCCTCATTAATAAAATGAATATACCTACTTATTTTCACCAAACTGGAAATACGCAAACAGTAGTTCGGATAAATAAATTCGCATAAGGTGTCTATTTTAAAAATGGCAAATTAAAAATGTTAACAGAAAAATAGTTTTCTAAAAAATGTTGATACCATTTTGTCAACAAAAGTTAATACTTTAGAAGTTCGTATTGTTCCGTCCAAAATAGACTTTAAAATCGTTTGATATAAAGAATTTTTATAACAAAGCAATTGTGTGTTTTTCTTTTAGATTGTTTGCCTCGGAAAATATTTATGTAAAAAAATATAGGCATTATTATATTACAATTTTTCTCTTTAACTACAAGACAAGACCTCCATACAGGCCAAATTTCAAGGTTCTAACAATACTAGAAGTACGCAAACAAATATGATTACATCCGAATGAGACCCGAAATCGCAAAAACTTCCCCATAAACGTGTCCAGAAAAAATTAAATCGGTTAAACAGGAACCGCTGGCGGACTGTCAAAAGAAAAATATACAGATAATACGAGTGCTTTGTATCTAGATTATTTGTATCTCAAAAGCAATTAGAAAAATACTTAAATGTAAAATAGCATCAAAATACAATTTTGTCAACATTTGTACATATTATTATACAGGGTGCTGAATTGCTTTGCGGGTAATAGTGATTTAACCCGTAAAATCAAACTTTGCCATTTCCTGCTTCCCTAATTATTTTAGGAAAAATATCTTCGAATAAAAGTTTTAGAACATAAAATTCTGCAATTAAATCATTAAACAAAATTAATTTTGCATGCTTTGTAACGGCAGAAATTTGATATGAAAATGTCAAAATTACCTCAAAAACAGATAGCAATAGCCATGGAACTTGAATAAAATGATTAGAAAATTATTATTCTGGCAGCTAAAACGTCATCATTTTGTTCAAGTTGCATGGCTATCGCTATCTATTTTTGAGGTAATTTTGACATTTTCATATCAAATTTCTGCCGTTACAAAGCATGGAAAATTAAATTTGTGTAATGATTTAGATGCAGATTTTTTTGTTCTAAAACTTTTATTCGAAGATATATTTCCTAAAATAATTAAGGAAGCAGGAAATCGCAAAAGTTTGATTTTACGGGTTAAATCCCTATTGCCCGCAAAGCAATTCAACACCCTGTATGTATACAGTTCTATTAATAGTAAATTATTATTCTTAACACTATAGGTAGTACATGAAATTTTAACTGTTTGGTTTTGAATAGAATACGTTTTTATCTCTCACAATTCACTTCAATCGCACTGTATATGGTTATGGCACGATGGTGAGTACGTGTAGTGAAAATCAATAACCCATAACCATTGGAATTAATTGAATACAGTCGATCGTCGGGTCGTCTTACCTCCGCGGCACGACGATACACTGAACACGCTGTATGTGGGTATGTGTGTGTGTGTGTATGTCTACCTTTGCCTTTAATATTCTGTCCTCATACAGCTTGCTAATACCAAATATAATTAACAGCAGCCCGGTATCTAGAGGGAATTTTACCCCACAAAACACACTCGTACACACTGGAGCAAAGGCATGGATGGAAGATATGGTTTGACTTGGTGTAATATAAACTGCATTCATATTCGGGTATAGTGTGACTCAATTACAATAATTACAACTCTCGCAATATAAGCTGCGTTGAAAGACCGAATAGTAGTGTTCTTTACTCGTTATTTAATTTGAAACAAAGAGAAGCGTTGTAGGTAACACCGAAAGTATTCTTATACTTTTTTAATATCTTTTTACCATTCCAACTCCACAAGTGGGGAATGGTACTAATTTAGGTCAAAATTCACTTTTCAAAATTTTACAAATTTTTTTTTGGTTTTGAGATCCTCCGAATCCAAAAAACATTTTTGTAAAAAGTCTGTTCGTCTGTTTGTCTGTGAGCAAGGTACAGGTCAAACGGTTGAGTGGATTGAAACCAAATTTTGGCTAGATGTTTCACATGTAAATATGAAGATCCCTATTGTTTTTGGGGAAAATCGGCGCATGCACAGAAGAAATATAACCTATAACGTTGTTTTTTCTGTAATAATGGTATCCTTTTCATAACGGTTTATTATTACTAAGTATTATTTTTCCAAGAAAGCTTTGTAAAACATTTTTTTCTAAATATTACCTATAGTTTCGTAAATATGTTGAAAATAAAAAATCAGCTGTTTTTTGTTCTGAAGTAATTTATCTGTCAAAAAGAAATGAGTTATCTGACAGGCATGCTTATAGGTTATTTTTTATGTCTGAAACCATATGTAACTATGGAAACGAAAAGTAAATTAATATAATATAAATATTTAATTCTAGCCGTTACCCGCGTCATCGCAAACGGTTTGTTAAAATACTCTTTTCTCCCTCTCAATGCTTTTTGTCCTAAACATTTTTTAAAGAAAACCGTCGGTGAACGTTTATTATTCATCGGCTTATGAACAATTTTTTTACGAACTCATAGGGGGCTATGTTGAAATGGCAATAAATAGCAACTAGCGCATACTAAAAAAAAGCAATCGAATTTTCACACTATTTTACTATAACTTTCCTTAGCTGTCGAGCGTTTGTAATCTACAATCTCTTCTGTTACACATATAAAATCGTCTTCAGGCAATATAAATTGTTAAAAAGGTGCAAAAGTGGAGGAGAATATCATTAATAGTAAAATTGTATCCTGCATCAAGTTATTACGGCGCTTGTAGCTCATATAAAGAATACCTGCACTTAAAAATTATATAAATAGTTGAGGAAATTTTCCTTAAATTCGTTAAAAATAATAAGTCAACTGCATCATTTAAATATGATTCATATAATAACTCACATGTGTGCGTTTAAAATAACTCATCTGAGTCACAGAGCCTACCATTAATTTGATGCAGGAAATCTATATCATCATTTCAAACGTTGTTTGCGAGTGCAAATCTTTAGTACTCTTTAATGGGTTTCCTCAAAATGACATCGCTTTTTACGAAATCACGGAACTACTCGGAGATGTATATTAGTTTATTGGGGCAACAAACTGGTCTTCTCGGAGACTAAGCGCAACTGGTTTTTTTCGTGTTCGTCCGTCTATTTTTTACACAAACAAAGTTCGTTACGTTTTTGTAAAAGATGAGGTACCAACCAATTCGTATATAAAAATTTCACATTGCCCATTCCACTTGCAAATGATTTAAACTATAGTAGGTATAGGTACAGTCGCGGACTTAATAAAATTTACACTTGGGTTTTTCAATGTAAGTTCACAAAAAGTCAGTAGCTTAATTAGCAACAAATTTAGTTTTTAATAGGTAAATGTAAATGTCAAAAATGAAAAGAAATAATTGTCGTCTAAATGTCTCGAAATTATTAAAATGATGAACAAAAAAGAAGAATTATTGCAAGATTGGAGGAAGGAATGCTAGTATCAAATATTATCAAATCTTTTTATGTTTTAATTGAATAATATTGAGTAATTTGGATTGTATAATAAACAACTGAGGTGTTTTGATAATAATTTTTTATTGAATTTTTAGGATGTAACCTTAGTAATTGATACATTACCATCAAAAGCCAAATTACAATTAAAAAAACGGGTAACTAGATGATAAAGGTGTAAACTTTTTTAAGTCCGCGACTGTACATATTTATCACATTCAGACAAAGTTGCTTATAGCTTATTAAGTTAATTATTGTTTCCAGTTAAAGATCTCGTTGAATTGTCTACTCATCCCTGTTTTTCGAAAACTCTGAGCGTTAAGGGTTATTACTGTTCTACACAGTTGCTATTTCGTGTTATTGTCTGTACCTATTGTTCACTTGATTAACAGTAAATATGTTTTCTGCTGATTGCTTTTTTTGTCTGTGGTTTTAAAAATTATACTGCATTGATAAAAATAACACAAAATATGTGCTCTTTGTAGTGCTGTGGATCGCCTAAAGGAGCCAGTTAATGTCAGAAGCAATGAATGTGTTTTGTCTGCTTTTGCGAAGAATTTTTATTTTAATTTTTTTACACGGAAATTGATATTTGTTTTTTTTTTAAATAATTTGTTTATTACCATTCAAACTCCACAAATGATACTAATTTAGGACAAAAATCACTTTTAAAAATGTTTTCCATACTCGAGGTCCACGGAATGTAAAAAATCATGTTTTTGGAAAATATCTGTTCGTCTGCAGTCTGTCAGCACGATACCGCTCTGACGGCTAAGAAACCAAATGTTAAGTCTAGTTTAGAGTAGAGTAATTTTGTGTGAAAATAGTTATAAGCATGTTTTGATTGTTTCAAAACTGTAGAAACAACTTCGAAACAATGTTTTGATGGTTTTTTTTGTTTCTGCTTCTATTAGTAGGCTTAGCCTACTATTATGTATGGCTTTTTGTATGCGATAATGGCATTCGAAGCGAATTTGCACCGTTTAAAATAAAAAATAGTTAATTCGTTTGTGGATTAGGGTATTAATTATATTATTATAAACAACTTTTATGTAATACTAATTACATTAATAATTATTTAATTGAATTAAATTCGCAAAAAAAATGAATTTGTGTGCGTTACTCAGAATCATATACACGACTATTTCTTAAAAATTACAAGTAGGTTTCCTTTGCAGCCACTTTCTACGTTGGTTTTGAAACGGGGCTTTTTGAAACACGGGGTGCTGCGACTGTCCTCTGTATTATTCTGACATTTTTTCAAGGTCATGAAATATTCCTTCATAAATTCCCTATCACTGCTCAAGGATTACGGAAAATCCTAACGATTAATTTTAGTGTACCTACACAATACGTTTATCAACCTGTAACTGCATCTAGAAGTACAGAATATTGTGTATTTTTGTTGAAATATATATTAAATAGATGTCTACTGAAATACGCACCCTCGGTAAAATGAAATATTTATAAGAATCCGTTTTCTCCATACGAATGGCGGTTACATCCCAATTAAATATTTTATATCGAGTTTTATATAACCAGACTTTACAGTAAGGTTTTTACTTTTGTCAAACAAAATATTTTATTTGATGATTTCACCAGCTCAGATTTAGAAAATGGAATCCTTAGCGCTTCATCAGATAAAAATTATCGTACCATTTCTGCTTACTTAGCAGATCATTAATGTATAAAAATTACTGTGGAACTTCATTAATTCAGGCCGCCTAAAATTATAATTTATTAATGTGTACACAAAAAATGAATGAATAGTGCTTTATACAATATACACTGATCTACAATATTGATCGGGAACCCTTGTCTAAAAGATATTTATCTACTTTAGGTCTCTACATAAAATAGGTTCTACATTTTTTTATATTACGTGATTCCACCAAATATCTCAGGTTTGGGATATCACCATCTTTTTTTGTAATTGTCTATTCAAAAGACAATCACATTTTTATGAATGGTAACAGCACCGGTACCACCTCAAAGGCGGACGTTTTTCCATCATAGAGTAAAAAAAAATAATCAATTTTCAAACTTCCTGTGAAGCGACATCGTAATTATATTTTTTATGTGTTTTTTTTTTGGGAATCGACAATTTTTTTAAGGATGATAAAGAAGTGTTAGAAAATTTCATGCCCTTTCGAATAAAGGTCGATTTATATTATCCGGTCAGACACGGCGCGGGAACGTAGCGTTTCCGACAATCCAAACATTTTTACATGCATTTCAAATACGAATATTTATACTTAGCGGAACCCGTCCGTTCAGACACGTATCATTACTCGTATTTGAAATGCATGTAAAAATGTTTGCCTTGCCGGAAACGCTACGTTCCCGCGCCGTGTCTGACCGGATACTATAAATCGAGCTTAAAACGTTAAGTGATACGTGCGCAAAAAAGCTCAATGCAGGCAGTTGCCCCTATGTCTTATTTATTTATTGTAAATTATAGACGCGTCGACAACTTAGGTCATTAGCGTCTTAAAGAGTGCAGGTAGTGTTTACGATTTATTAATTCCTCTCCGTAATGGACAACCCGTCACTTCTCTAAAGTTTGACCTTTCCTGCTCGAGGATTCGCCGATTACAATTCATTTCTTATTCGTCTACATTACTGTGCGCAGCCTGTATTTTTTTAACCAATAAAATAATGCATTTATCTGCACGATTAAAATCATTACCGTAATTTTTTTTATATATGTAGGTAAGCATCTCTACTGGCGTCCCCTCAAAATTTCTGCTATAGCGACTCAGTTAAATATCGCGGAATGTGTCGCGTGACCGCTCTTGTAGCTGTTCGAACAGTTCTACCGATCCTATCGTATCCTCCTTGATCAGCTGTTGTCGACATTTTTTCAAGTTATATGTATAGCTGCCATCGTATTCGAATCTTTTTTTTTTTTTATTTATTTATTTAGAATTAATGATGTTTCGACTCATGTCGTTAACACCCTTAGGTAAGTATTCGAATCTGTTTGCACATCTCTTGACAGTACCAGGAACCACTGTTTTTTTTAGCTCGTCTGTTTCGAGGCTTATTGAGTGTATCACTGTGGGCAGTCTGTATTTTTTTCAATAGACATAATGTGTATTTGTCGAGACTGCGCCACTGTATTTCTCAGTGTAATGTTCGGTATACATACACACATACATATTCGTCTGTTTGATGTTTAACTTTGTAAGTTTGAGGGGTCCGCGTCATGTATCCCGAGGGAACAGTGTCCGCGCGTCCATCATCTGGACTGTGCGGATCCCATATAAAGTTTCAGTCAGCGTTAGCCACACATGACCTATTGCTGTCAACCCCAATCTTTTACTTTCAAATACTAACTTTCAACTTCGTTTCGTCCACTTTTCTTTTTCTTCTTCTTTGTTTTTATATGTACGCGACTTGAAATACTAATGTATTCGATTTTGAGTTTTTTTAAGTTAACTTCGTACCGATTTTTATCTTTTTACGTTTTCTCATTCGACACTGGACACAAAATTTATTACAATGCAGAGAATTTCATCTGAATTTCTTGGTCATACCAAAAAGAGGAATTTAGATCTGATCGTTACGTTTATAGCATATCAACGAGGTTATTCGGATGCCTTTTCACTGTGATTTTTTATATACATAATTTTATAACTCAACATTCTAACCTATTACCATTGTTGAATTAAAGATATAAGTGAATATTTCAATATTTAGTCAACTGTCGACATTAATATTTTACAATTAGTAATAATTCTAAAGAACAATATATTTAGGTAGCTGTTAACACACTGAATTTGGATTTAAAAAATAATACTGATAATTTATATGAAAACCATAATTTTAACGGAAGTTTAATAATCATCAATTTTTTATCGATGTTTTCAACATGACTATAGCATTGTATTTTTATTTGTATTCTGGTTTTCATTTTCAAAATTTAACTGAAGAAGATATCATTCACTAAAGTTTGATTTTAGTCCGAAACGTACCTACGAAGTTGTTCAATTTATATTTTCTCTGTTCCACGCCATGAAATTGATCACACTTTGTTCTTCAACTCTACCTGGAGACTCATCGTTCAAAAAGAAATTAAATCGCCATATAAGTAGATAGAACCTAAGATGACAGCTTAACATAAATCAAGGTAGAGTAGAGCTTAGTGGAATTCCCTCGAGGAATAAAAAGGACTTGTTATTATTTCATAATGAATGTAAAACACCCTGTATATAGAGAGCAGTACGTGTGCATACTCACCGCTATTAATCATGTCCCACCGTACCCCGCACGTCTGCGGTCCACGTTCAGCCTCCCAACTCTAGAGAGCCTGCATTTACATATCCCGCTATCAATTTTTATCCCGTGACGTCATAAATCGCGTCCACAACAATCGCAGCTCGCTTGTGCTCCGTGTATGCATCATCGATTCAAACCAAACTCTGTAGGTACTCTCCTCCTGGTAGGTACGTTGTTTGGAGGTAAAAAGTTATATGACAAAAAATAAAGAACATAGGTCATGTGTGGGGAATTGTGTGTTGGCAAAGTTTTGTACGACTGTCGCGAAGCAATCTGGAGAATATATAACATTAATATTTTATTATGCATATACCGGATGTTTATTGAATGACCCATTTTCCTGAGAGTATTTCAATTATCAACGAGAGGCAGCACTTGTGGTAGGTACAAACATTATTTATTCGCCATTAGTGTCGTGACATTTTGATGGTATAATTTAATTATTTAAAACTATTAAACAAATAAAGAAAATGTTTTTAAATAACCACAATGTCAATAAAACATTGTAGTTTTGCTAATTGTACTTTGGATAAACGATATCCAGATGAAAACTTGTTTTTATACCATTCCAAAAACGTCACATTGACGAAGTTAGATGTGATAAATTGAAGAGAATGGATTTGACAAAAGAAAAAATAGCAAAATATACATAATATGAAACGGTCAGTAAATGATGAACTAATTACTTAAAGTCATACTTTATACAGGGTTTTCCAAAAAGAATGTGGGACATAAAGTAACAGCTGATTCCTTACAATAAAATATTGCGATAGACACCAACTTGTCTATTCCGAAGCTGATATTAAAAAAGATACAGGGTGTCAAAGTTTAATTTTTATTTTTTATTTTCTTAAATAACTTTTAAAATAATTTAGTCATTTTAATGAAATTTGGTATATGAGGATTTTTTCACATGAGAAATTCAAATCTGACCTTGGTAGGGGGTGTCACATACCTTTTCACTCATTCAAATAGTCATAACTTTTTTGTACGCACTCGTACTATTTTTTTTAATCAAAAAATTGATTTTTCCGTCATTTTTACGTAAAAAAGGTATACTTTGAAAAAGTGGCTAGGAGTAACTTTTTCAAGATAGTAATCGATGCAATGTGGTTTTAAATGGCAAATTTTGAAAAAGAACGGCTTTGAAAAATGTGTTGAAGTTCATGGTTGTCATTTTGAAAACCTTCTACAATCGAGCTACAATAAAATACATTTTTTTGATTCGCTATTTAAAATAAAATATTAATTAAAATAAGAAGTATTATTATTTAACTAAAATTTGCCAGAAAACCACATTGCATCGATTACTTTAAGTGCAAATATCTTGAAAAAGGTTACTCCTAGCCACTTTTACAAAGTATACCTTTTTTACGTAAAAGTGACGGAAAAATCAATTTTTAATTCAAAAAAATAGTGCGAGTGCATACAAAAAAGTTATGACTATTTGAATGAGTGAAAAGGTGTGTAAATGGCGCCCCCTACAAGTAAGAGCCATACCAAGGTCAGATTTGAATTTCTCATGTCAAAAAATCCCCATATACCAAATTTCATTAAAATGCCTAAATTATTTTAAAAGTTATTTAAGAAAATCAAAAATAAAAATTAAACTTTGACACCCTGTATCTCTTTTAATATCAACTTTCGAAATAGACATGTTGGGGTCTATCGCAATATTTGTTTGTAAGGAATCAGCTGTTACTCTATGTCCCATTCCTTTTGGGACACGCTGTATACTTATAACTAACTTAATACATGTCCTCGTACATTGATTGAAAAATATATCCTCAATTTGTTACAAAATAAAATTTATTAATTGAATTGTATTAATTACCAAGTTAAGTATATTTGACACATATTTCGGTCTGAAATAAGTTTTAAACTTATAATTAATTTTAATTCTTGTTATTTGAGTTCGAAAATACAACCATAAAATATAACCTGTTCTCTGACCTGCCAAATAATTTACTTTTTTTCCCTGAAATTTTTACATTACGGCAAGATATCTAATGTTTTAATGCTACTACATTATTATTCTTGACAAAATTTCAATTTTGCCTCTAGCTCGTCGTCTTCTGTCAAAAACATTTTTTTTGATTACTGCTTTTACATGTATGTAAATGACTACTGCACCACTAGCAGCTTCTGCAAGTGTGAAATTTTTCGTACTTCATGAAAAAGGCTCATTGTGCACTTAGGTACATTTAGCTAGTTTAGGTCCGCTATTTACTTTACCTCAAATTTGACCTTGCTGTTGACTTGAAATTTTGGAATAACAATTGAGAAATCTGTAGTGGAACTTTTGAACTGCACTATTAATGGCGTTTATCAGTGATCCACTGTTGTTTCAAGTGTTACACTTTATTTTCAAATTACATGGATTTGCGTTTTTGAATTTATGTTTTTGTGGGTCTTTTGGAATCGGATCGGTAAAATAATATACGTTGATAAAAAAAGTTACCTGCCATGTTTATCAACGTATTTATAATATTTTTCGCTGCATATATTTTGTAACATGACAATTTCTTGCCTATTTGGCTATATGAAAATAAATCGATTAGGTAGGTATTATTATTATTAAATTATATTACATCCATATTGAAACAGATATACAGTATACAGCCTATCGAGGGTCCGCCAATTGGTGACGTCTGCTTGATGTGTCAGTTCACTTATATATCTATCAGTCTAAAATTGTCATGCAAATAAATGTGAATAAATCGATAGATTTCAATCATTCTTTGTTATGTGGAATAAAGTTAAACAATAAAAAACAATAAATAATAATAACCAATTTCCACTTTTCATAATATATAATTCATTAATTGAATTTGCAATTGACATTTTATATAGAGATATTAATGTGGTGAATGTTTTTAAAGGAAGCTGCTCGATGCACCCTCTATTTTGTTTTCCAAATACAATATTGGTTGATTGTATATTGTTTTGTATGTCACTTGTTTGCCCTTTATTGCCTATTTTATACATGTCAGTTTGCCGGAAACATCCGAAGTTTATAATACAGGTGTATACTGTCATTTGAATGGTGATACAAACAAGCGTTTGAATTGTTAACTGCGAACTGTACGA
The DNA here is from genome assembly GCA_039654895.1 of Mongoloraphidia duomilia. Taxonomy (NCBI): domain Eukaryota; kingdom Metazoa; phylum Arthropoda; class Insecta; order Raphidioptera; family Raphidiidae; genus Mongoloraphidia; species Mongoloraphidia duomilia. Next base: position 28,730,705 of record CM077522.1, read on the forward strand.
TATATGTGAAACAAAACAAAAAAAAAACGTTTTTTGACAATGAAATTTGATCAGCTTAGTGAAATTGACTTAATAAAAAGCTTTTTCCATCTTATAGTAATATTGTAGTAATTTTATACATAGTTAAAATTTCGAGTCTGAAATACGGTACCGAAAATGTCACATGGCAGTACAATAATTAATAGTTTTAATATATTAGACAATTGAATTAATAAATAAGGTATATAAGATAACGTGAATAAGTTATTAATTTTTATAATTGTTCATTCGTAATTATTATTATATTCGTAATTATTTCAGCAACGTTCAATTTATTTAATTTAATTCATTCAATTACTTGTCCTGCTTCCTACGATTCATTTTATAATTATTAATTTTTTAGAGCACAGTTCTCTGAATGCCTTAGTTGTCGAGAGTTTATAATTTACAATAAAGCAAAATTGTGTCCTCCTTAAGCAGAACTTACACGCACTGAATGTACTTGATTCAGCCCCGGAATAATTACTTACATAATTTTTGCCACGACTCACTTTTATTTTGACCGTTCAAAATAATATTTTATTTTTCAAGAGTAAAATGCACTTAAAATAGCAAAATATTATAAGGCATGAAATTTTACTCCATCTAGTAGGTAGTGTCTGTTAGAATGCTCAATGCATTATTTAGTTTTTTAGTTTTACCACCAAATGTGCGTTAATTTTCGTAAACATTTTTTCCGTATGAAAATATGGTTTTAAAATTCATAAGATACTTATAATAACTTTTAGAGTCTGTTAGTATATTATAGTAATACTGAAATAATTTTTTGGTTTTTGTCTCCTAACGAAAGGAAATGTTTACAAATTGAGAATATATTCATTACTGCGATTTTTTGTTAATATTGTTGTGAAATAATTGAACGTACCAGTTCAAAATAAAATTGCTAAAAAGGTGTAATTTGACATAAGTACTATATTTCAATTTTTCTGTCAATTTGCGCATTGTTTTGTTTTGTATCCAGTTAATTTAATTTTATTTTGAGCAATAAAGGAACACTTGAAAGGTTTTATTTGAATAAACTGATAATTGAATAAATGTACGCATTTTTTTCACTCACGCAGAAATTACAATAAAATCACTTTAACAATTTTATTACACCAGAGAAATTAGTGCACAAAAAGCAGTTAACCAAAGAGGCAACCTAAATATGAAGAGATATTGCTAGAGTGAAAAAAATATACATTCAAAAGAAGCGAGATAAATTTAATCAACGAGATATAGCACTCACCTATAGTCCGTGTTTATTTTATTTTGATTAACCTTGTTAGTATTTTAATTCATCCTCTTTGTATTTTTAATATTTGTTGATAACAGTTTTAATAGATTTTTACGTCCCACCTCTACTATGGTAGGGAAATATTTAATCAGTCCGATTTTTTTTTCGAGATTTTAATATATCTTCACATTTTGGCACCATAAGAATCTTTAAGCCCATTTCTGATCTCTCTCTCTCTCTGTATGTGGTAAAATCGATATTGTAAAAACTGAACAACATATATGGTCCTGCGGTTTTTTGTGTTGTATTTGTTAACATTAATTAACTTAGATCTGACTACATTTTGAATAAAATCGGTCAAGCGTATGCTGAGATTTTTGAAGACATGTTTTAAGGTCACGTCTTATTAACATAGGTGAAAAATATATGAGTAAATTCTGGATGATAAAATATGAATTAATAAAAAATTATACGGAAATCACTCTTTATCTGCTTAATCGAGGTGATTGTGAACTTAGTTAGTCATCGATAGATCAAAAAACAAATGCGCTCTGGTCATGCTTTTTATAAGAATATAAAAAGAATCTTGTATTGTTGCAAACATTTTCAGTTTTGAGAATTTTCGTTGGAAAGCAGCCAATTATATAATTGATTCGAAACATATTGGAAAAAATCATTTTACCAACCATAGTCACAGTCAGGATTCTAACCTGAACCTTTCAACTTTCGCGGCGGAATGAGCTTACATTTACTCAACCGTCACGTGATTGCTAATCTAATATTCTCCTTATATGCTTCGGAAATAATTTTCACTTTCATGATGAGCTCTCGCTAGTACGAAGATTCACTTCTACAAAATAGCTATATTGAATTAACACTCGCATGTGGTGAAAATCTATTGATTCCGAAGCATATAAGGAGAATATTAGATTAGCAATCACGTCACGGTTGAGTAAATGTAAGCTCATTCCCCTGCGAAAGTGAAAAGGTTCAGGTTAGAATCCTGACTGTGACTATGGTTGGTAAAATGATTTTTCCCAATATGTTTCGAATCAATTATATAATTGGCTGCTTTCCAACGAAAATTCTCGATTGCAATTCAGCCGTATAAATCTATTAATTTATATTAAAAATTTTCAGTTTTGTTACAATTACTAGTGATTGTATACGAGGTGGGAAGTATAGAACTGGTACCTATTTTCAATGTTCAGTTGGTATATCCGATATCGTTATAAACAACTTCCACTGCATACCTATCTACTAATTTTTTCATTATTGCTGTCCCCTTGCATATTTTGTAGAATTAATTTAAAACGTTTTGGTTAGTTGGCTTTAGTAGTAATTTTTTTCCCTGTTGCATCTTCTAATTTGACGTTATCAAATATTCATTAGCTGTTTTTAATAGACCCAGTGTTAAACGTGATGTAATAACCACAGTTTTAAACAGTGTTGCCAATGCAACGTTGTAATTTTAAATTGGACTGCAGTCTCATATGTGAACGACTAATGAGGCACTCAGCTGAACAGTTCGCACTTCATGGATTTTACGAACATAGCGGATGTAATATATTTTTTGTCCTACGCCGTATAAAAAAGCTGCTTTTCATGAAAGTAAACCCATCGTAAACCGATTTGAGGCCGATGACGAACCGGGCGCTAATAGTTATTTTCGATACGTGTGCGTGAAGTGAGGTATTCTAGTAGGCTTAAATTGAGACACGAGCTAAGGGACTGACGCATACACAACGAGATCTCGTTGTGTATGCGTCAGTCGCTTTAGCGAGTGCCTCAATTTAAGCCTACTAGATATCTCACTTTAAGCGGACGTATCGAACATATTTTTTTATAATGACTGCTTCTAAAGTTTAATAGAGAGAAAAAAAAAATATGAAAACGGAAAATTCGCTCTTCTAGTCCTTAGAACTTTACAATTAAAGACTAAGTTACGATTTAGTTTATTTTTATTAAAGTTATTAACTTCTGTATAAATCATTAAAAACATGACTCTCTCATGATGTGGACTTTGTATGCGCGATACTATATATAGGAACACATCGATCGATAGCCAGTAAGTGCTTGTATTGTACAAAGTGCGGAAATTTCGAATTTATAAGATGTAGAGATTGTACTTTTACGCACGGTGACAGTACTTTTACGCACGCTTTGGACTTTCACGCACGGTGACTGTACTTTTACGCACGCTTACTAAAATACGCCTCTTCACGCTCGCCTCACAGTGCTCGAATATTGAACTTTAGAAACAGGAGTTATAAATAGTATATTGTGCGACTAGTGGGAGAAAGAGGAGATTCCTCGAGTGTGGATTTTGCCGCACGAGCGTAGCGAGTGCGGTAAAACACACTAGTGGAATCTCCTCGTTCTCCCACTAGTCGCACACAATATTTTGTTCAAGTACCGCAAGAAATATGTCATTTCGTGGCTCTGCTGAGCGTGGGCGAAATAATGGGTGACCTGATTGATTGACGAAACTCTCAACACTTGCGTAAACGTTCCCCGTAATGAGCGTGGGCGTAATGCTATTTCGCCCACTCTCTACGTCTACAGTCAGAGAATTCATTATTTCGCCCACTCTCAGTAGAGCCACGAAATTACATATTTCTTGCGGGTGTTGAACAAAAGTAATTTTACGGACCGCTTATAATGGACGAAAAAGTAAAATTCAATAAATTTAATTTTATTTCGTTTTCCTGAATTTGGGATCGAGTTTTCGAACTTGTGAACCGTACACGATACGCTGACCAACTAACCTACTAAGCAATATAGCGGTGGAGAAAGAACGTACTTAAGGTAGTTGTCGTGCTATGGGCATAGTGTCAGAAAATTCTAAATTTTCGTATACTCATTAAGGATACTATAATACAAATCCCATTAAAATTTGAAGTTGATTGACCATCTCTAACTCGAGATAAACTTAATTAAAGTTCGGATAATTAACACGGAGAGCATAGGAAAGGTTGTGTTTTTGACAAGTTTTTTAATTTAAAAAAAAAGTAACAGTCAAAAATTTTCAAAAAACTAATTGTTTGTTGATATTTTTGTTCTGAGTTTAAAAAAGAAAATCCAAAAATTATTGACCTTTTTATTGTTGAGATATAATAACGTAAAGTTCAACAATTTATGAGAAAAGATTGACATTTTTATATAATCCAAGCGAACAAACTAAGTGAAATATGTGTTACTATGTGAACAACAGTTTAGGTACAATCTCTAACAAAAATTTTTTACATTTAACACTATACTTATTTATTGTTTTACAGCGTATTATGAACGAAACTTTGGACGGTATGGTAACACGACAACTACCTTAAATATAATACTTGCAGTAGCCTACTTACTACAACTCATTAATGAAGTTAAGTTTGCGACATAAGTGAAATGTCAAATAGTCGTGAAAAATGGAGATGGGCATTGCCAAACTTGCCCACTTGGGCGCCAGCTATGTAACTACCGTTGTCTGTGGGCAGTTCATTGTAGTGTGTACAGAATTAGTTTACTTCAAATAATAAATCGTTGACAATGCCGATGAGCTGTGTTTACCTTTGATACTTCTACTATTATTCTCTTGTCTATAAGACTTTTCAAACCCAGTGAAATTTAAACTAGGATTTATATTTATACGGAAAAATTCTTTCACTGTTTCAATTATTTCAAAGCCTACTTCTTGACAAGTAACGCAGGCTATAAAATTATTAATTTTTACTCTACGATAAAACGGGGATGAGCAGTAAACAAAAATAGCGAATTGTACCCGGACAAATATGGACAGGGTAACAACTATGTAGAACAATTTTAATCCGAAAATGGAAAAAATTAAATGTTAAAAAATACAGCGTTAATAAACCACAGACCTTTGTGAATAATCTAATATTTGTGCCGCTTTCTGTTTATTTTTGTATTTTGTAATTTTTTGTAGATTTCCTAGCAGAGTTATTATTTTCTTCTGACATCAAAGACTAGCTGGACATCACGTTTTCCCACGATTTTTACTTTTTGCATATCTCTAGATCTGTAACTAGGTTTTACAAAGTACTGACCGTAGTTAGATGTTATGTGACAAGATTCAGAATTTACAAAGCATTTGTTCCTTTACAAAATGTCTTTTGACGGATTATATAACTCTACACATTTATAAAGCTAATTGAATTAACAGTTTTTCAAATCAAAACGTAAAATGAATACAGACATGTATTTTTTACATTTTACATAATTCTTAATCTTAAAATAGATCGCATATAACCTATTAAATAGTTGGAATATTGGTTTAAATAAAAGAGAATCTTCAGCAATTACCATGTAAACAATATATTAAATTGTGTATACTAATTGAGCAGGACGAGCACTGAACTGTTTTTGCCTGGCATAGCACTTGACAGTCTAACTTTTAGAAAATATCGTGGTGTGATTATAGCATGGTGTGCTCTTGCGCAGCGAGTGATTGCGAGATACGTCCGTCTCGCTCTTGCCGTGTGACGTCACGTAGGGAACAGTACCTAGTAATTATTTGTTATTTTTGGCGTTTTTTGGGAAAAAATAATGGGAATTTCGACAAAATTTGTGTACTAATTGTTTTTAAAGGCTTATGAGAAGTTGGTATAGAAGTATTGTATATCCATTTTCAATATTCATTGTTTTTAATAGGCCTGCAACTTACCCCTTAAAAGTCTTTTAGAAATCTAGTAACTGGTAACTTCGAGATAACCGTTCTTTCGCAAAATTATCGAAAGTATATCAGGTCAGAATACTCTGGACCAAAATTACTCAAAATTACTGCGGTAGAACCTCCCCAAATAGCGTTTTCAAATTTGTGTGAGAACCATGCTAGATAGGACAAAACTGCATACTAATAATTTTGTAGAGTATAAAATTTCTTACAAAAAAAGACGGCATATGTCTAAAGTTAATAGTTTAGAAATACTGGTCGCTCCAAATTTTTGTCAATTCGCTACTGCAACAGTTTGTGATATTTTTTGCAAAATTAATAAAAGTATATTCAAAAAGGATACTCTGGACATAAATTCCCCAAAACTTTCGATAATTTTGCGAAATGGCAACATTTCTGTCAAAAAATACGTTTATAAATGAAATTAATAATCAATTGTTTGTAACAGTGTCAAAAGTGTTTACACTTTTTACACTACACCTTGATACCAAACGCACCTCATATTTACACCACGGAAAATATCAAAATAAGCAAAAAAAAACCGCTTGTATGCGTGCCGAATCGAGTCGATGCATTGCTCAAAAAATTCTTAAACTTCTGAACCAAAACAAAGATGGCAGTGCGCTGTCTTTCCTATAAGCTGTAATTTTGAGAAATATTCCGAATTTGGCCGAAAATATTTAAAATAATGCATCAGGTTTAGTAGTTTTGGTGACGGTTTGATATAAAATATTGTACGTTAAAATACCCTGAGCTTTCCAGATCTGTATTTGTCCATATAGGATCAATGATTCACATATTGTATATGTGTACAAAGTAAGGTTATGTGCGCCGACTATGCGGTCGCCGCTTGTAATTTGTTTTATCACGAGCCAATTACTACAATCAAAACAAAAGCGCGAGCCAGTATTATTACAAATTACTACACCCTTTTGAAATATATACCCATGTACCGGCGACTCGACCACCAGCGCCCTATCTGATTATCTCCCATCGCCCCACCGCCGCGCCGTCATCCTCAACAACATAAAATGTGGCTCGCAGTTTGCTATAAAAATTATTCTTTTTCATCGCGACTGCGTTAGACCCGTTTTTTTTATACACACCTATGTCTGCCGGTACAATATACAGACGAATATTAACAAATTGTCATTTTCAATAATTGTTATGGATTTAGGTTTTAACTACGTCGTACTATACCGGATGTCCGGTCTCAAAATCGAACATAGGGAATTAACGTTGTGTGTCATTAAACTTTTTAGAAAACAAATTTCTAACTCTCCGCAAACTAACACCGCTGTAAAACGTTTTTACCATAAAAACTCTTTCTTCAGTGGAGTAATTATTCATTTTTACTTTAATTATTGTAAAAATGCTTACGTGCACCAATTACGAGTACAAAAGTTTTTTGACAATTTTGTTACAGCATCCTTCTTTCAGTGTTTTGTTATTCGCCTACTTAATTTGAAATCATTACTGCAAAATCGGTAAATTTCAAATTGGTATGATAAAGTAAACATTTCATTTTTGCTCTTATTTTTAGAAACATTTGATGCTCAATAATTTTATCTTTCGATAGATACCATTACCTTTCTTGGTTGAATTGGCGAACACGAATCAGCAAAAATGAACAATACCATGTTAAATCTCTATGTTCACCTTTGAGATCGGACACAGGATATAGACGAGTCTACTCAGTGTAATACAATTAGTATTGGTGTGGTCAGGTCGCTTATCAACGTCAAAATTTTAGTTCATAATAGCGGCGCAGCAATCAGGAAAACAAAGAAATCATTTTATTGAAAATAGTTAAAATATTAATGAAAAGGCGTAAACCTAAGATAATGCATATACAAACATAAAAGGTGTCCATTTATTTTTATCACTCATGTTTTTTACCTGTCTTAAATTTTTCTTCCTGATTGCGGCACCACTATCATGAATTAAATGTTTGGCTTCAATAAGGGTTACTCTACCACAGTGTCTAGGTCTGTCTATACTATAGTGGTTTTATCCACATTTTATACCTACTATAAAAAATTAAAATCATATTTATTAGAGTGAACTTAGTATCTAACGTCTACAAAATGGAATATTCTATCAAAATTCTTTTTAACTTCCCGCTATTGAAAATTGAAGATTTTCAAAATTCGGGAAGTTATTGGTTTTAGATTTTCGAAAATCGAGTTCTCAACAGATTTCGACGTTTAGATGTCCTGCGAAGTTATTCTCTCCATTTTGATGGACGTCCGTCCGCCCGTCCGTGTGTGTGTGTGTGTGTGTGCGCGTGCGTGCAAACATAAGATATCTTTCGAACGAAACGATCGATTTGGACGTTCAATACGGCGATTGAAAGGATTTATCAAGACTTAGATCTGATTAAATTTTGAGCCCAATCGCATGACTGGTTTGAGAGTTATACGTCAAAAACGTAAAAAAGTAATTTTTTTTTATTTTTATATTTTGAATAACTTAAAACTACTCGTGCGATTGGGCTCAAAATTTATTCAGATCTAAGTCGTGAATAGCTCTTTCAAATGCTGCAAGATTCATCAAAATCGGTCAATTGGTTCACGAGATATCGCACGACAAATTTTTTCTAATTAAATTTTGTTTTCCCATAATTGATAAAAAAAATATTAGTTTTGAGCTCGAAGAATAAAATTCACACACTGACATTAGAGACATATTTGTGGGCTATCTAACTCAGTTGGAAAACTTGGAAAATTAGGCAGCGGCCGCCCTACTGAAGCATTTTTTCGAGATCGTATTTTTAAAGTAAAAAGTAAGATCTGAAATATTGATTTTTTAGAGTGACCGCTTCAAGGTTTTACATTTTTTTTTAACTCAGTTATATAGTCAATAGATAGGTAGATCTATAAACCGTAGGAGTGAAGTTAAGATTTCTTGAACAGCCTTATTACTAGAGCACTTCGCGTCAAGTATCCTAATTTTAAATAAAAAAGTACTTCCTTTGAAAAATTTGCGTCTGTAGGGTGGCCGCTTCTAAATTTTTCGACACATTTAGATAGCCCATGGTAAGGTCTATTAAGTACCTACATGAGAATTAAATATTTATTAAACACCCTTTCTTAATAGAGCACTTCGCGTCAAGTGTTTCCATTTTTAGTCGAAAAGATACTATCTTGGAAAAATTACTTCTGTAGGGTGGTCAATGGCCATGAATACATTTTCGAAATTTTTCGACACATTTAGATAGCATATGGATAGGTCTATAATCCTTACATGGGAGTTTATTGAACAATCTTCTTACTAGAGCAATCCGCGTCAAGTGTTCCATTTTTAGTCAAAAGGTACTATTTTGATAAAATTGCTTCTGGAGGGTAGCCGCTTTGAATTTTCCTAATTTTTTTGATGAAGCTAGATAGCCCATCAATTGTTCTATAACCTCCATGTGCCAATTTAATATTTCTTGAACATTCTTCATATACTAGAGCTTTTCCCGTGAAAGGTTTATATATTTGCTGTATTTTCAAAAAAAAATAATGGGTTTTCGAAAAGCTGCAATTTCTAAGGATTAACTTTTTTTACTCACTATTAGAAACTCAGTGTAAAAAAACATGAAAATCCATCCACTATAACTGAGTTCCGAGGTTTTTGATTTTTGAGTTTAATTGAACTCCACTATAGCTAAATTTAATTTTAGTTAATAAGGGTAGGTTCTATAGTCTTAATATTGCTTTCATTCGATTCAGCATTCAAAAAAACATAGATAACGACACCCCACTTGACAAAATGAAGCAAATTTGGTTTGATTTCTCCCTCCCCCCCACAAAAAACTTTTCCCACATTAAATTTTTATGGACTCTTCGGATTCTTGGTTCTTATGCCAAAGAGGACTTATAACCAAAATTTCATGAGTGGAGGAATTTTTTTAACTATTGAGGTGATTTTTTGGTTTATTTTACCTGCCTTAGTAAGCCATAATATAGACGTGACTGCGTATACACACTAGTTATATATACATACATTTGCAAGTGTAGTGAAACTAACAAAATGAGCTCACATGTTCACACATCAACTATCGTGAGTACTGCGTTTCTCACCCCCTTTTTTTGTTTATTTTGACTTGTCCAATATAAGATTTATTGAATTCACAAGACTAACACCCTGTATTTGGTCTGAAAAATATAAATTTTATTGTGAAAAGATTAATGGCCTGTATACTTCTCGAATACCTCTACCTATAAAAAATATATCTTTAGAGAGGAAAAGTAGTTATATTGAACAAAAGAGAACAGGGCATAAAATATTACGTGTGAAATACGTTTTCATATATAAAGTACGCTTCTTTTGGCCATTTAATCGTTTTAAAGATGAGTTGTATTATTTTCATTTGAAGGACAGTGTGGTCCAGTGGTTAGCGTCGCGGCCTTTGGATCAGACTGTCGTGGGTTCGAATCCCGCCTCTGCTCATGGATGTTTTGTGATGTCGTTTAGTTTTAAGTGAATTGTTATTAATTAATGTAATCAATACGCTAATGACCTAAGTTGTCGACGCGTCTATAATTTACAGTAAAATAAAAAAAAAATTTCATTAGAAATTTCACTTGCTTAAAAATAGCTGCACGATTATCATTGGCCATTGCGCAGGTAGATCTACTTTCAAACAGCCAGTAAGAATTCAAAGTTGGGATATCGACCCACATTCTTTTCAAATTTTAGTTAATAACCGAAATAAAATGAAACGCTTACAGTTATTCTGCAAATCGTTATAACGTAATTAAAAAATTCTTCATATTCTCTGGGTGCAAGCGTATGCTGTGAAAAATGAACTAGATCACAGCGCACGCTGTGGCAGAAATGTGAAACCTATCAAAAAATCTCCTGCCAAAAACAGTTCATTTTGGATACATTTTGTGTGTAACTTCGGTATAATTATATCAATATTTTCGAAATGTGTCACAATATTTGTGTAGTGAATTGTAAAAATAACGGAAAAACAGTAAAATTAAATTTTACACATTTCCCAGATAGAGTTGCAAATTAGAGCAACGAAAAAAATGGAAAGCTGCTATAAAAAGGATAAAGTAAGTAACATAACCTCTGTTACAATCTCATTAAATTACTTAAAACACTGTAATCTTGCAACCAAAACAATTGTTTACGTATTTTTCTCTATTTTGCAATAAAATAACAAGGCTTATAATAACCTAGTTCAACCCGGCAGGATTATATATCGAAAACACAAACAATACTTACTTTTCTTTGACAGAAGTAAAACAAGAACAATGTATATATGTAGGTATGTACTGCAGGAACAGAATAGATTACCCACTGATCGAATAATTTCATAATTGTAACTTGCACGTAAGTAACTCAAAATCTAAATGTTTTGTCGTTTATATTATCAGACAAAAATTCTGGAAACACCTTTTCCCATCGTTCCATACAAAATAATCAAAAATCCCGCACGAAAATGAAATTACAGAAAGGGTTCGTTACTATTTTATACATTAGTGATTGATTATGCTGCAAATTAGATAAGCACGGTCTAGAATATGTTAAATTTTAATATCTAAAAATGACATAAAAAAATAGCTTAAGTTCATAAGAAATGCCCATACAGAAACAGTGCCGATTCAAATGTCATATCTCTCAGTTCCGATACATTTGACCTAGGTCATTTGACCCATTTGACCTAGGTCCCGATATGTTACAGACGCTATAGTTGGCACTTTTGTCATGCACCTAGCGAATAATGGATAACGTGATTTAACTTGTTAACTGCAATTTTTTTGCACCTTATCTCAATTTATTTTTATAGATTTACTAGCGGATCCGTCCCGGCTTCGCTCGGGTGGTATGAAATTATGATTTAATAGCGGTCACCCATTACTCCGCTCACGTATATTTAGTATAGCTGATCTTCGCTTGAATATTATAAATACACTACTCACTCGTTTCGCTCGTTCGCTTGAATATTTTCGCCTACTCACTCCTTCGCTCGTTCGCTTGAATATTTTCGCCTACTCACTCGCTTCGCTCGTTCGCCTGAATATTTTCGCCTACTCACTCGCTTCGCTCGTTCTCTTGAATATTTTCGCCTACTCACTCGCTTCGCTCGTTCGCTTGAATATTATAAATACACTACTCACTCGCTTCGCTCGTTCGCCATATATGTATTTTTTAAAGCTTAATATAAAAATCGCGATTAAAAATCAGGGGTTGATCGTATAAGGGTGAAAATTTAGAGTTGTATGTATTTTTCAAAGCTGAATCATGAAAAAATTAAAACAAAAAATTTTGTCCAAAAAATAAAAAAAAAAAAATTGGGGTGGACCACCCTTAACATTTAGGGGGATGAAAAATAGATGTTGTCCGATTCTCCACCCTACCCGATAAGCACACAAAATTTCATCAAAATCGGTCCAGCCGTTTCGGAGGAGTATAATACCGTACACCGCGACACGAGAATTTTATATATAAGATAAATATAACAGCTTATTTCTGAGACTCCGCTCGAGTGAATGTAAATTTTTTCGACAGATTCGCTTGATTATTGTCGATTTCAATTAAAATATGCTTTAAGTTTGAATGCTACCAAATTTCATCAAAATCGGTTAGCTATTTTCGAGTAATGCCAGCACAAACAGACAGACTCAAATTCTGAATAAAAAAAACATTCTCCTGGCTAGTATCACACAAATACATGAAAAACTCTCATAAAACGAATTATACTATTTATACAGGGTGTCTGTAAACACCGACAACGTTGTAGATTTATGAGACGATATTAGATCGATTGAACCCAATTTGTCTATAATGTACAGAAGTGCACCCTTTCGATGCCCTTGAAAGTTGGAGTTTTCAAAATTTATTAGTGTATTTGCCATATGGCACATACACTATTGGCGTCGGTCGGATGGCGGGACCTAGGGGTCGGACCAAAATTTCTCGACGTTTCATTTGGAAATGTGTATATATATATATATATATCTGTTAGCACGATAACTCTCGAAAGACTCAACGATTTTAACGAAATTTGGTACACACGTTGAAATCCATCACCGCACGAAGCCTATTTTAAATGGGCCCAATCGGACTATATTTTAAGGGTGGTTTTTAGGGGTTGAAAAATGTTTTTGGGCCCAAAAATGCCGAAAAAATTCTCAGAATCGTTTCAAAATTGAAATTTAACCCTTCAGTTACGATTAAAATGTACTGCTAAAATTTTAATAAAATCGGCCCGACAGGACCGGACTGACAAATTTTATGAAAACACTGGTTTGAGAATAGTGATTTACTTATTGAAGGGTGTATTTAATTTGATACCGAGGTTGCATTGATAAAAATATTGAAATTAAAAAAAAAATATTATTTTAAGGGATATATTAAGGGGTTAAATTTTTTATTTTGTCCAAAAACAAACTTAAGTTCACATAATAAAGCCACAATGCCAGTATTAGCAAATACACTATATTGTCGGCAGGGTTTTGGCACTGTGACCCGAGTTTTTTAATATTTATTTTCCTGATTGAAAAAAATTTCACAATTTGACACCCTGTATATAAGTACTGGTCGTATGTATTTAAAATTTTTGACGTTGTTTAGTAATTAAACGATGTATTTATGCTTGTACTAACAAATTATGTAAAATAAATTTCTAAATTTTATTGGTATGGTGGAAGCGACGGGCGGAAATGGTGGGAGAACGTACACATAAAATATGAATGTCGAATCTACGGTTAAATTGCACAGAAATAGCATTTAAACGGAACACATAATTTAAATTTTAACATAAATAATTGAGATAATTCTATTTTTAACATAAAACTAAATTGCATACGCTCTAATTATCATTATATTTATGATATTACTGATAAAAACTCATTATAAAAAGCAGATAAATTTATTCTTTGTCCTACACTCTATACGCTGCTTTTCTATGTATACTGATCGGGTGCCGTCGATGTACGCGCATCACGTAAAAATCACTGGACAGATTTTAATGAAACTTCGCAGATCTATACCTTACAGGCTGGATCTCAAGTTATTAAAGTTTTCATACTCGTAGAAATCACTCTGTCAGTCACAGCATCACAGTTGTGCTCGGGTGTTGCGCATATCTTCTCTACATAGTATAAATTGAAGTCGCTTTTCGCGTCTGTCTGTCTGTCTGTCTGTCTGTCTATCTATCTATCTATCTGTCTATCTGTCTATCTGTCTGTCTGTCTGTCTGTCTGTCTGTCTGTCTGTCTGTCTGTCTGTCTGTCTGTCTGTCTGTCTGTCTGTCTGTCTGTTTAACCGCTAACTCCTAAACCACGCAACGGATTTTGATGCGGTTTTCACCATCAGTTAGATAATTTTTTACGGAAGATTTATATATATAGCATAACTAATAAATAATAATAATTAATTAATTAAATTCGTAACCCGACCGTAAGATTTCGCAACGTACGTATATCATAAAAACGACCGTACATAACTGTTCCACTCGTAGCGTAGAGGTAACGTCGCAGCGCGCTATGCACAGAGACCCGGGTTCGGAAACTGATGGCATCGTAGAATTTTTGGCTTTTTTTTCTAAATTCTACATGATATTTATTTATACATATTTTTTATTTTTGTTATATTCTTTCTTTGACAATAAGTAATTATAATTTTTTTGAAACTAAAAATATAATTTTAGTAATAAATTGCGGTCACAGTTTTACAGAATTCCATCCGATGTCACTATCCCTGTAGTAATCCGTGAACGAGCGAAGCGAGTGAGTTATGTAATTATAATATTCGAAGCGAGTGAGTTATGTAATTATAATATTCGAAGCGAGTGAGTAGTGTATTGCACCTGGGCTTTCTTAGCACCCGGGCGAAGCCGGACGAGGTCGCTAGTTATATATCAATAAAACAGCACTGTGTCCATTAGCTTCCGATGGCAATATACGTAGCGTGTGCGGTGCTTCGTATGCATAAGGTCGTTGGCTCCGTGAAATTTTTCTTTTTTTGAAGTGAAAACTTCCTTAGCCGCGTTAGGGACTCTTTGCCTGGGTACTGAAATAACGTGAAGCGTTCGCAACCATACCGTAAGAATTTTCACCGTAAGAATTCGCAACCCGGCTGACATACTTATATCATAAAAACGGCAAGGTATACTGTTGTATCAACAGCTCAGTTAGCAGCGTGTTTGCGTTGTATGCATAGGGACCTGGGTTCGGAAACTGATGGCATCGTAGAATTTTTGACATATTTTTTTTTCTAAATTCTACATATTTATTTATATATTTTTTAATTTTTGTTATATTCTTTCTTTGACAATAATAATTATAATTTTTCTGAAACCAAGGTGGAATTAATAAAAAATACAATTTTAGTATTTTAGTAATAAATTATTTTTAGTTCATAAATGCGCTATAATAGATGACACCAAAAATTAGAAAATCTGAAGTTTTCACTTCTGTCGTGTGGTCATAAGCACACACCCATTTTTTTTCATATTTATTTATATATTTTTCTTGAAATTTTTCTTTTTTTGTCATATTTTTATTTTGAAATTCTTTTATATTGTTTCTTTGACATTAATTTTTAAGCTCGACTTCGCTTCGCAGGGGGAGAGATTCTCGCGGGAGGTGATAATATGTCATACTTTGCTTCGCAAGGGGAGAATTTCTCGCGGGGGGATAATAAATTAACAATAGGTATACTAAATATACATGAGCGGAGCCATGGGTGACCGCTATTAAATCATAATTTAATACCACCCGGGCGAAGCCGGACGGGTACCGCTAGTTCTTAATAATAAATGAAAGTTAAATTCAATTATTTTAATATTTCATGTAGTCCAGGCATATTAATCCAGCTGGGCGCGAATCTGCGATCTTATGAACGGTACACAATTCAGATACGCTATACAGCTTAGAAGGCTACTTATACATAATTTGTACAGTTACACATCACTTACAGTATCCATTATTGAAGTTACGTTTACTACACAAGTGAAATGTCAAATTTTAAATTTTATAATTTTATAAATTTTATAATTTCGAAATTCAAACAAGCATTTTATCGATTAAGAGTAATTCGCAGATTTGGAAAATTTATGTCTACTGAAATTAGATCAAGGCTGGTTAGCACACTTATTCTACCGATGATCGAGTACGGTGATGTTACTTACTGGAGCTCATTAGATTTTGCCACCCGAAATAAACTGCAAGTGATGCAGAATGCATGCATAAGATTTATATATAATATTTCATATCAGAATCATAATTTAACACCGATAATAATTGAGCATAATTTGCTTGATATGTACCACAGAGGTTTATTGCATTTTTGCAATTTTTTAGTAAAAATAATTAAATCAAATGAGCCCCAGTATCTACTTGGAAAACTGACTGCCAGTCAAAATCCGTACAGTTGTCGTTATGAATTATTTACACTGCCTTTATTTCATTCCTCTCAATTTCAAAAATCCTTTTCATATGTAGCCCCAAAACTTCTAAACGATATGTCCCAATCAGCAGACCTGGTAGATATTGCAAGCAAAATTTTAAATTTGAAACCAACTAAAATTAAAATGTTAATAAAAAACTTTGTGTACAAAAGGCAATTCAGTACGAATAAATATCGTGCTTGTCTGTAAGAACTAATGTTGGTTTCATGTACCTATGTATTTTATGTATGTATTTTATTTTTGTCTATGCATATTTTATTAAATCTATGTATTAATTGGTTAGAAAGGCAGACCAGTTTGTAAAGACTGATTTCTGACCATTTGCGATAAGCAATAAAGGATTATTATTATTATTATTATTATTATAAATTTTATAGGGTGTAGGACAAAAAATACTTGTGCAAAAACTAATTGAAAATTTCTCATTTTCTGTTAGAACTTTCACTCCGTTAGTTTTTTAAACGTCAAAAACTTTATTTCCAGTGTTCTACCTATGACATATATTTTCGAAAACATGGTTGTATTCGAACGTTCGGTTTCCATTAAACTTACGTTCTTTTGTTTGTCCGTGAATGAAATGCGGTCGAGTTCTTTTGTTATCGATTCGCGTATTGTTTAGCTTGTTATAGTATGTCGACAATAGACGATCTGCAAAGTACCTCTAGTATCTTTTTAGTTATTATAGTGTTTGGCTGTATGTCTTTTTACCAATGGCTAATAATATCCTTTATTGAGTTTTTAAGTCGATTTATGAGCACATTTGCGCTGTTACAGAATTCGTTAATGCGATTCTTTTCGAATGAAGGAAAAATACAATTCTGGAACAAAATATAGTGTGGACACATTCTCTAAGAATTACATTGTTTTTATTTTCGTAGCTGTTTGCTCTTATAGTGTATAAACATAAGGTAATTATAAAACTATTACTGACATTTTAATGTTTAAAGAACCATCCTTATGAAAATATTATTTACAAAAATTAGAATTTATTTTAGAAGACAATAAAATTGTCAAGACCAGTTTTCTTAATGAAATTCGTTTCATTTGTTTTTTGGAGCTATGCTTCTATAGGCGCGTAAGACGATTTCTGTCAGGGGGTAAACTTTTAGAGTCGCGTCACACTAATTTACATACTAAAATCGTCACGGTCAGATTTACATGGTAGAATCGTCACGGTAATGTTTTTTGTTTATAATTCGCTCAATTCAAGTCAGATCGATTCGAAACCTATCTTAATCGAAAGAGGAGACAATTTTAGATAGATTTTATGTATAATATTGTGTCAAAACAGTTTTTTATATGCAAATTCAAATATTATTCTAATATAGTCATTCAATTTTTTGACTGCTGATGTTTGAATTTTATGTTTAAAAACCATGGCCTACTGAGTTAAAATGACTTGTAACTAATTATTGACGTGGGTCGGGTGGCGAGACCTAGGGATCGGACCAAAATTTCTCGACGTTTCACTGAACAATTTGGCTTTTTCTGTCTGTATGTCCCTTTGTACGCTTATAACTCGAGAACCACTGATCCGATTTATGTGAATTTTTGAAGCTATGCTTATATAGGCGCGTTAGACGATTATCTTTTTGAAAATTGATATTTAAGAGTTTTATAGAACACAAAAAAATAAAATGGCGTCAGATTTAAAAATGGCGGTCAAATAATAGATTTTCAATTGTATTGTCTATAACTTTGATAAATTCGGTTTTATATACAATGCGTAAAAAGCATAGCTTCTGTCGGGTGTCCCATGACACCTCTTGACTTTTTTTTATTTCACTTTGTTTTGAGATTATAATTTAGTATTTTGTAATTTTTCAATGATTCTACATATTTTGTTTCTAAGTCGCTAGATATATTGCAGAATTAGATTAAATAAAATAATCTAGTGACAATGTGACATAGCTGGTGGACGCCCTAAGAAGGCGGATAATGTTTTTCTTCACAACCCTCTTGATATTGGTATCAAATGGAAGGGCTTATCAAGTAAAAAACAATAAGCTATATGACGTCGTTATAAAAACTGAAAAGTTAAATAATATAATAAGTATAAAAAACTTTTAAAAACAAAGTTTTTATAAACGTACCTACTAAAAAGAGTAAAATAACTTTTTTCTGAGCTTCCAATAAAAGTCAAGAAATTTATGTAGGTACTCGTACTAGCTGACTACTAAAATTATAAAAGCGTTGGGCGCGAAAAGTTGCAAATTTTAACAATCCACATACACGCCCGAAGCTTTTAGTTTTAGAGTCTATATACATTTTTTAAAATTTCTTCTAAGCTCAGAAATAAGTTAATAATTTACTCTTTTTAATACATTTATAAAAGCATTGCTTTTAAAAGTTTTTGTTATTATTTTATTTAACCTTTAAAGAAATGCACAGTTAAAATGTTAAATCCCGCCAATGGTGTACATGCAGTATGCATGCATTGCTTATACATAGTAATCTTCCGTTCAGCAAGAAGCCAGGACCTGTGGAGGGTCCGGACATCCTTCTCATTGTACTAAATAAGCATAAATAGGAACGGACGGTAATGTCGCTTTTGCTCGTACCGCCGTCGTCGTATCTCAACAAAGCGAAGCTGGAACACTGGCATCAGTGGTGTAGAATCTTTTTTTGCAACAGTATTAACTGGTATTACCTAAATTGGAAACTACATATAGGGGCTATTCAGTTATTACGTCACACACTGAAGGCAGTCTCAATTTTGAGATACATTGTGATGATCGGGGTACGGGGAGTTAAGTGTAATGTCACGCAAATTTTTTTAACGTTCCGTTTGAATTTCATGAATAAAGTAAAAGCCAAGTGACAGAAATGAGATATCTATAGATAATCTCATTTAGTTTAAATCTGAAACGAGGACAGTGTGGTCCAGTGGTTAGAGTCGCGGCCTCTGGATCAGGCTGTCGTGGGTTCGAATTCCGCCTCCGCTCATGGTTGTTTTGTGATGTCATTTAGTTTTAAGTTAATTGTTATTTAATGTAATCAAGACGCTAAAAATTGAATCTGAAACATATGCCAGGCTCCGCTGATTTTGTTTACGAGATGTCGATATACGTGGCGATATGATTTTCTGACGCTTACGCAGGGCTTAGAGAGAAATGTGACGTATTATGGGGGGAGGTGTTATGGTAATAATGGAGTGGAATAAGTGAGAGTGGTAGAAGAAAAGAGCTAGGGTGCGGTTTATGAAACCACGGTGCAAGTGATACTTTATTGCCAGAACCCTAGATGTTTTTGATTGGAAATCGCCGAAAGTATATAATTTTGTTTACGCGGTTTTTGTAATTTAATCCCGGTTTGCAGCATGGAAACGAACGTAAGAATCCAGATTCTATCGTTGGTGGTCAATGGGTATTTAATGAAGTGCTGCTCGACTGAATATTCGTACTATGTTAGTTATGTAGACGTCCAATATAGTTATGGACATAATCGTCGCTGCTTTTCGATGAGTAGTGCTCTGGCCGATCGCTTCGATTAGTAAGTGAATGCCCCATAGTAGATTGTTACATTTCGAAACAAATTGAACTTAGTTTAGTGTTCATTCACTTTGTTTGTTATATTGTGTAATACATGTGGAAATATTATATACTGTATTATGTAACGCATTGATGGAGAATCATGAATTTCATCAATCTCCGAATTTACGATATGACACATAAATGGAAATGTCTATTTCAAAGTTTTTAGTTGAGTTATAAATGTTAAAAACAAACAAAAATCGCTGGTTATTTATTGCCAAGAGAAATAATTTTGGCAGTACTAAAAATGTTTTTTTCGCAATAATGCTATGTATTTATAAACACGTGATGTCAAAGTCTCGCAAATATTTCGGTGGCAGATTGCTGTCTGATATTTTGTGTTGAGATAAATTTTAAATTTAATTGATCCATTTATTATTACCTGCGTAGAGTTAATGGGGTTTCACTTAATAAAACGGTCAACCCTTAAAGAACAGCCGGATGAAAATGAGTTTTTGGATTGTACAGGTTTTAATGAAAACTGAGTTGTGAATAAATTTATTTCGGGCAAAAATATCAAAAAGTATGCTAATGTAAAATACCGTATAATAAAGATTGAAAAGGCAATGCTGAAAAGACATCTCCAGCATTTTATAATAGATTACAAAGATAATCTAAGTAACATTAAACAGTGAAACACTGGGTCCCGATCTTTAAATCTTGAAGGCTTTGATAATATAAACACAAATAAAGAGACAAAGAAGAAAGACACACGGAGTAGGGGTAAAGCAAAGTAAAAGAACAACTCTTGGAAGAGTAAAGTAGTTAGGAAGTAAGGAAGATGCATAGTGATTGTTGATGTTAAATTGTTGCAATTCTCTGGCGACCCATAAGAGTGAGATGTGGAATGAATCTGCGAGCTTTGGTTGAAGTGAGACGGGTGGAGGTGTTGGGTTAGCGATGTGCGTACCAGCTGGTGCGACTGAGACGGCCTTTGCTTTGTTTGCGTGCTTTAAAAAAAGACGAGAGAGACCGTGGCTCGGTGCGGCCGACTATTGCATTATTGATCGAGTCAGAGGTCCTTTCCAGTTCCTGTTTCCTGCGTGTATGTATGTTTGTGTGTGTATGTGTTGAAGCAAAAGCATAACGTCTGCTTGTGCGTCCTGCTGAATGCCCATACACCCGATGTACGCACTATATGTGTATACGCAAATACACACGAAACCCAACGATTTCCGTGTACTCCTTGTAGTTGCCTTGATTCATGAAATGCAGTGTGGTTTATTAATGAATCGAACACTGTCAGATCTAAAAAGTAATAATTGAAAACGCCTTCATACATATAGTATGTGTAGAAAAATGAGCGACTCGACACTTTCTGTGTAATTGTTGTTACTTTCAAGTCTTCATGGTTTCCGGGCTGCCACATCGCCTTTGAGAATGTCTACCGCAGTTGTAGACGAAACGTCAGGTAGAAATACCACCGGACCACGGCCTACAAGCCCGGAAACCATGAAGACTTGGAACAATGCCGGCCGTGAAAGCTTGCACACTTGGATGTTGTTACGTTGTTTCATGAAACGCGATATTATTTTTTGATGAATGGAACATTGCTAGACCTTGGAAATAATTTTAGGAGCAGGTTCCATAAAGGGTCGAATTTCGATTTTGAAACAATTCCGCTGATTTTGTGTAAACATTGCCAAAAATGGTGCCAAATTATTCGAAAATATGCAAACGTCGTGACCCGCTATCCGACCGACACCAATTACTGTGTAAGTATATATTATGTGTAGGTTAATACACAAATGACTAGGTGATAGGTCTTACAATTTAGCCAACGCTACTAGCATTCTGCTCTTATCTATACCTACTCTATATATCTATAAAGTGTGTTTGTTAATACCTATAGGTATATACGTTAATCTCCGAAACTACTGGACTGATTTGACTGAAACTTGAACCAACGTATTTCATGGTTCGTCATGATTGTTATAGGTTATTTAATTTGATTTGTATCCGGTCGAATTTGGGCAGTAATATTATATTTTATGCTGTCTTTTTAATTGAAATCGATATAAACTTGATTTCAATTCAGAATTACCAAAAATCAAGCAAATAAATACAAAACTTGAAATAAGAATTTAAATAGAAACCGATACTTGTTACCTAAATGAAAGTAATTTCGCATTTTATCGTTTGATATTCTGTCATCAAAAAAAGATTATGTCTTTAAAAATAATGAACTCTGTTTATTTTTTATTGAATACGAAATTTCGAAGTTTATCTGAATCAATATCAATTCTGATCTACATAGAATGGTCATTACAATATTACGTAAGGATTCAGTGAAGATAATATATTTTTATGCACCCCAGACGCTTTCCATATCGCTGTGAGTTGATATCTTACGTAATACAGGACTACTGTAACAGTGTCGTCACGATTTCATGCCCAGTTACATCATTGTGTGCAACTGGTGTTGACACTACATTTTTAAGATAATAATAGTTTTTTTATACGGCTGAAATGCAATTGAAAGATTTTTTTTTTCGTTGGAGAGCAGCCAATTATATAATTGTTTCGAAACATATAGGAAAAAATCATTTTACCAACCAGTGGTCACAATCAGGATTCTAACCTGAACCTTTCCACTTTCGCGGCGGAATGAGCTTACAGTACTCAATCGTGACATGATTGCTAAACTAATATTCTCCATAAATGCTTCAGAATCAATAGATTTTCACTACATGCGAGCGTCAATTCATATCTGCTAATTCAATAGCTATATGATATGAAGTGAATCCTCATATCCTTCATATCATATAGCTATTGAATTAGCAGATATGAATTGACGCTCGCATGTAGTGAAAATCTATTGATTCTGAAGCATATATGGAGAATATTAGTTTAGCAATCATGTCACGATTGAGTACTGTAAGCTCATTCCGCCGCGAAAGTGGAAAGGTTCAGGTTAGAGTCCTGATTGTGACCACTGGTTGGTAAAATGATTTTTTCCTATATGTTTCGAAACAATTATATAATTGGCTGCTCTCCAACGAAAAAAAAATCTTTCAACTACATTTTTATTTGATCATTGTAATTAGATTTGGGTTTCTCGAATCATTTGAATGAAATATTTATTTTTTTAATGTTATATTTATAATATATTACCAGCTTAGCTACAGATGCACAATGCACATATAAAGTCATGGTTTGGGCGCCAAGACGAGAAAGATCAGTAGATGGGTTCGTAAAACTACTAGGTCAAAAGTAGGCAAGAATCCTATCTGAACCCGGACATAGTCGCGTAAAAAGTATCTACATTTTACTTGATGTTTGGATAAAGTAGGTATTGTTAGTTTTGAAATTACTACAAAAATACATTGATTTAGTTTTATAAAAATCGATTCAGCCGTTTTCGAATGGTGCAGAACAGACAAACAAATTATTCTGAAAATTCTGGAACAGGGCATTTGTAATAGATATTCGGCTATTCGGCAATTAGAAAACCCTATAATGTTGTAACTGCTTAACAGTGTAAAAAATTAAATAAAATTAGCAAATCAATTCGGAAACTAAGTTGGCGAAATCGGCCCTTAGTGGTGTTTTCAGTGCGTCAACTCGACACGGGAATGTTAAGGAATCCGGCAAGTATTAGGTATGTATTAGAGTAGCTAGTTCTTTTTGTCAATACTACGTAAATATCTTTCGATCAGCATTGAAGTGACTTTTCGATATCGGACGATAGCAGTTGGCTTTGCTGCAGAGCTTGGTTCACACAGTCATCTGTTTCCTGCTCTTGTATCAATCCATCTCTCTCCCACTCAGCGAAATGATCGCTTCGAGATGTTATCTGATACGAGACTAGGATACACGAATGTGAACTTATTAAAGTCGGAAACACACGTACGATACGAAAACTCGTTTTATTGATTTACTATAGCAAGAATGCAATCACTGTAATTTCTCGCCATTATTGATCTATTGATTTTGTTTTGACAACGAAATAATCAAAAGCAACAAATTTCTCATATTTAGTGTATCTCTTTTAAAATTGTTAAATTGTGTTTTAAAGACCATCAACAGCTAGGGTTATTTGGGTCTAGCACCAATTCATATTTTCAATTCTTTATTTTTTTTAATAATAAATTGAAAATACAATTGACATTTTTACAAGCTCTCGGGCTAGAACCCGGAAAACTGGGGACTTGTAATAGCAACGCCATGTAAACAACAGCATTGCCACACGCTCGGCCATTCTCAAGCCCTGTACCTATCTCTTATAGTTTAACCAGTGTACACCAATTTAAATTAGCTCAGAAACCACTCATTCCTCTTTTGTCTTAGCGTAATAATATATAGCCCATGTCCTTAGAAAGAAGAAGCCTTTTAATAGTGATCGCATTTTTCAAATAGGTTCAGTTGTTCCTGAGATTACCGTCGACAAACTAACAAACATACAAACTTTTAACATATCCATCACCGCACGAAGCCTTAAAATCGACATTTTCGGACCATTTTAAGGATTGTATTTAGCGGTTGAAAAAAGTTTTTGGACCCGAAAACACTAAAAAAATAAACGTAATTGTTTCAAAATCGAAATTTAGCCCTTTAGTCCTTTAGTAAATATTAAAATATAGTTCTGAAATTTTAACAAAATCGACCAGATGTTGAATTTAATAAAATAAATATTGAAACAGAAAATTTTAATCGTTTTTAGAGATGTATTAAGCGATTGACATTTTTTTTGTCCAAAAACAAATTTTAGTTCACATAATAATATATTTAAATACCGCAATGCACATTAGCAAATACACTATTTTATCGTCAGGGTTTTTCATTGCGATCCCAATTTTTTAAGTGAAATTTTACTAGCCTCTTTTTCCGCTCGGTTACGCATGTCGAGCGTCACGTAACGTCTCGTCACGTCCAATCGAAGCGAACAGCCAGACCAGTACTCATCGAAAAGCAGCGATGGTTATGTTCACAACTATATTGTACGTAAGTATACATCGCTAATATCGTACGAAATACGATTATTCAGTCGAGCAGAACATCAAATATTCATTGCATTTTAGCGATTTCGGTTTGAAAGCGTTTAGGGTTATGGCAATAAACTTTCATTTGCACCGTGGTTTCATAAAATCGCACCCTAGTTTTTATGTTATTTTAGTATTTTTTGAACAGATAATACATAATTCAATCACATGAATGTTAACAATACATTCACTAGTCCTGAAGTAATGAATTTTAAGGTCATTCAAAATCCGAAAGAGCAGCTGTTACATGGGTATTAAACAGTAAAGTACAAAATAATATGGTTTGTTTAGTGTGTAACCGACTCAACAATAGTATTACACTATTGCGTGGCCAAAGATAAATAAGCATGTCGAAAGTTCAATATGTCTTCAAGCACTATTAGATCCGGCAGAGCGATTCCTGTAAAGCCGTCTTGCTCCCTTATGCGACACCAGTTACCGGGATAATGTTGCTCCCGTTGCTCAGCAGGAATAACAATATCGACACTCTTATATTGAACTCAACAATGACTCCCCAACTCGAGTTATTCGTATTCTAAGACAATAAAAACACCGATGCTTTACCGTTTTTCTTGTAATTAATGTCGTTGCACTACTTTTGAACAATAATAGATTTTAACTAAAGTGGGAAAGTATACTCGCAATATAGCATCCCCAAGTTGAAATTTATTACCTATAAAAACAGTTTTCGACTTAGCATTGTCTTCGCTTCTAATGCCATCATCAGGCAGTTGAAAAGATCAAAAAGAGGTTGGAGATTAACTGAAAACGTTTTTCAATAGTATTTTCCTGTGTTATCATTACATTATTTTTATATTTATTTCGTTCTATCCAGGCCTTAAATATATGCGTTTATTTTATTTACTACTGAATAATGTTTTTTATGTGGTATTACCGGGGTTCGTCTATTACAAGCCCTCATTTCTCAGGTTCTAATCAATTGAATTGTCAATTTATCAGAAAAAATAATTTAAAAAATAAAATTAGAATTATGACTAGTAGTCTAGACCAAGAGTCGGCAACCTGCGGCTCGCGAGCCGCATTCGGCTCTTATGATGCATGTCAAGATGCGGCTCTCCAGTTCCATTCGCAAATATTAATAATTATATTATTTTATTTTCAAAACTCATAAAAAATATTATACTGCAAAAAAACTTTAAACAGGATAAAAACACTCAACAGAGAACAGTGAGAATAGGTGGAGTATAGAGTATACGGACAGCTGACAATTTTTAAATGTGGCAACACTGTTCTGTTTGTTTAGTTATTGGTGCACTGTGTCGTCAACGGTCGCAGTCAGAACTTTTTTTTATATACCTAATCCTAATCAAATACCATAATATTGAAATAAAAATGTTAGTGGCTCTTTAAAAACTGGGAAATTTTGTAAATTGTAACTTTTGGCTCTTCCGTCTCAAAAGGTTGCCGACCCCTGGTCTAGACGAATTAGACAATATAAAGGAAAAATGTCAAAGGGGATTTTGCAGAAAATTGTCGAGGCTAAGGGGACCAGCCTCGACAATTTTCCGCAAAATCCCCTTTGACATTTTTCCTCTATATTTCCCTTTGTTAATACATTTTTCTTCCAAAAATTCTTCCAAAAGTCCACCCTTCACTCCCTATGCTTAATTATAAATCATAAATTCTTAACTCTGGAACTACTGAACCGATTCTAAAAATTCTTTCACTAATAGAAAGTTACACTATCTCTGAGTGATATGGGTAATATTTTATTTTGATTCTCGCGGGGGGGGGTAATAATTCATACATTCTTATCTCTGGAACTACTGAACTTATTCTAAAAATTCTTTTACTAATAGAAAGCTACGCAGGGGGAGAGATTCTTGCTGGGGCAGCGGGAGAAATTCTAGTGAGGGGCTAATAAATCGTAAATTCTTATCTCTGGAACTATACTAAACCGATTCTAAAAATTCTTTCACTTATAATAGAAAGCTATGCAGGGGGAGAGATTCTCGCGGGGGATAACAAATTAACAATATAGTAAATATACGTGAGGGAAGCAATGAGTGACCGCTATTAAATCATAATTTCATACCACTTGAGCGAAGCCGGTATAAAATAATTCACAGATCATCGCAAACGGACCGCGACGTGATGAACGTAATAAATTCAACAGCGTACATACATTAATTATTATGTAAATTTAAAATTTTATAATACATATTAAGAAATTTATGTGAAAAATATTAATCGAACTTTTTAGTAAAATTTTATTTTAATGGCACGTATAACAAAGCACAATTTTTAACTAAATAAATTTGGTGCTCAGCTGTATTTTATATAACTTTTGAAAATAAAAACTATAAATTTCACGGAGTTTTGACGCTTTTATTGAGTTTATAATGAGCGCAATAAATTTAAAATATGCACTGTTTCCCCTACAGGAGAAAATTTATAACGCATGTTCAAAAACTATAGTATCAATTTATTGATCCTTATTCTGCATTTGAAGGTTGATTTCCTATCTTTATAAAAAAAAACTGCACCAAACACTTTTATTCCTTTTAAATAATATTTTCGCTTCATTTACTGCTCTTCTTTTGACGTGAATAACGTCTAATGTCTCTTACTGGGGTGGCATTTAAGAAATATTAGATGTTACGGAACTAGAAAGAAGTAGTTATTATTGAAACAAAACACAACATGTATACCTATGTTAATGTTTATGTTGAGGTAAGCCAGCTGTGGCTGTGTGGTAAAGTAAAGGTCTACCGATGGGTACAAACGGCAAGCCCAGGTTCGAATCCCGAAGGCTTTTAATATTTATTTTTTTTATAATGAAAATATATACCGGGTGTCCGGTCTCAAAGTAGAACATAGGGAATTAACGTTGTGTGCCATTTTTAAGTATTTTGGCTTTTACTTCTACTCGTATTACTATAATAAGAAAACAAACAGGTACAGCTATCTAAGTAATGAAGAATTTAATTGATTTTTTATTATTAAACAACGAAAAGTAATACTTAATAAAGAAAATAAAACTATAATAATGTAACCCGAGCGCACCATTTTGATGTTTTCCTTTAGTTTTAACAAACCTAGTTCCGTTGGAACTAGAGGTAGCGGGCCACCACCGAACAATGTGCGCTCATATTTAGTGGGTTCTTGTCTGGTCCAGCTGTTCGGTGTTCAGGACCAGACAGGGGAATCTTTTTTTTTTCAGTAAAGAAATAATGAAAAATTTTGCCTTAATTATACAATGTATTTCATTATAAATTTCATATTAAACAAGAATATAATAACGGTTACAGTACCTTAGATTCTTCAGTAGCTGATGGAATCTGGACGGAAATTCTCCTTAGGTATAAATATTAAATAATTCCTGGTTGATTTGATTCCGTCTGTTCGGATCATAAAACCTCTTCTATCATATGTCCCATTACATCCTCACATTTTTTTTGTTGTTGGTTTTCTTCACCCATTGGCCGGGTTCACTAATCTTTTTCAACCACTTACTAACACGGTTCCCGATCGACTCCCGGACAACGCCCTAGTTAGATCACTTCGCGTCGCTGGCTGCTGATTCCTAGAAAACCGCCCACGGATCTATGATAAGGCGCATTCCTGTGTGCTTCTTTGCACAAAACTAAGTCAACCAAACCATAGGCGTCCGCGGTCTCTTTCGGAATCAGTAGCGCACCACCGATGTAAGGCCAGATTATTACATCCCTTCCCCCTTAAGAGAAAGTCCTGTCCTGAAGGGCGGACTTTCTTAAAAATTTTTTTTTCTACTTGTTACTCATCGTCAGGACCACCTGGTATTCACAATGACCAGATGTCGTGTCTGCATGCGTACCAACTAGTATATCAACTGCCTTCCAGATTCCATCAGTCTTTACTTACTTTGATAGACTAACCTTGATCCTATATTAAATAATAATAAAAAAAAAAAATCAAAATTCTATAAGTTGTCGTCAGAACGGAAGGAAAAATGTGCACAGTACTCTACGTGATGCACGTCAACTCTAAAAATTTCAATAACTATACTTATTTCCTCTTACTCTCGTTCTCTTTTCTTTATCCAAAGGTTTGTCCATAGGTACTTCTTAGGGCACGTTTTTCCTTTCCATTACACTCAGAAATTATTCCTTAAATAAAAATTCAAACATTAGACATAATATTATTATGATACCACTCTATTGCTAACAAAACAACACAACAACAAAAATATATCTTCTTTCGATTCGTCAATTCGTTACTAAATTCTATTGGTTTGGGGCTCACCTCTAACTGAATAATGTCCGTAGTCGGCCTCTGAGTCCGTGGGAGTTCGCGCGTAATATCTTTACATTGCAACTGCATCGGAGCAGACTAGTCACGGGAAAATCATAATCAGAGTCAAAATCGGTAGTCGTAATAGGTAAAATGACGTCTAATCTACTTAACCGATGAAGGAATATTCAGATAAACCCTTCTAATATGAACGCTTCCTCGCCCCCAAAAACCGATCAATTCAGACCTCAAATCAGAGTGTTCACCCTACCCAAATTCAACAATTTGCACATTATTAGTGTTAACCTAATTTTGAAAATGTTTTTTTTTTTTTTTAAAGTGTAATTCAAAACAAAATGCCAGTTCTAAATGAGTTAATTCTTAAACGCTACTCCATCCAAAAATCGTTAACTAGATTTATTTTTAAACAATATCTATACATTGAAATTTCATTTTAAACCTCCTAACTAAACACACTATCTCTGTAACTTATTTCATCTTTATAACTCTCATAATAATTTTCTAATACCTAAAAAATGCCAAAAGCAAATAGATTAGTTTTATGATAACATTAACAATAACTTATTCGACTATATACTTGAATAAAGAAAGGGATGGGTTATTTGGAAGCAGTCGTCTTTTCACAACCCCTGGCGTTCAACCAAAGGACCTGAAGAATTTTTGATTGGTACAATATTCTAGAGCTCGACCTTGGGACCACCTGGTGTCGCGGCATGACGAGGTGCCCAGAACCCTGAGTTATAACTCACTTTTCTCGGTAATACTAATAGAAAATACAAAAGAAAAATAAAAATTTATTCGACTTATTCACGCATTTGGTTGAAAAGACACACACATATCTCTATCAAACTATAATTCAAAATGTTCAAATACATTAATCTTTATCACTTTATCACATTCATCGAGTGTACAAATTAATTACGGTCCATGTGTGTCTTTCCTTACTTACGCCACTAACTTACATGTTTTATTCGAAAAAAAACCATTCCTTGAGAATTACAAATACTACAAAACAACACAAAAAAAAAATCTAGATACTGTTTTTTTTTTTTATCAGTTAAGAGAGTTCAAAAACGACGCATTTATGTTGTCCCTTTTTTATGAAACAGGACGCAGTTTTTTTTTTTTCACTGTTCAACGAAATTCGTTTACCATCAATTAGATAAGGTGTTAATAGTTGCCTTGCAATGAGAAACTAGCACAAAATACTGGTTATGTAACCCAAAAGGTAGTTTGGTGTATGAGTATAACATAATGTCGTTTGATACAGAACTTGTATCACTGATCGATTATGACATGACTTAAAATTTTTCATCGTCTATTTGAGAGGTATAGCACTTTGATCACCAATTATGGGGAGTGGAGACCAGTCCGTTATAGTCTATCGGGAAAGGTGCTACTCCTCCTGCCCCATTGTTTCCATGTTAGTGCATAAAATTTGAACCACTTACTTGGCAGGCGGGTTTATAACAATTAATAACCACATTATAACCACACTCAACCACTATAATAGTTTTATCTTCCTTTTCGCTGTCGGGGTCGTCCTTACTATCCTTACATGGCGGTTGGTTGACGGAGTGTTTCAACTGTATGCTTGCTTATGGACCGGCGTTGTTTAGCTTAGCCTTCCATTTCGATCATACCTCTTATTTAGTAGTTCATCCATCTCTTTTAGTTTCTCTCGGTTATATATATTTTTTTTTTTTTTTTTTTTTTTTTTTAGCGTCATTCTCAGCGGTTTATTACATGAAACACATAATATTATTGATTAAAGAAAATACACAATAATTATTTCTCAAGAAAATATGGTCGATTATAAGCAATCATTTCTTAACTCTAAACTACACCTAAGTTCTAGCATGGCTAAAATGCTTATTCTTACGTTATAAAAATTCAAAAAAAGTAAAATTCGTACATTTATTAAAAGAAAAATGTTCGTATGCTAACATGTTATTAAAAAAAAAAAGTTATTTTTGGGTTTCTAACCAGCTTTGGTCTCTCGGAGGTGATACAACAATTTTCGGATACATTTGATTTGTTCCTCTACTTTCCCCATTCGCTTCTACGCTATCAAGAACTATACTTTGCAAATTATCCTTATTTTCGTCTACTTTATTGTTCGTTTCATTATTTCTCCCCATCTTCTGAAAATTGTTGCGTTGGTGTTTGTGGAGTACCCAGTTTGTTAGGGTATTCCACACACTTGCGATCAAAGCAAAACTGACCCCTGCCACTTCGTAAATGGCTACACCGTTTATTACAACCCCGATAATGTACTTTAGAACACGAAATATAAAGTAAATCCCTAAGAATCCGGAAACTGCGGTTCCTATATCTGTAAACCACCCCCAGACTTATCGAATTGTCGTCCTTGCTAATTGTTTTAATTCTTCAGTACTGAATAAATTTACGGTGTTTAACCCTTGCCGATCGACTGATAGTCCCACTACGCGTCTTGTTAAAATGTTCGATACCGCTTGCCGTTCTTGACCGAATGTCATTAAATTTTGTATATCTCTGACTTCTGCTTGAGTATAAAGCCCTCCTCGCCCCAATTCTTGTATTGGT
Source organism: Mongoloraphidia duomilia (assembly GCA_039654895.1). NCBI lineage: Eukaryota > Metazoa > Arthropoda > Insecta > Raphidioptera > Raphidiidae > Mongoloraphidia > Mongoloraphidia duomilia. The sequence goes on from CM077522.1 coordinate 28,762,392, forward strand.
TGAAACTGCAGTTCTGGCTCTTTAGCTACCTGTAAAACTGTGGGTGTGGCGCTAAAAACTGGGTTTGGATTCAGTCCTACCCATTGGTTATCTACATGATATAAGGGTGACACTAATGGCGAGCATTCTACTTGCTCTGCATATGTTTGCAAAATGTGGGTGACGGGTGCCATGAATAGCGATTCGTTATTGACCGAGACTGGTAGTTCATGGTAACACAAATCTGTCCGTCGTATTTGGGCAACCTTCGGTACGCATTGTAAAATATACAACACTTCTCCTAAAACTCTTCCCATGTAACCTAATTTTGATTGTATTAATAAACTGACGGCGTCCGATGTTAACGGAGCCAGTAGTAATCTGTTTTTGAGAATTTCTCTGTGTAAAAGGCATCGTCGGTAAACCGTTTCTATATAAAGAGTGTGCAAATCGCGTTTGTACGCTTGTTCCACGTACATGAATTTAGAATTAATGTAAGCAAGCAGATTTACATTTTTGCTTCTGACAGGCCCGTTTCGGTTGAATTTGTAGCCGTAGAATTTTCTTTCTATAACAATTAATTTGGGATGCTCCGTGAGCCAAACCTCCTGGGAGCACATTGACGTCTGTTCTAAAAGACTCAATGCGAATACATGATTTTCTTGCTCTACCACGATATATCTGTTAACTTTAGTTACGCTCCCTAATTTGGATGTGATTAATTTACCTTTACCATCAAATAACACATCTACCCCGTCATCTGTACAATTATCATTGAATTTTCGATCCCACACCGTTTCCCCAATATCACTATCTACACAATATCCATGCGTATACGGACAAGTTATGCCCCCGATTAAGCTTACTTCATTACTATCTAGTTTTACCGTGGCCCAATAATCTTTAACACTTATTTTAATATTTGCCTGGACAACTACCTTCTGATACGTTATGCCTCTTAAAGAATAGGACCCTCCTTTACATTCACCATCATTGTCAATGTTACCTGCTAGTACTGCTGATGCTGTCGTCGTTGAGTTGGGTTGAATGTCGTCGATAAATATTCCGTTAATGCCCCTATATGAGCGCTGACGATGGATATCTAAACACTGCTGTGCACCGACCTGGTGGACGTAGCTTTGTAATCCGTCGGGGATTGCTGATACATGACTAAACATTCCACATCGTTGGATCAACAGCATGACTTCAACCATGCATGCCTGTACATGTACGTCTCCAAAAGATCGTCGTTGAACTACCTGGATTTCCAACGTTTCACTGGTGTATCCACTTTCTCTATCCGGACAGGGTGCAACGTCCTTTATGGAAATGGCTGTAATATTGACTGCACTGTCTCGGCAGTCGTAGACTATCAAGGCGTTCGCCACTGCGATGCCAAAACAAAGTATCGTGATCACTTTCATCATTTTTTTTTTCTCTTCTTTCGTCTTCGTCACCTGCAACAAAATATTTTATGAACCTTATTTACTCTTGCTCGTGGCAAGGAGGAAAAGGCTCATTCTATCTTCTAAATTTTCTTAGGCAAAACCCAGGGATGGTCGCTCACACGACCTCGACTCCTGGTTCTGTGTACTGGTGTCGGCGATCTGGGTGCCTCATTTTCCTCGTCCCGTATTTCAGCGTGCAATCCTTCGGCTTGATTTCCTCCCTCATCATTTAAGTCCTCTTGCATCGAAACAGGTGACCCAATCCAAGGTTCTATTTCTGCTTCTTCGACTTGGTCCTCGGGGACTGCATCTTCGCGTTCCTCTTCTCTCTGTATTGCCTCGGCATTCTCGTTTTGTACTACCTCTTCTACTTCCCATGGGAATCTGGGCTCGCCTATGAGCAGTTCTTGGCGATCATCCACCGGCCCCTGTTCTACCTCTAATTCTTCCGTGTCGTCAACCTCTTCGTTATCGTCTTCCCGTTCGTAGTATTTCTTAAGTCTGTTGACATGCACTATTTGTTCCTTCTTTCCGGACAAATCTCGAATCTTGAATGTGACCGGCCCTTTTTGCTCTATGACTCGGAACGGTCCTATCCAGGATTTTACAAGTTTCCTTGATAATCCAATCTTCGCTCCAACATCCTCCAAGTAGACTAAGTCATCTACGGCAATCTCAACTGGTTTCGTTCGTTTATTGTACTGACGCATCCTCTGTTCCGATGATTTCTTGAGATTCCGTCTAACATTTTCAAATACTGTCTCTAGTCTGGCTGTTAGCTCTGCTGCGTAATTATCTTCATAATCGTATCGTATCCTCCTCGGTTGGAAAACTTCGTCGTTTGGTAAGCGCATATCTCTTCCATGGGTCAGAAAGTACGGTGCCTTCATTATTGGATGCTCTGTCTCTGTCTTAATCCTATGCTTTACGTTGTGTGTGCATCCCAACTTAGCATTTCCTGTCATGAATATGTCTTCATACTTTCCCAACATCTCTCGTAAGGGTGCTTTCTGAGATTCATCTATATGTTCCCATTCAAAGTACTCACATATCGGCTTACTTCCTGAGGCTACTCCGACTAAGTTTACCTCTAATTTCTGCTCGTGGTTTCCAACGATTCCTTCCGTATCATCTATCAGTTCGCTGTAGCCAATCGTCGTGTTCTTCGGGACAATCAGAGTTTCATTGGATACATTCATTATACACACTGGAATGGTTCTCTCGGCTCTCGCCAAACTTCGCCCTACTAATAGGCCGTGAATTTTCATATCAATTGGTTCGACCAAAATATTCCAATCCGGATTCAGAATATTCTGCTCCGCCGAACAGAGACACTGGGACCTTGGTGGAACTTCCATTTGGTGTTTAAGTAGAACTGGACGGCGACCAACCATCCGGTCCTCGTCGTTCACCATCATTGGCCGTGACGGTGTTGACGCTTGTTCCTCCTCGATCCTCTGGTCATCTGCTTCAATTCTTCCAATTGATCTGACCCTCCCGGTATCCATTTTTCGTTCCGCTTCTGCTATCTGAAATCGAACAACTTTTTTCTTTTTATTATCCATCGTTCCTGAAAATCCTTCAAAACATGACGTCTGGGTCCCAACATCCCTTAATATCATCGTTTGCGTCCGCGCGTTTACCTTCTTCGGCTCCATCTGCCGTCCATCTTGTTCCTTCACTTCGACCACTCCACTTATTGGTCCTCCTGCGTTCCTGCAATTGCGATCTTTTTCCATACAGCCATCAGCATCTGCTGGGAATAATGTATATTCCTGTCCGAACAGATCAATAGTCATGGTCCGAAAGTCGATCACCGCACCCATGGTTTCCAAAGAATCGCGTCCTAGTAGACCATCGGCGTTAAGCGGCAAGTTATCTTCCACTATCGTGCATTCCCGCCGGTAGTCTACAGATCCGATCTGGAAGTTGGCTGTAGCAAATCCCAGACATCGAACCGGAGCGCCTGAAATCCCATGGAGCGTTATCGCGGGATTGGGTCGGATCCTTCCCCTTCCTTGCTGTAAAATCTCCTGCTTCAACAGGGTTACTGTAGAACCCGTATCGACGAGCAGGGCAGTGTTCCGTCCGTTAACGTCCATGTATACAATACAAGGCACGTCAAGTCGGACGCCTTCGTCCACTATAATTTGGTTTACTCTGCGCGGCGGTCGTCGCCTCGGGGAGCAGGCGTCGACCTTTGCGTGTTTAAATTCCCTTGTCTTTGATTAGGGCTCGGCGAGTCTTGACTCGCATATCCTCGATTATTATTTGGTGCGTTTTGATTCGCATATCCTCGATTATTATGTGACGGGTTTTGACTCGCATAACCTTGATCATTATTTGGCGGGTTTTGACTCGCATATCCTCGATTATTATGTGACGGGTTTTGACTCGCATAACCTTGATCATTATTTGGCGGGTTTTGACTGGGGTACCGTCTGTTGTCGTTTCTCTCCCTGCTGCGGCATTGGCTCGCGAAATGTCCCATTCGCCCGCAACTAAAACATCTTGCGTGTTTCGGCGCTCTGCAATCCCTTGCCATGTGGCCTTGCTCCCTGCAGTTAAAGCAGACTAGTGGGTCTCTTCGTCCTACGTTTAGATTAAACGCTCGTCCATGTCCAGCGTTTCCCGAAAGTACCTCGCAGCCGGATTCCACTCCCAACGCCAATTCTACTACCTGGTCGAAGACGTTTGTTGGGTTCCGCTGCATATCCACAATCATCATTTTGGCTATCTCTGGGGATATCCCCTTTTGAAATTGTAAGATCAAATCTTTCTCGTGCCTTTTTTGTACGGCCCCTCTTTCGCCGACTACGTTGGCGTCGATGTAGCTAAGATTTTCCTCTAATAATTGTCTTCCCGCCACTTTAAGGCGTGTAGCGTATTCTTCGATACTCTCCCTAGGTTTCTGTGTGCAACGGCTGAACTGCGCGTACGCTTGTCCTGGTATGATTTTATGGGTATACCGTTTAATAAAGGCCTTCTTAAAATCTTCGAAAGTGCATCCCTCCTCGCTCAGTGTTGGTTCGCTTTCTAGATAGCGGAAGGCGTCCCCCGTCATTTGGCATCTTGCAATTGCCAGCGCTTGGTCCTGCGTCCATGAGTCTATCCTCGCTCGTTGTCCCAACTTTGCGAAGAACTCTCTGATGTTTTCGTATGCCTTTCCCGAAAACTGGGGCAATCCCACAAGCGATTGTCCCAAGGTTCGTTCTGGCATAACGTATACCTGTTGAGGTTGTTGCGCCACGGTTTGGGCTTGTGTTGACATTGTAGGTGTGGCACTATTAGCCGCGTTAGGTATTGTATTAGGCATTTTTTTTTTTCACAAATTCACGACACAGCCACAAAATTCAAAAAGAAAACGGCACAAACCAACAATGGACACTTTCTTAAAACAATAAAAACCACTGTTGTTTTCTTTTTTTCAAAATTATAACGTCAACACGGATGTTATGAGATACCGATATTGGAGGCTCGAAACTTATATAATGGGAAAAATTCAATGATACTTTTTATACAACGCGATTTAAAATAAGGCACACACGATTATTCATTTTTTTAATAACAGATATACGGGTATACAAATATTCAACGCGAACATAAAAACTACCAGATAGGCATAGGGTATTGGCAGACAGACACAAATCATTTCCATAATCATCATGTAGAATTTCATGAGTTTACAACACACAAAAACAAATAATAATATTTTTCCGAAAAAATTGATTCATTAAATAAGTGTAATATATGTTCGTAAATTTCATACGATAATAAAATGTTTCTTATTCTTTATAATGAACGTGGACTTCTATTTCAATAATAACAATTGCAACAGTTTTTCTTTACTAACAAAAAATTTTGACTGTATTAAACCAAGAATATCCCAAACCGGTGCCACCATTTTGTAACCCGAGCGCACCATTTTGATGTTTTCCTTTAGTTTTAACAAACCTAGTTCCGTTGGAACTAGAGGTAGCGGGCCACCACCGAACAATGTGCGCTCATATTTAGTGGGTTCTTGTCTGGTCCAGCTGTTCGGTGTTCAGGACCAGACAGGGGAATCTTTTTTTTTTTCAGTAAAGAAATAATGAAAAATTTTGCCTTAATTATACAATGTATTTCATTATAAATTTCATATTAAACAAGAATATAATAACGGTTACAGTACCTTAGATTCTTCAGTAGCTGATGGAATCTGGACGGAAATTCTCCTTAGGTATAAATATTAAATAATTCCTGGTTGATTTGATTCCGTCTGTTCGGATCATAAAACCTCTTCTATCATATGTCCCATTACATCCTCACATTTTTTTTGTTGTTGGTTTTCTTCACCCATTGGCCGGGTTCACTAATCTTTTTCAACCACTTACTAACACGGTTCCCGATCGACTCCCGGACAACGCCCTAGTTAGATCACTTCGCGTCGCTGGCTGCTGATTCCTAGAAAACCGCCCACGGATCTATGATAAGGCGCATTCCTGTGTGCTTCTTTGCACAAAACTAAGTCAACCAAACCATAGGCGTCCGCGGTCTCTTTCGGAATCAGTAGCGCACCACCGATGTAAGGCCAGATTATTACAATAAGTATTCAAATAACCGCCCATTTTCAACTAAACAATTTCCCAGTCTGTTATAAAAAGAGTTTCTAACGTTTTATTTTCGCCTACTTAATTTGAAATCATTACTGCAAAATCGGTAAATTTCAAATTGGTATTTTAAAGTAAAATATTTATTTTTGGTCTTATTTTTAGAATCATTTGATGCGCAATAATTTTATCTTTCGATAGGTACCATTACCTTTCTTATACGTTGAATTGGCGACCACGAATCAGCAAAAATGAACAATACCATGTTAAATTTCTATGTTCACCTTTGAGACTGGACACGGGGTATAGATATCTATTATTATAATAGATATTATATAAAAAAATAAAATTACAATTTTATGATCGAACGTTGACGTACGAAACGGCAAAATATGTGGATTGTGAGACACTAAATAATTAATGAAGTTTTCAGTCGTAAAGACATTTCGCATCTCCATCATCATAATCGACATGTTCTTGTTAATTGATAAACTATGGTGCAAAGTTTCCAAATATATGAATATTTTTCAGTTTAGTATCTAGCCAATAAACTTTTTGTACTAAACATACTTCATTAATTATAGTTCGTTGTACCTTAACGTCAAATCAAGAAGTAGTTCCAATTATCTGGGATATTATTATATGATACGCCTTTGAATCTGCTGTTGACAGACTATCTGACTTTCGGTAAGTAGTGGTACGCCATCTTCGTTATCAAACGCTCATTGTCTGACAAGTCGCCGTTTCAATTTTTTTCAAAAACAAAACAAAGACTTGGTACAAATTTTATAGAACAAAATTAAGATTTATAATCTTAGCCCATAATATTTTTTTAATCGACATTTTTATTTTCTATAAAAATATTTTTTTTACTTAAAATTCATTTTCTAAAGTAACGGCAGATATCGTCCCGGTGTTCCGATATTGTTAGAATGCCTTTAGTAGTGTTGTCGAAGGTCTTTGAATCTATTATTAAAGATAATTTAGAGAGCTTTTTCAATAAATTTAATTTATTTTACGAACACCAATATGGTTTCCGTAAGAAATACTCCACAATAAAAGCGCTAGTAAATGTGATTAATAATATTTTAACATCTCATAAAAATGGTCCCAATGCATCTATCACGCTTTGTGATTTAAGCAAAGCGTTTGATAGTGTTCCACATAACGTTTTAATCCATAAATTAGACAAGTATGATTTAATGATTTCCTGTGAGGATTTCTACCATGTTGTAATTTTCTGTTGACACTATTTCTGTATATTACATACAAAAATAAAGAATTATTATTATTATTATTATCATCTCGGTTCCGTGTAAAGCCCCTATCAATTTTGATACTCGATTCCTTTAATGGTTTTAGGCGTTTCAGCATCTCTAATTTCCAAGTATCATTGGAAAAAAAATCCACGTATACATATTATTATTAAAATTAAGAGTTCTAATACTGATTAATTGCATTTGCGTTGGAAGCTTCTTATAGTCAAGACCAAACTTCCGCGTATGCAAACATATTTCTTAATACGAGTTCTGATGCCTCCGGGATAATTGTGAAGGTTTATATAATATCAAAGCAGATTTTACTTTATAACGTCAGTCTTCGAAAATTAATTTAATTATAAAATTTCCCGGGAAATTCCTATACTTATGCTAATTTATTGTAACATCAACTATTTTTAAATATGAATAATGAATATATAAATTCATAGTAGTTATTTATATTATCTAAGCTTATTTATACTGCTCGCATTTCGACAATTCAATACGGCCGATATTCGCTTAATCCGGGGCTATTGCGGTGTAAATATTTTTTTCGTCATAGCCAGTTACGATCGGCAGTTCTCGTTTCCGTTACGTTAATTTTAGTAGAAACAACAAAGGAAACCTAACCTATAACCGTATGTTCGTTGCGTGTTTGCCATTTTCACTTTGTAAGGCGCAGGTCCGCGAGCCCCGTGCGCAGATTGTAATTGTTACCGATCAGATCTTAATGAACAGCATTCCAGTTATGGGTGGAGTTCAGTCGTAGTATACCTACTGTATAAAGTAGATAGACAAACAAGTATGAGTGCTTGCGTATAGTTATATTATATTATGTAAAGTAGGGACGGGTCGTGAATGCGAATGTTCCACTGTACCGGATATAACGCTCACGCATTTCGTAACGAGCAGCGAAGAGAAAATCCTGTTGATGATTGCGAGGATTCTTCAAATAATTGTCCGACGTCGATAAAGACGAACGTTGAGAATTTAAGTTAAGGGATTCACAGTTAAGTCACGTACATATTCTCCTAACACGGATTTTTCGTGTGTTTTTTAAATTATTGTAATTTTTTATTTCTTACATACGTATTTTCTTTTGTACAATAAAAGTATTACAGCATTGGTATGTTGATATATTAAAATGTATTTAGTTAATTTAAGAGGATATATGTGTGATGTGGCACTGCTAAATTTTTTTTTACTTCCCACCTCTACTATGGTAGGGAAGTAATGGATTCAGTCCGAAAACAATATTTCGAGATTTTAACAGATTTTCACGTTTTGAGACCCTAGCAATCGTTTAAGATCATTTTCTGACTGATGTCTGTATGTGTGTGTGTGTGTGTATGTGTGTGTGTATGTGTGTGTGTGTGTATGTGGTCAATTTTTCGCCTTCGATATCTTAAGAACGGAACAACATACGGGCATGCCGATTGTTCTATTGTGTTTATCAGCCTTTAACTTAGATCTGATTAGATTTTGAGTCAAATCGGTTCAGTGGATCCTGAGATATTCAAAAAAACGTCCTCAATGTCACGTATTAACATAGGTAAAAAAATATATAAATGAATTCTAGATGTTATAATATGAAAAAAATGTAAATATTTTTTTTCTCTAAAATGTATAGTTTTCGAGAAAAAAAATATTTAAAAAAAAAAATAAAAATTGTACGTAAATCAAGGTAACCATGATTTTTGCTATATTAAGTTAGCCATCAATAGATCACCAAACAAAAAAGAGGGCCATGCTTTTTTCAAAGAATAAAAATTAAATTGTGTTTTAAAGACCACCAACAGCTAAGGTTATTTGGGCCTAGTCAAAGAATAAAAAAACGAGTGTTTATTTTTTGCAAATATTTACTAGGTGGGAAGTATAGGACTGGTCATCAGTCGAATTTTTTTCTTGGCGACAAATTGTTCTTACAGGTAGGCTTTGGAAAGCATATTATTAATTTTATTTAAGACTTTATGCCTGTGATGTGGCACTTGATGATTTTTTTTTGATTAAATTTTACACTGTCCACAATCTCTAAAAATTTCAACTGTCAGCAACTACCTTTTACCGTTTATGAGATAGAATGAATGAATTGTAGATTATAGACGCTCGACAACAGAGGTCATTAGCGTCTTATGAGATAGAGCCTTGTGAGGGACGGACGGACATCGTAAGCTCAGTAATAGGTACGGAAACCTAAAAACCACAGTATTAAGTCAATCTTTTTTAACAATTTTTTTCTTGGGGGAGTACTTCCTCTACTAGTACTGTAGTCCGTAGATACTTGAAGGAAATGTTCCTAGAGCTGTTCTAAGAAAAAACCGACTGTTGTGATTTTTAGACGCCACCAAACTAAATAAACTATATAGCATTTTGTTAAATATAGGTCTCAGACGCTAATGACCTGTGTTGTCGAGCGTCTATAATTCATAATTCATTCATTCATTAAATATAGGATCACTTTTGGCTGCGGCTCCGCTCGCGTGGAGTACAGTTGGACTACCTATTATCCTGAAATTTCAGCCAGTTCCCTAGTCCGGCATTGGTAACGTGGGGTATAGCATACCCCAGACAAAATTAAATTCATACTATTTGATCCCTTTTGCAATTAGTGGCGTCAGCTGCTTCTTACCTTCGAATGAATTATTGTTAATTATAACAGTAAGTGTTTCGTAGTCATCAAGTGATATTTAGTTAAAATAAGTTAGTTCAAAGTGCGTGCGGGTATGTCATACCCCAGCTTACTATTTAGGTGAAATTTTTGTGTAGTGTTATTAAAATAAAAATAACTATTAACGGTAAGTTTTACTTATTATTGCAGCTTTTATTATATTTCATTGCATTTTTTATAATTTTTTTCTTTGTGTTAGAGGATTATGGGATTACATACTTGCGGACTTATGAGAGGGAACAAGAAGAACTTATGAAATTATGGAGAGATATAGAAGAAGAAGAAGTAGCAATAGGAACGGAATCTGAAGATGAATTTTCCGATCATGTGAGAGGAAGATCTCAAAATTCAGATAGGGAACAAGAAGGGGATGAACAGGAAGAAGATCATGTGACTAATATTATTAGTTGCAAGTATATACTTTTGTCCTTCCATCTCTTCCACATACCTTTATATGGGGAAGAGATGAAAAGACAAAATGGACAGAGGCCTAGATCCTAATCCAAAACAAACAAAAAACTATTTTTATACATTTGCCAGAAGCTTAAAACGCGCCAAAAGAAGCAAAAACTTCACAAGAATGTTGGAAAATTTTTATAGATGATGAATTGTTAAATGATATTGTAACATGTACTAATTCTAAAATAACAGAAATTTCACAGAATTAGATACGCAAATAAAACTATAGTAAGAGATACTAGTGTTCTGGAATAAAAGCAGTAATAGGGGTTAATATTTAGCTGCTGTATTTCGTGCATTTAGCAAAAATTTAGAATATTTGTGGTAAATGACGGTATGGGAAAGATTCATTTGCATGGAACACAGTAGCCATATTTGTGATGAATGCACTACTCAGGATAGCGACCAAAATTATTTTTTTTCGAGAAACTGATTTCTTTTATAAGAAAGTTTATTTTTAGTTGAACAGATAACTTTATTTTTCAATTTTTACTAAAATTTTGTTATGGGACTACGTTAAGTAAAGGTCTTCCAAAAAAAAGAAAAAATTGCTATGTTAGTGAATTTAGATTCATAATCATGAAATTATTCGTTGTTTTTATTTAAAAAAAATGTGATATGCATTTTTAATCAATAAATAACAATAAAAAAATCAATTTCGCTAATTTAATTTTCAAAATATTTTTTTAATAAAAAATAGGCGGGGTACTATATACCGGATACCCCACTTACTGATGTTAAAATTTACTAGCTTACCAACGCCGAGCTAGGGAAGAAAAACTAGCTGTATATAGCAGCATGATAGATAGCCTGTATTCTTATCAAGGATGTACCTATATTGTGTAATGTGTATTAGCGGTCACGCCCGGCTTCGCTCGGGTGCTAAGAATTTGTGAACCTACAGAAACCTTCCACCTGCGTGCGCACAACTCACCAAAGTTTCATCGCAATCGGATTAATGGTATAGGAACGTATACGGGACAAACAAACAACGAAACAAACAAATATTCATTTTTATATATATAGATTATTTTTTTTTCAAAATTTTATTGAAATTTGTTCGTCAATTTAAGCGTGAAATAAACACACAAAAAAGCAGACAGCGTTTCACTACTATGATATTACTAGTAGGGATTTAGTTTTTGTACCGTTAAACATTAAAACGAGTCAACGACAAATTTTAATATTTTGAGAAGTATCTCATTTTGTAAATTCCTAACACACTATTTCTATGTCTGCAGTATTTTAAAGTGTCTAGTTCAGTTACCCCTGACTTAATACTTTAAATTTTTTATAACCAACAACAAAACAACAAAAAAACTTCTTTAATTTGCAAACGTGAGAAGCAGTTGGCACCTTTGTTTTCCTCTTGTGGTACAAAATTAACTTGTAAAAAACTGAGAGAGAAAATCTGCTTGGAAATATGATTTTATCAGTTCCATCTTTACGTTCACAATTAAAATTTCAGAACATTTCGGTAGCTATTTCTGGTACAAAAGGTTCATTAAAGCTGTTTTAGCTGCTAACGCGTACACATGTGGGTGCACAGTTTGCATATATACATTATACAAGCTGTTTGCTAAAAAACGGTACCTATACATATCTATTGTAACAAAACTGTTTTCTTACGTGGGTGGAATAAATTATTTATTTCAATAATTAAAAAATGTAAACAACAATATACAATAATTCGTAACAATGAAAAGTCAATTTCAACAGTCAACACTGTTTATATAATAACTAGCCGTTACCCGTGGCTTCGCCCACGTATTTTACGATTGCAATTTATTATCCCCCCCCGCGAAAAATTCTCCTCCTGCGAAGCGAAGCCGGGCTGGTCGTGTTTATTCGCTCGAATTTTATAATACATAACTCATTCGCTTCGCTCGTTCGCTCGGATTTTATTAATACATTTGACACTCGCTTCGCTCGTTCGTTTGAATATTATTAATTCCTTCTTCGCTCGTTCGCTTGATTATTATTAATAAAAAAACTCACTCGCTTCGCTCGTTCGCTCGAATTTTATTAATACATGACTCACTCGCTTCGCTCGTTCGTTTGAATATTAATAATACAATACTTACTCGCTTCGCTCGTTCGCTCGAATTTTATTAATACATTACTCACTCGCTTCGCTCGTTCGCTCGAATATTAATAATACATTACATTTGTTATCCCCCCGCGAGAATCTCCCCCCTAAATTTGTTATCCCCCCGCGTGAATTTTTCCCCTAATTTGTTATCCCCCCGCTAGAATCTTCCCCTCTAATTTGTTATCCCTCGCGTGAATCTTCCCCCTAATTTGTTATCCCCCCGCGAGAATCTGCCCCCCTGCGTAGCTTTCTATTAGCGAAAGAATTTTTAAAATCGGTTTAGTAGTTCTAAAGATAAAACAAAAACAAATCTATCCCACGGGAACCGTACATTTTTCCGTGATAAAAAGTAGCCTATAACATTATCTGACCCCTAAACTACCACTATGCAAAAAATCATGTCGATCCCTTGCTCTGTGAAAAACAAAAACAAAACTATCCCACGGGAACCGTACATTTTTCCGGGATAAAAAGTAGCCTATAACATTCTCTGACCCCTAAACTACCACTATGCAAAAAATCATGTCGATCCCTTGCTCTGTGAAAAACAAATACAAAACTATCCCACGGGAACCGTACATTTTTCCGGGATAAAAAGTAGCCTATGTGCTATTCCAGACTAAAAACATCTCTGTGCCAAATTTCATCCAGATCCGTTCAAAAATGACGAATTTCCATACAAACTTTCATCCCCTATTTAGCCCCCTTAGGGGATGAATTTTCAAAAATCCTTTATTATTGCTCACCTACGTAATATAAGGAACTCCTATGCAAAATGTCATGCTTCTAACTTCAAAAATGACGAACTTCCATGCAAACTTTCATCCCCTTTTTAGCCCCCTTAGGGGATGAATTTTCAAAAAAAATTTCTTAGTGCACACCTACGTTATATAAGAAACTTCTGTGCAAAATTTCATGCTTCTAACTTCAAAAATGACGAATTTCCATACAAACTTTCATCCCCTATTTAGCCCCCCTAGGGGATGAATTTTCAAAAATCCTTTCTTATTGCTCACCTACGTAATATAAGGAACTCCTATGCGAAATGTCATGCTTCTAACTTCAAAAATGACGAACTTCCATGCAAACTTTCATCCCCTTTTTAGCTCCCTTAGGGGATAAATTTTCAAAAAAAAATTTCTTAGTGCTCACCTACGTTATATAAGAAACTTTTGTGCAAAATTTCATGCTTCTAACTTCAAAAATGACGAATTTCCATACAAACTTTCATCCCCTATTTAACCCCCTTAGGGGTTGAATTTCAAAAAATCCTTTCTTAGTGGATGCCTACGTCACAAAAGGAACCTACTGTCCAAATTTCAAGTTTATATCTTCAGCGGTTTGACCTGGGCGTTGTCTGTCAGTCAATCAGTCAGTCAGTCAGTAACGGAACTGTTTTATATACAGGGTGAGTTCGACCACCCGTATCAGTCGTTTTTTTCGAAAACGGTTAGTCGTAGAGAGTTGTGTCAAAAATTTGTATTATAAAAGCCCTAATAAAGAATCGAATGGTGATAATTTTTTTTTCCGGGAAGGTCAGCTTCCCTATTAGTTTGTTCCAGAATGTCCAGAACTCCGGAATTATAAATGTAACGATAGGTCGAAAGTGGTATTGTTGAAAAGATCTTTAAAAAATTAGCAAGTTTTGTACGGATTTTTTTTTTATTACTGCCACCCCTGTTAAGTAGTATTTGTTTGAAATTACTAAATTAAAATCTCTAACGAACTTTTTAAAAGTCCGCATTTAAAATCTAGTTACCTATCTATCGATCATTAAACACTGAAGAAGTACACTCATAGTATAACCAGAAGAGCTCAGTAGTATGTATTAAAGAGTAAATGGAAGAGAGTTTGAACACTTGTGACAATGTCTAAGGTTGCTAGATTTTTAATGCCGACTTCGATCGTTATTATGAAATTTTGATTTAATAATTTCAAACGATTGTTCTTTAACAGGGGTGGCAGTAATTAAATAATTTTTCCTACAAAACTTACCTATTTTTTAAAGAGCTTTTCAACAGCACCACTTTCAACCTATCGTGCTTTCTAAAATTCCGGAGTTTTAAACATATAATAATTTATATTTATACTTATAGAAATTTACAGGGGTAGCAGTAATAAAAAAATTTTTCCTACAAAACTTGCTTATTTTTTAAAGATCTTTTCAACAATACCACTTTCGACCTATCGTTACATTTATAATTCCGGAGTTCTGGACATTCTGGAACAAACTAATAGGGAAGCTGACCTTCCCGGAAAAAAAAATTATCACCATTCGATTCTTTATTAGGGCTTTTATAATACAAATTTTTGACACAACTCTCCACGACTAACCGTTTTCGAAAAAAACGACTGATACGGGTGGTCGAACTCACCCTGTATATAGATAACACGAACAGTATTTCTCAAACAAAGTGAAAACACTTCAATAGCACTGTATTTATTTCAACTGTCAGTCGTTGTTCGTTGTTCTTTTCCAGTGACTGTTCTTGCTTATATAGAGCTAGCAGCTTGACGCCCACCACGCTCGCGCACTTTCCAGATCATTCTGGTGATCCATTGTTACTTGTTCTGGATGCTTCGATTGTCGCCAGTGGCGTATCATCTGGGTTTTTGCTACACATTGTTACTTGTTCTCGATGCTTCTATTGTCGCCAGCGGCGTATCATCTGGGGTTTTGCTACACTATGTTAAATTTAATACTTCTTCCGTTCTCGAATGTGTTGAGTATCATTAGAAGTATAAAAAAAACTCACAATTTAAGTTCTACGAAGTGAATTATACAATTTTTAAAATAATTTGCTACCGATTTTGGTTTGAATAGAAAGGGACTTGAAATTGTCGAAAAGGTGCAAACTAAAACTGAAGTCAAGATTTTTGAATGCAACATGTTAAAAATGAATATAATTGTGACTAATTTAAATATTCTTTCTTCTCATTTTCTGTAAAAAAACGACTTTACCTTTTTATATTAGAGAAACGGAAATATTCTCAGTTAGCGTCGTCCCATTAGACGAAAAATGGCCTTTCGTTTTTCAAGACGGGAAGTTTTGTAGCTCTAGTCTCGCTACTTTCTAGAAAGTTTCGATAGCGACAATTCTCGAAAAATCTCGTCTCTTCAATTCAATATGCTCATCTTAATTAGTCGAGTGTTTTTACATTGGTTAAATTGTCACAAACTTACATTGTCCGTAAACAAAGATTTATCAGAGTTCTGGAAGTCACATAGTCACCGCGGATCTATTGTTACATTCCACCAATTTCCAGAGTTCTCTAGGCCTGATATAGATTTAGATTTTCGATCTATATATTATTGAAAATCCAATTGATGTGTTCCTAGTTCTCGTTTTATTATTTGACAGAGGTAATAAAGCAGGGTTGTTACGGATGCAAAAATTTAGACATCCGCGGATGCAGATGCGGATGCGGATTTTGGGATTTTAAAAGGATAATTATTTAAATTTTAAGTGCATAAATAACTGAAAATCAATTTAATTTTAACTTTTTATTTGTTTAATCATATTTTTAGCACGTGCCACTCTGGCTCCGCCCACTTTCTTTACATGTAGTTACTTGTTGATGTGAATCTGCATCCGTAAAAACTCCGCATTGATTGATGCGGATGTGAATGCGGATGCAGATGTCTGAATTAATGCGAATATTCCGCATTTACGGATGCGGATGCGAATATTCGTAACACCCCGACAACATAATGTAATTGCTCATACAGACGTGGTTTTAATCTGTAAACGTAAGTTTGATTTTGGAGAAAATAAAAAACATAATCCCTTAATACATCCTTTAAAATAATCAATATTTCTACATTTCAATATTCGACATGGATTTTACATTTAACATTTGCACTAAATTATACACATCATTCAGTAAAGTAATTCACTATTCGCAAACTAGTATGTTCTTAAAATTTGTAAAATCGATCCTACCGGGTCGATTTTATTGAAATTTTATGGGCAATTTTGAAACTATTCCTATTATTTTTTGGTGATTTTGAACCCAAAATTTTTTTCAACCCCTTAAAACAACCCGATGAGGCCATTTTTAATTAGGCTTCGTGCGGGTGGTGGTGCATACAATCAAGTAACTCTTTCGAAAGTTATTGCCGTATATAGACATTGCCCACACGTATATAGACATTTCCAAAAATGGTGCCAAGTTGTTCAGAAATTTTGGTCAGACTGTCCTGCCATCCGACCGACACCAATAGTGTATGTGCTACATGGCAAATACACTAATAACAATTACTTTTTTTTATCAAATTATCATATTATTATTATATCGATATTCCACGATTGTGTCGAGTTTTGTCGAAGCTGCTTTCTTGTCTCGGCGAAATCTTGATTACTCTTAGTGGAACGCCTCGATGACTAAATCACTCGTAGTTCAATGACTTTATTTTTCCGCGAGCCAAATTGTTTATACAACACGCGTTATAAGTATAATAATATTATTGTCTGTAGTTTGTGATGGAGCCAACAAAAACCGACCACTGTGCAGTGTATCTCCAGTGCCCTTTATGGATCTCGCTCATCATAATTGCGCTCTGTCCAACTCTACTTTTAGCTCGACTCAGTAACATTACGCTGTTCGCTACAATATAGGAACTGAGTTGTATTTGTCCATGATTTGTAATACAACGTTTATGGCGTATCCGATTAAACTAGAGACTAAAAAGACAGTCATATTTTTTGTAAGTTCTATTGTTTTAGTTTTTATATTTTACCTGCATTCGAGAATGGAATATATTGGACATAATATTGGCTAATCTGTGTTACAAGTATCAAATGCTGCAAATTAGGTTGCAATGACTATGAAAAAGGAATGGTTATGAGTATAACGATCTATGTAATATGTATATATATTTTATCATTTATGTATATACATATGTGTGTTCCCTCGTAGCTTCTAAACTACTGGACCGATTTTGACAAATAAGGTGTCTATTGATTCGCCTTGGTGACGTGCGTGTTATAGGGTATAATATTACGTCACTGTGGATCCAGTATGTCAGATGATAGACATGAATTATTGACTATTGGAATCCGTCAGATGGGTGGAGCTTAAAAAACATGGCGCAGAGGGGGGAAATTTCCCAATACGGAAAAAAGAAATCGAAATGAACATCGTGTAGGGCAGAAATGGCGAACTTTTTCACACTCACGTGCCAATTTTTTTTCAAAAAATGTTTAATGTGGCCATGAAGTGCCAACAAGCAAGCAAAGAAATTTAAGTCGGCAAAAAAATGAATCAAAATTGTTTGTAGTGTCGATCTCGTATTTGTTATTTGAATGATAGTCAAATTATTTCGATTTTGTACCTCGATCAATGCCGTGCCGACAATATTCTGTCGCGTGCCACCTATGGCACACATGCCGTAGGTACGCCATCCCTGGTGATAAAAAAATAAAAGTTTTAAAAATTAAAACACGACTACTAAAAAGTAGAAAATAATACTGCCCATACAGTGAAGATTCTTTTTTGTGTTTTCAATAATTGTAGCAAAGCGTTTATCAATATAGATAAAATAATTTATTTCTGATTTGAGTCGATAAAAATCTTGGCTTGGTGAAAGTCACATAAGAACAGTTTCATATTCATCCAGTAAGCATTTCTATTGTAAATCTTAGCCAATAGTTGTGCTGAATAGAGAATTGTGAGCAGAGAGAGCTATGAGCTAACCATTGGCTGGCTGTGTGTTCGGCTGCACAAGTTTTACATAACGGCGCTCAGGGGAAACATCATATCGTATACATAACTGCCTCCATCTCACTCCACACAATCGCATCCACTCTATCTCTTATCTCATTTACACTGACAATACGCACTCACTTCACTTGACTACCGTGCCTGTTCGGTATAACAGCCTACAGGCGGCAGCACCAACGCAACGACCTAACGGAACGACCGGGTGCTGGCAGATCCCTTTATTTCTTTATTATTGTAATGTTACAATTGTGACACTGACATAAAAAGATACACATTGGGAGAGATCTGCGATCAGTGGTGTCGTCGCGGGGAATTACCGAATCACGTATTGTTAACTATCTCTAGGAACTGAATTCACTTTTTACTATTTATTTATTGTAGATTATAGACGCGTCGACATCTAAGGTCATTAGCGTCTTTTCAACTACACTAAATAACAACTAACTTAAAACTAAATAACATCACAAAACATCCATGAGCGCAGGTGGGATTCGAACCCACGGCAGTCCAGTCTAGAGGTTGCAGCGCCAAGCACGTTACCATGTAGGCTATACTGCCCCCTCCACTTTTTACTAGCGAGTAAATCAGTTTTATAGAAAATTGGAGTAGCTCGTCTAATTTAACTGCATAAGTATACAACCCGCCATTTAATTAATGCAATTTTACATTTCAGCTTACTGAGTTAATTTGAGTAGAACTGAACCCGATAAGTGTGCTTTATCTTTAAGTTGTCAAATCCATTTATACGGACAATTCAAATTGATGATGGTCTTGGCCATAGATATAAAAAATCTGGGAAAGTCGTGGAATTTTCAATAAATCATGAAAACATTAATAGGAGTTAAGTAGAAAATAGTAATCACAGTCAAGAGAAAACATGAGAATATTAATTTGTCGGTTGCAAATTATATACAGCAACTAACCGCACATTGATTGTCAGCAGGTGGTAATCTTATTAGTGTATTTGCCATATGGCACATACACTATTGGCGTCGGTCGGATGGCGGGACCTAGGGGTCGGACCAAAATTTCTCGACGTTTCATAGCCTCCTGAACACTTTGGCACCATTTTTGGAAATGTTTATATATATATATGTATATATATATTTATATATATATATGTGTTCGCGGCATAACTCTCGAAAGACTTAATTGATTTGAACGAAATTTGGTACACACGTTGGAATCCATCACCGCACGGAACCTATTTAAAATGAGCCCAATCGGACTATTTTAAGGGTAGTTTTTAGGGGTTGAAAAAAGTTTTTGGGCCCGAAAATACCGAAAAAAATTTCAAAATTGTTTCAAAATTGAAATTTAATCTTTTAGTAAAGATCAAAATGTGCTGCTAAAATTTTAATAAAATCGGCCCGATAGGACCGGACTTACAAATTTTATGAAAACACTAGTTTTGCGGATATTGATTTACTTACTGAAGGGTGTATTTAATTTGGTACAGAGGTTGCAATGATAATAATATTGAAATTAAGAAAAAAATATCATTTTAAGGGATGTATTAAGGGGTTGAATTTTTTATTTTGTCCAAAAACAAACTTAAGTTCACGTATTAAAGCCACAAGGCCTGTATTAGCAAATACACTATATTGTCGGCGGGGTTTTGGCACTGCGACCCGAGTTTTTTTTGATATGGATTGTAATAAAATTTTTAAAAAATGGCAGACTTCTTATCATTTAGCGAATATGTAGAAGCAGCGAAAAAAATGGTGTTTTAACACTCGAATGCCACATGACCCTAGCACAAAATCTGGGCGTTCGTCATTTTTAAGATTCTGTGCCGAAATGGTAAAAATAGGAAACTTTTACTTAGTGAGACTCTTGTCTGTTTGTCTGTGTAACAGTCGCAGACTTCTTCCTAAACTTTAAATTTAATACGAAGCGAGAGTATTGCGCTTCACAGATATTCCAGATATCTTATTATACCGGGTGAAACAGCATACCTGTGTACATAGGCGATTAACATGGAAAAACAGTTTTTCCGTGCGCATTGCTCCCCAAATTATTTTATATAAAAATGCTTCAAATAAATGTTGTAGGGCTTAAAATTCTGCATCTAAATCAATAAACACGATTAATTTTGCATGCTTTGTGACGGCAGAAATTTGATATGAAAATGTCAAAATTGCCTCAAAAACAGATAGCGATAGCCATGGAACTTGAACAAAATGATCACGTTTTAGCTGTCAGAATAATTTCTAATCATTTTGTTCAAATTCCATGGCTATCGCTATCTGTTTTTGAGGTAATTTTGACATTTTCATATCTAATTTCTGCCGTCATAAAGCATGCAAAATTAATCGTGTTTATTTAAGCCCTACAACATTTATTTGAAGCATTTTTGTATAAAATAATTTGGGGAGCAATGCCCCACGGAAAAACTGTTTTTCCATGTTAATCGCCTATTTACACAGGTATGCTGTTCCACCCGGTATACCAAACAAATATTTTTTGCGTCTTCTGCGACCAATAAAGTAAAAATTAAAAAAATAGGTATAATTTTTGTTTATTTAGTGGCATATTGTATAAAGTATGTATATCCCGTTATATCTGGAATTTAAAAAAAATCGGGCGTATAAATAGGCTGGTAAATATTACTAGAAAACTATAGCGAGTGCAAGATTTTCCTTAGTTTTTGAGATTTAGCGCAAACTAAATTACTAAGATGGTGGAAGTGATGATTCGTTCAACATGATTTTTATTTAAGACTTCAAATAGTTCCTCAAACAAATATTAAATGATGAAGAAAAATAGCAGCCAATTAAAGTTGTGCGGTCCACTGGACCTCAAAATGGTACTTGAGGTCAATTTTTGATTTTTGGAGTCTACTATTTGAGGGTCAAGGATTTTTTTCAGATTTTTGTGGCCACACTGAAATTTGTTTCCGCCTTTGTTGTGTAATTGCACGCCAGTGGACAATAGTTCCATTGGCAGTGTTTTTCCTTAGTTGTTTGGACATTTATCTAAAGTACCCATCGAGAGAATGTCATAGAGATGTACACATAAACAGGGGAAGGCACAAAATAACGTCGATTTTGTGTACCCACCTTGTGTGCGCCTGTATAAACTTGTATATTTATTTTGTACTTAAGTCACGAGTTTCGAGAAGCTCTGATTGTATTCATTTTTTATATTATATTTCAGAACAAGGGAAAAAAACAATGTCACAAACACTGAATGAAATTCGTAGGTATTATTAAATTAATATATAGTGTGTTCACGTGAAATCAGCCACTAATCTGATATTGTTTAAACAATCATCCAGTTAATCCACTGCAATTATATTTTTGTTCGAGAGATGATCGAATAATCGAAAATGGTGGAAAATATGAAAATGGCGGACGCAAGAAACACAAATTGAATGGAGAAATCACGACAGTATGCTGAATAAACCAGAATATTGGAAAATAAAGAGTTGGATAATCGTGAAATTGCTGTATGAAAAAACGATAATAAACGAGAACATTGAAAAAAAAATATTTTTGCAACACAGGTAGTACCTATGAAACATATCGTGAGTCTAAATAATCGGCTACGTAAAATAATATAATCGCACGGCTGTAATATAATATATTTGAAATAGCACGAAAAATATTTTATTCCACACGACTTTAGATAGGATATGTGCATAAAATATTTTATACACGGCTTCAAATATTTTATGCACGTATATGCGTGCGCGTGGGAACATTTAAGTATTGGTTGCTATAGCAACGAAGTAACTATTCTCAGTTGTCATGGTGAGATTTCGGCGTTTGAAATTGATTAAATAAAGCTCTAGAGTTGAAATTGTTGTACATTTCATAGATGTGGTGTTACAAAAAATAATGTATACAACACGTAAATTGTATTTTAAAGACCACCAACAGCTAAGGTTATTTGGGCCTAGCACCAATTCATATTTTCAATTCATTATTTTTTTTTTTTTTTAATAATAAATTGAAAATCTAATTGACACTTTTACCAGCTCTCGGGCTAGAACTCGGGAACTGGGGACTTGTAATAGAGGAACCATAGCAACGCCATGTAAACAACAGCGCCGCTACACTCTCGGCTATTCTCAAGCCCGTATACAACACGTACAATTATGTGTATGACGCTTTAAAAAAATAAAAAAATTAAAAGCCTTCAGGATCCGAACCTGGGCTTGAAGTTTGTACCTATCGGTATAGGTACTCGTATTTTTCCACACGGCCACCTAGCTTACTGTATCTGATACATGCCGTATTTTGTTTCACATGTCAAGTATACTTCCGTTTCATCTAATATTTCTAAAAAGCCACCCTAGTATGAGACATTAGACGTTATTCCCGTTAAAAACTGTTTATATTTTATTTTATTTATTGTAGATTATAGACGCGTCGACATCTAAGGTCATTAGCGTCTTTCAACTACACTAAATAACAACTAACTTAAAACTAAATAACATCACAAAATATCCATGAGCGCAGGTGGGTTTCGAACCCAGGGCAGTCCAGTCTAGAGGTTGCGGCACCAAGCATGCTAACCACTAGGCTATACTGCCCTCAAAAACTGTTTGTAACTAGTGGCAGTTTTCTGGTACAGACCACATTGTATATAAACTAAAAGTGTGTATGGATAATTGAGTGAAAGTCCTTGACTTTTGAGAACACGCTGTAGAATCAAACGGCAATGCAAAAACATTGGAGCTCGGCAAATTGGGTCAAGTATTATAAGTTTTGTATTGACTTCTTTTGAATAGAGAAGGCCACACGTATCGATTTTCGTCTACTATTTATTTACTTGGGCTGTCATCCTCCCTTTTGTTTGAGAACATCATTCGTTGAATGTTTCAGAAAAAGATGTACCTGAGAGAGCAATTTATCTTCTTTATGATTTTTTGTTTTACTTTTTTTCGATTAGTTTAATGTTTCAGAGCTAGCTTGCGAACTTTTTTGCGTCATAATTCGCAAAAATATTTATTTGGTTTCTGATATTTATTAACTACGTTACAGTGTTACTATAATATAAAGTGTTTTATATAACACATGCACGCTCTTAGTGTTTTTTCCTATCAGTTTTGCGGACCTTAAATGACCGTTTATTGACGAGTGACGTCATGATCTATTATGAAACGCTTTTCGATGAATAATGGAAAAACATTTGAAAAACCCGTTATCTAATGAACATTATGTACCTCTTTTCGGTGTTATAAACGAAATATGGTTACTATGGTAACAAAGTGAATAAATATTGTATCGAACCCAATGTTTTTATTATGAGATGTACTTCTGTCAGTGACATTAAATTATTCAATTATAGTAATTTATGCTACATGTGGGATAAGTAGCAAATAATCTGACAGTCGTGTTTTGCGACATGAGCGTAAGGTTTATGGGGCATTCGTATGAAGACGAGTGTGGTTTGTCGCAACGAACCGTTAGGCGAGTTGCGACAATCACACGAGTCTTCATACGAATGCCTCATAAACCTTACAGCGAATGTCGTAATCACGACTGTCATATTTGCTACTTATCCCACCTGTAGCATACAATACTTTTTACAACTACTGCTCTGGAAGTTGACTTTGAGAGAAATAGGGTAGAAGTACCGTTTTTGGCCACCTTTGCACCGTTTTTGGACAGTTTAAATTTGAGTTAATTTATAAAAAATTGCAATATTAAAATGATTTTTTATTGAATTTTCATTTTTTTACACCTAATTTAATTACTATACATGAACGATAAAAAGTAAATTATTATCGCGACATTAGATGGCGTTTCAGTAGTCTCTAGCAGGGGTGTTACGAATATTCGCATCCGCATCCGTAAATGCGGAATATTCGCATTAATTCAGACATCTGCATCCGCATTCACATCCGCATCAATCAATGCGGAGTTTTTACAGATTTTTGATTATGAAACTCGAAGCTTAAAATTCTGTTGTGTCATAAGTAAAACTAAAAACTTGTGTAATTTTGTTCTAAAAATATGATTAAATAAATAAAAAGTTAAAATTAAATTGATTTTCAGTTATTTATGCACTTAAAATTTAAATAATAATCCTTTTAAAATCCCAAAATCCGCATCCGCATCCGCTGATGTGAACTTCTAATAATCCGCATCGCATCCGCGAGTGTATATAGGCGCTTCTAGCTTCGCTAAGATCGCGCCTAAAAAGATAGAGTGAGTTAAGTACAGATTGTGTTCGTAAGGTTATATTTCTATAGTATATAGTTTAGGCGGAATCCGTGTAGTTATGTGATATATAACCGAACATGTGCGTTTATGAAACACATATAGTCAAGTATGCGATTATTGTGTATTTCGGAGATGACATACAGCGCTCGAAAAGTCAACTTCCAGAGCAGGCGTTGTAAAAAAGTCTAAAACCATGCATGTGTTACATAAAGTATAGTGTGCGACACGTGTGCTAAATATTTATGCGTCAGGCCCGATGTTTTCAGCACGAGTAGTAGGAGAGCGCTCACGAGCCGAATACGAGTGCTGAAAACATCGCGCCTGACGCATAAATATGTATTTAGCACACTTGTCACACAATATACTATTTCTATGAAATATTTAAGTTGGGAACCTAATCAATCAAATATAAATTGATAAACTTCTCAAATTTGGAGAACGTAATGTAGGCAAGGTATGAAAAAACGTATAGTTGAAATAATGGTGAAAAATGTTTTTTATTATATATTGTGATTTGTGCTACCTGCAGTTTGCACTTACTTAATTTTCAACAACGGATATATAATTTTAATTTTTTTAAGATTTTTAACGATTATCTTCTCAGCTTTTCATTGCACCTTTTTGAAGATTTTAATAACAAATTTGCCTAGCTTGCCAGTCGATACTTACAGCCAAAATATATCTATTGAATACCAGTTTTTTTTCGGTTTTGAATTATCATTTATTCTATGTAGATACTGGGAAAAAAGTATTTAATGTATTTTAATTGATTTTTTCTGCTGCCAAAATGCGTGTTTATAAATCACACTTTTTAAGGCAAATATCTCAAACGTAATAAGTTACAGCAATAAACGGCACTATTGACAAGGTGTGTCAATTTTTCTTTTCCTATAATAAATAGTTTGCAAATTCATTTTTTGATTTACATATTTTAATATTTTTCTGTGATTGTACAGCGAATGTGAACTGGTCTATTTACATTAGCTCCAGAAATAATCTTTGAATGTTTTATTAGGTGATTCTGGAGTAATAGCAGCATTTTTTGTTTTTTATTTTTTTATCTTTCATGATAAAATAATGTAGATATTTTTTGTGATTTTAACTCAAATATTTAAATTCATATCAATATCTATATTAAATGACTTATAATCATGCAAATTCATTATTATATAACTTTGTACGTAACTCATAATAAATAAAATATTTAACCTGCGTACGAAGTAGACGCTTATTTGAAGGTTAAAACCAGCTTTTAGCAACGTTAGCCGCAGTGATCATGTTTGTTCAACTTATTCAAAATACTGCTTTATCGGGATAACCGTAAGATAAAGGTATTTCATTTCGAGTTAATTTAAATCCAATTTGTGAAACTCAATATATTTACCTACAATATACCACAGAGAGGTAATAAACTCTCTGTCTTATTTTAATCACAAAGAGAAAGGAAGATGGCAGAGGATTATAATAAACCGTTCGTGATTGCAAGTTTTCCTGTGTTAAAGGTATTAAATATTTAATATCAACATCCGGTTATCGTATATTGTCACAGTTATGCAACTATTTCAGTGTTAACTAAGAATGTGCGAGTAGTAGATTTTCTTTTTCGAGCCGAGTTGAGTACTATATTATGTAATAAATTATCGATTTTCGAGGAGAAAAGTTTATGTACCTATACCAAAAGAAATGTCTCACATGTTTGGTCTCAACTCCAAAAGAAGAAATGAATATTATTATTAAATACTCGACTCGAAATGAAAAATCCATAACATGGAATGTCGCCAAGACAAACCGGCTAGCGCGACATAACTTATTCTATCGTAAAATTATCGAACAGTAAAGAATTATAAGAAAGAAATGATAGAATCGATAGTTAACATCCAGCGGGAAATAGATGTGGAAAGAATGGAAAATTCAAAATATAGCTACCATTAAAAACTCTTTAAAATTGACCTTGATACTGAAAAATATCTATTATATTCAAACAAATTCAAAAAGTCTAGAATAATATGTCAAGCGCGTTTAGCCAGTACAGATTTCCTCAAATTTTACTTAAATAAAACTAAACATATAATCGATTGCAATAAGATAAGTTTAAATTGTAATCTAAATGTGTATGAAAATCATTTTATGCTAGAATGCCCTCTTTATAAATGTTATAGAGAGCACATTTTAAATAAATACTCCGCTAATAATTACAATCAACCCGATGCTAATATACTACAGCGTCTTCTAATTATTAACAATGAACAAAAAATTGATGAAATTTTCTATTATATGGCAAATAGTCTAAGACTTCGAGCATTTCATCTTTGCGAGTAGCTTTCCTCTTTGGTCTCTTTTTTGTTTTTTATATGAATTTATATAATACAATAGCATTGATACCGATTAGTTATTTATATGTGTGTATAAAAGGTATAAAAATATAATACCTACGGTATAACATGTAAAAACCAACCACCAGTAATATCTTTGATCAAATACAGTAATTTATCTATCTATCTATATCAGGTTAGGATACTCTTGATCAACATTACTCAATATATGGTTTAAATTTGTTAAAAATTTGTCCAGCTCTTACTACAAATGGTGTGAGAACCATGCTAGATAGGACAAAATTGTTAGTCAGTAATTTTGTAGAGAATAAAATTTCCAACATAAAAAATCTGCGACGGCAAATTCCTCTAGACCAATAGTTTGGAAATGCGGGGCGCTCAAAATTATCGCACTTCATATGCCATTTTTTGTCAATACGGACCTTAAAGACGCCATTTTGATAAGTTCCGCTTAAGTTATTTTGGAGAATTTTAGTCCAGAGATGGTTCAGAGTATCCTTACTTATAGTACTTTTAATAATTTTGCGAAAGAACAAGTTACAAAACGTCGCAAACACAGTCACATAACGTTGCAGGCTCGAATTAAAAAAAGTGACATTTTTTTTATTTTTTTATTTAATTTTTTTTAGTGCGATAATTTTGAATATCCCGCATTTATAATAAGCTATTATGATATTGTGGTCAATATAAAAAATATCTTTAATTTTATCTTTGAGGATAGATTAATATTTTGCTAATATTACGTTAAGTTTAAAAAGCTTTATACATAATCAAGTTTTAAAACAGCTTTACTAATAAAAAGAAAGTTTTTGTCGTTTTACGCAGCATCTGTGACTGACACTCATTTTCATTATTAACTTTTCTGATTTGATTTTCTGTAATTTTGTTGTGAGAAGTGTTTAAATTTAATAAAATATCGATGCCTACAAAAATGTAATAATGGAGTAGATACTTCTTGTAAGCTCGACGCGCCATATTTTCTTAATGTACATTCTTGACAAAAGTTTCTGGGGTATGTCTATACCGCGGCTACAGACAAATGACGTGAATACCGTTAAACACAAATAATTGTTTTCGAATTGTCATGGGTAGAAATATAACTACTTTTATTATAATCAAATGTTCGTAAAATGTATCTAATAAATAAAATAATTCTAATTTTGTTTTTTATATTTTAAATTGTTATCCAATACTAGTCAGGGGTACAGCGCCAATTTTTTAAAGTGATTACTAACAGGCTGAATTTTCGTGAGTAGCTTAGTTTTGACAAGTCCCCCAAATCTCTCTCTGCAACAATTCTCGGTAGAGGTATGCAAAGTTCTGCGCAGCCGCTAAACATGTTGATTTGGCGAGTTTTTAAATTTTATACATAACACTTTGTTTTTCAATTAAATTGCCAGATAATTTATAAAAAAACAGGAAGCTGCGCTTGTCCTACAAAAGCGATGGGTGGACTGGCGAGTCCTCCGTCCCCAATATGTAAAAATAACGAGGTCTAAAATTTTATTACTAACGGGCTGATTTTTAGTTTATTGTTTAATTAATATTTTTGAAATCGAAGGGTCAAATTGTCCTACAAATTGTCCGGTAGGGTTTTCCGGTCCTACGCACTGAAAGTGTCAGTTCCACGAATATTCTAAACTGATTACTAACTGTAGGACAAAGGTAACACTGGATAGGTCTGTGTATTCTTTGATAAAATAATGCAGTGTCCTACAAAAATATTGGTAGGTATCGCTAGTCCTACAAAAAAGGCTTCAATACTATAACGTATTATTTTAATTGGATATCAGGTAAATTGATATTTTTTGTAATTTACGTATTTATATAGGATCGCTATGGTTATTTTAGTGATTATTGAAAATAATTGAAACTAAAATAAAAACACCAAAATAACGATAGCAACTTTATATAAATACGTACATAATGAGTCATGGCTCATTCTGATATTAGTCCAAAAATGTTATATTATATTTGCGCTCCGCCCTTTATGATCAAAGGTAGTAGTGTTTCCTGTGCTGGTGACATCACACACATTTAAAGCTAGGTTTTTGTTGTATCAACCCAGCTATGTATCTCGTACCGCGTTGTCATTCTGTTTTTTGTGTGTTTGGTGAAACGTCATTTAATTTTGTTCTTGCAATTTTAAAAACAATATTGTGTTCAGTTTATTGTGATGGCACAAATTAATGTGTCAGAGAGTCCATCAGACTCTTCTAATAAGGAATTTGATATTCGTTCCTTGTTTCAACGAATAGAACTTCTAGAAAAACGAAAATATAAGCATTCTCGCCGCCATGGCCACCGAGATCTAGCAGCCTCCAGGTCACGTTTACTTTCTCGCGAACGTTCCCGTTCGCCGTTTAACAATTTTGTTTCTATGACAAACGACCGAGATGATATCAATGAAGCACTGGTACTTCAATTATTAGACAACGCTCTGTTAGCAGAGGTTAGTATTTTTTAAAAGCCCTATACATTACTAGATAATGTTGAGTATTGAGTGAAATGGGGTCTTATACTAGATATTTGGCCACTATTTTTGACATGTTTTTTCACTAGATAAAAAGACGTAACTGTCATTAAATGACAGTTTGCCTATGACAAATTACTGTTTTTTACGCTACATTCCAATAAGATTATAATTAATCTTCAAACTAAAAGAGCCCTACATTACTAGATAATGTTGAGTTTTGAATAAAAATGGATTCGATCACTTTTTGGACATACGCTATTGTTTTTTCACTAGATGAAAATACATACCTGTAACTAGAGATGGCAACTCTTAGTGATTATACTGACTTACTTGAATATCATTTAGCCAATGACATTGTCACGGGACATATTGTCTCTTCTTGGCCAAACTACGTCAGAAATTAAAAAAGGAGATCCCATACATTCAGATATAGCACTTGCTTGGGACTCTCTCAAAGGGCTTGGAAGTAGACAACAAAAAGCTTCTGCTGTCAAAATATCCACCCATAAAAAATTGCTCGGCTGCTTGTCCGCCAAATATGAATCCAGAAGTTAAGGGCGCAATTTCGACAGCCGCTTTGCACAGAGATGACCGATTAATCGAAAAGCAAAACCAGGTATCTGCTTGTTTATCAGCCTTGGGAAGAGTAGTCATGCATTCGATTAGACAAGATACTCAACCTGCAGAAGATCGTCAGCTACTTGAGGTGGCAGGCGATGCAGCACGACTAGTTGCTGATTTATTTTATCAAGAATCCCAATCTCGCAGGATTCTTTGTGGATCCGGCTTAAATGACAAATTTAAGAGCACACTGGATGATGCTATTACTGATGAATTGCTGTTTGGATCCGATTTAGGGGAGCGTCTAAAGAATGCAAAAACCTTGGAAAGATCCTCTGTCGAATTAAAGAAACCAATATCTGTCGCCAGCAGCGTCCTCAGAAGACTCGCAACTATTACAACAAATTTCAGACAGCACAAAAAAAAAAAAAAAAAAAAAAAAAAAAAAAAAAAAAAAAAACTTAAAGCCGGCTCTTGCCGTTTTACGTGCAAAAGGCTTTCTATCAGTGGCTTATTTGGACGATTTCCTTCTAATAGGAAAAAACTATAATAAATGTTTGCAAAATATTCATGAAACGGTTAAATTATTACAGAATTTGGGCTTTGTCATAAATTTTAAAAAGAGTCAAAAGTACCCAACGCAACGCTCCAGATTTCTGGGATTTTATTTTAACACTCAATGTGTAAGGATCTGCCACAGGAAAAAATTACAAAAATTTACTCCTTGATTAAAATTTTTCAGGCGCGTACTCGATGTAAGATCAGATAATTTGCACATCTTTTAGGTATTTTGACTTCAGCCTGCCCAGCCGTCCCTTATAGTTGGCTTTATACTAAAAAACTTGAACGAGCAAAATTTTCAGCTCTCAGTGAGAACTATAAAAATTATGATAAAGTTATGTATATTTCAGCAGACGTTTTGTCTGATTTGTCTTGGTGGCAGCATCACATAATTCAAGCTCAAAAATCAATAATATCCAGGAATTATGATCTAGAAATATTTACTGATGCATCACTGTCAGGATGGGGCGCAGTGTGCAATGGTCAAAAAGCCCATGGTTACTGGAACAGTTGGCATATAAATCGTTTAGAATTATTAGCTGCCCCTTTTCAAACTTAAATGTTTTATAAAAAAAAAAAAAAAAAAAAAAAAAATACACAATTGTGCAATCCTGTTACGAATTGATAATACCACAGCTATTGCGTATATAAATCGGATGGGCGGAATTCAATATCCTCACTTGAACAATCTAGCGCGACAAATATGGCAATGGTGCGAGGCACGCAATATTTTTGTTTTAGCACCCTATATTGAATCAGCAGCAAACATAGAAGCTGATTATGAATCGCGTAGATTAAAACCAGAAACAGAGTGGCAACTATCAGACCTCGCCTTTGATGAGATCATTACAAATTTCGGGAAACCGCAAATAGATTTATTCGCAAATCGTAATAATTCAAAATGTCATAACTTTGTGTCCTGGTTCCCAGACCCTGAGGCTTTTACGCTATCATGGCAAGATCTTAACTTCTATGCCTTTCCACCCTTTAGTATAATATTACGAGCATTACAAAAATTATTAACGACAAAAGCTCTTGTATTGTCGTAGTACCACTGTAGAAAACACAGCCGTGGTTTCCACTCTTTACTTCCTTGTTAACACAAGAACCACTAATTTTCGACCCTGACTTTAATCTTTTGATTTCAAATGACAGGTCTCATCACCCCTTATGGAAACAGCTTTCCCTGGTGGCAGGACACTTATCTTACAAAGACTTTCAAGATAAGGACTCTCTAGTTCTTCAATCGAAATAATTTTATCGTCAATTACGGATGCAACTCTGAAACAATATAACAGGTGTCTAAAACGATGGTGGTTGTACTGCAAGAGAATACAAATGGATATATATTCTGACGACATTATAATATTGCTAAAAATTTTTACAGAAGAACATCATAAAGGGGCTTCATACGGAACTCTTAATACTTTGCGATCTGCACTGTCCTTGCTTATATCACCGACTATAGCTTTAGACCCCAAAGTTAAACGGTTTTTTCAAAGGGGTACATATGTTAAGACCTTCATTACCTAAATATGATTCGACTTGGAATCCGGGTATTGTCTTAGACTACTTACAAACTCTAAATAATGAAGAAATTGAATTAAATATTTTGTCTAGAAAACTTGCAACGCTTCTTGCTCTCGCTACTGCGCATCGAATACAAACATTATCTTTGATCGATGTGCGAAATATAAGTACACGCAGTGACGCAACTGCACTGGAAATTAAGATCCCAGAGCGTATTAAGACCTCTAGAAAAAATGCCCCTCAACCTCTTTTAATCTTGCCATACTTACCGGAAAAACCTCAAATTTGTGTGGCATCCACATTGCAAGTGTATCTTCGTCGAAGTGGTGAACTTAGACCAGACAATTGCCACAGACTCCTTCTTACTTTAAAAAAGCCATTTACTGCGGCGTCGCCTCAGACCATAAGTAAATGGATAAAATCAATTTTGAACTCGAGCGGCATAGACACGACACAGTTTACTGCTCACTCAACAAGACACGCCAGTATACCAGCAGCCCTACGGAAAGGAGTAAGCCTCGATACCGTTGAGTGAAGGGATTATAGTCACTGTCGATACTATCAGACGAACAGCAGGTTGGTCTGAAATATCTATCGTATATTTGCCCAATTTTACAACAGGCCTATTCAGAGTCAAAGTTGCTTTGCACGTGTCTTATTTACATAATAAATTAATAAATACATAATAGATTTTGTTCTTATAAATGTAAGTGTGTCAGTACAGGCTCTGTACATGACAAACACTAAAATATGCTATAAGCTGTTTTGTTATATTTTCTTAATATATTAATATATTGATCAATATATTCTTAATATATTGATCAATAAAAATTAAATAAATGTTTTGGAAAAAATTGTCGCAACGCTTTAAACATCTACCTTTGATCATAAAGGGCGGAGCGCAAATATAATTTTAAGATCAAACGAACTTACCTTAAGTGAAGTTCGATCTTAATTATATGAAGCGCTCCGCCCGACATGATCAGTCCCAACCCTCCCTTTTTTCTTCTACCCTGATCAGTCGGTTGCGACAAGTAAGCTTTAAATAGAATGACAACGCGGTACGAGATACATAGCTGGGTTGATACAACAAAAACCTAGCTTTAAATGTGTGTGATGTCACCAGCACAGGAAACACTACTACCTTTGATCATGTCGGGCGGAGCGCTTCATATAATTAAGATCGAACTTCACTTAAGGTAAGTTCGTTTGATCTTAAAATTTTTTTAGGCTAACCTTGCATTTTGGACAGGACAAGATTTTTTTTACCGTTGCGTAGGGGGGGGCCGGTGTAAGTTTAAAATTGAGTTTTTGGGGTTGGCGGCCCCCTCATTTGGCCGCAATCTTGAAAAAGGGGTGCTAACAGGTTTTGCACTATATCTCCGTAACGGTGTTTCTTACAGAAAATTAGTACATACGTTTTTTGTTTATAATCGAATTCTCTGCAACTTTACTAGAAACACTTTTTGTCAAAAATTGAATAATTAAAAAATATTTTATCTTCTATAAAGCATATCTTTTTAATTATTCAATTTACGACAAAAAGTTTCTCTAGTAAAGTTGTAGAGAATTCGATTCTAAACAAAAACCTATCTACAGATTTTCTGTAAGATGTACCGTTACGGAGATACAGTACAAAACCTGTTAGAACCCCTTTTTCAAAATGGCGGCCAAATGGGGTGGCCGCCGACCCTGAAAACTCAATTTTAAACTTACACCGGGCTCCCCTATGCAACGGTAAAAAAAATCCCGTCCTACCCAAAATGCAAGCCTAATGTAACATTTCAATGGACTATAGTTTTTTGGCTTTTTTATCAATATCTCCCATTTTTATTGTAGGACACCAATTATATTGTATTTTACATTCCATTTCCACAAGAAATAAACAAAAATTAAGTTGTTAGTAATCAGTTTAGAATATTCGTGGAACTGACACTTTCAGGGCGTAGGACCGGAAAACCCTACCGGACAATTTGTAGGACAATTTGACCCTTCGATTTCAAAAATATTAATTAAACAATAAACTAAAAATCAGCCCGTTAGTAATAAAATTTCAGACCTCGTTATTTTTACATATTGGGGACGGAGGACTCGCCAGTCCACCCATCGCTTTTGTAGGACAAGCGCAGCTTCCTGTTTTTTTATAAATTATCTGGCAATTTAACTGAAAAACAAAGTGTTATGTATAAAATTTAAAAACTCGCCAAATCAACATGTTTAGCGGCTGCGCAGAACTTTGCATACCTCTACCGAGAATTGTCGCAGAGAGAGATTTGGGGGACTCGTCAAAACTAAGCTACTCACGAAAATTCAGCCTGTTAGTAATCACTTTAAAATATTGGCGCTGTACCCCTGACTATACCATATATATTTTCATTATAAAAAAATATATTAAAAGCTTTTGAGATTAGAACCTGGGCTTAGCGTTTGTACCGCACGGCCACCTGGCTTACTGTGTTTTACTTGTGAGAAATGCATACCTATGCATTTTTAACTTACAATGAGATTAATACATTATTAGGAAAAACAAACAAAAAACCGGACTGCACCAAAATCGAACTTAAAAGATGGAAACAAGATCAAATGATAACATGCAGTCGAAGGCATATGTCATGTAGTGACAAGTTGAACAGAAATATCTGATACCTCCGACTGCATGTTATCATTTGATCTTGTTTCCATCTTTTAAGTTCGATTTTTACGCAGTCGAGTTTTTTGTTTTTTTTTTTAATAATTTATTTTTAATTTTTATTATCACTAACATTCATCGTTATCCACAAGTTACCCAAATCTCTTTATTTTAGTTTTATTTAGATTTAAGAAGCACGTAGGTAAATATATTTTGTTCATCGCGTCGTCGAGTGTGCGGTAATTAATTATTGTAATTGCACATTAAACATTTGGCCTAAATGAATTATGTTAATTTTCATGTAGAATTCAATTTTTTTAACACCTTGAAGCGATATTTTTCCCGCTTCTGTTTGGACCTATATGTAAGTCGAAACCCATAGTAAACTTATACTTTATTTTCATATTTGCTATTAATTTTATAGAGGACAGTGTGGTCCAGTGGTTAGCGTCGCGACCTCTGGATCAGACTGTCGTGGATTCGAATCCCGCCTCCGCTCATGGATGTTGTGTGAGGTAATTTAGTTTTCAGTGAGTTGTTATTTAATGTAATCAAGACGCTAATGACCTAAGTTGTCGACGCGTCTATAATTTACAACAAATAAATAAATATTAATTTTATATTTACCATGACTGGCAAATTCGACTCTTGTAGTCTTTTGAACGAAATAAAATAAAAATAATAATATTTAACCTTGTGGAAGTTGGATTGTTAGTTTTTGCCACATGTCTGTTTTCAAGGAAAAAAAAGCGTACGGTCGAAGTTATACTTCATACATTTACATTTTTGTTTTTCCTCTCTCAGTATTTTTAAAATAAATAAATATTATTATATAGGTATAAACTCCATGGATATCATAACATCTGTACATAATTAGTAACCAAAGTCTGCTTGCAATATTACACTATTTTTAAACGTCAAAAAATTGATTTTTAAAATTATATAAACGGATTTTTCTTGGGATGAAGCCTAGCTAGAATGATTTTTTGCTCCCCCACCCCCAAAACCCCTTTTCAGTAGATTTCATCCAAATCGTTAGAGCCGTTTTATCCCTGTCAGCGTTACATCACAACGTTTCATTAATTTTTGAGTCGAGATCATTTTAATTCACTATACCTTCGCTAAAAAGTATACCTTCAAAAAAATTATTGTATCGAAAAGTTATTTAAAAAATCATTACTTAATTAATATATTCCGAAAATAAATAATGTTCTTGCTTCATTTTCTTCTTGCTATACTATACAGTATACTTGTTTTCATTGATTTCTTAGTCGTGGAAAATTACGAAAATTGATAATTACGTAAGCTAACGTTTAACAGGTGAGAACAAGAGGCTAACATTTCAAGCAACAGTATGAACACAGGCTTTTTTCTAATTATATTGAGACTGAAAAGTTGACGAGGTTAATTTAGTCCGTAACTGTTGTATAATTTCAGTTCCGTGTTAAAACATCCTTTTTATAAAAAAATTACAGACGGCGATAAACTTCGTAAACTTTTGACAGCTTGAAGATAATTCTCGGGGCATGAAATCAGGTCATAGCTTTTTAACTTTGATAATAACTGTTCGGTGGAGTGATTTTTTAACTTCTTTGTAATTGTATTTTTTTAAACTATGTAACCTATTTTGAAATTCAAATATTTTGATTAATGTATTATAATTATTGAGAAAAAACAGTTACATTTTTAGTAAGCCTTTTCCATTACTTGCTATATCCACCATAACAATTAGTCATATTTAATTAATAATTAACTTAGATATTTTGCGATTATTATCGATAGATAAATTGCAGATTATAGGCGCTCGATAACTCGGGTGTCTGCGATTAATATCGGTTAGTTCCAAATTTCAAGTTAACTTATTGTAACTGTTTTTCGTATAACACCTATACCTAATATAGATATCATAATTATAATAATTATTAATGTGAAATCTTCTGTGTTTTCGCTTAGGATAAAAAAACAGCAATATTGATGTTATAACTATATAACGTAGGTACTATTGGGACGTTTGAATTTTCAACGTAAACTATAATTTTCTCTTTAAAGCGTTGAGTGTATTTTCCTCCCGTTTCGCAATCAGTAAATGGAACAATCTTAAGCATTCTGCACTTTGAACTTTGGCATTAGTCTTTATATAATATGGAAAACCGTTCGCTTTTCTCTCTGATGTAATTGGAACGCAATTTAAAAAGAGAAAAGCCATAAATAAAAATTATCAGATAATGCCAATGATATATTAGACGGGGAAGGGTGGGCAGGAAATAAAATTAGCATTTAGTTGACTTTGTGCTGGTATGAAAGGAGAAAAAGATAGAATGATGCAGAAGCGGAAAAACCCCTTTTGAAATGAAAATATATGTCTGATATGATTTAAATTGGCCTTAATTTACAGTTTTTGTGTGTTTTTTAAATTGAACAAAGTGAAGAAAAATGTTTAATAAAAGTTTTTCATTTGCAGAGAAATATCTTTAGACATAAATGAACAATAAACTTTTTCGTCAATTAGTTTTTTGATAATTACATTTATCTGTGATATACTCATTACATATTTAAATTTTATATAAGTTATAATATATTTAATTTTAGAAAAACGTAACAAACGTTGCGTATAACAAAGCATTATACAACTCTAAACATTATTTAAAGTTACTACGCGTCTATAATTTTGAATAAAATATTGGAAATTAACTAAGAGAAAACAAAATTCTTCAATTTTATGGGAAGTATCTAACAAATATATTGCGACTTAAAAGTACTCAATGCAAAGATTCAAAAACCAAAATTATGTATTTATTTAATAAAACACTATTACATTGATACCTAAAGTAAGTAGTATAGACCAGCGTTTCTCAACCTTTTTGATGCGTGACCATATTTTTCTTGAAGTCTAACTGCGACCCAATTATTTATTTTATAATATAAAATAATAATAATAATAATAATATATTTAGCTGTAGGAGAGACCGAAGTCTATTACATTAAAAGGTAGTACCTATATCAGCATGATACTGTATGTGCTCGAATCAACCATGGACTAAAA
Source organism: Mongoloraphidia duomilia (assembly GCA_039654895.1). Classification (NCBI taxonomy): domain Eukaryota; kingdom Metazoa; phylum Arthropoda; class Insecta; order Raphidioptera; family Raphidiidae; genus Mongoloraphidia; species Mongoloraphidia duomilia. The sequence continues at coordinate 28,799,919 of CM077522.1, forward strand.
ATTTATAATTTGAAAGTAATTTTTTAAAATTTAACCTCATTTGTAAATATTCGAAGTGTTTTCTTTTTAAATAAGTTAATTTTATTTTTATTTTAGCATTTTACCAGTTCCTTTGCGACCCATTAAAAATGTAACGCGACCCAAAGGTTGAAAAACGCTGGTATAGACTATACTATTATTATTATTGTTGATTATAGACGCGTCGACAACTCAGGTCATTAGCGTCTTCAACACAACAATTAATAATCCTTTTGTGTATTGGAATCTGCCAGCCGGCATACACAATCAGACTGGTACGAGCTCGGGCTCCTGGAAACGCTAATTCCCAAAGAACATTGGATGCAATTGCGAGAACAACTACATTCCAATGTTCCCCCTGGGGGAGGTATAGACTATAGACAATACAGCTAGGCAAACAAAAATTAACTATGTATTGATAAAAAAGTGTTAATATTTTATTATAGAAACATTAATTTGTGAAAAAAAACAAATTTAAAAATTTGAGCCATTTGTTTTCTTGTCATTTTCTTTTTGTTACTTTACACCAACCCAAATTTCAGTTCTTTATATATTGTGCTTTTATGGACACCAATAATGTGACAAAAACATGTTTTTGGCTATTCATACGGCAAAAAAGGTATGTCTGTATCGCGGGTACAGACAGATGACGTGAATACCTAAAACCAAATATTCGTAAAATATAATAAATAAAATAATTGTCATTTTATTATTTCACATTGTTATTCAACACATATAACCTACTTTCATTATAAAAAAAAATATTAACAGCCTTCGGGATTCGACCTGGGCTTGGCGATTGTACCTGTCGGTAGACTCGTACTTTTTCGCACGGCAACCTGGCGTACTGTTTGAGACCTTAAGTAAAATGCCACCCCAGTAACTGGAGACAGACGAAATTCACGTCATAAACCCTATTAATCATACAATATAAATACGGTTGTAATGTGACCTACGTATATTTTAAACAGAAACGTTTTGTATTGTAAATTTAGTTTTATTATCAATTAACCAATCAAATGTAAGCGAGTTTGTCTACGTTGAACACTATAGCAAATGATTTTTATTATCATATTTTGTAACATGTTTATATTTTTGATAAATTTTATGAAGACAACTTTATCTGTGGAACTTATAAAAAATGTAGAAGTGCTCCAGAAGGTTTATACAAAAATAAATCTAATTTCTACGAATGCTATATGTCGAGATTGATTCTCATAAATGCGTCGTAAGACTGTCTCCCCGTTTATATCAGCATTTTATATTTTATTGCTATTTTTGATGATATTTCAAGAGAATTAAATTTATATTTGATTGCTACTGTCTATTGTCAACATATAAGTCGTAGTAATAAAAACGTTTTATTTGTTTATCACTTTATTTTTCAAAAGAAGCGTTATTTCGTTAAAATATTGTATCTAATATTCTTTTTTTCATTTTTTGCAGGTATGTAATCGAGTTAATCTTTGTAGAAATCGCACCTTCGAAAATGGGTGAGTTTATTTTATTGGTATATTGGTAATAACATTTTTGACGTAGAATTATGTCTTTCCCGGCGGTATATAGGGGGGTAAAATGATGCGAGACAAAAAATGCATGAAAAATAATGCGAAATTCGAATACAGTTATGAGTATCTATGCATTATCGGGAGTCGGATAAACGATGCGATGGTTCACTGTTATTATTTTCAATTTTTTCTTACTCATTCCGTGTTTACTAAATATTTTTCAAAAAAATAAAAAAGTTTCTTGATCGCATATAATCCGATAAATGTTTAAAATATAAATCGCTGCTCCGTTTATTTATTATTATTTATTTCCGTTTAAACATGATGCATGCATTCTAATGTGTAATTTAATGCCTCTATAATTTTGGCCTATTATATTAATTTTGATAATATAATTTTTCGAAATGTTGAACAAAATATACCTACTGTTTTTTATAGTTATCACTTTTTGATTTTTAACCGCACGCAAATCTCAGGAGATAAACTTTTATTAAAAAAAATGATAACCGCAACCTAAATGTCAAGATCTGTGTAAGTACGTCAATAATAATAGTTGCCTGGATCCCCTATCGTGTTCCTCCGAAAACAACTTTACAGCAAGTACTATGTCACCACCCTCTGAATCCATGAAACTTTGAAGAGATGTAAGAAGTATCACGTAACCCTCCGTAGCACTTTAAAGTACACTCGAGTAATTAATAAAGTTTGGACGAAATTTCTAACTCTATAGTTGGTACCCTGTGTGTTAAACTTAAAGTTCGCACTAATCCAGGACCAACGGTGTTCTTCGAGACTTATAAATGGAATGTTAAATCTGTGTTTTATGTTGAAAATTATGAATGTATTTTTTTATCAGAGTTCTATCGTATCATAATATTGACTAAAATATTTTATAATGGTTTGTGCTTTTGTGCGTTTGAATAATTGCACTAAACATGATTATCATATTTTTATTTTTTTTTTATTCCATGCATTGCAATTGACAAGATATAGTTGGAACATATTATACAATATAATAATGCATGAGCCAAAAATGGCACAAATCTTTTATGTGAGAATTGATCCTTATTTTGATTTATACATTCAAAAAGCATATTTTGTATCTACGATTAAAAAATTGGCTGAAAATTTCATGTTCTTACAATTCCATAGTGTCGTCTCACGACAGATAGGTACTCGAATTTATTGTTATTTTTAACATATATTTTCGGGTATCTGTTGTCGTATTATTCTAATTTAATTTAATGTTTTATTGTGCAGTATTAATCAACTAAACTATAACAAACGTTTTCTGTCTAAAATTATTAATCGATTTTTTTGCTTTTGAAAGAACTTTGTTAATTAAGCTGAAAGAATGCAGTAGATCTAAAATGCCATTATTACTTATTAGACTTCTGTGAGTGGCATGAACCATGCTGACAGTGACTGTTTTAGTAAAAGGAGTATAGACTATTGTCCTGTAGAGACATTCTATAATAAAAGAGTGGTTGTCCGTTACGGTGCACTGGTATGGCTTTGTGTAATGTCTGTAAATTTGTTATTAAATAAAAGCATGAAAAATGCAGCTGCAATTTTACCTATTAGGTAAAATAATAACGGAATCTCTGTCATTTCGTTTTCTGTGATATTGTAGCAAACCCCAAGATTGTACGCCACTGCCTCCAATAGAAACGACGAGAAAGAAAGGTCACAGTAGTAAAGCGTGGAATGGTATCGAAAATACTGAACAACGAGTACTTGCCGGAATGTTCTAGAGAACGCGAGAACGTTCTAGGCTGAGCTGCGCGACCTATTTAAGCGAAGTACGAGTGAGTCAGAGTCAGTCACCGGAGATCAGTGAATCAGTGAGTGGTGCGTCGTGCCATCAAGCGGTACAGTGAAATAAATATTGATCTGTCAACGGGAATCAGTCAGTGTAGATTGTACTGTGACAGTGTTGACAGCGAAATAAATCTGATATAAATACAGTGACAGAAATAATTACAAATAAATAATTATTGTATATATAGTTATTTGTTAAGTGTTATTTAAGTGGCTCGTTTAGTATTGAACTAAACGAGCCATTTAATTACCGTTTAAGTTTTTTTATTGTTAGAATTGACTTTTCGTTGTTGCAATTATTGTATATAGTTAATTGTTACGAATTATTGTAAATAAATATTTATTCCGCCAACTCAGAAAACAGTTTTGTAACAATATATTTTGTATGATATCTTATCTAGACGATAGAACCAATTTTCTGAATTTGTCTGTTATTTTTTTTGGTGGCAGTAGTACTGGATAACGGCTAGGCCGCTTTTCATAAAACTTGGAGCACTATAATAGTCTATATTTAGTTTATACCAACGTGCGCGAATTTTTGGGCGAAATTAATCCTCACGAGAGCAGAGCCGCGGGCAAAAGCTGTGCATAAAATTGTTCAGCTTACATACGCAAATCTATCATCAGAATATCATGACCATTTATCCTGGCGCCGATCCTTTCCCACAAAATAACATCATATCCACACAGGTGACATGATTGTTATGCAAGGGCTGCAATCAGTGACGTGATCAACCTGCGCTTCCCCTTTTACTATACGTTATTACGAAATGCAGTGAACACGTTATTGTAGTTAACGGTCCCACGGCGGCAATGATGCCCTCTACCGGCGTTGGAATCACAAACTATCACCATATACCTATAATACTATATGCACATTATAAACTGATAACGTCAATGAAGCAGTAGTTGACTGGTTACAGGTGCGACAATTCTGATTTAAAATTGTTATGGTTTGTGTTAGGAATAGAGCTTCTCTGATGAAAAAGTAGGTGCCATAAATTTGATGTAGAAGAGTGTAGGCTACCATAAGGGTTAAAACATCGATAAGTTTTGACAAAAAGGATCGTTAAAAACGAACATTTTATATCAGCAGGCATAGATATACAGCGCCCTCTCTAGCGGTTACGTCGCCCCGGAAAAAAAGGCAAATTGCCGCCCCTTAAGAATATATATATATAATATTACGTATTTTAAATAAAGGTACATATTTTTTATTTTCAATAAAAATCAGATCATTTTATTTAAATTTTAATGTGTCTTTTTCGAAATTATAAAAATTTACTAGATTTTTGTAAGTTTTGTAAATTTTGTATTAATTGCGTATTTAACACATCAATATTTTTCTCACACTTACAGCCAAAATGCCACTCCCAAATTTTAGCGCCCCGGACAAATGTCCGGGTTTCCCGCCCCTAGAGCGGGCGCTGAGATATACAGTCAGTGAAACAGACAGAGACAGCAAATATATAGATATACAGTCAGTGAAACATACAAAGACTTCAAAGGAAGCAAACACAGTGCGTTAGAAAATTTAGATTTTTAAGAGATAGAGGTTCTGCGTTAATGACGTCCTGATCGTATTTGTAAAGCTAGGTGGTTCGGGTAATTGCCAAATGGAAGACAAAGAATCAGACTTACGTGTGAAAGATTACGTAATTTATTTTTTTTTAAGTTTTAAGTTTTTCCAGGAAAATGCTTTTCAGTTTTTCGCGTGAGGGATCTGTAGTGTGATTCTTTTTTAAGCGAGGGGAAAGGATTTGAAATGCAGAGTGCAGGGGAAAATTTCCGGTATCGAATACTCTTAAATGCGCACTTGCCAAGGCTTGTACGCGCTCGCGTACTACTCGTGCTGAAAACATCGCGCCTGAAGCATAAAGCTCCATTTAGCACACTGTAAGTTGCACAATATACTATAAAATATTTACTCTTTTTGCTATCACTTTATGATTTCCCTACATGACAAAAACATTTGCGGAGAAATAGCTTACGATTGCTATTTCTCCGCATTTATTTCCAAAATTGTTCTGAGGGTCCCTAATGTGGGACTTAATATTAAATTAAGTTTTTGAAAAGTTAGTATTATCTGATTAGTCGTCGGGGGTTTGTTACTTTTTTCAAATAACGATTTTGTTTATGGTGAAATTATAGATATGAATAGTGGGCTTTAAAAAAATGCTGTTTATTTCTAGGGATTTCTTAAACCTTGTGTGAACGCGTGATTTCATTGGTAAGTCACAAATAAATTAATAGTATGATAATATTATACTGTATAAGTATTCACAAACACAATTACTTTGAGGTTGTATTAATTAATTACACAGGTTTCAATTAAGTATTCCGCCATACCATGCAGTGCTCTCCCAGTGCCTGCGGGTTGCATTGTCAGAGTCTACACCTGACAAAGAAACACTGTTAACTAAAATAATAATTATTACGATAACAGTAGCTCTTTTTAGCTCTCAGGATATATATAATTTTAACTAATAACATCCGCCAGAATAATGTGTAAACATGCTGTGAAATAATTGCTTTATGATTTGAAAATGAATCTTTTTGTCGTGCATAATTCTCTCGTATATTGAAATTAATTCTAATTTTCCTACAAACATTTTACATAGACCGTAATTCTACGTATAATCATACGTCGTATAAAATATTCATAAGTCTAAAATATCACGGTTTAATTGATTTAAAAAATGAACCATTTTTTAAGTGAACGTGTCACTCAAGTTGTATAACGAAACGACTTTACTAAACGCCGCTTTGCGCTGGTGACGTATGGATATGTGTGTGTGCGTGTACAATCGACGCGACTAGCAGTTTTACTTCTGTAGCTTGTAGTGTAAAATACGCGGTTCGTTTTATTTATAGAAACAAGAGGGTATTCGCATGTTTTTTCTGTGCTATATTAATAGACCAATAAATTCTGATTAAAAATTGAGACCCAAATCACTTCATTTTGATTTTTAATAAAAATTTTCAAATTTTCATGTTAAAAAGCGTGTTCTCTCCTGACGTCACACATCAGTATGGAAGCCTTTAAGTTATACTACTATACTATCTACACATCGAGAAAAAGACCGCGGTTGAAAAATACTATTTTTTACCTATGCAAACTATGTGAGCTAGGTACATATTTATGGAAATGAACTTGTATAACATTATAGTATATTCTTAATTGATTTTTAATACTTACTATAAGTGTACCAGAAGAAGTCTCAATAAAAAGATGAAACGTTGTACAAGTGGTAAATGAAAAATCATTGAATAATTTATTATAGTCTAAGTGCCTTTGATTTTTTATAATAATTTCAATAAAAATGGACATGAACAATTTACATACTCAATACAAAGTTTTGAAGTCACGCATTATTTGTTTGGAACCGATGTATATTTTAATGAATTCTAAAGTTTTCTTAAAATTGACGTATATTTTCGTTCTGTATACCTAATAAAAATGCGATAAAAAACTCCATGCACACTCTCTTCTAGTTTTTTTTACACACATTTCAATTTAAATTACTTTAGTGATTGGAAAATGAACCGTGTTTACGTGAAATTCTGTTTTTAAATTAGTTTTAATTTACCGTACACATTTCGTATAAATTCGATATAATATGTAAAAAGATCCCAGTTTTCAGAGATCAAGTTCCTATTTCATTTTCATCACAAACACTTGCACTTCCACCACCATTTTATATCTCTACTAATTAGCCTGTACCCTTATTATCTTAATCCAATAGTAGCCCATATTTTAAGTTTGGGTACCAGTTGATAGTGTACCAAATCTCATCAAAATCGGTCCAACCGTTCTTTCATGATGAGGGTACAAACAGAAGGACAATTAATATTCTGGAAACACGTTTTCTCATCTAGATGCCAAACAAAATATCCAAATAGAAGCTAATTATCTTAGCTGTCGAGCGCCTATAATCTACAATCAATCAATCAAAATATCAAAAAAACCCACAAGGAATGAAATTACAGAAACACGTCCCTTTACTGTTTTATATTATATTAGTATAATTGTTTGTTCACATGCATTGCGTTCATCCTATGTAGGTACTCTTTATATTTCTTTATCTGTCTAGTCGATGCATCAATTTGATTGTAGTTTAATGGTTTTCCATACAAATATTTTTTAAGAAATGACACCAAAATGACTAGGTATTTGCTTAATATTGTAAAAAGTACATACTATTACGTAAAACTTTATTATAGCCTAGTTTTTTCGTTCGGTTACACCAGTGGCGGCGCGTGAACATTTTAAATGGGTGTTCTGCAGAGTCAACCTGGAGACTGGAGTAGCACCCCCCCCCCATTATGCGAGTACCTCGAGAAAAAAAAATCAAAAATACCATTGATGCAATTTTTAAGTGTATTTGTTGATCTGTTAAGTCTGTTACACCAATTTCCGTCCACCATATTTGTCACCACCAAATAAAACACACGGAAAACAGAAAAGAGCGTTTTTAATATTGCAACCGCATATCCAATTATTTTTAAAATATAGTTCTTTGTTGAATTGCCGCTTATAAGTTTTTCCACGGCTAGAGCACTGTTTCTCTATGAAAATATCAGGCAAAGGGCGACTTTGTGCCTTCAATTTTAGTTTTTCTTCAAATTTGTAATTTGAAAAACGTTTCACACGCGTGAGGTTATCTATAACATTCATTGTTTGAAATTTTAACTGCAATTGAAAACGAATTATATAGCCATCAACACAAAGATAATATTAGACTGTACGCACCAGCCAGTGTGTGTGTGTGTGTGTGTGCCAACAGATAGATATCACCAGTCACTATGTGACAAGAGCGTTTTCAGTTTGGAATAACATTAATAAGCTATGCTATATAAACGTTCGGATATGCCCGGATATGCCGCTTTTATTAAATTAGAGTTCGTACTACACTACTATCTATACTACCTATACCTACGTTCTGTGCACCCAGAATATCTCTTAACGCGTACAAATCTGTCTCATTCTTTACTGTTTTCGCTCTCTCTAACACACTAATTTTGGTGCAAAATATAATGCAGCACGCGTCACGTGCGTAGTGAATTTACTACGGCTGAGGACTGTTAATAGAATATAGGCCCTGCGGCATGCCGTCATTTATAATAATGCTATGTGATGACTTCATAATTATGAAATTTTAAAACATATTATGCAGATTTATAATACAATTTTTTTTTTAATTGTGCGTTATTTTCTGGCAGTGTGGCAGCTCCGCAGCTCTTATAGAGGAGCCGCCACTGGGTTACACCGTTACGCATGTCGCGCGTCAAGTCACGTCCATTTATTATTGTACGACTGCATACAAGTGTGATGGTTGTCGCCCAGACCACTGCTCATCGAAAAGCAGTGACGTTATGTTCCATAACTCTACTGGTCTACATAACTATTATGTAATATCGTACTTATATTAGTCGAGCAGCATATTAACTACGCATTGACCACGATCGATGATAGAATTCATGGATTATTACGTTCTTCTCCATACTGATCAGGGTTCAAATTACATTGCCAAAACCACGTTATCAAAATTAAACACTTTCGGCGATTTTTATTACTCATTTATTAAATAAATAAAATTTCACTTGCACCGTGGTTTTATAAAACCGCAACTAGTTTTGTGTTATATTATTTCTGCTTTAAGACTTTTGTTAGCAGCATAGAAATACGTTACATTTATTTTATTAACAAATTAAATCCTTTCAATCCTCAGAATATATTTTTTATTATTATTAAAGCGCTATGTAAATTGAGACGGTAAAATGATTATAGATCTACGTAAGCACTACTATATAGGTAGTGCGTGTACGATACATAGGTATACATAGTATTTATTGTGTTCGGTTAGCAAGATACAGATAGTACCAGGTTTTATTGACGTCATATAATCACTACTTTATATTCTTGAAACAAAAATATACATATCCACAGATTATATTAGTAGATATGCTACCGGCCGCCATATTGAATTTAGAATAGCGTCACATAGCTTATTGTATTCGACTTGTCTTACCCTTTTATTTGATACCCATGTATAGAGGGAGTTATAAACAATAAGGTAATCCGCCATTTTGTGGTTGCTGCCATATTGGATCTACCATAATAATAAATATACTATATTGTATTGTCTTCAGAACCAAAGATGTGTGCAAAATTTCAGCATGATTAGATATCGGGAAGTGGTTGAAAATTCGATTGCCAGATTTGTCCCGGACAGACAGATAGACAGGAAAGCAAGTTAAACAAGCCGTGAGGTGGGTCGTTTATTAGGACTAAAGTGCGACCCTTGAGGTCCACACGACGAACTTCCCAGTTTGATAAATATTTAATAATAATAATTAAATTAGGTATTACATAGAAAAGTAATCATTTTAATCATTAAAACATAATTATTATTTATTTTTAACAATAATTAAAAAAAAAAAAAAAAAAAACGGCTGAACCGATTTTTATAAAATTTATGTCGGATTAAAATGACGTTAACACGCCTCGATTGACACCCTTACGAAGTCGATATAATTTTTTATTCGCGAGATATTGTATAAAATCTACTTTTTTGGAGGTTATTTGGTTAAGAAAAAAGAACGGCTAAACCGATTTTGAAAAAATTTCTTTCAGATCATATTTACGTTAATACGCGTCGATTGGCACCCCAACGTAGTCGATATCATTTTTCATTCTCGAGATTTCGTCTTTGAAAGAAATGGACACATACATACGTACGTACGTACACACACACACACATACACACACACACACACACACACAGACATCTTTCTAAAAGTAGTGTAAAAATAGTGTAGTGACCTTGAAACATAAACATTTTTTTCCTTTTTGATTTCGATTTTCGGACCCATTACCAATGGGAAGTTAATAAAAGCTTGTAAAATTAATCATTCTCTGTATCTGATATTATAGTACTGTACCATGTGCGAGTGTTTGACAATTCAGTTTTGTTTGTTCCGTGATTCAATTTAAATAAATATGTTGCAAGAGAAGGATGTGGCCAAGGCTTTGTCAAGTGCTCCTGCAAAACGAGGTGTCAAAATCTGAAGTGCCTTTGCTTGAAAATTAAAATCAAACGTAGCTAATGTCACAGTAGTCATGCCTGCTGTCACAAATAGGCACAAGTCTTAATGTGTAAAAATAAAGGATTTAATAGTTCAAATAATGTTTTTTTTTACTTTACCTAGATCAATTTTGGGAATCTATAGTCTGTACAATACCCAAGTAATTCAGTAGAATCCCTAGGAATAGTGACTCGATTAAAAATCACTGAGATATACTAATTAGGGATTGCAATTGCTGGATCCCTCATCCAGCAATCCAGCTGGATCCAGCATATTTTTCGGCCTGCTGGATCCAGCACCGGGTGCTGGATCCAGCACTGCGGATCCGCAAGTAATTAACTTTCTAAATAATGACGCAAATCAATTGTCAGTTTGTATTCACACAAAAGCAAATGATTGATCTCAGATCTACAAAAAAATTTATACAAATGCTTGGAAAAATGTTGTTTCGAAGTGAAAATTGTTCAATTGTCCATTGTGCATTTTCAATATTACTATTCCATATCCGTTGCCAATCTATCTATCTATCTATAATATATTAATATAAATTAATTAGTAGAATTATATTTGATAGTATATAATTTATAGATTACCTACATTATGTACTAACTAAACATGTAAAGTTAATTATCTCAAGTGTTAAACTGAACCAAAGTTAGGTTTACTATCTAAATGTGTAAGAAGTTTTACTGATTTGTAGTGACCAGCCGAAATAATAAACGTTTCTTAAGTATTTTTAAAGAATCGATAAATTGCTGGATCCGCACTGGATCCAGCTGGATTGATGTCGATCCAGCAAAAATCCCGCTGGATTGAAAACGTTGCTGGATTGCAATCCCTAATACTAATACCGTTGAGTGAAGGAATCCTATAGTCACTGCTAATACTTTGTCAAAAAAACGCCGGGAATTCTATACGGTGCCTAGGTATTTTATACAATTCCTGTATTTCATACTATACCGGTCACAGCTATACTTAAGAAACGATTTACATTTTAGAATAGAAAAAACCGATTAAACATGAACTTGCTTCATGCAACAATGGTTGCGTACATCATTCGCTATAGGTTTCCTATAAATTTTAGACCTATAAATACTTCCTAAATAATAGCCTAATGGGGGACATGCTTTTTTGGCATATTTTTATAAAATTAACTAGATAAAAAATATGTTTATTTTCTTCATAAATAAATATGTCACATGCTAGATAAAAAACATTTTATTTGTCGCAAGGACGCAATGTTATTTTTAAATTCTATCTGTATGTTAAATTCCTGCGATTAACCGCTAAGAAGTTACAGGTCTGTGACAGACAAGCGACTAGGCCCTGCGGTCAGGGTCCATTCTGATTGGTCGAATACCCCATCTTGATGTCGTTTGACACGCACTCACACACCTAAACGAACATAACAACTAAATAGTGAACGCTGTATACTAATATGGATAGTTGATAGCGATTAAAAAATGCGTTTTGTATGTGAAGAATGTTCAAACATATATTCTTCAAGACAGGCATTAATGTTCACAAAATTACAATGTAAACTTCAGGTAATTCTTTCCATAAAAGACGATCAATTTTCTGACATTTTAAAATGAAACTTACCTAATTATAATTTATTTTTCTATTCCGATTTCTCAAGAACACTGTTAGTCCGGGAGTTTGCGTTGCAAATGAAAAGGTCATAGTAAGCCGGCTGATTTTGATATCGATAGTTGATCTCGTACAACTAATCAGTAAACCGACCGTCAGCTGCTCAAGTAGCGGTGAGTTTGAGTGTGAGAGGCTGCGAAAGTGGTAAAAAAAAATTTTTTTAAGTAATAGTATACGCCGACTGAAACTTGTTTTTATAAATAGTTGACATCATTGTGAATTGAAAAATAATAGTCAGCTGCATCGTGGAAGGGGGATTGTGCGTCTGCTGGTCGCATGAACTTGTAAAAAAACACGTAAAATATTGCGCATTTCACTTTTTTGCACTGACAGCAGCTGAAACAATTACGTTACCTAGGATTATGATAGCGATATAATTATAATCCTAGGTAACGAAATTGTCTCAGCTGCTTTCATTGCAGAAAAGTGAAATTAAAGTCATACACAAGGTTAGTAGAGTATAGGTTGCCTCATTCCGATAGATAGTAGTGGGGGGATCACGTCACTCAGAATATACCATGCTTGCTCACTTCAATAGAAAAGATCAGACGATGGACGCTGCTAATTTTTGGAAATAAAAATCACAGTAACCATGCTAGTGTGATATGTTTTTTCAATACCTAATAGAAACATGATTCTTCTGTTAATGAAAAAAATATGATAAGTTGTCAATTTTGCGATAGCTGTTAAGTGTTATGGTGTTTTGTGGTTATTTTTAATATTTTGTGAATATAAAAGATAAAATAATTAATTTATCAATTTGTTAGTTAATTCAATTCGTTTCTTAAATTTAAAAAAAATAGGTAATTAACAAGATCTGCCATTTCTTGAGCATTATTTAATTTTTTGTTTGTTTATATTATATAGATATTAAAACCTAAATTTTGTAATAAAAATAAAAATTATCCTATTTTTTTAACATCTATTCTTCTATTTATTGTCTCCTGCCAATTTTAAGAAAAAATCTGCACGAAGCACCTAATATAAATAAGCATAATCTTCAACAATTTTTGTACTTGATTTAAACTAAATTCTAGCTGACGTCATTCCCGCGCTTACGCTGATTGGTCAGATGGAATGAGGCATCCTGTACTCTAATAACTTTGGGTCATACACAGGTTATTCGTGCAGAAGTGGTGATGGCAGTATGGCAATGTCACAGGAGGCGGCGACTTACGAGACTACTGTATTTTATAATACAGTATGCACTAGTGCACAGCCTAAGAATTTTTTATCAACTACCCAATCTATAAATTTTTTTATCACCGAGTACCGATACTTTAGTGGCATATTGCAGACCTAACATGTGCACAGTGTACATACCATAGGTACTTCGTTTCTAGTTCATTCAAATTTTTAAGTAGCAACAAAATAATAATAGTTATGTAGCTGTATATTTCATGTCCAAGTATAACGGCACAAGTAAATGCCGTGTCAAGGAAATAGCTTTGGGATTTTTACATGATTCAGCATTATAATCAACTAGGGCTTATAGGAGGTTTATATGCATATAAATTTATTATATACAGGATGTCTCCTTACATGAATTATATTATATATAATATTTCATAAATTTTACACAGACGATGTAAACATATTTTATGAAACTAGTATATTTTTTCTATATAACGCCTACGACTCGCGTACCAACTGCACCCCTCAGGTCTTATACTTAATTGTACGAGTTGTATAAACTACTATTATAATATCATTTATTACACATAACAGAATTCAAAGTAAAAATTGTAAATAATAAAGGATAGCTGTTATTAGTTTGTAAAATTTATGCAATTAAAACTACTTAGGGAAAGCAATTTTATGAAGTATTTAAAACCTATTACTTATATTAATATTTACATAAACAATAAAACTTACACAGTAAACATTAAATTATAATGAGATTTTCATAATAATCCATAGTTATCATTTAATGTACGTCATTTAATTTCATTTATACCTATATAAAATCATTGATTTTATAGGTATATTTCTTATTGTCTTATATAAATTCAACTCTCTTTTTTTGTAACAAACGAGCAAAGGTTTGCTCGCGTTTGCTAGCTAATCGAATTAATATTGATACATCGAAGAAACATCAAATTAGTGCTTGCTTGGTTTGAACTTAAGTATATTTATATTATTATGTATGTACTTGAAAAAGTCTAAATCTATAGACGAAACGTTGTACATTTAATAAATCAAATATTTTGTCCACTATCGTGCGATTTTTCTTAATCTATATTTTTGCCATAAGAGCAATAATAGACGCCCGGTTCCTGCTGCATTGGCTGCAGACTCGGCACAGTATCTTTTGTTAAAGAGACAGTCGCGGCGACAGTTTCGTTTAGTCGGGTCATCTCCGTACAACTAAAAAAGGTATAAATTAAAATACCTACACATTAAATTAAATTTATTTTTTTGAAATTATTTTTAAATTTCTTATTCTAAAAATTCCAAAATATTTACATTAAAAAAACACAACAAAAACACGTCAGTCGGATTTGAACCCGGCTTTTCGGGGTGACATGCGAACGCCTTAGCCATTGCGCTACAAGCCTTACTGCAATAGCACAGCAGAAACAAGGTATGCTTGAATAGTATAAGCGTTCAATTCTAGAATAAACAACAGAGATGCATACAAGATATACGAGTATATATCCATATATGGGGAGCCTCCTAGGCATTCAACTTTGTGATTTTATTATTTGCCAGGATTCATGCCACAAAAACACATAATCTGTGAAAATTTCAATTAGCTTCCTCTTACCGTTTGTGAGATAGAACCTTAAACAATAAAAAATGGTGGAACCTTTGGTGTAAAGATACGAAATGTTACAATTACCACAAAACACCAAACCATAACAAACACTCTCGACGTACGTTTCGCCAACCAAGTTGGCATCATCAGGAGATGATTAAAACTACTTAATCATCTCCTGATGATGCCAACTTGGTTGGCGAAACGTACGTCGAGAGTGTTTGTTATGGTTTGGTGTTTTGTGGTAATTGTAACATTTCGGAGATAGAACCTTGTGACAGACGGACGGACGGGCAGACATCGTAGGCACAGTAATAAAGGTCCGTTCGGAGGTATACGGAATTCGAAAAAGAGAAATATTTTAAGTAAATTTCATCATGAAAATTTAAAAAAATCAAGTTTACTGCTTTTATATAATATGTATTTTAGTCTTCAAAGATTGTTTCTTGAGTTGATAACTTTTGAAAAAAAATTAATATAGCATTTTTAGAAGAAGAGTTAGTGTACCAGTTTCTTAATTATGCGTTCAGAAAGTACATAAATAGTGAATCACCTATATTATATTAAAAGAATTTGACAAAAGGTGCTAGTAGAACCATCCAGTGGTAATTAAAATGTTTGAAGTGATACAGTTTATTACTTATAAATACGAATTTTGGCGTCAAAAAAATACTGTCAAAATAAATCTACCTGACGCTTCAAAACTCGAAAAACATTTTAATAAATATATAATAAACATATATAAATTCTACTGAAGAACAAAAAAAATCATATACAAACATCATAATTTGCATTAAATCTGTATAACAATTATATAAATTCAATTTGTTATTTTTAAACACTCCTACGCTATTATAGTAATTATTTTTTCGCTGTATGTGAAATTATGATTTTTTGTGCAGAGCAATTATTTTCCTTCATTAATCAGCCAGCTGTAATGTTACGTATAAGTCATGTTTTTATTGTATAAATGTAGTATATTTGTTAATAAAACGCGAACTTGTAAGTACCAAGGCACGCTATATCCTAGCAGTCAAATGAGTGGGGTCTCTGTGATTGTTCGGCTAATGCACGCAATGTGAATATGTTTCAAGTTGACTAATTAAGTTTATACGTACATGAAACGAAAAAGTTATTAGTTTTTACCCTTTTTTTGGGTAAATAATATTATTTTAAGATAGTATTCCTGTTATAGGAACACTCATCGAATGACGTAACGTTACATACTAGACATTTTTTCTAGTATTGCATTGTAATGTTACATCATTCGATGGGGTGTTCCTAATAGGAATGCTAATTTATAGTCTAGTTCACAAGTTGAAAAACGTGTTAATTCTTGCCACTGCTAGTTAAAATATGTGTGATAGCTCATTGCATTCGTAATGACGTCTAGAAAAATGTGCGAAAGTTTGAAACCCGCAGATAAAAAATTGCAAAAGTTATTAACAATTATAAAGACTCCAAAAAAATGGGGCTCAGTTTTTTGCAAATAACTCGAAAACTATTAATATTTAAGTATTGAAACACAAATATTCTTAAAGAGGAGGACATTTCCAAAAAAAATATCGACTCCCGGAACTTCATCTCTGTTATTAATACTTTCAATTTAATGTTGAAAATAGGGCTTTTCGCGGCGAGCGCTGTGCCGTAACGTAGCCACGAAACCGGCCGTTGCAGAAAAAAAGTTTTTTTTACCCTATAAAATATTAATTTAAAAATCTGAAAAAATTAATGTATATTCTAGAATGTAGATTCTAGATAATAAATTAATTTTTTCAGATTATCCGTGCCAAAAACCACTCCTTTTTCGGTTTTCGCGCACGGACGCGCGACAGCATGGTTTCTAATGAAAATTGTCAATGATTTGACCGGGATATAACAAAGCCAGAAGAATTATGGCAGAAAAATGACCGTGACTACCCTTGGGGGTCGATTCTACCCTCCCAGGGGATGGAAAAGTGGTTTCATCTATTTTCTGAATTTGAACGTCCCCCCCCCCGTTTTTGAGGATGCGGATTACAAAAAAATAGTTCCAGACGAGTTTGACCCTTTCTATCTCTTCAAACGGGCAGAAACCTCCCCTTCTCCTTATATTTGTCTGCCTATCTGTATTTTAATGTATTTATATGCTTGTATTTGGCTATGTAAATGATCAGCGAAAGTTGATCCATGCTTTTGTACAATAATTAATTTATCTACTTAATTATTTGTTCGTCCATTTGTCTGTCTATCTGTCTATTCGTCCTTCTGTCTGTTTGTTTGTCCGCCCATCATGTCTGTTTGTACTCGAGAACGACTTTATCGATATTGATGAAAGTTGGGTATACCCAAACTTAAAGTAAAGATACTTTTTACCCGTCTACGCTGCGCGAGTTAACAATAACAAGGTTCTTGTCAAAACCAGCATTAACGCAAACAAATATGTAGTCAAAAGCACGTAATGTATAAAACTGTAACGAGATCTCCGTCTGTAAATATAAATTCAATTTCTTGCATTTCTATCTGTCTGTTTGTACTGGCATTTCTCGAGAACAACCTTTATTACACCCCACTTTCGAGAATGAAATGACATATCACGTTTAAAAGGAGTCGTATTGTGAACCAATGTATATAGATTACCTTTTTTTCCACAGTCCGCCCACTGAATAACTATTGCTATCATCTTTGGTTTTTTTACGATTTCCTAGTTTAAAAAAAAATGTCCACTGTGCTATAAAAACAACTCTATTTACCGTCTTGATAGTTTTTATACTGCTGCCTAGACAAATCCTTTCCGTAATCTTATTTTTTCTCAGCCGTTTGTTTGTAAGTAATTTATGTGCAAATAAACCAAAAATGCATGGAAACAAAACAAGAAAACTTACCTTTTTACCCAGTTGGAGTGTCTTATGTATACACCTTTTTTGAACTGATATATACAGTATGATGTCCAAGGAGTACAGAAAAATACAAATTCCGGTAGACTGTCTTCCGGAATAGAATGTAAAGTGTAGTAGAGAAAAGTTTAAAGCTGAAAAAAAAAATAAACTGTAGCTATACTAGTGATCGCCATGAGCGCTGAACACTAGAAAGTCAAAGGCGTTGTTGTTTTTTCAATTGTTTTAAATTGACACTGGCGATAAGCGTCATCAAAACTAAGAGTTATCAACACCCAATTTGACAAATATTTAGCAACCAAAAAACTTAAATCAACTCTCGACATTCGAAAATCTAACAGTGTTTGTGGGTTTATTGAGATTAATAATCGGACGATTTCTGTTAGTCGAACACGGCATAGCACTGTATTATTATTTTTATTTAAAATAAATAAATAAATCTCCTGCCCTAGCGCTGGAATTACTATTAAGGAAATAAATAAATAAAATAAATTCTTCAAGAGCGTCACGGCCTTGAGGAAGAAATTGCTCACTTAACGGGAGCCATATATCTCTTTATATCTTCGTAGTCCAAAGCCCAAACTAAATATATGGTGCTTCCCATTTAGTGACACTAGTAATGCCGGCGCTACACGATGCTATACGAACACCTTCCAACGTTAGTTCGTCGCATCGTGTGGCCGACGGTCAAACCTACGAGCTGCCAATGTAGAGCGCGTCCAACGTTCACGTTTGACCATGTTCCGGCTGTTGTCGGTATTCTTGACCCGAGTCAAAGAAATTCCTCCAACGTTCGAAGAAAAACATTCTTAATGCTTTAACATTCGACACACCGTGTAGCAGAAACATGTGGCACATCAACTGTCGAACTCAGTTGACTCAAACGTTTGGGCCAACGTTCGGTCAAACGTTCGTAGCATCGTGTAGCGCCCGCATAAGCAAAAGTCGGCTTGTGTCGCCATAATTACTTTACAATTTAATAACATTTACAAGTTGACTCATAGAAATTTATATCTATACGCACATAGCCTGAGTAGCTGCACGTCTTCTTAAATACAAAAAAAAAATAGCTAAGGAGAGCTGTGCCAGCTTTGAATACTGGGGGCAAAATACACTAGTGATGGGCGATTATGAGATATTTTAGTCGATTGTCTCGATTGTTCAAACATCTCGATAACTCTCGATGGTTTTCACTTGGACTCGATTGTTGTTGTTTCATAGTTCATCGAGACCAAGTTGCATAGTACTGAATCATACAGACGATGTACACTGTCGAGAGCCACATAATATATAATCGTTCATCACTCAACAACTGTGGTTGAGTCGATGGATAGTCGATTGTGCAGTAATCGAGTGCTCTGAGACCGACTGAACAGTGTGAACAGTGAATCAACGATGAACGAGTAGCGTGAACGTCAGACTTTAATCGACTATAGCATATAACCTTGAATCGCGATTATATGTATTCTCATTCGCTGGCAAATAATCGACTTGAACATTCGAACATATCGATTATAAAATCAAACTCCGAGTCGATTGTGGACTCGATTGTTATTATGAACGATTGCAATTGTTTCGATTGTAAAAACATCTTTCAATCGCCCATCACTAAAATACACAGCTGCGAATTACGATCATTCAAAGTTTCGACCTAAAAATTATTCGTATTGTTATGCAAAAACTCATGTCATTTTTGCGGCACAAATCGATTTCAGAGTCACTGAGAGTCGGGTAAATGGGAAGCACCCATATTATTAGATCTAAAATGCCGCAGTTTCATCACGGTTTTAAATAGTAAGACGCTGCAGGAGCGGGAAGGTTCGATGCGCTGACTTAAAGAGCAAATACGACTTAATATATAATTGTTATTTTTTAAAATAGGTTCATAAAATGCAGAAAATTCCCTATTAGATAAAACTGCCTACTTTGTTGTTATTGGGCCGAATTTAACCGTATGATTAATGCTGGGTTTCTAATACGACTTTTAGTTTTAAATCTAGATTTAAGAACATTATTTGATTTAAATTAATAAATTTATACGACTGAATTGCAATTGAAAATTTTTCGTTGGAAAGCAGCCAATTATATAATTGACTCAAAACATATTGGAAAAAATCATTTTACCAACCATGTAGTCACAGTCAGGACTCTAACCTGAACCTTTCCATTTTCGCGGCGGAATGAGCTTACATTTACTCAACCGTGACGTGATTGCTAATCTAATATTTTCCTTATATGATTCGGAATCAACAGATTTTCACCACATGCGAGTGGTTAATTCAATATAGCTATTTTGTAGAAGTGAATCTTCGTACTAGCGAGAGCTCATCATGAAAGTGAAAATTATTTCCGAAGCATATAAGGAGAATATGAATAATGAATCAATTATATAATTGGCTGCTTTCCAACGAAAAATTTTCAATTATTTGATTTCATCAACTATAGGTAAATAAATATCTCCATTTAGTCGAAAACAAAATATGACATTCTTAAATCTAGATTTACATCTGAACGTCGAATCAGAAACCGAGGCTTACCGAGCAGAGATAACTACCTAAGATCTCGGGGAATTGTTTTATGTTGACGGAACTGGATACTATCGGTACGTTTTCGTTGAAGAGTGCACATCGTGAACAGTCTGTAGACTAGACTAAAGTGCGTTGTACATAGAAAAGGGAATCTATTGTGATTGGCATGGTCGGTTTTTTTTTGAATAGAATTGCTTATTGCTTTCACTCTTTATATTATATACGTACCATACACAGGGAAGTATATCGACAGCGGACGAAGTCAATGTGTAAGTTGGCTTGATTGCATCACGTCCTAAAAGTATGACCGACCGCATACTCGTATCAGAAGAATGTATCAAGCCTCTTTCTATGAGTTGTTTGCAGTTGCGGTCACACTGTCAACATTGCGACGCAAAGGTCTCCCGTAGATTTATATAAATCTAAATTAAATTAAAAGTAATTAGGGGTGGTCCTTGATAAAGTGCACCTCATCCAAGGATTAGAGTACAGGTTTCCTCGTTCTATCTGACCAATCAGCGTAAGCGCGAGAATAACGTCAGCTGGAATTTAGTTTAAATTAAGTACAAAAATTGTTGAAGATTATGCTTATTTATATTAGGTGCTTCGTGCAGATTTTTTCTTAAAATTGGCAGGACAATAAATAGAAGAATAGATAAAAATATATATGAGCACTGTGGTTGGAATAAAAACAAAATAAAATATAGTTACTTCTTACCACAACAGTTTTATTGATGGATGTACATTTCGAAAGCTAAGCTTTCATCTTCAGCGAACACTACATGTAGTGTTCGCTGAAGATGAAAGCTTAGCTTTCGAAATGTACATCCATCAATAAAACTGTTGTGGTAAGAAGTAACTATATTTTATTTTGTTAGAAGAATAGATGTTAAAAATAGGATAATTTTTATTTTTTAATTACAAAATTAGGTTTTAATATCTATAATATAAACAAACAAAAAATTAAATAATGCTCAAGAAATGGCAGATCTTGTTAATTAGTAATTACCAATTTTTTTAAATTTAAGAAACGAATAGAATTAACTAACAAATTGATAAATTATTATTTTATCTTTTATATTCACAAAATATTAAAAATAACCACAAAACACCATAACACTTAACAGCTATCGCAAAATTGACAACTTATCGTATTTTTTTCACTAACAGAAGAATCATGTTTCTATTAGGTATTGAAAAAACATATCACACTACCATGGTTACTGTGATTTTTATTTCCAAAATTTAGCAGCGTCCATGGTCTGATCTTTTCTACTGAAGTGAGCAATCATGATATATTCCGAGTGACGTCATCCCCCCACTACTATCCATCGGAACGAGGCAACCTATTACTCTACTAGCCTTGCACCTCATCCTAAAAGGATACAAATCTAAGTTTTATTTTAAAAGAACCAACTGTTAGTACTGATTCGACCTGGGTGTATGTAGAATAAATATATATCTTATATTACAACGCACTAAAAAGTAGAAAATAATAATCTTTTCGTTCAATGGTTGTGCCATGTGAGCTCACAAAGTTTTAAGTAACTAAATTTAAAAGCGTACGTGTGGGCAAGACATTACACAAGCAGTACTAACGGCTGTCAAAAATATAAAACAACTTATTCATCGAGCACCCCATGCTTTTACATTTAATTACTTACAAGTTACAACCAAAAACTGTATGGGCACAATTGAACGAAAAGGTTCTTATTTTCTACTTTTTTGTGCGTTGTAATAAAAGCATGTTTTTTTTAATATGTAGATATACGATATATTTATTTTATTATTTTTAAGTTCCTGAACAACTTTTGTTTGAGCACCAACTCCCTATGTCTAATAGTTTAGGCTGAACCGCTAGGGTTCCACGTCACGTTCTGCAGATTTTCAAAGTTTAACACCATATTGTCATCAGACTAAACAATCTGCAAGGTTTCAAATCAATACATTTTTTACATACAAACTTACAAGCTAATATAAGCGTATTAAAATTGGGTAAAAACTCACAATATTGAACTAAACAAATAATAATATTATAAAAAGAGGTTTTATTTGCCATTCACTAAAAACCTATTTCTATTTATTTCATTCATCGTTTGTGTATGGCATAATAAACGTCACTCTAGTAGACCAGTTCATCGTGTTTTTCTTAGACGCTACAGGAATTAACGTTTCTCCATGATAGAGAATTAGAAAAAATCTGTTGTGACATCTGCCTCTAACGGGATTCGAAGTCGGTACCTTTCGAATGCAAATAACTAGTGCTCTGCCACTAAGTGACTCACTTAATTATCTTCATTCTATTGTTAATCATATAGAAATAATTATAAAGGAAAAATAAAAAATCGGAGAATATCCAATTTGCGACGGTAATATGAACTTCCATTTATAACATTTCTACTCTCTTTTATTCGACGTGAATGAATTTAGTGTAACAGTAAAGCGGTTTTCTTTTAAAAGAGAACAATGTTGGGTAGAAACTAGAAACACAAGTTTCCGTTTGACAGTGACTTTTTGAAAAACTTTTTTGACGTAATTGCGGTAAATGGATTCTTCAAATCATTAGTTTAACAAATTAATTACTATAACATTGACCACTGTATTGATTAATTACGGAAAGTAATATTAAAAAAAGAATTTATTGCAGAATAATACCAAAATCCTATACAAAAGATACAGAATGCAGTCTAAAGACCGGTTTTCAATTCTGACCATGAAAATTTACATTTCATTACTTTGATTTGATTAGATGTTGACCGTCGATACATTTTATGACCAGTTTTAAGTTTAATATCATTATTTGGTATGGAAAAATATGTGTGATCACAATGTAAGGTCATTATCAAACCAGTTCGCGCGCTGTTCACGTCGATTTTGTATATTTAAAAACTGTATTTTTCTCTATCACGTAAAAATATGTAGGTATTCTTTATACAATATAATTTTCTAATTCAAATTATCAAACCAGTTTTTCTGACAAATCGCTCTGTAATCCAGTGTTATGTTGTGCAAATCAATCGAACAAAAAACTCGATTCGCAGTGCAGAACCGTGTCGACAAAATAATGTATTTGCTAATACGAAAGCCTGTCAGAATAATTTCGAATAATACACGCAGCGGTTTGTGCCGAGGCGGTTGCCGAGTCGGTACGTATATGTTAATGTTTTTCAATGATGCAAAACACACACAGCGGCGATAATTGCCTGCCGACTTTCAGCCGCCTCGACACAACATTCTCCAAAAGAAAAGCCTGGCCTACGAGTGGACAACGCTGTGTGTGTCATCGTTGAGTCGGCAACCGCCTCGGCTGTCGAGTCGGCACAAACCGCTGTGTGTGTCATCGCTCTAACTGCACAATGTTACATAAACGTCAGATAGATAAATTATGGCATAGCAGATAACCCGCCGGCTTTCTTGACTTATATCCAAGTCATAAAAAACCGAATTGAAAAATTAAATTTGTCATTTAATTTTAGCTCATATTTATCTTAATACTTCTTTGTTCACTATTAAATACTGCATCGTATTCTGGAATAAAAATGCACTGTTGCAATGAGCCATTTTCCTGACAGTAGTTCTTCCTTTTATTTATTGTAGATTATAGACGCGTCGACAACTTAAGTCATTAGCGTCTTAATAACATTAAATAACAACTTCCTTAAAACTAAATTACATCACAAAACATCCATGAGCGGAGGTGGGATTCGAACCCACGACAGTGTAGTCTAAAGGTCGGCTACGCTAACCGTTGCACCACACTGTCTTCAGTAATATCAATAATATCCACGAGAGGCAGCGCGGGTGGTAGGGACAAACATTAGTTTTTCCCTATTAGTGTCGTGTCATTTTAGTGGTATAACCTAATTATTTAAAATTGTTAAACAAATTATTATTATATAATTAAGTTATACCACTAAAATGACACGACACTAATAGGGAAAAATTAATGTTTATCCCTACCGCCAGTGCTGCCTCTTGTGGATAATTGAAAAGACTACTGTCAGAAAAATGGCTCATAAAAAAATTGAAGCTGACCTTCGCCTAACCTTGGCAGCATCACTTATGTTAAATCTGATATCACCGCCTTCTTTTCCCCCTTTTTTTTTAAATATAAGCTTTATTGTCCTCTATATCTTTTCCCCTTATAAAACATTTTTTTATATTTTCGACCCTTTACAAGATATTCGACTGTGTGGTTTTATTGGATCACCTGTATTTAAATGTATCATTATGTGAATTTAAATTTGTTTTTGGACAAAATAACAAATTCTGAAAATATTTTCTCTACCCAAAATCTGTCCCAAATTATATTATACGCCCTTCAGTAAGTAATTCACTATTCGCCAACTGCAGGTACTCTCAAATATTGGGTAACGTTTCTGAGGGAGGGGCTGGTTATCATCAGTGCTATCAAGGGGTAGTAGGGTACTGATATAATATAGGTAACATTAGATTATTATCTAATAAAGTAATTAAGATTTTAAAAGAGCGTAACCAAAAGAGCGTAATCAAAAAAGCAAGTAAAAAGTAATAACGTTACATAATATTTTAACGTTCCTTCCGGCCCTACCTGGCCGATTTTGTTAAAATTTTTGTGGCACATTTTAAATGTCAATTTTGAAACAATTTAAATTTTCGAGCCCAAAAAAAATTTACACCCTTAAACACAACCAGATTGCACTTATTTTAAATAGACTTCACGTGCTGTGATGAATTTATGTCTTTCTAAGTTATCGCTATCACTTATTTTTTTAAATAATAACATCTTGTGCCAATAGTGTATGTGTCATATACTACTTATGTCTAATATACCTATAATATGCAAATACAATAAAAAGCTATTACGCGATATATATGTAATTCATTTTAATTTCTTGCCTTCAGTCAGTCTATAACCGTCCCCTGATTGACCGGTTCCTTCGAATTGTTTGGTTGTGTATGTTTAAATTTCATCGCAAACCTATATTTATTTAACGGCCAAAGATATTGTTTTGTATTTAAAATTATGTAAGTTTTTGTCAATATTATTCTTAAATTCGAATTTAATTTTTAATTTTATATTTCATTTCTCATTCTTTGCCGAATGTGGAATAAAATATAGACAAAGTTACAAAGTATAGTAAATAATTTATTTAATTGAAAAGATACATTGCTACGGATTTCTACTTGTAATTATAAAGTCATTAGGAAATTGAAATTATAGAAAATGCCAGTAAATAGACGTTAGGGAGATTATCGTTAAAGGTGTTAAAAATTAATAAATTTATATGGTTCTTTTAGCTGGTAAGTTTATTTATTTTATTCTTTTATTTCCAATTTTCTAAAACTTAAATAAATAAAATTCACAGCACCAATAGAAACAGTAAACTGCAAATAATTTCATTTCAGTTACAGGAAATCAATATTGAAAATACTAAACAATAAATATGAACAGTTGGGGTACAGCATATTATGCCATATTAATAATTGTGCTAATAGTTCTGATAATATTTTATAAATTAGTGTTATCTGTTAAATTATTCGGAAAGTCACTTTCAGGATTAAACATTTTAGTAAGTATATAAAAATTATTTTTTGCCATACCCACTACAAAATAGCTACTTTCCATGCAAATACTTATACCGGCCTGTATTGGGTCATTTAAAAGGCAGGCGTACCGAAAGTGTTTTCATTACATAACTAGTGCATTAAGTAAACGATTGCCATAATAACTTATGTTTATTCGTTCTATATCCGCTTGCTATTACATACTCACTGCCTGCTGTAAATGTAAAGATGCGACACTAATGAACTGTCAAAATTTTTTGGTAAAACGAAGTGAAAAGTTGGTATTTTGTAATGGCTATGGCAAAAAATACCATATATATCTTGTGCGTAATGGTATTATGACTCGTGTGACTGTAAAAACACGCTATCACTCGTTTTTACATACTGTCACATTCATCAG
Organism: Mongoloraphidia duomilia; assembly: GCA_039654895.1. Classification (NCBI taxonomy): domain Eukaryota; kingdom Metazoa; phylum Arthropoda; class Insecta; order Raphidioptera; family Raphidiidae; genus Mongoloraphidia; species Mongoloraphidia duomilia. The sequence goes on from CM077522.1 coordinate 28,826,114, forward strand.
TAATATACCCCATTACGCATCTAGATATACAATCTACTATTACGGGGTGATTTTAAAACTGGTAGCGTACAATTTATACATATGATTTACAAACGAAATTGCGCCCTTTCGGCGATAAAATCCATCAAATTTCAATTTAAAAACTGAAATTTTGTAAGACCCTTGAAACGCCTTATTTTACTGTAATAAAATTTTATGTCCATATTTTATTGTACATGAAGTATGATAAATTTCCAAAATACCTATCGAGTAGCTAGTACAGGGTGTTGCATGATGTACTGTACAAACAATTTAAGAGCATATTCCTGAAATCATTTCAAGCAAAAAAAATGTCCTATGAATATGTTTAATTCGCCTGCATGATTACCGAGCTACAGGCGTTCACTCAGTCTATTCTTGATCGCGCAGTACAGTGTATAATGCTGAAGGTGATCATTTTGAACACTTAAGAGTTCTGTTGCTTTTGTTTTTAACAGGCTTATATTAGTTCCACCTGTATGTACATGTTTGTTTGTATCTAAGTAACGAATTCTTTGAACGCGATTTTCACCCACTTCAAAACTTCAGATTGAACTGAAACTTTGCACACTTATCAAGGACCGATGACAATACAATAATTCAATAAGTTTGTCCCATTATCCTGACCAGGATCTCCAGGACTAAAAAAAGAAAAGCAAAAAACTTCAGATTGAACTGAAACTTTGCACACTTATCAAGGACCGATTACAATACAATAATTCCATAAGTTTGTCCTATTATCCTGACCAGGATCTCTAGGACTAAAAAAATAAAAATAAATTATAATTTAAAAAAACTAAAAACCACGCTTTAATGAACTAAAAAGTAAAAAATAATTAATTTTATTGTAAAAAAGCGTAGGGTAGTATGAAAATATGGTACGAAGCACCCCACGCTTTTTTACAATAAAATTAATTATTTTTTACTTTTTAGTTCATTGAAGCGTGTTTTTTAGTTTTTTTAAATTATAATTTATTTTGTTTGTTGCTACTTTGTTTTTATTTTTTTTGCAATAAAACACTGCTAAATATTAAAGCTAGTATAGGTATCTTAATCTTTGAACGTCTGTAGTTCGGTAATCATGGCGAGTTGGACATTTGTTCATAGGTCATTTTTTGCTTGAAATGACCTCAGCAATTTGCTCCTTAACATCCTGTATATGAAATGTAATACTTCAAAGAATTTCGTAGTTACACTCTGAAGACATCGGCTTTTTTTCAGTACTTTACGAGAAATTCAAATATGACATGAAAATCCTCGATGTTAGTTATGGTCTGTATGGAACACGGTGTATGTCATTATTTTGGGCTTTTTAGGGTTCCGTACCTCAGTATGGAATCCTATTATTCTGCCTACGATGTCCGTCCGTCTGTCACTCACAGCTCTAGCTCGCAAACCGTAAGAGGTAGCTAGTTGAAATTTTCACAGATTGTGTGTTGTTATAGCATAATCATGGCAAATAATAATTATAATTTTAATAAATTACAGTTAAGTTACAAGTTCACAGTACATTCAGAGTATAGAGTTAATATTATTAGTAACTCTTTACTATGACTGCACTTGTTAAGTATTGTTTAAGTTAAACTCTAAATTATAAGTTTGTCGAATATTTGAGGTAACCGGTGCAAGCAGTGGTATTGGCAAAGAATTGTGTCTTCACTTGGCTAAAGAAGGAAGTAACATTATCTGTGTTGGCACCAACAGTAAAGCACTCGATGACACCAAAAAAGCTGTTACAAAAATAAATTGTAATATTAAGGCAGAGGCATTCACTTGCGATGTCACCAAATATGCTGATGTTCAAGATTTGGCAAAAATCGTGCATGAAAAGTTCGGATACGTCGATATTCTGATAAGCAATGCGGGTATCGGAATAGCGGGTAAAATTTTGGATTTTTCCGAAAAAGAAATAAGGAACACCATCGATGTTAATCTTCTGTCTCAATTTTGGGTAAGGCTTTGTATTTTTAGGGCCATCTAATAACAAACATTGATGTCATTTAGGCGAAACTAAGGGTTTCGGGTTTGAGTTCCGAAAGTGACATGTTGAAAGTTATTAAAATTTTTCTTATATAATCATTGTAATGTTATGATAACAGTGTTTGTAACAAAAATTCACTTACTACAGTGAATTCGTTTTGTGGAATAAATAAGGGTGCTATTATTAATGTATTGGTAATAATAATTTTTTATTTATTAATTTATTTGTTGAAGGCTAGATAAAATTACTAAAATTATACAAATCGAAGATTGTTTACATGAAACAAATATTTTGTAATTGTGTAGCAATCGTGATTCCCGGAAATGTTGTAGGTTCTGAAATCTTTAGTCAAAGAACGTGTGTATATTTATCATATTTGATGTACACAGTGTCTCAGACACGACTCTCCAAGCCTGTATCCCGATTATTTGTGAAGAAACCTTATATATTCGTTAATAGGATGAAATTATCTACAAGATGACGGTAAATTATAGACGATATCTCTGTATAGGCCAGAGAGGCAACAGTCGACTTTTTTTCTTAAATAGGATCATTGGTATTTTTCTAGCTATTCTGATAGAACTTTTTATTCTCTTTTCAACCATGTACCTAATAAAATATCAGTGTTACATTATAAAATTTTCGAGATAAACACAATTTAGCTTTACATAGTAGCTAAAAAATACCTATATGATCCCATTTAAAAAAAAATTGCTGTTCGTCGATGATGTGCCGCCATCTTGTAGAGAATTTCATGTCATTTACGAATATTTAGGCTTTAATGGGGTTATGAGATATACGCCTGGGGAGTCAAGTCTGGAACACCAGTCTTATATGAATTTATTTTGATTTTATAATTACAGATGGTCAAAGCATTTCTACCAGGCATGATAAAAAGGAACAAAGGCCATATTGTTGTAACGGCATCTGCCCTAGGTAAAATTGGTTGTGCTAGTGGCATTGCGTATTCTTCTTCAAAATTCGCACTTGCCGGTAAAATATTAAATAAACTTTAATTAATGATTAAAAAATTAACATCAGCTCTTAAATAATACCTGTTTACGGTATTCACAATTTCTAAAATACTATTTTTTTTAAATTTTAATACTTAATTATTAATATAAACTACACTCTTGGCCGGTTTATCGTACATATTAATCACGATGTTTTTTAAGCACACTGTTAAATGAAGGGTTGCTATGGTAACGAAACGCAGCAACAAATTAGGTGCGTTTGGTATCAAGGTGTAGTGTAGTGTAGATAATTTTTCACTGAAAAGTGTACAAAGTTCACCAAAAGTGTAAACTAAATGTACACTTGTAACAAACGGGCTAGTGTACATTCTGAGTAGATTGTACATGTGCATTACAAAATAAATTAATGACAGATTGGCTGAGTTCATTATTTCTAGTTTTTACAGATTTTTTTGGTCGTAAAAATGTTAAACTCACTGCCATATTTACCTTGTACCATTACATTTTGAAGCTCATTCATTTTTAAGAGACAAAAAATGTAAAAAATTGAGTACGAAAAAAGTATCAAATCTGTCAAAGCGATTGTCAATTCAGACATATATCACGTGACCTACACTACACTACGTGCACCTGCTCAAAAGTCAGGACTAATAGTTGTTACACTTTTAGTCCCACACTGAAATAACAAACAGATCAGTTATTTTACACTTTTGTATAACAAACGTAATAGTGTCAAAAGTGCTTACACTTTTTACACTACACCTTGATACCAAACGCACCTATGAACACGTAGCAATCAAAATTTAACAGAGTGATTAAAAAAACACCGTGATTAAAATGTACCATAAACCGGCCATCAATCTCATTTAAATATATATTTATTTTTGTTATTGACGTTATTCGACAATAATTCTAAAATGTGTTGTCTCTGTAATATGCAGTGTTCATCATTAATTCGTGCACGCGGTTCGCATAACGCACATCCAGTTCTAGATTATTCTAAGGCAATATTTTAAGTTTTCTGTTGTTTTTTTCTGTTTTTTATATAGGTCAGTTATGTATCGACATGTCTAAGAAATGTGCAAATTATGTATTTACACGAAAATACAAGTGAAAAAAACAAAACAAAAACAGTATAATATTGTAAACTTTGAATACGATTTTCTCAAAACTATGATGGTCTAGAACTGGGTGTGCGATAAAGTCCAGGAATTTACGGCGCTTACGTTACCAAATCTGCACAAAAAAGAAATTGCTCCAAATTAGGAACGAATAAGATGTGGCCTGCTTTTAACAGACGAGATGAATCTTAGAATATTGTCGAATTGTGTCAATAAACAGAAAGAAATAATATGGCATAGACCATATATTATCGTTATATTAACCAAAATGTAAAAAAAAAACAAAATTTTAACACGATATTTCATTTTAATAATCCGGTTCCTTAGCCATACTCTATACTAAATGTTAATGTTGTGAACTTTTAGGATTTATGGAATCCTTGCATTATGAACTGCATTTTTATTATCCCCAGTCAAATATCAAATTATCAACGGCATATTCGTTTAGTGTCGCAACCCGTTTGGTAAATCCAGAAGTCTTTGATAAATCATGGTAAGTAAAAAATAGAATATCAGTTAGGTACCTCATCTCCTCTTCCCTGTTAGATGAGAAAGAAGTTTTGGGTGCTTGCGAAATTCTAAAAAAAAATTTCTTTGACATACTAATAAAATTGACATAACTGGTTGTAACAATAATTGATAATCAGAAATGAAAAAAATCTTAATTTCAGGATGCGTAGTTTAAAGATGTGCTCGTCAGCAAAAGATGCAGCTTCGGATTATATTGATGGCATAAGATTGGAACTCGAGAGTTTCTCACTTCCACGCTGGAAGTGGTTTCAACTTTTATTAGCAGCTCATGATCCAATTTCTAGAAACATTCTTTGGCCTCGATTTTTAATGGGAACATTTATGAAAACTGCAACTTTACATGCTGGTGATAATATGTAGGCTGTTCCGTGAACCTATATTATATCGTCAGAAATATATTCCTGAGGTGATTTTGAGATAAAAATGTCAGAACTACACAACGTAAGATCTTTATCTGACACAGTCACTGTATTGTGCCAAACAATTGTCATTAAATAAGAATGTAAAGTGGAAATAAATTAAAACGTGTTTTATTTAATTTAGAATATATAGATGTATCTAGTCAACAAAATATTTAGTTTTGACTTCTGATAACACATTTTTAAATTTTATCTCAAAATCACTTCAGAAATAAGATCCCGAAGCTACTGACACAACATTGCGGAACACCGTATGATTGTGTAGGTACCGTCATCGCGTTTAGAAAATTGTAATTTATTTTGTTAAAATTTTACACTAGAAAATAAATTTCGCACAAATATGGGACAAAAACATCTCGCCCTGAGCGTCAGACTCGCTAAGATCGACCCTGATGTACAGTAATGTTTACGAAGGTGTAATTTTATCTTTTACGCATTATTATTTTTTAAATAATTAATATAGGTCTATATAACCTTGCCGTAAAATTATTTAAATAAGTATTCATGCTTATAGTAAAACATTTAAACAAAAAATAAAGGCATAATATTATGTACCTACTTTTAAAATATTTTGTATTTTTCCAAAAAAAAAAAACTTGTTTATTAAAATAAATTACATATATTGCAAGTGTGTTCCGCTATTATTTTTATTTTAGTGATATTTCTAAATGCGAAATAAACCGGTATTATAATTATTTTTGTGCCTACACCCAAATATTACAGAAGGTCAGAATAACAGGAAATATTACATAACTGATCCCCGCGAAAACTATCCACGTATTTTAATGTTTTGCTTTTTGATTCGACACCCATGTCATGTTGTGTTACCCTGTCGATTATCCAACCCCTCGATTTTTTTTATTTCTAACTTAAAAGGTAAAACAATGAAATGAGTGAAATGTTTTCGCATGAAAATTATAATAATATACTTTTGTTGAAAATAAATTTGAACTAAGATAGTATGTTATACAGGGTGTTTCATAATATACGCAGGACTTCAGGATGTGATAGCTCGTCCAAAAATATGAAAAAAAGTTTCTATTAACTTACCCTCTAAAATGCACCATACAGGGTGTTGAAATTGAAAAAAAATTCGTTTTTTTCGAATATCTCCGGAACCGTTTATCGTACAGAAAACAGCTTTTGTAAGCATTTTCTACTCATAATAAGCTATGTTTTTTTTAAGTCATAATTGGTGAAGGTTTTGAAGGGGTTGTGGGTGTTTTTCTCCCCAACTTCTACGCTACTGGAAAAAGTACGGTTTTGAGACGCCCATTTGAACCACCAATGTTTTCTACACAAAAAAGGTACTCTTGTTCATAAGCTGTAAAGTCGATCGTTTTCGAGAAAAATCAACTTTTATGTTGAAAAACATGGTAAATTTTTTGAATAAAATTTTTTTCTTACTAAATAAACAAAATTTATTTAAACGTTAGAACAAGTAACAAAACCAAACGTTAACTTCGTAATTGCAAAATAAAAAAGAAATGAAAAAATGATACAAAAGTTGTCTTTTCAAAATTCCCCAAACACCCTGTATCTCTAAAATGGTGCATTTTAGAGGGTAAGTTAATAGAAACTTTTTTTCATATTTTTGGACGAGCTATCATATCCTGAAGTCCTGCGCATATATTATGAAACACCCTGTATATCTAGGGCGTATTGACTGAATTCTGTACCTTTAGTAACATTTATTTTTTACTAAAAATGAAACTGAACTGAGAAATTCACAAAAAACCGTCTATCGTGAACTCGAACCTCGAATATCTGGCAACGCCGGCACGATATCGATGGGGACTTTTTACACGTTTTTAGAACACCATAACGAATGTGTATACAAAAATTCAGCGAACTGGGAATTATTCCTCAGTGGAAATCTAAATTTACTGGACTATAAATAGAAGATAAATTAAACGACACAAAGTCGTAGATTTAGAATGGTCACGTCGCTCAAGTTCAACTGTCTCAATTTTTTTTATATGTACATATTTTCAAATTTAATATTTTTTTAGCTATTAAATTTGACATAAACATATTCTTTACGCATATAAAACGTGAATGGTTAGCTTTAGTTACGCAAAAATGGTAATTTATTTATAAAATTACGTAAATAAATAACAGTTTATGACATTTGTTGAAAAGTAATAAAAATCCACATTAATATTTGAAATTTCTTGATAACAAATTTCACCGTTCAAATGAAATGCGTGTACACATAACGACTTAATAAAAATAACAGGCGGATTTAACTGTTCTCAAAAATTATTACTACAAAAGCATTATAAAAAATGTTTTCAAATTAAATTTCTTAGCCGCCGTTATAAAAATAAATTATTATTTTTTGTATATAAGTAGGCTAGTTGATTGTGCACATTCTTCGAGGTTGGATCAATAATTCATGCATGATTTTTACTAAAATATAGCATATCTATACAACTTTTGTTCCACAAATTATTACTAATTAATAATAAAATAAAAATGACCAAATTCACAGACAAGTATAATATATATAATATTAAAAGATGATCAACGTTTTAGCCAAAATGTTGACCCTTTTACTGTGTATTGATGAAAAACAAAAATGATAATTTTCATATTAAGTCCAAACAATTTTTTTGATTTTTATTTTATTGATAATTTATTCAGATCTAGAAAGGGGCCAATATCTAGGCTGAAATGTTGATAATCTTTTAATATTATATAGGGTGGCACATCTTAAACAATTAAATATTTTTGTAAAATATGATAATATAATGCAATTTTGATCGATTGGGACTTTATAGATATTATGAAGTATTAGAAAAACCTTGTATTTTTTGATGTCCGTCTTGTGACTTCCTGTCTTTTAACACAGAGGAAGTCACAAGACGGACATCAAAAAATACAAGGTATTTCAAATACTTCATAATATTCATATAGTGACTTGGAGACCCAACACTCTAAAAATGTACTTTATAGATGTTCTTGTCGGGACAATTAAGTCAATAATGGTGACAGTCCCTATACATCAGGACGGATGGCAACCCTAGGTTTTAGAGTTAACATGGACACCCGATTATTGATAGATTGTAGATTATAGACGCTCAACAGCGTCATCAGCGTACATCCGATTATTATCAACTGCATCTACATTATAATCGATAGTCCAAACGTTCTAAGTGCATTTTGGAGCATTTTCGGTCGCCAAAGTTCAATAACGAAATAAAATGGATTATTATGACGTTAGCTTCATAAATTTTCACACTTTGTTCCATTTTTCAGATACCAGGGGGATCAGCTGACCTCCCTACCTGCACTTTTATGTGCGTACACCCTTGAACCTGTGTAATGAACTGGGATGCCACTTTGTGTTTAACATAATATTACGTCAATATTCCTTAATTCTTAAAAACATTCGTCACAGAGGTTGTGAATTGTGATGAAATAGTCATCTTTAGCAGCGTATTTTTTGATAAAAAGTATTATTGATAACTTAAAAAAAAACAAAGAGTTTTTTACAAATAATACTCTCTTCTAATTTCGAGCTAAATGGCACATTATGGAATATGGCAGGCGATAGGCATAACTTTTGTATATTTAATAGTATATTGTGCAAATAGTGTGCTAAACACATCTTTATGCGTCTGCAGGCGCGATATTTTCAGCACGAGTAGTAGGCGAGCGCACCGATCTTTGACGAGTGCGCATTTGCGAGCCGCATACGAGTGCCGAAACAAATGAGCCTATTTACACTGATGTCATCGCTCCGGTTGCGATCCCATCCATAGACAGAAAAATCTAGGAGCCTAGTACAATCGAGTGGGGTGGTTGCTGTTAGGGGGGAAGCAATGAGGAAGCAAGTGTGCCCACATTCTATTGGTCGCTACAGTTGCGCAAGCGCTGTACGAGCCATTGAGCATGCGCAAAGACGCGACCAATAGAACGTAGACACATGCATGGACATGTCCATAAGACAGGCATGCAGCCTCCCCTAAATGGCTTTCCTCTATCGTCTAAAGTGGCAGTTTATACTGCATCCCCAGATTTCGATATCTATATGGTCCCATCATGCTCTGATGCCGATACATTTCAAACAATATTTTATCGAAGCGAGACCAGACTTGTCACGACTTGACTCGATAGCGTACTCGTTTTTGACTACGCTTCACTCCTTCATAAGTTCATTGGTCAGTTGTGTTCCTGACGAGTACAAGTGAATAGTGAAATTATTTAAATATTAATATATTGTACGAATTTTTCTTCGTCGTTTATTAAATGGCGATACAGCGTATAATATTCGCCTTCAATTTTTCGCATTTGCAAATATGGATGCACCAACATCCTTCTTTTCTTTTTCTTTTTCGTTTTTGAACTTTTTTATAATCTTTGTCCAAAAGAGTAGATAGTAATCACAGCTAATTCTTCTGTGGAAAAATTGAACGACATTTCACATCGACTGACGAAAAAAAACTGAAGATCGAAACCTGAACAATAATGTGAATATGAGGAGATTTATATCGGACCGAGAGCGGCCCTATAGTGTGAATCAGGCCTTAAATTTCGCTTTAAAGACACGAAAAAACACTGAAAGCGTCCATGTGTTGAATACACATATTTATTTTAGAAAAGCAGAGCATTACATTTCAGTTGACCGTCCTTAGTATGTTATGTTTAGACAGCCAGTGCGAGTTGACTTTATAATTGCTTGCGGGTCGGCGGAGGCGGCGGCGGCGGCATTGACGGTGGTGCTGTTGTGGTATTTTCTTTATCGCGGTAGAATGCAATATTCCGTGCTACGGGCAATTACATTCACGCGGACCACGCTACTCGACCAAACCAAACCGTCGCCCCCTTCCCCCTGTCCCTCCCCACCCCGTCGACTGTTTGTTATGCATTAACCGTTATTATAAGTGCCGTGCGATCCTCATCCGACAGCACCAACTGTTTATGTATGCTGAAATATCAACAATGCGCTGGCTGAATTGATTTAACACGTTAAATGCCAATGAATTATTTAACAATGCCAATAGTTGTAGAGGAACACTTCACTATTTGCTTATACATAGAATATGCAAAGATTGAATGGTCTAGACCTAAAATGGTGATAAATCACATCATTTGGAACAGCATGCCCAGGGTTAGTTTCAGCAGATGCGGAAAGGATTTTTAGCGCGGATTGTTGGAATAAAGCATACTTAATTTATTTTTATATGAAACGATCTTCCCTTCGGTTTAAAATAACTTACTATCAATTTTTTTGAATATACATATAGTGTACATTTGAATAACTATTAACACGCGAAGACCGATGGAACCTGCAAATTACACAATCCTATATGAATGCTAGTTAGAATTTATTTGTATGTTCTCCATTCTACACTAACATTTTTAATTTTTCTCCATTTTCTATCGTGGGTATCTTCAATGTTGATTCTTTAATCAATATTGAAGATACCCAGGAGAACTGCTTTAAGTTTTTAAATCTTCAACTGTTGTTGGGCGGAGTCGAGGGGTAAATATCTGCCCAAAATTGTGTACACCATAAATCCTTTTTGGCAAATAAATCCTTATAAATCCTCGTAAATCCTCATAAATCCTCATAAATCCTTATAAATCCTCGTAAATCCTCATAAATCCTCATAAATCCTCATAAATCCTCGTAAATCCTCATAAATCCTCATAAATCCCCATAAGTCATCGAATGTATAAACAATAACAAAACTGTGTTTACCTTATTAATCCAGTCAAATGGTACTTTTAAATTGCGTTAATTAGAAGTTTGATGAAATTTTCCGCAAGGGGTGGCCGCCATCTTGAATTTAAGGGATGAAATCATGTATCTTGGTAAATACTGCTTGTACGTTAAAAATTACTATTACAAAAATTGTTAAGGAGGATCTATCCAACAACTTCTGTTTAAATTTTTTTTGAAATTTCTTATTATTCAAAAGTTATAAATTCTCAAAAATGACACTGTTGGGGGTGGAAACGGTTTTTTCGATTTTACAACAAAACGGTCAATCGGGGCGAAAAATGGTTATAACAAAAGTTGTAGCTTTTGAGTTTCTCTACAATATACATGTGTTCAACATTTGTTTGCTTGCTTGGTGCGAATATAGAGGGCGCCAAAAGTCGACCGGCGCCAATATTTTTGAAAATTTTTGAATTTTGCACATAAAAAATTAATTTGCAGAACCGTTTTAATTAACCAGGAAAAAAGGCTATATGAATATTTATTATTTTTTTAAAAAATTGAACAAAGAGCCGACGTTTCGGACCACATCAGTCCTTAATCATGACCTACATGTTAATTAAAACGGTTCTGCAAATTATTAATAAGGTGCTATTAAAGAAATCTTTCTATAAAAAATTAATTCAAGTCTTCGCATTTTCACCAAATACATGATTAGAGGGTTTTAGGGGTCGTTGATTAAGAATCCGTTATCAAATTTTCAAAAAACAAAATGGCGATGATGAATTTGGTGAAAATGCGATGCATTTAAATGGGAGACGTCCGCCATATTGGATTCGCCATTTACAAAGATAAATGATTTCATCCCTTAAATTCAAGATAGCGGGCACCCCTTGCGGAATCCGAGGGGGGAAACTTGGCTGGAGTGTTCTAGTGGCACCCCCTATCTAGAATTAAAATTTCATCAAACTTCTAATTAACGCAATTTCAGACCTATTTTTTCGACCATTTGATTGGACTATATACAGGGTGATTCATAATATGTGCGCAGGACTTCAGGATGTGTGAAGCTCGTTCAAAAATGTGAAAAAAAGTTCCTATTAACATGGATCCGCAAAAGCACCGTTTTCGAGATACAGGGTGTTAAAGTTGAAGAAAAAAATTTCGTTTTTTGCTTATATCTGAAGAACGGTTTGAGGTACAAAGTTAAGCTGCCGCACACATTTTGTACCTTAAAATTGTTTTGTTTTTTTTTACGAAAAATTTTTTTTTGTTACCAGTGGTGGAGATTTTGAAGGATTGAAGGGTATTTTTCCCCCTAACTTCTACGCCACTGGAAAAAAATTAATTTTGAAACGCGTTTTGGAACCCCCGGGATATTCTACACAAAAAAGGTACTCTTGTCTTGAAGCGCTACAGTCAATCGTTTCCGAGAAAAAGAGCATTTTAGGATTTAAAACATGATTTTTTTTAAGCACCTACGTACTTGATTATATAAGTTGACAAAATGTCAATAAAAAATTACACAAACAAAACAGACCACCTTCAAAATCTCCACCACTGGTAACAAAAAAAAAAATTTTTCGTAAAAAAAAACAAAGCAATTTTAAGGTAGAAAATGTGTGCGGCAGCTTAACTTTGTACGTCAAACCGTTCTTCAGATATAAGCAAAAAACGAAATTTTTTTCTTCAACTTTAACACCCTGTATCTCGAAAACGGTGCTTTTGCGGACCCATGTTAATAGGAACTTTTTTTCATATTTTTGAACGAGCTATCACATCCTGAAGTCCTGCGCACATATTATGAATCACCCTGTATGTATATTATAACAATAAAGCTGAGGAGTTGGTTTGTTTGTGTGTTGGTTTGAACGCGCTAATCCCAGGAACTACCAGTTCAATTAAAAAAAAATTTTTTTTCTTAGATAGCCCGTTCATTGAGGAAGGTTATAGGCTTATTCAAGTTTTTAAAATTCAACCCCAAAGGGGGTAAAACTTGAGTGTAGGATTTTTTTACTATCTATACTAATATACTATACTAATATTATAAACTGTAGGTATGCAAGTTTCTGATATAATTAGCATCGAGTTAGTAGATGAAAACGTACTTTAAAAAATGTTACGCGCACGCGCATAATATAAACAGCTGATTTAATTCTTCTGTAAATCCTCGATAAATCCTCAATAAATCCCCAATAAATCCTCAATAAATCCTCATAAATCCCCATAAATCCCCATAAATCCTCATAAATCCTCATAAATCCTTATAAATCCTCATAAATCCTTATAAATCCTCGTAATTCCTTCACGCTGTACACCATAAATCCTCAGATATTTACCCCTCGGGCGGAGTAAACATTGCCATTTCAAATTCCGACAGTAATATTATGTTATATCTATACTTACGTATGTATTTCCTTTCATAAATGATCCGTATACATTTTAAAATTATTTTAGGGTTTTATTTAGGTATTTTAAATATGTACTATAAATAGGAGTAATTTTCTCTTCCAATTCAGCAAGGTGTTAGAGCAGGACAATTTTTTTTTTAAATCTTAAATTTTGTTTTGAAAATGATTTTTCAATGTTTTACGCCATTTTCTCAAAAAATTATATGTAGATATATTATTATTTGTAATTTCAAGCGTTAAAAATAAGTCGGAAACTGGGTACGCTGATCCTCTACAATTGAAAAGTAGGTATATTATTATTTATGAGGGGAAATTAAGTATGGAACGAAAGTTACGAAATGGTCCAATTGTACGACCGTACTGTTATTTCAAAGTTTAAAAAATGCTGCTACAAGCGATGTACCTATAACATAGCATTTCGGTATGTATATTATGGATGTTATAATGCCGGCGGAATAATACATTCTCTTACCGTACTTATAATATAAAGATCGTTCCATTTCATTACTTTTGTTGGTCGAACGTAAATTTGTTTTCTTTACGGCAGTTTCAGCAACGGCCGCTATCGTCCGCCTGACGATCCAACCAATATAGAAGCAACAAAGAAGGATAGAAATAAAGAAAGAGACACGCAGCTCTGTGGGATCGTAGAGAATATAAGTGGTCCTGGAATTGAGTTGATATTTTCTGCAAACATTTTCTTTTATAGTTTTTGTTTTGAATAAATTATTATCTGTGTTTATTAGTTATCTTGTCACTTCTTTGAATCAATACATAATATTGTAGAACCCTTCCAAAAAAAACTTTTTTTTATTTAAGAAGACGCGCAGCTACCAAGCTATGTGCTACAATATAAGTCTATTATTTTAAAGGAGTGTTTTGATGTTAAATAAATTTGCAAGAGATTGAGTTATATAAAGGATAAAATGAGCTAAGATGAAACAGCGAGATTTTTCCTCGGATGAATAGTTTAGGAACTTATCTTCAAATGATAACAAACTAATAATAAAATTAAAATATGTAAATGTTTTTCACATGACTGCTATAATTCAAATCAACGCTAAATAATTTTTAATGGCTTGCCCGTGGTGTTTAGATAACTCATGATTTTTTCGGATGTTCAATAATTTAATGTTAAGTTTCGATTTGATATTTCTAACGCGATATTTCAAATTCTTTGAGCGTACTTGGTACCAGCCTTTAGAGTAGACTGTCGTGGGTTCGAATCCCATCTGCGCTCATGGATTGTTTTGTGATATTATTTAGTTTTAAGTTATAGTTATTACTTAATGTTATTTAAGACGCTAATGACCTAAGTTGTTGACGCGTCTATAATCTACAATAAATAAATAAATCAAATTCTTTGCATACCTAGACCAGATCCTTAGCAACTCTGTTTTTCGTGAGAAAGCAAAGAAAAGTTGTGAATTTAACATTTTTTTAAATATCTCTTGTGTCTATCAGTCTATCTGTTATTCAGCATAGTCCGATAGGCGGTAGTACAGATAATCATAATTTTCATGCGCCGAAATTCAATGTGTGGCGAGTCATTCGTTGCGTCAACGCGATCGCCCGGCAAAATTCAACTAATTTTGCTTTTTCGTTTTTTTTTCAAAAACGCGTCGGGTCTGACCTAGACTGAACATTTTAGATTCATGGTCTTCGTGATTGTTCGTAGTAAATGTTACACTCCACAAAATTTTAGGTACCTAGGTATTGTATTTTGCCCTAACGTGGTTCTCACACCGTTTAGAATACAAGTTGAAAACGCACATTTTTGACGAATTTTTTCACCTTATACACATAATTTTGGTAAGTTCGGCCGCAGTTCTTTGTTTTTTTTGAAGACTTTTATGAAAGCTGCAGGTCTTTGTATATTATACTCCACGTTCGAGAAAGATATATTAAGTTTGTTATACAAATCGATAGATATAATTCGAATTTATGGACGAACTCTATATAAAAAAATCCGTTACGTACGATGTTTTGCCCAATCTTCAAGCGCTCGTCTAGCGCTTGTGCATTGTTGAACGCACACAGCGACAGAGTTGTTTTTTGTTTCTTTACAAACAGTGAGATATTTTGAAAGAATAATTTTTACTCTAAAAGAAAATTTATTGGCCTCTTTATTTTTACTATGAATAAAGAATATTTGAATAAGATAAATTGTTTGTACACAGGGTAGCAATATAAACAAAACAAATTACAAACAGAGATTTATTCTATTTCAGTATTTTTGAAGTGAAACTTCTTATGCGACGCCACTGCCTCGACGATTTGAAGGGTAAAATGCTGGCGCGATGAAACGAAAATGTGTATACAAAAATGTGGTGACGGGAAAAAATGCTTGGAATGTATCCCCTCTTCTCGCGGGATCTGTTTATCGGTGCATATAAACGCTGAAACAGCCAGTGGCAAGTCATTCGACTTCTGAATTTGTCCGACACACAGTGTGCAAGTGCTCCTAACCCTAATTAATTTTTATATTATTCAGACATAGAAGGTTCCCTTCGGTTTTTTTTTTAAATAGTCTTACCTTAAAGTTTAAATGCTTTCTACGAAAGACAGTGGCTTGCTTAAACATCTATATTCTACTGACGAAGCATGAGTAGATTAATGCGGTTACTACCCCGCCTTTTACTATCATTTGAAACAAACTCGATTAATAATGAGTTTCTGTAGAAATGTACGTGTTAATCAAGCAAAAGCGTGAGATACGGTTCTTCATTTACTTCTGTAATATAAGAAAAACGTCTAATATCTTTGTTAGTTACATTTTGCATTTTAATCGAACTTCACTTTCAAGGCTGTTTATATGGGCATACTGAAACTAAAATCATGATTCGCCTAGCTAACTAGAATTTGAAATATGGAATATTTCTTATTTTATCTTTACCGACATAAAATGGTTTACGTGTAATGGTGTCTTATCTCAACGCGAATGAACTATAGGTTTGCTTCGGGCGAGATTCGAACGGAGAAGGCGCCTCCCCGTTCACTATATTGCTTGCATGATGAATGTTCTAGTTTGTTACACAATTTTCTCATTCTCTCTTTACTTTTAACTGGAACTTTTCTGTACGTGGCCAGGATTCGAAAAATCGCTGGCCTGGTTCTTTTTCTTTAGTTTTCCTAACTTGGAAAACAATTTTCTGTTTATTTTACCTCGATGATGGTTTACGTTGTGCGGTTACTTTTGTTTGAAATTATCTACTTGCAAAAACGATTTTTGAATTTTAATTTCATTTAATTAAATTTAGTAATTTTTTAAAAATATATCTAAAAGAAAAACAGGGATAATAAATATAATAGTATGTACTGATAACATAATATAACTAGCCATTGCCCGCGGCTTTTCTCGCGTTACTGTTACGCAATGGGAAGTTAGCAGTGTGGTTTTACCCACACACCAAACCTATTTTTAAATTTGTAATGAAACGTACCTATCGATGTACAGGAGGTTGGCAAAAAAAAACAAAAAAAAATAAAGTAGGTACGTGGTATATTTACTGTAAATGCAGCTAGCATATTAAAACTACTGAACCGATTTAAGTAAAAAGTATATATGGGACGCATTCCGTTATCTTCCTGAACACGAGTCGAAATCATTCAAATCGATTAACCTCTCGAGAAGTAAGGCTGAACAAACATAAAAAATATATATAAATACACGTGTCGAATTGATAACCTCCTTTTCTGAAGTTGGTTATGATAGATTGTATGTCTAGACTAGCTTTTACCCGCTGCTTCGCTCGCGGTATTTTATTTATTTATTGTAGATACGTAATGGGGCATATTATGGCGAGTAATGACAGTATGTAAAAACAGCCACACGAGCCGTAATAATAATAATAATAATTCTTTATTTTAAAAATTCCAAAGAACATAATAGCGTCAGATTAAAGATATAAAATTACTATGCGAAAAAATCATGTAGATTATAAAAACAATTTTGAATTAAATAATTCCTCAGGGACACTTCAAAGTCCCTAAAGGATACAATATTTTACGTACTAGACATATATGGTATTTTTTGCCATACCCACTACAAAATACCTACTTTTCACGTAATTTTCAAAAAATTCTGACAGTTCGTTTGCTTCGCCATCTTTCCTTCCAGTGTGCCGCGAAGTTCGTGCAAGTAAGTAATGACAGACGCACGCAAGCGTAGCAGGCGTATATAGAGCGAATAAACAAAGTTGCATTTTCCGCACACGCGGCACACCTGCCTGTTAAATGGGTCATTAATGGCCGCTATACATACATCGAAATTAGCTATTTTGTAGTGGGTATGGCAAAAAAAATGTTACGTGAACCGTTTGAAATTAGAACTGATTACTATATCATTATATGCACCTATATATAATTTTTAGGCAACCGATCTCATTGGAGCACACATGCTTATAAATCACAGGTAAAATGATCTTAAAATGCGAGTTTCTTTGTTCTAAAATACAATCGGGAGCGTGTCACGCGTAGGGTTTTTAACGATGCGATATCAATCGACCGTACACCCTGTCAGTCGCTAAATACCGCTGGAATCACCGTATTTCACATGGAACAAGGCCACCTATTGTTCCTTGTACATACTAAAAGGGGGCTGTGGTTTGCATCACCTTCTGTACTTTTCTCATTAATTACCTGACCTGGCTTTTGATACGAATTGAATGTTAGTATTGTGTACGCTATAAATCATTGATTCATCTACCTCCTGCAGCACTGTTTTGTTTTCAACTACAACAAAAAAATTCATTAACTCGACGCGGTGGATTTTTTTTAAGTGCCTTCCTCTTATAGATCACGAACTGTACACTGTACAGTGTGTAAGAAAATTGACTGTAACAGATTTCTTAAAACTTTATTAAAAATTGTAAGTTGAAAAAATGTAGACCAAATCCAAAAAGTAATTTAATTTATATTATAAATGTAACGATCGTTTATAATATAAATAAAATTATTTTTTGGATTTGGTCTACATTTTTTCAACTTACAAGATGTTCAATCCAAACTATGAACTCCTACCAGATTTATTAAAAGTCACAATGACCAGGACATGCACTAAATCACCTCAGTTTTACCCAAAACGGCACGAAATAATCGGCACACACAACCCTGGTGTCCACAAGAATAATTCACTGGATCTTCACCTTTCAAAAAACGTCATCGCACAACCCCCCCCCCCCCATTCACCTCGCGCGCGAAGCTCTCCCCACGGCAACGCCAAAAGTCCACACTCCACGAAGTGTGATTGTATGATATAAAAATCGAGACAATATTATGATGTAAAATAGACAAGGTAAAAGGGTTCCATACGGTGGTATGGAATCCAAAAAAAAATAGAACAAGCCGTGAGGTGGGTCGTTTATTAGGACTAAAGTGCGACCCTTGAGGTCCACACGACGAACTTCCCAGTTTGATAAATATTTAATAATAATAATTAAATTAGATATTACACAGAAAAGTAATCATTTTAATCATTAAAACATCAATAATTAAAAAAAAAAAAAAAAAAAAAACGGCTGAACCGATTTTTATAAAATTTATGTCGGATCAAAATGACGTTAACACGCCTCGATTGACACCCTTACGAAGTCGATATAGATTTTTATTCGCGAGATATTGTGTAAAATCTACTTTTTTGGAGGTTATTTGGTTAAGAAAAAAGAACGGCTGAACCGATTTTAAAAAAATTCCTTTCAGATCATATTTACGTTAATACGCGTCGATTGGCACCCCAACGTAGTCGATATCATTTTTCGTTCTCGAGATTTCGTCTTAGAAAGAAATTGACACATACATACGTACGTACGTACGTACACACACACACACACACACACACACAGACATCTTTCTAAAAGTAGTGTAAAAATAGTGTAGTGACCTTGAAACATAAAAATTTTTTTTCCTTTTTGATTTCGATTTTCGGACCCATTACAATAACTTCCAATGGGAAGTTAAAAATATCAAACAGAATATGGAATAGTTGTAAAAAACAAAAAAACAATAATGGTGCCAACCGGAATGGAACCAGCGAACTTCTGCATATGGAACAGACGCACTACCAGGTCTGCTATGGTGGCTGTTTGATTTACAGCTGTTTTTAACCGACTTCAAAAAAAAGAGGTTTCTCAATTCGACCGTATATATTTTTTATGTGGTTATGTTTTATGTGTGTTCGCGGATAACTTCGTCGTTTATGAACCGATTTTGAAAATTTTTTTTATTTGAAAGAATATACTTTCAGATTTGTCCCATAGAAATTTCATCAAAATCGGTTCTGTAGTTCGGCTGATTTTAATAAAAGTAAGTAACGGCGTGTGATTCTTTAAAGTAAATGTTACTTTTTGACACTAAAAAGTAAAAAATAAAAAACTTTTTAACAAAAAAAAACCTCCTTCAAAAAGGCACTAAAAAGAGGAAAATAATGAAATTTTGAGGTCTGTGCCAATTAAAATATGAAGTCGGTTAAAAAGTATAGTATAATGATTAATATCTTTTTTTTTAACCAACTTCATATTTTAATTGGCACATACCTCAAAATTTCATTATTTTCCTCTTTTTAGTGCCTTTTTGAAGGAGGTTTTTTTTGTTAAAAAGTTTTTTATTATGGTACTTATACCTGTAAACTGTATTGTTATGTATATCTTGCTCCTCGTGGTCTGACGGCTAGACTTTTCTCTGGTTTCCCAAATTGGTAAGGATTTAGGAAATTCTTTCTGCGATTTGTAACAATTTTTGCACTGAATTGAGGAATAAATGTATTTGTATAAAGCTCGAACTACCCATTGGATTAGTTCGGCATGCCTTAATTTATTCACGTGTTTATTTACAGGCCGTATTGTATATTATAGGTAGAGCCCTATGGTATATTCTAACCTTCTTGATTAGCTGCTTAGCTGGCTCTGGGCCTACTAATTGAGAACATTTTATCTATACTTTAGTAGAGTGAGATCCCAGTCACCCCAGACTTACGTGATTTTAGGAAAGATGAAATTTTTAGGATTGCTAGTATAACATAAACTTAGAAAGAAATGGATACTCGCTAAGCTGAAAGCGGGGCCGTTTTACAGGTAGCAGGTATCAAAGGTGGAAACAAATCATGCCAACTTACGTCATTTTAGGAAGGCTGAATTTTATATATATTAATAAGTATAATATTTAAAAATATTTCCCAATGAGCCAGACAAATCTGATGGGCCAAACATCCCCCCAGACTCGTTAAAAGTTCCACTATGCGAGGAAGCATATATGCGAGCGTACACAACGAAGCAGTGAGTGTAGCAGATATAAGCGCCGTTACAAGAGCTGGTAGATACAAGAATGTATCTCACCATTCTTTCAGTGCGCTGACTACTACGACTACTACAATCAACGTGTGACAACTGTCAAATGGCCGTTACAAGTTTCACAATGGATGTGACTAGTTTAATAAATGAAACTTACGTCAAAGTTGGAAGGCTGGTTTTTACATATTTCATATATGATATTGTTATAAACAAACATATACAGTTGCCAGACACTTCCTGTGGGCCATAACTTTTGACAGACACTTTAAAAGTTGTAAAAAAATGTGGCAACTTACGTCATTTTAGGAAGGCTGAATTTTATATATATTATTAAGTATAATATTTAAAAATATTTCCCAATAAGCCAGACAAATGCGACGGGCCAAACATCCCCCCAGACTCGTTAAAAGTTCCACTATGCGAGGAAGCGCGAGAGCATTATTCAAGCGCATAAGTACAAGTGAGATGCACTCTGACGCGTGAATATCTCTCTCTTACAACTCGTGGCTACTCTGAGTTAGTGTGTTGTTAAAAGTTCCGCTGTTCGAGGAAGCGCGCGAGCATTATTCAAGTCAATTTAAAACCGATCAAGTGCGAGTCGGACTCGCGCATTGAGGGTTCCGTACAATAATAAAAATAAAGAGTTAGGTAGGAGTACAAAAATCAGATTTGTTTTTAAAAAGTTTTTTTACTTATACGAGTACTAGGTACCTATTTTATTTTGATCTTTTTTTCCGTATCAAAAATTAAAATATATTTTTCAAGTAAAAAATAAATATATTAATAGAATATTTCAAGAATAAAAAATAAAGTGAAAAATTCCAAAATTTTTACATTATATTAAAAAAATCACGTATCGCCAGTTGGATTTGAATCCGGCTCTTCGTGTTGGCATGCGAACGCGTTACCATTACTCCACGTGTAACAAGGCACAAGCAATTATTTGATACACTTGGTACAGCTCTATCCCTAATTTTCCGTTTCCCATGGGAACTTAAGGACTTAGGATTTTCGTTTAGGTTTTCCTGTAAACTATGCGTGAGGACATATTATATTTCCTATTTTTAAAATTTAGGGCTCATGAGTTTCGGAGATAAGGGGGGGGGAGATCGGACAGACAGACAGACACAGACACGAGAGTGATCCTATAAGGGTTCAGTTTTTTCATTCTGAAATACGGAACACTAAAAATTGAAGAAAATGTAAAACAAACTGTGGAGCTTGGGTCTACAATTTGAGAAGCAACAGTGGCGTAACTACAAGGTGGCAGGACTGGCAAAAAGCCAAAAGGGCCAACGAAGCTTTGATACTACCATTGATACAAGCTTAAATCGCGTTTGAAATGTCAGATAGCGAAGACGAATATTTGTGTTCTTCTGCTACAAAGTGGTATATTTTAAATACAAATTTGGGTAGGAGCTATCATGTCCACCCTATTGATAGAAAACGCTCTAAATATGGCGTATTTCATCATTTATACCAAGAATTAAAATTTTACCCAAACCGATTTTTTGAATATTTACGTATGGAACCTAATACTTCTGAATACGTCTTAGAAAAAACTCAAAACAAATTAAATAAAAACTGGTAAAATTTCATTTATTAAACTAGTCACATCCATTGTGAAACTTGTAACGGCCATTTGACAGTTGTCACACGTTGATTGTAGTAGTCGTAGTAGTCAGCGCACTGAAAGAATGGTAAGATACATTCTTGGATCTACCAGCTCTTGTAACGGCGCTTATATCTGCTACACTCACTGCTTCGTTGTGTACGCTCGCATATATGCTTCCTCGCATAGTGGAACTTTTAACGAGTCTGGGGGGATGTTTGGCCCATCAGATTTGTCTGGCTCATTGGGAAATATTTTTAAATATTACACTTATTAATATATATAAAATTCAGCCTTCCTAAAATGACGTAAGTTGGCATGATTTTTTTCCACCTTTGATACCTGCTACCTGTAAAACGGCCCCGCTTTCAGCTTAGCGAGTATCCATTCCTTTCTAAGTTTATGTTATACTAGCAATCCTAAAAATTTCATCTTTCCTAAAATCACGTAAGTCTGGGGTGACTGGGATCTTGGACTATAGGCAGTGTTGTCGCATATTTGTGTTGTGAAAATATTTGTTTTTTGAGGTTATAGGCTACTGCCATCGTATTTAAATTTGAATGACATCTCGCGGGTAAATAGGGTAGAGTTTGATTTAAATTTAAAATCTAATTGATTTTTCATTTTATATTAAATAAATCTCGAAAATGTATTGGTAAAATTGTTGTATTTTAAATTCTTTGCAAGTTAAACTAATTATTTTTTTAAACGTTATAGTGAAAAAATATAGCATGTCTACTGTCAGTGATTGTTAAAGTTAAAAATATTTTAATTTTAAAATATCGTTTTTATAAAAGTTGTACATTTAATTCTGTAACAATAATGTTCACTTTAATCTCGTTGAATTATCCGTGACGGTAACATGTTGGCAAGCACTGGTAAAGCTATATTATAAATAGCGTGACGCTATTGCAAATTCCTGTATCCGGTCTGAAACTACTACATGCTGATGTTATAAACGCCAGTTTATTCTATTCTCCAACACAACTACAATAGAACTTTTGTTTATTCGTTTACATCGATTTTTTTAATAGTTTTTCATAATCTTTTTGTATATTCATTGCGATAGGCGTTTTTTATTATTATTAATTAATTGTTCGGTCTATTTTTTACCAAAATTATGTTCATTCACAACCCGTTTGTATTAATTAATCAAACGATTTTTTTGTAAATAGATTGACGCTTCAATTGCAGAATATGGGTAACCTTCCGGGTTACATTAATCATTACATTTTTAAGGGGGCGCATTCAAATTCGACTAACGAATTTTATATTATTAATTAATTCGTTCTGTATTTTGTATTAATACGTCATGCTGAACGTCGCGCGTCGTATTGGATGATGTATTTGTATAGTTATTACTAGCGGACCCGGTTCGGCTTCGCCCGGATGCTAGGAATTTCTCGGGTGCAATACACTACTCACTCGCTTCGCTCGTTCGCTTGAATATTATAAATACACTACTCACTCGCTTTGCTCGTTCGCTTGAATATTATAATTACATTACTCACTCGCTTCGCTCGTTCGTTTGAATTTTATTAATACACTACTCACTCGCTTCGCTCGTTCGCTTAAATATTATAATTTTATTACTCACTTGCTTCGCTCGTTCGCCATATATGTATTTTTAGCTAAATAAAATAAAAAAATCAAAAAAAATTTTGTTCCGTTTTTACGATATCGAAGGCGAAAAATTGACCACATACACACACACACACACACACACACACACACACATACAGACATCAGTCAGAAAATGATCTTAAACGATTGCTAGGGTCTCAAAACGTCAAGATCTGTTAAAATCTCGAAATATTTTTTTCGGACTAAATCCAAATTACTTCCCTACCATAGTAGAGTTGGGAAATAAAAAATGGGCTTTATTTATGTACTTTATCATGAGATCAATAAGTCGATATGATGGAACATTTTTATTATCACAAATAAGCCCATCATTGTCGGGAATATTACTATTGAATGCCAGATAATTTTTGGGTATCGAAAAATTAACGCGTTTCGTCATCCTTACTTTAAACAAAAACGGGATGCCAACCTTAAACTATACACTCAACGCACGATGAAGTTGAAACGACGAAGGAAGTCGCATCAGTGCAAGAGGAAGATGCATAGTCACGTGCTCCGTGACTCGTGAATAGGCAGGAAGTGGAAGTAGAAAAAGGAGATACACCTTTTATATCAAGCCGACATACCTACTACTACCACCGTACCTACCGTTCTAACCTCAACAGTCAACACATCGACCTGTAATATTGTTGTGGTTACTACGAGAAATGCACTCCCCCACATTTCTAACTCCTACTACCCCATCCGACCTAGATCTCTCTGTAGCATTCTACGTAACAATAACTTCAACTATTTTCATTACTAAATTGCAAAATAAATGTATGTATGAATTGTTTATTTACAGTAGTTTTGTTTTATTGTTGCTTTATGAGATGTAAATTGTAATTTTTATGTTTATGGTAATTTTATGCGGTTGAATTAAGACTAGAATGCAGGGATTTCAATCCATAAGTTTCCTCAAAAACGCTTTTTTTATTTATTACCCACGAATATACAGAGAGGCCATAGAAATACAAAAGCACACGCAGAATTTCAACCGAAAAGATGAAGGCCTCAATCTCCGTAAAACCTGGACACCAGCACTCCGACATACAAAACCAATCGTTCAAAGACGGCATACGACCGAGTAGAGAACTCACCCCCACCACTACACACTGCGCAGTTGACCAATTACTGAGAGACGGACTACGACCGAACAGAGAACACACTGGTACTAGGCATAAAAGAAGGGAGGACACCAGTCACTGACACACTGACCTGTGAGCCGCCAAGGAGGACACTTCGACCGCTGCCACATCGCCTTTGAGAATGTCTACCGCAGTTGTAGACGAAACGTCAGGTAGAAATACCACCGAACCACGGCCTACAAGCCCGGAAACCATGAAGACTTGGATAGTATTACAATGTTGGCAATTTAAAAATTTCTATATTAAAAATTTCCATTTGATACGTATAATGATACAATTAGCAATTTTCTCCTAATTGTTTCTAAACATTACGCAGGCATTAATTAAATAATTTTATTTATTTCCCATTGTGTCTAATAATTATTATGTTCACTATTACTCACATACTAAAATTGTTTTGGATACATATGGATAGAATATAGTATATTTATATTTTGTTTTTAAAACGTGCACAGTAATACGTCATAAGCATAATACCTCTATAATAACTGATATAAGTATTTTTTTCTTTTTCTTAACGTTAGTTAACTACATACGTGTATATACTTTCTTTATATTTTGTATTTCTCTGTAAATGGGTATTACTTGTTGAGAATAAATCTATTATTATTATAATAAAAATTTAAAATTTTTAAACTGCATTAAGATATTTGTTCAGTTATTTATTAAAATTACAATTTTTTTTTTATTTTAAGAGAGAAAAAAATAGGGTGTTTCGACTAATAATGTCACTAACACCAGACTATACTGTGACAACGATTACAATTACTTGTGTTTAATGGTATTCACGTCATTTGTCTGTGCCCGCGATCATATCTATTTTTTTTCTAAGGACTTCAAGTAAAATAGAAGTAATTATAACGAGAAATCTATATACCGTTTTTAATAAAATAGAAGTGTTTAGACTAATTTGGATTTTGGAAAAGGTGGTAAAATCAGGGATTTTCAAACTTTAGAAGAAATTTGTGTCATTCCATATAAAAAAGAAACAATTTCTTTATCGCATAAAAAATTGCTTTTTTAAAAAAATATTTATATTACCTACTACCACATTTTTAATTTCGTAGGTATAAAAAATCATGAACAAATTTTTTGGTTTAGTTTCCATTCCCCAGCACTGCTGTTTGCTCTTTTGCAGCTAGTTGCATAAATTTACTATCTCATCCGTCAATGCTTTATTGAATAAGTGTCAAATTACACAACATCCAGATTTTATAAATAAATTCTCAGAAGGAAAAACATACCTACATCTCCATAAATAAAAAATAAAGTTATACTTAAAAAGTAACGTCGGAAACGAAACATAGTAAAAAAGTGTATTGAATGAAGAAAATGAGAAGATGCTACATAAAGGCAATACACGCATACAATATATGAGAAATGGTAAAAAGTCTCGTAAGCTTTAATATGTTAAAAAAAGGAGAAGCAAAGAGAAGGAAGCTTAAAACGGAGACAGTTGAAGTACGAGTTCAGAATACGATTTATAAGCAGGTCTGACAACTGTATAAAATATTCACAACAAATATGTTTATAAAACAAGACACAGTTGTCGAGATTGGATCAGATTAAAGATGCCTTCGATAAACTTGTGTCTATGTAAATAGTGAACGCTTTAGTATAAACAAGAACATGTCTGGTTGCTAAAACGCACGATATCTGTTGATTGTTGGTGTCGACGTTTCTTTGAAACGATGATACTAAGTTACGACTATGTTAGACTTGCACAGAAATTGGGATCTGTCAAAGGGGAGGGGCTTTAAAAACATGGTGGAGTTAAAGGAAAAATTTCGATAGTTGCAGCTATGGTTTTATAGTTCACGAGGAACTTATATTGCTAGCATGTAAAATTTTCCCTTATTCGAGGAACATTTTCTACCACCAGATGTTATGCGCCCATTTGATA
Organism: Mongoloraphidia duomilia; assembly: GCA_039654895.1. Classification (NCBI taxonomy): domain Eukaryota; kingdom Metazoa; phylum Arthropoda; class Insecta; order Raphidioptera; family Raphidiidae; genus Mongoloraphidia; species Mongoloraphidia duomilia. Next base: position 28,852,812 of record CM077522.1, read on the forward strand.
AATCCTAATAGAGGTAATTATTTGAGGAGATTTTACATTACTACATAATAATTTAAAAATATTTTATCATACATTAAATCGGAAGTTTCGTCAGTGTCTATTAAATTAAAATAAATTAATTGAGAAAAAGGGTTACATCATGATTTATGTAATGACGTTTAAATTAGATAACTAAAGAACTTGTAATTTTACTACGAAAAGTTTCGAAAGCACCTGAAAAAAGCTATTCAAAATGATTATCCACATGTCTGTATTGTTGATTTGGAATTTCAGTAACATTAGATTTTTACTAAATTAACTGCAGTAATTTTAGATGCTTATGGAATTTCAGCAGCGTTCGTTAGTTTCTTAATTAATATTCTTAACGCCACGCCGCTGCAAACTGTGCAACAGGCTGTTTTCCCGCTAGACTTTTGAGTGACTCCAGACTAATTTTGGACTAACTATGATACTCATTTTAAATAAATCAAAATAATCATATCCTTTCCCTCAAGCACATGCTAATGTTTATTGCTAAATGATCCTTAATAATAAAAAACCTGTTTTACATTTTCAGTAAGCTCATTTTTTCTGTTATATCACAAACTTTAAATAAAAAAGAAATAAATAATAATAATTATAAAAAATCTCGGTTCGCAGTGCCAAACTCAACGACAATATAGTGTATTTGCTAGCACAGGCATTGTGGTTTTATTATGTGAACTTAAGTTTTTTTTTGTACAAAATAAAAAATTTAACTCCTCAATACATCCCTTACAATAATAATTTTTTTCTTAATTGCAATATTGTTATCAATACAGCATCTGCACCAAATTAAATAGACCCTTCAGTAAGGAAATCCGTATCCGCAAACTAATGTTTTCATAAAAATCGTAAGTCCGGTCCTATCGGGCCGATTTTATTTAAATTTTAGCACCATATTTTATCTTTACTAAAGAGTTAAATTTCAACGATTCGGTAAATAGGCTTCGTGCGGTGATGGATTCCAACGTGCCTACCAAATTTCGTCAAAATCAATTAACTCCTTCGAAAGTTATAGCCCGCACGCACACACACACACACATATATATATAGACATTTCCAAAAATGGTGCCAAAGTGTTTAGGAGGCTATGAAACGTCAAGAAATTTTGGTCCGACCCCTAGGTCCCGCCATCCGACCGACGCCAATAGTGTATGTGCCATATGGCAAATATGTACACTAATAATATTATTTTTAATTAGTAATTGTTAAACATATAATTTCTATTAAAAAAACTGAAAAGCGTAAAATAAAAAAGTAATAACCCAACTATACGTCTATATACTGCTAAATTCTAACACAAATGTACAAACAATATCTGTATAGATAAAATGTTAGATTCCAGAGTTTCAACAGCATCTGTATTCGATGCGTCATGCAGAGACCAGAAGGCAGAGATTTATATTTTTTTCAAACGCCACTCACGAAATTATTCTGTATGTTACAATATGAGAAGCTAGAGATTCAGTAGCGTCCAATAGTTGAAGCAGACATCACCATAGACCAGCCAGGTTGTGTGGGTACATCGGCGGCGGTGTTGTGTGTGTGTGTGTGTGTGTGTGTGTGTGTGTGTGTTGTTCAACAGCACCAAGCAACTGTAGGTGGTGTATACTGCATAGTGTAGACACAGCATCAGCATCTCCGAATGCGACGCTATGAGCGTCGAACGAAGCGTCGCACGGCATCCTCTCTCATTGTATGACGGCAGTTATAGTGCCAACCTAGGCCGCATTGCAGTAGTCATGCCGGGTGACGGGACGGGTAGGGGGTGGTCCGTGGCGAAGGAGGCACGACCGTTGTATTGTACGTCATCATAAACCTGCGTACTCTGTATTCGCGATATCGCATTAAAGACTTTCTGCTGGACATCTGGCTTCGTCACTCCATAAAATATAAACCAGGAAGTACTTATTTTCATTGTTTAATGATAAAAATTGTGAATGTCGTTTCTTGGATTTAAACGACAGTTTAATATATTTCTGGTGAGAGTTAACTTGGAGAAAGCTTGATAGAAATTAATTTTTAAACCCTATTTATATACATATTTATATTTTTATTATTTTCAGATACATATTGATAAAACAAATTATATTTAAACTCATTATAACTTTTAAAAACTTCAAGTCCTATTTTGATTTTACACTTTTATTTGAAATTACTTAAAATTATTATCTATCTATGGTAATAAACAGACTTAAAAATGTTATTTATTACGTAGTGGACATAATTTAATTGTTAAAAAATAGGATTTATTTTTCGTGGCCTTGAAATATGAACCTTTAAAATGCATTTTTTTGTTAATTAGTTAATCGCATTATTTTGTTGTGGTTGTAATAAATAAATATTTCAAATTTTGTAATATATGTAGAGGAACCCAATTTGTCGAGGTATTGCCATTTGATTAAAAAATTCATATCTGATTATTATTTAGCAGAAAACTGGTGCCAAAGGCAGTATTGCCTGTAAGTTTTTTCTATAATGTAATTAGAAAGAATACTCTCTAAATTAAATTTTTAATAGAATAAACTATAGTTCACAAAATTGCTGTTGACATACAAGTCCGTAATAAATACATAATAATATGTTCTGTGGATACTGTAATACCATATCATTTTATATTTTTACTGCTTTTCCCGGATTACCTTTTGCTTTAAGAATCCTCTACATCACTTGATAAATGGGACGTAAAAATTGAAATGTCTTCATTGAAGCCATAACAGTGTAGATAAAATGTTTTCGTAACTCCTTTTGAATGGCTTTTTAAGAACTGCATTTTAAGACATCGCATCAACGACTACCGGAGTTATCTCTTTCAGACTTGTTGTTTTAAAACTTGTTTTTCATACGTCTATTTTCCTCGATATTATTTCCATATTAAAGCGTAGAGCCATTGGTTTATATTGTTGACGCGCATTTTATCGAAATAGTAGATTGTATATCTAGCTGTGTAATGGACAATATTATGACGAGTTTACAGCCACACGAGTCGTAATGCCATTACGAACAAGATGTATATGGTATTTTTTGCCATATACCCACTACAAAATACATACTTTTCACTTCATTTTCAAAAAATGCTGACAGTTTATTTGCGTCGCCATCTTTACTTCTACAGGATGCCGTGAAGTTCGTGAGTAAGTAATGGCAGGCGCACGCAGGCATATAGAGCGAATAAACAGAAGTTGCTATGGCAACCGTTTACTTACCGGTGTGCCGTCAGTTGATCCCAGCAATTTGATCCCACGACAATTGATCCCAACGGCATTTGATCCCAACGACAATTGATCCCACGACATTTGATCCCAAAAAATTGTCTATAAACTAACAGAGCCTGATAAGTTCTAAAGTTATTAAATTTTATTAATTTAATGAAATAATTTAATCGAGGGAAATTTGTTTGAATTAAATTTGTAGACATTATGATATATTTGTAATTACATTGATATTCGAATTCTAACGAATTTAATAGTAAATATAATGTGTTTATGAGTTAATATAAATAATCCTTTAAAGATTATGTAAAGATCAAGTTGAATAATCCACTTTTATTTATCATTTCCCGGGATACGTCGTAATTTTGTCAAATATTGTATTTTATAAATTTTGTTGAAAAATTACCTATTGTACATAAAAACTTCGAAACATCAGCTGTGCAGTCAATTTGGTCTTACGTGCTTTTCACATTATAACGAATTGTTAAATATGCCATTAAAGTTTATGAAAAGTCAACGTGATAATTTGTTATTAATTCATAAAATACAATATTTGACAAAATTACGACGTATCCCGGGCAATGATAAATAAAAGTGAATTATTCATCTTGATCATTACATAATCTCTAAAGGATTATTAAATAATAAACACATTATACTATTACATCCGTTAGAATTCTAATAACAATGTAATTACAAATAAATCATAACGTCTACAAATTTAATTCAAACAAATTTCCCGACAAAGGGAATAATCGATTAAATTATTTCATTAAATTAATAAAATTTAATAACTTTATTACTTATCAAACGCTATTAGTTTATAGACAATTTTTTGGGATCAAATGTCGTGGGATCAAGTGTCGTTGGGATCAAATGTCGTTGGGATCAAATGTCGTTGGGATCAATTGTCGTGGGATCAAATGTAGTGGGATCAAATTGCTGGGATTAAATGTCATGGAACCTCACTTACCGACCTAGTGCGGTAAGTAAAACTCCGCACATCTGCCTGTTAAATGACTCATTAAAGGCCGCTATACATACATCAAAAGTAGCTATTTTGTAGTATATGGCAAAAAATAAATTTCTTTAATATAAAAAAAGTTGTCTGCGGTGGTTGATTCGTGGTGAACTGAGAGCGCCAGCGTATTTCTGGATCTAACGCAGTCGGGTGATCTGTCACATTTATGAAATAATTGTGTACGTGAAGGTTATTAAAAATTGTCGGTTAAAATAAGTGAATAATGTAAATGAAACAATAATATACAGTGAAAACAAAAAATAATTAAAACTTACCTAGCAAAATATAATCATATCTTTTTAAATGTAAAAAGAACCTCCATGAAAGGTGTGTGTTTTAAAGACCACCAACAGCTAAGGTTATTTAGGCCTAGCATCAACTCATATTTTCAATTCATTATTTTTTTTTTAATAATAAATTGAAAATCTAATTGACACTTTTACCAGCTCTCGGGTTAGAACCCCGGAACTGGGGACTTGTAATAGAGGAACCATAGCAACGCCATGTAAACAACAGCATTGCTAAACGCTCGGCTATTCTCAAGCCCTCCATGAAAGGTGTAATATTGTCGTACAAGGGAGCTGTAGAGTTGACCCTAGGGTTGTTGGCGCCCCTGGAATGCCATTCTTTAACGCTTCTTTAATATATTAAATTTATAAAATTTAAAATTTTAATTTTAATAAACGTGCTTGGCGTAAATGACTTAAGCATTTATTAAAATTTAAAAATTTGTATTTCGGTAAATAACGTATGGAAATAAAATAAACGTCATTGTGTTTTTCGCAATGATTTCTAATAGGAAACAGTCTATTATTTTTTTTTTAATGCATCATTGTTTTTTTTTATTAATATAATAGTAAATTATGTTTATATTACACCCCGTGATTCTTTGTTTGTTTCTCTAAGCTTTCGTAATTAAATTTACAAACAAATCAAAATACAGGATCATCCATGAAACTCTGACGTACAAATGTTTCCAGATCAGTTCAATTAAACACGTTGACTGCCATAAGAAGCATAAGTTGATGCTCGAAGAATCGACCATAACAGCCGCGAGTATCACAAGTTGATTCTCAAGCACTGCAAGTTATAATAGCTAAGAAAAGCATCATTCGATTCTCAGGTCAATGTAACTTTTATGCAACCCAATATACACGGCTGTAAGCATTAGAAACTATGCGTGACCTGCACCTGAGTGAATCGATAGTTGATTCTCAGGCTTGAAATGTTTGTAGTTGACATTTCACTAAAAAGCAATGAAACTTCAGATAAAATATTATTTTTATATTTATTCAAACAAAAACCAACATTTAATTACATTTCTAAATAAGAAAATAACTAATTTTTTTTTCATATGATTCAAGCGTATGCAGACTTGTTTACATATGAACGGCATATGATTCATACGGCTATTACTGCAAACTTCAACTATATGGGCCACGTGAACATTTGGTGTCTCTCGGCTCAAAAAAACAAAAAAAAGGGACCAGATATTTCTGATTATTGCGGCAGTCAACGTGTTAATTAATGTATAAATAAATAAATGATGACTTGCGTATAATGCTTGTTATTCACTTAATAATGAATGTAAACGTAACATTATGTTTTGTTAATCTACCTACTGTATATAAAATTACAAAATGAAATAGAAATCCAGGCATCGTTTTTTTTTTTTTTTATTGATAAGTTTATTTCTTAAATCGTTACTTTGAAGGTGCTGTTAAGCTGTTAAAGTGGAACTTTCGTTCGTTATTTTATAATACGTGTTAAAATCGAATAATATATCCAAAACAAGCGCATTTAAACTCGCTTTTAAATTTCATGCACGTGTTTAGAATCTTGTTTGATATTTAATGGCTTTTCTTTTGTTTCTTTGGTGTTTTTTATTTTCTTTTGTTTTCTATTGTTGTTTGCTAATGGCTGCGTGCATTTTACAAAAAGTAGTAGAGCTTATGTAGATACATTATACATTTGAATCCCTAAGTTGACTTTCTTTAAATAAAAAAATCATCACACTGTACCTTGCTCTTTTTTAATCGATATTTCAACATTGAAATTATTTTATTTGCTAGATTTTCATCTCTTTGTTGTCGACGTATCGATAAGTCTTGGAAACACATGGAGATGTCGACAGTTAAAAGATAGAAATCTAGCTATAAATTGTTTTAGTCAGTATTACCCTAAACCTAATAAATTGACAAATATATTGTTTCTAATCCTTATTTCAACCAAAAAATTACAAAAGTTATATTTATATAAATTTTACATCAACTTTTAAGCAATTGGTTTAAAAAGAGTTACAAATTTTAATTGTTGTTGCCTTGGCTCTTTTATAACAAGCCTACGGTTTTTAAGTTTTAAGGTTTTAATCCGATAGCTGGTAAAAGTGTCAATTGGATTTTCAATTTATTATTTAAAAAAATAATAAATATAACATTTAGCTGTTGATGGCCAAAAAAACAAATTTTAATTGAACTTGGAATTCGTTGTGAAATTTAATCGAAAAGAAAAAAGGAAGATCGTAAACATTTTTGAAAATTTTGAAAAACTTATCATTATTTGGTAAAGGTTTATAATTTTTTAATTGACATTTTCAATTTGTCAGCCATGATTTTCTTCCACCTGCTAATTGATTTTGACTCAGTTAACAGATTTTTACATTGTATAGAATTCAAGATGTCGAGAAATAAATTTAAGAGCTGATAAGTATATAAGACGAGAAAATCACTACTTTTCTTTTCATGACACTGTAGCTTTGCAGAGGCGAACTTCGAATTTATTAAATAAAATACAGGTTTGGAGAGGCATACAAGACTTTTTTAAATAATTTTTAACATAAAAAATTTCAGTGGATTTAATCTTCTATTATATACAACAATGTTATAGATATAACATTGTTACAAAACTGTTTTCTGAGTTGGCGGAATAAATATTTATTTACAATAATTAAATGTTAACAAAAACAAATAACAATAAATGCAACAACGAAAAGTCAATTTTAACAATAAAAAAACTTAAACGGTAATTATTGAACTAAACGAGCCACTTAAATAACACTTAACTATATACAATTGACTACACTAATATTTATTTTATCAGATGAATTTATATCATGGTATTTATATCAAATTTATTTCGCTGTTCAACACTGTCACAGTACAATCTACACTGACTGATTCCTGTTGACTGATCAATGTTTATTTCCCTGTACTGACTGATTCCCGTTTGCGTGACACCGTCGACTGCTCCCGATTCACTCGTGCCGGCTTGTTTATATACCCTGCGCGGCCCAGCCTAGTACGTTCTCTAGAACATTCCGGCAGGTACTCGTTGCTCAGTATCTTCGATACCATTCCACGCTTTACTACTGTGACCTTTCTTTCTCGTAGTTTCTATTGGAGGCAGTGGCGTAACATCTTGGGGTTTGCTACAATATTATACATAAAATTGCTTATATATCCAAAAACTACTGATCCGATTGTCGCCAAAATGAACATGCCCGGAACTCTTTCTGAAACAAATATTTAAAAAATCATTCAAATCGATGCTGCATTTTTGCAGAAGTTATTGTGAACGAAAGAAAAGACAGACATGCGGAAAACTATTTTTCTTTACGTTTGAGGGTAGTACAATCGCACATCATCCCGGACATGATTTTTCGACCGCCATATACTTTTATTTCCTTACGGATCGTGAAAATAAAGGAAAAAATGCAGTTAAATAAATTTAAAATAAAATTAGTGATGGAGCCGAGCCTTCTCAAGTCAATACACCTCTATTTCCGTGCTGCTAAAGGAAAGCTTCTACCTATAACATGCCACTGCCAGCTTAAGTTATTATTTTTTCACTTTGTACACTTCCCTCTTCCAAATAAAACTGTCAGTTTTTCATTTTATTTCTTTAACGGATTTATTCTGTAATTTCTTTTCATACGTACGTCGTACAGTATGTCAAACTATTATTTTGTTTGTGTTGTTATAGTGAACAATTTGTATTTTTAAAATAATTCTTGACGCGTTTGGAAAAAAAATCCATAGAAAGATATTTGAAATGATTTGCTCTTTATTCTTTGTTGAAAATATTATGTATGTTTGAAATAATTCTTAGAGTTTTGAAGAAAAAATTTAACTGATTTTAATTGAGATAAGTACATTTATTTAGTACAATGAGATTTTTGCAAAACCGTTTTGTTTATTAACTTAGAATTTTGAATTTGTTGAATAATAAATTTCTGACAATATACGACATCTTTCAGCTGCACTTCTATATTTTTTGCGTTCAACGATGCCGAAAAAAATGAAAACAAATGTATATATCAAAATTTTTCTTTTTTAATTCGAAGTTAAAAGTTAACCTCATGTGAAGCTTTTTAAAATATTATTATTAAAATTCGTTTTGATTTTATAAAAAAAGCATATAATTATGTTGCATGCTGTACAATAAACAATTATATGAAATAAAAAATATATGGTTTGATTATTTAGATAGAGCTAATAAATTAAAAGACATATTAAATTGCCATTTAATGAAAAGGCGCGGCGGCACTGTGGGCGGTTTACTAACATCAATATAGTTACAGACAAGCTTTTTCTAAGGATTGGCAAACTTTACACTTTAATAATTCATTGATTCTGCAGGATTTCGTTTCTACGCCACCCTTGATCTTAGGGGTGCGTTTAGAAGTTTATAAGTATAGGTAATATACGGTCAGTCTACTCTGGAGCGTAGGCGAGAGAGGATCAGCGAACAGTGATAAATAAGTAACAGTGATAAATAAATAAGTTGTCTTTGGAACGTAGACATAAGTGGTTCAGCGAACAGTGATAAGTAAATAGGGAACATAAGTATTCTTAGCTAGAAGTCCGTTGAGGGTGGATCAGCGAACTGCAGTGATAGATAAATAACAGTGACCAATAACCGTTATTTATAACAGGGACAAACAACAGTCATAAATAACGGAATATAAATGGACAAATTGATAAAATATAATTGTAAAGAGTTGTGTTAGTTCGTTGATGTACCGTTGTCCTGCATTTAAATAAAATAAAGATTTTTAACTGAAATTACCATAGTTTTGTTACAGTCTACTTTCTGCTTTTCCAATTGTACACTTAGGTTAAATCCACAAAGTTTCTGTCTCCTATAGTATAAACATTAGAGACTAAAAAAATCATCTCTGAAACGATAGAATTGCCAGATCGTTTTAAACATTTAAAATTTCAATATATTTTTCAACTTTTGAGAATTTTCATTGCGAACCATGCGCGGGCGAGTTTGCATTATCTTATAACAAATCAACTATAACGGCTCTGCCTGTGCAACGCCACTCTTTTTAATGAGACTATTTAATGCTACTGTAGGTACCTGCGACCTAACCAACAAGTTTGCCGTTCATCTGTGTATATACAGAATGTTACACTACTTTATAGCTTCTTTATTCGTGAGGTAATTTTGAGTTAAAATGTCATATCAGCCATTGACTAAGTCACTAAAGAATGAACTACGCAACAGTCTAGGAAGAATCGCATACATAAAAAGGAGACGGGGAGTCGTGGCTGCTATCTTCACGCCTTTTCAAATCAGAGTAGAAGAAGGGTCTATTCTGTAATTTTGCTCTATAACTAGTTCTGTAACTTCTAATATAGATAAAGTGGTCTTTGGAGGTTATGTTATGAACATTTGTATTAACAAGCACGTGGAAATAATGACTAAAATACAAAATGGTATAAGTATTAATATTTGAAAAATGTTATATTTGCTTTAAAAAATTCCCAAAGGTCATATTTTGCTTTTGTTTGACGCTGTATAATAGTTTGTTTATTCCTAATAAATAAAAGGCGTTCAGGAAACCTTTATCTTAAGTACTTTCCTGAGTAATTCGAAGACAACTGAAAACAGTTAATAGCATTCTTACTAAGGGACAGAGGCAGCCACATTATTTCATTTCGCTCACATAGCTCACATAGTAGTGGACATTTCCAACACATTGCAAAATAGCAAAATTTAAAGTCGTTAAAATTCCTTGCGAATTAGTCATAGTTGAAAGTTGAATATCTGAATTTATTGACTGTACCGTTATTTAAGGGTTTCACCCCATTAGTAGCCCCTACCAGGCACTTGAAGTGGCGACTTGTGTGAAGCATTGTTCTAGCGTCAGATCGTGAACATAATAATTGTGACCGATTTAAACATTTTTTTACAGAATTTGTGTTGAAGTGACTAAAAAAATTTGATGTGGAAGATATTACTCAGAGTAAATACTTCATTTCGACATAATTTTAAGCGATTTGGTCATTTTATTGTGTAGAAATCACCTGCTAAATCACTCAGCAAAAATAAAATTTTTTCGACTTGAGTTGAAGTAAGACTTTCAGCATCTTCCAGCTTTAATTTTTTTCCCGAAAATGTAGCTAAATGTGTATTTATCTTTTGGGAGAAAAATTTCTTGCCCGCTTTTGCCCTCTTTTTTCCCGCGACATCGTCTTCAGAAGGGACATCCGAAATGGAAACGTCTGAAGAGGATGGATTTTTAGAATTTTTTTTTGCACAATTCATTTGGAAAATATTTTCATGAAACTATAATTTTATAAATACAGTAATACACATAATTTTAACGATAGGTATAATTTATAGGGGTTTATATTATATTGAATTCAGGTATTAGACTTGACAATATCTGTAACACCCCCTAAAACCCCCAAATGTTGTTGAAATTTTTCTGTTAATAGGGACCCTATTATCGATGGATTACGAAACTTACAGAATGTTGGCCAGAAATTGCGAAATCGGACCTCTGTGCATTGCTAAAATAGGGAACGCGAATTCCGTGCTCATACAGTCAGTGGATATCAACAGGAATCCGATACTTATTTGTTGCACTGACATTTGAAATAATAGGATACTTCTATGTAATTTTTTATTGCATTTTTATTCAGAATGAAAACATACGTCAATTTGAACAAAACTCTGAAATCTGGGAAACATTAAACGACTCGTTGAAGCTCAATAATTTATTAAAATATTTATACATTTTAAAAGAAATCAATGTATCACAAACAGCGTGTGACGTCACAACTTTGCATTGAGTGTTCTTTTCCATATACATGGCTTTAGCGGGCGGAGCTTACATAAATATTTAATATTCGTAATTTATTTGAGCTTATTAGAAATCTGAAGTGATTTATAAGCCTGCAACAGAACCGTTCTTTCTATGACATAAAATCGCGGGACACCCGATATTATTGCAGATTCTCTGTGTACACGCTAATGAATATTCAGTTTTATGAATATTTTTTTTAATCAAGTAGAATAAAAGAAGGTGACACAAATTGCTATTTTTATAAAGGAGATTTTTGTAGTCACGTGACATGATGTAAATGTGACTGGTTTACCACAGTCAGCGTTGAATATTTTTTCTTCCTGTTCATTTGTCAAAAAAACTTATCATTTTTACATAAAAAATACCCTTTTCTTTTGAATGTAGTAAACTCAAGAAGGCGTCACCGTTTAATTTAAAATGTACCTACTTCGATGAAGTAACTCAGACGCGTCGTTCATGACGAAAAGAAGGTATTATTAACTTCCCATAGGAAGTTATTGTAATGGGTCCGAAAATCGAAATCAAAATGTAAAACAAATTTTTATGTTTCAAAGTCACTACACTATTTTTACACTATTTTTGAAAAGATGTCTGTGTGTGTGTGTGTGTGTGTGTGTGTGTGTGTGTGTGTGTGTGTGTGTACGTACGTATGTGGTCATTTCTTTCTAAGACGAAATCTCGAGAATGAAAAATGATATCGACTACGTTGGGGTGCCAATCGACGCGTATTAACGTAAATATGATCTGAAAGAAAAAAAAGTAGATTTTACACAATATCTCGCGAATAAAAAATGATACTTTGTTAGGGTGCAGATAGAAGCATATTAACATTAACAAGACCCGAAAGAAATTTTATCAAAATCGGTCCAGCCGTTTTTTTTTTAATTTATTGTTAAAAATAAGTAATAATTATGTTTTAATGATTAAAATGATTACTTTTCTATGTAATTTCTAATTTAATTATTAATATTCAATATTCATCAAACTGGGAAGTTCGTCGTGTGGATCTCAAGGGTCGCACTTGTGAGTCCCAATTAAAAGTAACTTTAGTCCTAATAAACAACCCCCCTCACGGATTGTTTTATTAAGTTCGACATGACGTATAGGTCAAATTTAATTATTGAAATTTGACCCACTACCCGTTATCCAATTGAGTTGAAATTTTGCACACGTGTATAAGTCCGGTGACAATGCAATATAGTATAACTAATATCGTTCTAAATCCAAAATGGCGGACGTCCCAAGATGGCGGCTCACCTTTTTCTTTGCAACCCCCTTGACATGGGTATCAAATGAAAGGGTTTCATGAGCAGAATACGATAAGCTGCGTGACTCCATTCTAAATTCAAAATGGCGGACGCCCGAAGATGGCGGGTTACCTATTACTTCAGAACTCCCATGACATGGGTATCAAATTAAATGGTTTGAGGAGTAGAATACGATAAGCTACATGACATCATTCTAAAATCAAAATGGCGGACGCCCCAAGATGGCGGCTTTCCTTTTTCTTTACAACCCCCGACGTATCAAATGAAAGGGTTTGATGAGTAGAATAAGATAAGCTTCATGACGTCATTCTAAATTCAAAATGGCGAACGCCCCAAGACGGCGGTCCAATTTTAATTTAAATTTTAATAAATTAGATAACTGGGTTAGCTGAATATAAAATTGGAAATTTAAGACTTAGATTTTATATTTTTGTAAAGTGAAGAATTTATATTTTTTTCTATTGTATAGAATTAAAATAATTAATAAAGACTAAAAAGTAGGTAACAAATAAATAACTTAAAAAAAACTTTTTAAAAAACAATGGTTTTATTTTGAAACAAAAATGCACTAAAAAGTAGAAAATTTTTTTTTAGTGATTATAAGTTGATCAGAATAGTTTTCAACATTTTTTAAAAGAAAACCATTGGGCGTTAAAACATCTTAACAGCATCAGTACCTAATATTTTATGAGCGCCCAATGGTTTTCTTTTAACAAATGTTGAAAACTATTCTGATCAACTTATAATCACTAAAAATAATTATTTTCTACTTTTTAGTGCAATTTTGTTTCAAAATAAAACCATTGTTTTTTAAAAAGTTTTTTTTTAAGTTATTTATTAATAGAATTGTATTACTTCTACCGTGGGTGACCACGACAGACCTGACCTTAACTTATAACAACTAATAACTCAGTATCGCACTATTTTTTTGATACTTTGCTATGTTACATTCTGCGTGCGAGAATATAAGAAATAACAAAGATAAAACTATATGATTTTATATGAATCATCAATCCTTAAAATTGACATTAAAAATGACATTTATATGTCAGTAATAAAATAGTTCAGCTTCAATTAAGAGTTTTTGTACAATTGTACATTAATTTACGGATAAATGTATCACGAGACACTTGAAACGTTTGAATAAAATAATGATATTTTACAAATCTCCATTACGGACGTAAATACGGCTTGGCGAGGCCATTGTTTCCTGGTTTTCTAAGTGATGCGACAAAAACGTCTGTCCCCACTCGTCATCAAACCGCGTCCCATATTATCAAAGTAGTGGGCGAAGTGTCGCATCTAAGCATAATATTTTACGTAAATCTGACATAATGACGTCAAGTTGACACTAATAAGTACAAAGGTTATAGAACATTAATCATGCTCTCTAATATAAAATATGTCGCATTGCAGAGTTATATAACTGTAGTAAGATCGTTCTTGCACGGGGACTCCTAGTTACGAGGTCCTATTTAGGTTACGAGGAACGATTTCTATTATTTACTTTTCCGAGTTGGGCAGAAAAACCTTTATTGTTATAATTATGTTGTATATTGTGTTTATTTAAACTGCGGAATAAATTAATTTGAATTTAGTAAAAGAAAAGCTTACAGTATAGAAAAATTAGAGAGGGTAGATGATAAATGAACTAAGGGCGCCACCATTATTCAGGAACTTATGCAGTCGGATGAGCTGTCATTTATAAAATAATATTTTTTGTTCAACACCCGCAAGAAATATGTAATTTAGTGGCTCTACTGAGAGTGGGCGAAATAATGAATTCTCTGACTGTAGACGTAGAGAATGGGCGAAATAGCATTTCGCCCACGCTCCTGTAGACGTAGAGAGTGGGCGAAATGGCATTTCGCCCACGCTCATTACGGGGAACGTTTCCGCAAGTGTTGATAGTTTCGTCAATCAATCAGGTCACCCATTGTTTCACCCACGCTCAGCAGAGCCACGAAATGACATATTTCTTGCGGTAGTTGAACAAAATATTGTGTGCGACTATTGGTTGAAAGAGGAGATTCCACTCGTGTGCCGCATTCGCTACGCTCGTGCGGCAAAATCCACACTCGAAGAATCTTCTCTTTCTCCCACTAGTCGCACAATAAACTATTAAAGCTATTAGAAGTTGTAAACCAAAAAATAAACGGATAATTTAAAAAGAACATGAAATAAAAAACTCACCTGGCTGATTGCAATGCGATTTGTGACATGTAAGAAGCAAACCTGTATAAAGGGTATAATGTCTTTTGATAGTTGTCCCATTTGGTTAGTTACGATTTTAGTCACAAAAGCCACTTATCACGTGGCGATTACAGAATAGGTACAGTCGCGGACTTAAAAAAGTTTACACCTGTATCATCTAGTTACCGGTTTTTTTAATTTTTGCATATTGTAATCTAACTTTTGATAGTAATGTATTAATTACTAAGGTTACATCCTAAAAATTCAATAAGAAATTATTATCAAAACACCTCAGTTGTATACAATCCAAATTACTCAATATTATTCAATTAAAACATAAGAAGATTTGATAATATTTGCTACTAGCAAATTCCTTCCTCTAATCTTGCAATAATTCTTCTTTTTTGGTCATCGTTTTAATAATTTCTAGGCATTTAAATGACAATTATTTCTTTTAATTTTTGACATTTACATTGACCTATCAAAAACTAAATTTGTTGCTAAGCTACTGACTTTTTGTGAACTTATACTGAAAAACTCAAGTGTAAACTTTATTAAGTCCGCGACTGTACCTACATGATAATTTATAATGAGTGTAAAAGAAATCGGTGGACGATTGGGGAGGTTATTTTGGAATCTATTACACTTAAGTTCAAAGTTTCATTAGATGTCTGAAATATGGTAGAATTTTTTTTATAGCAGGATTTTTTATTGTCCGTTTGTTTAAAACTTTTCAGTCACAATATCAGAAGTTCAAAGAGTAGTGGATTTGCTTATATTTAACTGTGTCTACCCATTTTTTAGAGTTCCGCTTCACCTCTGATAGATAGTGCCAACTCATGGCTCGCAGCTGGGAACGGCAAGCGTAAATTACTGCAGCATAAAGTCATTTTATTGTACTTACGGCCCCTTGTTCGGGGCCCATTCAAACGGACACAAAACTCTGCTACATCCCTCTTTCCCCGCATGTCTCTCTGTGAATGTACGCTGTCCCACTATACATTTTTTATCTGATGAAAATTTGTTAAGACAATAGAAATTTATATTACCGCCATTTTATGGACGTGATTAAACACCTTTGCTACGTTGGTATTTCCGAATAATAAAATAATGTTTTATGCAGCCGTTCGAGATTTAATAATTGCCTATAAAAAGTAAGTAGGGTATAGTACATTTCGTTTTGAATTTGGTATACGGAAATTAAAAATATTTAAATTAAAATATAGTGGAATGAATTTTGGCAGTTTTAGATGTTGACCATAAACGCAGAACGCTTGAAAAAATTCTTTCTGTTGAAACCCTAAATCTTTAAGTTTGATAAACTATAGACATCAAATAGATTTTTACGAACCAAAAATAAATTAGTTGAAAAGGAAAGCTTATGAATTTTGATTGAAAACATTGTGAAACAATGAAAATTAAAAAATCAGCATCAGATCCAAATAGCGGAATTTAAGTTTTCATTTTCTTTGTCTTGTGGGTTTTTTGGGGTTTTCGAGAATTTTGTATGACATTTCTGTCTGTCCGTACCGGCGTTACTCGATACCGGCTGGATCTATTTTAATGAAATTTAGTTAACAATTAATCGGTATTCAAACTTGAAGTATGAGATAATTTTCCCGTTAAAATAGAAACTTATAAAAAAACGTAATTGCTTTTGTTTTCAGTTTTCGAATAATTCATTGGGATTAAGAAACAATATACTGGCATATCGCCTACAAAATATTTTCTAACAAGCCGTGAGGTGGGTCGTTTATTAGGACTAAAGTGCGACCCTTGAGGTCCACACGACGAACTTCCCAGTTTGATAAATATTTAATAATAATAATTAAATTAGATATTACACAGAAAAGTAATCATTTTAATCATTAAAACATCAATAATTAAAAAAAAAAAAAAAAAAAACGGCTGAACCGATTTTTATAAAATTTATGTCGGATCAAAATGACGTTAACACGCCTCGATTGACACCCTTACGAAGTCGATATAATTTTTTATTCGCGAGATATTGTGTAAAATCTACTTTTTTGGAGGTTATTTGGTTAAGAAAAAAGAACGGCTGAACCGATTTTAAAAAAATTCCTTTCAGATCATATTTACGTTAATACGCGTCGATTAGCACCCCAACGTAATCGATATCATTTTTCGTTCTCGAGATTTCGTCTTAGAAAGAAATGGACACATACATACGTACGTACGTACACACACACACACAGACATCTTTCTAAAAGTAGTGTAAAAATAGTGTAGTGACCTTGAAACATAAAATTTTTTTTTCCTTTTTGATTTCGATTTTCGGACCCATTACAATAACTTCCAATGGGAAGTTAAAAATTTCGTTGGAAGGACGGAAATAGATTGACAAGAAAAATAAATTTTGAGAAATGCTTCGAGATAGAAAAGGGTATTTGAACTTATCCTATTCTCCTGTACCTATTAGATTTAAATCCGTGAATATTTTAAATATTTACATTTTTCGTTATAACAAAAATTGAAGATTTTGATAATAATCCGTATATTTTTACATTTGCTAGAACCACCATAATACACTGAACTAGGTACTCGAGTGAAGTTAATAAGATCTTCATTCTCTTTGCAATTATTCAAATTGCATTCCGGACATTATTTTAATGCAGCATAAATTGTTATTTAAAGTAAACACGAATGTAATTATCTGACATATTATTGTATATGTACTTATATAATGTTATATACATTTTACCTATATGTGGTGTTTTCCGTCTCAACGCGTTTGTGGCATTAACCAGTGATGGGGCGAGCAGGCGAGCGCAGTCACTATTTGTGTAGTGCCAGTGTCACTAACAGCCCCATTAGAGTGAAAAACCAGCAGCACCGGCAGCTCTGTCGGTATAATCGCACACAGACATAAGTACAAACAGAGCCACAACTCCTGAATTCAAACTCGAGAATCTGTTCTGCCGCTGTCTGTCTGTCTGTGTGACCATCAAAGGTATAACATCCAAAAATATATGCCACGAACGGGGTCCGTTGAGCTTGTTGAATTCAAGCATCGATTTTCCTTTTATGTCCCATATACAAGTCTGGAGTAAATGGTTTAAAATAAACTTGACTGCCTTTACCGTGGTTTCTACAAGTGGGCTGTAGGCAGGGGCCCGCCGCCCGGCCAAAAATTTTATAAGAACTATAGTTAAGGTATTCGACTTTACCGTCGGAGGGGTCAACCGTACACTCTGGCCAGGGGCCCCCGTCTCAGAATGTGGTGGCTCTGGTTAAACGCGTAACTTTGCATATATAACCTATATTTAAGATTATACGAGCACTACGCAGTGAGTCGAAATAAAATCTGAATTGTTTTGTACTAAAACAAAAAAATGTTAACCTGTAAATTAATAACTTTTAGATGTTACTTAAGACTACTTATAATCGGATTTACTTAATTATTTATTTATTAATGATAAAAAATAAATATGATTTGACTTTAATTGTCGAGTGTAAATTCGGTTACGCGATCAGATAGATCCAAGCATTGGATAGAGAAAGATAGATAGCATATAAATGTTAAATTAATGTAAATTCGAACGCATTAGAGTGCTCGGGTCGATCTGGGCGTAAAAAAGAATTTACTCTAAGATGGTTTCCAAGTGACAAATAACCAGAATTTTTAATATGGTAGGTACAAATATTACTTATGGCTCTAGTTGTTCACATATTGAATTTCATTGGGTTTCAAATAATTCGCGAATGGCGCGGCGACAAAAATTAATTTACCATTAATTCTGAATTCACCTTCATTTTAAATCAAAATTTAACCCCTATGTAATCTGTTAACTTCATAACTCGAAAAAATAAACATAATGTCGTCTGACATTTACTTCGTAAATATGAATATTAATAATTAACGACTACATGAATACATTTATTAAAGGTTTTTAGGGCTCGGTACCTCCGTATGGAACCCTATTACTTTGCCTACGATGTCTGTTCGTCCGTCCGTCCGTGTGTCCGTCCGTCTGTTACAGGGCTCTATGTCACAAACGGTAAGAGGTAGCTAGTTGAAATTTTCACAGATTGTGTGTTGTTATGGCATGAATCCTGGCAAATATTAATTTCAATTAAATATAACCAAACAATTTTAATAAATTAATGTTTTAGTTTATACTGACAAGTGGAGTGGCGTTATCTTGCACAATATTAAATAAATAAATTACAAAATAATTAAAAAAATATCAATTGTTAATATCTGCATAACATAAGGATTGAATCACACTAAAGAATGTCTATAATTATTTTATTAAATAGACAATAGAATTTACATGATTTAGCTGAAGAAGTCGTAATTTAACGACGAAACGTCCAACATGAATCAATAATAAAACATTCTAGAAAATTTTTATTTATCAAAGTCCATCTCCCTATTGTGTCTTTTTAAGTCAACAATCAACATTAATACTCTACATTGTTGACCACAACATTGTTTTGACAACGAAATTATAATTTTGGTTAACTTGTTTCTCGCTTGTTTGTTTCCAAAATCGTAGCTCATAGAAACTCCAAAACAAAACAATGTTGTGGTCGACAATGTAGAGTATTAATGTTGACTTAAAAATACACAACATCTTGTGCTTTTAGACACAGATTAAATTGCTGTAATGGTACGGAACCCTCATGGCGCGAGTTCTACTCGCACTTGACCGGTTTTTAATGTTATTCTGGAATTTACATTATCAGAGAATGAGTCAGTCATTTAGATAGTTTGAAAGTTTAGTTTTGCATTAGTTTTGCATTAGTAGATGCCAGTACCTATATTTGAAATATTCATAAATTCTGTGCCCTTTTCATTTTCTTCTTTTGCCTTTGAATTATGCAAACGAAAATGATATCTGATCTTTTAAATACTGCAGTTTTTACACTGTCATTTTTACCGCGGTAAGTATTGCTGTTCATTAAAAGTACAAAGCATATTTTATGCAGATTGCACTGCAGTTAACAGAAAATGATATTTCAAAACGATTTTTATTTTGAAGATAAACTTTAATTATTATTAAGTTTGTAAAATACGGAAATTAACATTAACTGTATTTGAATAGTCATGGTATCCTACTCAGGGGTTTCTATATTCCAAACATCGATTTTATAGGGTCGACTCCCAAGCTGTCAAGGTTATTATTGACAAGAACTTTTACTTCTTTTGTTTCAAATATATTTTGTGGTACAAAACTACATCCAGAACAAATTCTCTGTACGTAGCTATTAAAGAAAAAATATTTCCTTATTTTGCTTTCACTATAATGTAAAATTATTTTTCCCTCTTAGATGCTTAGAACTTTGAATAAAAACATAAATGGTTGTTTTCCTAAATCAAGAATTTCAGATGACTATATTAGTATTTTTACCCGACTACGGCGAATGTGTTTCACCTGTCTAGTATGTTACTGTTTACATATTATGTTACCTCCTAGAGTCCAAACGGCCGGACCGATTTTGATAAAATGAGCTAATATAGGGCTCGTCTTAATCGCGAAAATGACACTGAGTATATGAAATTGTTTAAAAAACTAAATTACATATCATGTAGGACGTATATCAAGAAGTTATGTGAGCCACAAGATTTGGCAAAAATTCGTCTAATTTCACTAGAAACCAGATTATCTAGATTTGAAAGTTCATGAATGATTTGTAACAATTTTAGAACTAAAATAGAATGATAAATAGAAGAGGAAGGCAGCTTTGGAAAATGTTGTTTAAGGAGACAGTTTTGTAGTTTTTAGAGTTCCGTACCTCCGAACGGAACCCTATTACATATTATTATTGTAGATTATAGACGCGTCGACAACTCAGGTCGTTAGCGTCCGGAACCCTATTACTGAGCCTTCGATGTCTGTCCGTCTGTCACAAGGCTTTATCTCACAAACGGAAATAGGCAGCTAGTTAAAATTTTCACAGATTGTGTATTGTTGTGACATGAATCCTGGCAAATAATAATTAGAATTAAATAATCAATTAATTTTAATAAATTAATGTTGTTTATTTTACTACAACACTGACTCCAGCTGTACTGCTATACTGTATAGATCATTCGACTGGCTCAGTTGGTAGAGCGTTCGACTGAATATCTAAAAGTCCCTGGTATGATCTCTGGTTTCGGATCGCAATATTTGTTTTTTTTTATTCATGAAATATTCTGTTAATACTTATATGTTTTACATTAATTTTTTTTTTTGTTTTGAAAGAAAAAAACACGCTCAGCTACAATGGCTATCGGCTACCTATATTATGTGCGAGTGGGAGTGCTCAAGTATGTGGCGCTTCAAAGAATGCACGGATCCCCACACAATATAATATTATGCATATTATGCACTGCATGCATACACAGTACATACGCATACACCGCTCATCCACACAAACACATACTCATACATAGTTATGAAAATATAAGTACAGAATATAGAACATATTAAATAGTAAAGTATGTATCGACAGGGGCGGACTGGTTATAGACTTGCACCAGCCCGATGATTTCCTTTTGAACCGGCCCTCAATACCAACTGTCAGTTAACTCAATAACCATCCACGCCCTCCCTACGGTGCAAAATATATCAAGTTTAATTTTTTTTAGAGTGATGAATAGGGTGTATAGCAAACGAATAAAGTTAAATCATAATGTATATCAAAGGTCTTTCAAAAAGAGGCAAAAAATTTCGGAACAGACACTATTACATTATTATTAAATTTTTTTTTTATTTACATAAGTACCTAAACATAAGTATTATTTATTAACATACTTTACACAAGTATTAAATTTATACATATATCAACATAACATATCAATCATCAATCAGACTACCAACTCCCGTCCCAACCGACCTATCGACCTACCGGGCTCATCGGTAATTGCACCGAAAGCTTACATGGCCAGCCCGCTCCTGCGTATCGACAATAAGTTTAGTATGAAAATTAAATAAATTTGTTATACGGAAAAAATTTGAAGCAAAGAACAAAATAAAATTAAAAAAGGTTTTTTTAAAAACAAGCTTGAATAAATAAATCTGTTAATTTTTTATTCCTATAACCTAACTCCTAATTTTTATTATTGTACGGAACCCTCGGTGCACGAGTCTGACTCGCACTTTGCCGGTTTTTATGTTTGAATGAATGGTTATTAAACAGTGAATTCTTCGAGCGTCTATAATTCACATTTCATTCATTCAACAGTGAATTCTGCACCGCTGTTGATATTTCTTCAACTGCCTTTTTTAGTCCAATAGCTTTATTAATCGTTTCTCATACCATCAGTACCATCATAACAATTTCTTCCACAGTTGGTGACATTTGTTCTCCGCCGTCCTAGTTTCAAAGTTGGATACATTTTAGTGTTTTCGCTGCTGTGACCTTTTAACTGCTGTCCGTTGTGATAAATACACACATTACTTTCTGCTCTACTCACCTGCGCTTTTGGAGATTTTATGCTTGCAACAAACATTTTTCCGGCGCAATTTAGGAGAATTTTGGTCCATAGTATCCTTATCTGATATACTTTTAGTAATTTAGTGAAAGAACGAGTTATCTCGCGCTTGCCGGTTCTGTCACAAAATGTTGCAGGTCCGAATTGACAAAAAGTAGCATATTTAGTGTGATAATTTCGAGCGCCCCGCTAAACTATTGACATTAGACATATATACCGTCGCGAACTTTTTGTAAAAAATCTTAAACTCTACAAAATTAATAGTATGAAAAATTGTCCTTACTACCATGGTTCTCACACCGTTTGAAATAAAAAGCTGGAAAAACTCATTTTTAACGGTTTTTTCACCTTAAGAACGCCATTTGGGGAGGTTCCGCCGCTATGATTTTCGGTAATTTTGGTCCAGATTATTTTGACATCCTATACTTTCGATAATCTGACTACACTTGCCGGTGATTTGTGTTCTAGAAAATGTTTACTGTTTGAGCTGGAGGCCTATAATATTGCATTTAACACAGGTTTCTAAAGAATATAAAGAAAAAACAAAAAACTCTCAAAATGAGGTGATTAATTTTGAGCTGCTCAATCGTATAAATGCTGCTCTTTCAGATTTTAAGTACAAGAAATGGTTTGCAGTTTTGCCTACATACAGGGTGATTCCGACGTCGGGGAAAAACTTTACAGGGAGATTCCTATGGGTAATTCAAATTAAAATCTACAAAAATGTTTTTTAACTGAACTGTAGTCTCTCAAAGCTTATTACATATAACCCCAGTCAATCAATCAAGCAGTCAATCAAAGATATTGCGTTACCTATATGAGCAGTTGCTAGAACGAATACAAAACGCCGCAAATGAAATAAGAAATCATCCTGATGCGCTGTCTCGAGTCAGAAATTCATCTGTGCGTCCCACTGTGATAATTCTATTTAGATAGACACCAGACAGGAAATTGGATGTGTTTTTCGTTTATATAATGATAGAAGAAAATTGTAAGAAATATTTTAAGTTTCTTAATGTTTGAAGTTTATTATTTTACTTTAGGAGAACAAGATACAAGGCAAAAGAATAGCAATATTTATTTGCTAAATTCTTTAATGGTCAAAGTTTTAACACTATTTTTTGTTGTGTATTTGGATCTAAAAACAAATTTGAATCCCTAAATGCAATCCTTAAAATGGTCCAATTGTACACATTTCAAATAGACTTTGTGCAATGACGCTGGGTCATGGATGCATTCAAATATTATGTTACATTTTTTACAGTTTAAATAAACACAAAACCTTGAGAATATTCTACTTAGTTCCCAGGTTCTATTCTGTGAACTGGTGAAAGTATGAATTGGATTTTTAATTTATTATTAAAAAATAATAAATTGAAGATGTAGTATTTAGGTTCAGATAATCCTGGCATTTATGACCTACAAAATAACTTAAATTCATTGAACTTGTGTTTATCTATATTAATTTATAATTCGAAAATTGTTTCGGGCAAACTCAACGATTTCAGATTATTTTAAAGTTTCAGTAGGCTTTGGCGGTCAGTGCTTTAAAAAATCATCTCAACCCGTTAAATTTTTGTTACGTCAGTGATTGAGCACAAACTGGTTATACATTGGTCTATAAACGACGATTCATCGAGTAGTTTATAGAGGCAGAGCTGTAGTACAAGTTGAAACAACAACAACAACTACTACCACTACAGTTTCTCGTTCGGTGTCGGCGTAACGCGCGACACGCTAACTGAAGGTAGTAATTAACTGTGAGTTATTACAAGCCGCCGCTATCTGCACAGGTTATGTAGGTGAAACTGTGGAAGCACGATCAAAACATCCGTCATACCTGCATAGGTACGACTTCCTGACTCACTGGCATCGAATCGTAACTCATAGTTATTTATTTAAAGACTGACAGTTAAAATAGAGTGAAAGAGGGGGAGAGAGAGAAAAATTGTAGATTATAGACGCTCGACAACTGAGGCCATTAATACAGAATAGTTTACTTCTACGAAACATAGTTGTCGGTTATAGCCTATAGCTTAGTTACGTTTCTCTCGCACTCACGTGTAGCACAGAATTTCTGCAAATTAAAAAAAAAGTCAAGAAGTGTCATAGGACACCCGACAGAAGCTATGCTTTTTACGTATTGTATATGAAACCGAATTTATCAAAGTTATAGACAATACAATTGAAAAGTTATTATTTGACCGCCATTTTGAAATCTGATGCAATTTTATTTCTTTGTGTCCTATAAAACTCTTAAATATCAATTTTCAAAAAGATCGGATAATTTTTTTTGCAGAAGTACATATGGCCGTCATTTTGAAATCTGACGCCATTTTATTTTTTTGTGTCCTATAAAACTCTTAAATATCAATTTTCAAAAAGATCGGATAATTTTTTTTGCAAAAGTACATATGGCCGCCATTTTATTTTTTTGTGTCCTATAAAACTCTCAGATATTAATTTTACATAGGCCACTGCGCGTGCGCCAGTATATTACTTTCACCGCTGACCATAGCTATAGATATACTTTTAATAACATGAGCGTGACGGTTTTACTGTGACGCGAACCTTAAGTTTTTTCCCTGCCAGAAATCGTCTAACGCGCCTATAGAAGCATAGCTTCAAAAAAACAAGTATTAAAATTGAAAAACAATGAAATTGCTCTTGCAGAGATTATTCAGCATAGTTGAAAGAAGCTGTAAAAGATAGTAGCCGATCAAAAATATCATTTTTAATATATTTTCAAGGAATAAAGAGTCGGCAAATTTATGCATTTTCAAATTAAAAAAAAATATTACTCGAAAATTATCGACTTTAGAATAAAGTCATTGAACATTTCCGAAGTAAAAAAATCGATGTTGCTCAATTGTTTAAAGAATAAACATTGTAGATTCAAACACTACCTCACCAGGTTACCGGCTAACGACATGCATTTTTATGATAAGAACTTTATCCTGAACACGATTCTGCTAATAATTTTTCATACGAGGGCGGTGTCTCCGTCTGCACTATATTTATGATCAATAACTAAAAAGTTATCATTTGAACGCTCATACACACGTTCAAGTATGCATGACGCTGCAAACTTGATCATGTCGGCAGAATCAAAATTCGATGATTGCTTCAAGTAGACATGTCATGCAAACTGATCGTCATGGCATACACGGTCAAGTTTACTGGATTTCGCTTCAAGTACACTGCAAACTTGACGGTAAACTTGATCGTGAGTGGCTAGCATTAGATCCTACGTTTGTGCAGTGTTAGATAATATTAAATAAAATATAACTTACGTAATGTTATAGTCAATGTCATTAGAAATATCATACCACTGTAGTAGAATTCGTCAGGCTGTCTGACTGATCTAGTGTTTTAATTCTTTTCTAGTGTGATATATATTATTGTGCTAATACTTATGGTAATTATGGCTATGTGGACCTCAGTTAATGATGCAGTGTTGTGTATAATTATTCTAACAGTAGACTTCTTTGAACTGTTTAGTAAGTGGATTTTCACCCTCAGATGTGTATCGGACATTTTTTAGTCACTCATATTAATTATAAAATAATTTGAAGTCGAAGTTCACATAAGATAATTTACACGATAAACTTAAAAGAATGCCTGTCTCCAATACAAAATTTCAGTGTGAAGTAAAATTTAAGTGCTAAGAAGTTGAGATTTTTTTACTGGTAATATATTTTTTTATCGTTTATTTAGCCATTAGCTTACTTAATACTTATCATATTTTATTGTATTTGACTGGATTTTTCTTGGCGCTTGTACAGTGCAAGCCCAATAAACATGCCCAAGTAATATTACATAATACCTGTGCATGGGACGGTAGCGCCTATATAGTTGTCTCTCTTGTACCGTAGATGGTTTATGAACGATATTTCTGTTGCAGATAACCTTTATATTATAACCTTTAAGCTACGCCTATAGGGTTTCCAGAAATATTTCTTCGAAGATTATAGAACCTTTAAGATAATATAGGAGATTGACTTAAAATATAGACCCAACTCGACGAGTTGATCTATTGCGGAAATTAAAGAAATTTAAAAGTCGCTCAGCTATTCTCTAAAGCACCCAACCGTGTTTCATAATATTTGTATACAAATATAAACCGACGTTAATTAGACTTCAAAATGAAAAAATCATGAACATCAGTTTGGTAGAAACCGAGAAATAGATAAGCATTAAAAACAATTTTCAATATGACATATTTTTTTAGTTTTTTTACAACCCAAAATTTGATTTTGTGGTACGATTTTTTTTATTATTAATTATTGTAGTTTAATAGTATTCTTAATTAATGTTTCATCGCTAATTTTAGTATACGTATATGTTTATAAATATAAAATATTTTATTAATACAAATAATTTTAAGGTGCCCCAGTACAGAGACGTGTCCAAAAATTGAACTTGGGGAAGGGTGCGATTTTTTTACAAAGCTAGTTTCTTTAAACTTTATCATCTGACAGCTATCGTATTTTGTCGTTAATAATTTATGACGTAGAACTACGTCTTTTCCGGCGGTATATAGGGGGGTAAAATGATGCGAAACGAAAAATACGTTACAAAAAATGTGTGACAAAAAGTTACGCAATAGTTTGTTTGTGTTTTGTATTATATGTACTAAGTAAATTTTGTTGGAAAGAGCAGCCAAAATACATAATTACATTTGCAATATTAGAAAAAAATCATCATTTTTAACTTCCCATTGGAAGTTATTGTAATGAAAATCGAAATCAAAATGTATAACAAATTTTTATGTTTCAAGGTCACTACACTATTTTTAGAAAGATGTCTGTGCGTGCGTGCGTGTGTGTGTGTGTGTGTGTACGTACGTACGTATGTGTCCATTTCTTTCTAAGACGAAATCTCGAGAAGGAAAAATGATATCGACTACGTTAGGGTAACAATCGACGCGTATTAACGTAAATATGATCTGAAAGAAATTTTTCAAAATCGGTTCAGCCGTTCTTTTTTCTTAACCAAATAGAGTCCAAAAAAGTAGATTTTACACAATATCTCGCGAATAAAAAATTATAACGACTTCGTAAGTGTGTCAATCGAGGCGTGTTAACGTCATTTTGATCCGACATAAATTTTATAAAAATCGGTTCAGCCGTTTTTTTTTTTTTAATTACTGTTAAAAATAAATAATAATTATGTTTTACTTTTCTGTGTAATATCTAATTTAATTATTATTATTAAATATTTATCAAACTGGGAAGTTCGTCGTGTGGACCTCAAGGGTCGCACTTTAGTCCTAATAAATGACCCACCTCACGGCTTGTATCAATTATGTCACGGTCGGGATTCAAACCCGAAGGTTCAGGTTTGAATCCCGACTGTGACATTTTTCTATACAATTTTCAGCCGTAGTACCTACTCAATTTAATATAATGTTAATATTTTAAGATAAAACTATGTAGGTATACAAGTAGTTCTACGTTTTCGGTTGCCGCTTGTAATTTTTTAAATAATAAAACAACAGATTGAAAGGTTATGAAGTAGGTACACTCGTGAGGAGGTGCAGCTTGCATTCCTTTGCCTAGCCCACAGTACTAGTATAAGCTAATCGTGGTAAAGATAAATAAGTATTTAATAAATTTAGGCAGAATAGCCGTTCCTTGGTTATACATTGAGTGTGTGTGAGAATAACATTAAGCAAAAAGAGGATAGATAGAGTTAATTTACGATCAGATCCGTGAACTTTTTTGTCGCCTATACTCGCGTTATCCGCAACGTACTGTGATTTTTTCTTCTACTTTCGTCTATTGGCTGCCAGCGATATCTATGATCAACTGCATAGACCAACTACTAAAAATCTCACAACTCAACTTCCGCAAGGTGAAATATTTTATGAAGTTATTAATGGGTAATTAAAATTACCAATAAGGTGCAAACCGAAGCTGAAGGGAACGTTAAAATTGAATTCGTGAAACTGCCTCCCCCCGAATCTGGAATAATGGATTAGTGTGAAAATTCGTGAAACTTAATCGTTATTGAACTTTTGCGTCTGAAAATTCCCCGAATTGTACTTAGCACTTTGGACTATAACCGAATGTTATGTCTCATAAATCTTGCCTCCCCATCTACAAAATTCTGCGTGCGCCCTTGGTCACCAATATATGTACATTTTATATTAAGTATTATTAATCTAGACGTGTTGGTTGTTCTTTTAAAAATGTCATACTTAAGGATGTTAAAAGAATAGTTATCTACATCATTTTATTATTATTATTATTGTAGAAATACGAAAAAATATATTTGTTTGCAAGAAAATATTATTATTATTTTCTGGTTTCACGTCCATTAAAACCATGTGATTTTCATTAGACAACATAATTAATTCATTAATTAATTACTATAATGACTAATTTAAACATTAACAAAAACATCATTCAGCTAAGTATCTGAAGAAACTGGAATCACCGGCGAAACGTTATACACAGCGTAATAAGGTGTTTGATTTGTGTACCTGTTCACTTTCCCGGTAACATTTGCTATTTTATTATTATTTATTATTTAAATAGAAATAACATATTTGTTTTTTTATAAAAATACAAAAATAAATTTAAAATCTTTAATAACCTTGTAAATATCGCATTCGAAGTGACGTCTGTATTTGTGAAGTTTGCAAAATTATAGATTGAAAGGTTTATTAAAAATAGTTATTGAGAAAAAAATTACCACGGATGTCGTGATGTACATGAAAGGTCGTAAAACAGTTAGATAAGCATAAAATAATTTATTGAACATAAAATAACAGTAAAATAGTCAGTAAACATACTATAAGTACATAAATTGTTACAAATGTCGCAATGGGATTTTATATTCTTAAAGTAATTTTGGAAAAACTTCGAATGTTCGACCTTTAATTTATAGATATGATCAATACAAGGAAGAAAAGATCAGGATCCAAAATTAAAATTTAGGTATACTGTTGTTGGTCCATGTCTGTTCTTAGATATACAGGAAGTGATTCACACGTATATGGGCAAACATTATTTATTCTATGCAAGCTCAAAATTTGTACAACGTTTTGTCGATAGATTCTCGACTTTCTCAAGTACTAAAACAATATTACACAATTTACATTTTGTAATAGAAGTTTGTTATGTTAAAGCGTTTTTTTAATAATATATAATATTGAAAATTGACAATTTTATATAGATGTTTAAAAATGTTGCAATAATAAATTAGTTAATATTTTATTACAAATTTGAAACACCTAAGTATTTACTATTTAGTAAGTCAGAAAACAAACCTAAACACATTATATATTGTGAGAAAGCTGATTATTTTAAAACAAAATTCAAATTCAGATGTTAAATTTGAAATATATTTCCATTATTCGCTTTTACATTAGTACCTACCTATTAATTGTGAGAGTGATAAAAAAATGTTTTTACGGATTAAATCAATGCAATTTTATGAATCAATATTAAAGTTTAATTGCGTATGTGCGCGTACTTATATAGTGAATTTTTCTTTACAAGTCGAATCGATATCTAGATATAGTAGATTATGGACTATTCGAGTGGAATATTATATAAATACTAATTGATTTTCGATTTTATTTATTTATTGTAGATTATAGACGCATCGACATCTAAGGTCATTAGCGTCTTTCAACTACACTAAATAACAATTAACTTAAAACTAAATAACATCACAAAACATCCATGAGCGCAGGTGGGATTCGAACCCACGGCAGTCCAGTCTAGAGGTTACTGCACCAAGCATGCTAACCACTAGGCTATACTGCCCTCATTGATTTTCGAGTCGAATAATATACTAGGACAAAACTTTAAGTAGGTAGGTACTGAAAAAGGTTTTTAACATATTTTTGGTAATAAAAATTTTTCATCCTGTAACTACTCGATTTGACTAAAAAAATCGAGTATTAAATATTCAAATACCTACTAGACTTGAAATGAAAAATCCGTTATCTAGAAAGTCGAATTACAGTTTTTCAGAGTGTACTTTATTCCTTCTCGACTCGATTCGAAACAGTTCCAGTAATTTCGATTTATCTACCGGTCTTATTGTAACATATCGAAAACGTCGACTGACTCGAATTTTTATTCGAGTAGAATTTTTTTCGACTTTTTTTTGCTCGACTCAGATTGCTTGGAGTATTTTTTTCTGCTAGACTCGAATTGTTTTGAGTAGTTTTTCTGCCCAGTTTAGTACGAATATTTACACTGCTCGACCGGTACATGATTTGTAGAGTAGTCACACACCTGTTAATTGTCGCTACATTTGTTTGTTTGTTTGCGGTTAGTTAGGAAGTTTCCCTTTTAGTGTAAATCATAGTTCTAAAAAAATTACAAAATTAACGGCGAAAGAATTTTTTAACTATCTTTAAAAACAACAAAGTTATGCTACTTCAAAGTTTGAATTTGATGGTAATTTTCGATAAATCTCTTTCTTTAAACTCGTAAATTGTTATGGAAACACTAAAAACAAATCCAACAGCATACTTGTACAGCGTGACGTCAAAATTATAAATCAGTTTCGTTTGCGGCCCCACGTACAAGAAATTGAATATCTCCAATGAATTTAAAGGTGTCAAAACTAATTATTCTTTCAGAGTTTTTAAAGTTATCTTTATTATAATGATGTCACAGTATAATTATTATAGTATTTTCATCCAACGGAAACTTCCTAATTGAAATTCTCTGTACCACAGTATAAGTGACGGAGTCAGCCCCTGTCACGTTTACCAGCACAAGGTGGTGGACGCGAAGGAATCCCGAATCAAACCAGCCGGTGGAGAGCTGTTATTGCTTTGATTTGTGTGATCTGATCGTGCAGCATTGGCTGCCGACTAATGGATTTCGCGTGTCCGCAAGGGCGCAAACATATTATCTCTGTATGTGTGTAGTGGTTGTAGGTATCGACTGATCAAAAAAAAAATTGTTTCCAGTTCATAAAATACACTGCTATTCGTCTAATGCTTGGTTTCTGATACGACTTTCAGCTTTAAATCTAAATTTAAGAATGTCATTTGTCTTATCATTTTCAACTAAATCTAGATTTAAAGCTGAAAGTCTTATCAAAAACCGAGCATTAATGTGCACATGTAAGTACCTACTACAAGGCGCGATATAAGAGGCTTTCTAAAGCAAGTCTAGTTGATGCATGCAAGCTCACGTTTGAAACATTTAAAACTATTCTCATTTTTAGAGTTCCATATCAAAATTGTGAAAACCGGAACCGTAGTATGACTCCGTTGTCCGTCCGACCATCTATCTGTCTATAGGTCTGACCACATGTCTCTTAACTCCTAAACGGTTGAACTTAAAAATTTTGTTTCTAGCTAAGAGTGTCCGCAGATATTCTAGAGGTCGTTTTACAAAAAAATGGGTGTGTGCTTATGACCACACGACAAGTGAAAACTTCAGATTTTCTAATTTTTAGTGTCATCTATGTTAGCGCATTTATGAACTAAAAATTATTTATTACTAAAATACTAAAATTGTATTTTTAATTAATTCCACCTTGGTTTCAAAAAAATTATAATTATTGTCAAAGAAAGAATATAACAAAAATTAAAAAATTCTACGCCGCCATCAGGTCTCGAACCCAGGTTTCTATGCATAAAACGCAAAGAAGTTACCAACTGCGCTATGGGTGCTAGTGCACAACGTACCGTTTTTATGATATAAGTAGGTATGTCAGCCGCGTCACATTTCGGATGGCGAACGATTCATTTTATTTAACTACCCAGGAAAAGAGTGCCTAGTGCGCCTAAGGAAGTTTTCACTTCAAAAATGCGTCCTCTGCGACCAATAAAATGAAAATGGAAAAAGTATGCCCCTATATGTGCGAAAATATCATATCTAAAATTTTGAAAAAATGAAACATAAAGAGGCCGATACCGGATACAGCAACTATAGCCAAGATTATTTTTGGAGTTTACTCCTTAAGAATCGATTTTTATATAAGGCGCCCGGTATGGAAATTTTATGAGGAGTAAAATTTACACAAGCGTTAACTAAAAAGCGTAACGTTTTTCTGCGCAACCTACCTTGCGCACCTTTCAATGTATGTGTATACTTGTAACAGCCGTATACGCATGTAAGTATGTATGTTTGCCTACTTTAAGGAATAAACTCCAGTCGAGCGTCGGAGCTGACACACACTTTTTTTCTTTAGTTTTTCAGATTTAAGGCAAATTAAGTCAGCACTATAGGACGGTAGGAATGATTCGTTCTGTATGAACGTTTCTCTCTAACAAATGAGTTTTGTATTTAAGAATGTGTTATTCCGCGGATATTTGTTCATAAATTTATTTTGTGCATCAGCATTTACAGAACTCAAAATTAATTAAAATACGTCCCTGTACAAATCCTTGAAACTCTATTCTTAATACGCTTTCCATTTTAGCTTTAGTGATAGTGTTGACACGTTTCAAAAATAAATTAGGGTTTAATAAGAAGATAACGCCTGAACAGTGAATATAATTATTTTTCCGAACGTAAATCTTTTTACAATTAATTTGTCATACACTAACACATAGAGACAGCACAACGTGTGATTTATTTTTCCAGCGCATACCTACATATACCTACTACATTTATAAATGTAAATTTGTATACAGCAACGAGCAAGCTCAACGGACGTATGCAATCTTTGCTATTTAATTGTACTTAGTGTAACAATCATAGCTGCCACGTATACGGTACGGCATTATGTATACAGGGTGTTTTAACATTTTGAGAATCATTATAAGTTGTGTGACGCCACACACTAAGTACCTACTTTATATTTGAAAAAAAAATGTTTATTCAACACACACGCACGCTTTTAGTGTTTTTTCGTGTCTGCAATGCGGATCTTAAATGGCCGTTTATTGACTGGTGACGTCATGATCCATTATGAAACGCTTTTCGATGCTATAATGAAAAACATTTGAAAAACCCGTAACATATATTGAACCATTATATTATGTACCTTTTTTCGATGCTTTAATGAAATATGGTTACAATAATTAATAAATAATATAATAATAATAATAAATAATTAATAATAATAATAATAATAATAAATAATTATTTTATCTGCAAGGTCAATATTTTTATTATAAAATCATGCGTGTGTTGAATAAAGTCTAGTGTGCAACGCGTGTGCTAAATCTTTATGCGTCAGGCTCGATGTTTTCAGCAGTCGTATTCCGCTCGCGATATACATTCGTCAAGACTCGTGTGCGCTCGCCTACTACTCGTGCTGAAAACATCGCGCCTGACGCATAAAGATTTATTTAGGACATTAATTATAGTATAACGAAATATACTATTATAAGTAAGTACAAGTTTAGGTACATACATTGTACTTACTTGAATTAAATAAAATACCTTTATGGCTATAGTCCAGACACGGCGGAATCCGCGCAGATGCAAACCGCGCGGAGCTTATTACATTAGCTTATAAGCATACTATTCTGACATTTACCAATCAGCGCGGCTGCCGCTACTTGTCCACCGGAAAGTAGAACCGTGTGGGGTCCGCGCGGTTATTAAATTAAATTATCAAAATAATTCGCGTTTTAATGCTTATATTATTATTATTATTATTATTATTTTATTTCGTTCAAAAGACTACAAGGAGTCGAATTTGTCAGACATGATAAATATAAAAACAATAGCAGATATGAAAATATATATCAATGAATGGTTTTTATTTATAACAATATTCCATTTTCCTGCGTAGGTAAGGATATTCTGGAATCGCGTTTTTCCACCTATGCTATCATACAAAACAAAAGAAAGCATCGAAAAACCCGTAAGGAAATAAAATTGTAGCCGGAAGTCCCATTGTATGTTTTTTTAATTTTTTGTATTCAAATTTTAATTAACGTGGTGCGGTTTGTGAGACCGCACCATGCCTATGTTATGATGTTTCCACCCTTCTAGTGGATTTGACGTTTGAGCGCTTCGGTGAGGTAAGTTTTGACAATTGAAAAATAGTGCACGGTTTGTGTGACCGCGCAACGTCGTTTGTGAGACTTTTTTTATATTAAGTACACGTACATTATTTTTGTTTTGCATTATTTTCAATAGAATTGTGTGAAATATGGACGAACCAAGTGCGTTGGGCACAAAACGACATGCGCAGCAGTTTGAGATATACTTACATATATAAATTCATTTAAAAAACAGGATATTTCAGGATGAATATACTTCTAATCACTTGTGTGTTTAATAAACAATAATTGGAAAAGAATGAATCCTCACAAGATATAAAGTTCAGTAAGCAAATATAACAATTTATTTACCACTGCTACAGGTTTCGACATAGATATGTCATCTTCAGGCAGAATCTTTTTCACCTAATTGTCATTTAGCTAAAAATTTAAACATTAAAATTTGTTAAAACATTGTCAAAAAAATTTTATTTACAAACACAAAATCAAAATTTCATTCAAATCAGTGGGCTCCTTACATAATTTGTTAGTTTTCAATAAGGACAGAGTTGACATTTCAATAAGGACAGAGTTGACATTTTAAATAACAGCGGAGTATATAAAATTAGTTGTGTAGACTGTTCAGCCTTTTACATTGGGAAAACGGAGAGAAAATTTAAACTCAGGATACTTGAACATACAAAAAACATCATCAACAATAATTCAAATTTTGCAAAACATTTATTAGAATACAACCATAAATTTAACATAGAATCATGTTTTAAACCATTGCATATTTCAAATTCAGCTCAACTATTGAATATTTTCGAACTTTTTGAAATCAAATTAGCATTTAATAATGATTCTCATAACTGTCTGAATACCATCTCAGACTCACAGCTTCAAACCATTTTTGACTTTCTGTTTACATCAAATAATTACCGTGATAATAGCGATGTCATTGGTCATCAATAGAGGTCAACACCCATTCCTTTTTAATCTTTTTCTACGACCATTTTGTATTCCTTCATTCAAAACTTCTACGTCTAAAAATAAAAAATACATTTTAATTTCTACATTTTAATTTCTACATTTATTGACTCAATATGGCGCATACTATTCATAATTTCGTTCTGAAACTTTGTTGCTGGGATTTCAATTCTTCTTCTTTTTTGATCGTTTTTCATTAAATTTATGGCAATTGGACCTTATTTACAACTTCAAAGGTAATATATTTCATATTTTAATTATATTTTAATTTTTACCATATTAACTTCAAAAACATAATGTAAAAATCAAAGTTTTTTTGACAATGTTTTAACAAATTTTAATGTTTAAATTTTTAGCTAAATGACAATTAGGTGAAAAAGATTCTGCCTGAAGATGACATATCTATGTCGAAACATGTAGCAGTGGTAAATAAATTGTTATATTTGCTTACTGAACTTTATATCTTGTGAGGATTCATTCTTTTCCAATTATTGTTTAGGATATTTCAGTTTTAAAGGCAAACGATTGGATTGGCGAGTCGCACTGATACGAATTTCACGAATTTTTAATCTCGCAGTGATCACAAATCCAACTCTGTTTTTTTTCCTTTCTTTAAAATACATACGATATAAAATTTGAATATGAATCTCAAAAATATGACCTGACAATAATTATGAGCGGTCTATGTGACCACCTTCTATAAACTTAACCATTTTAACCAAAGATTCACACTTTATATATGACTCGCAGTCCCGTCCGGCTTCGCCCGGGTGCTAAGAATTTATGATTTATTATCTATCCCCCCGCGAGAAATTCTCCCTTTGTGAAGCGAAGTCGGGCTGGTGGTGTTTATAATATTAGTAGGATTCCGCCTATACGCTAAAATGCAAAAGAATTTCTGTGTTACGTTTTGTTACTATTCCACAGGAATTATCCCCTCCCCCCACGAGAAATGTGTCAAAATAAAATATAGCCTATATCATTCAGGGATAGTGTAGCTTTCTATTAGTGAAAGAATTTTTAGAATCGGTTCAGTAGTTTCAGAGATACGAATTTATGATTTATTACCCCCACTCCTGCGAAGCGAAGTCGCCTGTTGTTCTCGCTTCGAGTGCTTGTCTACAGTTTATAATATTAGTATAGTATATTAGTATAGATAATCAAAAAATTCTACACCCCCATTTTACCCCCTTTGGGGTTGAATTTAGAAAAAACTCAAATAGCCTATAGTCTTCCTCAATAAACGGGCTATCTAACAAAAAAAATTTTTTTTTAATCGGACAGGTAGTTCCTGAAATTAGCACGTTCAAATAAACTCTTCAGCTTTATTATATTAGTATATGGTATAGACTATAGATAAAGATAAGTAATAGATATATAATCACATTTTTAGCTTCATAATATTACAATAACGCCTTAATCTCATTTACGTCCAGCTCTTCAATTATCGTACAGTTGGTAACACTGAATTAGTACATAATGTATGTAGGTTGGAGGTAATGTATGTGTGCATGTATGTTTTGTGGCGAGGGCATTTATCATGCGTTATCTGTACTTCCCCGCACTGTCTCACCGTAACGTAACGAGGGACGTTACCTACTAGCCTGGCGATAGCCAAGCTTGTCTGGTGGCTGAGCACACTCTGTGAAGCTCTTCCGGACGACTCGGACGACCATTATCCGAACGCCCGAGCCGTCGCTTAGAAGCCGCCCCCGCACAACAAATAAATTACTTCTCTATTACTTCATCGTCGGATGCGTGATTATGTTTTAATAATGATCATTTTTAACTCATTATGGTCTGTTTACACGTTCACGAGTTTACTACTGACCCCCGATGTAACATATTTATATGTTACAGACACGTTAGCTGTTTCGAAACACTTGACATTCTGCGAATTGATAAGTATATAATGTTGCATATGTATTAGCTCAGTGTTTTTCTATCTTTTTCGACATCCTCTATGAGCAAAGAAAAAAAACTCGGGTCGCAGTGCCAAAACCCTGCCGACAATATAGTGTATTTGCTAATTCAGGCCTTGTGGCTTTATTATGTGAACTTAAGTTTGTTTTTGGACAAAATGAAAAATTTAACCCCTTAATACATCCCTTAAAATAATATTTTTTTTCTTAATTTCAATATTATTATCAATGCAACCTCTACCAAATTAAATACACCCGTCAGAAAATAAATCACTATCCGTAAACTAGTGTTTTCATAAAATTTGTAAGTCCGGTCCTGTCGTGCCGATTTTGTTAAAATTTTAGCAACACATTTTAATCTCTACTAAAGGGTTAAATTCCAATTTTGAAACAATTCTGAGATTTTTTTCGGTATTTTTAGGCCCAAAAACTTTTTTCAACCCCTAAAAACTACCCTTAAAATGGTCCGATTGGGCCCATTTTAAATAGGTTCCGTGCGTTGATGGATTCCAACGTGTCTACCAAATTTCGTTCAAATCAATCAAGTCTTTCGAGAGTTATGCCGTGAACACACACACACACATATATATATATATATTATAAGAGTACGCAGTGGACATATTTTGAGCACGTAGATTGGCTTCTCACCTGGGAAAAGAGAAAGAAAGAGAGAAAAGGGAAAACGGTTGTATCAGATATGGCTCAGAGAGTGTTGTTAAATCGGGCCCAAGTAATTGTTAAACAATCCCAGAAAATATTCTCTGAGTTGGTCCGATACAAGAGTTTGCCTTTTTAGTGAAAGGACACGAAATAATGTTAACAATATTTATTAGTATTTATTAATTATGCAAATATCACTAATGCAAACTTAACGTAAAATTAAATCAATATTCGATAGGAATCGAAAGAGAACCCAAAATGAATAGTAGGGAAATTAGCAAGATATATTAAATTTATACACTTAAAATTAACACTTTACTTTAGGTAATGAAAAGTTAATTGCGGAAAACTTAATAATAATGAAAATTGAATAATTATCGTTTAAACAATGTATCGATAGGAATCGATAGAACCATTGGAATGGTCGCAAAAGAAAAGAAATTAGAAAATTAAAAGAAAACCGGACACAAAATTATCACGTTCAACTCCACAAGTGAAAAATTAATAATAATTATACAAAATGACCATTTAGAAATGGCTTAAAAGAAAATTAGAAAAATAAATACGGAGCACTTAAAATTACGACTTATGATTCCGAGAGAAAAATTAATAATAATTATACAAAATGACCATTTAGAAATGGCTTAAAAGAAAATTAGAAAAATAAATACGGAGCACTTAAAATTACGACTTATGATTCCGAGTGAAAAATTAATAATAATTTACAAAATGACCATTTAGAAATGGTTTAAAAGAAAATTGGAAAATAAATACGGAGCACTTAAAATTACGACTTATGATTCCGCGTGAAAAATTAATAATAATTATACAAAGTGATCATTTAGAAATGGCTTAAAAGAAAATTAGAAAAATAAATACGGAGTACTTAAAATTACGACTTATGATTCCGAGTGAAAAATTAATAATAATTATTCTATTTTTTTCCGTTGATAAGCAAAATTTGTATTTTAACAATCAGAAAATAAAACGTGTACACAGCATGCTATTTTTATAGGAGTCAATTCATTTTTTCAAAGCCGCTCCCAAATACTGCTAGATCAAAAATGCCAAATAAATAAGTAGTTATAAGATTATGCAATATTATTTACAAGCGATACGCAATATCACAATATATATATATAACATTTCCAAAAATGGTGCCAAAGTGTTCAGGAGGCTATGAAACGTCGAGAAATTTTGGTCCGACCCCTAGGTCCCGCCATCCGACCGACGCCAATAGTGTATGTGCCATATGGCAAATACACTAAAAAACAAACAAAATACAATAAATGTACAATCCCACAACCTCATGATTGAGTAAAAAAAATTGTTTATAGGCTCATTCTCGAGATTTCGCGAGCTGTAAGGTAGCCATGCAAATATATCAGAAAAATCCCAAAATAGCCGTAAAAAATTATAGAAATATCATAGATAGAATATAGGGATCCACCCAAAAAAGTGTGGATGCAAAAGATAGAGATGGAGAAGAGAGCAGTTCTTCTATCTTTTTCTATCACAAATACATAACCATAGTTACAGATGTAAATTAACAATACCTACTATAAATTTTTAAATTCAAAAATTCGTCAGAAGACAAGGAAAAGGGAACTGCTGCGTTTTCTATCTCTCTTTTCCAAGGTAACACTGTCATTTACAGTTGTGCCTATGGCTCCCCTACTCTATCTATGATATCTCTATGAAAAAAATACGACTGATGACCAGTCCTATACTTCCCACCTAGTAAATATTTGCAAAAAATAAACACTCTTTTTTTTTTTTATTCTTTGACTAGGCCCAAATAACCTTAGCTGTTGGTGGTCTTTAAAACACAATTTAATTTTTATTCTTTGAAAAAAGCATGGCCCTCTTTTTTGTTTGGTGATCTACTGATGGCTAGTAATATAGCAAAAATCATGGTTACCTTGATTTACGTACAATTTTATTTTTTTTAGTAAAATATTTTTTTTCTCGAAAACTATACATTTTAGAGAAAAAAAATATTTACATTTTTTTCATATTATAACATCTAGAATTCATTTATATTTTTTTTTACCTATGTTAATACGTGACATTGAGGACGTTTTTTTGAATATCTCAGGATCCACTGAACCGATTTGACTCAAAATCTAATCAGATCTAAGTTAAAGGCTGATAAACACAATAGAACAATCGGCATGCCCGTATGTTGTCCCGTTCTTAAGATATCGAAGGCGAAAAATTGACCACATACACACATACACACACACACACACACACACACATACAGACATCAGTCAGAAAATTGTCTTAAACGATTGCTAGGGTCTCAAAACGTGAAAATCTGTTAAAATCTCGAAATATTGTTTTCGGACTGAATCCATTACTTCCCTACCATAGTAGAGGTGGGAAGTAAAAATACGATGATTCCAACGTTTGCATCTCTTTTTTCTATTTGGGAGTCGTGATGTTTTAGTTCTTAAAATTATACGAACATTTTTCAATTGCTCATAGTTTCTAAACCGAAATAGATATAGATTGTAGATTATTGACATTCAAATGAGTTCATTACCGTCTGTCTAAACCGAAATAGATACAGTACGTTTATGCTCATTTAAATAAATCATCGTATCTTTTTCAATAAGCCTGCTCAGTTCAAAAATTATTTTTGATTTGTTTTTTTCTTCTATTTTTTATAAATTTTCAAATCTTTCAGAATAATTTTATAGAAAAGGTCCCTCGATTCTTTAACTTTTTTAACTTTTTTATTTGAACATATAGCTGTATATGCACGTGGCTAAACTTGTGGAACTCTTTCGGCTTAGGAATTACGAATTTTTAGAGTTCAAAAATAGAGAATACAGTCTTTTTTAAATATAGCTTCTAAATCAAAAGAAATTTAGAAATCTTTTTCTTTAAGGATTAGAAAAAAATTGAAATCTTTCAGAATTTTTTTGTTGCCGTACCATACTTGATAGAAAAAAACACTTTTTAGCATCATTTAAACACTTCAAAGAACAAAATATTTAATGAAAACGATTATTCATTCAGCTATAAAATTAAAAAAAATGTTAAAACTGAAACAAAAATGCATGAGAATAATAACATTCCAGTTTTTTAATCTTTTCATTTTTGCCAGATGAGTTTATTGATAGTACACAAATGGGTGCATTCTATTGTGCTATTTGTTTAATGGCGCGTAAATTATTTTAT
Source organism: Mongoloraphidia duomilia (assembly GCA_039654895.1). Lineage (NCBI taxonomy): Eukaryota > Metazoa > Arthropoda > Insecta > Raphidioptera > Raphidiidae > Mongoloraphidia > Mongoloraphidia duomilia. The sequence continues at coordinate 28,893,751 of CM077522.1, forward strand.
AGCGCTAGCTCTGTTGCATTCTCTATAGTCTATACTCTATACAATAGTACGATAATTGTTTACTGCATTGGAATTACTATAAAGCTTGCCACCCACCTCAACCAAAACTGAACTGTGTAGAGAGAAAAACGTCCTTTTTTCGGTTGTGTTTCGCGATACTTTTCCATAAGTTCTTCAGTCTGTAATTTGAAAACAAAATGCATAACTGCTCCAATACCACTTTGCTTGTAGAATAAAGCTGTTCGAGTATTTGACGCAATTAGCAAATAGACGATCATTTTTAACACGCTTATATTAGTTTCACCTGTATGTATGTATGTAACGGATTCTTTGAACGCGATTTTTACCCACTTCAGATTGAACTGAAACTTTGCACACTTATCAAGGGCCGATGACAATACAATAATTCAATAAGTTTGTCCCATTATCCTGACCAGGATCTCTAGGACTAAAAAGCAAAAATTAATTATAATTTAAAAAATTCGACTGATGACCAGTCCTATACTTCCCACCTAGTAAATATTCGCAAAAAATAAACACTCTTTTTTTTATTCTTTGACTAGGCCCAAATAACCTTAGCTGTTGGTGGTCTTTAAAACACAATTTAATTTTTATTCTTTGAAAAAAGCATGGCCCTCTTTTTTGTTTGGTGATCTATTGATGGCTAGCTTAATATAGCAAAAATCATGGTTACCTTGATTTACGTACAATTTTTATTTTTTTTAGTAAAATATTTTTTTTCTCGAAAACTATACATTTTAGAGAAAAAAAATATTTACATTTTTTTCATATTATAACATCTAGAATTCATTTATATTTTTTTTTACCTATGTTAATACGTGACATTGAGGACGTTTTTTTGAATATCTCAGGATCCACTGAACCGATTTGACTCAAAATCTAATCAGATCTAAGTTAAAGGCTGATAAACACAATAGAACAATCGGCATGCCCGTATGTTGTTCCGTTCTTAAGATATCGAAGGCGAAAAATTGACCACATACACACACACACACATACACACATACACACACACATACAGACATCAGTCAGAAAATGATCTTAAACGATTGCTAGGGTCTCAAAACGTGAAAATCTGTTAAAATCTCGAAATATTGTTTTCGGACTGAATCCATTACTTCCCTACCATAGTAGAGGTGGGAAGTAAAAAAATAAAAAACACCCTTTAATGGTAAACTAAACTAAAAAGTAAAAAATAATTTTTATTGTAAAAAAGCGTGAGATGTTTTGTACCATATTTTCATACTTCATAACAATTGATATCGAGCTTTTTTAAAATAAAAATTATTTTTAAAACATAAGTATATCATAAATAGCTTATTTATTTATTTATTTATATAAATAACCTACAAACAGGCCAAGGCCTAATTATATGTAGGTACAATATAATTATAAATACAAAATATTCATACTCTAATATAATTAACCATTATATTATGTATATGGATACACTGTGTGAGCTTACGTATCAGAAAAGTTAGGATATAATGCATCCTCTTAAGAATTTTTTTAAATTTACTCAAATTCATATTCAAGTCAATATGAGGAGATGAAAGTAGTGTGTTGGCGAGTTTAAGCATTCTCAATAGAGGTGAGTTAGCATAATGCGTGGTGTTAGCCTTAGGAACAATAAACCATTCATGTGAACGCGCACAAATGCGTGGTACTCTTAGTTGCAGTCTACTTCTTAAATCAGTTACGCCAGTTAGCCCATTGAAAATTTTAAAAATAAATAAAATGCTATAATAATCTCTCCTTAGAGACAACTTAACTGCAATTTTAAACTATTATTATTGGTCTAACGGTAGCATAACACAGCTTTAGGTATGGCAACAGCGAAATTGTATTGTAATGATCTGTACAAAACCGAAACCTAATGAAAGTGTCTTTTTACTGTTTTTTGTATTTGTTTCATTGAAATTCTGTATCTATATCTTGAGAGAATGGATCCATAATCATCTGTATATCGTGTCGCAAGTTTATTTCACCGGGCCTGGTCAATACACTTAAACCGACAAGCGACTATAGGCCCTGCAGTCAGGGTCCATTCTGATTGGTCGAATACCCTATCTTGATGTAGTTTGACACACACAGACACATCTAAACGAACGTAACAACTAACTAGTGAACTCTGTATACTAATATGGATAGTTGATAGCGATTAAAAAATTGGTTTTGCATGTGGACAATGTTCAAATACATATTCTTCAAGACTGGCATTAATGTTCACAAAATTAGAATGAAAACTTCAGGTAAGGCTTGTAATCTAATTCTTTCTCTAAAAGTCGATCAATTTTCAGACATTTCAAAATAAAACTTAATTAAAATTTATTTTTCAATTCCAATTTCTCAATTTCTGTTATTGTATAAATTTTGGGCATCCTAATATCTCAAATAATAATAATAAAATAGGTTTTATTTTGAAATGTCAAAAAATTGATCGACTTTTATAGAAAGAATTAGATTACAAGCCTTACCTGAAGTTTTCATTCTAATTTTGTGAACATTTATGCCTGTCTTTAATCGCTATCAACTATCCATAGTATAGGTACAGAGTTTACTAGTTAGTTGTTACGTTCGTTTGGGTGTATCTGTGTGTGTCAAAGAACATCAAGATAGGATATTCGACCAATCAGAATGGATCCTGACTGCACAGACTAGTCGCTTGTCTTAAACCGTATCGGTTTCTAGTAGCACAGTTGTAACTGACAAGGTTTGTGTGCATATTATGCTCATAAAAAGTAAATAAATGTATTTAGAGTTGGCATGTCAATTTAAAGGTCGTAAAACCATATGTCATGTTTTTTATAAGAAAGCATTACAATTTCAGGAAAAAATTGTCATATCTACAATTCCAATAAACGCATAGAAATTTCTATTTGACTTGGAAATTATGAACATTTAAAAATGTTTTTTAAATCTTGTGAAACTATGAACTCTTAAAAGATTTTGTATCTGATGGATGGATTTTGATGAGACGTTTTGCGTTTGGTAAAGGACGTTCCTCCGATGGTCCCGTTATACACATATGTCAGTGGTAACTTACGGCCTGTAAATTTTTGAAAGATTTTTTTTGTATGGCTAGGATCTACACTCTTCAGTTTAAACTAAAAAATGAAAAAAAAAATTAAACTGGCTTAAAAAAAGGAATAAGAATACCTCAAAGGATAAACTAATTTTTCCCTTAGTTTTACAGTCATCAACCCCCCTACATTCAAATAGAAGTCGGTGTAAATAAATAAAGACCTGTGAGGAATAATTGAATGTAGGGGGAAGATGATTATAAAAGTAAGGAAAAAAATATTTTGTCCTTTTAAGTGGTATTCTAATTCATTTTTTAAATCAGATCAATTTAAGAAAAACACATTTTTCAGTTAAAATCTATAAACGCTATATTATATTCCTATACTTCAGAATCTTTACAAGTTGGACAGGAAATTCTCTTAATTTACATAATTATTATATAAATTTGTGATACCTATTTTTTTTGAAGAATAAATAATTTGAATTTGAATTAAACGCCTAAAATTTCAGTAAAAATAAAGAAAAATTGAGTCCGAATTGAGTCGTTAATTTCTCACTTATTCTGCAATAGAAATGATTGCGTTTAAAATATTCATGTTCGCATTTTGATCATCATAAAAAAGTGCTTTTCAATGGTCATTTGCAGCTAGATATTTCCTCGGCTTTCATGAAAAATATAGATAAAGAATTTTAGTACCCACGCACGAGAAGGTAATGTTCATATGCGTTTTTATTTTACTGAACCAATCTTACTATTTTTTTAACTTCCCACCTCTAGAGTAGGAAAGTATTTGAATAATAGTCCGAAAATTATTTTTGAGATTTTATTAGATTTTCATGTTTTTGATACCCTAGGATTCGTTTGAGCCCATTTGATTTCTGTGTGCATGCGGTAATTTGTTTTTCCTTCAAATTCGTAAGGATCAACGCATACAGTTATGCCGGTTTTTCCTGTTGTCAGTATTTAACTTATACATATATGACTAGCGGTCCTGTCTGGCTTCGCCCGGGTAAGAATTTATTATTTATTATCACCCTCTTACATGGCGTTGCTATGGTTCCTTTATTACAAGTCCTCAGTTCCCGGGTTCTAGCCCGAGAACTGGTAAAAGTGTCAATTGGATTTTCAATTTATTATTAAAAAAAAATAATGAATTGAAAATATGAATAGGTGCTAGGCCCAAATAACCTTAGCTATTAGTGGTCTTTAAAACACAATTTATTTTTTCTGTCTGCCCTACTTTTAAAAGGCTGTATCTTTTGAACCGTAACAGGTAGGTAGTAACGCTTATGACCTCAATTGTCGAGCGTCTATAATCCACAATTCGTAACAGGTAGCCGGTTAAAATTTTTACAGAATATGTGTTATTATGGCGGATATCCTAATAAATAATGAAAAACAAAAAGTAAAAATTAAGGGGGGTCCCTATACAAAAAACGGAAAATTAGGTATAGAGCTGTACCAACTACCAAATCTATCAAAAATAGACCATTGCTTGTGCTTGTTGTACAATGTAAACGGCGGAGTAGCAGTAAGGCGTTCGCATGCAACCACGAAGAGCCAGGTTTAAATCCAACTGACGATACGTTTATAATGCAAACACTTTAGAATTTACCACTTTATTTTTTATTCATCAATTAATATTCTGTTAATATATTTTTTTACTTTAAAAATATACCTATTTTAATTTTTGATACGGAATAAAAAGATCAAAATAAAATATAAGTAAAAAAACTTTTTAAAAAATCCTACTTAACTCCTTATTTTTATTATTGTACGGAACCCTCGATGCACGAGTCCGACTCGCACTTGATGATTTTTTAAAACAACGTACGTTATTCGGCATTGATAAAATCTGCATCAAAATGTGTATAGCTATGATTGAAATAGAAATCGACATTTTTTTCGTTGATTACAACGCAGTTTGTTTGAAAATGCGAAGCGTAAAATTGTATACAATATGTTTTATCGTTGATTGCTACTCTATATAGACAGTTTTGAAAACTATTTACAGTAGGTATATTTCAATAATATAGAAACGTAGTGCTTGCAATTAAACAAAAAATTACTACACTATCGGGAATTGCATAACAAGGATTAAATAGTTATTAAATAATACAACACAATAACTGGCTATAGCTGTCCAATCTTTATTTAAGTAAGTTACGTTTCGGTCTATTATCAGAGATCTATACGTGTTTGAGTCGAAATTTAAACAACATAAAATTCTTAAAATTAATATACACAGATAAAAAATGTGTTAAACCTAAAACACGTTCTTCAGTCTTTTTGTGACAACATCAGTATCCTTCATTGTCGTAGCTACTTATAAATAAAGATTGGACAGCTATTATAGCCAGTTATTATGTTGTTTTATTTATTAATTTTTTTTCTGTCTTTCTTTTTAAATAATGTTTGTTCTAATGGGATCGTCAAAAGAGCATATGCACATCTGGTGATAGAAAATTGTACTCGGATCAGGGAAAATTTACACGCTAACAGTGAAAATGTATCGTGAAATTGTTTATTACAAAAATAAAACAATTAAAATAAACATAAAGTTTATCGAAAATGGAATTCGCGACGTTTTCTAATATCATGGCATTAAACACTATCAGTTATAATTCCCTTGTAAAACTTACTTTACAGCGAATTATTTTCTAATGAAATGTGGAAAAACTGTACCTATTTATGAATTAAATAAGTATTTTATATTAATAATAAGATACTCATTATTTTAGTGTACTTCAAAATTAAATCACTGATGGTTGACAAATTTAGCACTAACAATATGTAGATATACAAATATTTTGAGGTTAGTAACTTAATATTATAAGAATTATGTTGCAATTATATGTTTATATTGTTCACCTAATCCAGCTTTAAAGGAGCATTCGGATGATTAATTTCGTGGGGATCTTTTGACAGCTTATTTTTTATGTATTTTTCTCGTCATGTTTCCGACATTTGATAATACGTCAGGCTTTGAAAATTCGTTCTCCTTCAACGAAATTCCTTTGATAGGATTCGTACCGGCCCAATCACAAATTGCACTTATATTTATCATTTCTTATCACTTTGAAAATCACAAAATTACACACAAAAGTATACCCCGTATATGAAATTTTCCTCGATCTCCGCCATGTTTTTTAAGCTCCACCCATCTGACGGATCCCAATATCCCCTATAAAATAGCTGCTTTTGATACAAGTAGGTATACCGGTCGTAAAATGACCCATTTCAGGTCGGTGACGAGCTGGGCGGTATAAGCGGGCGCTAAAGTAAATATTTTTAACTTAATAATTTTAATTATCGGCAAATAAAAGTAAAATTCAATAATTTTAATATTATATATTACGCCAGGTGGAGGCGAACCTGCGATCTTATGAACAGTTCACATTAATATACTAATAACGTACGGCACGCGAGTTATGTATACTAATGTGCATAGCACACAGATATAGACACCTACGATGGTTGACTTATCTTAAGTCGACTTCAATAAAACCACAAGATGCGTTAGAAATCCAGTCCAGTTAATTATAATAATTTATACAGCGCAAATGTATAATTAATTAATTGACTCCGTTTTGAGAATAGGAAACAAGTTGCATATAAGTAACTCCTAAACTCAATCCTACAAAATTAAACAATAAATAAATAATTACTGAAAGGATAAACTAATAAACAATTTTACAAATAATAAACAATTTTATAAATAAATAAATAAATAATAAACTATTATTGAATACGAAAATATCAATAATTAATTGTAACCAATAAGTAATTTTATAAATAAATAATTTAATAAAAATAAAATATATTTTTTTTGTTAACCGCACACGCTCCGCAGTTAACTGGCGCAGTCGGGTAGGATTGCTTAAGTGAAATTCTGTGAGTACCCATAAGTGATATTTTGTGTGTATTCATAAAAGCAATCCTTCGAACCAAACATTAAACAAAAGTTTAAGTGTAACTCATCAATAGAGGCCGGTAAGACCTCTCACCTCACCATCTTTAAAATTAGAGCCATATTGCTCAGTAAGGCGGGTAAGCCCTTACCAGCTTTAAAACAACGCCAACAACACAACAACAACGTCAACAACATAGACAACGTCAACAACACAACAACATCGTCAACAACACAACAACAACGTCAACATCCACGTGTTTTCGCTCAACATGAAAATTTGCATAACTTTCTTAGCGTAAGTCAATTTTATCTGTAACCAGAGAAAGATCTTTCAACTTATGTCATCATTTGATTTAAGTCAATTAAATCAGTCATTAGAAGAAATTGCTGTTGAAATATCTTCCTCCTCTATTATTGATAACGACACATTATTAACAATGGCTACACCAACTCTCGATAGACATGCCTTTGAATTTATTCCGGACTTTGACGGCAAAAATTCAGACATTCTTAATCACTTTATTCAGGGCATCGACCTGATTGTTGCACGGTTTGCAGTCACAGCGCAACCACTCAACTCTGACGGTCAATACCAAAATTTCCAAATTATTAACGGAATATTATCCAAAATTAAAGGTGAAGCAAAACAGGTAGTTACAGCAAATCTGTGTAAAGATTGGCATTCGATTAAAGATATTCTCAGTAGAACGTTTTCCGATCCCCGTGATGAGAACGAAATCCTGTACGAATTGATTAACCTTAGACCAAAACCTTCATGTCCATTCATACAATACTATAATGACACCTACAAATATGTCAGTCTGTACGTTTCCAAATTACCCCCATCAGAAACTGAAAGAAATGCTGTTAAAAGTGAAATTGCGCATACTTTGGCATTGAAAAATTTGTTAAAATTCTCATTAGAACCCATAGGAACTTTGTTACGCACCGTACGACCCACTACTTTAACTGAAGTTAAATTATTAATAGACAACGAAACTAAAAACATAGGTCCATATCCTAAACATACCAGAACTCTTCCAAATACTAATAATAATTTAAATTCCAATATTCGAACGTCACCTCAAATCCCAAATCGATACCCCCCGCAAAATAGATCAGCTAATGTTTGGCAAACGTTACCTGCTAACCCGTTTTCAAATTTAAGACCACGCCCAGTCGTAAACCAAAGATTTCCGACGGCTAGTCAAACATTTGGACCAAATAACCAAAATAATTATAACTCGCAACAAAATAATAGAAATGTTTTCAGACCTAACCCGGTACAAAGGGCAAATCTCCCCCCAGCCACTCCGATGTCAATTAGTTATTCTAACCCTCGAACTATTAGAGTCCCGCAACAACAAAATAGATTCCAACCCAGTAACGAAGGTCATAACCGAAACTTTGTTCAACCCTCTGGAACACCACGGTTTGAAGAATTCAGAAACTTAGAAACTAATGACGATAATTCAGCATATTATGAAGACTCAGACTTTGCGTACAACGAGCCTTACAACGAAGAACCAACAGTTCGACCTGTTGAATATTTAGAAAATGAAGTCGAAAATTTTCAGGAACCTGCCTCGGAACCTCAAACGAATTTAACTACGTCAACTTAAATTGTTTGACAAACAACTCTCAATTTGAATTATCACAACAAAATGTCCTAAGCTATATTCTTATTAATGATCCACCCCTTAAATTAATGGTAGATACAGGCGCTACACGCTCTTTCTTAAATCCAGAAATTGCACACAAATACTATAAAAATTTAATCAGAAACCATAAATATACTGTTACAGCTTTGACAAAAACTGTTACAGGCAACGGCAAAATTATTATACCTGCTTTCGATGAATTTAAAACAGAAAATACAGAACTTGAATTTCTATTACTAGATGCTCATCCAATTTTTGATGGCATCCTAGGTCTTGACGCGATGCGAAAATTAAGAGCTCAATTAAATTTAGAATATAATTGCTTTGAAACGCCTAACCAAACGCAACTTCCTATCCACTATCTTAAACCAGGACAATTTATTATTTTCGAAGCCATAATACCGGCTAGATCGTCAAAAATCTGCCAAGTGCCTTTAAACAGCCCTGACGCGGATGTTTTTATTGATTGTCAAAAGGTTGGTACAGTAAAAATTACACCAATGTTAACCCGTGTTAAAAATGGCCTCACTACAATTGAATTTACGAATCATGATACTAAACCTTCTCACGTAAAGATAACAGAACCATTTAAATTTAAAATTTTTAATGACGAAACTTTTGAAATTCGCAATGTCGAATATAAACGACCCAAAAATATTAAAGATCAAATACAAGACATTATTCGGACTGAACACCTGAATGACATAGAAAAAGACCAACTAACAGAACTCTGTTCTAACTATTTCGACATTTTATCCACTGACGATAGTATTCTAACATTTACAAACGAAGTAAAACATGAAATTCGGACCACTGATGAAATACCAATTTATTCCAAACCTTACAGACTACCGTACGTTCACAAGCAAGAAGTACAAGAACAAATAACTAAACTTCTCAACCAAGGAATAATTAGGCCCAGTCATTCCCCTTGGTCTTCACCCATTTTAATCGTTCCAAAAAAATTAGATGCCAGCGGAAAAAAGAAATGGCGCATGGTCATTGACTATCGCCGGCTCAATGAAAAAACTATTTCAGACAAATACCCACTTCCAAATATCGATGATATTCTAGATAAACTAGGCAGATCAGTGTATTTTACAACACTAGATTTAACTAGCGGATTTCATCAGATCGAAATGTCACCTGATGATATTCAAAAAACCGCATTCGTTACAGAGAATGGTCATTTCGAATACACACGAATGCCATTCGGTTTAAAAAACGCGCCCAGCACGTTTCAAAGAGTAATGGATAATATACTACGCGGTATTCAAAACCACTTTTGCTTAGTATTTATGGACGACATAATAATTTTTTCGAGTTCATTAGATGAACATATAAAACATTTGAAACAAGTTTTTAATCGTCTTCGGCAAGCAAACTTAAAAATTCAGCTTGATAAAAGTGAATTTTTTAGAAAATCCGTTAACTTTTTAGGTCATGTTATTACATCAGATGGAATAAAGCCAAATCCAGAAAAAATTAAAGCGATAACAGAATATCCTCTTCCAAAAACACCAAAAGAAATAAAAGCTTTCCTAGGGTTGATAGGCTATTATCGCCGCTTTATACCAAATCTAGCTAAGATCATTCAACCCATGACAAAGTGTTTAAAGAAAACATCCAAAGTTATAATTGACGAAGCTTTTACAAATTCATTCGAGACTTGTAAAAATTTATTGACTAACGACCCCATTTTGACATTCCCTGATTTTACAAAACCTTTTATAGTGACTACAGACGCTAGTAACTTTGCTTTAGGCGCCGTTCTTTCACAAGGACCCTTAAGTAAAGACAAGCCAGTCGCATATATTAGTAGAACCTTAAATGAACACGAACGTAACTACAGTACGATCGAAAAAGAATTGTTAGCTATAGTATGGGCTGTAAACAAATTCAGACCATACTTATATGGACGAAAGTTCTTTATAGTTACTGATCACAAACCCTTAACATATTTAAACGGATTAAAGGAACCACACTCGCGCTTAATGCGTTGGAAAGTTAAACTTATGGACTATGACTTTGAAATTTTGTATAAAAAAGGAAAAACTAATTCAAATGCAGATGCGCTTTCTCGCATAGAATTAAACATTAGAGAATTTCTGACTTTACCAAATGACTCCGACTCTATGATAATAAACATCGACGATCTTCCAGTTTTAACAGACGAAGAGCTAGCCGATGCCTTATTAGAAAATCCTGATTTACTACTTGACGTAATACCAACAGAAAATTTACCAGAGACCGATACTGATCCCATCCCCAGTACTTCTCACAATCCACCTAATCCTGATATGGAAATTGACATTGAAGACGGAAACACTCAACATTCCGCTTTAGAAAACCCAATTTTAAAAATACCATTTTCGGACCAACCTCTAAATTGTTTTGCTACCCAAGTAATAATTCATACCAAAAATGTTATAACGAAAAATAATTCGATAACCTACTTATTTAATAAGAAAAGAACGAGATATAAATTCGAAATAACACGGCAAAATTTCAAAAACGATTTAACTTCACTGTTTTTAGAATTTCTAAAGCCCTCTCAAACTATCGCGCTTTATGTAGAAGACCAAAATTATATCGAATTAATCGTGAATACACTGCAAGAAACATTTAAAAACAATGCTTATAATTTACGGCTATGTAAAACTTTTATAACTGATATCGAAACTATTTCTGAACAAGAAGAAATTATTTCGCAATATCATTTAGGCAAAACTAACCACCGTGGAATAGTCGAAACTTGCACACATTTATCTCGTAGCTATTATTGGCCCAATCTAAAAGATCATGTGACGAAATTTATTAATAACTGTGACACATGTCAACGTTTAAAATATGACCGTAACCCACAAAAACCGTTCCTCGAAATAACTCCAACTCCAAGTTCTCCACTTGAAATTGTAGCTATCGACATTTTCCAATATAATAACCAAAAATATTTTACAATAATTGATGAATTTACTAAATATGGTCAAGCCTGTCCAATCTCATCCAACACCACTATTATTATTAACGAATTATTGTTGAAATACATATCCCATCACGGAGTACCGACTGTTATAAAATACGACAGCGCTGCTGAATTTAACAACACTCTCTTTGCTGAAATATTGAAAATGTTTCAAATAACCTCACATAAAACTACAGCCCGTCACCACGAATCGAATGGAACTATTGAAAGATTCCACAGTACTTTAGCCGAACATCTTAAATTATTACAAGCCAAATTAAAATCGAAAAATCTTTCCTATGAAAAGAATCATATTGAATATGCTATCATTGCTTATAATTCCTCTATCCATTCTTCCACCGGATATACTCCATACGAACTTATGAATCCACAACATACTGAATCGACCCTGTCACAAATAGACGTTAATAAAAAATTTTATAATAACTTTATACAAGAGTCGCAAGAAAAATTTAAATTGCTTTATCAAGCTGTACACGCTAAAATAGCTGCACAGAAAGAAAAATACATAAATAAGGCAAATGAATCGCGCCACGAACCGATTCAATATACAACCGAAACGGCTCGAATTCAATTGTCCCCCCGTTCCAAATCTAAGCCCAAAACTTCAAATTCAAGAACTATCCTAAAGCAGACAGAAAACAAATTAACTTTACAAAATCCCGCTACCGCTAATATTGAAACTTATCACAAAAAAGAAGTTAAACGACCATTGAAATTTCAGGATAATCGGACTAACAATACAGACGAAGATAGAAATAAAACCACTTGACGAAAATCCCGGTATTCTACCCTTTTCGTTAGGACCCACTAAATTGTTCAAATCCTTTTATCAAACAGCTCATTACTACAACTTGTCTGTTATTGAAAACCAATTAGTGCAAATCAATAAAACAATAAGTTTTACACAGTTTGACAAAAAGCACGATGCCACACAATTTCATTGGCAAATACAACAATTACTAGATATTATAAATTTAAAAGTTGAAAATAATTTAAACATGTTGTACTCAATTCTCTTAAGACATACAAGATCTAAAAGAGGTCTCTTAGACTTTTTAGGATCTGGAATAAAATTCATAACCGGTAATCTAGACGAACAAGACGCACAGCGTTATGATAAAGAAATAACACAACTGAGATCAAATCAAAATATTTTAGCAAACGATGCTCAAAAGCTCCTTAGCTTAAATAAAGCCCTCATACAAAATTATGAATCAAGTATGTCCACCTTTTCGTCAAATCAAATAAAAAATTAGTAACGAACTTTTAAATTTACATGCTAATTACAACGAGCTAGAAAATAAAATAGATCAAATGATTATTTTTGACACAATGTCGTTAAATTTACAACTAATAACGAATATTTTACTTGAAATAGAAGAATCGATAGTCTTTACCAGACAAAATATTTTACATACATCATTAATAAAACCAGATGACTTAGTGAATCTTTTAAAGAATATTTCAAACGAATATGGAACTGAATATTTACCTTTTCCTATTACACACCTAGACGCATATTATACGACGATTCAAATATCTTCGTATTTAAAAGAATCCACCCTGTATTTTATTCTAAAAATTCCACTCGTTCATCCAGAAACGTTTACTCAGTTTAAACTATTACCTATACCTACTCAAAATAATATGATACTTTATACTGAAAAGCCATATATAACTTTAAATAAAGAAAACTTTTGGTTACATCTAGAACCATGCAAAAATTTTGGAATCATAAATTTTTGTCAAAATATAATTCATCTAACGAGTATCACTAACCAATGTATACCAAATATTATTTTAAAAGAAAACTCACAAAATTGTAAACTTCTGCCTGTTGAAATTATTTCAAAGATTTTAATCGAACCAATAGATGAACAACATTATGTTGTCCTGTCAAAAAGCACTCAAAAGGTTTACTCCAATTGTGCAGACAACCTTTTAATAAACGGAAAAACTTTGCTAACCCTACCAGTGGGATGCTACATAAAAATTAAAAATCAATTGTTCACAAACAATCAAATCAATAAGCAGAAGGTACCCCTAGTATTACCTGACATACACGTATACAATGGTACGAATAAATACAATACTGTAAAACTAGACAAAATTAATTTAAGAGATATACATAAATTAGCATTGGATGCACAAGAGATAAAATTCGAACCATTTGATTTCTTCAATCAAATTTTGAAATTCTCTTTTGCGCCCATATATATTATTTTAATAATAAGTATTCTTATCTACATATATTATAAACGTATATTTCTAATGAAACGTTTTCATATCAAACAGAAACCTGAAACCGAATTAGAAACGGATGCAAATGTTTCATTGTAAAATAATATTATCCTTTCTCAGTAAATTTATTTTAATAAAAATTAATTTCCTGTCTTAAAGGGCGGAGGAGTTATGTATACTAATGTGCATAGCACACAGATATAGACACCTACGATGGTTGACTTATCTTAAGTCGACTTCAATAAAACCACAAGATGCGTTAGAAATCCAGTCCAGTTAATTATAATAATTTATACAGCGCAAATGTATAATTAATTAATTGACTCCGTTTTGAGAATAGGAAACAAGTTGCATATAAGTAACTCCTAAACTCAATCCTACAAAATTAAACAATAAATAAATAATTACTGAAAGGATAAACTAATAAACAATTTTACAAATAATAAACAATTTTATAAATAAATAAATAAATAATAAACTATTATTGAATACGAAAATATCAATAATTAATTGTAACCAATAAGTAATTTTATAAATAAATAATTTAATAAAAATAAAATATATTTTTTTTGTTAACCGCACACGCTCCGCAGTTAACTCGCGACCCTGTATTCGTGTCACGACTTACAGAGTCTATATTTATACATAATGTGTACAGTACGTATAAGTATCTTCTATTCCTTATTGAAGTTAAGTTTGCTAAACAAGTGAAATGTTAAAAATCCTGGAAATGAAGGCAAAACACGGTATTTTATAGGGTGTCGAACAAAAAATACAGTGTGTATCTAGTGCATAATGCTATTTGACTCATGTGACTGTTAAATTCGCTGCTCGTTTAACATATAGTGTCACACCTCGTCGAAAATATACTTAAATACGTTCTAGATACACAATTTACTGTAACCTACTTGTTGTTGTATATGTATATAATTGCTTTGAAGATTTGTATAATAATGTGTACGTCTTTATAACGATTAAATTCAAAAATGTATTTATTATTATTTCAATACTTTAAAAAATAGGTAGGTACATATTATTACTTATATTCAAATTTTGGTTTTGTGATTTGTCGCAAAAATTAAATCCGTATCAGTATTGTGTGTATATGTTGCAGTCAAAACTCTTAACCAGTCAAAAGTACTATTGACTAGCAAAATCAGTCAAAAGTACTTTTGACTGAACAGGTTGGTCAAAAGTGGTTTTGCTGAAAATTATTGGTTATTAGTACTTTTGACTGCAAATTTGCGGTTAAAAGTACTTTTGACTGACGCTCTTCGTCAAAAGTAATTTTAACTGCAATAAAGCATCAGTCAAAAGCACTATTAACTCGTTAGGTGTGAATAAAAAAGATATTTATTAAATGTGAAATCGTTTATTACGAAAAATTTGGCATTACAATCAATACAAAGAAAACATACACTTAAAAATTGTCATTAAAATAGGTAATCAGAAAATTCACAGATTATAAAAACACAGTACCTATATTACGTTAATCGCTTTTCTTAAATAATTTTTAATTTTAATTGATCAATCTACAATGACGAATTATTTATTCATGCAACTCAAACTATTATGGCACTTTGAATTACACAGCAATCATTTTTTCTTGCATAAACATTTATTGTTTTTACAGCCCGTAGAACATACACATCGTGCATAACCTTGTCCTATTCCGATAGCAGCGTTCTTTGCAGCTGTTCGTAATGTAATTGTTACGTTGGGCACCTCATCCTGCCGGATAAATTTTTCTTTGCAGCCATCAAATTCGGATCTGGAAAATAAAATGTTAAAAACAGGTTAAAACCTACAGACAAACACACACACGCACACACGCTCTTTCTTTTTTCGTTGTCACTCATTTTTGTTCTACAGCACGTTCTCCACTAATAATGAGTAATAAAAAAGTTAATATGTGCGTTTGTCGTTATTTTTATCGACCACCTTAACTTTTTAAGAGTTTTGACTGATACAACCAGTCAAAACCACTTTTGACGGAATCACTTAGTCAAAAGTACTTTTAACCAGCTCCATTGGGCCAAAGTACTTTTAACTGTTATTTTAGTCAAAACTATTATTGACTAAAGCATACGGTCAAAAGTACTTTTGACTGATTTTGCTAGTCAATAGTACTTTTGACTGGTTAAGAGTTTTGACTGCAACATATACATTATAAATTTTCCCCAATATTTATATGTTACAATAATTCTATACATATATCCCTTACAAATCTGTCAGTAATTCATTTAAATTCCCGTAGTGTGTTATTTATATTCAGTTATAGCGAAGCTATTGCAACTCTAAATGCATTATTTGTAGAGGTGTTCGAAAATTTGCATAAAATGATGAAAAATAAACCGTATGATATTGTCCCTAACACCAGCATTTTAAATTAAATCTCGATGGATACTTCGCTAATTAAATGGATTTAAAAAAAGAACGTAGTAAAGACATTAAAAACAAACGTTCCTGGCAAAATGAAAGAAACTGATTAATAGATCACCTGTATAGATACGGAGTGTCCTTAATTAGTGGGTTCTCGGCCGATAAAATGATTTTGGGTGAATATTGAAAAAAAGTTTAAATACAAAAGTTGCATGAATTTTAATGGTGTATAACCTAAAAATATTTTTTTACAGTGTGTTTCAGACAAAAGTGATGTATACAATTTTGTTATTTTAATTGGAACACCCTGTATATTATTGAATTTTTGGATTGAATCGATAAGTTTACATATTTTTTATACACCATTATCTACATCTTAATCTAACAGTTTTTCAGATATTTGTCTTTTTGTCTAAAAAATTATGTTGTCAAAAAAATGTCGTAAATAGAAGATATGTAAACTTATCAATAAAATCCAAAATTTCAATAATATACAGGGCGTTCCACTTAAAATAACAACGTTGTACACAACACCACTTTTCTGGAACACATTGTAGGTATAAACAAAAATATGTTTACGTTATACACCATTAAAATTCATACAAGTTTTGTATTTAAACTTTTTTTCTATTTTCACCCAAAATCAATATATCGACCGAGAACGCACTATTTGGACACCATGTACCTATGTAGTGTGTACACATATAGTGCATACATAATACCCCCATTTTGTGAAGTCACTTGAATACACAATATTAATTGAAAACCGCACTGTACACATAGACACGTCCACCACTCCACTCGCACTGCATAAACACGCGCTGCGAAATTCCGTATATCGTTCAGTACT
Source organism: Mongoloraphidia duomilia (assembly GCA_039654895.1). NCBI lineage: Eukaryota > Metazoa > Arthropoda > Insecta > Raphidioptera > Raphidiidae > Mongoloraphidia > Mongoloraphidia duomilia. The sequence goes on from CM077522.1 coordinate 28,910,833, forward strand.
TATTTGTCTGTACAAACTACAAATAATTACAAGCGACACTATTGGTTAACGAATCTCTACGATTTTCTGTGATACCGTATCATCATGGTTTTTTTATGCAACACCGAGTCTTGTGTGGCGTGCCGCAAATGGCTTATTTTTTACCAATGAAAAAGTATACATTTTTCATTGTTTCAACTTTTTTTCACTATTGCTACTTTTTTGCACAGTTTCCAGGGCTGTATTATAGCATGGGCTTTAAGGGTTGTAATCCAGGGGCCTCAAACCTCTCGGTGCCAGACACTCGAGTTTCTCAAGTTTTTTTAAATTTTCTGAAATTTCGGAAAAATATAAAATTTTTGTTACTTTCAAATTTTTTGTGATATTGTTAGGGAAGGGGGGCCTCATAGTATCTATAAACCCAGGGGCATCCAACATGCAGTTAATCCGGCCCTGATGGTTTCAACTTCAAAAAAAAATCCTCACATGTAAACATCAACTTGTAGTATTTTCTCTCAAAGTGTACTTTTTAACCGACTTCAAAAAAAAAGAGGAGGTTCTCAGTTCGACTGTATTTTTTTTGTATACCTATTATGTTACGCGATTTCTCCTACATTTGTGAACCGATTTTGATGATTATTGTTTTATTTTATAGGGCATACCTTCGGATTGGTCCCATATAAATTTTACTTAAATCGGTTCAGTAGTTCGACTAATTCATAAAAAAGTAAGTAACGGGATGTAACACCGCCAAGGTGAATGTCAAATATCAAGATAGAAGTCGGTTAATAACGTGCAAACTACGCGTAAAAAGTAAGAAATAAAAAACTTTTTAACAAAAAAAACCTCCGTCAAAAAAGCCACTAATAAGAGGAAAATAATAAAATTTTGAGGTCTGCGCCAATTTATTAAAATATTAAGTCGGTTAAAAAGTAAGGTATTAATTACTATACTATACTTTTTAACCAACTTCATATTTTATTAAATTGGCGCAGACCTCTGCAAAGTTTTATTATTTTCCTCTTTTAGTGGATTTTTGAAGGTTTTTTTTTTAAGTTTTTATGCTAGAATTATCTACTGTTAGGAGCACCCATCGGGTGACGTAACGTTACGATGCAATACTAGAAAAATTCATTTTAAACCTGTCACCATCGGGACTCAAACCCGAATCTTTCACAATTTAAGTCTAGAGTAACACGACTGAATAATCAATTGTTCTTGTTATAATAAAAAGAAATGATAAAGATTTTCCTTTAATGCTGGATGAATGTTATAAAAAAGTTAAAAAAAAAAAACTTTAAATACAGGGTGATAAATTGGTTATATGTAAATATAGGGAATTTAAGATGTAAAATCATGCGTATGCAATTTAAATTATAATTTAAAAAAACTAAAAAACACGCTTCAATGAACTAAAAATTAAAAAATAATTAATTTTATTGTAAAAAAGCGTGGGGTGCTTTGTATCATATTTTCATACCACCCCACGCTCTTTTACAATAAAATTAATTATTTTTTACTTTTTAGTTCATTAAAGCGTGTTTTTTAGTTTTTTTAAATTATAATTTATTTGCTTTTTTTTTTTAGTCCTGGAGATCCTGGTCAGGATAATGGGACAAACTTATTGAATTATTGTATTGTCGTCGGTCCTCGATAAGTGTGCAAAGTTTAAACTAAATCTGACCGTTCAAAGTTGGTCAAAATCAAGTTCAAAGAAGTCGGTTACAAACTGACAAACAAGCAAGCAAGCAAGCAAACATATAGATGAAGCTAATAAAAGCGTGTTAAAAATTGAATTAAAAATAAATAGCGTGGTTACGAAGTAATGATGTTTCCTTTTGATGGTTACTATTAATTTTCGAAGACAGTGTGGTGTAACGGTTAGCGTAGCCGACCTTTGGATCACACTGTCGTGGGTTCGAATCCCACCTCCGCTCATGAATGCTTTGTGATGTCATTTAGTTTTAAGGAAGTTGTTATTTAATATAATTAAGACGCTAATGACCTAAGTTGTCGACGCATCTATAATCTACAATAAATAAAATACTATAATTGTTAGAGCATGTATTCTTGATAAAAAATTGTGTTCTAAAACTTGTTCTTTTCATTTTTGCTCTAAAAAAATCAGGAGAGCCGCAAATTGCGTGTGTATGATTTTACATGGAAAATCCCTATTTACATATTATAACCAATTTACAACCACTCTTTATAAAAACAACCTTTAAATTAAAAGACATCGAAAAAGGTCGGTTACAACATTCTTCATGAAATGACATATTTCTTCCATTCAGAGCATCTAGAGTTTTAACGCGAACTCTGAGGCTATTTTTAGTTTTCCATATTTTGTTAATTTTTTGCCGACTTTTGACCAAACATACTTTGCTAATCGCTAGGGCTTAACAACGGAAACTTTTTTTAAGAAAGTGTTGGCTTATTAAAAAAATAATGAATTTACTGAATAAAAATTTATGTTATGCCAATTTTTCAGCAATCGTTGGAGCATATTTATTTATCAAAGCATCTAGGATTTCTACACAGTACTCATTTTGCATATCCATTATAAATTATTATTAATGATAATATTTGCAATTACATTTATGTGTGCAATTTGTTGTTTAAATGAAACTTGTTTGTTCAAATTGATAACCTATTTATCCGCTAGCATATGGCTACTTCAAAATTAATTAAACGTGTTTGTTTCGTTTGATATCATCAAACAAACTATTTAAAAGAAATGTTTTGACTGTAAACGACTTTTGGAATGCTGGTATTTTGTAATAATTGTTGAATTTTACTAGTTCTATACATTTTATTTTGCACGATTTTCAGAATATGATTTTTAAGTAGGAAATCGATTCTCGGGAACAATAGACTTTGTAATGCAGTGTATTTGTTTAATACATTTTATTTGCCAACGTTTCGACTTAAATCAAGTCTTTATCAAGGCTCTGTAACAATTAATAAATTTGTTTTTTAACCTAAAATAATCTAAAAATCATATAATTATACATACCTAAAATATTTTTTATACACCGTAGTCAATTTTGTACTCATAAAATATATTCGACATACAATAATTTTCATAAAGTTAATATTTACTTTGGCCACTAAGATATTTTTACTTTTTAATTATTAAATTAAGCACATGCCACTTTTTATCTTATCAAGTTTCGTTCGTTCGTTCGTTCAATTTATGTCGTACGTCAGGTGTCCCTATTGTTAAAAGCTAATTATTTTATTATTTCTATAACTGAACTATTACTCGTTAGGTGTCAGTGTCAGGTATCGTAATGTCTTTTTTGCAGATTTATTTAAATTTGTTATTTTATTTACTATTTACAGGTTTTGTGTCTTCTTATATTCATTAAGTAGATTTTGATATGCGTTACTTAATCTATTTGTATCCGTTCGATAATTTATAGTGTCTAACATAGAAATATATATATATATTTTAGGTATGTATAATTATATGATTTTTAGATTATTTTAGGTTAAAAAACAAATTTATTAATTGTTGCAGAGCCTTGATAAAGACTTGATTTAAGTCGAAACGTTGGCAAATAAAATGTATTAAACAAATACACTGCATTACAAAGTCTATTGTTCCCGAGAATCGATTTCCTACATTTGAAATTTATAGACAGATCACTCAAGCATTATGATTTTTAAGGTTCCGTAGCCAAATGGCAAAAACGGAACCCTTATAATTTCGTACTGTTCGTCTGTCCGTCCGTCTGTGCGTCCATATGTCCATCCGTATGTCACAGCCATTTTACTCGGAGATTAGTGGCACAATATAGATGAAATTTAGAAGATGGTGTCTTCTATCAACCGCTATACAATGGTGAAGTGAAATTACGAAAAAAAATTAGGGCTGGCACTCCATACATATACTTAAATGAGGGATGAAAAAAAAATTCCAGTGCACATAAGCATGTGGGGGTATCTTTAGATAGCTCTTTAAAAATTATGTAGACGTTTCAAAATTACTTTTTTATAAAGTGTCCCCTCTAACTTTTCAACTATGGGGTGGAAAATTCTGAAAAAAATTAAGTAGAACTTAGAAAACACTTCCAACGAAAATTGATTTGAATAAGATATGTTGTGTAGTTTTTGAGATATGGGATATTTTCGGGCGACTACGGAACCCTTCACTGTGCGTGGTCGGACACGCATTGGCCGCTTTTAATGGTTACGAGGTTTAATTAACATGTATACTACTACTTTAAATTTTAATATGCTTATATGAGATTAGAAAATTGTAGATTGTATATCTAGATGCGTAATGGGGTATATTACTGACGAGTAGTGACAGCTCGAGTGACAGTATGTGCAAACGAGCGATAGGGAGTTTTTACAGTCACACAAGTCATAATACTATTACGTACGAGATATATATGGTATTTTTTGTGATACCCCCCGCAAAATACCTATTTTCACTTCATTTTCAGTATTTCAAAAAAAATTTGCCAGTTCATTTGCGTGCCATCTTTACATTTACAGCAGACTGTGAGTATGTAATAGCAGACGGATAGAGCAAATAAACATAAGTTACTATATGGCAACCGTTTACTTACCGCACTATAGTTATGAAAACACTTTCGGAACGCCTGCCTGTTGAATGACCCAATACAGGCCGGTATACATGCATGTAAAGTAGCTATTTTTAGTGGGTATCGCAAAAAATACATAATAATATACACTTCAGTAACTTTTTCGGGTGAGGATTTTTTCAACTGTTTCATATAATCCAACAAAAAATCTTTCATAGCTTCTGAACCAAAAGCAATACAGAAGTTAGAGTAAAAACGCTGTCATGGAACAGTTCATGACAACAGATAATATTCTTTATCTAAGGTTGCCAATGCTAATTTATATTCATACTCTATGGTTGCGCGCTCGTTTTAATTCCGGTGCGACGTAATTCATGATCATTGCCGAGTGCCTCGTGTAGCGTGCACTAAGGATACTTTTTCTAGTCGCCTGAACCGTGGCTTGCAGCCAGCACCTGATCGAAACGGAATCACATATTTCGAGTCAGGCTGGGGTTTTATAGATAATTATCGCCCATCGGAGTCCCCCAGAGCCTTAATTATCTTCAATCAATCAAAATCAGATAAGTAGATATTTGTAAATAATTTAGAATAAAGATAAGTGATGAATGAATGTTTGCGTGAAAATTATAAGCATGAGTTTGCAACATGGCCGTCTGCCATTTTAGAATAAAAATCATAGAAATAAAATAAATAATTAATGCTGTCATCAGCGTTATTTTCGATATTTCGTTTAACTATTAATAAAATTTGATAAATGAAAGGTAATATTTTAATATAACCTATTGATGAGTGTTGTATTTTAAGCATACATCGACCACGTGTATGATAATAATTGTGGAATAAAATCTGGATATATTTTGCTAATCATATACAATCAATTCATGGCATAGTTGCATTTTAACAGAATTGAATTTATCCTAAAATAAATCAAATATATTTTGATTCGCACAAGCGATTTTATAAACGAAATAATATGGCCTTAACAAACTAAAGCATAGTGGAATGTATTATCACTAATTTGGTATATCATCAATCTTTACAAATTGGTGGAATTTGTTAATTAATTAATTGAAGTAAGATTGTACTGTTCTTTTGATCGATAATTTTAACCTGTAAAAATCATCTGTCTATTTTCTTGTCACAGATGGGTTATTCTCACCTGTGTTTAACTAAGGTAATTTTTCATTATTATCAACTAATTTTGGTTTCTATTGTGATCTAGTGTGTTTATAAAGAGATAGCACTAATATTGATTAAGTTTTCATGTAACTTTGGTTGCCTACCGCTTATTATAAGTTCGGTAGACATCCTATTAATTCTTTTTTCACTTAAGTTATATATTTTTTGTATGGACAATTTTCTTATTGACAGCGACCACAGACGGTAGTTCCTGCGAATTATTTCCTTACCTATGTTAACACTTAATGGTCATAGAAAATAGCATATTAACAATTAACAAGATAACTGAATTACTCAAATAAGTGAATTTGAGTTTCCTTCGGTTCCTTATTAACATTTAACAATCTTATAATCCTGTAGTGGGTTTTTGACTATCAGACGTGACTACTCCTTTTCTTTGACGGCTGTTTCACTTCACTTTGTTAACCATATTTATACCATCACGGACTACTATCACTTTAACAGACAGCTTGACAGATTTATATTATCGGTTTTTAACTCAATATTCTTTATTATCTACTTTGTCAGTAAATTCTTATTATTTGCCTTTCTCTTTATACACTAGGTTTACATATTAACACTAATTGTGCATCTTTATAATTGATAAAAATTGTTCAGTACCAATCCAAGATTTTGATACAGATAGAGATTTGTAAATTATAATGCTCTTCAGCGGTTTTCAACTTTTTAATGTGTTGAGTTAAACAGGATGTCTGTTTAACTCATGTAAATTGTTATTGCAGTAACGTTCTGTGATTAGTAAAATTCTTGTTAAATTTATATCAAGTTAATATATTATGATTGTTAAAGATACATAAAATTGTTTTTTTTTTTCATGTATGAATGAATTAATTGATGAGAACCTTTGGATCTTACTAAGTTTAGTGAAGATTGTTCGAATCAATCTAAGACATTTTTGTTCAATTAAGCGCCTTTCACTGTTAACATTAGAACAGTGAACTTCGTTAAAATATAACCTTTTGTAGAAAACAAATTTCACTTTGTCTCGATAACAAGGACCCTCAATCGTTGATCCACCCCTTTCTTTCAACACTTTGGACGAGTCAACATCCAAAGTTATCTTAATGTGGGGAACCCAACCCTATCTTTATGCTGATTAAAATCGTAATATTCAAATTCAGTGATAATTTGTAATCGTCGACAGCGTAAAAATTATTCCACCACAACGCTTTGGCTATAGTGCAACAAAAATGCATCACAAAAAATGTGAACCTCCTTCAAAAAAGTCACTAAGCAGAGGAAAATAATAAAATTTTGAGGTCGACGCCAATTTAATAATAATAATATTTATTAATCATTTTGACTACACAGTAGGTATATGACAAGTCAGAGAGAAGCAGATTATATAATAATAAATTCGGATACTTTATAAAACATTTTAAGCAGTAAAAATTTCTTCACAGCATTTTTGAATTTATTTAGATTTTTAATATTCTTTATTTCTGTTGGCAGACAGTTGTAAGCTTGAGTAGCGCTAACCATAAAACCATCGTTTAATACTTTCAGCCTATGCTGAGGTGTTACATAGCAGTCATTATGACGCGTATTATGACTATGTATTTGGTTTAAGGTACTAACTCCAAGCTTACTTATGTGGGTTCTGAAAAATGTTAAAATTTTTAATATATAAATACAGGCAATCGGCAGTATTTGCAACTGTATGAATAGTTCTTTGCTGTGATGATGTTGTTCAACGCCACATATTATCCTCAACGCTCTTTTTTGCATCACGAAAATGTTATCTAGTTGAGACCTACCCCAGAAGATGATTCCATATGTGCAGTGACTTAGGAAATGGGCATAATCCCCCTATATTATTAAACGAGTAAATCTTGTATGTATCTATGTATATATATAAATATTTTCTCGAAAACGGCTCTAACGATTTTGATCAAATTTACCGAAAAGGGGTTTCGGGGGGCAAAAAATCGATTTAGCTAGGTCTCATCCCTGGAAAAATTCGTTTTCCTATCGATTTTATCATTTTTAAAAACGGTTTTTTGACCTGTCAAAACATTGTAATATCGTGAGTAGGCTTTGGAGAAAACAAACTACTTTCATTATTTATATGTCAAAATTATCTGACAGAATTTTTAACTTATTAAAATAATCCGTGAACTATTTGTATAGTAAAGAATAACAGAAATAAAAACTAAACGTAATTATGTAAGTAGTTTTAACTAATATTTAAATAAATAGATACCTAAGTATGTTATTTTTATATTACCTATATAAAATATGTATATTATGTACGTTAAATATAGTATGACGTATAATCTTACCTAGACTTTTTTTTCTCAAAAAAGAATAACGATTTTGATGAAATTTACAGAATGGGGATTTTTCGGGGCGAGAAATCGATCTAGGTAGGAATCTTGGTCCCAGGGGGAGCAATTAAAAAAAAGAGTTTTTTTATTTATAACTCGGTCAATTGTCAGATCGATTCGAAGCCTATTTCTACATAGATTTTGTATAATATATCACAAGGGTTAAAACTGTAAATGAACACTAATATAAGAAGTGTCTTGCACAATATGTAAATAATGACAAATAGGCGGCCCGAAGGGCCGCACTTTTGGCACCGCGAGTCTGTGTAAAAACACATCGATTTTTGTTTAAAAATTTGCACGGCGGCCCGAAGGGCCGCACTTCTAGCGACGCAGGCATGCAGTATATCAAAACACATCGATTTTTAAAAACTATGGTGAAGATGCATGCAAAAAAGTTTTGCGCTGCAGGTTTATAGTCTGTCGTTTGTTATTAAAAGATATAATATGAATTCTATTTCTTCGAAAATCGATTTTTGTGAGTTTTTCAGTAGGTACCTTCTATGCAAAAAAAATATTTGAAATTTACTGAAAGTTGCTAAGATGACATCACAGAGAAAAAGTACTTCAATAAAGTTGGTATTTGGTATCAATGTTTAAAAATGGATTATTGAAACGGCAACGGGCAAGCAGAATTTCATCTGATTCGAACATTTTTACAAGATATTCAATCTATGAAAATCGGTTTTTGCGAGCTCTTCAGTCAACAAAACAATAACGGCGGTAGATTTGAAAATGGCGACCTAAGTAATATTTACAGGAAAAAATGCTTGATTCAAGTTGATACTTAGTTTTTACGCTTAAAAATACACATAGGTATTTAAAATATTTAACAGAAACAATTATTTAAATTATGTTTCAGAAATAAATTCGTTTCGGAGTAATATTTTGAGAAAATAATATCTCACAGCATACAAGTACTATTTTTTTGAACTCATCCGAGCAAAGCTCGGCACCCAGATATTAGACCATTATAAGCGATTCCATTGTTGTTATAGGCTTGAGTCTCCGTAGTAGATAACAAGCTTTGCTGAATTTTATATTTAGATCCGTAATGTGATGATGCCAGGTAATTTTATGATCTATCGTGACTCCCAAAAAAAAAATAAATAAAAGTAAATACCTATAAGTAAATTTTTTCTAATAATTTCAAATATTTTTTGAAACTATATTTTTTCATTCATAGATTATTATTATATAAAAAGTTTTAGTAAGTAGGTAATTAAATTGGCGCCGACCTCAAAATTTTATTATTTTCTTCTTTTAATGGCTTTTTCTGAAGGAGCTTAAATTTTTTTATAAACAGTTTTATTAATATATTGAAGTTTGTTCATGAACACTGGGTTTTTGCAACACATTTTTTAATGAACATGGCTGCATTTTTATAAATATTTGGTAGTTCTGTTGTTGCGAAGACGAAAAGAATCAAAAAACGTAATTTTCCGTCATTACTGAGTAGTTGGATCCATATATGAAATTTATTTAATTTTAACGGTTAATTTTGAGACAAGCCTCGTAATTTTGCTGAACAGATGGTATTCACAGTTCATAAATCTTTTGTGTTTGTCTTTATTGTTTGAATTCCGTTCACATTGTTGATAATATCGTGTAGGTAGTCTGATGAACTTATGATTAATATTTGATTTCTCTTCCGTTTCCATCCGCCGTTGCTATATAGCTGAATGAGGGAAAACTGGCACGGCCTCATTTACCTTATTCCTTGTTAATTGTGCAGAATGATCCTTCCTTCGGTTATATCCGGATTCCTGATCGCCATCACCAATGTCAGATGATAGAGGGATTATTTTATATTATGTTTGCTACCTGAAACTTTCACCAATTTGGATTTTCTTTATTGGCGTCAAAAGTACATATTTTTTTCTGTGCTTACTGCTTAATGATACTTTACTGAAAATATTCATACTTTGATACTAGATCCAAACACTCCCAACTGGCAGAGTTATCTGGGCCTATAGTTTCGCATTTCCAGCTTATTATTATTATTTTTAATAATAAATTGAAAATCGGGCTGATATTTTCACCAGTTTTTAAAGTGAGACTAGAGAACAACAGCATCCCAATTCCCAAGTGCCAACGATCTTCTTAGATAAGACTAAGTATGTCGTATAAAAGTGGTATTGAAAGATGTCGAGAGAAAGAGATTTACACAAAAATCAACAATATTGACGTTCTATACATTTTTTTTCCATTTCTAATTATAGCTAATGTTGCAAAATCACTCTTGCACGGGATCCCGTAGTCTTTATTATTTGAACAAAATGAAATCACAAAAAATTTAAATGTTTGCGAACATATTATAATGTGCTAAAATGCGTATAAATACAAGAACGTTAATATTTAGTTATTATTTACACAGATTAACTACACTTCACGAAAAAAATATTAAAAGTAATCAAAGGATAATCAATTATTCCAATAAAATTGTTTGGTACTTTGTGTTTGAAATAATTTAGCCATCAAATATGAATTTCAGTCAAGTGTAAATTTGTTACATTTTGTTTGAAAGAATCGTTTGTTTGTGTATTTTACCGACTCTTTAATAAAAAGCAAGCCATTTATAAGCTTTCGAAAAATAAATAATTTTACTGAAGTTAAGGAATATTTTCTGAAAATGATCTGAATTTATCAAGTACAAGTTAAGCAAATCTATGTTATGAATATGCTAGCGGAACACTTTGCGAACCTGTCGTAAACCCGATTTTATTGATTAATTATTTTTTCAATCAGTATTTCTTCTGAAATTAAAATTAATAAGTCCATATTTTCAAGCAATTACCAGCATGTGGAGAACTAAATTGCTACCAGATGTTTGTGCAAACAGCAAAGGCTAGACTTTATTCTTTATTTTCATCCCGTGAAATCATCCAATAAATTTTTCAGGTTTTTTTTTGTTATATCCTGTATATTGTAAACATAGAAAACAGATTGCATATGTTGAATACAGAGAAAAGCAGAAGCAACAGAACTCGATCTCTCTCAGCCTTGTGGGAGTATTGGGCAGATTAGGGTAGCGAATCTACTACAGTCCTGGTCGGGGGTCCAGTAGTTGGACATATATAGCAGCCGGACAGTTGAGCTTAGAATATACGGAAGAATTTGTTCTTAGAATTTTGCCTTATTATCTATGGAAAAGCTTTTATAAAGACTAGTAGTTCCATAACAGCTGTAGATTTCGCTTCCTCCATGTTTTTAAGTTCGTTATGAAACTAATTACATAATGATCCATTATGTAACGCTTTTTAGTGCTATAATGAAAAAGAGTCACATATAATGAACCATTATATATAATGTATTTACATAATGGCTCATTATGTGACCGTTTTTAATTGAATTAATGTCAGGCGCGATGGTTTTAGCACTCGTATGCGGCTCGCGATGCACACTCGCCTAGGCTCGTGTGCGCTCGCCTACTACTCGTGCTGAAAACTAGTTACACAATATACTATTTTACAATATGAATGAATTCTTATGATGTGATAATGATTCGCTAACGCTTTTAATACTGTAGGTACTAGCAGCGGCGGATTTAGGTTTTTCAGGGCCTAGCGCTTATTGAAGTCCAATGGGGCCCCATTTTTTGTTAGATTAAGAATATTTAAATTGGGGTTAAATTTCATTTTATTTATTTATTATAAATTATAGACGCGTCGACAACTGAGGTCATTAGCGTCTTGTTTACATCAAATAACAACTCACTTAAAACTAAATGACATCACAAAACATCCATGAGCGAAGCCGGGATTCGAACCCACGACAGTGTGATCCAAAAGCCGCTGCGCTAACCGTTACCACTCTGTCCTCGGTTAAAATTCATTTTAAATAATATTGAAATATATTTATTTATTATTATATTATTAATATTAACTATTTTTTGACAGTACGATAAGTGCTCATTGTTAATGAAAAAATTAAAAATTTATGATAATAATTCAATTCTTTTGTTGACCCTTGACACTTGGGGGCCGTGGGCTTAAGCTCTATTAGTCCCTATGTAGATCCGCCCCTGGGTACTAGATATATAGATAGATATAAATTTATTACACTTTTACTAGTTTAGTGTAGTTGTAAAATAATATCAGATATAGAATTACCTATTAGGGCCTAGGGGCCCTAGGCCCTAATAGGCAATTCTATATCTGATATTATTTTACAACTACACTAAACTAGTAAATTACCTATTAGGGCCTAGGGGCCCTAGGCCCTAATAGGTCATTCTATATCTGATATTATTTTACAACTTATATGGACGGCCCGTCCATAAACTATGTTCCGTAGTTTACGGACGACCTCTTAAAACTTATAATAAAATGTTATGTTACATAAGGTACTAGTTTATTAAATGTTCTTTTTGAATATACTGACTCATCACTCTATGTCAGACATAAATTATTTCTAAAGTTTCCCAATTAATTGCAAAAAATGACAAGTCTCAGTACTGGTGACTTCTCATAAAAAGTTGTTTAAATCGATATATTTCTCAATTTCATTTTGTCGGAGTTTTGCGAAATAAATTTGTTTGATATACATGTGAGAAAGTAGCATATTTGCATATATTCCAAAAACTGTTAAGATCCTCTCACTTTTGTAAGTACCGATTGATTTTATGTTATAAATCATAATAATATATTCTTTTTTGTGAAATTAATACTCTGTCTGCTTGTATAGTCATTACTGTATACGGGCTTGAGAATAGCCGAGCGTGTAGCAATGCTGTTATTTACATGGCGTTGCTATGGTTCCTCTATTACAAGTTCCCGGGTTCTAGCCCGAGAGCTGGTAAAAGTCTCAATTGGATTTTCAATTTATTATTAAAGAAAATAATGAATTGAAAATATGAATTGGTGCTATAGGCCCAATTAACCTTAGCTGTTGGTGGTCTTTAAAACACACAACAACATTACTGTATATACAGTCATTTAAAAATGTGATTCATTTATATAATTTAATTTTTTATTCACCTTCGTTAATAGACATAGTAAATTATATAAGTCTCCGCTATGATTTTGACTCATTCCTGGGGATGTTAGGTGTAAAAGGGCGTCAACACGAGCGTCGGTGTGTGTGTGTACATTGAACAAATAAAACAGCGTGTAAACGATCGCCCTAACTCACACCGACACAGCTAATGATCCGATTTGATGTCTTCTACTTCTACTCTGCTACTGAATGCACGCTAGTTTATATTATATTGTATACTTCAGTCAGACATCAGCGTCACTTAAAAAACTGTACGCTCTGTATACTCAGAGCCTGATTAACCAATTCGGAAGACGGACTACTTATATTGTCAATGAAGCAGAATATGTTAGAAAATGAATGGGATTCGTGAAGGAATGAACAAGAAGGTCATGTAAGAGTCAAAGCGAGAATTACTTCAATAAAGATTTATTATGGACATATGTTAGTTCCAAGTTAGTATACGAGGAATCGTAATGATCAATAATATTATTGTAATGAAAGTAACATCAGTAAAAATGGCGCGGAATTTTCAAACTATAACCGTTCCAAATGGACAAGTTAGCTTGTGCAATATTTGGATGACTGGAATTTGTGAAATATTTGGAAAAGGGAAAATAGTTTGGAAGAAGAAAAATAGATCATAATATATAGACATCGAAAAATAAAAGAAAGATGTATTACGACTAAAATCTCGTAAGCTTCGTGAATAAATCCGAACATATTATAATGTAAACTAAAACTTAAAAAAGATAAAGAACACACAAAAATTAAAATTGCATTAAAAAGAAGACTTAATTTATTCAGTTTCTTATAATTTTAGTGTTAAATGAAGAATTATTTGTATAAAGTTTATTTGAATTTTTGCACAATATTCTTTTTGCTTATAGCTGCAAATAATCAATTAATTCGAGTTAATTTGAGTTGAAATTTGTTACTGATTAGAAATCAACGTTACACTTTAATTTTTTACACAGCGTTTCTTTCAAATTTGGATATCTCAAAAAATAGGTGTAAAACGTATTTTTTACGCTCTAATTTAAAAAAACTTCGATAAAATCAGCCACTATTTTAGCTAGAAGGATCCCTACTAAGATACAATGTGTACTTTTTATCTGAAAGTCGATATTTAGTTTATTTTATTTCGAAAATTATTGATTTTAATTATTGTTTCTTTTTGTTTCAGGTATGTTCACTCAACTTATATCAGTAAATGATTGAAGTAAAAAAAAATATATTGTAAGTATAACTTACCTATTTTTTTTTAATACGACATTTATCTATTTAATAATTAATTTAGATTCTTTTTTAATTAATTTTGCTACCACCAAAACACTTTTTTGAAAATATCGGACGTATGACGTCACTATGTTGTTTATCCAAACATTGAATTTGTTGCTAATGTAGGAGAGAAAAGTAGGTTTTGTTCAATGAAAATATCCATCAAATTACTTACGTACTGGTCCGATCAGTGTGACTGAGAGAATCGTATCGTCCTTCCCCGTCGAAAAAAAACTGTCACACCAACGAACCTAACGTTTTATACCACGTGAATTGTGCAGTTTTTCCTGGTTTAGATTTTCGACGTTTATTATTGCATATCAAATGTAAGCTATTTCAAAAATTATGAAAATGCCTCATTAAATATTTTGTTTTTTTTCAAGACAAGAAATTAGCATTGAGAGAATAATAATAATAATAATAATAATAATAATAATAATAATAATAATAATAATAATAATAATAATAATAATAATAATGCGTTTAACGTCCGTTTCTCGACATTATGTCATGACAGACGCCATTCGCACCATTATTATTTTTCCATTTTACCACTTCCCGTTGTTTTCTACATTTTTAAACTTCAACTTTTTTTTTTTTTTTATTAATAGCAATGTGCGAATGGAGGAATTATAGGAAATTAGGATAAGGTAGGCAATTTTGGGAGCATTATAGGAGTTTGACAGGTAATCGGCCATGGCCTTGAATAAGGAACCATCTCGATATCCATCTGGAATAATTGAGGGAAACCATGGAAAACCTCAAACAAGATGGCCGGTACAGGAATTACCGTTTCTCGACGTGAGACAGTAGGAAAAAGTCCTAGTCACATCTGCCCCCGCCGGGATTCGAACCCAGTACCTTCCCAATGCGAGTCTAGTGCTTTACCACTAAGCTATATCGCTGGGTGCATTGAGAGAATGTATAAGACAATATTTCTTGTTTTCTTGAAATCCTAATCGATTAAACTGTGACTTTGCCTCGTTTTTCACGTGGCCTCGTATCAAGTACACATGGGATAGCGGGATGCCTATCAGTGAGACTTGCGGGACTCTCGCAGTAGGTACGTACGTATCTAGTACGTGAGCCGGTGTGTGTTATGTAAAACATTCGATAGGCCCGCAGCCGCGGCGAGTTGAAGCGTCTCCTGGGAATACACACCATTCGCTTCGCATCACTACATACGCCGATGTTACCACATTATATCTATGTGACGCTGTGCTAGAAATGGCGGAACTATCGTACATGAACAAGTTCAGTAAATTCCTGTGCCAAAGAGAGAGATATAGTCTATCCCATGAACCTATAGTATAGCTGCAATAAAACTGCGTGATCAGCATCTGATTGGTCATTTTAATAGAATAAAAAGTTTTTTGAGTTCTTTTATAAATTTGGAAATAGGTATAATCGGTTTTTCTAGTTCTTTTATATAGTTGAAATATACCAGTTTAGCACATTCTGGCTATTTATAGTATTGTGCGTAGAGACATAGCATTGTAACTTCGTTTTATGGGTCAATTGTTAGAGAACAACCTTCCTGTCGCTAATATTTAAATTGATAAATTAATTACTTATTATTATTAGTTAACCAAATCGTAAATTAGGTTTTGTGAAATGTTTCATTTCAAACGTTTGTTAGCTGGTAGTTGACCTAGATTATAGTGAACCGCACCGTAGCATAGTTCCGAGTTTAGCGAGGAAGCTTTTGGTACTTTTTTTTATAAACTGATTTACGTTTAAGATTCCCATTTCGTTGTGAATATGTTTATTTATTAAGAACCATGCGTTGCAAGCAAGTCTAAGTACTTTGTTTTGAAATACTTCCTTGGATTTTTTTATTTGGGTTTTTGAGGTAGCACCCCAAACTGGGCATCCGTACGTTAAAGCTGGTCTTCACATTAAAGTATAAATTAGTTTAGAACATGGGATTTGGAGTGGGATTCACGATTAATTAAAGGATAAAATAGACAAAGTTTGGCATATGCTCGTTTATTTTTTTGTTTATATGGAATCCCCAGGTGAGCCGCCGATCCAGGTATATTCCGAGATATTTGATTGCCTCATTGGCCGGATTCCAGTTTATGGATTGGTCGTTGATAATTATTTTATTTGTTTGACCTTCGCAATGTGAATATTGTTCACGCCGTATTTTGAAATTATAGTTATTTTTTGTTTTCAATGTTGAGAATGTCACGTGAACTAGTCAGATACGCGTACAGACAGTACAAATTGAGTAGTCTAAGCCGAATATAGTTTTTTTGTGTACTCCCCATTTGGGCAATTTTGAATGATATCAAATGCGTTCAGTGTGTGAAAAATTTAATATTTGTGATTAACTTCGACTACGTCGCGGAGAATTCTTTTCCTTGTGTTTCCTTTCCTATTTTTCGAAGCGACCGCGATCGGAGCGAACGAGAATATTTCAATCATCAATAAGATAAGGTAAGATTCAAGTTTAAAAATAATAAATACAGTCCACTCATCATTTGCGATGCCAAATATATTTGCTTTGAATTTCGCTGGGTTTAATGAAATGCACTATTTGTTAAACCATTCAATTAGTACATTCACTGAGATTTGTAATTTTTAAGTTGATGTTTCGATGTTCTCGTCTTGCGTGATTATTGCAATGTCATCAGCATACATTGCTAATATGGAGTTATCAAGTGTTGGCATGTCTTACGTAAGGATGTTGAACTTGAGGTACTCCGGCGTTGATTTGTTTCAGATTAGACATAATCGAATTTATTTCAATTTTGAAGGTTCTAACCTTTAAGAACGACGCTATTGTGTTTGTAAGATAACCCGGAAGCTGCAATTTGATAATTTTATAAATAAGTCCATCGGTCCAGACTTTGTCAAATGCTTGCGTAATATCTAGAAACATGGCAGTAGTGTGCTGTTTGCTTTCGTAGCCTTTAAATATGGTTTCTGTATTTCGAAGAAGTTGATATGTTGCGTCGAGTGGTTGGATTTGAAGCCAAACTGCATTGCAGATGGGAATATATTATTACTAACGAGATGAGAATCCAATCTGTGCTGTATTACTTTTTCAATTACTTTGGATAGAGTTGGAAGAAGGCTAATTGGTCGGTAGCTTGTTGGAAGGTGTTTATTTTTATTTGGCTTATGAAATAAAATTATCTCGGCGTGTTTCCAGGTATGTGGGAAGTATCCCAGTTTTAGACAAGCGTTGATTTTTATAGAATGAGGGGAGTTATATAGTTTTACTGCAGAGAGTACTTTTGTAAATATTTTATACTTAAATTATGATGAGTTTGACACTCCTACTATAGGTATATACGCAGTAACCGCGATCATGTTGAACATTCAAATGTTAAAACATCGACTTCCACTCCCAGGTCAACCAGTGGTGTAAGTATTGCTTGTGTAACAGGGGCGAGATTTTATTATTTAATTATTTTTTTTTGTAAATTATTATTACAGTATTGATGATAAAAACATCAATTCAAAACCCGTCGAATGAAAATAAAAAACTAATTGTGAAAAAGTACTGAAAGATTTTGATTTCATGACATAACTTTCGGAAATTGCAAAAAAGACTCAAACATTGTTAAAGGTGTCACTATTAACATTTTTATTTCAAAAAATAAATATAAACAAATTAAATGATGTTAAATGAATTACTGAATAATTTTGCGTCAACTTTATATACTATGTCAATTTTTTGTTTTGGAAATTATGTATGGAACCCTCAGCGCATGAAGTAAATTTATGCTTGACCGTTTTTGTCTCAATCAGTGAACCCTTGTATAACATGGTAGCTAGGTTCCTATTGTGTGTAGTTATACAGGGTGTCACAGAATAACTATTCCTAATTTTCAGAAATGATAGAGGCACTTAAACAAACATTGTTATTAACAAACTAGTGTCCGGAAATACTGCATCAAACTTTATAAAAATTGCTCGAAGTTACGACCACCATTTTCGATACACAAGTAATAACGATATGTAATCGACTGTCGAATTCTTCGAAATAACTGCGGACGTCGCCGAATAGAAAATGTTTATTTCTGAAAATTAGGAATAGTTATTCTGTGACACCCTGTAGATCGTGTTGTACGAGATAAATAACCAGGACTAAAAGAAAGGTCACCTTTTAAAAGTTAACTAAACTATATCGAAAGTCGAAACGTAATATTCTTTTTTACCATACCCACTATAAATAGCTGCTTTACATGCATCTATGCTATGCATGTAAATTGACTTTTGACAGACCGGTGTGCAGGAACGTATTTTTCCCACACTAGTGTGGGAAAGCAAGCCATTTCTATAGTGATTTATGTTTATTCGCCCTGATCCGCCCGCTATTACCTACTGACAGCTACTATATCAGCCTACTGTATAGAAGGGAAGTTGGCGACACAAAATGAACTGTCAAAAAAATTTGAAAATCCTAAAAATGAAGTAAAAAGCAGCTATTTTATAGTGGATGTGGCAAAAAATACTATATATATCTCGTGTGACTTAAAACTCGCTGTCGCTCATTTTAACGCACTGTCACTACTCGTTAATAATATACCTCATTATACGCCTCTAGATATACAATTTATTCTATTACATGTGTTATCAGAAAGTAAATAAACGTAAAAAGGGGGTTAATTGGAGTAGTGTTAAAATAATTATAGGTATCGTTTTATGCACAATATCCTTGAATCTTTCAAGTAGGTACTTACATTGCAATACTTACGGGGATTTATGAATACGTTTTTTACAACGGACAAAACAAGTGTATAAACGGAAATATTGAAAAAAAAAATATCCAACAATTTTTTACACGAAATCTCAAAAGTAACGATTGTCGCAAATTATTCTCTCAACGTGTTAAAGCGAAGTCGTTTTGTGTAAGTTCCGTATTATACAGGAGCTGCCTGTTTTTCTTTTGTAAAATAATAGTAGATTGTATATCTAGATGCGTAATGGGTATATTACTGACGAGTAGTAATAGTATGTAAAAACGAGCGATAGCGAGTTATTACTGCAGTCACACGAGTCAATACTATTATACGCACGAGATAGTTACATATCCTCTACAAAATACATACTTTTCACTTCATTTTCAGTATTTTCAAAAATTTGGACAGTTAATTTGCGTCGCCATCTCTACATTTACAGCAGGCCGTGAGTATGTAATAGCAGGCGGATAGAGCGAATAAACATAAGTTATACTATGGCAACCGTTTACTTACCGCACTAGTTATTTTATGAAAACACTTTCGACACGCCTGCCTGTTATTAATGACGCAATAGGCCGATATACATACATGGAAAGTAGTTATTTTGTAGTGGGTATGGCAAAAAATAATAACTTGGCCTTATAA
Organism: Mongoloraphidia duomilia; assembly: GCA_039654895.1. Taxonomy (NCBI): domain Eukaryota; kingdom Metazoa; phylum Arthropoda; class Insecta; order Raphidioptera; family Raphidiidae; genus Mongoloraphidia; species Mongoloraphidia duomilia. The sequence goes on from CM077522.1 coordinate 28,930,495, forward strand.
AAACTATTATAGATCCATCTCTGGCGTTAAATTATTACTAACACTTAAATCACGCATTGGCATTTAATTGGCCGTTAATACGAAACGTTTTAAAATTTATTGGAAAAACAGAATTAAAATGAACGTGCGGTATATTTCTTTCGTTTTTAAAATAACAGCATAAAAAATTCTGAATATAATTACGATAAAAGTTATCAGAGAAAACGTTACTCTTGTATTGTTGGTATTTTTTCGGTGTGATTCATGAGTTTTTTTTAAACGTCTATCAAATAACTCTATCTGAATAACTGTGGAGATTCCGATATTCCGTTTATCGTTGTCTGTCAAAATAGTGTAATAATATACAGGATGAAAAAGAAATACCAATACTATATTTTAAATCTACACATAAAAAACAGATAATGGTATGATCAAAAATCGACAAAAAATTATATGTGTTAGTACCTAGTTGAAAGTTATGTTTTACCCGCTTTTATTTAACATCCCTGTGTGATATCAAAAATTATAAGAAACCAGGACTTTTGTACAAAAAATTGAATTAACACTAATATAATAAAATAGTATTGGGACCTTTATCTGCAATTTAGTTTTCCTGCTGGTTTAAAGATTTGACACATATTATGCTTGGTTGCAGAACGTGTCAGAAAATTCATAAGAAGAATATTGTATAACCAGCTCAAAAATTAACTGATCAATACTTTAGCTTGAAAGACGATTTTTTTCTATTAACCTCTATAAGCGCTGACGACGTCGGAAAACACGTGATTTTAGCACAAATCGTTAATTAAAATTTCAGCTTAAATTACTTAAAAATGTTTTTTTTTTATAATTATAAATCGGAGTCTATAGCACGGTGTTAACAATAGTGAAATCGTCTGGCAATAATGATAAATAAATTAATATCACGAATAGTTATCAAAACATATACCGGGTGTCCGGTCTCAAACATAGGGAATTAACGTGGTGTGCCATTTTTAAGTATTTTGGCTTTTACTTCTACTCGTATAGACTATAATAAGAAAACAAGCCGTGAGGTGGGTCGTTTATTAGGACTAAAGTGCGACCCTTGAGGTCCACACGACGAACTTCCCAGTTTGATAAATATTTAATAATAATAATTAAATTAGATATTACACAGAAAAGTAATCATTTTAATCATTAAAACATCAATAATTAAAAAAAAAAAAAAAAAAAAAACGGCTGAACCGATTTTTATAAAATTTATGTCGGATCAAAATGACGTTAACACGCCTCGATTGACACCCTTACGAAGTCGATATAATTTTTTATTCGCGAGATATTGTGTAAAATCTACTTTTTTGGAGGTTATTCGGTTAAGAAAAAAGAACGGCTGAACCGATTTTAAAAAAAATCCTTTCAGATCATATTTACGTTCATACGCGTCGATTGGCACCCCAACGTAGTCGATATCATTTTTCGTTCTCGAGATTTCGTCTTAGAAAGAAATGGACACATACATACGTACGTACGTACATACGTACACACACACACACACACACACACACAGACACAGACATCTTTCTAAAAGTAGTGTAAAAATAGTGTAGTGACCTTGAAACATAAAAATTTTTTTTCCTTTTTGATTTCGATTTTCGGACCCATTACAATAACTTCCAATGGGAAGTTAACAAACAGGGTAGGTACCTATCTAAGTAGGTAATGAAGAATTTAATTGGTTTTTAGTGTATTTGCCATATGGCACATACACTATTGGCGTCGGTCGGATGGCGGGACCTAGGGGTCGGACCAAAATTTCTCGACGTTTCATAGCCTCCTGAACATTTTGGCACCATTTTTGAAAATGTCTATTTTGATATGTATATATATATATATATATATATATATATATATATATATATATATATATATATATATATATGTGTGCGGGCAATAACTTTCGAAAGAGTTAATTGATTTTGACGAAATTTGGTAGGCACGTTGAAATCCATCACCGCACGAAGCCTATTTAAAATGGGCTCAATCGGACCATTTTAAGGGTAGTTTTTAGGGGTTATAAAATGTTTTTGGGCCCAAAAATGCCGAAAAAATTCTCAAAATCGTTTCAAAATTGAAATTTAACCTTTTAGTAACGATTAAAATGTGCTGCCAAAATTTTAATAAAATCGGCCCGACAGGACCGGACTTACAAATTTTATGAAAACACTAGTTTGCGGATAGTGCTTTACTTACTGAAGGGTGTATTTAATTTGGTACCGAGGTTGCATTGATAAAAATATTGAAATTAAGAAAAAAAATATTATTTTAAGGGATGTATTAAGGGGTTAAATTTTTTATTTTGTTCAAAAACAAACTTAAGTTTACATAATAAAGCCACAATGCCAGTATTAGCAAATACACTATATTGTCGGCAGGGTTTTGGCACTGCGACCCGAGTTTTTTATTATTAAACAACGAAAAGTAATACTTAATAAAGAAAATGAAATTATAATAAATATTCAAATAACCCCCCATTTTCAACTAAAAAATATCCCAGTCTGTTATAAAAAGAGTTTCTAACATTGAGAAATTGTGCTTGCATTAATGCACCAAATACGAGTACAAAAGTTTTTTGACAATTTTATTACAGCACGCTTCTTTCAGTGTTTTGTTTTTCGCCTACTTAATTTGAAATCTTTACTGCAAAATCGGTAAATTTCAAATTGGTATTCTAAAGCAAAAATGTAATTTTTGGTCTTATTTTTAGAATCATTTGATGCGCAATAATTTTATCTTTCGATAGGTACCATTACCTTTCTTGTACGTTGAATTGGCGAACACGAATCAGCAAAAATGAACAATACCATGTTAAAGCCCTATGTTCACCTTTGAGACCGGTCACGGGGTATAATATAATATATAACAAAAGTAATGCTATTATATCATATAATTTTGCATTTTTTCACCTGTATAGCCGCTACTCTGACAGGTAAACGCAACGTCTCCCGCCAGCCAAACCGTCCGCATGCCTACTACTACGCCATAAAAAAGGCGGAGATGTATTGCTAAAATCAAGTGACAAAAACGTTGCAAAGTTGCTAGCTCTCGCACTATATAATATAGATCAGTCATTTGTTTTTCTGTGTGTACAGTCTAATGTTCTACATAATAAAAAGTTGACAACATACACACATACAAACAGTAGTTATATAATCAAAATCTAATATCATTGCTAACCCAGATTTTCTGACAGGGCGTTCTGCAACCCAGCTAGGACAGGAAAACGTATTTCCAAAATGTTTGTTTCTCTGTCTGCTGGCTTATCTATTTGTGCCATCACTCGAGAACGACAGGAGCGAATTTTTTTAATTAGGCGTCCTATCAACTAATACCCAAGCTTAGTATAAAAAATCTACTTTTACGATTGGGTCTTGATTAGGGTCCTTCTATACCGGAATTCTCAGATTTCGCAACTCCGGAATTTCGAACAAAATTTTTAAACATAAATCAATTCCGGAACTGAAGAAATTAATATCGAAATTTCGGAATTAATGATTGGATAAAAAATTTGCTTAGTTTGCCGGCCAAAAAGTGACAATGATTGATGAGCTCTCGAGAGTAAAGTTTTTCAAGTTTGAAAATCTCTGACTCAAAATTTCAATCAACGTTTTCTGTATCAATATGTAAACATATTTTAATTTTAATAAAAATTCGCAGGGTGGCTACTTTTTGGAAAACCGGAAAAAGTCAGCGAATTTTACTAGTCAGGAAAATTGTCAAGGAATTTTGGTGTAAGTCAGGGATTTTTGTAAAAAAGAACGTTCAAGTGCGATTGCCTGTCGTGCACCGAGGGCTTCGTAAATTCGTACCTACATTGAACTTGTCGACCAAGTTAACTTTGATACCAAACGCCATACAAAATCTTTGCACGTAGTTGCATAGTTAAGTTGGTCGGCTCTGAAACGTATAAACCATATTTAAATTGTTTTTTCTGTATATTTGTTACGTACGAAAAGTCAGGGAAGAAAACTAAAAAATCATCTAGAAAACCGAGAAAAGTCAGGAAAATTTGTTCTGGAGAATAAGTGGCCACCCTGAAAAGACATGTTTCTTCTAATTTTCTTGATATCGGAACTATTTCCGAAATTCCGGAACTGAGAATGAAATATTGAAACAAATCCTGGAATTTGGAATTTAGGATGATGCGATATATTGGAGGCCCTAGTTAAGATAAGACAGGAGTGGAGGTTGGATTAAAGGCTAGTACGTACATATTATTCGAAATCTCGCAATTAAAAACTTAATTGCAAACACGATTTTATATATTTGTATGGATTTATGAATGTAAATTATAGTACATCAAGATATCATACCCGCATGTCGTATATGACCAGACAGGAAGTGGTTAAATAATAATTAACGCTGTCATTATGAAGTATATTTTCGTCTGACCTTGTAGATAAGCTCTAAAAAGTACAAACTTCATAAAAATGATACCACTAATGATTTACCTACCTAATTCCGGTCCTGATAACACAGTTACATTTTATTTACAGTTGTGTCATTTGAAACGTGTTTTTTAATACTGTAACGTATAACTTTGTGTTAATTTATTGTTTGCGGAAAATAATGAATATCATGTTTTATACTGATATTGATTTATTTACGTTGGTGTTGGAAAAGTGTAAAAATGTTTTTTGAAGTAACGTTTGTAATTTACACTTGCGTAATTTTACATTGTTATGTACAAGGTGGATGGTAAAGATTAACTTTATATGTACCTAATCACTGAAATAATTTTAGAAAGCGCAACATATACAAATAGAAATCTGAAACAGTTAAGCGCTAGGCAGCGTCATAGCTTAGGCCTGGTAAGGCCCACGCCAGGGGCGCTAACCCCGAAAGGGCGCAATCAGCGATGCGATTATGATTATTTTCAAGCAAAGAGCGCGAAATCAGAATCTTTCCAGGGGCTACGACGCTGGCGCCAGAGATTAACTAATCCATACTAACAGAAGAATATAACTTTTATAGACGCGATAGTTTCGTCATAGCCATTAGATTTATTGTCGATATACGTGAAAAAAATACTCGATGAATAGGTATATTAAATAAAGTTTTGAAATTATATTAGATTTTTTTTTTAAATTACCACAGACCGTGGTGTGAGTATAGCAAGGTGTGCTTTTGCGCAGCGAGTGAGTGAAATACGTCCGTCTCGCTCTTGCCGTGTGACGTCACGTAGGGAACACTACCTAATACTTATTTGTTATTTTTGGCGTTTTTTGGGAAAAAATAATAGGAATTTCGATAAAATTTGTTTACTAATTGTTTTTAAAGGCTTATGAGAAGTTGGTATATAGAAGTATTGTATATCTATTTTCAATATTCATGTTTTCTAATAGACCTGCAACTTACCCCTAAAAGCTTCTAGAAATCGAGTAACTGGTAACTTCGAGATAACTCGTTCTTTCGAAAATTATCGAAAGTGTTTCAAGGAAGGTTACTCTGGACCAAAATTACTGAAAATTACTGCGGTGGAACCTCCCCAAATAGCGTTCTCAAGGTGAAAAAATTATTAAAATTGTGTTTTTTCAAATCTCAATCAAATTTGTGTGAGAACCATGCTGGATAGGATAAAACTGCATACTATAGTAATTTTGTAGAGTATAAAATTTCCTATAAAAAGTCCGGGACGGCATATGCCTAAAGTTAATAGTTTAGAAATACTGGAGCGTTCCAAATTTTTGTCAATTCGGTAATGCAACATTTTGTGATATTTTTTGCAAAAGGTATATTCAAAAAGGATACCCTGCGACTTAACTACCTTCAAGGCGGAGCTTACTAGAATTGGACTGCCAGCAATCGTAGTAGGAAATCAGAAACTAATTAATGTCAGATGAATCAATAATCTAAGCTACGTTGCTATGGAGACATTAAGTTTACATTTATTTGTGAATACTCACGAACAATAGACATTTCAATAATAAAATTTATTGAAAATTTGTTTAAACTGGAAATAACTAATAATGACGCGTATAAACAATACAAACTTAAAGTTCCGAAATCTGCCACGCTGGCGCGGCCTATTGTCATTCTGCTCGTAGTCTATACATGCCGTATTTGTTTTGTTTTGTTTTTTTTTTTTTGAAATGTAACAGTGTCGATTTTGCTTATCTAACGCGGCACCCTTTATATAGGTACATGGAAGGCGGTGCTGTTGGTACTAGTGTAGTAGAGGTGCTTACGTCATAAATAACAGTCAAGCTAATATAGAAGCCATGTTGTTATCCGCATTTGCATATTATAAACATAACACAAGCCCGCCCGTTTCTAAACATAAATTGCGCTCTGTGGCTCATTCCGCTTAGCTCTAGTCAAATGCTGTGGAGTTTTTGAGAAAATTGAACTGTTACTTGCATATCTTTGGTTAAAAGGAGAAAACTGTGTATGTCGAATTTTCCGTAATTTTTTCTACAATAATTGTACGTTTAAGATCGCTTTCTCACACATCTGACATTGTGACATAGAGGACCGTGCGAGAGGGGGGGGGGGGGTAAATCGGTTCAGTATAGTTTCTTTTTTTAGTAGTCAAATTATTTTTTTATGTATGGTACCTCATATTTCTGGCATTTGGTAACTGATTTTGATTATTCTTTTTTTATTTAATAGGGCGTACCTTCAGGGTGGTTCCGTAGTTTTTTTTAGTTTAGTAATCAAATATAAAGAAAGAACTTTAAGTAGTCGATTAATAACTTAATAACGTGTAAACTTGCGAAGGCACTAAGAAGTAAACAATAAAACAATTTTTATAAAAAAAACTTCTTTCAAAAAAGCCTCTAAAAAGAGGAAAATAATAAAATTTTGAGTCGGCGCCAATTTAATTACTAAAACTTTTTATATAGGTACTTTATTAAATTGACGCCGACCTCAAAATTGCAATTCTAGTACCATACCTTCCAAAAGCCTTTCTAATATTCTCATCACAAGACACGTTCGGTAATTTTTCCTTTGATTAAATTTTTATAACCCTGTTTTACGTACTATTTTGTAAAAACCTTTCATCTTTACGAACATTCTATAAATTTAAATTGTATTGTCAAAACGATTTTTTTTAATTTAAAGACAAAAACAAACAAACAAACAAAATGTCTATCAACTCATTGAGTCAAAACGAATTGTTAACCTTTCACTTAAGTTCCAGATGCAGAATAATATTACGTATCTCTGACGAGTCATTGTTTACCGGACGACCTTTAGATAGTTTGGCCATCTCCGGCTAAACTGTACGGTTGTGCCTATAATAATTTATTCACTCACAAGCGTGCGTTTCAAATGCGGTTCACAATATTTGTCTGTTTTCAGCAGCTAAGACAAGAGACGGTAATTAATTCTAGATATCTTCCTTACAGAAAAGTCCCTCAAGACATGTGATGGACGGTGCTGTCTCATTGTAGCGAAAATTGAGAGCAGTATTATTAAGATACATTTTGTGTGTTTGGTCTCTAAGCCACGTTATGAGTAACCATTAGTAAATAATTGAATAGATACCTTTGTTCCGTCTTGTAGCTTCTTTTTGTACTTATTTGTATTATGACGCGTTTCGGCAACGGAACGGGTGGCCATTTTCAGATAAAATTATATTTAAGAATCACTCACACGGTTGTATTTAGATATATTTTATAGTACGAACGTTTAACAGTTTTTTGAAAACAATTTATGATTGAGTTCCCTTCTTTCCGTTTTATAACAATGGTTTGTAGAAACTATTTACGGTATATTTTAATAGTATATTGTGCGACTAGTGGGAGAAAGAGAAGATTCCTCGAGTGTGGTAAAACACACGAGTGGAATCTCCTCTTTCGACCAATAGGCGAAATAATGGGTGACCTAATTGATTGACGAAACTATCAACACTTGGGTAAACGTTCCCCGTAATGAGCGTGGGCGAAATGCTATTGAAATGAAATATTACCTCTTTCAGCGTTCCAAATATTTAATCCACCTTTATTCGGTTCACTTTACACTTGATGATCGTCAGTGTTACCGCAACCTATTTTGCCAATTTAAATTATTAAGATTTATACGGCTGAATTGCAATTGAAAATTTTTCGTTGGAAAGCAGCCAATTATATAATTGATTCGAAACATATTGGAAAAAATCATTTTACCAACCATAGTCACAGTCAGGATTCTAACCTGAATCTTTCGTGATGAGCTCTCGCTAGTACGAAGATTCACTTCTACAACCTAGCTATATTGAATTAACACTCGCATGTGGTGAAAATCTATTGATTCCGAAGCATATATAAGGAAAATATTAGTTTGGTAATCATGTCACGGTTGAGTACTGTAAGCTCATTCCGCCGCGAAAGGGGAAAGGTTCATGTTAGAATCCTGACTGTGACTATGGTTGGCAAAATGATTTTTTCCAATATGTTTCGAATCAATTATATAATTGGCTGCTTTCCAACGAAACATTTTCTATTTTGCTAATGTACCAAAGCTCAAAGCGAAAATGTACCAAAATGTACTAATCAATGGCTGCGTTCAGCCGATGATCAACGGTTTATCAACAGTTGATCTTTGACAGATGGCATGTGATACGTCTCTAAGTAATCACGTGATCGCTGCCAAATTCAACCAGCTAATTAGACCATTGATCATCAGCTGAACACAGCCACAAGCAATATTAGCATGACATCACAATTAGTGTGAGTTCACACATGAGAAAAACAACGAATCATACGATCATACCACATTTTTAATGAATACAGTGTTTCAATAATTTGATTGTGAGATGCTATATTTAGGGTATGTATAATATGCATGCATAATGGCTATAATTTTTGAACATAGTGTACTTGGACTTAAATAGTCGTTACACGTTTTCATCAGCTACCAGAGTTATCTGGACCTAGTACCAATTAATTATTTTCAGTTTAAAATTATATACCTATAACTAGTCCTATTTATAGGTGAATTTTTTTTATTTGTTCTTTATATTAAAATAAACTTGTTTTTTATACTAACATAAAGATAATTTATTCTAAGCATATAATTATTTGTCTCATTTTTTTCCTAAATCTGGCTATTTTCGAACTATATAATTATGTAGATCTTAAGAAAAAATCTTCACTCCTGGTATCCTAGTGTTATTTTTAAAAATAAGAACATAATTTTTAAATTTCTTGTTTACCATATTGATAATTTTGAATTTGTTTGCTTTCAATTTTAAAACGAACATTCAGGTGCTTATTTGCAAGTTTGTACGTAATATTATGATTGTTATTATTATTACATAATACATAGTAATATAGGTACTCTTCTATATTTGAACTGGGAATACAGTAACGTAATTTTCACTATATTATTATTCAAAGAGAGAAATGCCTGTATTTTAATGACCCGAGATGTTTGTCGATAATGGAATAATAACTCGTTTGCATTAAACAGGGTGTATCAAAAAATAGCTTGCTCTAAAAATATTCACAAACAGAATTAGCGTCAACATCATCCTCGTTCTGTGTTGTTTTTTTTCCTCTGACAATATAATCAGTAATTAAACTTTGCGATGATGATTGTACTAATATTTTATGCTGTTCTCAATATCCAGACATACAAATTCTTTAGCTCACGTTGAAATTCGAAAGCTCGTTTAAAATGTGTGTCATTAACAAGAAAATGATTTTCCAATTTATTGCAAAGTTGAAGAACTTCTTGAATAATATATTTGCTGTGCCTCTGGATAGAGTTTTCTTCCGCGTCTTTATCGTTTTTTGGATCTTCGATGATATCTAAAGTTATGCCTGTCCGTATATTATGTACAACGGGGAAACCCCGACCGCATAATTTTTAAATCGCATTAAAAAGATCCGTATAAAAAGACACTTGACTGTATATGGAAAATTCACGATAAAATTTATAAAAATCGTATTATTAATCCTAGGTGATTTGGAAAAAAAATAACTAACCATAAAGACATTTCTTTTTACAAACGGTACGTTGATGACATTTTTATCATCGCAAATAATTACAATATTCAACCAATTTAATAAATCTAAGACTATAATTCACCATAGAATATATCAAATTCAATTAGCTTTCTTAATACAACAGTAGCAAACGATTCATCAAATAATATTATAACCAATTGGTACAGGAAAGAAATCAAAACTGATAATAATAATAATAATAATAATAATAAATTTATTTGTATTGGGTACACCGTATACCGGTCAAATACAAGTCAAATACATATAAAAAAGTCTACAATACAATTAGATGTAATCACCAATATTTAAAAAATGTTGGTAATCATAAAAACAATTCATAGCAAGATACGCTTTTATATGTCTTTTAAATTTATGAATAGGTAATGCTTTTGTCTCCGGCAACAGTTTATTATAAAATTGCAGACCCAGATAATTGGGGCCGTACCTAGTATGCTTGAATTTATTTAGGGGCAAACACAGGTTGGATTTTTTCCGAGTATCATGAGAATGAACTGTTGAATGTTCTGGAAATTTGTTAATATTTTTTTTAATGTGTACTAAACAGTGGTAAATATACTGATCATAGAAGGTAAGGATCATAAGCCGTTTGAAAAGAGGTCTACATGGTTCATTAAACTGAGCATCAGAAAGTAATCTTATGACTTTTTTTTGAGCTAAAAAGACTCTATGAGCTGCACAAGAATTGCCCCATACTTCTATGCCATATGTCATTTTTGAATTAAATAAGGAAAAATAAGCGATTTTTAATACACGTTGGTTTACCTTATTTTTCAAATTTTTTAATAGATATAATGTTTTATATAAACTGTGTACTAAATTGTCTACATGATTTTTCCACGATAAGGTGGGGTCTATTAAGATGCCTAATATATTTATACTATCAACGTTGTTGTTATCCGCAAATAGTTTCAATTTTTGTGTTTTATTTACATTTTGAGTCAATTTGTTTGCAGTGAACCACTGCAGTGCCTCCGACTGTGCATTCTCCGACTTAATATTAAGTTGAGATAAGTTTTTATCCTGCGTGATTAAGGTTGTGTCATCAGCATATAGGAGAGCTTTTGCTGTTTTTATATTTACTATAATATCATTTATAAAGATAATAAAAAGAATAGGACCAATTACTGACCCTTGCGGGACACCATGTTTTACATGTTTTTTCGTGGACTTACGTTGCGTAGATGGGTACCTACACATAGATATAGATAGATAGAAAAGGTTCCTTTATTTACGCGACTTATAATGTGAAGTTTTAATAAGAAATGTATTACAACATATCATATCTCTTAATTTAAATAGAAAATACGTAAGTAATACAAGCTGAAACTTATTTGTACGTTTTCACTCTGAATTTAAATAAAATATTTGTATATTTTTATATTTTAGAATTTAGTTTAAAATGTTATACTGAAAGATACCTATTAATTTGGCGAAACGTTTATAATAATTAGAATTTCTCCATTTCAATGTAATTTTTACAATCTCAACTGGTTTTTATAAAAATCAACTTTGAAGATTAAATGTATATTATTTTTATTCGCTGCTATTTCCAAAAAAAAAATTCATACTAACTTGGTATAACACCGATAGAACATCGGACTAAAATTATTTATTAGAATTATATTCGCCTGAACTCAAATCTAGCAGACGCTTCTGAAATTAAATATTTAAAAGTATTTTATAATTGTATTGTAACATAATTTGCCACTAACTGCGAAATAATACTGCGGAAAAAAGTGTCAGTTGCAGTGAACGGTCATGCCAAAAATCCAGTACAGTACAGCACCTATTCCAGTAGATAGCGCGTTTAAATTTAGTCATTCACTTATTCATTTTTTTGGTCATTTATGGTATTTTTTAACCGAATCACAATTAACATCGATCCGAATTTACGGTCTTTAAAATCCAATCAATATGACAAGAAACTCTAGTAAAAACATTAAACGTGCCACACTTATCACCCCCATCTACCGAAATTCCGACTAGGTCATATTGATCTCCTTTTTTAATAATAGCTGGACCGCCACTGTCTCCGTAACACAATGCTACATTTGGTGTTGGCGAGTTGGCGCACATTTGCTCTTTTTTGGTAGGTTGTTGCAGACACTTGCTATTATCCTCAACAGTTAAAGTCGCTTCCTTAAGAGTGTCAGCGAAATTCTCGTTATATGAGGTTCGACCCTAACCTAACACAACGACATCGCCTTCTTTGAAATAGTCTTCATGTTGAGGTAGTGATATGGTTTCCCTTTTTATACATGGTGTATTATGGTCATTAAAATACATGGATATACTGTGAGTTTCATAAAAGTCTTTGGGTGTTTCTTTAAGATCGTACGGAAATTTCAATTTCAGCAACGCAATATCGTTTTTGACACTATGAAAATTTATATAAGTGTAATTTGGATGTATGTACGCTTTTTTAATTTTAATTTCTTGGCCGTCATACCGTCTTTTTGGATTTATTATAACAGAGATAGATGTTTCCTATAAGAACAAATTTCAATAATTATTTTAGAATCAAGATACATGTGAACACAGGTAGGTGTGTGAGTTTTTCTTCTTTTGAAAACTACAGTAAAACTTACTATATTATAAGAATTCGCAATACAATGAGCCGCTGTTAGAACCCAATTTGGATAGATTAGTGATCCTCCACAAGTGTGCTCTTCCAATTTCAATATTTCCACCATCCAAGGATAATTCTTCGTTGCTTCATGTCCATTTACTATTATGATGGCACCTTCTGAAATGTGATAATTGCATTTTTTTTTCGTAATTACTAGCGCCTCAAAAATAAAATATGCCCTGCTAAAACACATTTCAAACAATATAATTAATAAATAAATAAATGATAATCGTGTCCAGTATTATGTTTATAAAAAAATCTAGAAAATTTTTATTTATCAAAGTTCATCTCCCTACGATAATATTTATTATAAATAAAATTAATATTTTCTTCAGAATTAATTGCTCAAATATTTTATTTTGAAGCCGATTCTTAAAAATTAAAATAGGATATCTAATTAAAAAAAATTGCATTTTTTAGTCTTAAATTTTAATTACAGTGGGACCCTGCGCAAATCAGTAAAAATTATCTCGATATCCGTTGCAAAACGGAAAACACAAATATTGTTGAAACGTTGACCATTAAAAGATTTCGCAAATCCTTGTACCTTATTCTCCTCTAGTTAATAAACTTCAAATGGGATATCTTAAGAAAATTTAAATGATTATTCTTCATTCTAACCTCTTTTTTTAAACTTCAGACAAATCTTTATTTATAAAAAATTTGAGGTTCGAATTTGTGGGGTTCATTGAACCCCGTGAGGTTTATATCTAATGTCGTGAGTTTGGGACTTAAAAATTGTGTGAAAATATTGATTATCCTGTCACTGCTGGATATCCGTTGAACAATAAAAAATTCAAAGACTGATTTGTCAATACAGCCCAGTGGTTGGGTTGTACAGCCCAGTGGATTTGGGTTCGGAATTAATTAAAGTAAAGCTGGAAATTGTTTTAATCCCTTCAGTTTGGGTCTGGAATGAACATATAAAGATTTTTTTCTCCTGCTAGATGAGCTTTAGCCACTGCATACAGATTTATAGTCGAAAAACACGTGTTTTTAATTATCATAACAATATCTTGAAAATTATCTTTATGCAATTAAAAAATGTTTCAAACAAAAAATGTTTGCCGTAAAATTGTTCACATTTTTTGCCCCAAACATTTTTTGATAAAACTTGCCATAATGTCAGAAATTAAATTTCTTATGGTTAATATCTACTGTAAAAATTACATAATAATTTGTGAAATTTTAGATATGAACGCTAAGTACTCTTGTACGAAGAGTGTTCAAGAAATATTAAATTTGCGTACAATGGTTATAGACCTATGCATGGGCTATTGAACTGCATCAAGAAATTTAGAAAATTTAAAAGCAGTCACCCTACTGAAGCAATTTTTTCGAGATAGATTTTTGATTAGAGCATTTGTGTCATGTTTCAGTTCCACGTCAAAAATTTACTACCTTGAAAAAATTTTGTCTGTAGGGTGGCCGCAACCAGATTTTCCAAATTTGTCGATGTCGTTCATTAGAAATAACCAATTACATTTTTATTTATTAAATTATTGTAAAATATAATTATTTAAAAATAAAATTATTTTAGAATAAAATTAGAATTGAACACTTTCTGTAACAGTTTTAAGAACATCAGAAAAAGGTTGTTAATGACAGTTATTTACGGTTTTTACAGATATCAACAAGAACAGAGTTTTTTACTTTTTGTGAGAATTTTTTTATAAATACGTCACACCACAACTACGGAACCCTATCATGTGCGTGCTCGACACGCATTTGGTTATTTTTTTTTAATCAACCCCCAAGGAGATCAAACGGTGGTGTAGGATCTAGAGGTGCAAATCGTGCGTGAAATTTCCCGTAACACTGCGTGACACGTCGTACCACGCCATGAGCATGTATAAGTATCGAGAAAATCGTGAGTGAGTGTGCGTGAGTGTGATTAAAAAAACATACGCTTACGTGAACGTACGTGAGTGGAAAAGGATATTCGTGAGCGTGAGTTGACGTGAGTGAAAATTTAATCACGTAAAAAATTATTCCTGTATTTTCAGGCAAAATGCCGAGAGTGACTGGGAAGTGTAAACTGTTAAAGTCTAAACTCTGAACTAATGTTAATAATTAATATCAGTCACATTTGCTGTGTGATAATATAAATTATAAAGTGACTATAAAATTACGTGAGTGCAAATGAACATGCGTGAGTTTCGAAATATAATTATTATCGTGCGTGAACGTGCGTGAGTGCTGATATCTAGACGTGAGCGTGCATGAGTGTGTTAAAAACGTAGTAGTGCGTGAATGAACGTGAGATGAAAATGATTTTCGTGAGCGTTAACAAATACTACTCACGATTGCACCTTTAGTAAGATCTTTTGACTAATCAACGTCCAAGGCAAATCGATGAAACTAGAAACTTGAAATTTGGTTCCTTTTGTGACGTAAGCACACATTGACAAGTCATTTTTCGAAATTTAACCCCTAAAGGGGTAAAAAGTGTGAGTTACGTTTTTTGACAAATTGTTCATATCTCACAAATCGTTAAACTGAGATATTGAATTCAACATACGAAGAGCTCGTCATTAAAAGTGAACAAATACATTTTCGATCTTAAAAGGGAAGTTATAAAAAATAGTAAAATTAAGAAAAATCGCAGGATAGTGGACAAAATAATTGATTTAATAAATGTACAACGTTTCGTCTATAGATTTAGACTTTTTTATTAATTAACTTCCCACTGGAAGTTATTGTAATGGGTCCGAAAATCGAAATCAAAAAGTAAAAAAAATTTTTATATTTCAAGGTCACTACACTATTTTTACACTACTTTTAGAAAGATGTCTGTGTGTGTGTGTGTGTGTGTGTGTGTGTGTACGTACGTACGTACGTACGTACGTACGTACGTACGTACGTATGTGTCCATTTCTTTCTAAGACGAAATCTCGAGAACGAAAAATGATATCGACTACGTTGGGGTGCCAATCGACGCGTATTAACGTAAATATGATCTGAAAGGAATTTTTTTAAAATCGGTTCAGCCGTTCTTTTTTCTTAACCAAATAACCTCCAAAAAAGTAGATTTTACGCAATATCTCGCGAATAAAAAATTATATCGACTTCGTAAGGGTGTCAATCGAGGCGTGTTAAGTCATTTTGATCCGACATAAATTTTATAAAAATCGGTTCAGCCGTTTTTTTTTTTTTTTTTTTTTTTTTTAATTATTGATGTTTTAATGATTAAAATGATTCCTTTTCTGTGTAATATCTAATTTAATTATTATTATTAAATATTTATCAAACTGGGAAGTTCGTCGTGTGGACCTCAAGGGTCGCACTTTAGTTCTAATAAACGACCCACCTCACGGCTTGTTTCATTATGATCACGATGGACACGATTTCTAATATAAACAAGCCGTGAGGTGGGTCGTTTGTTAGGACTAAAGTGCGACCCTTGAGGTCCACACGACGAACTTCCCAGTTTGATAAATATTTAATAATAATAATTAAATTAGATATTACACAGAAAAGTAATCATTTTAATCATTAAAACATAATTATTATTTATTTTTAACAATAATTAAAAAAAAAAAAAAAAAAAAAACGGCTGAACCGATTTTTATAAAATTTATGTCGGATCAAAATGACGTTAACACGCCTCGATTGACACCCTTACGAAGTCAATATAATTTTTTATTCGCGAGATATTGTGTACAATCTACTTTTTTGGAGGTTATTTGGTTAAGAAAAAAGAACGGCTAAACCGATTTTGAAAAAATTTCTTTCAGATCATATTTACGTTAATACGCGTCGATTGGCACCCTAACGTAGTCGATATCATTTTTCATTCTCGAGATTTCGTCTTAGAAAGAAATGGACACATACATACGTACGTACGTACGTACGTACACACACACACAAACACACATACACACACACAGACATCTTTCTAAAAGTAGTGTAAAAATAGTGTAGTGACCTTGAAACATAAAAATTTTTTTTCCTTTTTGATTTCGATTTTCGGACCCATTACAATAACTTCCAATGGGAAGTTAATAAAAAATAGTCTTTTTCCGAAACTGCTTGAGCTACAAACACGAAATTTGACATAAGTATTCTTTGTTAAAACACAAGAGATCGCGGTGTTCGACAAATTATCGAAATTCGTATCCTGAGGGGTGGAAACCTTAATGTAGGATACGCTGTATCTCTGAAATCGCTTAAGCTAAAAAAACGAGAAACACGGAAAAAAATACCCTTCTTAGGCGGTCTTTTGAACAAACTACCTGAACAAAGGGGGGGGGGTGTATAAAAGAATATGACTGGGTCAAAGCTGGGGATTGTGCAGACGAGAGTTTGCTGACAAAACTTTTATTATTTTGTCCCGATTTCCAAGCGGATAGTCGCGGGCAAACCGCTATCATCTATACCACCACGCGAACAAAGTCACGCGTAGTACAGCTATATTAAATATATTTATATGTAAACGCGATAGCTTAGAAGAGCATAATTCAAATAAACGTTTTTTGTCTTACCTAGTTGGTTTATCAAACAATAAAATAACACACAGAACCGTATTAAACACATTTTTAATTTAATTTTTGATTTTATTTGACAGTGAAAACAATATTCAAACACTCAAAAGTTATTCTGTTAAGATGTTAAACTTGCATCTGAAGAGTGTCAAAATTTTGATTGTATTTAATATTTTGCATGCGACGACTAAATGCTTGCTATGTACACAAAAAGCAAAAATTAAATATACTATACTTGTTTTTTTTATGTCAACAAACACCCTCACATATTTTGTTTTAGATTCTAGATCTACACTCGGTGACTCGGGATAAACAATTATATTAACAATGGAATTTGTTAATTAAATTGCTTATCCCGATTCACCGAGTGTAGATCTATAAACTAAAACAAAATATGTGAGGTATTTGTTGGCATAAAAAAACATTTAATTTTTGCTTTAAACAATTTTATTAACAAATTCCAATGTTAATTAAATTGTTTATCCCGAGTCACCGAGTGTAGATCTAGAAACTAAAACAAAATATGTGCGGGTGTTTGTTGACATAAAAAAAAACAAGTATCGTACATTTATAATATACTAGCGGTCCCGTCCGGCTTCGCCCGGGTACTAAGAATTTATAATTTATTATCCTCCCCCTGCGAGACGAAGCCGGGCTTATAGTGATGTTCTTTGAGGATATTTGCATGGCTAAAAAAATTCTTTTCTTTAATCACTCTTTCATCCAGCCTCTCTGCTTCCTTTTTTTATCACCAACATCCGACGCAATAGCAGTTATTATAGCTAAACACGCTGCGTCGTCAGCCGGCATGTTTCCTTAAGTACTCGGCAAAAGCAACTGGAGTTTGCAAAAAATTGCATATAGTGTATGGGTGACCTTCTGTTGTGCAACGCCAGTTTTCGCAATTTGTTCGCGGGTGTATAGGGCCTTTTATTAGTGATGAGCAAAATTGGTCTTGGTCTTGCAGTCTTGGTCTTGGTCTTGGTCTTGCGAAAAAGTAAAACCAAGACCAAGACTATCATTAGACTAGCAAGACCAAGACAAAGACCTCTTGCAGTTTTGGTCTTGGTCTTGCGAAAAAGCAAGACCAAGACCAAGACTATTATTAGACTAGCAAGACCAAGACCAAGACCGAATGAACAAGCGTGTTAAAAATGATGTAATTTTGATATTTTTTAACATTTTAATAAAATAAAGTATTTTGTTAGTTAATATTAGGTTGTGAATTATTTTTAATTTATAACTATGATGACCTTCAGAAGTAAAAAACTAAAAAAAAGACAGATAAAATGAGCAAGACCAAGACTTGATACGCAAGATCAAGACCAAGACTAAATAAGCAAGACCAAGACCAGACATATTTGAGCAAGACCAAGACTGAATCAGCAAGGCCAAGACTAAGACCAAGACTGTCCAAATCTTGTTCTTGGTCTTGCTTTGCTCATCACTACCTTTTATGTACATTGTGTAATGTATTAGGTTATGTTGTAGGTTAGACTAACTGTCGAGTATAGTTTACAATCATCGCGTAGGATGACACCACTTCCGTTTACTTTCGATCCGAAAATACTTGACTTTTGGTCTACGCATGCGCGACTTTTATTTTATGCCATTAAACTATGTTGAAAAACAAATATGTACTGATGATAATATGTAATAATGCACTTTTAATGAACGTAATATTGCAAAAAGGTATTTTCAGATTATCGTTATTATCAGTGTTGGGAGGACGGAAACGGATATCATCGATAAGCAGTTATATCTGAGATTAATATATATTTGATGATTCACGGTAGTACTTACCTTTGGGCATTCCAACTGATTAACTGTAGTATAATTAATAATGCCTATAAAATTAATCATTTTTATACGTAAAATAAATGTTACAATTAAATTTCATATGATCATTTAAGTTTATTTTTTTTATAAAAATAAAATTATCATTTATTTGACAATTAACGTATTATAGTAATATATTTATTTAGCTTAAAAATTATATACTTAGTGGCAAGGCCAAGGTTTTTTGTCAGTGTACCAGAAAACTTTTTATGTAAAGTTTTGTTTTGAAAATGGTTCTTAATACACTATATTGTCGGCAGGGTTTGGCAGAGTCGGCAGGGTTTTTTTTTTTTTGTTTTAGTTAATAGAAAATATTTTATCAATTTGACCAACTCAATTTTGAAACATTTCATTTAACAAAATATATTCTGTTCATGCTTTTAAAAAACAAATGTTCGATCGCTTGCAGAACATAATACAACACTTTAAATTCGATTTAATTGTATCTATTAATTACCTGTTATTCGTAATTATGTCGAATCTGCTGAATATCAAAATTGATGTCGTTTATTTTTATATTTTGTTAAATTATTGACTTATGTTGACTTATTAACTCATTCTACACTGTAAATCAGTTCTTGAATAAAGTATTAATATTATTAATATAGCAAATGTTATCGGGAAAGTGGACAGGTATACACAAATCAAACACCTTATTACGCTGTGTATAACGTTTCGCCGGTGAAACGTTATACACAGCGTAATAAGGTGTTTGATTTGTGTACCTGTTCACTTTCCCGATAACATTTGCTATATTAATAATATTAATACTTTATTCAAGAACTGATTTACAGTGTAGAATAAGTTAATAATTTTTTTTGAAAATGTGAATTCACACTAAGCTCAAATACTCCTCTTAGTAATTAAATAACCTTATTTAATGACAATTGGGATCGTATTTTTTGTTAAATATATCGACAGATCATTATAATGTTTTAAAAATGTAGTTACAAAGAAACAGCCGATAATGTAAAAACCAAGTGCTGCGCGGGGGGTGATGTCAAAATTTGATGATAACGTAATTTAATATGAATTTTTACGATATTAAATACATTTCTGTCTCATTATTGTCTTTATTAAAGTTAAAGGGTATTCCAGGAGTCAAACATTTTATAGGTATCTATTTTTTATTACTATTATAACCCAATTGATAAACGTTAAGCAAATTTAGTTACTCAATTGTTCATTTTTTTGGACATTTTTGATATTTTTTAACCGGATCAAAATTAACATCGATCTGAATTTACGGTCTTTAAAATCCAATCAATATGCCAAGAAACTCTAGTAAAAACATTAAAGGTTTCACACTTATCAGCCGTATCTACCGAAATTCCAACTAGTTCATATTGATCCTTTTTTTTGATAATAGCTGGACCGCCACTGTCTCCGTAACACAATGCTACATTTGGTGTTGGCGAGTTGGCGCACATTTGTTCTTTTTTGGTAGGTTGTTGCAGACACTTGCTATTATCCTCAATAGTTAATTTCGCTTCCATAAGAGTATCAGCGAAATACTCTTGGTATGAGGTTCGACCCCAACCTAACACAACGACATCGCCTTCTTTGAAATAGTCTTCATGTTGAGGTAGTGATATGGTTTCCCTTTTTATACATGGTGTATTATGTTCATTGAAATACATGGATATACCGTGAGTTTTATAAAAGTCTTTGGATGTTTCTTTAAGATCGTACGGAAATTTCAATTTCAGTAACGCGATATCGTTCTTGACACTATGAAAATTTATTAGTGTGAAGTTTGGATGCATATGCATTTCTTCAATTTCGATCTCTTGACCTTCGCTCCGGGTTTTTGGACTTATCATAACAGAGTTTTGATTCTGTAAAAAATACAAATAATTATGTAAGAATCGGAGATAGCTACATAACGATATGTATAGGTATCCATTTTATATCATAAGATTTTATGACTTTTGAAGTATAAGAAAACTTACTGTGTATGAATCCATAATACAATGAGCCGCTGTTAGAACCCAATTTGGATAGATTAGTGATCCTCCACAATTGTGTCTTCCGTAATACAATATTTCCACCATCCAGGGATAATTTTCCGTTGCTTTATATCCATTCACTATTCGTCTTTGTCTGTTGCTAGCACCTGCTGAAAAGCGAATCAAATATTAATTATGCTCTGCAAAAACAGATCTAACCCCATGGAACCCCGCGCAAATCCGTAAATCAATGCATTTCCACAATATTCCGCGCCATATAATTTTTAATAGTAATTTTTCATTCTAATCTTTTTTTAAACTTCATACAAATTCTGCAAAATGATAAAAAAAAGTTGGGGAGAAATAATATAGGTATATTAGGATCCACTGATACTCGACGTGATGTCTGGTTCATTGCAAGTGTGTTGTGAAGGTTTAAAAATGTCTGAAATATTTATTTTCCTGTAGTTGTTCGATAGCCGTTGAAAAATAAAAATTTTAATACCTAATAATTGATTTGCCAAAAATAGGCTGGCGTTAATATTTAAAAACTCGGGTCGCAGTGCCAAAACCCTGCCGACAATATAGTGTATTTGCTAATACAGGCCTTGTGGCTTTAATACGTGAACTTAAGTTTGTTTTTGGACAAAATAAAAAATTTAACCCCTTAATACATCCCTTAAAATAATATATTGTTTCTTAATTTCAATATTATTATCAATGTACCCTCTGTACCAAATTAAATACACCCTTCAGTAAGTAAAGCACTATCGTTAAACTAATGTTTTCATAAAATTTGTAAGTCCGGTCCTGTCGGGCCGATTTAATTAAAATTTTAGCAGCACATTTTTAACTTTACTAAAAGGTCAAATTCCAATTTTGAAATAATTCTGAGAATTTTTTCAGTATTTTTGGGCCCAAAAACATTTTTCAACCCCTAAAATCCACCCTTAAAATAGTCCGATTGGGCCCATTTTAAATAGGTTCCGTGCGGTGATGGATTCCAACGTGTGTACCAAATTTCGTTAAAATCGATTGAGTCTTTCGAGAGTTATCGTGCTAACACATATATATATAAATATATGTATATAATATATATAAATATATATACATACAGGGTGTATCACAGAAAACCGAACATAGGGAAAAGTACACAGTACAAATTAGTTAAGATCAGAGATTGCTTTGCCCTCTATTCAGAGGTCGTTACCATGGTGTACGTATACAGTAACAAATGCATATTGCTGTTCATTTGACAAAATCTGGATGAACTTAAAGACAAAATCGTCGAAGTATGTTTCAATATGACTCCTGTAATGTTAGATAAAGTGAGACAAAGTTTTTGTAACCGATTAAGCCACTGCTTAATTCAAAATGGAGGTTTATTTGAACATTTGCTTTAATTTTTTATTTTAACTGTTTGTTTTGTTTAATTATTAGTTAAAAAAATATTTTCTTAATAAAAAATTGTTTCATTAATAAAAATAAATTCATTTAATATTGAAGAATTTATTTTAACTGATTTTTCTAATTATTCATTATTAGCTATTATTGTTATTAAATAATGGTTAGTCAGCGTTACCATGGTACCCATTCTCATATGTGGCCAAAGTAATCGTTGATCCTAACTAATTTGCACAATGGAGTTTTCCCGATGTTCGGTTTTCTGTGATACACCCTGTATACAAACATATTTATAAACATTTCCAAAAATGGTGCCAATTTGTTCAGGAGGCTATGAAACGTCGAGAAATTTTTGTCCGACCCCTAGGTCCCGCCATCCGACCGACGCCAATAGTGTATGTGCCATATGGCAAATACACTAATAATAACAGTAATAATAAAATTTAGTAAACAAACGTTTATATTATAATTATTCGGAATGTTGAAAATACATGTCAGGTGTTATAACATTTTATTTTTATTATTATTATTTTCTTTTGGATACCTAGGTATTTTATATTTTTTTAAATTCTAAAAGTATAAAAATGGCAACTTATATGCGTTATTTATTTATCTTACCTAATGGATTTATTAAACAATAACACAACAAACAGAACCACATTAAATACATTTTTAATTTTAAAATATGTAACCACATTTATTTGACATTAAAAGCAATATGCGAACACTCAGAAGTTATAACTGAAAAGTTTCCGGTATTGGCTGTACTTTATATTATCACACGAGTAGTAACTAATTATGTGTGTATATGAAATTATGTGTATTGCGATTAAGTGCTCGCAGTGTACAAGAAGAAAAAATGAAATTTAAAAGAATAAAAGCAGATTTTGTACTGGGTTTTATATATTTCTTGTCATTATGTCAACATTTTTGTAACAAAATACGTTTGACATTATAGTCGGTTAATTTTGTGTGAGGAACCAGATCTGGTTACTTTGGTTACTGTTTTTTTGTAATTGAGGATTTTTTGAAAATCAGCTTTAGTTTGAAATTAAGGTGTGTTGTAAGTTAGACTTTAGTGATTAAAAAAAATACATCTATCAAAAATGACACAATAACTTGACATTTAAAAATTTCGGATATAATATCTTTATACCAAGATGAATGTGTAAAAAAAACCTACGGGTGTTTAAAGAATGGGTGTTGAAAATGTAAATTTTTATAAATTAAAAATAGTAGGTAAATTTAAAGTAATATAACCGAACCGAATAGGTAAATGATATCGGGCAACATTTTTATCAACGCCATTTTCCTTCATTCTTTTCCGATAAATGAAAAATTCGTTTTCAAAATACTGTTTTATCTCTGATTTCAACATAATATTCTTCTTTTTCTGTATGGTTTTTTATGTTATTGCCATGTTCTTACGAAAACATATATTTTTATTTTATTTATTTTGACAGCTTATTAAAAAAAATTCGAGTTTTTCATTAGCAAAAAAGTCGCAAAAATATTTGATCTATCAGATTTATGTGGGGTTATGTCTGTCATTTTGATGTTTATGAATATTATATACGGAGAGAATATCGCTCTATCTCCTTCTTAATTTGACATTTTCGAAAATCCAATCGCTCTGTCTCCCTCTTAACAACGTTAAAAACAGAGAGAACCGACCTGAAAATGTTCATACCTAGGAATGAAAACGGTCAGTTTTCAACCCGCTAAACAGGTATCGAAAATCGAATTTTCAATAGCGGCGTTGTGAAAAACATTTTTGATTATTGTGTCTTTTTTGCACAGTTTTCAAAAATCGATGTGTTTTGACATTTGAAAAAAAGTTTTATTCGGATCGAATTTTGTCTGCTTCACTCTCAGATGCAATTCATAAGCTCGTAATCCAAATATCAACTTCATCGAAGTATTTTCTACTTATAAAAATACAAAAACATTTGTAATTAATGTCGAGCGTCTATAATCCACAATTCATTCATTTGTAATTAAACACAACTTAAAATATCAAATTTCTCTCTTATTTCCTCACGCTAAATTTATTTAGAGCTACGTTCGGGATAAACAATTTTATTATGAAATTCGTTGTAAGTAATTAATTTATTGTATTATTTTATTTGAACTTACTGTTACAACATTCAAGATAATAATAGTTATTTAGTGTAAATTAAAAAAATAATACACTTATCTCTTTTTTTGTTTTTTATAGTACCTACTTAACTTTTTCTCGTACTTCTTATACTGAGTCAGATAGTTTCCAAATTTTTGCAGGCCTCCTAAGTCCTACGTCGCCATTTTGAACTAAAAAAAGAAGTGTTTTTTTCTTATTCTACCCGATTGCACCTATTTATAGCTTACATGGCTTCAAAAACATTTTTTTCTCCGTTTTCGATGTACAGAAGCGTCCTCAATGTTAAAAAAAATTTTATTTGTCTTCGTTTGCGTCATACTGACATACCTATTAGTGTTAGGGTTTGCCATATGGCACATACATTATTGGCGTCGGTCAGATGGAATGAAAGTCTAATTACTTCTTTACTTTGCCAGTAATTCGTAAGCGAAAAGTGGAATATTATATTGTAAGTAAGTAGAGTGGGTGAGTTATTTTGTTGACGGGTATAGTTTTATATGTTTTGATTAATCACTTATCAGAATAAAACCTATTGTATGAAAAGCACTAAAGATAAGAAATGTAAGGTGTGCATTATTCAGTATTTAAATAATCAGAAAAATTTCAATCTAAAGTACCGTACAGTCATATTATTTGCAAATACAAAACACATGCAAATTAAAATGCCACACAAATATTTCAAAATACATGTAATGTAAAATCTTAATTTTCTGAAAATTTATTGTTAATTTTTTGTGTCTTTATTTTATTTTTAATGAGTAGTGCCTTTTTAAAAAGAAATCTTGATATGTTCTGGAATATTTTTTATCACCATTAAGTGCGCCACAAATTTACGTTTGTAAATCTTTCTGCTACTGTCGTTCAAGGTATACAAGACTAAATTCTTTCCTTCAATTTTCTATAACTTTAACTTTTTAACATTGGAAATGTTTATGTTCGTATATGGGGGCAGAGTTACGAGTTTTCGTTCAAAGCCAAAAGACAGCGGTGTCGCGATCAAGTGAGGAGCAATCATGCAAAATTGAAAAAGTGCAATTGTTTCGAAATGTGTTTTATATCATGTCTAGTTAATTGACAGGTATTTGCGACGATCTGCGGTGTTATTTTTGAGCAAATGTTAATAAATACTGTAGAAAAATCCATTTAAAAGTTAAGTAATCAAGCAAAAGTGAACGCGTATATAACAGAAGAATAATAGGGTTATTCCTGACAAACTAAACAGTGCATTGATAAATATTGTGTGTATAATAAACAGTTAATTATGTTTCATATATGCTGTTATCATTTCCAATGTCCTCGATGGTTGCAAGGATTGCAAAATCTGTGAATTTTTTGAATACTTATACCTACATAAACTTTGAAAAGTTTGTAAACCAAATGGACGGGCATTAAATTCTGCAGAAGAAAGTTAAATTCCATTTTTCTCTAAAAACTAGCTTAAATAAATAAATCTGTTAATTTTTTAACCGTACCTAACTTCTTATTTTTATTTTTGTACGGAACCTTCGATGCGCGAGTTTGACTCGCACTTGGCCGTTTTTTTATTCTGTGCCTAAAATTATGCCTACAGTGTACCTACCGTTCTAAAAACTACTACATCATAGTGACCACCCTGTACATGGAGTCAGTAGCATAAAGTATATTTATCGATAGGTACCTACTGAAGGCTATTGATTTTTTTTTTATCTTACGATTAGTTGCACTATAAATATTAAATTTGTATTAAAAACTGGCACATGAGTCAAAAATCGTTACCTTGAAAATCAAAACATTTAAAAATTTAACTTTAAGAATTTTTTTACAATACTTTTTTATTTAAATAAATTATTGCGAAGATTTTTATTTTATTTTAGCATCGTTTAGACTTTGGAGAATTTTATTTGCTATGGATTCCTAGACGATTTTTTTAGTCAGTGTACCTTTGTTACCTTGCATTTCCCTTATTTTTCCTAATTCACGTAGACTTTCTTTATTTTTTAAATTTAGTTTTCTGAAATGAAATATAATTTTGAAACTTCTGTATTATACTGTACCTATTCAGCCAGCCGCGGATTCAAGGGGGGGGAGCAATGGGGGCAATCGCCCCCACCCTGAAATTTAACTATACTTATATATTATGTATACGTATATAGACGATAGTAAAATAATATTTTACCTAATTTTTGGTTTCATACATACAAATCACAAAATCAGAACGAATCTCCTGGAAGATAGGTATAATTGTCATAAAAATTGCCCCCCCCCCCTGAGCAAAAACCTGGATCCGCTCCTGTATTCAGCATTGATATCATCATAATGAACAGTTTATTTTTGTTGGTTAATTGGTTAATTAATTAATAATTAATTTTGGTGGTATTTGTCGATAAAATTTATCTTCTTTGTTTACGTGCTATAATTAATATACAATAAAATAATTAGTTTCAGTGCCTATCTTAAAAAATAGGTATAATTAATAATAAAATAGGTAGTATGCGTGGGACGGGTAGGGAAATTCCAAAAATACAAATTATTTGTTATTTTTCTATTTCCAATTTTAAGGCTTAAAAAAATTTGATCTCGTTAGTAATCCTTTTACAACGCATTTTCGTAATTTAACTTCATGTCAAATTACAACGAATGATATACGGCTCCACCGCATTGACTTTTTCGCTCAACTACATCGACTGCAGAGCCGCTATTGACCTTAGTTGTCGAGCCTTTATAATATACAATCTCTTATATAAAGTTTTTTTAAAGAAATAATAACATATAAATATATTTAGTGAGATTTTTGAATTTAAGGAAGACTAAATCGTTGAAATACAGTTCAATAATAATTATGTATGCGGCATTTTTATTAACTGAGACAGGTCGCAAAAAATTTAAGACAGGCCTCTGGCTACAAATCACTGATATAAAGAGTAATAAGTTACGTTATAAACGAACGCCACTGGTAAGATGCATCGTCAGACGCCGATCCCCCATTCCTACGCTCTTTGTATATCGGTAGTAACTGGCGAGGTAGTTTCATAGTATCTTATAAAGGAGTAATGGCGTAATGGTGCTTGTGTATTAAGGGTTGCAGACAAGATAAGAAGCGTTGACATGATGATGAAATAATAAATGAAGTAATGAGTAAACGAGAAACAGCCTACTGTACTCTTTATATACCTCTTTACACACGTGTTTGTGTGTGAATGAATATGTGCTAATTGTAAAGCCTATTTTAGACGGAAACAATTTTAGCATAAAATTTTCGACCATTTTTTTAACTTATCCATATTAGTAAAAAAAAACTTTTTTGAGACAAGCTTTCATTGAAAAGTACTAAAAAGGAAAAAATAATATTTAATAATTTAGGTTGATAATTATTATTATTCGCAACCCCCGCTTTTATAATAATTATCGAGATAATTATGAACCTAAATTATTAAATATTTTCAAAATTTTACTCCCTTTTTCGAAAAATTCCTTCTTGTGGATGCTTACATCAGAAAAGTAACCTACTGTCCAAATTTCAAGTTTCTAGCTTCAACGATTTGGTCTGGAGGTTAATTATAGTCAAAAGAAACCTACACCCCCGTTTGAACCCCTCAGAGGTTGAATTTAAGTCCAAAAACGATTTACTCATGTATTTTCATCGGGAATACGTGTACAAAATTTAAAATCGATCGGATACGTGGAAGTCGTTCAAAATTGACTTGCAAGATTTGACCCACACATACTAACAAACTAACTAACACAGCAAGTTAAATAAAAGCTTGCAAAAAGACGATGGTGCATTAGGCAATAATTGAATATGTATTCATACATGACACCTATACATTCTACAACCCTGATGAGTGGAGAAACGATAATTATTAAAATACACTTGATGTTGTATATCGGAATCGGAGTTTTTTAATTGATTATATCGAAATCGGATTTATAACTTTGGTTTCATTTTGATATAATGAGCATTTAAATACTTTTTGAGTATTCCGTGAATCCGTACCTAAATCGGCAAAGCAGAATACTTATGGAATCGCCTCGTTTTTTTATTAAATCAATGAAATGAGATCCGCCTAACTTAAATAACGCACTTAAAACGGCTTCACAATAATTTTTTTAAGCTGGTTAAAATAAACCACACCTCAATTTTTCCTTTCGAGCGGCTGGCGGCTGACGTCATTTGCTCCGAAAATCACAGCTTACTGCTATAACAGCCCATATATTTAATAGTACCTACATGTTCCATATTAATAGTTGATTGATAACAACAGTGAGGGCAGTATAGTCTAGTGGTTAGCATGCTTGGCGCCGCAACCTCTAGACTGGACTGCCGTGGGTTCGAATCCCACCTGCGCTCATGGATGTTTTGTGATGTTATTTAGTTTTAAGTTAGTTGTTATTTAGTGTTGTTGAAAGACGCTAATGACCTTAGATGTCGACGCGTCTATAATCTACAATAAATAAAAATAAAAAGATAATAACAGTGCGATCAGTATTAGGCGGCATGGTTATAAAGATTATAAAGTTAACGCAACAGGGGTTGTGGTGTAAGCAGGTATTAAAATTTAAAAATTTGTATCTCCGTAAATACTTAACGCATTCAAATGAATTAACCGTATTGTGTTTGTGGCAATGACTTCTAATAGTAAACAGTCATATAATAATTATTTTTTTATTTTTTAGAGTCTTATTATTGAATTATCACGTTTATTTAGTAAAACAAAAACAAAACCTGACCCAACTGATAAAAAAACACGATTTCGCGGTCCGTCAATGTACAGAAAAATAATCGTCATACATGGGTGGGAAGTACGCAAGCAATGAGCGACATTTAACATCCGTTTTGACGTCCTTTATAATTATCTCAAATACAAATACGCAATCGAATATAAAAAAGTATCGGAATATCCGTAGTTTCAGAATTCGAGCTCCGTAATATCCCTGCTTGGTATTACCTTTTCCCATCTTTAAATATATTTGGAAGATCGTTGGGAAAACCTCGAGAAATATGAACAGCAGCATATTTTGGACATTCCATAAATGTGGTAGATTTACATCATTTCATAAACATTGTAAAAGTAAAAAGAAAACGTTGATAAACCATACTAATAATATTATAAAGAGGAAAAGTTTATGAGTGTGTTTTATATGAGTTTGTTTGTCGGGGGTAATCTAAGAAACTACTAAACCGATTAAAAAAATGTTTTCACTGTTCGATAGGTGATACTTCTCTTTAGGACATAGGCTTTTAATTATACTGTCCAGTTCGGCTTCCACCGAGCGAATTCGGGCCGGGCCGCTAGTAATAATATAAAGCAATATCAAACTAAGTTATGTTGGGTTCGATATCAGCTTACTATATTATGGACTATATTGTACACGGTTGCGTGTAGTGACGTCACACGGCTACTATTCGCAGCAATCGACTTAAGGTACGTGCAGTACGCAGCTGGGATTCTAAATAGTAGCATGTATGGTAGATGGTGGCTGAAATTTTACTAGCAATTAGCATTGATACAAGCTTAAGTTGCGTTTGAATTAATGTCAGATAGCGAAGACGAATATTTGTGTTCTTCTGCTACAAAGTGGTATATTTTAAATAAAAATTTGGATAGGAGCTATCATGTCCACCCTATTAATAGAAAACGATCTAAATATGGCGAATTTCATCATTTATACCAAGAATTAAAATTTTACCCAAATCGGTTTTTTGAATATTTACGTATGGAACCTAACACTTTTAAATACGTCTTAGAAAAAACTCAAAACAAATTAAATAAAAACTGGCAAAATTTCACTTATTAAACTAGTCACATCCATTGCGAAACTTGTAACGGCCATTTGACAGTTGTCACACATTGATTGTAGTAGTCAGCGCACTGAAAGAATGGTGAGATACATTCTTGTATCTAGCAGCTCTTGTAACAGCGCTTATACCTGCTACACTCAATGCTTCGTTGTGTACGCTCGCATATATAACAATGCATTAATTTAAGCAAGCCCTGCTATGATCTACGCTACCATCTAGAATCCCAGCTGCGTACTGCACGTACCTTTATTGTGCGTTTCGTGCAGTTCTATAAAGCTACTATAAAAGAAAGGTTAAAAAAATACATAATTATTAAATAAAAGATTAGATTAATTTATTAATAAATGTGCGTTACTTCTGTATTCGATTTTAATGATTTAATAATTATTATTTTCACAAGTTATCTATTAAAAAATTGCGCTTGCTTATTCATAGAGATGGGTCTATGAAGTATGAATATGAATTTTCAATTTTCAAACGACACTGACCTGAAGAGTATAATAAATTTAAAAAACATATGGCCGGTTTATCGTACATTTTAATCACGCTGTTAAATTTTTATTGCTACGTGTTTATTGCTTGCTGCGTTTCGTCACCATAGCAACCCGTCATCAACAGCGTGATTAAATGTACGATAAACCCGACAATAGTGTAGCTAAACACTACTTATTTATTCACAAAAAAACGTACTATGAGGCGCGACCTCATTCATATGGGTATGCATTGTGCATCTAGACTCTTATATAAAGAGGTAAGTTTGTTTGTTTGTACATAGATGCTAATCTCCAAAACTACTGGACCAATTAGAATGAAACTTTTGCCAACGTATTCCGTGGTTCGTTAGGATTGCTATAGGCTATTCAATCCGATTTTTATCCGGACGAATTCGGGCCGGGCAGGTATAATATTATGTTTATACAGCTTTTTTAATTAAAATCGACATATGAACTTTATTTCAGTCCAACTTGGGATCAAGTCGATTTATAAACGGTGGAAGCTGAGTCGACCAGTTGTCACTAATATTTTTATGATTAAAATATATGCTGAAGCAATGATAGTCGCCCACCACTATAAACCCGATCTGCCAGCTACCCCTCCGTGCAAATAGTCTATAGAAAAAATTAGAATCCTTAAATATAGAATTTTAAATTACACTAAACGAAACCGTTTATTGCACTACTGGTTCGTGCCCAAAACTATGATACATCAATTTGATAACAACGCTAGTCGTGCAAAGTTTTTTTACTATATGAAATAATATTATTGCCTTTATCTGTGTTCTGTGTCTCCATTTATTTGTGTAGCGTGTGGAATTTCTCTTTGCTATATGAATATTTATTCACAATATTCAGTTTAAAAATTCGGCAATTATTATTGTTTTAATTATACTATGTGATAAAACTTTGTATATTATATAATGCGTAATAATTTTTGAATTATGAAAAAAAACTAGACGTCAAGAAATTTGAAACTATTTTATAAACGATCATAGACGGTGTCTAATTTAATTTTAAATGTTTAATTAAATGCAACTTACTCCAAAAATTGTCATTAGGTATATCAATTAATAAAATTAACTGGAGCTGACAACTTGCTACTTAAAATTTAGTTTAATGTTGACGTTCGATTTGGGATCCATTTTGAAGCTGACAAAACTGTATACATTAAATTTTTTCAGTATTATTATGAAGCGTAACAAAGTATTAACTGGCTTGCTATTTAATTAATTTGTGACGTGAACGAATCAAATGTTTCTCAGATTTGAGAGTTTTGTTGAAATTGACGTGTATTTTAGTTCTGTATAATAAAAATGTTATATCCTAATGCTTGTTAAAGCAGGAGCCAATTCAGGAGAAAAAATAAATATCTGTATAAATTGGGATGTCAAATTGGCAGATGACATCTGGTGGTAAAATATTTTAAAGGAAAAATTTACATGCTGACAGCATAAGTTGATCATCAAATTGTTTATTTCAAAAATAAATCAAGTAAAGTAAACTAAAATGTTATTGAAAATGGACGAGGCATCCAATGATAATATTGTAAACGGGTTTTTCAAATAATTTTGCTTAGCCTTGGAGTTTTGCGTCTCTTGATTATAAAGATACACTTAATGAGTAACAACGGGTTGGCGAATGAAATTATCAGAGCACAGTAATTAGTCTATTTATGTTTTTATTTAAACTGTAAAAATTATGTTTAAAAATGGAAATTGTATCTCATCCCATTTACGTAAGTACCTATATTGTATTAGTTTTAAATGCTTTCATGCGGTAGATTAAAACTGATCTTCATTATTCTCCTTCCCATTCATTTCGAGAAGGGATGATACGAAATAGAGGGAAAATAAAAGTTGTCCAACTTTTGAGAGATTTGTTTATATCCACTTTTAAGCCACGTTTGAATATTTTATGATGCTAAAAATAATAAAAGAACTCTCTGTCCTGCTTTCACAAGGTGAAATATTTTGTTTAAAAAATATTTTTCTAGTTTTAGTTATAAGAAACTGCTGATAGCGCAACTGACATATTATTTTTTATCGTGTATTTTAATTGATTTTAATGTAAATTTTATCTGTTGAGTCAATTGAAGATCGACAAAAATTAATTCACGTCTTTTGTGCCACTTAGTACAGCAAACAATTTGTTTCAGACCAGTGTTAAAGGATGCTAAAAATAAATAATAGGTACACCAAATTAATTTGGTAAAGGTAGGTATGTCACAGGTTGGATTATTTTGAAACATAATCAATGTTCATTACTTTAATGATAATATCATTTCTAAAAGTGTTACTGTTTCTCCTGTAATATTACTATTTTGAACTAAAATAACTTTGCCGTCAGGTAGCGATAACCGTTTTAGAAATATTTCGATTTTTTACGCTTCTGTCCGTTATATCATAAAGAAATGTGGTGTCGAATTTGTGATTACTGGTGCGTTTGTGAAGTTAATAGGAGTTGTTCGTGATTTAAAACCATTCTTATAAACGACTTATGAGCTGTTAATAACAATTTGTGTATTTAACAATTTTAGTCGATAAATAATAATCAGTTTGAATAGCTGTAATCAATTAACATTGAACATGCTTTGTTATAACCGACATGGTGGAAATGAAATGTTTGTATACCCAATCTTCCACCATGCTGGTGTAAAATGATTGACGCAATAAATTATCTTACCTATTTATATTTTTTATTTTTGAAAAAAACATGTTTTTGGGGATATTTATGATAAGTTATATCAAATACTTAGATAAAATTAGTATAGATACGTGCATTGTGCAATTCTTCACAGTCTGCATACAATCCTACAGCAGTCAAAAAAGTTCCATCTATGGGTTCGGGGTCTCAAAGGTGTAGCCTACATTATTTGTCTCTTTCTCTAATGTAATATTTATTTTCACAACGCCGCTATTGAAATGTCGATTTTTGGTACCTGTTTAGCGGGTTGAAACTGAGAGTTTCAATTCTAGGGATGGAAATGTTCAGTTGTTGGTTTTCTCTGTTTTTTAACGTTGTTAAGATGGAGATAGAGCGATCGAGTCGCGGCAACTTCAATTCTCATATAATATTCGAAAATGTCAAATTGATACACATAACCCCACATAAATTTCACATGGATCTGACAGATCTAATATTTTTGCGGCTTTTTTGCACGCCCTCAAATCGAATTGTCAATAGAGTTGTGAAAAACAATATACAATTATTCGGAACGAAACATAGCGTTTGCAACGCGTGTGATTGCTGCTTTCGTACCTCGGCAAACTTCACACTGGTTGGAAACGCTGTTTCGACCCTTGTAATACAATAATACTATTTCCTTAGCTACGCGGAAAAATTGGAAAAATCAATCTGCTTAATTACATTTGTTTCTATAGTGTTTGATAATATGTCAAAACTTTTTTATCAATTCAAGCCGGACGTGGCGCTAGTGTTGCTTGTTGTCAATTGTAGGCTAGAGTTGCATTTATTATTTTAATAAGGTATATAATTTATGTATTTATAAAGATCTTTGGGTTTAAAATTTAGTCAAGACCCCTAATTTTTTTTTCAAATTGAATATATGCCTACTAAAATAGATATACACGGTTATTTCGAAGGCATTCGGAAACTTAAAAATACATTTTAAAACTTCAGGTAGCTCTAACTTCTAGACTGAAACAGATACAGAAATGCGTGTGTTTAGTGATATTTGTTGTTTCAACCTTTACTAGACATATGTGAAGCATAGTATTGCATATTATTATACGCCAGTGAATTAGCTATTCAGGCAACCCACTGTTCTTGTCAACTATTTTTCGTGTTAAATGTAAAGATGTGTGTGATAGCAGTGTATCGTGATTCTTTTTAAAATATTCACCTGGGATCGATATTTCCGCACACGCAACTAAATTCTGCTTGAGTGTTTTTTTACGAAATGGTGGAAAATACCAAATGGTTAAAAGAATTCATAGCAGAAGTTGCTTCATACATGATTTTTAACCTTAAAGCTTTTCTACCTGTAATTTAGTTATGGAGGTATACCTATATGTTAATTACAAACTTAAATTATACTCAGATAAAAATGTTATAAACTTAGTAGATCTTTCGTTCTCGAATGTACAGGTAATATTAAAAAAAACACAATTTTATTCTAATTAAGAAAGTTATAATTCTTCTACTGTTTACGATGTACGAATGAAATCGTCATCAGACAACTGCAACTGTCACACGGATGCAAATATAAGTTGATGAAAATGTCAGTTAGGTATTTAAAAATGGAATTCTCGATCAATTTAATATAGCTCACATATAGCCCAGTAAAATAATACATTTTGGTATGCAAAAGGTCGGGTAGTTTTGATTTTTTGATATGTTATTATTGTTGTGCCTATACTCCAAAATTCAAATTTTTGACATTGGCGCGCCAATGCACGCTACTTGGTATCGAAAAAATTTACAGGCCCTACAGAAACAACATATCCAAAAATCAAAACTGTCCCACCTTTTGCACAGCAAATCCCTATTTTCTGACGGATTTACTGGATTAATATTGAATTTGTATTTAAAATAATCCGCAATGGTACATCGAAAAAAATTCATTCATGTATGTACATTTTCTATTTAAACAAATTCGCTAAAAATGTGGTCGCTTCGGGTAGGATGCGTAAAATGGAGTCGACGTAAGTTTTTAATATTTGTTGGACAATGTGTTGAAAAATCCATATTTTTTAGAAATGATACTTAATTCTACAGTTGATTTTATTTAACATGTCCGGTGCAAACACACTGAATGTGTGCTAGTAAAAGGGACAGATACACAGACAGACAAAGAGAGAGTAAGTTTTTGCATATTAAACAAATCCCAGTCGTGTTTGCTGGTGAACCGTGATTAATTACATTTGTTCATGCGAAGTGTTTATCTTGGATATACGAATATAGATAACTGACCGAAGCCGTTTGAAAATTCACCTGTGTGGTTTTATATACAGGCTGTTTTAATTTGTAGAGTCTAAACTCTTAAGATAAAGATAACTTATTTTTTATAAAAGTTGTGTACAACTTGAAATAATGCTTTTGTATATAGCATGCTCGGTGATGATCACCACAACCAGCTGAATTATTTTTTATTTGCTGCCAAAAACCAAAACTATATTTCCATATTGAAGAAAAAATTGGGCAAAAAACTGGATCATTAAACTCTAATGTATTTTAAATTATTATGGTAAAACTGTGTCTAAGGATATTAGAATATTATTACTACGAAATTGTCGGATGCATATAGGTACATAAATGAGCCATGTGACGTGAAGTATATTAACCCGCAAAATGATCATTTAAAAATATTACAGATTTAACTTACATTTCAGTGATTTAAACTTATCTTAACACTTATTTTTTTCTTTTTAACCCCCGACAAAAAAAGGGGTGTTATAAGTTTAACGTGTGTATATGTGTGTCTGTCTGTGGTATCGTAGCTCCCAAACGGATCAACCGATTTAAAAGCGGTTTTGTTTGTTTGAAAAATGGTATTTTTTCCAGTTACTCATAAGCGTCTTATTTCTTGTTTGAGATCCGAAACTACCGCACTAACATCTGCACTTCAATTTTTGTGGAATCTTGACAGCACTTAATATATTATTGTCGTCTATGAAAGAGAAATGTAAACATTGTGCGGTTCCGGTGTGATGTAAACATCGTCA
The DNA here is from genome assembly GCA_039654895.1 of Mongoloraphidia duomilia. Classification (NCBI taxonomy): domain Eukaryota; kingdom Metazoa; phylum Arthropoda; class Insecta; order Raphidioptera; family Raphidiidae; genus Mongoloraphidia; species Mongoloraphidia duomilia. Next base: position 28,966,874 of record CM077522.1, read on the forward strand.
CATACTATCAGGAAAATTATATGTTTGATAGTGCAGGGTTGCTGGAATAATTCAGTATCGTAATTTTTTTAAATTTCATTTAGGTTCGCACTTATTAAAAATATTATTAACTTGAAATTAAGAAATGTTTCTAGGTACAGATAACGTTGGCAGTTATTAACGTTAACAATTAATAAAAATACAAATATATAAGCGGAAAGTTTTCTAAAGCTACAAATTCTTGATAAAAGTGTCTAATAGATTTTCTGTTTATTATTAAAAATAAACCACGGATAGGTACTAGGTCCCAATATATTACCGACAGTTGATGTTAAATGTTTTATTGGACAAACGTTAAAAAATCTTAATTCTGGTTAAATTTGGAGACATTATTATACTGATTTGTCGTTAAATTTTTCTTCTAAAAGTGTTATGAAACATAGAAATCAAATATGTGCTTCTTTTATATTAGTTAATTTTTGTAGATATTGTCGTCAATATTTTTACTTTCGAATTTTCTTATAGTTTTTTATTTTTATGTTTGTTTTTATCTCTTGTTTTTTTAAGATGGCATTTTTTCTTTGAAGTGAATTAATTTCCTACTTGTTTGACTTTTATTACTTTTGTTTTTATCTTCACAATATTTATATAGGTATTGTTCTTTGCCGTGATTGGCTTAAATCAGTAATAAATAAAATTATATTTTTCTGTGATGTGTAAATCCTTTCGAATAAACCAGTATTTATCTCCGTGTTTTCGTACAATCAAAATTATTCACTATAAGAACTATAGCTTCTATCCCGGGGTCAGTGTTATCTACTTATAATAATTATAAAATAAAAAAAACGCAGGTCGCAGTGCCAAACCTTGCCACAAAATAAGATATATGTCAATAGCATTGTGGCATTTAAATGTATCATTATGTAAACTTAGATTCGTTTATTCAACACATGCTTTTAGTGTTTTTCGTGTCTGTAAGGCGGATCTTAAGTGGGCGTTTATCAACGGTGACGTCATGATCCATTATGAAACGCTTTTCGATGCTATAATGAAAAACATTTGAAAAACCCGTTACATAATGAACCATTATGTACCTCTTTTGACTTTTCCATGCTATAATGAAATATGGCTAAGTAAGTAAATATTGCATCAAGCCCAATTTTTTATTATTAGATGTACTGCTGTCAGTGAATCTAAGGTGTTTGACATTTATTCAATTAAAGTCTAAAACCACGCGTGTGCTAAACCTTTATGCGTCAGTCGCGATGTTTTCAGCACTTGTTCACAGCTCGCGATGAACACTCACCAAGGCTCGTGTGCGCTCGCTTACTACTCGTGCTGAAAATATCGCGCATAAGGATGTATTTAGCACACTAGTTAGTAGTTACACATTATACTGTTTTTAAGAAAATAAAAGTTTAGCCTCTTAATACATTCCCTAAAATGATTACAATTTTCTTAGTTTCAATATTCTGCACCAAATTATGTACATCTTTCCGTTAGTAATGCACTATCCGCAAACTATAGTGTTTTCATAAAATTTGTGAATCCAGCCCTGTTTGTCCGATTTTAATAAAATTTTAGAGACACGTTTTAATTTTTACTAATGGGTTAAATTTCTATTTTGAAACAATTCCGCTGTTTTTTTTGTGTGTTTGAACCCAAGAAATGTTTTTAACTATTAAAATGTCCCGACGATATTTCTATCAAATAGGCTCCGAGAATCTTTGACGGAAAAAATCGTTAAAAATTAATTATAACTACTAGACATTTGATGAAATGAACAACCGGAATTTTCGTCAACAAAAATAAAATTTGCGATCTCTTGATTGTACTAATAACAAGCTTTTATTTAACTTGCTGTGTTAGTATGTGATTATGTATGTTTATTATCAGTTCAAATCTTGAAAAACAATTTTGAATGACTTCCACATATCCGATCGAACCGTAAAATTATATTTTTATTGTCAAAAATACATTTCGTCTAATATATCATAGACCAGGGCTGAAGCCTTTGAAAATGGTAAAAAGTGAAAAATAATAGTAGGTAGGATGAAACCCATTGGAAAAGGAAGAGAATATAACAAAAATGAAAAAAAAAATAATTTACGGGCGATCTGAGGTCGGGAAGTGGTAGGGGGTGAGTTTTTAAGGGTAAAAGGCGGTTTATCTCGATTTCCGGTAAAACTACAAGTCCTATGAAAAAAAGTTTAATGGCGAAGTTGTAGGTAATAAAAAGATCTACAACTTTTGTATCACACTTTTTTCACATTACCTCAAGATTTATGTGAAAAATTCAAATAACCAAGTTTTTGGTTTTTTATTTTTATCTTTTACAAAAAAAAATTTTTTTCACGAAATTTGGTGAAAACTTACCTTTTATGTCCCAAACACACTGTAATTTTTTTGATTTAAAATATTTATTTTTTCACCTTATTTTGACTTAATATCGACAAAGCACCCTAATTTTCAATCGAAAATTCTCACGTCAAAATATCTGCTTTTTTAAAAAAGTTGGTGGGCTTTTTGTTCGTTGAAATTTCTACTTTATGATGGTGTAAAAAAATATACATTACTACGGTAAATGTTCTCACAAAATGCAAAGAAACGAGTAATTAAAGTGTAAATTTTAATAAATAGCTCAAAATTGTACATATAGTCCAGTCACGAGAAGAAGTCCACCCCCTAGCACTTTCCGACCTCAGATCGCCCGTAAATTATTTTTCCTTTCATTTTTGTTATATTCTCTTCCTTTTCCAATGGGTTTCATCCTACTATTATTTTTTTTGGTTTCAAAAATTATCGACCCTGGTCTATCAGTACAATTAAAATTTTTAATTTCATTAATAGTTTTAAATGTTTTACAAATGATGCAATTTTTATTTTCTTTTTAAAAACTTTAAATATTCAGTATTTGTAATGAGGGAACTTTGGATGGTAAAATCTCTTAAACTTTATTTCTATAGTGTATGGTAAACGCATAAGTAAACCTTGGCGGCTTCAGAACACAGCATTATAGGGGATTTATGGATACAACTATCTGCAATCTGGCGATACGTTTAATATATTAAGTTATAAAATATAAATCGACGATGAAAATAAATTGCAAGTCAATTCGATTACGACGACGAATTTCAAATAAAAAAGTTAGGAATAACATTTTACTTAACTATGAGGAAATTATGAGTGCACACATGCATATAGAAAATTGATGACGCCTGTTGATTAGCTTTTTCGCTTGAGAAATTCGAACGCACAGCTATAAATTCGTAACACATCTGATGATGTAATAACCCGTGTACGTGGAGGCACTAATGGTGAAGCGTCAGATTTATAAAAAAAAGGGCACGAGGCGACATTTGCAAATGTGTTCAAACATTTCACTCAATTTTGAATTATTATTTAAAATTTACAAATCATCAGATGAAATTATTTTAATATTCAAGAGTTCGCCTTATTTACAAGATAATAATATTAGTGGAATTGTTTTGTCAACTGTTATTTACTGCTGGTTGTTGGGAATTACAGGAAACAGTGAAAAAATGATGTTGAATGCAACCTATGCTAAAGCTTCCAAATAGCCCGGGAGTTAGCGCCGATCGATTGTTATCTTTTTTGATAAATCTGGTATGACTAATATAAGTAAACCAAGCGTCAGCTGACACATCCGTGGTGGGTGTGGGTGTGAGAGGCCGCGAAAGTAGTAAAAAAAATTTTTAAGTAATAATACGCCGGCTGAAACGTTTGTTATAAATAGTTGACATCATAGTGAGTTGAAAAAAATTATCAGCTGCATCGTGGAGGGGGATTGTGCGTCAGCTGCTCGCGTAAACTTGTAAAAAACACGTAAAATATTGTCCATTTCACTTTTTTGTACTGACAGCAGCTGAGACAATTACGTTACCTAGGATTATGACAACGATATGATCGATAATGATTAATTTCTACAAAATGACAGGTATAAAACGGCTCCAACGATTTGAATGAAATTTACTGAAAGGTGGTTTCAAGAACAACAAATCGATCTAGCTAGGTCTCACTCTCATCCCAGGAAAAATGATTTAAAAAAATGTTTAAACCTCTTTAGACGCTTCACCGTTGTGCCCTATAAGGGTATAAAGAATTAGAGCATGGTTGGATGCATCATACCCTCTCGGTTGGGTCAAATCACAATCCTGGCATTAAATTTGAACAAATATGACTAACTTCCTTCATTACGATTCACTGATTCGCTATTTATCTACGTGTATGTCTAAGCAGGCACGTCTTCAGGATATTCACTGGATCTCCGAGCATCCTTTCGGTTTCTCTAAATACGAATGACATCTTATGTCAAAAATTACATAAATTAATTATAGTTCATTCGTTATTTGCTTTTGAATTAATTGTCGTCGTTTTTTATGTGTTGAAACTTTTCGTCATTTTCTTCCAAGCCAATGGTGATTAGATTAATAATTTATAGATAGGTACTTTGAAAAAATATATTGTGTTTATGAAAGATTAATGAATAGAAGCAAAACTTCATTTTTAATAAGAAAAAAATTCCATTGTAAATGTGAAAAAAGTTATTATACTTTTTGGTTCGGTGTGGTAATGTGGTAAAACAATACATAATACAAATAAAAATAATAAGATTCAGTTTAGTCCGTAAAACGTTTCAGTATCTTTATTATATTTTCTTGAAAAGCCATTGCTGTTTTATAAGATTAATATTAAATGATTTAGTTTTCTTTTTACTGACTGTATTTTTTATGTTTGTTTACATAGGTAAACCAGATGAAATATTTTTTTCTTAATGCAAGCCTGCCTTTAACTGCCTCTTAAAAGCAAAGTTTCACGTTTCCAAAAGAAATAAAAAAACTCCACATGCGAGAAGAGAATTATGTAGATTTGAACATTTTTATTACCTTTATTACTCAAGGTAAACGACAGATTATTTTCTCTCATGAAAATATTTTGATTGATGTTTTTTGTAGACAAATCATTAAAAAACTAGAAATGCCGACCTGTTCTCTTTGACTTCTTGTTTCGTCGTACTGGGAAGGCTTGCGAAATTTGTTAAGGTTCAATGATTTTCATATATTTAGTGTAGAGAAAATCATAATGCTTACCGTTTTCTCGTTTTATGCATTCAGAAGTTTCTCTTCCATACCTGTGAATATATATTTATGGAAATTAATCATTTGTATTGCAAATTTATCTTTATTTTCATTCACGTAACCAAAAATTATTGTTCGTGACGTTTTCACCTATTCTTGGCAAATTATGCGAATATAAATTCATTTTTACAAACCGTTTTAAAATTATTGTTTCATTTGTTTGTTTTTTCATAGTTTTTCATAATTCTAAAACTGCTTGTGGTTTTTTGAATTTTTTTAACATTGATTCACGTCATTTTAATGTTTTTTTTAATTTTATAACTCTTTATTATCTATCTTATTCTTTTTTGAAAAAATTTAATTGGAGGGATTGGTTTCCATCAGTTAATAACATATAATACTTTGGTTAGCATATTCGTCTACTAACAGAACCTTTATCATGTAGAAAATAGCAATTCAGCAGTCTTACTTACATGTTCGTTGATTCATATAGCAGTTAAGGTAGGATTAATCCTTGCAACTCAATTTAATGACGTTCGTTCCTGAATTTATCCTTCTAAGTCAGATATATAACGAGGCAGCGTTTTCCCTGCTTTCTTTATTTTTTTTTATCTCTCCTCTTATTTTATTGCTTGCCAGTGGTAATCAGTCGCTAAAATTAGAGATGTCCAAACATTTTCATTTGTTTTTTCTTTGACAGAAAACGTTGAATCAGTTTCACTTATTATTGTTTCAATGTTTATTTAATAGGAATAATTGAAGTTGTCATACTTGGGATTTATCTATGATTTTAAATAATTTTGAAGTACACATTTTAGTTTTTTCAATTTAAAGTAATTGAATTGTTCCACATTTTTTCTTATTTGAGGGTTGAAATCTACATTACAAATCTGAACGTACAACGAATATATTTTTAGGTAAGAACACAACAGCCAAAAGTAAAAGAATCAAATAATTGCAACTTGACGCTAATGACCTCTGTTGTCGAGCGCCTATAATCCACAATTCAATTCAATTCAAAATGATCGAATTCAAACATGTGGGATGACTCCTTGAAGGCGGTATTGATTTGTAGATGTATTTAGGTCTTTTTGTCATTTACATTGGCAATTCAAAAATAAATTAGGCATAATTGATAACCATTAGCGTGGAATTGTTTGTCTGTAGATAAAAAATGGTTTTGGATCAATTGTCAGAATATCGTTTATAGAAAAACGAAACGAAATGCGAATTATAAACGAGGTTCCTAACTTGAAAACTACGAGGCCGTGATGGCTTTAACAAATTCGCGTTGGAAAAATAGCTGCAGCCCGATGCACATAATAATATTTCGAGCATTAATGAAGCTTTATTTCTTGCTATCGTCTTCTTAAATTGAGATTATGTCATATTTATTTGAAATAATACCTTTTGAAGACTAGGAATCATTTATATCTAAGCTTCTGAGCCACAACTTCGATTAGACAGAATTATGCGACCTTATTTGGAATAATACCATTTGTAGATTATAAGTAATAATTCTATCTTGCTATCGTATCTCTCACACAAGATAATGCGACTTATAATAATTATCATTAGAAATCCTCTTATTATCTCCACGTATCCTTTATTCAGCACTCCTGTAAAACTGGATTTAAACTAGACTAGGATATCCAATGTTCCCAAAATAAAAAAAAAGTTCATGACAAAATCGTTTGTTCTGGCTTCTAAAATGTATAACGTTTGGTGTGTGTGTGTGTGTTTCAAAGACCACCAACAGCTAAGGTTATTTGGGTCTAGCACCAATTCATATTTTTCAATTCCAGTATAAATAATATAGTTTATAATAAAATTAAGCAAAATCGCAGGATAGTGGACAAAATAATTTGATTTATTAAATTAAAATGTACTTGAAAAAGTCTAAATCTATAGACGAAACGAATAAATCAAATTATTTTGTCCACTGTCCTGCGATTTTGCTTAATTTTATTATAATCACGATGGACACGATTTCTAATATAAATATAGTTTATAATCATCGCGTACGATAATGACATTTCCACTAATTGTCAATATAAAAAACATTAATTTATTAAAATTAATTGATTATTTAATTATAATTATTATTTGCCAGGATTCATGCCTTAACAACACACAATTTGTGAAAATTTCAACTATAGCTACCTCTTACCGTTTGTGAGATAGAGTCCTGTGGCAGACTGACGGACATACAGGTAGACAGACATCGGAAGCAAGGTAATAGGGCTCCATACGAAGGTACGGAACCCTAAAAAACACATCACTCACTTAGTAACATTTATATATCCGGAATCTTTCTTTCGTGCTATCGTCTCTATTAGACAAGATGATGCGGCATCAAGTTCCAATATTATCTCTTACAATGTGATCATATTGAATAGAGCAAAGACAGGTGGCGTCACTGAGGAGGTGTGCTCAGAACAGCAGGCACCTACTTGTGTATTTATAGTGCATACATATATTACGTTAATACATACAGGACATTTTCTCTTAGCCCCATTGTCGTCCACACAATACCAGCTGTCATGCTCCTTTATAGAAAAACCACTTTGCGCTGAACAAACATTTACTGTATTGTGTATGTGTTTTATAGACGAACGTGTATTGTAGCGCGGCCCTATCTCTGCAGGGGTGCTCGAAACCGTTTACCATTTGCTGCAACTTCCGAATTAGAACTTCAAAATAATAGGCGTTTTTGTTGGAAAGTTCTAGAACGGTTCGGGAACTCTTCGGACAATCCGAATTGAACTGTTATTTGCTAGCAAATGCTTTAGAACTGTCATAACCAGTTCTGAACCTATAAATTCAGCTACTGGCATAAGACAAAAGTCAGGCCATCACATATTAAAAAATTCGACTGATGACCAGTCCTATACTTCCCACCTAGTAAAAATTTGAAAAAAAGCATGGCCCTCTTTTTTGTTTGGTGATCTACTGATGGCTAGCTTAATATACCAAAAATCATGGTTACCTTGATTTACGTACAATTTTTATTTTTTTTAGTAAAATATTTTTTTTCTCGAAAACTGTACATTTTAGAGAAAAAAAATATTTACATTTTTTTCATATTATAACATCTAGAATTCATTTATATTTTTTTTACCTATGTTAATACGTGACAATGAGAACGTTTTTTTGAATATCTCAGGATCCACTGAACCGATTTGACTCAAAATCTAATCAGATCTAAGTTAAAGGCTGATAAACACAATAGAACAATCGGCATGGCCGTATGTTATTCCGTTTTTACGATATCGAAGGCGAAAAATTGACCACATACACACACACACACACACACATACACACACACATACACACACACATACACACACACATACACACACACATACACACACACATACACACACACATACACACACACACACATACAGACATCAGTCAGAAAATGATCTTAAACGATTGCTAGCATCTCAAAACGTGAAGATCTGTTAAAATCTCGAAATATTTTTTTCGGACTAAATCCATTACTTTCCTACCATAGTAGAGGTGGGAAGTAATAATAATAAAAACACAAACAGTTGAAAACCAGTTCAGAACTGTCACAACTGACCAACAAATAGGTACACTCATGCTCGATTGCACAAAAGCGTTGTCAAAAATTTGATTTGACAATGACCTTAGATTGTGAAATTATAATTAGTTTTTTATACTTACATGCAGGAGCAGTCCAATGTCGTTGTGAAACTCCCTGTCATGTAGAACATTAGATTGATCTACATAGAAAAACATCGCTTTTCAAGCTAAATTTTCATAAAAATGCGTATAAAAATGTTGTTTCGAAGTGGAAATTGTACAAAAAATTATATTAAAGACTTATATATACACAGTTTAAAAAAAATATCGTTTCAATCGATCAATTATTTTTCGATCAGGATCGATTTAAAATTCTACAATGCTTTTCTTATGGAGAAATATGTGTGGTCACAATCTAAGGTCATTGTCAAATCAAATTTTTGACAACGCTTTTGTGCAATCGAGCATCAATGTCTTCAAATTAGTTTATCAGCTTTTATGAATTTTACAGCAGTATAAATAATTCTGTTTTGTAACGGATCCAATGGAGTCGTCATTTTAATTTTAGAACTTTGGAATCGAAAGCGTTTTTAACAATCCCGGAAACTTAATTTTCATTTTCACGAAAATTGTATTAAATTTTAAGTTTTTAAAAAAGGTACCAAAGATTTTTTTTTATTATTTTAAAGTATAATTATATTTAACAATTTCGTAATCAATCTGTTATCGAAATTTGTCTACATTTACCTGTTCGACTATATAGATACTAATTTCATCTTTCAAACCCGCGACAAACTTTTCGGGAGTTTCGAATTTTACTCTTTGAATAGGAAATTGGAATAATAAAAGCAATTTTATGAGCAAAAGGAGTTGGGAGGATATCAACTGTGGCCTTTTGTAACGAACTATCTAAACATTAACCTTAAATTATTGAGAGAACAGTGTGGTCCAGTAGTTAGCGTCGCGTCCTCTGGATCAGACTGTCGTGGGTTCGAATCCCGCCTCCGCTCATGGATGTTTTGTGATGTCATTTAGTTTTAAGTGATTTGTTATTTAATATAATCAAGACGCTAATGAAAGTTGTCGACGCGTCTATAATTTACAGTAAATAAATAAAAAATTAAATTATTGAGGCAAATTAAAAAAAACTTCAATCAAGATGGTTGATGTGAGATATAGTAGGGTAAAACTTATTGTCACACCGGGAATCGAACCCAGTATTTCTAAGTTATATTCACTGAAATGAATATTTGTTTTTATTATATCTTTTTGCTTAAAATTCCAAGTTTTCTACCAAATAAACTTTTGTAATTTGTTAGACGGTATTAAATTGATAACAGTCGAAACAATTTGACTTCCCTCGCTTCTTTCTTAATAAAGAAAAGGACGATGTTAATAGCACAACAGTTCGGTAATGTTTGTAATGACATTACCGACATCAGATGGAAAGCAACTGCGGCAATATGATTGCTTGAGCTCATGCCTTCGTCTCCCTTCTTTCTTAATAATGACAAGCTTCTCCAGGCCTTACGATGTAAAGCCTAACTCACATTATTACGTAACATTGTGTGCAATGATAAATTTACCATGTATTTAAGAACTTGTGTCATTCATGCAACGAAAAATGATTAGTTTTATGAAATATAAAGGCAAACTCACATTTAGTGTGCTCTTCAAACGAACTTTAGAAAAAAAGTAGTAGTGTTCTGTTTATATTCTTACATCTGGTGTGATTTAATTTGTCAGAATATTTTGCTATACACCCAACATATTATTTTCGTTTCTGGAGCCAGATTTTAAATTTGTAACATAAAAACAAAGCTGGAGCACATATCTCTTCTACAAATGCGCCGATTTTTTCGCAAAAAATAATAAGACCCTTCCTATTTACGTGTCAAACCATCCTATCAAAATTTGGTTTCTATCCGCTCTGCATCGTGCTTGCAGACATACAGATTACAGACATACAGATTTTTTGCAAAAACACGTTTTTTGCATTTCGAGGACCTCAAGTAGGAGACGTATTGTAAAATTGTAAATTATGGACAGGCTCAGTTGTGTCCGAGCCGTAAGGGTTTACGTGAAAACGTGACGATCTCCGCTGGCAGTTGAATTTGAATTATATATAAACCAGTTTTTACTTTTACCTTTTGTTAGCTTTGGAATTAAAATTTTAAAGACATTGGAACTCTTTCGTCAGCTTGAACCCATTTTCACACTTACTTAATTATTAGGTATATTAATTATTATTATACAATATCTTCCTATACTGGGAAATTAATAATAAAAATACTTACAGATATTATTATTTATTTAATTGAGTGAACTTAACATTGCTGATATCCAAGGTAATCATATTGTATCATATTTTAAGGTTTTTTATTTTTAAAAATATCGTTGCAGCGTCGGGGGTCTCGCGGACTCTGGTTCCTCCACGATGCTGAGATCCTTCTCTGGATGCACTCCATCGTCTTTGTTGGTCATTTTTACACTCGTACAAATCGAAGTTGCTCCGCTGGTAGAGGATACGACCCCGCCGTGTGCGCCGGCATTTGAATTTGTCTTTGCCAATAATCTTCTTCGGCGCTCCCGTAGGCTCTCGATCGCGCGGTGCTGAACTTTGGGATCTTTTTGGATTCTCCTTGATTCGCTCTTTCTTCTGATTGTCGTTTCTTTCGACTCCGGTAATATTTTCATGCCATATATGCCGACATTCATAAAAAATTTTGATTTCTCAACTTTGCAAGTTTATAAAATGTTAATTATTATTGTTGAAACAACTATCGCTTAAGGTCCAAGTAGAGTCTCTCGGGGGCTTTCTAATGACACCTCGATCGGCGTCCTAGCTTTACGCGTTCGCGAGTCATACTGTCTGCAAAGTATGGGGTACCTCTATATTTCCGCTTCTTGCGCCCGCGCCCGCCATACCCACAAATTGTGTCAGTTTCCCAAATGGCCTAGCTAGGTAAAATCTTAAGCTATCTGCAGTTAGACGGTTACTTGCTGTCGGTTCATTATTCACGGAGTTATTGCGTTATGAAATCTATTCTAATTTCGTTGCATCGTAAATTTTGGCCTGGCTATCAAAGCGAACGTATAGACGTTTTCACGTCAAAAGTGAATTTTGATCTAAAGTATCTACACCATGTTCACTTGTGGAGTTATAATGGTAATGTAACGAATCTAGGCAGGCTAGCTGCAGCCTTGATTCGTTGGCTTAACATGGATCGCGCAGCCTTGAGCGCGAAGAAATATTCTGGTTGACAACAATAAGAAAACCCGCCACCATGGATGTAAAATGACCAGGAAACTTCATATAAGCAAGAGCAAGAATGAAACAAGAGAGTCACGTATATATTCTCAACGAGAGCAGACGTGAAAAGTGCAACAAGAAATAAATATACCACCAGCGAGTTAAAAGTTCTTCGAGTGACCTAGTGCAAATAATCTTCCAGTACCAAGTGACAAACAGTGTGGAAGATATTTGCGAGTGACAGACGAGATCTTCGAGTGATTAAGTGCAGATAATCTTCTGGTGCAAAGTGACAGACAGTGTGGAAGATATCTGCAGGTGGCAAATAAATACCACCACCACAGACATATGGTGGACACATAGTGGTCAAGTAGTGACGAAGTGTTGGTCAACAAAAACTGACCAACGGTCAAGCAAAACTGACCAACGGAAAATAGACAAAAAGCGAACAGTGAATAAAGTGAGGAACAATAATTTCCAAAGCATGTAAACGGTTGTCACTGTTGTGAAAGAATAGATAAATAAAATATTTACCAAAGTTACCAACGAGTTTTGTTACAGTAATATTATTATATGATTCAATGTTTTATGGTGGAAGAGACGGGTTTTGTGGTGTACAGATAACTAATATAAATTGATTATTTGCTATTACTGGTATTTTTCATTTCAAAGGAGAAACTATTTTAGTCTAAACAAAATAATAATGAGTCTCAAGTTCTCTCAGGAGATGTTTAAAAATTCAGTTTTGAATATGAGGAAAGCTACATATTACTCAAAAATATATTCTTTGACAGCACATATATGCGACAACAATGTCTGGAGTCCAGATTTCGTATTAGTAGACCGAGCTAGGAAGCTCACAGATGAGTTTGGAATATAGTATAGGTTCTAGATACGAGACTACAGCATTGTTCAAACTGCCCGCCACAAGCGTCACTTCCGCGACAGACTAGAATAGAATAGTACATTTCCACGACAGGTCACCGAGTCATTATAGTAGAATGTGTTTGAGGTGGGGGAGTTGAGTAGTAAAGTTGTTTACACATAACGTCAACAAAAACCCAACCCTTATGCATTTTAATGATTTTTATTTATGAATAGTTCACATAACTCAATTTCATAAAATATATATTTCTGTAAGTCTGTAATTTAAAACTAATAAACAGTGTTCACTGTCATAAAAGGGCAAATAGGCATCAAAATTCAACTTTGATTTTTCTTTTTTTGTTAACTTCCCACTGGAAGTTATTGTAATGGGTCCGAAAATCGAAATCAAAAAGGAAAAAAAATTTTTATGTTTCAAGGTCACTACACTATTTTTACACTACTTTTAGAAAGATGTCTGCGTGTGTGTGTGTGTGTACGTACGTACGTACGTATGTGTCCATTTCTTTCTAAGACGAAATCTCGAGAATGAAAAATGATATCGACTACGTTAGGATGCCAATCGACGCGTATTAACGTAAATATGATTTGAAAGAAATTTTTTCAAAATCGGTTCAGCCGTTCTTTTTTCTTAACCAAATAACCTCCAAAAAAGTAGATTTTACACAATATCTCGCGAATAAAAAATTATATCGACTTCGTAAGGGTGTCAATCGAGGCGTGTTAACGTCATTTTGATCCGACATAAATTTTATAAAAATCGGTTCAGCCTTTTTTTTTTTTTTTTTAATTATTGATGTTTTAATGATTAAAATGATTACTTTTCTGTGTAATATCTAATTTAATTATTATTATTAAATATTTATCAAACTGGGAAGTTCGTCGTGTGGACCTCAAGGGTCGCACTTTAGTCCTAATAAACGACCCACCTCACGGCTTGTTATTATTAATTTGATTAAACAAAAAAATAACATTTAATTATATTTAGACCTTGAAAATTACCAATTAATTCGTCGAACTGCCGACAATAAAATGAAGGAAATGTGGCAGATATGCAAAACTAAAATATTCCGTACAATCCTATTTTAGTTACAAAATTGAAAGTGTTAAAGTAATTTGTTTTATTAATATTTTTGTTTTCCATCTAGTTAACTAAAACAATGTTATAATAGTAGATCTAGTGACGAGCAGTGAAAACGAGCGATAGCGAGTTTTAACTGCAGTCACACGAGTCATAATATTATTACGCACGAGATATATATATTTTTTGCGATACTCACTATAAAATAAGTGCTTTTCACTTCATTTTCAGTATTTTCAAAAAAATTTGACAGTTTATTTTGTGTCTCCAACTTCACTTCTATAGTAGGCCGAGAGGTAGCTCTCAGTAGGTAATAGAGTGCGGATCAGGACGAATAAACATAAATCACTATGGAAGTGGTTTGCTTTCCCACATTAGTGTGGGAAAGATAAGTTCCCGCACACCGGCCTGTCAAAAGTCACATTACACGCGTACATACACGCATGTAAAGTAGCTATTTTATAGTGGGTATGGCAAAAAGTTATTTTCAACATGGTGTACATCAACTCTTGACGGCACTACAACATAATCACCGACGGTTCTTAATTCCCCCTAACATTATATAGGCTATATAAGTGGTTCCTAAACTGTATCCTTTAGCGTCGAGAAGTTTTGACTAATTAGGCATCGCGAGACTAGCGGGCAAATCAAAGTAAAACTGAGATTTTTATATCGAACTTCAAAAATTCACCACAAGCTCATACATTTTATAATGCCGTCTGGCCAATCATGATTGCAATCAGTGATATTCTTCATCTAGAAAGCACGTTTGTAAATAGGTAAAGTTAGTGTAATATAAAAAATATTTTATATTTTGTAAATTATTTTATTCATGTCACAATTATTATTAATACGTGTTTTGAAAGAATAAATTTTTAAAATTAAAAATTATAAAATATTACATAATCAATAAAAAATTATAAAGCTGGATATAAACAAATAATTAATATACTTTCAACCAGCACAGGTATATTGGCCGCCAACGCACTCTATACAAATAGTTTATTATGCGGTACACTTTCGACATTATTTTAGTGACACTCTAAAGTGCTACGTTTTTTTCACGTAAAGGCAACAAAAATCCGAGAGAAAAAAGTTCGGGAACGACTGGACAACAGGGTTCAGCGTCTCACCTTAGTATAGTGACTATAGTGTGTGGTGTATAGAAGCATCAGTATTCAGTAAGTCGGCCCCATTGTCCTACACTGCCTTTCCATGACGTGTTCTGTCGTGTCGGGCTTGTTGCCAACCTCGCTGCTTCTCTCCAACTATGACTTATATGTTATGCACAGCAGGACATCCTATTGTTGTGACCTAAAACCGTTATTCTAATGTATTTATCTTTTAAAACATAATTCATAATTCAAGCACTTGCTCATTTTTTCCCTTTTTTGTTGCGAATGCATTTATAGATTTTGCATTCTCGCGTTCGCCTTGCCCATTTGTAGTTGTACTGTAAAACAATTTTGAGAGCAGATTATTTTTGTCTTTTTATGATTTTGTGAGACTAAAAATGGATGAAGTATAAAAACCTTCTTTTCTTCTACAACAGCACCCTGAATATTCTGTAAAATTGTTCTTAATCGATAGTATACTAACTAGTCACTAGTCCATCGGATCCTCTATGTACTCCTTGCAAACGATTATCATATTTTGAGTTGTCGAGCATCAATAATTTACAATCATTCATTCTTTCACGGGATTATATTTTCAATTTGAAAATTATCGCAACTTAGAAACCTCGATGCGCGTTAGCATTGGTTGATAGTTACATTTTAAGCATATGTTTATAAAGTATGAACCATGCTTAAAATTTATGTCGATCTCAATGCACTAAAACTGACCATTTCATGATTTGAGATGCGATTATGGTTTCAACATGTTCTGAAAATTACTCAAAATTAAACTAAAATCCTTGAAACGTGTTCTACAACATTCGCATTGTTAGAGAATTAATCAGTGATAATACATACTTACAGAATATGATTAAATTTTAAGTAGATGTAATAGATATTTATGCAACAAGTGGCTTAAGTGACGAATTATATGACAGTTGCGATTTTGTGATACGAGAGTTATGTTGCATTTATACCAGAACGAGTGTGAGTTTACTGCGCGAACCGAAGGCGAGCGCGGTAATCACGCTCGTTCTGGTATAAATGCAACATAACCTTAGGAGATTATCGTAAAATCGTGACTGTCAGATTCGTCACTTTAGCCACGCGTAGTATTTTTTGTAACAACTGCTTTAAAAGTTCAATTTTAAGCAAATAAAACACAATTTAAATAAATATTTTATTAGTGACATTATAGCAAAGTAATCTATAAAGTACTACTTAGCACACGCGTGTTTTAAAATAAAACAAAACAGTATTACTTTATAACACGGAGTGCGTTAAAATTTACTTCACGCACCCGTTCGATCACATCAGAAGCTTCCATAAAGAATCACTTAACAAACGGTATACAGCCATCTAAAATTGAACTTTTGATGCAAGGTTGCAAAAATACTTTTAATTTTTGAAATATGAACTATTAATACGGCCTTAATGTCACATGTGGTAAATAATATTAAAATGTATCACCGTTGTGGAATCTTTCGAGTACATATTTAAAAGCAGCCGACACTCCAACACTCTCCTCCTGCTCTCTATTCTTCCTGCCCAAGCACACATCGATCCATCATTGTAACTGTTTAATAAACGTCTTTGCTCGCGCGAACTTCTCTTCCCCCTCGCCGCCCGTAATTCCCATAACACTGCATACCTCCTCCTACCTCTTCGACTCATTATCTCAAAGCGAGGGTTCTGTAGCTAAACCCCTGTTGTGATGCCACGGTAAGAAATGGGTCACATGAAATTTCTACTATTATTAAAGTCTGTTCGCATAAATAATTACATTTACATGACTCTTAAAGATATTTATATAAAGTGGATGCGGTTGTAAATAAAGCCATTTTGGCGGACTTATAAATATCTATATTTTTTTAGTATTAATGGTAGCAAATAGTACATAAATAAATAATTTATGTCTTGTAGAACAGTGACCTTTGGGCAGTGAATATTTAAAAAAATTAGTGATGCAGAATTTTGAAGTTTTTTTTTAGTATTGAGGTAGAATTTTCTATGAATTGTCTCGTTTCTTTACAGTACAGATCATTAGTTAAATAATTAATATAATAAAGTTATACAACCTTTCAATCACACACATAATATATGTGAAATAGAAATTCGGATTATTAAAAGGGTGATAGCCGTAAAAATGTTCCGGTTTATTTAAAGGTTCCCCTGATAATATGTTCAGATAAAAATGCTGTAGATTACAGAATGTAGTTCATATAAAAATGTGAGACATATCAACATTGATTTAAAACAGTAAATTATAAAATAGCAAAACTGAAATAATGTTAGAATTGTCATAAAAACACTGTCTTGATGTTCTTTTTTAGACGCGATTATAGTATAGAATATTATACTGTAGAGACCATGTTTTCTTGGCACCGTCATCGTTATCAGCATATTTACTCAACATCAGTAACCCTCAACCGTTTTAACAGCATAAATCACATATATTTATGCTATAATACTAAATAGTTCTTTACTTACCATGTAATGTGATTATCAAAAATTTCAGTGTCTGTTTCCCGCACACCCAAATCTTAAAGAAAAATAAAAGATACTGCAAGGATAAATGGATAAGCGATGACATTATAAAAGAAAAGAATAGAGTTTTTGATTTATATCTCTTTAAGTCGTGATTTTCCCGAATTGATAGAAATTTATAAGAAAACTAAACACAATTACAAAGTTTTCGTTAATTTGCGTAAAAGTGAATTTATTGATAGTACAATAAAAATTTCAAAAAATGGCTCTAAAGCCATTTGGGATATGATTCAAAATGAATTTAATTTAAAAAATAATGTCCAAAACTGCATACCCAAAATTGAAGTAGCTGACGGAGTAATCACGGACTCAGAATTAATTGCGAACGCTTTAAATGACCATTACATTGCCTCGGTTAACAGTTCGCAGCATAAGTTATCTGCGAGTAATGTTTTCAGAAAAAAGTAGTATTAAAAACTCTTTCTTCTGTTCTCCTGTCACTGCTGATAATGTCCTAATAATCATGAATAAACTAAATAATACGTCATCCGCCGGTGTCGATGAAATTCCTAATTTCCTGCTTAAACAGGCCAAATGCCTTGCTGAACCACTCGGCTCATTTAATAAATCTTTCCTTTTCAGAAGGCGTTTTTCCGGACGCTCTAAAAATTGCCAAAATTATTCCCTTACCGAAAACAAAAAATGCCAGTCGGTGTTCCGATTTTCGTCTTTTATCAATATTGCCAGCTATTTCAAAATTTTTTTAATATGCCTACTTGAACAATCTATCAAAATTCATGAATCAAAATAATATTATCAACAATTCACAAAACGGCTTTTGCAGTAGAAAATCCACAGAAACTGCACTTTATGACTTTATGCATTTTGTCTTAGAGAAATTAGATAACGGTTTTCTTGTTTGTGCAACTTATGCAGACTTCAGCAAGGCATTTGACACTATTAATCATAATCGTCTGTTATGTAAGTTTGAGCAATGCGCTATCCGAGGTCTTTCTCTTCGTTGGATTGAATCGTATCTATCTCACAAGAGACATCTAGTAGTAGTGAACGGAACTCGATCTGAGCTAAACCAAATTACAACTGGTGTACCGCAGGGCTCAATTTTAGGTCCTGTACTCATTATACTCTTTATCAATGATTTGCCAGTTCATTTCAATGAAGAGGAGGGTGTTGTGATATATGCTGACGAAAAACATCGTGTTATCAGGTCGAACAATGTCAGATCTTTACGACAATGTTAATGAATGTCTTCATATTCTGACTGAATATTGCAGTCATAATGATATGACATTAAATACACATAAAACGAAACTAATGCAACTATCTCTATGCTCAACCACAATAAAATTCCTCAAATTGTTTTAGATGACCAGGTGCTTGAAACCGTTACTGATTTTAAATTATTAGGATTTCAAATTAATGAAAACTGCTGTTGGACTACACACATACACCATATATGTAACAAACTTTCTAAAAATGCGTTTTTAATAAGAAGACTTAGCACGATCTCTCAAGACCCTACTGTCATTAAAACTGCCTATTACGCTTTTATTTTTCCTTTTCTAAAGTACTGAATTCTCTGCTGGGGTCAAGTAGTACTAAGTCCAAAAGTTTTTGTAAAACAAAAAATGGTCATAAGATACATGTTTAATTTAAAAAGAACCGAATCGTGTGTTCCCTATTTTAAATTACATAATATAATGACAGTGCCCTGTATTTGTTTATTTTACGCAGCAGTATATATTAGAACAAATTGTCATTCCTTTTCTATGCTAGGGGACACACATGATTACAATACTAGACATAGTAGAGCTCTTAAAGGCCCCAAATGTAATACCACTAGTTTTCAAAGAAGTCCGATACATTTTTCCATAGCAGTTTTCGATAAATTAAGACTGCATATAAAAAATATAGAACCAATTTCTAAATTTAAAATTGCTCTTAAGCAGTTCCTAATCGCAAATTTTTTTTATAAAATTAGTGACTTTTTTACTTAATTTTATTTATTGTATGCATCTACTTATGTGACAACTCCAAACATCCTTGTAGATTTTTTGGAAATAAATAAATGTTTAATGTTTAACCATATTCTATGTATACATAACATACATATAGCTTAAGTTGCTGAGCACGTCTACTTAAATAAAAAAAAAATTATACTCTAGAGCCTCTTGAACGGTTGTGAATTGCATTGAGAATTTGTTTTGTATTGAAACTTGTTTCTGTTGTGTATCCATCTTTATTATTATGTTAGTTGTATACTTTCTATTTATGCTTTATGTAATATCGGAATTAATGAAATGAGAATGATTATATGGTCGATTCGATGTACAAATGTTAGTGAATAACGTCGCGTTGAAAATTAAAATAAAACTTGTAAGCGTCCTATTTCATTAGATTTAAAAAAATGTTCTTATGTTAAGTTATTTTGTTCATACAGCCGAAATTGCTGAACAGAGTTTGCGAAAATATATTTCTTTTATTAAATCAATTTTGAAATATTTATTGGTACCTATAGTGGATAAATGTTTAATTTTTGCTTCTGAGAAAAACAGTTTTTCAAAAAAACATTTCTGAATCAAATTTCCATCATGGTGCGTATATATTGTAACATTTTAATTAGGAATTTTGTCCCTAATCAGATTTTCGAAACAACATTTCATCCAACAAATGTCCTTCTTGTGTATGTGTTTTAAATACCACCAACAGTTAAAGTTATTTGGGCGTAGCACCAATTAATATTTTCAATTCATTATTTTTTTTTAATAATAAATTGAAAATCCAATTGACACTTTTACCAGCTCTCGGGCTAGAACCCGGGAACTGGGGACTTGTAATAGAGGAACCATAGCAACGCCATGTAAACAACAGCACTGCTACACTTTCGGCCATTCTCAAACTCAAATGTCCTTCTTAATTCTTTGACTTTAAAAATAAAAGTTCGGCTTTCATTAGTAGTTAAGGTGATACGGGATAAGAAATGTTGGATGTTTTCACTTAAATATTAATACTAACTTAATATAGGTACAGTATTGTTTTTCATTTATGTATTTTTTAGGCGCGATCTTAGCGAAGCTAGAAGCGCCTATATACACTCGCTTTGTCTGTGAATCTGTGAATCTGTCACGCTATTTTGTGTCACGCGTACAGCCCAAACGGATGAACCAATTTTTAAAAACTTTTTTTTGTTCGATTCCTCTCGGGGTCTATTTGATCCTAACGTCGCCCGATTTTTGAATTTTGGCCCCAGAGGGGAGCAAATTAGAAAAAACGGTGTTTTTTGCTTATAGTTTGCTCAATTTAAGTCAGATCGATTCGAAACCTGTCTTAAACGAAAGAGCAGAAAATTTTAGATAGATTTCATGTATAATATTGTGTCAAAACAGTTTTTTTATACAGATTTATATGATTATTAAACGAAATAAATGCGACTTTATCTAATAAATCGCGAACTTGTTTCGGTTGTCCTTGTCTGTTGCACAGTGTGATATGGATATTGGAAGATAGCGTATGCTCTATCTTATATTGCATTATTTTAATATAGTTATTCAATTTTTTGACTGCTGATGTTTGAATTTAAGTTTAAAAACCCTGGCCTACTGAGTTAAAATGACGTGTAACTAATTATCGACGTCGATCGGATGGCGAGACCTAGGGATCGGACCAAAATTTCTCGACGTTCATACCTTCCCGAACAATTTGACTTTCTCTGTCTGTATGTCTCTTTGTACGCTTATAACTCAAGAACCACTGATCCGATTTATATGATTTTTTTTTTAAGTAAATAACTTCTTATGCGACTGCGAGTTTTAAAATATTCTGGCATCACGCAAAAGCAACCGAACTGATTCTCAAATAAAAACGTATGTTCTGGCATCACGCAAAAGTAAGTAGGTAGTAGATGCTTTGTTTTTTAAACGGTATGGTTTAATTTAGCTTGATCCCGTATATTTGTTACAAATCTTGCGACCGACTGAGTTGAAATTTTGCACACATGTGTAGCTACGGTGACAAAACAATATTATGGTAACTAACTGACCGGCCCGGTTCGTCCGGGCGTAAATCGTACTTTTGAACTTTCACCCACTTTCTATGATCCGATAGAGTTGAAATTTTGCACACATCTGTAGCTCCGGTGACAATACAATATTATGGTAACTAGCTGACCGGCCCGGTTCGTCCGGGTGTAAATCGTACTTTTGAATTTTCACCCACTTCCCGTGATCCGATTGAGTTGAAATTTTGCACTCATGTGTAGCTCCGGTGACAATACAATATTATGATAACTAGCTGACCGGCCCGGCTTTCGTCCGGGTGCAAATCGTACTTTTGAATTTTCACCCACTTCCTATGATCCGATTGAGTTGAAATTTTGCACACATCTGTAGCTCCGGTGACAATACAATATTATAGTAACTAGCTGACCGGCCCGGCTTTCGTCCGGGTGTAAATCGTACTTTTGAATTTTCACCCACTTCCCGTGATCCGATTGAGTTGAAATTTTGCACACATGTGTAGCTCCGGTGACAATACAATATTATGATAACTAGCTGACCGGCCCGGCTTTCGTCCGGGTGCAAATCGTACTTTTGAATTTTCACAGGCAAAAGGTCTTTCTCCGGTAACGTTTCAGTGGATCGGATAAATGTTATAAAATCAGACTAAGGAAATAAAGCACAAAAAAATAAAATTGCGTCTGATTTCAAAATGGCGGCCATATGTACTTTTTTGTAAAAATTATCCGATTCTTTTGAAAATTAATATTTGAGAGTTTTATAGGACACAAAAAATAAAATGACGTCAGATTTTTCAAAATGGCGGCCATATGAACTGTTTTGTAAAAATTATCCGATCCTTTTGAAAATTGATATTTGAGAGTTTCATAGGACACCAAAAAATAAAATGACGTCAGATTTTTCAAAATGGCGGCCACATGTACTCTGTTGTAAAAATCATCCGATCCTTTTGAAAATTGATATTTGAGAGTTTCATAGGACACAAAAAAATAAAATGATGTCAGATTTTTCAAAGTGGCGGCCATATGTACTTTTTTGTAAAAATTATCCGATCCTTTTGAAAATTGATATTTGAGAGTTTCATAGGACACAAAAAAATTAAATGGTGCCAGATTTCAAAATGGCGGCCATATGTACTTTTTTGTAAGAATTATCAGATCCTTTTGAAAATTGATATTTGAGAGTTTCATAGGACACAAAAAAATAAAACGACGTCAGATTTCAAAATGGCGGCCATTTTTTGTAAAAATTATCCGATTGTTTTGAAAATCGGTATTTGAGAGTTTCAAAGGACACAAAAAAATAAAATGACATCAGATTTAAAAATGGCGGCCATATGTACTCCTTTTTAAAAATTATACGATCCTTTTGAAAATTGATATTTGAGAGTTTCATAAGACACAAAAAAATAAAATGACGTCAGATTTCAAAATGGCGGCAATATGTACTTTTTGTGTAAAAATTATCTGATCTTTTTGAAAATAGATATTGACGAGTTTTATAGAACGCAAAAATATAAAATGACGTCATATTTTAAAATGGCGGCCATAGGTATATACTTCTTTGTAAAAATTATCCGATCCTTTTGAAAATTGATATTTGAGAGTTTAATAAGACACAAAAAAATAAAATGGCGTCAGATTTCAAAATGGCAGTCAAATAATAACTTTTTAATTGTATTGTTTATATCTTTGATAAATTCGGTTTTATATACAATGCGTAAGAAACATAGCTTCTGTCGGGTATCTTACGACACCTCATGACTTTTTTTATTTAGCAGGTTCCGAGTTTCGCTTAATAGTCAACCGTTGCTATGGAAAATTGTTTAAAAAATTCACTGCACTATTTTTTCTATGTAATCCAATACATATTTACATTAGGTCTTATGGCCATAGCCTACTACAAAATTGATCTTCTTAGTGTTATTTTCCCTATGTTCGGTAAAACCGTTTACACACAATACCTACATGAATATCGCGCCTTGTAATTCTTGAATTACTTGTATGCTCCAAAATTTTTATAATATAAAACTCTTCTGTGAATTTAATATTACTATGATCAGTCTTCAATTCATTTTTATTTTGAAAATACAATGTTTTGTTTTAGTTATATTTGTATTTGATATTATTGTAAACAATTTTTAATAACTCTTATCAAATATCACAGTAATATTTTTCTTGCTTTTCATTTTTGATGCATTTCACAGCAGACTTGTTAAACATGGCTACATCAATATCATAATATGCTTATGTTCTAGTTTTTATGTATTTATTGTATATTTGAATACTTTTTATCACATTTTAATCTATTTAATATCATCGCATTTTGTGTTTACTTTATCAAATGGAAAATAAATAATGTATTTGAAATCAAATTTCAACCAACTTTGTTACATACAAATTGTTAGTGATTTTATGAACATATACATGGTATGTACAGGTATATCTTTTAAAAAAATTAAAAATTGTAACTTTAACATCAGCTTTCATTTTTGAAGTGTGTCTATATATTTATAAAAATAAGCACAAATATTATATAATCTTCACTCATTAGCTTCTTCCGACAACGAAAAAGATTACTTTAATAAATAAAACACACAAAAACTGGCTATAGCTGTCCAACTTTATTTTTAAATACTACGTTTCGATCTGTTATAAGAGACCTTTTTCAAGCAATAATAATAATAATATTTATTTATTATATAATCTTGGTTCTGATATCCACGACATGAATACTCATCTAAAACACCTTAAGAGTACCATAGAGTCGCTTAAAATCTATAAGCAAGAGATCTCCGGTCTACTTGTAACCGTTTTCAATAAACTCTCTGAAAATATAAAATCAGTTAGTTGCACATGTTAGTCAATCAAAAAGTCCTTAAAAAGCCATTTGCTAAAAAGTTATTTTTACAGTTTTAATTAATATTTGTAATTCATACGCTGCATATTATAACGGTATAGTTCTCTCGTTCTCTAATGCGGCTTTGACTAGATTATTTTGTATATCTACGTTTGAATAAACAAACAACTAATAATAAATTAAATACGACTGCATTACAGAAATATTTTAATTGAATTATTTAATCAATTTTAAGAGTTTGGCATGTATGGCAAGAAATTCTTATATTAATATTGTAAGTACAATTTTTTGTACTAACTTTAAATAAGTAAATAAAACACAATTATATTGAATTTAAACAAATTTTTGTACTAACTTTAAATAAGTAAATAAAACACAATTATATTGAATTTAAATAAATTCTTAATTAAAATGTTTTCTCATAATTGATCTTTGATTAAATTAAAAACAAATTTTTTATTGTTGTCAACAAAAAATAATGGAAAAAATCATATCGAGAAAGCGTGTTAATATAACAAAAATGTTGCTACAATATTATATTTATATCATAACTGTACCAATTTATTATTTACAAAAGTACTTTATATTTCAACCAGTACCCTACTCCATAATAGTTGTATGGCAACGGCATGACGTGAACATAGTCTCGTGTGGATAGACCACATTGCGGATACATTGGACGTAAACTGAAGGTGTATCCGATGAGGGTGGAGGAGGTGATGGGAAGCAGGTGCCATACAGCATTGCATGTCTTGATCTTCTATAGATTAGTACACACAGACAGCCATGGGCATCTTTGTATGCGCTTATAGATTAGAAAGAAACACGGTCTTTCGATCTCGCTCGCTCGCTCGCTTTCTGTAACTCCGTCTCTGTTGTATATCATCCAGTGCTTTCGTCTGTAACACGCCCTTTTTGTTTTATGTGCCGATTATCAAAGCTTTCCTGTCGGTTCGCACAAATATACAGCGTGTACAAGAATATTCTGTTATAGTATATTCACTGAAGCCACCTTTCTGTTAGACAGCTTTCCCAGCTGGGAAAATTAAGAAAACACGCTTTTCAATTTAAAACGAAGATAGCGTTGTAGGAATTCCAACGGTACGTTTACCTATACAAAACAAATACCTGCTTTTATTATTTATTGCAATCGTTTCAATCCTAAATGTATAAAATACCATGCAAATTTTGATTATTTATATTTACAATTATTGCAAAAGCGTGTTGTAGTACCTAAGTAGATAATTTTTTAAATGTTTGAATTTTAACTATTATAGTAACACTGCTATGATATTAATTAACAAAATATATATTATTTTTTTATAAATAAATCGGCAAATGCGGGATGTGAAAAGTATTTAGAAATATTGAAAATACGTATTGATTTTATCTGCACTATATTTTTATTGACACTGCTTAGTTTTTTATAACAATTTCAAAGTACCTATACTAAAATTTAAATACCTTTGCTGTCGTTTGGAATAATAATTAAGAAACACCGAAGTCACAAAACTGAAAACTATTGAAAAGTAAAATTACATTCAAATCCTGTCAACGGGCCTGATTCAAAGTAATTAAAATTACACCAAGCATGTATTAAAAATGAAATTCTATAAGTACTTGAATAAAACATTAAATTAGAAATAGGTACTTTAGTTCATTACGTCTCAAAGGAAGCCGTGAAGTTTTAGTAAGGAGGCCTCGATGTCATTATATTTGAAATTGCTTTGTGCTTCGATTTTCTTTAATTTGGAATTTTTCTTGCAGCACATGTGGGAAAATTATGATATAAAAATAAGTACATGCCTACTCGTCTTATGTATATAAAGGCATCCAGATAAAACTAAAAAGATCGAAAATATAATCACCCGATATGGTATATCGGAGGATAGTGCATAAGTACTCAAAATTTTTATTTCACTTTTTTAATTCTATACGATCTGTTCGGTTCTTGTTTTATAACTGCATTAACATTCAATTACTACATTTTTGAAGTTAAAACTGATGTCTCAAAATCAACGTGATTAGCTTACCTATCTTGAACCAATCTTTTCATATTTTTTTCGGGGGAGCAGTTGTGTCCAATTTTCACTAATCCCACTGTTTATATTACTAAAGAAAGCTTTGAAATTGTGTTATCTAATTTATGTGACCCTAGATGTACAACTATTAAAAAGTGATATTCCAGGACTTCTAGGGTGTAGAAGCGGAACTCGAAGTTTTTTCGGGGGACTTATGTAAAAATATTTATATATAGAATAGAATAGAAATTTATTAATCCATAATACAGTTACACGAGGATTCGTCAAAACACCTAATACAAATTGGTTCACTATAAAATACATATTAAATATAGAAATCATCAATGTTATAAAGACATTGATTGACTAAAGCTGCCTTTATTACTTTTTTAAACTTATTAAAATTCAAAATTTTAATATCATGCGGCAACATATTAAACATTTTTAAGGCATGATATTCGGCGCTATTATTAAATAATGTCATTGAAGACTTCGGTAAAATTACATTAGAATTATTTCTAGTGTCATGTCCATGGACAGCCTGAAATGTATCGTAATTTTGAATGCGTTGCTTGACAAAGCACAAGGCAAAATAGACATATATAGACGGCACAGTTAAAATACATTTATCAATAAAAGTTTGTTTACAACTTGCACGAAAATCAAGATTAAAAATTACACGAATTGCCTTTTTTTGAAGTAGAAATATTTTTTTAATATCAGAACAATAACCCCAACTAACAATACCGTATTTCACAAGCTGATAAAAATAGGCATAATAGACAGACAAACAAACTTTAGATGCGTATTATACAGGGTGTCCAAGACTTGCGTTGTCGGCCGATATATTGATTTTGGGTGAAGATAGAAAAAAAGTTTTAATACAAAAGTTGTATAGATTTTAATGGTCTATAACCTAAAAATATTTTCAATTATACAGCCTGTCCCTTTTAAGCGTGGCAGACCCAAGTTATGTTTTTTTTAACCTAGCACCCTGTTTTTATTTATTTTTTCAATTCTGCGCCTAAATGTGAATAGAAATTGTAAGGGAAGCCATGCTCGAAAATTTAGTAATTTTTGAGTTATTCAAGATTTTTAGAAATTTTTGACACGTGCAGACCTTTATCTAAAATTTGACATAGCCAAAACAGAAACCTTTATCAAACTGAAATTTTGAGGATCACTAGATAGTAGACGGACAAATCAATGTCTGTCCTAAAAAAAATGAATTTATTATACAGGGTGTTCAAAATAATGTACTTCTTTTACCTAACTTCAATCACGTGTAATTTTTGATTGTTAAATACAACGAGGGTATTTTTTTGCTGGAATTGTATTCTTTAGGATATTTACTAACACTTTTATTAAGGGTTGTCCAAACCTAAACCTATTATTTTAATACGAAAATATTAGGTTTAGGTTTGGACAACCCTTAATAAAAGTGTTAGTAAATATCCTAAAGAATACAATTCCAGCAAAAAAATACCCTCGTTGTATTTAACAATCAAAAATTACACGTGATTGAAGTTAGGTAAAAGAAGTACATTATTTTGAACACCCTGTATAATAAATTCATTTTTTTTTAGGACAGACATTGATTTGTCCGTCTACTATCTAGTGATCCTCAAAATTTCAGTTTGATAAAGGTTTCTGTTTTGGCTATGTCAAATTTTAGATAAAGGTCTGCACGTGTCAAAAATTTCTAAAAATCTTGAATAACTCAAAAATTACTGAATTTTCGAGCATGGCTTCCCTTACAATTTCTATTCACATTTAGATGCAGAATTGAAAAAACAAATAAAAGCAGGGTGCTAGGATAAAAAAACATAGCTTTGATCTGGCACGCTTAAATGGGACAGGCTGTATAATTGAAAAAATTTTTAGGTTATACACCTTTAAAATTTATACAACTTTTGTATTTAAACTTTTTTTCTATCTTCACCCAAATTCAATATATCGGCCGACAACGCAAGTCTTGGACACCCTGTATAACATCTAAACAAAAATTTAACTAATGATGCCGACAAGTGAAGATTCCTTACATGGTTTCATGTTCAATACTAGCGTTGGGCGAATACGAGATGTTTTTACAATCGAAACAATCGCAATCGTTCATAATAACAATCGAGTCCACAATCGACTCGGAGTTTGATTTTACAATCGAAATGTTCGATTGCTCAAGTCGATTATTTGCCAGCGAATGAGAATACATATAATCGCGATTCAAGGTTATATGCTGGTCGAATGAAGTCTGACGTTTACGCTACTCGTTCATCGTTGATTCACTGTTCAGTCGGTCAGTATTCGATTACTGCACAATCGACCATCTATTGACTCGACCACAGTTGTTGAGTGATGAACGATTATATATTATGTGGCTCTCGACAGTGTACGTCGTCTGTACGATCCAGTACTATGCAACTTAGTCTCGGTGAAATATGAAACAACAACAATCGAGTCCAAGTGAAAACCATCGAGAGTCATCGAGATGTTTGAACAATCGAGACAATCGACTAAAATATCTCGTAATCGCCCATCACTATTCAATACACAAACGGACACTGAATTTCTCACTAGATTCCTAACAGCGGAAATATTTTAAGAAATATGTCTATGAAGTACTATATGATATTTAGTCAGTGTAAAAATAAAACTGCAATTGTCCATTAATTATGAATATTTCAATTAGTTGAAATACGGTAGAAAGTAGAAACATACAAAAAAATATTTTTTATTTCTTTAGTGTAACCGTAATATAACAAGCCTCAATTATATTAGATACTATTTTATTTCTGGAGCAAACTGCGTTCCACAAGAATTTTGATCGAAACGATTGAAAATAGCCCGAGAAACGGGACGTTCCTGAAAATTCAGGATACTTGGCAAGCCTACCCTAGAGTCACAACTCACAATATTCGAGATGCCACTGTCGCTTACTTGACATCAGGTATTAAAACTGACAAAGATGTGATGAAACATAGATTGTTGCTAAAAACTTTTAATATTTTATATTATTAATACAATATCACTATTCATATTAATCCAGATTTGAGTAGTAGTAATATTATTTTCGATCCTATTATTTTCTAATTTGTGAATAAATTAAAACGGTTGTGTATTTAGTAATATAATTCCCTGTTTATATTTTAATTAAATCAATCACATTATTCTCTAATTTGGTTATTAGTTCGCATAACAATTAATTATCGAGATACCTGTATAATATACATGTTTTTATCAACATATAGATAATAGTCGATGATCAATTAAATGCTAAATATGTGCCCGAGGTAATTATATTCAGATTTTTGCAAAAAAATCTTTTAATAGGCAATATTTTCATTTTTCTCTTCCTTTTTGGTAATACATATCCAGCCATTTAATCACTGTACTACTAACGCTAATAGCCTCAGTTGTCGAGCGTCTATAATCTATAATATCTCTATTTCATCAAATCACTTTAGTTTTAAATAGTGTGGAAAGGTAGGAATTTTATCTTATCCGTCTATTTGGGTAAGATTTTTATGTTAATTAATTTTAGTAGTAAACAAGGAAAATTCCGCCTAGATATAAATTTTTCATGAACCATAGATAAATGACTTTTAAAGGCAGTTTTAACTATATTTGGACTTTTCATATCAATACATTTGTGTCCGCTGTAGTGTTTGTCATCATCAGTAATATTTTGTATTCCCGTCATAACATTTTGGCTTTATAGTTTCTATTCAGTGTTAGAAATTACGTTATGATCTAACGTGGTTTTATCTTGACCCACTTTAACCAAATTATGTTGTTTTATTGATTTTATATGTCTTGCTGATGTTACTGATTTATCATCATACTGTCATTCAGCGAGTCTGACGCGCCGGGTGAAATTGTTCTAGTCACCTCCATACCAGAAATATTTTTTTAATGACAGATTTTCCTATTTATTTTAGTTATTTGACTAGTCTATGGAGTCAGCTAGCAAAATCACTTTAGAATAGCTTTTTGAAAAAGTTGAGTAGATCATGATATGAGTACATGACGTGTTGATAGGGTAAAACAATTAACTTGTGGGTTATACACTTTTTTTGATCCGCGATTTAAAAAAAACTAGCCTTACACCACCCCTCCAGGCCTGCCCCGCCCAGAGCCGGTATTGCTGTCAACACTACTCTCTATTGTCACAACATTTGGTTGAATGACATCGTTAATTAAATAATTCCTGGAATAAAAATATCATAACAAACTGTTTAATCAAACATATAAAAAATAGTCATCCAAAAAATTAATTTAATGAACGGTGATTAATCAGCACCGATTTGTTCTTTGTGTATATAATAATATCCATAAATTTGAGTGTGTATCGAAAAAACATATCATCCCTTTGACGCCACGCGATAATTAATTCTCGGATCTAAGTTATAAAGCGTTATCCCCTGCATTCATTTTGACAACATTCACTTTTGTGGTTAGTCCGTGTTTTGTTCCAATGGTTATTTTATAACTGATTTTTGACGTGCATATTGTTTTATATATACTTACCAGTTAAGTACCACATCGATTGAAATAAGATATTCATCAATAGAGCCTGAACACGTTTCATATAGTAGATACTTATCTTTTCCTGTGCAGCCACTGAGATGCGCACGATTTTTGTACATAAAAAAAATAAAGTAGGTAGGTACCTATGTGTTACGGAAACGTTTTAAAAATTAATTAAACCTATTGCACTATTGAAACTTAAAATAATTAAAACTCAAATCTTAAAAATGTTCGTATCTAATAATATGTAAATATATCCGAGTGATTCGAATTTGCTATTTTTATACTTAATTTTGGTGAAATCCAATGTCAAAAATCATGTATAAAGTCTAAACAGTGTAATATTTTGGAGGAAACATGTAAAAAAAACAGTTCATAGTTTTCAGTATCTATATTTTTATTATTCATCATCATTTTAAGTTCCTCTGCAAACACTGGAAACTTCAGGTACATTGTAGTTCATTTCAGGACATGATGACGTATGTTCCGGCATCATGCAAAAGCAAGTAGAAGATGCTTTGTTTTTTTGAAGCTATGCTTCTTAACACACGTTTGAGATGGGGACCTAAATCATTAAAAGTGAAACGTCACGTCACAAAAAAGTATAACATCACTTTTGTAAAAATTATCCGATCCTTTTGAAAATTGATATTTGAGAGTTTTATAGGACACAAAAAAGTTAAATGGCGTCAGATTTAAAAATGTCGGCCATATGTACTTTTTTGTAAAAAAATATCCGATTCTTTTGAAAATTGTTATTTGAGAGTTTTATTGGACACAAAAAAGTTAAATGGCGTCAGATTTCAAAATGGCGGCCATATGTACTTTTTTGTAAAAAATATCCGATCCTTTAAAAATTGATATTTGAAAGTTTCATAGGACACAAAAAATAAAATGACATTAAAAAATGGCGGCCATATGTACTTTTATGTAAAAATTATCTTGAATTACTTGTATTTAAATTTATAGATATGGTTGTCAGTTAGATTATTATACTAGCTGTACCCGCAACTTCGTTGATGGCATGTGCAATCACTCTGAAATTTTAACAGCTGTATATTAGTGTTTTCTAAAAGATATTAAAATTTGATCAAATTCTTCAGAAAAGTGTTCCATGGTGAACTACAACGCTAGCACGTTATAAAATAGGTAGGTACTCGTGACATGTATTGGTGAGTAGCAGAAATATTGTTTGTGACATATTGGTAACAGAAACGCGAAGGTTCTATTTTATTCCATTGAGCCATCCGCAGATATAGTTTTTTGACTACCCCGCGGGTACTCCTTTTTTGCCGGGATAAAAGGTATAACTACCATCATGCCTAGTTTCACTTTAAATCCGTTCGTTAGTTTCCGCTTGATGCGTGCACAGACAGACAGACAAAAATTGTAAAAATTGCTGTTTTGACCTCCATATCGATAATATTGTCCACCGAGATTATAATTTTGAAAAAATATTTTATGAACAGACTGCCCCGTTACAGTTTAATTATATTATGTAGATATACCTAAATTATTGCTTATATTTTCATGAAGTTTTTTCCGTTACTTCTTTTATTACCTAATATTCATGAAACGTAAAATAGCTCATCAACTCAAAATTCTTATTAGATATCCCATATTTTAAAACGGAAGGCGCATCAAATTTTAATATATAAAAAGAAATGTACTGACTAATTGATCATCACGAAATCTCAGGAACTATAAAGCCTAACAAACATGAAATTTATCAGGTAGGTTTCTTACAGGACGTAGGCATTCGCTAAGAAAGGATTTTTCAAAATTCAACCCCTAAGAGGGTCTAAATTGAGTGTAGATTTTTTTGACAAATTGTTCATATTTCACAAATCGTTAAGGTGAGAGGTATTGAATTCAACATACTATTTCTTCTTTAAAAATAGCAAACCCATATTCGATCATTTTTAAATCAACCCCTAAGGGGGTAAAACGGGCTGTTGAAGTTTGTATGGGAAGGCATAAAAAAATCTAAATATACGTGAGCGGAGCCACGGGTAACCGTTAGTTTATCATGAAATATAAATTAGTTTTGAACTGAATATTAGTTACTGATCATGAACGAATTCCACAGGCAAACAAACGGCAATGTCGCATATCATCACAGCACTAACGTAGTTAACGCATGCAAACAGTTGGGGTTGCATCATCGCCAGTGCGGGCGCTAGTAGCGTATTGTTTGTTGATCCTTGATGAATTGCAATGTCAACTACAGCTGGTTGAAGGGGACCAAATCACATGTATAACCAATTTGACCCGGAATCAACCAGCTAAAGCTAAACAACGCATTGCTCTATTTCTCTTCGGCGTCGCTATTTGCCACACTGTAGCTTTGCTAATTTTCTGCTTTAATTCGATATCAAGATACATCTTGAAATGTGATTATATTTGCAAACGTTGATGCAAATATAATGGGTGTTTAGTTCGTGAACTGCGTCTTGTACCTGTAACTTAGGGCGTTCACGGTTAACGTAGTAGTCGTTTTTGTCATATAGTTTCCCTCACATTGATGCACGTGGAATATTATGTCAATCCGTGAAAGGCGTCGTTTAATTGAATTGTACGGAACACTGCCTTCTTTGTGATTGGATTAATATAATATATTACCTTTTTTTAACAATATATTCAATGTCTTTATAATAGGATTAATAGAATTAGTATTAATAGCAGTAGATGTGCCCTTTTTAGCCAAAGTTAATATCAATGGTTGGATTTTTTATGTCTTGAGTATTTGAGCTGAAGATAGAAATGATGCCTTGGTTAGATTAGTAGATTTAATTAATTTTACTCAAAAAAATATATCGGATGTTACTTTTCCTATAGATGCTGATGACCTCAGATGTTGAGCGCCTATAAAAATCTACACATCTATCGACAGTTTTCCGCTGACGATTTAAAAACGTCTTCTTTGCTATTAATTTAATTCATTATTCTCTAGTGACATTTATGTACGATTTCTGCTAAGAATAATTACAGAATATTAATTTCTTCAAATCATACTTAATGTTATAATTTAGATTAATTTAAAAAAAATCTTTTTAACTACTATAGTTTTAGGTTCACAATTTTTTATGATTAAAAAATATTAATGCCGTTTAATTCATCGTTTTTAATTAAATTTACTGAATAATATAATGTGAATGTTATGAAACCTTATTGTGAATTTTTATCTGTAGGTATTTGAAATCAAATAATTTTTAATGTTTTAATGTCAAAGTGATCAACTCTTGCACATCTTTGCAAGTAACAATTAACTTTATAAAACAAATCTGTTTATTTGTATCACCGACAATAATTTGTGAAATACATATTTCTTCTTAAAACCCTATTTAAAGATACTAATTACATTATTGTTCGCAGTTGTTCGCTTTGATGTTTTAATTTGCTTTGTCACACCGGTCGCCTTCGATTCGATCAAAATGTACGATATTATTTTTGTAACATTTCTTGTCGTCATCTGTTTGATGGCATTATTTCCGGTTTGTTGACATTCACCGCTAGTCGTAGAGGAAGTTGATGACTTTTCCTCTATTTGCGCGGCGCACACACAAAATGCTCAAGTTGGTTGTTTGTAGTTGTAAACATGCGTTCATGGTTCTGTGATTCTGAAACAGGTAGCAGGTTAAACATTTGAATGCATACAGACTGTCATTTGTTATTGTGACGTCACAGACAACCAATAAAATTCGTGTCTCTTTGCCAAAGTCAAATAAAAATTAGAACAGTTTAATTTGTACAGGCTGACGGCTGTAACAGAAAATTATGCCCAAACTTCAAGGGTTGGTAGCTTAGAATGAAGAACTTAATAGGACCTTTTTAAAAGCTTTTATTAAACTTCACTTGTATCTATCTATCTATCTATGTATATCCTGGGAAAAAAAAGGAAAAAATAATTTTTAATAATTTAGGGTCATAATTATAAAAGCATTGGTCGTGACTAATAAACTATCATAGAGTTCACGACACACGCTAATTATGACCCTAAATTATTAAAAATTATTTTTTCCTTTTTAGTGCATTTAAATAAAAGCTTGTCTCTAAAAAGATTTTTTTACTAATATTTTTTCGCTTCAATTCATTTTTTCTTCAAGGTTTCATAATTCAAAATTTTTGCAAAAAAAAAACATTTTTTGTCAAGTTTTTTTAAAATCTAGGTACTTGTCAGTTAATTACCAAAAAGGTAAAAATAATTACAAAAAGGTGAAAATAATCGCAAAACACCAAACCATTTAAAAATTCTCGACGTACGTTTAGTCAATAAAGTTAGCATCATCAAGATGATTTAATCATCTCCTGATGATGCCAATTTTGTTTGCGAAACGTACGTCGAGAATTTTTAATATGTGGTTATTTTTAACATTTTGTATCTTCACACCAAAGGTTCCATCACTCTTCTTAGATCAGTTAATTGATTTTCAAATTTGGAATTTTACCATGTGTAATTTTAAATATAAATTTTATTTCAAATTAGGTAGATATTATAAAATATGTTAATGAAAAAGTCTAAAAATTACCTTATAATATTTGTTGAAACATTAAAAAAAATTCTTTAGATTTGAATTACGAAACCTTATTTTTTTCTGAATCTAAAAAAAGGGTTAAAAACCTTTTCACTTATTAGCTTCTACCAACATCGAAAAAGATTACTGTAATAAATAAAACACACAAAAACTGACTATAGCTGTCCAACTTTATTTTTAAATACTACGTTTCGGTCTGTTATAAGAGACCCTTTTCAAGCAATAATGATCTGTCCAATCAAACTTATAAACTTGAAAAGGGTCTCCTATAACAGACCAAGACGTAGTATTTAAAAATAAAGTTGCACAGCTATAGCCAGTTTTTGTGTGTTTTATTTATTAAAAACCTTTTCGTTTGTTTAAATCATATAAGGATAGTACTTGTTATTTATAATTTTATAGGAAGTAAAGACGCTGATGACCTCAGATGTTGAGCGTCTATAATCTACAATCTCTCTCTATAGGAAGTAATAACGTAAAGTCGTAAAGTATTTATGCAAAAATATACTAAATAAAACAGGACCAAAATAATGGTAATGATGTACAAACATGCAAAAATTAACGACATCAAGATATTTTGCAATAGTAACAGATATTTTCTAACGCCTGTTCACAAAACAGTCAGTTTAGTTTAAAAAATCTGAAAATAACTACTACAGATATTATAAATCTTTTAAAAAATCTTATACAAAATCTTAAATATGTTCGTTTAAAATAAATTACGATTGTCGTAAGCAACTCGTCTGATCAAATTCGTTTCTTTACTTACATAAAATCTTAAAAACGCAACATTATATAAATTATCTGTTTTCATTAGTTTTCTTAACTAAATGTTAGATAAGAATTTCATATGCTTTCAGTAATTATTACAAATAGAAACACTATTATTGACATTGAATATTTTAATGGTAGGTATTAAATGAAACCCGGACGGGAAACTATAAAAAAAATTATTTGTTTATGTACTAAATAAATTCTGAACTTTGCGGCTAAAAGGGATTTTGACCGTTCTTGCAAATTGATTTATATTTAAAATATACGTTTAGTATAATGTGAATTCTAATTATTTTCAAAACACATTCTTTATGTGCCATATTAATTTGATGCAGGATTCGATTTTTTAACATTTTAACTATATTATTGTCAACAGTTTTTTTGACATTTTTTGTCCAACAAAATATTCTACATTGTGGAAGTTTTATTGAGAGTTTTTTCATACTGTGTCTGTGACACCGTTGCTTGAACATGCAGTATATTATAATAATATCGATGTTAAGGGTAGAGTAACCTATAAACCTGGTATACATCTAACCTACATTCTTCTGACGTAGAGTGTAGATATTTGACATTTGAAGTTAGGTCTTCTATAAAGGTGCTACAGTTCTTTGTTACTTTTATACATATATATGATACATTATATAATATACATTGATATATGTGCATGTAATGCTAAAAGGGTAACGACGGAGACCTTCAAGCTGTTAACCCTTCATTGAACGCACGAATCAAACTGAACGTGTTGCGATTTGAACATTATGGTGAATGAATTTAATTTGTTGCGTTGTTAACCGTGCTCGTTTATCAAAAAAACTATCCTCTGTGCTGTAACTTTCCATTGAAGCAAAAAAAAAGTAAAATAGCTCTTTAAAGCTTCAAGTGTATTTATAGCGTATTGGAGAACAGTTGCAGTGGCGTACTTTTCCTTTTAATTTATTGGAGATGATATAATCGAGGTTTGAAACCGAAACCACTTAACAGAACAAAACAACCAAAACCGAATGAATCGTGGGAACCGGTTAAAATCGGTATCATGAAAATTTTTATTTTTCATTTTAAAAGGGGAAACTTCCGAGTTTCGAAGATTCCCAATTTTTAGAACTTCTTTTTTTGTATACATAGGTAACTTCGCTTTATTGCTTCTTGTTTAAAACTTCATTGAATAGAAATAGTATTACTAATTGCTTCCATACAAGATAATGCTCTTTATTATATAAAAGAGAAATTCCACAGACTATATGTTTCGAGAGCTTTTTTGTTATTTTTAAATTTTTAAAAAATTGATTAATATATTGAGACAAATTCACAAGTACCTATGCCTGTGAATTTGTCTCAATAATTTTCAAATTAGACGTAAATTATCAAAATTGATTAAATTATTATCACTAATGAAAGGGAAAGAAAGATCTATACTAAAAGTTTAAAATTGACCGTTTTTTCTCAAACAATCTAAGGCCAGGCTAGACATGTCAAAAAAATTCACTTTGTAAAAGTGTCAAAACAATTTGCATACGATCCAAGTTCTAATACAGATGGAAGCTTTGGCAGTATTTTGTTTGTACTTAAAGAAAATATTTTTAATTTAATTTACATAAATATTTTAGTCTCTTTTTTCAATTGTCAATGTGACAAAACTCATTCTATTTCAGGAAGGTAAACAGAAATTTTAAGTTTTGAAATATGTCAAAATAATTGTGTAAATTAATCTTTATGAAACAGGCATTCCTAGGGAATAAAGTGATTTAATTTAAATAGAAGTTTATAAAATTATATTTAATTGTATGAATGAAAATACTAGATAAACTTTTCAATGCCATATTTTCGAGGTAGTGGTTTTACTATAAGCTTTTGTAGTTTTAAATTTAATTGATTTCTATAAAAAGCTGACATATTTTTCTTTCTGTTTCAGGTAAGCTTCTAGACAACTTGACTTTTTTTGGGATTTGGTATGTATTTGAAAATTTCGTAATTAAATCTGAAATTACCTAAATTATTGCTAAATACAAAAAAAACTAAAAATTTATAACCATTTTTATTTGTGCGTTAATTATCAAGTTATATTATAAAAATTGATACGCAATTTTTCCGTTTGAGTGATACGAATTATGAAGTAAATCAAATATTCAAAATATGAGATCATATCTTTGTACAAATTATTATGCCCCTGGAGACATGTATATTAACTCTCCTTTGCATATATGGAGAATGATTGGTAATCATGTCAAGGTTGAGTATTGTAAGCTCATTCCGCCGCGATAGTGGAAAAGTTTAGGTTAGATTCCTGACTGACGATTGTTAAAATGATTTTTTCCGATATTGCAAGCAATCAATTATGTAATTGGCTGCTCTTCCAATAAAAATGTTCAATTGCAAAACAGCCGTATAAATCTATTAATATATGTATATTAACCTTTCATAGACCGGGTTGCATTTGCGACCGGGTTGGGCATAACTATGTAGGTATTTTTTTCCATTTACATCACAATTTATATTGTGACTATAAAAGTATATTTATATTAAGTATTAAGTATTTTTTTTTTAAACTGAAAAACACCTAACAAAATATTTGATATCACGACTATAGAATTCGCCTTAAAAAGATATCATCAAATGATATGAGAAAAATTCCAAAAATATTTAGAAAATTAAAATATTTAAAGGTTTCATTTTATTATATTACAATTTTCCAGACATTTTTCTGACTTGTTCTGATATATCCACCTGATGATGTCTATTTAAGACGAAACTAGTGATATAGAAAATGTTTTTGAGACTAATTTGGATATATATTTATTTTTTATGGCCAGGTTTTTGAGACCTCATCCAGTTGTTTTTTTCTCACCCGTTCAATGAAAGGTTAATCCAACTGGCGTTAGAGTTATATTAATCACGATACGACCTAGAACAATAAATAATTCTGAAACAATACATCAGACGCAAGCAGTCGGTGCTTCATTGGGTACTTGCTATAATATGGCAGAAGTACTTTAGTAATAATAAAGTTCGTCGCAACACTTCAAGTTTCGCGCGTCGCTCAAATAAGGTTGACATACATAAATTTGCGAGTCCCGAGTCGCTTAATAAGTCACTACGTTTCGGATTGTGTGGTCACAAAACAAAATGGCTTGCGTCCGAAGTGAAACTTCCTATACGTCGCCTCTGCCTCGACGATTTGAAAGGTAAAATGCTTTGATAGCTCGATAAAACAAAGAGTGCAGAACGGGAAAGAATGTTTGAATGCATCCCCTATTCAGCGCGAAGTCTGTGTTATAATTTGTTATATCATGGTATAGATACATTCGAACGGCAGTTGTGACTATTGTAATTGGTCGGACCGTGGTCCGGCTCCGCCTACCGGTACATATACCCTGAAACAGCCAGTGGCAAATCATCCGACTTCTGGACTTCGCACGACGCACAGTCTACAAATCCTCCTAACCCTAATTAGGAGTTTCACTTCGTTCATTTGTGCCGCGACACGTACCTTTTTTATTTAATAAAAGAAATTTGGAATCGATGCTCAAAATTAATAATATACTCGAAATATCAATGAGAGAGAGAGAGAGAGAGAGAGCTCGCGCTTAGGTTATAGACGCTCGACAACTATTTTACAACAAATAGTTGTATGATAATAGCATTCAATATATCGATGTAGGTACATTTCACTAAGAAAGGCATCAACAAGAAATTGAGCATTATTCTATATAGTCAATGTAAGAATTTACAGTGCTTAATTTATTGTCATTTTATAACAAATTTAACATTACATAAGTTGAAGTCAGTCAAAAATTGAACAGCGCTGTGAATTCAAGTATTGACCATACTTAATAGCACCATTAAATTATACCAATTTTTTATTGCAGCGCTACGGGTCATCAAACAGAAAGTTGGAAAGGAAGACCTCCTGGCTACAGAATCGATGGAAAGCAATGCTGATATTTAAATTTGTATTTATTTACTAGCATGTCGAAACATTAGTATAAATAAATGCAAATTTAAATCTCAGTATTGTTTTTCATCGATTCTGTAGTCACGAAGTCTTCCTTCTGAACTTCCATTGTTATTGATTACGCCGTCTCTTTTCTCTATGATGCTAAGTTTGTAAGCGAGACGCGCCTTGAGAATTTACTCAAAAGTTTAAATGTGCGTTGGTGCGTAAATTTTATTCAAATCCCCTTCCCCATTTTGCAACGCTTTTGTTGTAGGAAGCAGTGGCGGACTAAGGGGGAGGGGGACCCGCCCCGGGCCTCTGCTCTTGGGGGGCCTCCAAATCTCGAGAAGTCCTTCTTAATCAAATCCCGAACAAAGCCGAAATATGTTTAGTAAGTAAGAGGCAGTTTGGAGTTGGAGGCCCCGTACGTATACAAAATATAAACGTATAGGTAAGTAGGTCGTTTATTATAAATATTTGATTTTTTTTGTCAGCCATTACATCTATATTATTCATTTTTTACGAAATTTACACTACAAATACATCAATTTCTAAGCAGACCGAGGGCCTCATTTAGTTCTGCCGCCCCGGGCCTCCAACGGGCTTAGTCCGCCACTGGTAGGAAGGCACCTCAAACATAATATGATCGGTGATGTTATCTCTTGGACTATTGGAGAACTAGTAATTTAAAAATTTTACTTAGTTTGTTCACAAAATTTACATCAAATAGATTCTAAAAAAATCCGATGGTAAAAAAATATAACTAAAAATTCTACGTAAGCCACTTTACCTTGTCGTCACATAATTTAGACTACTGCTCGGTGTTTTTCCTTAAAACGCCCTCACCATCGAGAGAAACCTTCGCACGAAAACTTGACACTATAATATGATTACGTTTTCATAATATGAAGTGACATGTTATTTTAAGGGTATTTAGCTTTTCTAATTTAAACTTTATGAACTCTAAAACTTCACACTTTTTGTACATAAAACATTTCAATATAATTAACAAATTTAACGGAAAGTTAACGAAAAGTTAACCACTGCGTTTTTAAATGAAAGGAAATTTTCTGGTTGAAATGTTAAAAAAGGTTTGCTAATTTAGAAAAAAAGAATTTTATTATTTTAGAACACGGTAAACTAATTATTGTTTTTGTAATGGAAATTGTAGGTAAATATATAAAACTTCTGAAAATGAGAACCAATTTTGTAATTTATAGCACAAAAGCAATGAGTCGAAACACTGAAGTAGAAGTTTAATCATGCAGCTTTTTGTGTTATTTCAACCAGTTATATTATCTTACTTATAATAGAAACAGCCATTTTTAATAAATTAAGTTTTCACGTTTTTTTTGTCAGTATTTATTTGAAGTAATTTATTGTTAATAATTATTAT
Source organism: Mongoloraphidia duomilia (assembly GCA_039654895.1). Taxonomy (NCBI): domain Eukaryota; kingdom Metazoa; phylum Arthropoda; class Insecta; order Raphidioptera; family Raphidiidae; genus Mongoloraphidia; species Mongoloraphidia duomilia. The sequence continues at coordinate 29,008,408 of CM077522.1, forward strand.
TGTTCTTTTAAAATGAAGAACTTTTTGAAAATACAGTAATTTTGTATAAAAACTGTAAAATGTAAATTATCGTTTTTATTTTTCATTTAAAAAAAATTGAAACATGTTTTGATTTGAAAATTTGGTGACGCATTTCATACATTTTCGAAGCTATTTAAATGTTCACTAATAGATTTAAATTCAACTTTCTGAAAAAATATTTCACAGAAAATATCAAATTACACATAACTTTGAGTTGAAATTCATTATTCAAACGAGAAATTATGTCAGCTAGGAAATTTAAATGTTTGTATTCATATTAAAGAATTAAGTTTTCTTGTGCTTTCACATTACAAAATACTTCCGTAAGTCTAGCGTGTTTGTTATAAATTATAAATAACTATACAGTAACTTATTAATAACTATGGATTAAAGAAAATGTTTCCTTACCTCTACTCGTTCTATGACACGAAAATTTTGCTCTTGGAAAATGTTAGTCTCTGGGTTTCTTCTCATTTTTCTTTTACCGATGAAACACTTTTATATTTTAATATTTAAATGCTTGTTTAAACTCTCTTAATTATGTTCATTTCGATAAAGTTTCGGTAGCAAATTTCCAAAACACATTTCGTTAACAAAGTATCTGTATAAACCCGGTCTTTGGTCATTTTTTTTAAAGTCATTAATTTCCCAGTGGAATGTATTTTTAAATAATATATATATTTATATACACTCCGTTTCTATACATTCGTTTTTTATTTCACTTCAGTGTAGCCAAATTTAGTCACTTCAATGCAACCAACCTATGGCAGTTTATTATTATTTTCGCTTATAGTTGATTATATTTAAACTTGCAGTATATCGCGTGCACTGATTTTTTTATTAGGTTAATTTGAACATTTTTTAAGTATTATTTTGACAACACATACATTTATCATTTTATATTTTACAAATAGCTACAAAATATATCAGAAAAGAATGACTATGCGCTTTTTAACTCTAAAATTACACAATATTAAAATATACATTAACGTAATAATTTTTGATATACGATAGAATAATTTTTGGCATTATTAATATCATCAATCAATCAGTTTGAAAAAGCGTACCGCAAGGCTTTAGCTCTTGTCCTTATGTTTTGTACGCGAGTATGTATTAGAGAGAGTGAGAAGTTGGTAATTGTAGACGAGTGACGTGTATTTATTTTTGGACCACGTCGCTCTATTTTTGTCGTTGGGGCGGCTGCTGTGGCTATCTTTTTCTATCTCGCTGTATGACAACATTTATACTCTTCAAAGCACCAGCTGAGTATGTATCTCTGTATATAATTATGTACTGTCATTTTATTTTGTACATATTCATGATGATTTGACGTTAGGAAATCTGATCAAAATTCTTAAAAGCGGCAGGCAAATTCGTACGCAAATGCGATCGGGTTTTGTTATCTTTACGTCAGTTACGCCATTCCCCTTCGGGATTAGTAATGCTGTATGCCGCCACTTCTATATTAATTATTACCACCAGATTTTCTGAAATTTTAAGAACAGATATTTTTTTATTTTAAGTGCGTGACATATTAGTTCTTAGATTTGTACGGGGATAATTGGGCTCGTTTTACGACGATGCAGGCATGCTTTATGGAGCAAATAGATGTGCCTGAACGTTGTATAGCAAACAACCGGATTTTATTAAATTAATTTAATTTAGAGCACGAAATGAATTGAATTTTGCTTGCCCCACATTTTACTTTAATGGCCAATTGAATGAATTTGATGCGTTTAAAAAATATAGATGTTACAGTTTTCTGATAGCAGTGAATATCTAATGTGTTTCGGGTGTTCAATTTGCTTAAATTATGACTCTTTTTTCAGTCTTAACAAAAATATGATTTAATGTTTTGAATTGTGGCACCACAAAAAATTCAAAAAAAAACTCAACTCATCAAAATATAATAAAATTGTTATCATATTTTGATTATGTCGACTTAATTGACCAAACATTATATCGATATAATACTGATGGTGTTTCACATTATTCATAGAAGAAAAATGAGTTTTAACAAATCAAGATATGCGTATACTTAAAAATTTTGTACTTTAATAAATTCTTAAATAATAAATGTTTGAAGGTAGCAGAGATATTTTAATATAGTTTAAGAAATGCGTAAGTCGTATGGAGGATAATAGAATACTTAACGGATCTGACGTTTAGATATTTTATTTCTGGACGCAACTTTGAACGTCCACTTTCCAGAATATCTCTTTTTAGATGTCACTAAATCCGCTTATAACAGTCTGTCAGTCTATACTTTACTGTTTGCTTTCCCCTTTCGGTTATAATGTATTTTTATTTATTCTCAGTTCCCTCGTAAAAACGTTATTTATATATAATTGTGATTTAATAAATGGTTTAAAAACTCTTCGAGTTCTTCAGATTTTCCAATACAGTAAAAATTAATTTTATACCCATGTAACAAAGAATTATCAAAAGACAGTAGGTAATATGCGAGGGATGGTAAATTTAATACTTATATTGAGCTTTTTTACTGTACTGTTTTTGAGAATACTTAACAAAATTAATTTTATGTTTTTATCAACGTTTTCAGAATTGTTTCTATAACTTTTTTATAGACAAAAAAAACAACTATTAATCTTATGTTTTTGATAAAATTGTTTCATTTTTTAATTGTTATATTTTGTGAGTCTGCTTGGAAGGTGTAAACTTACAGTTTAAAAATATTTAAAAGATAGTTATCTAAGAGTGATGTTGATTAGAGTGTATTAGATGTATTTAAAAATATAAAATTATTTCTCAAAGGAATCATGATTTATCTAACGAAGTTCAAATAATTGGCGCTGTAATCAATAGTATTTTTATTTCATCAAAACCAAGGGAAGAAAAATAAATAAGATACATTGGAAGCAGCGACGATAAAAATATTTCCGACCAAAATTTATGGAGGTCGTGCAATATTTATTTTTGTGGCAATTTTAAAGTTTCTTTAGTGTCTGAAATTTTTCCGTTACATTTATTATATTACATTCGACGTATATCAACACGTATAAATCAATACAGATTTGCAATGTCATCTGTCCCCCTTTCCACGCATTCTTCTGTCTTACTCGCTCTACCAGTTATGCAATTTTCCAGGATTGATGATAAAATGAATTTTCCACTTTTTCAAACTGTCGAAACGATAAATTACATACGTTTGACAATAAGATTGATGGCATAGGCAATTTAGTATGTTATCGATGGAAATTGGAAATTCTATGTTTTGTTCAAATTGCAATCTTTGTTTCGTTTGACAATTGAGCCAATAACTGAAAAGTCATACCGTTGCACAATGTATTCAGAATCTAGGAGGACTTAATTGTTAATTCTGAAATAGACAGATACGTGTATGAGTATCGCCAACTTTCGCGTAAATCTTTTTATCCTATAGCCTATGAATCCTTAGCTACTTTCAAATTTTAACCAAATAGTTAACAATTATACTGTGCTGTTATCATATTTTAATTTAAGGTAGACTCATAGGCTATGAAAAAGATTAAAGCGAAAATTTGTGACACTCATGTATGTATTTCTCTATTTCAGAATCAACATTTAAATATCTCTGAATTGTGAAAACAGCACACTGTGCTTTGATAATTGAATGATCCTTGGCAAGAAATATGAAAAGATTATAATAGCATCATGAAATCGATGAAAATAATTTAATCGACGACGATTAATTTTTATATTATTATTTAAACCCACCAAGTGTCAGGTTTATCTGAATGTCGTACCTGCTAGTTCATATTTTTAGTTGCGATTATTATCATTTGTATTAATAAAGTGATACTTGCACCAGTTTTCGGAACTGATTGTAATAAACGAGCCATACAAATGATCTCAACTATATTAAAGCTCTTCGTTTAGTTTGCAAAAATTGTCAAAACTATTGATTAGTTTTATAATTTATAAATATATACCTATACCTATTAAATTTTGACTTTTCAACATTTGATATATTTATAGTATTTTCGGAATAATCGCAGTTTAATTTTTATATGAACAATACTGCTAACTCCCTAATTTTAAAATTTTAAGTAGCAATACACAAAATTTAAAAGTTCTGAGGATATTTATAAATCAAAAGAAACGTTGACTGTTTAAAAATTATCTTTATTTCGATTTTTTCAAAGATTCCATTCTGGACATAAAACGTTTTCGTGATGAAGAATCAGCATTTATTTATGAAGCTACTATTTATGTAAATTCCATGCATTTTTAACTTCCCATTGGAAGTTATTGTAATGGGTCCGATTGTGCGAATGAAAAGTTTTGACATATCCTGACGTTTTGAGGTCCCTAGAGTCCGAATCTACTGTTTTTAGAGAGATGTCTCTCTCTCTCTCTCTCTCTCTGTGTGTACATACGTTCGTTCGTACGTTGGTGAACTTTTTTTCGGCTAGTATACCTCGAGAACAAATAATGATATCGACTTCGGACCAATTTCATTCGACACATAATTTCATAATGAACACCTGATTAGATTTACACATTTTTTTAAAATTCTTTTATTGTAATGGCAATAATTGTTACAATAGTAGGTATATTTTACAAAACTGGAAAATAAATTCCAGCCAAAATTTATTACTTTCGTTTCTGAAATCACACATTACAAACTGTAATGATGCTTGTTTGATAAAAAACCGTGCCGCGTTATACGTTTAATAATCGGACATCCGGTATATACTACACTAGGATACAGCATACCTATACATAATGTATGATAGATGTCAATCTTTTTATGTTACATAGGCCACTCAGTATGTAAGAAAAGGTAACAGGGCTGGGCGATACTGAATTTTATTTGTTTCAGAATATTATATCAATAATTTTTCGAAATAAGTAAGTACCCACTTTCAGGGAACATATTATGATAGGGCTTCATTAAAAAAATAATATCGTAACATCTGCAATATCATTTATTTTACCTGTACCATGGTCGTGATAAGTTTATTTCGATTTAATTTATTTTTTCAAAATTTTATAAATTGCGTTTGTATTTATGCTTTAATTTTGATCTAATCATTTGTTAATTCATTTTTCTATAATCTTTTCAAATTTATTCTAATATATAACGCAAAATTTGAACAATAAAATTAAGCAAAATCGCAGGATAGTGGACAAAATAATTTGATTTATTAAATTAAATGTACGACGTTTCGTCTATAGTTATTTTTATGATTGTACTTGAAAAAGTCTAAATCTATAGACGAAACGTCGTACATTTAATTTAATAAATCAAATTATTTTGTCCACTATCCTGCGATTTTGCTTAAGTTATTTTTATGATTGTACTTGAAAAAGTCTAAATCTATAGACGAAACGTCGTACATTTAATTTAATAAATCAAATTATTTTGTCCACTATCCTGCGATTTTGCTTAATTTTATTATAATCACGATGGACACGATTTCTAATATAAATTTGAACAATATTATTTTTTACTTATAGTAGGATATAACTGACTCCACCACGGTGATTGTCGGATTAATCGTTCTTGTTTGATTTATACTATGTACTATGCATCATTTGCGGATGGACACATTGTATAACATCAATGTACATAAGGCGATAGGTGTTGCAAAAATTCCCGTGTCAATCAATCACAACATGTCAACCCCGTTGCCATCATTAATATAACATAGGGAGCAGCGCGACTGGGGCTGTATCGGCTGCCATAAAATACAACATCGATGAGGAAATCGAACGCAATATCGAACGGTGATTCCACTCTGCCGGTAGGATACGGGGATTTCCAACCTATGGCTTTCTATATTATACAATAAGCACTGTTTAGTACTGTGAAAATTTAACGCTATGTTCGCGAAGAGAGTAATCAATTTATTTGTAAAATTGGTGGTTGCAGTAGTTTCGTTAAAAACGTCATTTAATAGCAGAATTTCAAAATAATATACATAGGTAAATGACTAAAAAACTCACATAAAAATGATTTTTAAGCATTTTAATGTAAAAACCAGAAATAAATAGAGTTAACCGTCTGAGGTGTAGTGTAACATAGATATTGAGGGTGGACTGAACGTTTCCCTATAATTTTAGCACAGAAATGAGAGAAAGAAATAGCTATTGTAGACGACTATCATTCTCTCTTTCTAGAATAATTGTGATAGGTTCTTCGCCCTAGCATGTATGGTTGCTATGAATATGAATAAGTATTCAATATTCAAATAAAAAAACAACATAAAAAGTGTAAAATATGGACATGGAGACGAAGAACCAATTACAATTCTAGAAAGAGATAATTATATTCGTCTACAATAGCTATCTCATTTTTGTGCCAATAGTAAGTATTAGTAGAATATAGGGAGTGTAACCACTGCTTGAAAGTTCAGTAAATCCCCGATAACGCTATAACGAGTTGTAAGAGCGCTATACTGATCATGTAGTGTAAAATTCTGAAACGCACTCTTGCGAAATAACACTAAGCAAACTGCGTTATAGCAACGGATTAGATACTAGAATAGTTAGGCTATTTTTCTACTAGTATAGTACACGACTTTGACACTATCACGTCTATAATTTACAATAAATAAATAAAATAAAAGACACTATCGTGATGTAATCCAACTGAGAGCAAATTGTTAAATGACTATGAGTCTTCTGTCTCGATATCTCTCTCGGGACAAGTTCTTTATTAAACTGTCTGTATAGAGACTTGGATAGAACAAAAAGTTGCGGTGGCATCTTATAGTCACCTATTAATGGTGAGAGAGTAAACTTAATTGCTAAAATACCGTAGAAGTCATGAAAGTTTTGGAACTATATTATTCGTCAGTTTGTTCAAAATACATTTTTAAAAACCAGTCCTTGATAATATTTTATTTGCAACGCAGTGTTTTTTATGAAATAGATATTTTAAAATTTACTTAACGATATTAAAAAATGCCTATAATATTTCGAGCAATAATAATTATATTATATAATAAATTTTTCCAGAAGCTATATGAAGTAAATTGTAATTCATTTAATTTATAGAGCTTTTGTTGTTACATGACAAATTATTAGATTGTTTTTTTTTTGTACCTGAATGAACTATTATTATTATATTATGTAACATTAATTATTAACTTCCCATTGGAAGTTATTGTAATGGGACCGAAAATCGAAATCAAAATGTATAACAAATTTTTGTTTCAAGGTCACTACACTATTTTTACACTATTTTTAGAAAGATGTCTGTGTGTGTGTACGTATGTACGTTAGGGTGCCAATCGACGCGTAAGGGTGTCAATCGAGGCCTGTTAACGTCATTTTGATCCGACATAAATTTTATAAAAATCGGTTGAGCCGTTTTTTTTTTTTTTAATTATTGTTAAAAATAAAAAATTATTATGTTTTAATGATTAAAATGATTACTTTTCTGTGTAATATCTAATATAAATATTATTATTAAATATTTATCAAACTGGGAAGTTCGTCGTGTGGACCTTAAGGATCGCACTTTAGTCCTAATAAACGACCCACCTTACGGCTTGTAATAGATCTATTTTGTTACCAGGTTTATCTTAACAATGCCATTACCTATAAAGCTGTAATTCACATCAAGTATCAATCATATCCTCTAGTTTAATCTGAATTTGTAACAGCAATCCATTGTTAAAACGACGTCACATTAATTATGGGCCGCAAAACTGAAATGTTGGGAGCACCTGGTTTATTCCGCACTGACGTAGGTAGCTACGTAATACAGTGGTGACTCGTTAAACTTTAATGAAGCCTTGACGTTTCAGTTTAAGACATTTTGATTGAGTAGAGGCTGTTTCACATGAATCTGATTTTGCTTCAAGGTGCGTCATAATATAGGGTGGTCGCTATTCGTTAGGAAATCTTGTAATTAAAAGACAGTTTGATAAAATGGGGAAATGAAACCCTCCAGCCGTAAAAAAGGAAATTTAGAAAGAATAAACTATGAAACTGATCAATCATACAAATTTTTATTAGTTAATTCAGGCACACTTATGTAAAAAAATAAAAATAATTATTCCTGCAGGGGCCTTATTTTTTTCGTAATATTAATTTGAAATTCGAAATAATAATATAGGAACAAAATACATTTTAGTTCGTCAGCAATTCTATTTAAGACTAAGTAATATGACTAAAATAATCTTGTGTTATTTTATAGTAGGTAACATAATGTAAATTTTGTAATAGTAATATTAGCTCCTGAATAAATCTACAGTGTGAAACATGCAAAGGTAGTGTAGGAATTTATCGAATATTTTTTAACGACGTGAATTAGTGACCTTGCAAAAATATCGCTTCAATAAAATAACAAAAACAGGCCTGAAAAATATTTATTCTTTTTAAAATCTAGGATTTTTTCTTATTTTCTCATAGGTTTTATAAGAATTCAAGTGTCGAAAAAGTCCTAAAAACAACGAATAATTTTGAAGTTTGCGACTTCAAAAAAATATGTCATCATTTTATTTCAAACTGTATTGCACAGACCTATCTAGTAATTTAATAGACGTCGTACACTATAAGTCTTATAGATGGCAGTCGATAGTATTAACGATTCATGATCTATTTGTCTTCCCACCAACAGAACAACAATTCTATATAAACGATTAAATATCAGGAGTAGCATAATACTGTGCCCCTACAAAAAATATGTCAAAAAAATTATAATTTGCAAAATGAAAATTTTCTAAAGTCGTGGTATTATTTCAAACAATTGGCGATGGAATATAAAAATTAGTTTAAAAATTATACAGTTTTAAACTAAAAGGTGTTACCATTTAATAGAATTTTAAAGATTTCTTTTCATTTTGAGCGTCCGAACAGAAGTCCTTGTGTCAAACAGTTCTTTTGTCAGCATTAACCCCTAGCGTGTTAGTTCCGTTCGTTATTGTTTCAGAACACGATTAAGGTTACTCGCCACATAGGCATATGTGCAAGTTTTTCCCGTCTTTTGTACTAAAAGAAAATGTGCTGGTATCAGGCGGACAGCAATGGCTGTAGGTATTGCGAGATAGTGTAAAAAGTTATAGCGAGATAGCGTAAAAAGTTTGTTTGCGGCTTTTATACTAATGTCTGTTGGAGATAACAGTTATACGACATGTGTGCCATGTCCTTGCCGCTCCTGCTGCTCTCCTGATACTGGAATTTATTAAATGCCCACTACGTAAGCCGGAACGAGAATGGGGTTGGATAGATATTATCGCAAATATTTTATTTCTTTTGTTCTTCTTTACTTTAGCGTATTTTTTCATGATAAACTCTTTATATATGTTTTAACATTAAATCCTGATTGTTAATATTATTTTGTACTTTTAACTAACGTTGGGCGCGGTTACGACTTTTATTCAAACTGTAAATGGTAAGCAGGGAAATTAAAATTGCGCCAGAGTGACTACTATGGAAAAATAAAAATTCAGAATAATAACAATCTAAAAAGGAGATCAGATGTTATAAATTCGTACCTATTACCAAATAGACTAGCGTTGGGCGTGGCTACGATATTTATCTGTTATTGGTAAAAGTTACAAGAATATCTATAAAATTAAACTTGTAGATAGCAAAATGGGTAGCACGGATAAAGCAAGACTTTTGAATTTAATATAAAATAAAATTTAAATGAAATTCGTATAACATTAGCGTACTTATTTGTTAATTGTTCTTGCTTTTGATAATTTTAATTTCCGTGTTGGAGTTGTCTTTTATTTTCATATGTTTCTTATATCCATTTATTATTTGATTAAAATAATATATTTTATTTAATATCTCTGGCATCTTTTTTGTAATGTTTGAAATTGTTTTTACTTTTGTAAGTACAATTCTTCGAAACTATTTTAGTACTTATGAAATTCAATTTATTTTTGTGACAGACGAAAATTAAGATTAAATTTAGAATCACCTTAAAAATATTAAAAAAGTGGTAATTTCGTGAAGTTTATAATAAATTATTGTATACGTTTATTTTTATTTAAATAGTAATATTAAACCGAAAAAAGTAAAATAAAAGTAATATTAACAAATCATTGGCAATTCTGCATCATAAAATCCAAAGAAATTGACGAACATTATAGAAATTATGATATTCACAATAACCCAACGTTTTATCCTTTATTCATCGAATTTCTTCCGATCAAAGTATGCGATATGATGCATCATGTTTTTTTTTTCGATATAAAAACACAATCATTGAAATTAAAATTGATATACGACCATTTGGTACGTATCTAGCGGTGTTACAATAGGGAGCCGCGCCCCAAATATCAATAAATGCACTCACTATAATACACAGCGCGAAGGAATATAGAAGCGTATATTATAGGCTCGGATTCTAGCAAGTATCATGAGCTCCTATAATAGGATGAAAACTCGAAACGTGAATAGTAGTCACAAAGCAAAGTGGCATATGTCGATTGTTTTATATCTTCTTAATCTTAACATAATGTTGAAGACAAAATATGTATGTATGTACGCACCTATATAATACTTGTGGAGTTTCAACTAAAAAACTGTACAACCGATTTTTATTTTTTTTTGAAAATCCTACTATTTCCCGAGTGCACAGGCTATTATTACGCTACGACAAAAGTGGGGAGAGCAGTAATTGAAAATAGTATAGTACTATCGACATCGGGCGGAATTTATTATAAGCATAATAAGAAGTAAGAAATTATAAGCTTTTTGCTTAGCATTTCAACTCGTGTGAACGCTTTTCCAAGAAGGTGCCAGTAGTTATATTTTATGACGTTATTTTAACAATAGCAAAAAAAAATTAGAAATCACGCGGAAGTCGTGGGGGGCATGGACAATACCGAGCATAACTTACCAGTCAGATATAATTTTTTTAGATATATTTTGTGTAATCATATCTACTAATTTTGACTAAAATACGGTTTTAAGCTCTCCAGTAGGTGCATGGATCAGACACTGATATATTTTATGAACAGATAGCAATATTAGTAATATGCCTTGAGGTACCTTCCTACGATATAATCGTTATGAACGACAAGTCGAACTAAATTCATTCATTAACACATATTTTAAATTTTTATAAACTAGTATAAATGGTGAGGCTACACCTTTTAGAATTTATTTAGATTTAAAACTGTGTTCGACTAATCGTTCGCGAATAAAAAGCACCTCAAAGCATATGGCCGGCAGTGCTGTCTCTTGTCTGTTCCAGCAACGCACTGAAGTAAACAAAATTCTTTCTCAAAAGTACATCATCAGTTTATTTAAATTCAAAACGGACTTTTGTGAGTATGTTTAGTGGGAAGGGGTCTTGAAGCATTAAACAACGGAATGGTTGTTGTAATCCACGCCTCTAAAAAATGTGACATAATTCAATTTGTATTGTGACCTCAAATATAACGTTGCCACTCCCCAGTGCTATATGTCTGGCTAACTCGGTAATAGTCTGTTTATAAGCGCTGAAGCACATTGGTGAGGCCTGCGTGCTTGCTTATTGCAAGCAATACATTAAAATTTGTGGCTCGCCTACGACCTGTCAGGTTTCATTAAGATGACAGTCGAAGAAAACTGGTTAAATATAATAAAAGAAGAAAGCAGGAGAAAAGCTGTACCTATACTCAAATGCACCCTAATAACAAAATGGACGCATTAAATAAATCGAAATATTTGAATGACACCGATATTTGCACCGATATCACACGAAATCGGCTAGACTGATTTTGATGGTACATTATCGATTTGTAGGTACCCAAACTTATAGAGTACAGTTTGCTTTTTATTCGGCTCGGATAAAGTTTCCGATAGAATTTACGCGAGCGAATCTACAGACAAAATTGACGCCTAGCGCAACCGAAGCTATAAGGTCAAAATTCAGTAATAATTAAAAACATTTTTGATGTACTGGAAAGTGCCTTGGATACCCAGATTTATTAGTCTTTTATTTTTATATATTCAACCTCAACTTCTAGCGAAGATAGGTGTGAAATAGGATCATTCCTATTAATTCCCTTTATAGAAGTTCAATCCAGTACCATACGAGTTAGTCATATACCAGCCATCTTTTTTTACCCAGGGATTCCTCGGAACGTTTGCAACTCCTGTATTCAGAAGAGTGCCTGCATAATTTTAATTGTGATACTCCTATCTCTATGACGTACTTTTGCAAGAAAGTAATTGTTTTAAATGAGGAAAAATAATTAATGAAAATAGTATTAGTAGGTAGAGACGGCATTTTTAGAACTTAACTGCGTGACAATGTTTTAATTTGAGATTGAAAGAAATAAAATATGATATCTATATTTTTGGTGATTATTTACTCTCCCAGTTTATTGCAAAATTATTATGAACCAGTTTAAACTTACCAAGTAGGTGTCTTGGGCCGGATAAATCAGTGAGTAGATAAGTGAATAAGTGAGGATATACAGTTGTATGTAATATTAATATGTATAATATGGGGGCTCACGGATTACGGCTTATGTAGCTAAAACGGAATCATTACACAAAACTAATTAATGCCATTAATGAACAAAATTGCTACAAGATAACGTAATATAAAATATGTACTTAAATTTAATTATAATAGAATCCGCAGAAAAGATAATCATAAGAATGGAAAATTAAATATGGTTTTAAAGAAATTGCAATTAAAAAACGAATAATAGGATCTTTATATATTATTATATCTGCTGTTTTTTATTACTGTAAATTTTAACGACGCCAACAAATCTTTCTATATTTTGCGTCATAAAAGTAGCTTTATAAGAATAAAATTCTTTTTTATATATTATATAGTAAGGTTACTTTTTGAGAACCATTAAATAAGTAAGTCGTGAGACATTTTACTACGTCATTAAACTATTTTGTGTTAAAAAATACTCTCGCATGCAGTGAAATTTATATATCCAATAAGTAAATATCTTTATAAATAGATAGAAATGCATCATTACTAAAATGAAGGATACTATACGCTAAAGTGGAGCTGATAACTAGTAGGATTTCTAGCAAATTATTTTAATACAAATCTTACAGATAATCCAATCAAGAAGTATGTTTATAATATAGTGAAAGCTTTATAATTTGTACGTTTTATAGAAAGTTCTTTAATTTCGAGATAAGCTAAAAATTAATCATATCTTATTATGGCATCGCCCGTCTGATGCACTGGAATTTTCGAAGACTTCTCTATAAATTGTGTTAGAATCTTTTACGTGAACAATTTTGACTCCCTTTAATATGACGATGAGAAGTGTGACTTGTGTAAGTCCATAAAATATTTCTGTCTACAATTAATAGTGATAAAAAAACCTCGAAATCATATTTTTTATACAACTAATTATTGTGGTATCTATTGTCAACATTTTCCTTTTTCTTTACCCAATTTATTATTTAAAATTTTAAAAAAATCATAATTTGGAAATGTGCTAAGAAAAACAATTGACTCTAATATTTATTCAGTCTTAATATAAATTGATTTACGCTATATGAATTTATTAAATCCTTGTTAATTGGGCCATTGTTTAAACTTTAAAAGAATGACTATCTACTAAATTTTGAACTGCAATATGTAAACAGAATATCTTCATCATCGTTTATTTAATCATAATCTGGCGAGTTCAATGATCAGTATTCAGTATTACATAAATAGCCTGCCCTCTACCCTCTATATGTTATCTGAAACAAAGTAAGAACCATTTGAAAATAGAAAGATATAATCCACTTAACCAACCACGCATTATTTTTTAAACACTAATTCGACCTAAGGACCTTTTTCACCATTAATTTAATCCTAGTTTGGTGAGTTCAATGCGCGATAATATGTAAACGATATGAGCTGATGAAATAACTCTGACAACATTGTTCTTCTTTTTAGTACAACTGATCTTGCTGATTTATTTGATTGGATTTTTTTGAAGAACTTAACCAGTTTTTGAGGAGAAAATATCTTTACTGACCTCCCCACCTCAATTTCTGCTATATAGTGATTCCGGTGCAATGTCACGAAAGTATTTTCATGTTTTGAGGATGTGATGCAAAGCTACATTATATCAACTCTATTCTACCCTCCCTAGCCAGCTTTCAAAATTTTTTGATGTAGCTGTCATCGTTTTTCATCTCTTGGGCGTAACAGGGATTCACTGATTTTTTATTTTTATATTGTATTTGGTTTTTATATTTACAATTATTTAATTTTACAATGTGATGAGCAGTTATTTCTTTTTCTATTTATTTTTAGGTATTTTTATAGACAATGAATATTTTTATACAAACTCTATATCCCCTGCAGCTGTTGAGCATCTATCTCTCTCCCCCTAAGCGCCCAGAGCCAACCCTGTCTATGATCTAAAAATAAACGAGAACCGTTATAATTCTATATAAAAGTTGAAAATGATAATCTAATTAAGCTGTGAAGTGTGCGTCGCGTCATGTAGAAGACAACGACATCGTTATTTCGTCGTTATTATGAAACAATGGCCGTTGCCGCGTTCCAATTAAAGCGATCAATCAATCACATCGAGTCACTTGAGACGTCAGGACGCGGTTCTCGTCTATTTTAGCTACAATGAAATTATCTCGGCTTTAAAGATGTCTCTAGATTACTAGAACTTGCAATCTACAATCACACTTAGTAATTTTAAGTTTCAATTAACTTAAGTTGTTTGTCATTAAACTTGATTTATCATCCATTCTTAAGTGTGGAGTGTAATATAGGCAAAGTATGAAAAACTCATCAACTTCCCAAATTGTGAATTTGTTCTTAATGATTGTTATTCATCAGACTAGACTTTGGTATTCTGAATGACGGACATTTTATTTAGGGAATTTTTCAAATTAAAAAATTGTGGTTATTGTGGCTGTAGTCACAATTAGTAATAACTACTAATTAATGCATCGATCATTCTGATTGTTAATTAACGTTTTTATATAAATGACGGATATTTCATTGGGAATATTCATTTCAAACAAATCTGTCAATATAACATATTTTGGTTCAGCGGATGTTCTTGAAAATAGAAATTGTATAGACATTTTGTTTAGTTAATAAATTATAAAAAAAATAGATTTATTATTTTGTTTCTACTTCTATCTCTATTTAGAATATATTCTTGTGTATAAATTCAAAATTAATAATTATTATTTTCCAATTAAATAACTGTTATGAATTTATTTGAAAATTAGACCCAGGCGTATTTTTAATAAATTGACATACAAATAACTTTTGAATGTGCGGAACTTTTTAATGTTGATCAAATCTAATTGCTTCTCGAAGAAAATATTCAATCCAATTTCGGAGTGGATATTTAATTCGCATAGAATTTGAAAACATCGGCTGGCAGTTAAAAAGGGATTTGCACTTGAAATGTTTTTCGACTTGTGTGTTTGGTTGTGTGTGTGCCCGCGGATGAGTTAATCGTTTATATGTGTTGATATATAAATAGCAGATTTTACAACAGCCGCCAGATAGAAGCTCTGTTAAGTGCGTCCCATCTTTTGTTTCTAGCAACAGAGTATCCATGGTAACGCCACTGTCTCGTCTTGAGAACACCTCATTAAGATTTGTCTACTGAGTGTTTATTTTCACTTTTCAAACTGTATTCAAAAATATTCATTTAAAATACTCTGCCGGTGTTGAACATTGTATTTTTACTGAAAAATATCCAGGGTTTTCGGTAGCCTAGTCATAAAAAATACTTAGAGTAATTAATTATTTAATTTATAATGATATTTTTACAATATAAAAATATTATTTGAAATATCGCGAATGTTTTTTTCGTTCTGAATTATTTAACGCTTCCCTATTATTAAAGTTCGTAATTATTTGGGGTGATATGAGATTTTATTTTATCTTCATTACACCTACTAAGTTGCAATTATTTTATTCTTTTACTTTTGGCAGTTTTGTTCTTACCTAAAAATATATTCGTTGTACGTTCAGATTCTACAATGAATAATTTTGCCATTTAAAAAAAATTCTTCAATTAATTAAGGGTTGTATAAAATTTACTTATTTAGCATTACCTATATTTCGTAAGTGACAAATGTCATAGAAAATTTGGGTATTAAATTATTTTAAGATATTTTTATAACTATTAGTTATAAAAATAACTTTAGTAAGTATACTTATATTTTTTAATTTAGATTAAACTCTTTTGATGTTTTATTCTATAATTTGTTGCAGGAG
Organism: Mongoloraphidia duomilia; assembly: GCA_039654895.1. Lineage (NCBI taxonomy): Eukaryota > Metazoa > Arthropoda > Insecta > Raphidioptera > Raphidiidae > Mongoloraphidia > Mongoloraphidia duomilia. The sequence goes on from CM077522.1 coordinate 29,024,564, forward strand.
ATAGTAGCCATTATAGTTTGTTATAGGACAGAACTCAAGGATTCTGATAATTTCAAATTACTCCTAAAGTTCTTTTATCAAGAAACTCCCGCTATTATTTCAAATGTATTTCCCTTAATGCAATTGTTGGATAATGGCTATTATAGCCACCTTACAACTTCTTTGCCAAAACTTCATGCATACTTAAACTTTATCTATACTCGTTCAGCGTATGATATAACATTTTTTGCTCTTTTGTTTTTCACTGCAGAGTATACCTTTTGTGATTTTATATCTGCGCAAGCAAAAAATATAGAAGCTGTAATTTTCTTTTCTTGACTGAAACTATCTCAGTTTTTTGCTAATGAAGAAAAAATACATAATATATTAAAAAATGTACAATTGGATATAAAGCTGATTGCTTTAAACAAGCGTGTCTTCTTCTTGCTTCCACACATCATTGTCCATTGAACTTTTTAAATTTAAATTTTGCAAATTTTTTTTAATTATTTATCACTATTTGTCCACTTTTCTGGAAAAAAATTTCAGTCTACACATTGCAATTAAAAAAAAAATTATAAATCACTTCCCAATTTGAATTGATTAGAGAAAATATTTTCCGGCGAAAAATTTCAATAGTTTTTCAAAAAAGTCTTATTCGAGTAGCTAGACCTTTGTCTCGTTAAGTATTAAGATCAACCGGTCAAGTACATAATACACCATGCGTTCATCTCTTGAGTCGGTGTGAACGACCTCAAATTCTCATGTGTGTCAAATTTAAACCCATCGACCTTAAAACCGACATCTCTTAAAATACACGAAACCAGACAGCCGTCCGTTAAGTTATTTATAAAAATAGATCACGAAGTGCGCGACAGAGCCGAAAATGAGGCTGGTAGAGATAACAAAACAACAACAACAAACAGGAGTATTTAAAGAGAATGCACTGCGACGGCTACGCGACCAAATCCAGATCTCGACTAAAGCGTTCAGAGAAACATCAGACAGACGTGGGCGCACAGCATCGCGACGTACTACCTTTCCACGCCCGCCGACGACGCAGCGGACGACGCAAGCCGTCGACGGTGTCTAAAGCGCCGGTGCGCGAGTCCCTACACATACACCACTCACGCAGTATATATATATACATATTTCTGCACATAGATACTGTATGTATATACCTACTTTGTGTAGATGTGTTTACCTATATATAGAAAACATATATGTGTTATAAGTATATATAAATGTGTATATAGGCTAACTTTATACACACAAGCAAAGGAATGCCGCAAGAGTCGGTTATAGGACCTATAATTTTTTTCTCACTCACGCTTTGGCGCATCGTAATCTTTTGCTCTCTTTCGCGCGCATAGATATTATTCTGTGTGACTGTGTGTGTGATTAAGCTATTTATGCAGGTCAGAATTGCATATTCATAATATGCATTCTGAATTTTATCATCAAAGTAAAATACTTCTTCAATGCAAAATTTTATGTATGGGAATTTTCTAATTGGTTGAATTATACGTCTTGTAGGTGTGTGAAAAAATTATTGATGGTAGTTTTTTTCGAAGCGGTTTTTCAACGTTTTGATGATTTTTAACAATATTGACGCGTTTAGTATTACATTGTGAATATACAAAACAATTGTAAATTGTAATAATATGTGTTTGCTCTTGAAATACACGATCCATAGGTTAAAAAGACGTCAATTTTTAGTGTATTTGCCATATGGCACATACACTATTGGCGTCGGTCGGATGGCGGGACCTAGGGGTCGGACCAAAATTTCTCGACGTTTCATAGCCTCCTGAACATTTTGGCACCATTTTTGGAAATGTCTATTTATATATGTATATATATATATATATATATATATATATATATGTGTGTGCGGGCAATAACTTTCGATAGAGTTAATTGATTTTGACGAAATTTGGTAGGCACGCTGAAATCCATCACCGCACGAAGCCTATTTAAAATGGGCTCAATCGGACCATTTTAAAGGTAGTTTTTAGGGGTTGAAAAATGTTTTTGGGCCCAAAAATGCCGAAAAAATTCTCAAAATCGTTTCAAAATTGAAATTTAACCTTTTAGTAACGATTAAAATGTGCTGCCAAAATTTTAATAAAATCGGCCCGACAGGACCGGACTTACAAATTTTATGAAAACACTAGTTTGCGGATAGTGCTTTACTTACTGAAGGGTGTATTTAATTTGGTACCGAGGTTGCATTGATAAAAATATTGAAATTAAGAAAAAAAATATTATTTTAAGGGATGTATTAAGGGGTTAAATTTTTTATTTTGTTCAAAAACAAACTTAAGTTTACATAATAAAGCCACAATGCCAGTATTAGCAAATACACTATATTGTCGGCAGGGTTTTGGCACTGCGACCCGAGTTTTTAATATTTGACGACGAGTAAACATCAGCGCTATTTTACATATTTAAAGCTCAACCGAGTTTCTTTCTGCCTTCCACCTGCTATTGACACTTGAGCAATAAAGAGATACTGACCCACAGATCTGTTAGCATTAATTTTTTTTTTTTTTTTAAATAATATGATGTCCTGGCGTTTGCTCTCGATTCAGTATTTGCAGTGCCGTCTGCTTTTCTCCACCACTGGTCGGAATCGAAACTAAGCTCGCCACTATCTTAAGACATGTGTTCACATTTGAAATCGATCTGGTGTTCGAAGTGAACAGTTATAGCTTAAACTATTCAACCAAATTTCATGCGGTTTTCACCAATAGGTAGAGAAAATATAAGGTATTAGGCTATATATCTTTAAGCTATTTTAACATAGATAGATAGATAGATAGATAGATAGGACTGTCATTCATGACCAACGTTATAAGTAATAAATCATGATGCCTCAAAAATAACTGAGCAATAGTTCGAAATCTTATACCCGAGTGGAACCGGTACTAATAGTAACATTGAACGTACTATTTTTACTTCCCACCTCTACTATGGTAGGGAAGTAATGAATTTAGTCCGAAAAAAATATTTCGAGATTTTAACAGATCTTTACGTTTTGAGACCCTAGCAATAGTTTAAGATCATTTTCTAACTGATGTGTGTGTCTGTGTGTGTGTATGTGGTCAATTTTCCGCCTTCGTTATCGTAAAAACGGAACAACATACGGCCATGCCGATTGTTCTATTGTGTTTATCAGCGTTTAACTTAGATCTGATTAGATTTTGAGTCAAATCGGTTCAGTGGATCCTGAGATATTAAAAAAAACGTTCTCAATGTCACGTATTAACATAGGTAAAAAAAAATATAAATGAATTCTAGATGTTATAATATAAAAAAAATATTTTACTAAAAGAAAATTGTACGTAAATCAAGGTAACCATGATTTTTGCTATATTACTAGCCATCAGTAGATCACCAAACAAAAAAGAGGGCCATGCTTTTTTTCAAAGAATAAAAAAAGAGTGTTTATTTTTTGCAAATATTTACTAGGTGGGAAGTATAGGACTGGTCATCAGTCGAATTTTTTTTTTTACATTCGGGGGCCGTATAGTGAAGCGAAATAATCCACAAAATGGCCATTTCAGAATATTGTTTTTTTTTTATATTTTATAATTTTTCATACATTTTTGTATCTCAGTTTATTTTTTTGACATCTATACTAAATTGTGCAGTTAATTCGTTTTTGACCAAAATGTTGATGAACTTATTCTTTTTTTTTATAAATTTGTTAGCCTTTACACTTTTGCATATTCAGTCACTATCTAGCTCATTCTTACAAAAGTGGGCGAATTATATTAGCTTGGTCTTTTTTTTACCAAAACGATGATATGCATGAAACAATTACATAAAAAATAATGTCATTAAAAAAACACTTTTTAAAGGGAATCTACAGCTTAACACAGAAAATAGGTTTTTTTAAATTAATTTTCTAGTTTTTAAACAATAATCCTTTGCAACTCTGGATAAGTTTTTCAGTTTATTTAATGTATCTAATTTTTTCGTAAATTAACAAATTTCCCGTTTTTGACTTTCCTATTTTTGGGATAAAAAATAATCTATGCAAGCTTACATTACAGTAGACCAGTACAAATATGTGCGATCAAGTCAGCGGAATCAACCGATAAATGCAGACATACCGTATTGGCAGACTCCCAAGTCAAACTGTTTGATTATTTAACACAGTGGTTCGAACGCATTACTGTATACATCTCTCAACAAAGAATTAATTAATGAATCACAACAATGCTGTTTTCCGTCCATTCATATTATAATGATCTTTGTGAAAAGCGCGCTTTTTTGATAAATTGTCTTATATTACTTATAAGATATAATACGTTTTGTATTCCGTTATGAAAAATGACAAAAAAGGGTTTTTCAAAGTTTTTGCTGAAAAATATGTTTGTTTTACATTTTTTTTACATGGAAATAAGAAATACAAGGTGTAACAAAAAATACATTGAAATGGATATAAAATAACACTAGACTGACCCCATCGAGATTCGACGGTGCGAGGATACTTGGAAAAGTATCTGATAAATAAAGTAAGTAATTGCAATAATTTATATTATAATGAAGAAACAATTCTGAACGCTTCTTTTTAACATGCTGATTTGCTTGCTTACGGCTTCGCTGAGCTGTTGGGTGAAACCTGATTCATAGAGATATGTTCGACTGCTCGCTTTGGAGTTCCGATGAAAGCCGAGTCATACAGAAGCATGCTAAAAAGGTGCGTTTAAAATAATTGTTTCTTTATAATAATATAAACAATGTTAAAAAGGAAAATAATGATGACACATCTGCAGTGGACAAAAAGGTTAAAGTAAAAAAAATGTAAATCGGATGAATTGGAACCGCTGGCGGACTATCGAAAAATGCTGATTGTATTTGTATAGGCATTATAGATGTTTAGTTCAGTGTTATATTTTAGCGTGCTATGAAGAGTTGAATCTCGTTTTACGTCACAATGTTTTTTTTTAACTGGAAATGTAGATAAACATGGTAAGTTGATTGAAAAGTACTATAATTAAAGCTGTTTATTATTTTATCTGAAAATAAATCTTCACGATTTTCTTTTTGTATTTATTTCATCGTAAACTTTCACTATTATTATAGTGTTCTTTCCGAAAATAATAATAATGTGATTTAAAATTCGAGCGAGTTTGATATCCGAAACGGTTATTTTTTGATAATAATTGTTAGGTACCTATACTGTTTATTTATTTATTGTAAATTATAGACGCGTAAGCAACTTAGGTCATTAGCGTCTTGATTACATTAAATAACAACACACTTTAAACTAAAACCGGGAGCGGAGGCGGGATTCGAACCCACGACAGTCTGATCCAGAGGCCGCGAAGCTAACCACTGGGTCACACTGTCTTCGGTACCTATTGTTATTTTAGAATAACCGGTTATCGATAACTGTTATCAAAATCCAACCAATTGGGCAGCGTGGCCATTCCAATTTCACGATCTTAGTGTCATTTAATTTATCTTCTTTAAATACGTTTTTATTGCATTTTTAAAAATTATTAATTAAGTTTCACTGAAATTTCGATGACTTTTTTAATTTCTAAATAATATCTATGAAACTACAAGGTTTAGAAAAATATTTTTTTGAAAAACTTTTTTTTTATAGAATAAAATAATATTTTTTTGTGAACGGTGTTCTGTTTGAAAACCCAAAGTTATAATAGCATATATCGCTTCTGCACATGCTTTGATTTTCCCCATAAAAAATAGGGCTCCGTTCATTTACGTGTCAAACATCCTACAAAAATTTGGTTCGATTCGCTTAAGCTGTTTGACCGGAATCGTGTTGAGACGCGCTGACAAACAGGCAAACAGACTTTTTGGCAAAAACACGTTTTTTGCACAACGAACCTCAAAAAGTGAAAATATAACGAAATTGCGAAAAATGAATTTTGACTTAAATCCATACCATAGGTCTTGGTCGAGATGAAATGGTAAAATATCAGCCCTTTACTGCAGGCAATCAATAGAAATACAACAAATATTATAGTATAGCTCATTTTTACTTTCTGGGTTGATTTTGTAAACTGTATGCCTATATTCAAACGATTTAAGCCCAGATAAAAAAACTTGATTTATTTTCTGACGATATTTGTTCTGTCTTTAAAAAAAGTAATCGCGTTAAAGTTTATATCACACATGTGAAAATAAAGTGTAACGACATAAGCATTGATAAAGCTCACTTCCTCCACTTTAAAGACTTAAAACCGGGAATTAAAACTTGCGGAAGATTTTATCTCAGTATACTTGAGTTATACGAGTTAGGAATAGCTACTATAGTTGTTGTTGTACCCACCTATAAGTTAAAACCAGAAGAAGCTAAAAAGTGAGAAACTTAAATCTCCCTCTGGGCTTTCCTGTTAGTCTGGCAACTTACCAAATGCCGCGTTACGTAAATTATACTCTGTTCGTACTTAATTTTCCGATATATCACCAATTATAATTTATTTTTTGTATCTAAAACTGTTGCTCAAATATTCCATGCTATTCGATATTTGTTAATACGTAAGAAAGAATATGGTTTTGGAAACTATACACACTAGCGATCTGAGAAACTTCAGTAACATTTGATGAAAAAAATATTTATTAACAGACTTGAAAAAATGAGGTTATTAATTCCACTCGTAGTACCTATATCCATATTTATATATTTTTTTTCTTTTATGTTTGTTTAGCCGTAACTTCTCGAGGGGTTAACCGATTTAAATTATTTCGACTCCGTTATGTTCAGAAAGATGTTGAGGTGGTCTGATGTAATTTTTGCTTAAATATTTTCATTTGATTTTTTTTAGTTCAGTTATCAAATATCAAGAAAGAAGTCGCTTAATGACGCGCAAACTACGTATTTCAAAACTACTAAAAAGCGAAAAATAAAACCTTTTTATAAAAAAAATTGACCTCCTTCAGAAAAAGCCACTGAAAAGAGAAAAGTAATTAAAATTTGAGATCTGCGCCAATTTAATAAAAGTATATGAAAAGTTGCCAACCTCAAAATTTAATTATTTTCTTTTTTCAGTGACTTTTTTAAGTAGTTTCAGTTTTTTTTAAGTTTCTTTTAAATTGTTTCTTCGTTTTGATGCGTAAAAATAAAGCTATAAAAACAAAAGGTTTCGAGAATTCCTCGAAAAAGTTTTATAAATAGGATGAAAAACTTTGAAAACACATTTTTGTTTTATGTCCAGTATAGGTATTTATTATTAAACAATTTTTATATTTTTCAGAACGTCACATGGAGGCCTTATAGGATGGCTGTAAATAATTAATTCAACTGGAAAACTAAAAATCCGTCCTGCCTAAATATTCAGTGACATAATGTTAAAGTTAGTTCTCACACAGTTTGTAGAACCAAGTCGATAAATTATAAATTTTGATAGCTATGCGATGCGGCACGTTGCGATGCGGAACGTAACGACACGCAACGCACGCACACATTTCCCCCACTTACGGCTACTCCTGAACTATATATTGAACTATACCGTTTCTCGGTCACGTGGTTTCCGTTAGACAGTCAGTGGCGTGCATTAACGACCACATCCGGCCATTTAAATCTACTTGAATAATCCATAAAATATTAACCGACAAAATAATACTCAAGTATGCCATAAGTTCTGTGAACTTTGTTAATCTAATATTATGAAACGTTATAATAAAATTAACGGTGTATCGTTAAACTCAGAATGTAGAATTATCGACGTCTAGATTGGATTATGACAGCGACAGCCATTAATTTATGTTATTTTTTTTTTTCGTTTTGAGTAGAATATTTTTAATAAGGGTCACTCTCTGGGACTGCATTCTAAAATCTTAATTTTAACTAGCCTTTACCTGCGGTCAGTGTTGACAGGAACCTAATTTTTCGCGTTACTATTTATACCGTGCGAGTTTTTTCAAAACGTACATAGGCTGTTTCACAATTTGAAATCGTGGTATAGATATTGTTAGAAACTATGAAAACAAATGTTTTTATTTACAATTTATTATTATTAAGAATAAGAATAAGAATTGTTTATTGCAACAAAAGAAGCAATGGGAACAGATTCAATCATCAAGATTGATCTTCCATCTGCCCTTATGATAACAAAAAATAAGATACAGAAAATAATAAAATACAGAAAATAGTACTTATAAAATGCAAAAAAAAGTCTAGATTGGCTGATGCATTGGTTGGTTTTCTAAAAGAAATTTTTTGATTTTAGTTAACACATTAGAATTATTGTAATCATGCCCTTGAATTATGTTATGAAGGTCGTTTAATAATTTAGGGGCTAAATATGAGAAAGACTTTTTAAAGTTTGAGGTAGTGTGTGATGGAATTTCAAAAGTAATAGATCTAATCTGATAAGGATTTAAACGCTTTACCAGCCTACTTGTTAGGTATAAGGGTTCGTTATTTTTTAGCAAACGGAGTAAAAATGAATAAAAATGAAGAAGTCTACGATTTGTCATGTTTAAAATACTATGATGCGTGAGGAAAGGTGTTATATGTTCTCTATAGGGAATATCAAAAACAAATCTTAAACAGGCATTTTGAAGCTTTTGAGCCTTGTATCGGGTTTAAAAATCTAACGAGCTACCATAAACTACGTCACCATATTCAATTATTGGTAAAACCATTTGCACTGACAGGTAATTTTTAAACGAAAACAATTTCTTAAGTCTGAAATATGCAGATTTAAATTTGATAGATATATGCTCTGTAAATTTCATATTCTGGTCAAAAGTTACACCAAGATTCTTAGCTGTTTTTACAACTGGAATTCCATTCCCATTTATATTAATGTTCAGAAAATGATTGTTCATTGATCGAATAAGAAAGTTACTACCGATGTAGATAATGGATGATTTATTAGAATTTAAAATTAGACCATGATTTTTTGAGTAGCGATGTATTGATTGTAGGTCACTGTTTATGAGTTCAGTAGCATTCTGCTTCTCAGATAACTGGAAGGAATAATACACTTGCGTGTCGTCACTCGTCAGCATATTGGTGTAACTTAAGATGTTGTAAAGATGTATAAAAATCAAATATATAAACAATGAAAAGCAGTGGACCAATTATTGAACCCTGGGGTACTCCTTTAATTATTTGCTGATAAGTTGAAACATTATCATTGTCTAATATGAATCAAAGCACATTATGGCTGAAAAAGAAAGACCGAGAAAATGTAACTTAGCTAGAAGTAGTTCGTGATCCAGAGTGTCAAACGCCTTGCTATAATCAAGCAATATCAAGGCGGTGCACAGAGAATCGTCCATTGCTTTTCTTATATCGTCACTCAAAAGTGTGAGAGCGGTTACAGTACTGTGGTTGCTCCTGAATCCAGACTGGTATTGAGGTAATAAGCTGTACGTAATGAAATATTCATATAGTTGTTTATGGATAACTTTTTCAATGATTTTAGAAACACTACATAATATACTTATTGGTCTTAAATCTTTAAAATCTTTAGGATGGTTGATTTTAGCCATTGGTTTGACAATAGCTTTTTTCCAAAGATTGGGAAAAGTAGAATCGATTATTGACGAGTTGATTATGTTAGTAACAACGTCTAAACAGTATGGAAGACACATTTTCAAGATTTTTATAGAAATTCCATCGCATCCAACTGCATCTGTAGATATTTTTGATATAGTTTTCAAAATTTCCTCTTGGGAAATTGTATTTATTACAAATGGTTCAACACAATTTGGATGTTTGTTATGCAAATAAAAATTTAGTGTCTCACGATTTATATCATTGTTACTAGTAGAAGCACTCAAAAAATATTTATTTATTTCGTCAGCTTTCCTTAAATCTACAGGAATGTCAGTACTATTACTATTAGACCCTGTGATATTTAAACTTTTTAAATTATTCCACAATGACTTCGGTTGTTTATTATTATTCACTGTAAAATTAAGGAAAGCTTTTTTCTCTCTATCTATGGCTTTTTTTGTGTAATTTTTTAGGTCGTGATAAAAATCTTTCGCGGCTTTAGTTCTAAATTTTAAGAATATTGAGTTGCGATAATAAATTTTATAAGTTCAGAGATTAATTTAATATTTTTTCTATAAAAAATGTACACCGTGGAAGAAAAGGTTCTTATGTACAATTTGTATTCTGGTGGAAATAGTTGTCGGCAAGTCTCTGCGTTATTTAGTGTGCAGTTTCCAGGCAGACCAGATAGATACCAACAATGTCTATACCACAATTTTAAATTGTGACACAGTCTATATGTACGCTTTGAAAAAACTCGCACGGTATAAGATATCAAAATTCAAAACAGATTCAACAACTGCAACAAAAAGCGCGAAAAAATGTAAAAAATGCTGACATCTAGTACATATTTATAGTACTTCATAAAACCACGGTGCAAGTGCCATAACCCTAAACGCTTTTAATCTGAAATCTCCGAAAGTATATAAATTTATTTACGTGGTTTTGGTTAAATGTAATTTGAATCCCGATCAGTATTGAGACGAACGTATAAGAATCCAGATTCTATCGTTGGTAGTCAATGGGTATCTGATGTGCTGCTCGATTGAATATTCGTACGATATTAGTTATGTACAATATAGTTATGCTGCTTTTCAATCAGTACTGGTCTGGTCGACTATCATCACACTTGTCGTACAGTCGTGCAATAATAGTTATGAACATAACGTCGTTGCTTTTCGATGAATACGTACTGGTCAAGTTGTCGCTTCGATTGGATATGATGTGACGATCGACATGCGTAATCGACCGGAAAAGAACGAGGCTAATAAAGTTTCACTAAAATAAAGTTAACTTTTTATTATACCTACTTATTACTGACGTCACATCTCATTTAAATATCGCATCAACTTAAATAAATTATTGCGCTTCAACGAATCGTTCAATGTTTCTTATATTTTAGTCTAATAATTAAAATGCGATGCAAATTTCGTGGAACCTTTTTTGCACGGCACTGTGATGATAATTTCCTCAAACAGACAGACTTGCAGACATTCTGTACCTTACATTGAATATATTATATTAACATATCCAAACCTGACTGTTTTGAATACATTTGCAATTATATCAGTAATTATTTGCAATTATTAGTTAGTTTATAGTACATTATAATTAAGGAGAAGATCCTCGTTTAATAGACTTTTGGATGCGGCTTCGCGCAGAGATACGGCTTGAAGTTAGCAACAGTAATTTGTATTATCAATAAATACATTAAAATAAATTGTTATCCTGGGCATTTATATATACAGAACGTTCAAAAAAACATTCGTTTTTGACACCAAGAAAAGAACTGCGTTTAACCAGCAATCGGCCGATGGTAAATGTTGGGTAGTTGTACCTACCTATATCTGACATATTTTATAATTGCTATATATGAGACATTTTGTAATTTTTTTAATGACAAAATAAGTCACTATTAAATTATTATCAATTATAATTCATTTTTCTTTCTGATTTAGTCAATAATATATTAATCAGATGATTCATTTTTGTATCACCTAGATATATAATCAAACTATCAAAAGGTTATACTAATCTCGTGTAAAGCTTCTGTTTACGATGTGTGGGGCTAGAACAGTGGTTCCCAAAAGGGATGCTACAACGTCAGAGAATAACGAGAATTTTGAAAATGACACGAGTGTATAATATTAACACAGATTAATGTCTATCTATTAACATTACTCAAGAGATAATTAGACCAGTCATAATGTCTCAATTTTACAATTTATTAAGCGTCGAATTTTTTAAATTATAATCATCGTGTCTGTTGAATTAGTCGTTAATTTATTAAACAAAAAAAATAAAAGGGATATGTTTTACCCATTAAATAAATTTGAATAGGGGCGGCGTGAATATTTGAATACTACACGGATCATTTTGGAAAACACTGCGTTAAAGGTTGGTATCCAAACGAGAGCTTACCAGATTATGCACTTGGAAAGATAATACGCTTCAATAATAAATGAGCACCCTATATAAGGAGTTTGTATGTAGGTATATGTACTTAAATATAATTACAGTGCTGGGGATTTACTATTTGTATAGTGAGAATACTGTTCTAATATTACTATAATATGTGCTACTGTGGTACAGGATTTACTATTCAAATTAAAAAAAATCGACTGGAGAATCAGTCATATTACTGGATTTCTAAGTTAAGCGTGAAAGGCGTAAAATGCATGGGGATTTCCTATACGGTAAGATATAGAGATTAAATAAAATATGAATATTAAATAAAAATATGAAAAGAGATTTGAAATCTTCATAAAAAAGTGACTTGTAGACCAGGCGCCAAGTATTTTGGAGTGGAAAAAATTCCTACATGGAATTTTTTTACATGATGGTAAATTCGAAAATTTCCACCGTCCAACGAAGAGCGCTACTTCCCTGAGGGGTTGGAGAAGGGACGAAAATCAGGTTTTACCGAATTCATGATTTTATTTATTATTTATTTATTTACTGGAGGGGGCAAATTTCAGGATTTATTGAGAACACTTTAAGGGACCATCATGTAAAAAAATTTCTTGTAAGAATGTTTTCCAATGTTCGTACATTATTTCAACTTGGCGCATGGTCTATTGATAAAGTGAAAATATTTTTTTTCTAACTTAATAAGCCAATTATAAATTAAGAACGAAAATGGGAAAATCTCGCTTATTAACTGCCCGTCGTAAGCCAAGCAAAATATGGAAAGTTAGACTGCGCAGGGTAGTGTACTGGAGATTCTGCGCATTTTTTCTCATTTAGACAAATCTCTATCTCTTACTGTTTAGGAAATTCCCATGCATTTGACGCTTATCTTGGACACCCCGTATACTTCCCACCTTGTAAACAATCGCTCGTAACTGTCATGAAACTGAAAATTTTCTCAACAAGACAATTATCTTTTTACATTCTTAATCTAAAAAGCATGACCATCTTATTTAATTATTGATCTGCTAACGACCTACTAAAATAATAATTCTGATCGGACAGAAAAAAATGATATTCACTGATTTTTTTAGAAAACATTTTTACACTTTAGATAAAAAATTCTTATAAGATTTCAGTCATATTTTATCAGCTAGAATTCATTTATATTGTCTGTATTAATACGTAAACTTTAAGACATTTCTTAAATTCTTCAAATATTTCAAGGTCTGCTGAATTAATTTTGCTCAAAATCTAATCAGATTTTAGTTAAATTCTGACAAATATAAGGGAAAAAGTGTGACCCTATGCTGCTCGGTTTTTGCGATTCTAAGAAGAAAAATTTAACTATATAAAATTTATCAAAATAAAATATAGACTATATCACTCAGGGATTGTAGCTTTCTAATAGTGAAAGAATTTTTAGAATCGCTTCAGTAGTTCCACAGATACTTACACATTACTTACACTACACAATGACATCAATCAAAAAATGGTCACAGACGATTCCTGGGATATCAAAACGTGAAAATGGGCTGATTTCAAAATTTCCCTACCATAATATAGGTGGGAATAAATAAAACATAACTTAATGTAATTTCCAGTTGTTTTAAATGTTAAGTGCAATTTAAACAAATTATTAATTTGCAGTCCAACTTCCATCTAACCATTTCGACTTACACAGGTGTAAAGCTTTGAACAATATCGTTAAATGTGTTAAAAATTTGAATCCACCAAATTAATGTGGCCCTCGAAGTTTACATGCTGAATGTTTTTAAAATAATCTCATAAACGTCGCGTCGACTCGACTTTGTCCATCAGTCTACATCTGAAATCTAAATTAACCTGCAAAAATAGTGAATACCGTTTAACGTTTTAAACTTATAATCTTCGATTAAAACTTATCTTTCGCTATATATAAAGTTTTTTCGTGTTCCCCAGATGTACTCGGCTATCATTACACATTATAGCTGTAGCGAATAGAATGTCTTTATTCTTAAAACAAAACACAGTCTTCGCGCCGAGTGCATCTCGTTGCATTTTGTTTTTCTCACCTGTTTATATTCACATTGCCTTCAGGTGGCCAAACAGAATTATCAACATTTCATTCTGTTATTACTCTAGAAACTTAAGGAATCGTCACCTACAAAAATCAATAATTGTACAATTAGGCGGTACTACGTCGGCGATTTTAAGGGTAAAATTACTGATCTCTATCTTAGTAACCTGGATAGGGCATAGAATACACCGAAGTGAAGCCCGATTGACCGACGTATTCTCGAAGTCTAAATCCAATTCAATATTGAAATTTACAAAATCATAAGTTTCATTTCATTCATGGCTCATTTTAATCTATTCATTTTTTAATTATTATTATTGTAGATTATAGACGCGTCGACAACTCAGGTCATTATCGTCTTCAACACAACAATTAATAATCCATTTGTGTATTAGAATCTGCCAACCGTCATACACAAACCGACTGGTACGATCTCGGGCTTCTGGGAACGCCAATTCCCAAAGAACATTGGAATGCAATGGCGAGAACAACTACATTCCAATGTTCCCCCTGGGGGACATTCATTTTATATTATTCATACATAAGAAGTGTTAGTTCGGTAGTGTGTGCCGCAACACATGCCTTTTTTTATTGTGAAAAACTAAGAGAAGTTTGATAATCATTATAGAGAAAGAGCCAGTGAACATTTTTGGGTAGGAACTTCGTAGAATGGTATTTTTACCTTCCTTGATAAAGGTATTGAAGACCTGTCAGGCGGACAGTGGTTGCATTCGCATCAAGAGCTGTTAGTTTTAACAGCTACCACTTAATCGTTAAAATGTCGGTTCTACATTTTTTGACGGAAGTTTGCGTTGCATTTTAGGTAGTGTTTTTACGCCGATCGATTGTTATCTTTTTTGATAAATCTGGTATGACTAATAAGTAAACCAAACGTCAGCTAGCGCACCCGCGGTGAGTATGGGTGTGAGAGGCTGCGAAAGTGGTAAAAAAGAATTTTTTTTAAGTAATAGTACGCCGGCTGAAACTTGTTTTTATAAATAGTTGACATCATTGTGAGTTGAAAAATAATCGTCAGCTGCATCGTGGAAAGGGGATTGTGCGTCAGTTGGTCGCATGAACTTGTAAAAAAATACGTAAAATATTGCGCATTTCACTTTTTTGCACTGACAGCAGCTGAGACAATTTCGTTACCTAGGATTATGATCATATCAGTATCATAATCCTAGGTAACGTAATGTCTCGGCTGCTGTCAGTGCAAAAAAGTGAAATGCGCAATATTTTACGTGTTTTTTTGTTAGAATACACGTCTTTTCATAATTAATTTGCAGTCGATATTCATTACTTTTTTGAACCAATTGTTTTATCACTTGAAGTTCTTCTGCATTTTTTGCTAAATTCTGATTTGTAATTTAAATAAATAATTTACAAATTATAATTTGCCTGGCTTGCTCATTATTAATTTTTAAATATTTTAATAAGGCATTACTTTCATCATGAGTAATAATATTGTTCATTTCCATTAGTAATAAGAAGACATTAAAAAGAGATATGTATTAAAATTAACTAAATATTCTTTTTATAAAAATTAACTTATCACTTACAACTTAATACATAGGTATTTACATTGTTCACATTGAAAACTTTTTTTGAATGGGTTGCTTTATTTGTTCACTAGTGTTATTATTATATACTGCATTATATTTGCATACCCATTACGTGTTTTTCATATAAAAACCCAGACGATGCGAGAATGTGTTTTCTGAAACGCGTGACGTCATCGTGGTTATAAGCTTGTAGATTTTATGGTATTTAAAAACAGTGCAGGTATGAAATCCATATCGGTTAACGAATACCACTCTGTGCCCTCAATCTTGGGGTCTATTTATGTTCTGACGAGACTAAATTTATTTCCAAAGCAATTGTTGAAGTGAAACTTCTTATGTCAGTATAAGTTCGCGCGTAACGAAGAATGAAACGCCTATACTTTGCTCTCAGTACGTCAGTAAGGGGCAGTGGTAAGGGGAATATTGAACTCCTCACTCCTTACAAAGTAAATCGCCAATAAATTAAGGCAAGCGCGTTTCAATTTTCGTTACGTTGTCGGTTGTAAAAAGTCGTCAGTAAAGTAAGGCTATTTAACTTGGAAGTTTTACTTCCAACGCATAGTATAGATTAATCTTGATCTTGTGTAAGTACGGTATGTTACATAACACAGTACAATAGTTCAACCTGTGAGCACGACTCATATCAAAAATGATCTAATTGGCTTTGCGACAATATTAACATATTTTTGTCATTATTTCCAAATTTTCGACAATTTTGTTGTCTCTCAAATTTCGGAAATTTGCGAGAGTCATAGTAACTTTCCTGAGATATCACCGCGGTTAACGGAACTGAATCATTTTAGTGTGACCAGGTGTATTGTTAATGAGATACCTTAAAAGAAATTTGCATATTGAAATTTTTTCGACTACGAAAAATGGAACGCGTTATCACACATAGAGTCCGACCGAAGGTCAGTTTTTTTACCTCACCTTCGACTGAATCCGAAGCCCGAAGGTATTGTATAGTAATAAAAAACGAGGAAAAATACTTATTAAGTTGAACGCAGTTGTGTTGAAGTTTAGTGTAATAAAATAATACTCACTCAATTATTCAGTAAACTCAACATTCGGCTTTGACAAAACCGTCGGCCTTATTTGGACGGAAATCAAATGTGTTGCCGAAGGTTCAGTTTTTGTCCGAATGTGACCGAAGCCGAAACGTCGTATTTTTTTATTAGTTCCATGCTAAAAATTGTTAAATTGTGTTTTAAAGACCACCAACAGCTAAGGTTATTTGGGCCTAGCGCCAATTCATATTTTCAATTCATTATTTTTTTTAATAATAAATTGAAAGTCTAATTGACACTTTTACCAGCTCTCGGGTTAAAACCCGGGAACTGGGAACTTGTAATAGAGGAACCATATCAACGCCATGTAATAGTCTCATGCTAGTCAAGTGTTTAAATAGACCTTTGTACGACACGTGATACACCATTACACACTTAAGATGCTGGTAGAAGTTTTACCAAAGTCTTCAATATTTAAACATTAAAGTAGAACGTTTGTGAATTACACCATTTGTTTTGAAATTCCTTTTGATCTCTTTTTGATATACCTTATTTCCTTTTAGATTTCAACAAGATTCGGTTTTGCTGCTTGATTATTGATTTTCTTTGCTACACAGAGCTGATACCAATTTAGTAGAGATGTATCTAGAACTTTAGTGATTTGTTTCAAACGAGAAATTGTTGATATTCCGCTTGAACACACTGGATCAGAAAATAATTACGTAGCTTTTATATCCCAGAATATAATTTATGTCGTCAATTAATTATAATAAATGGTTCTTTAAGCATGCAGACGACAAGTTTCTTTATGCATTTCAATTTCATCATTCAGTAAAAGTTGTGAGTTTACACATTTTTACTTAACTAACAGTTTTATTTGTATGTATTTGTGCAATAGTATCGTATGCGAACAAACAATTTTTCTTATAAAATGAAATGTTTTGTTTACAGTTATACACGATAATTTACGGTGATGGCCGATTGTCCGTAACTAAGAGAATACCAGAATATATTTATATATTTCTCTATTGTCCCCATAAATGTAGTTCAGTCAGTAGGTATGGAAAAAATGGCTTGCCGTGTAAAAGGTGGGGTAGAAGATTTTTTAATTTGTATTTGTATATATTGGTGCCAACATAACAAAACCAAGTTATCCGACATGGTCGACCGCGTGACAACTTTTGGCGGCCGAAAAACCAAGAAATTTTACCACTGTTGTTTTTTTAGAAATATCTCAGAAACGCTCGAGTTAAGCGATTATTCCACTATGTAATGTTTTAAAGAGGATTACATTTCCTACAATTTTCACTCCTAACAACTTTTCTGCAGCTCGAATAGTAAGCGCGCTACAGTTTTTTGAAAATCACCCGCTTTGTGTAGCCTTGCAAACCAATGGTTAAAACCATGTTAAAATGCAGTGTCTTTTTCAATAGATATGTTCTATAACGACGTTTTCTTTGGCCCAAGCCAAAGGTAACGCTACCGGCTAGCTAGGCTCAGCGGCGCTAGGTCGTGGTTCAACAGCTAGTAAAGAAGTAAAAAACCACAAAAAATGCCCACAAGAGGGCTTAATAACCCACCACCTACCACTTGACACAAAAGACAATACACAAGTAGCCTAAAAAGCCATAAATAAATAAATAAATAAATAAATAACAAAATAAATAACACAATAAATAACAAAATAAATAACTAAATAACAAAATAGTCCCAACAAGGGCTCAAAAAAAACCCAACCACTAAAATATTATCACCTAAAACAAACAATAAAACCGTACCGCAAGAAACAAACAACCTAACTCAATAGCCAAAACTCTAGACGGACTTCTCACTCCGAACTGACAGTATTGCTTGTTGTCAAAAAACACAACAGTGTCCAGACAATAACCGACCGAAGGCCTAAGGGCGCCAGGACAACCGGACACTGACGAGTCTCACAGGTCGTCCGAACCTGGAGGAGCAGGTCAATTAGGGGAGATAACAACAGATGAAATGTCGCTAGCCAGTCTAGAGAGGAAAAAATCTTCCAGCAAAAATAAACCAGAAACACAATCCAGAACTATTGAGGGTTAACACAAAACATGCACCACCACATGCAGTACCAAAAAAAACTGTACATGAAAAGAACCAGGACGTCCTTAATCCGAAATTTTTGAACTATATCCAACGACAAACACAATGACCAACACATTAAAATAAGAAATAACAAAGATCGCCAATTGCACTGCAATTTTTGGAGTAACAAATACGCCACTTCGTGGCGAAATCCCGTTCTTGCAGCGTAACTAATTTTATTTTGCAAAATATTTCTGCAAAATTTATACAGTACTGTACAACGGAATCCAAAACTCAGTCCAAGTAGCAATTACTTTCCGCAGCCAAATTCGCAGTGACGTCACACTCTAGTCATAAAATTACGGAATTGCTCAATGACAACTGACTGCGCTATTCTGGTATTTTGCCTTTGCCTAGCACGTCGATTATTATCCCACAGGTAGACCGGGATAGCAAGGTACTCCCATTGGGATAATCTGGTGAACTAATCCAATTAAAAAAGTTCGACGGCCACCACAAACTCGAATCAAATGATATTTGTTCACAATTGTCAACGTTATTCCAGAAAAATCCAGGAACCCGCTATTCGTGAAATTCCACAAAAATTCCTAATAAGAGATACTGTTTGGACACACGGTTTTCTAATCCCTAATCCAACAAGAAATCCTAAATCCAGGTAATTTATGGGGACACACGGTAAGCTTATTCCCTACAACAACTGATAATCTCCAACAATCAACCATCAAAATAGCGAGAATCCAGAATCTTTTGAGACGACATTAATTGTTCATCAGCGCATCGGCAATCCTCTTCACTTGGCGGTCCGATCTCGACTGCTTACGCGACCAAAATCTACCTATCAAAACCAAAATGCTCAGTCTTTTTACTTTAGCGTCTCTGTTCCACTCGCAATAAAAAATAGTGCCTGTCTCACCGACACATTATCTAGTATCCGTCTCTCTGTGTCGGCCAGAATCGCGACCTGTTCAAATCCCGCCACATTTCGTCAAATACTGTCGCTATAGTTTACAATATATTTTGATTTCGATTGAATATTACACCATAGGCTCGAAATCAAATATTATTTTGGGGCCTACAAAAAATATAAAACGTTATACTCCCCCTCTCCTTGGAAAAAATGCGAAAGTCGCATTTTCTAACTTCTGTCTGAGGCAACTGAGGCAGAGTCAGAATCGCCAGGTACGCTGCCACGGAAGGGCTTAAGGTCTTTGACATGCCAACGTCCAAGATTACGGCCTTCTTCGTCAAGCAATTCCATCACCAAATCCGAAATAACCTGATGAACTATTGCCTGAGTGTAACGAGGGGCTAGTTTGGCAGCAACATGTTTACTCTCGCTGGACATTAGGTGGTGTCTTTTCCAAACACGATCTCCCACCGTATAAGTGTCGGCGTCCCTTTTTCCTTTGTTGTAAGAGCGAACATTTCGCGCATAGGCCTCGGTCAAGTTATGCCGAACGGTTTTATAAATCTCAGGCAATTCTTCCAGCTCTCGAACATGAAAATCCCGCACAACGTCCAGATCCAACTCATCAAGTTCGTCCCGGCGACCAAAATAATTTCCATCAACTCGCACAAACCGACCAAAGTTCAAAAAGGCTGGAGAAAATCCAGTCGACTCACTAACTGCAGTGCGAATGGCAAACGCCACCTTTTGGATATCCCTATCCCAGGTCCGATGGTCCGAGTCATTAATATACGACCTAATTGCCGTGCCAATAGTGCGGTTGTACCGCTCCACGAAATTTACCTGCGCATGATACCGTGCATTGGGCCACAACTTCACATTATAGCGACCGACAAGATCTTTCATCTTTTTATTGATGAACTCGGTTCCATTGTCACACATCAGGATCTGTGGAACTCCAAAGAGCAGAAACACATCATTTTCCAAGAACTTAGCAATAGCATCACCATTAGCCTGGCGTAAAGGCTTGAGCAAGGAGAATTTCGAAAACCAGTCAGTCACGACAAGTAAGTACGAAGCACCGGATGACGACTTAGGGAACGGACCCATAATATCAGCAGCTATCAATTGCCAGGGTTGAGAAATCTTCTTAGGCCGTCCCATAAACCCAGGTCGAGCGGTGGTCGACATCTTCTGAGCCGCACAAACCCGACATCTCCGCACATACTTCTTGATGTCCCGACGCATTCTAGGCCAATAGTATAACTCACATACTCGATTCATGGTCTTAAATAGACCCAGGTGAGCAGCGGTAGGATCGTCATGACATGACCGCAAAACATCCCGACGATGCCTAGAAGGAACAACTAATTTCCATTCAACATTATTCTTGGTACCGAAATCTGACGGCACAAACTTAAACAAACGTCCATCGATAACATCCCACTCAGGAAACCTATCTCGCCTGGCAGTGATGATCCTAATCATATTATTGTACCAGCGGTCTCTAGCACAAACATCATCGTCCAACTCAATCAGGCACGTCTCTAACGGCGATCTCGACAAAGCGTCCGGCACAACATTCAAAGCACCCTTACGATGTACGATCTCGAAATCAAACTGTTGTAGTTTGACAGACCAGCGAGCTAACCGACCAACAGGGTCTTTAAGGCTATGCAACCACAACAACGAATGGTGGTCAGTAACTACCTTAAACTTAACACCCTCAATATATGGACGGAACTGCTCGATAGCAAACAAAACAGCTAAACATTCCCTCTCGGTCACAGTGTAGTTCCTTTCGGCTGCCGACAAGGTTCGGCTAGCATACGCAATAGGAACTTCTGGCCCCTCTGAATGTTCTTGGGTCAATACACAACCAAGACCAACACTAGATGCGTCACACTGAATAGTAAAAGGTTGTTGAAAATTAGGGCTGGCCAGAACAGGCGCCGACACCAGGGCTTGCTTAATTTTCACAAACGAGTCTTCCGCCTCCGCGGTCCAGGTAATACATTGTCCTTTCTTTCGGCCCTTAATGAGTGCCGTAATAGGTGCCGTTAGTGTAGAGAAGTCTGATATAAACCGTCGGTACCATGAACAAATTCCAATAAAACGTTTGACATCAGTAGTATTACGAGGCCGGGGGTACTCAACCATCGCCGATATTTTTTCGGGGTTAGTTCGCAAACCAAGGTTGTCAATGACAAAACCCAAATATTTGAGGGAGGGGAAACAAAAACTACACTTCTCCGAGTTAATAGTTAGCTTAGCATTGGCCAATCGACGATGGACCTCTAAGAGAACTTCCACATGTTTATCAAAAGTAGGGGTCGCAACAATAATGTCATCTAAGTACACGATCACATACGGGTCCAATTCAGGTCCCAAAACCTGATCCATTAAGCGCTGTTGGGTCTGAGGAGCGTTGTTGAGACCGAATGGCATAACAACAAACTCAAATAAACCTTTTCCAGGAACGCTAAAAGCAGTTTTCTCCCGAGACGACCCACGAGCCTCCCTTTTCGACGCTTTCCCGAACAAGACGAACACGAAACCCGCGTAGCTCCGGGCTTCCCACATCCAAAACAAAACTTAGTCCGAGACTTGTCACAACTGACACTAATATGACCAACTCCACGACAATTCCAACACAACACGTTCGAAACGGTCCCGTGGGATTCAGGCAAGGCTAAGGAGCCCAAGTCTTTCTGAGGTAAAGTCGGCTCACCATAACCTTCCATAGTCGACTCAAGTTCGACCAAAATACTCGATAAGTGTTCCACCGTTCTAGGTTTAATCAGCACCATTTGCTGACGATAACTAGGCAATACATTCCTGACAATGTTCTTCACCTGCTTCTCTTCGGCTAAGGGAACACTTAAACGAGCCATCAAGATCAACATGCTAGTTATGAAATTGATCACTTTCTCTTAGGGTGTTTGCTTCCTGTTGTAAATTTCCAACAATATGTAGTGATCATTGTCTGGGGGCAAAAAATGTGACTTCAACGCCAGCACCAACGAATCCCAATCATGGAAGTAAAATTTCATCGTCCTAAACCAACGAAGTGCATCCTCAACAAACAACATAACTGCCGATTAAAAAAGGTCCTCTTTCGACACTCGATGGGCTAATCTTAACTCCTCAATACGCTCCAAGAAATCTAACACTGGTTGTTTACCATTAAACGAGACTCCCCATTTGTAGACTTTAACGTCGTAACGTTGGCAAGGCATATTTGAGTTTGGTTCCCGATAAGAGCCACCCGAAACCTCGGTCATATCCGCGGCAGGAGCCACCACAGAACCATTGCTGGGACCAGGGCGCTCAACCGTCGACGGGCCCCCCTCGGCCGGCGACACTTCGGAAACTTTCATGGCGAGATCATCCTCTAATGCCATGGTCGTTATAAGTCTATCATTCTTAAAAGAGATAAGATTAGAGTCAGTGCTAGTAATTCTTGTCAGTCGACCTTTGATGTGGTTCAGCCGACTCATAATCTCATGATACGAAGCATCAACTACACCAGTAAACGACTCCACCAAAGTACTGACTGACGTAATGCTAACGTCGATCTCAGCGCCATCACTTTCACGATCAAATTCATCACGCACATAGACAACCCCAGGATGTTTTAAATCAGAAGTCAACAACCTGCGCAAACACTTACGCCTACTAGCATCATCACCACCATTTCCAATACCTCGAATAGCTAATTCATAATTAATTTCAGAACTAGGCAAATAATCCACATCTATATCATATGAAAACTCCATCTCGCACAACAAAAATTCAAAGTCGCATCAACAGTTCCGATCCCCAAAAAATTTCAACAATATTAAGCGTCACAACACAAGACGTAACAATAACAATTGCCAAAAATAAATATCAGCAAAAATAGCAATTTGCACTAAAATATGGAAAAAAGGGCCCCACGTTGGGCGCCAAAAAGTATAACGACGTTTTCTTTGGCCCAAGCCAAAGGTAACGCTACCGGCTAGCTAGGCTCAGCGGCGCTAGGTCGTGGTTCAACAGCTAGTAAAGAAGTAAAAAACCACAAAAAATGCCCACAAGAGGGCTTAATAACCCACCACCTACCACTTGACACAAAAGACAATACACAAGTAGCCTAAAAAGCCATAAATAAATAAATAAATAAATAAATAACAAAATAAATAACACAATAAATAACAAAATAAATAACTAAATAACAAAATAGTCCCAACAAGGGCTCAAAAAAAACCCAACCACTAAAATATTATCACCTAAAACAAACAATAAAACCGTACCGCAAGAAACAAACAACCTAACTCAATAGCCAAAACTCTAGACGGACTTCTCACTCCGAACTGACAGTATTGCTTGTTGTCAAAAAACACAACAGTGTCCAGACAATAACCGACCGAAGGCCTAAGGGCGCCAGGACAACCGGACACTGACGAGTCTCACAGGTCGTCCGAACCTGGAGGAGCAGGTCAATTAGGGGAGATAACAACAGATGAAATGTCGCTAGCCAGTCTAGAGAGGAAAAAATCTTCCAGCAAAAATAAACCAGAAACACAATCCAGAACTATTGAGGGTTAACACAAAACATGCACCACCACATGCAGTACCAAAAAAAACTGTACATGAAAAGAACCAGGACGTCCTTAATCCGAAATTTTTGAACTATATCCAACGACAAACACAATGACCAACACATTAAAATAAGAAATAACAAAGATCGCCAATTGCACTGCAATTTTTGGAGTAACAAATACGCCACTTCGTGGCGAAATCCCGTTCTTGCAGCGTAACTAATTTTATTTTGCAAAATATTTCTGCAAAATTTATACAGTACTGTACAACGGAATCCAAAACTCAGTCCAAGTAGCAATTACTTTCCGCAGCCAAATTCGCAGTGACGTCACACTCTAGTCATAAAATTACGGAATTGCTCAATGACAACTGACTGCGCTATTCTGGTATTTTGCCTTTGCCTAGCACGTCGATTATTATCCCACAGGTAGACCGGGATAGCAAGGTACTCCCATTGGGATAATCTGGTGAACTAATCCAATTAAAAAAGTTCGACGGCCACCACAAACTCGAATCAAATGATATTTGTTCACAATTGTCAACGTTATTCCAGAAAAATCCAGGAACCCGCTATTCGTGAAATTCCACAAAAATTCCTAATAAGAGATACTGTTTGGACACACGGTTTTCTAATCCCTAATCCAACAAGAAATCCTAAATCCAGGTAATTTATGGGGACACACGGTAAGCTTATTCCCTACAACAACTGATAATCTCCAACAATCAACCATCAAAATAGCGAGAATCCAGAATCTTTTGAGACGACATTAATTGTTCATCAGCGCATCGGCAATCCTCTTCACTTGGCGGTCCGATCTCGACTGCTTACGCGACCAAAATCTACCTATCAAAACCAAAATGCTCAGTCTTTTTACTTTAGCGTCTCTGTTCCACTCGCAATAAAAAATAGTGCCTGTCTCACCGACACATTATCTAGTATCCGTCTCTCTGTGTCGGCCAGAATCGCGACCTGTTCAAATCCCGCCACATTTCGTCAAATACTGTCGCTATAGTTTACAATATATTTTGATTTCGATTGAATATTACACCATAGGCTCGAAATCAAATATTATTTTGGGGCCTACAAAAAATATAAAACGTTATAGTTCATAAATCAAAAAACGACCTAAATCGTGCTTTTTGTCCCATATTGATATCTTTAAAAATTGAGAAGTTATAGACAATCAAAGTTGAAATAATCATAGAGCTTTACATTTTTTTGACACGCGTTACGAGTAGATACCTTTTATACCGAATAAAAAAATATCCGTCTTTTGGAGTCTATAGAAAATTTAATGCTATAAACAATTATTTATTTCCAATCTCGCTAACTTGAGAAATGTTCAAGTTATAAGCATTAAAGTGCATGTTTTTATTATTTGACATAAAATTGAAACACTTACCGTGAATCATTCTGTATCTCTTTCAACTTGAATATGTTTCTGTATTATTTTCATATATAAGTAAATTGAATGTTTTAAATGTATATTTTTAACTCCCCAGTCAAAAATAGGGGTGTTATGTGTTTTGATAGATACCGAGACGGAAACGATACTATAGTCTCGAACCATAGAACAAATTAATAATAATAATACGTTTAACGTCCGTTTCTTGACATTACGTCATAACAGACGCCATTCGCACCATTACTATTTTCTATTTTACCACTTCCCGTTATTTTCTACATAATTTAAACTTCAACTTTTTTATTAGTAGCAATGTGCGAATGGAGGAATTATAGGAAATTAGGATAAGGCAGGCAATTTTGGGAGCATAGGAGTTTGACAGGTAATCGGCTATGGCCTTGAATAAGGAACCATCTCGATATTTACCTGGAACTATTGAGGGAAACCATGGAAAACCTAAAACAAGATGGCCGGTACAGGAATTACCGTTTCTCGGCGTGAGGCAGTAGGAAAAAGTCCTAGCTACATCTGCCCCCGCCGGAATTCGAACCCAGTACCTTCTGAATGCGAGTCTAGCGCGAAACCTGTCAACTACAATATCATGAGAAGGCCACCTCTCGACATAGCACAAATTACCATTATTTATGCAAAGAGGTCAAGTGAAATATTAATTCTTCACTGTAAAAATATTATAATTACCTATATTTTACAGAACCTGGATTTTATGAATGCTTTTAAGTAAAGATATGCTTTTTAATTTGATTATGATATTCTTGAATGATAATTATTAAATATTAATATTAGCAGGGTATCGCAACTTTACAAAGAATTGCTAATTTATAAATAATTTACTAATATAAGGATTAAATATTAATTTGGAGCATTTAATTAAACGACGAAAGTTGGCGTGTATATACAAAGTTTTAATTCTCTCTCGCTGATTACTAAGTTTCTCGTTGGCGGCAGTACAGTCGCTATAAACGCGGTCATATATTTCAACGACTATCAGTCATCAGCTTAATAATTCGTCCAACCATTAAAGACGACCAACTAACAAAGTTCCTAAAAGTTATAATACTGTTCACAAAGTATAAAAACATTCACAAGATTAAAGTATTGTTTTAAAAAATATTTTACTGTTGACTGTAACTAACGTAAAAAGTAATTTTTTGAGCTACTGAAGTTTTCAGAAAAATGCAAAACATAGAATGAAAAATTAGTTAAATGTGCTAGAAATTGAATTCTGCATCAAATCAATTAATTCAGAAACAATTTTTTTTTAAACATATATGTATACTGATTTTACCGACACCCCCCTCCATTCAATTTCTGCTAGAGTGACTGGGTAAAATGTCACGGAAGTGTTTTTCGTGTGTCTTGGAAGTGACGCAAAGATCCACTGATCAATCTATCTATCTTCTTTGTCATCTGTAAACGAACTCAGTTGTCGAGCTTCCATAATCTACAATCACTCACTCACTAACTCAGTCGAATCTGAATATTTAGGTACACATCTCTTGAAAGTTTTTTAAAAAAATTGAGGTTCGTGGTGCACAAAAAGAACGAGAAAAATTTCAAAACAAAAAAAAATTTAAATATTGATTTGTCTATTTCGGCGATATTTGTGACAAAAAATGTCTTCGTAAATCGAATCAGTTATACTTACTTAGAGCTTACCGTCAAATTTCGTATAATGTATCGAATACACAGACAAAATTGTTTGTGTGTTTTAGCATTGGGGCAACAAATAGAAAGCCACAATTATTATTATCTTTATTTTGCCAGACCATAGGATATTTACGTCACTTTCGGTCATTTTTTGGATTGTCTTCTTATACAGAGTGGCCCAATGAAAACAGTCACCCCAAGTTTTGGCCACTTAACATCAGTTTTGCGAAGAAAGCTCGCACACGTCAATTTTAGAATCAAGGGGGACATCTAAATCGATTGATATTATTTACGTAACTTCGACCCTGAGAGCAGGGTGAATTGCACCCCAAAAATTTTTAATGGAAAGGGGTGTCAAACGATTCGCAGTTCGAAAGGCCTCTCAATTCTTTTTACAACAGTCTTTTTGTTTTTCAAATCCGATCATTAATTGCGGAGAAAATGACATTTTAAATTGTATCAATAGTCTTAAACAATTGAACATAGCAAGCAAAAGCAGGTCATCTGCCAAGTAAAAATACAGACAAGAACTCAAGGATCATTTTATTAAGTGCTCAAAATGACCACCTCCACCGTACAATAATAAAGATTATCCTCAAAACGTCGTCGTACGTTCTCCAACATTGTTGGAGTAAGATACTTGATACAAATTAAAATGTCATTTTCTTCGCAATTAATGATCGGATTTGTAAAACAAAAAGACTGTTATAAAAAGAATTGAGAGGCCTTTCGAACTGCGAATCGTTTGACACCCCTTGCCATTAAACATTTTTGGGGTGTAATTCACCCTGCTCTCAGGGTTGAAGTTACGTAAATAATACCAATCGATTTAGATGTCCCCCTTGATTCTAAAATTGACGTGTGCGAGCTTTTTCGCAAAACTAATGTTAAGTGGCCAAAATTTGGGGTGACTGTTTTCATTGGGCCACTCTGTATGTTATCGACTACATAAATAAAATTGACGTCAAAATGTGTCTTTCATATCATGGAATGACAGAGTTCATTCGACCACAACTCCTTGGCAGCCCTAATTTTTCATTTTCCGGCAGTATAAAAATAATAATAATTATGACTCCCTAATTTTGTCTGCCCCAATGCAAACTCAAACAGACAATTTGGTGTGTGTATTTGATACATAGGAAATCCGACGGTCGGCTCTGGGACTATTAGTCATGAAACAAATTTTAAAAATATCAATATGTATAATTCTCAACTTTTAAAAAATTACATAATATGGCGTTGTAATCTATCCTTTAACCGCGCATAAGATAAGGTAATAAATTGAACAAGTTTAAATTGATCTACTTTGAATGTACCAACAAGATTCTTGTAAATATTGCTTAAAAGTTTTCGTTGTATTGTGTTAATTAGTCCAATGCAGAAGTGTTTTAGTTTAGGAAATAGTTAGGTAAAGTTAATCCAATGCAAAGTGTATGCGGGAAGTTTTCTTCTAATTATTATAGAACACTTAATTCCATATAATACGGAATTAATTAATTGATTCACGTACAGTTTGCCAGTGGCGGGCACATTAATGAAACGATGCTTCAGGTGCTACGCTAAATTGTTTCTATTGTAAGAAATAAAATGTGTCTCGAATAGTATACGTGGTGTGACATAAAAGTAATGAGAGTGATTTTTAACTCTCAAACTGACAACACTGTAAAAACGGTAACAGTGCAGTAGTAGAACGATTTAGAAAAATTTAGGAGCATAGTAATTATATCGTACCATTGTCAGATGTTTTTTAAAAATATATGATCAATTTGGGCCTTTTATAAGTATAAATTTGAAACGCTATAAAAATTTGAAAGGCTACCTACATTACCCTGCAATATACTTATATTATGATGTTGAAATGAATTTTCAGTTTTTATCATATCTTACCTTGTTCATAGAAATCACATTGTTTTCATTCCGACTAAACTGTTTTTATAGAACAAGTAAATTCTTGTACTAAATAGCCATATCTAATGGTATGTATGTCTAGATGCGTAATGAGGTATATTACTGGTGAGTAGTGAAAGTATGTTAAAACGAGCGATTTAGCGAGTTTTAACAGTTTTTTTTGAAATTTTTTTTGGTGAAAAGTTTGTGCTTTTAAAAAGATTAAATTTGATCCATTGTGTGAATTTTTGTTCCGGAGAAAATGACGTTTATCTAAACTTCAAAATTACAAAGAATCCATTATTTCGAAAATTAGAAGTGTTTTGCCGGAAATTGTTGTAGCATTCGTTCGATATTCACCATGTGTAATGTCAGTTATGAAAGAAAAAGTAATTTTTTATACAGGTGGCCAAAAAAAGTCAACTTTTGAAATTTCAAATTTTTGGTAATTTTTCTGAGTGAAATAATGAATTTCAAATTCTTTGACTGCAATATTAGCTTATGTTGTTTATATTAAATGGAAAAATAAACAAGAATAACATAAAACAATAACAACAGTGAAATTTTCGAATTCAATATTCTTTCTAACACATTTTTCTATGTTTTTGGTGCAAAGCGTTTTCGACACGAAAAATTCATCTTTTAAGTCCAAATTTATTTTCTATTTCATGATAAATAAACATAAATTAACTTTTAAATTCAACTAAGTCACAAAAATTGTTTACTTCGAATCCAACGCCCTTAAAATACGTAACAATATTACGCCATTTTCTCCCGAACAAAAATTCACCCAATGGATCTAGTCCTAGTGTGTTCAAATTTAATCTTTTTAAAAGCACAAACTTTTTATCAAAAAAAATCTCAAAAAAATCAAAAACAAAAAATTTTCCCACATGGTGCGAACTTTTTGGCGGACACTATATATATATATAATATATGGTATTTTTTGCCATACCCACTATAAAATAGCTACTTTTCACTTCATTTTTAGTATTTTTAAAAAATGTTGACAGTTCATTTGCGTTGCCAACTTCACATTTATATCAGGCCATAAGTAGGTAATAGCGGGCAGATCAAAGCGAAAAAACATAAATCACTATGGAAACTTTATTTTCCACACTAGTGTGTTTTGAAAATACATACACCTCTGTCTATTAACTGACCCATTCCTTGCATGCATACACTCATGTAAAGTAGCTATTTTATAGTGGTATGACAAAAAATAATAAAAGGGATTTATCGCATTTTTACATTTTAAATTTCTTAAACAGCCTGTACATATCAGAAGGGGCAATTTCTTTTTCGCTCAAATAGAAGTGATACTAGTAACATTGTTCCGATAACATTATAAATAACTTTCTTCTCCCCAATAGAACACTGCTGTTGAATTTTAATTAAATAGAAAGCATTTTTTATACATAAAACGTTAACTTGATTTATGCTCGGTATTTGTCTTAAAACGTTTGAAAACATTACTCCAAATATTCTTTATTTTTCTTTGTTGATAGAAATGCTCTTCTTCGCCTTTGAAATGTTTTTGTTGTTTTTATTGTATTTAACTTTCTAGATAACATTTTTCATGTTTTTAGGGTTCCGTACTTCAGAATGAAAAAAACGGAACCCTTATAGGATCACCCTCGTGTCTGTCTGTCTGTCCGTCCGTCTGTCACAGCTTATTTTCTCCGAATCTACTGGACGAAAAAAGTTTAAATTTAGTATACATATAATATATAATGTATAGAGTTCGGTGACCCGATCACGGACGTATACCGTAAATAAACGAATTCTGATTTTGGGGGGGGGGGGGCAAATTATAAAATTAAAAAAAAAATTTCAAATGCATCATGTGACATATCAGATGAAAGGGCTTGTTATGAGAAATACAAATATACTTATATTTTTTTATAATTTTAAAATGCATAGTTTAAAAGACATTAAAGAAAATATACGAAAATCAAGCATTACCCCCCCCCCCTCCCTTACCGAAACTACTGAGCCTAAAATTTTGAATAAAATAGGGAATATAGGATCTAACTCATAGTTTACAAGAAAATCTAAAATTCTCACAGGAAACGGAAAATTAGACATAGAACTGTACATATACCAGCTGTATCAAATATACCAATGTTTGTGCCGTGCTACACGTGGAGTAGCAGTACCTAATGCGCTAGGCGTTCGCATGCCACCGAGCCGGGTTCAAATCCAACTGACGATATGCGAATGTTTTTTTTTTGTTTTTTTATAATGTAAACATTTTGGAATTTTTCACTTTAAAAATTAATTTAAGTAATTTGAATTTCATACGGAAAATATAAGTAAAAAAAACATTTAAAAAACAAGCTTAAATAATTAAATCTGTTAATTTTTTACCCCTACCTAAGTCCTACTCCTAACTCCTTATTTTTTGTACGTAATCCTCGAATCTCGAGGCGCGAGTCTGACTCGCACTTGGCCGGTTTTTGTATAACAAAGGTCTGTTAATATTATGACACTGATATATAAAATTGTAACGGGCCATCTATCTGTAATTTTGTTTTCCTAAAGGCATCTCTAAACGGGAGAACGCGTTTCCAAAATGTATCTTTTTGTGATCACTTTAAAACGGCTGGGCCTATTTTGATAAAATTTGGCATACCATCTATTAAGATACTTATGCTAGCTTTACACGATGCCTCTTTTCGTGCATCTTGACGCATGTCCTTAAGCGCAGTGAAAGGCATGCCTGTAGCGTCAATTTATAACGCACGAGACATTTCACTGTGAGGCAAGACGACGCAAGTGTGTCCCGAGTCAGTCAAAACTTTCTTGCATCATTTATGCGTCTTGTGTTGTTTTGTTTGGTAAAATGGAGTGGAATAATGAAAAAACTCTTGACTTATTTTGACTCATATAGACAATTTTCGTGTGCAACGAACTCTACGCGTAAATACTATGATGCATAAAGAGAAGAGACGCGTTTTTGCCTCCTCTTGCATGCGCAAATGCATGCAATGGCGCGTATTTTGCCGCACGAAAAAGAGGCGTCTTGTAAAGCTATACTTTTATTACTCTGATGCGCTCGGGCTAAAATAGGGCTCCTGTGAAAGTCGATATTGGCGCTAGATATTCTCCGAAAAAAAAAAAACGTTCACGCGTACTAAGCCAGGAGCAAAAGCTTGTTCTCCATAAGAGAAATATCAATTTATTTAACTCCAATATGAACATTAAATATTTCTATATTTCAGACTACAACGAAAAAACGATAAATATAGGCATAAAAAGCTGGAAATAAGTCCTACCGTATATAAAGTAATGTCTAAAAATGATTAAAAAATTTGGAAAAAAACCCGACGCCAAAGAAAAAACTTCAAAAAATAAGAAATAATTAGTTTCTACTATATCTGGCCTAACGCACCCGGCTATTTCTTCTTTTGGATGAAATATTTAATTCAAAAATGCGTCGGGGACCTCTGAGACATTGGTATTTTTATCGTTTTACAGTCGTCCCCGATTAATTTATATGTCACTCAAACGAATAAACAGTCGGTGCGTCGGGCCAGACATAGTAGAAATTAATTATTTCGTACTTTTTAAAGGTTCGATTTTTGGCGCCGTGCTTTTGTAAACTTTTATTTTAATTTTTACTTCATATCTTTTAAAGTTTAAACTAACTAATCAAAAACTGAACATTTGATCTCAAGCTCGAAGTTTGAGGTGTAATAGTGGCCGAGATTTCTCCACAAATTGTGATAAGGGCTGAATATCCTAGAAACGGCTGAACCGATTTTCATCAAACATGTAAAATCCATCTCGTACATATCAACTTTCAAACAAAAAAAACTACATTGAAAGCCAGTTATCCGTTTTGCAGCTGCGATTCCACAGACACACACACACAAAAAGGCTTCAAACTTATAACGCTCTTCTTTTTGCGTTGGGGGTTACAAATATCAAAAAACTCGTAATGAAATTATAGATCGAAGTTCCGTCACGATTTTAATTAGTATTGATAATATTATTATCATTTCGATATGATAATTAATAACAGATTAAATAAATAATTCAACAAATTTGATTAACAAATTAGTATATTGATGAACGTTTTGAATATAATATTGTACTGTAAATTATAGACGCTCGAATATATTGTACCTACTCATATATTAAAATTAATTAAATACCACATTATACATAATACACTACCATAATTCAATGACAAATTAAATCAAACTTCTACTTGTTTACTCAACACTGTAAAATATATCTACACATGCAATACAATGCATGATCAATTATGTTTTTACCGTATTTAACTTTTTGTGTAATCATCCTTTTTATTAACCGACTTCAAAAAAAGGAGGTGGTTTTCAATTCGGTTGTATTTTTTTTATGTTTGTTACCTCAGAACTCCGTCATTTATAAATCGATTTGGAGAATTCCTTTTTTATTTGAAAGGATTTATTTTCAGATTGGTCCCATAGAAATTTCATCAAAATCGGTTCAGTAGTTCGGCTGATTTTAATAAAAGTGAGTAACGGCGTGTGATTCCTTAAGGTAAATGTCACTTTTTGACACAAAAGTAAAAAATAAAAAACTGTTTAACAAAAAAAAACCTCCTTCAAAAAGCCACTTAAACGAAGAAAATAATGAAATTTTGAGGTCTGCGCCAATTTAGTAAAATATGAAGTCTGTTAAAAAGTATATAGTACCTATATAGTGATTAATATCTTCTTTTTAACCGACTTCATATTTTATTAAATTGGCGCAGACCTCAAAATTTCATTATTTTCTTCGTTTTAGTGGCTTTTTGAAGGAAGTTTTTTTTTGTTAAAAAGTTTTTTTTCTTCCTTTTTAATCGTTACGTAAAGAAACGTTCTTCAAGTTTGGTTTATTATGCGTTTTCACGATGCTAATGACCACAGTTATATTAGTCTACTACTAGGTATATCCGTACTTTCACCATGTATACCCGTATGTTCACCATGTATTGTGTACCTGCACTTCCGCCATATTTTTATTTACTGCTATTTACAGTTTCGCGTTTAATTTTTTCAAAAAACTTTTCTAGGTTTTTAAGTGGCGACTTCTTAAAGTATCAATTGTCTTTACAATTTATTATTGCAAAATGATAATAAAAAAATATTTTTTCTCGATGCGTGATTAATCAAAATGTAACAATTGACTGCCTTATTTATAAAAAAACCTTTAAAAAAAGAGTGTGTGTGTACTATGTACGCACGTCAGAAGTTATACTCCTTTGGTGATGAAGGTAAAATTAATTAATTTTCTATATCTCCCCCTCTAATTTGTATCTCCCGCGAGAATCTCCCCCCCCCTGCGTAGCTTTCTATTAGTGAAAGAATTTTTAGAATCGGTTTAGTACTTCCAGAGATAAGAATTTATGATTTCTTACCCACCCCCCCGCGAGTACCCCCTCGCGAGAATATCTCCCCCTGCGTAGCTTTCTATTAGTGAAAGAATTTTTAGAATCGGTTTAATAGGGTATTATTATAATCATGAAAAATAATAAAATAAAGATATTAAATACAATTGATGAAGGTTTAATTAATTAATTTAATAAATTATTAGTTTATTAAATATATTTATTTATTATATTTATATCTAATTATTTATTAAAAAAAAGAAAGCATGTTTGTGCTGAGATTTGAACCCGAGTCCTATAGCGTTTGAGGAGAGAACGGTAACCACGAGACCACAGACTTCTTGCATTCTGTGCTATATAATCGGGTATTATAATCATATGCGTGCACAGTACAGCTGCTGGAGTACGGACTCTTATTTAACGAAAGCGGCAAAAAACAGCTCTTGTATAAGTAGCTTTTATTAATGTTATTCAAAACTGAAAACGCTCTTGTCACATTCTGATTGGTGTAACGACTCTAGTTACTAACGACTAACTTAATTATGTTACTTTTGACTAGTTTCATGGTGTAGAATCGTAAAAATTCACTCTCATCCATTTTTCCATAACGCGCTAAAAGAAGTATAACTTCAAAAAATAGATTGTGGACATAATTGCGCCTAGAAGTTAAAAAAAAAATATCTTCCTGACATGAAATAAGTTACCACAAGCGAGAAAAATAACAAGAAAACATAGTGACTTTTTTTAAATCTAACGTGCGTTGAAATAGTTTTCGAGCAGCTGCCGTAAAAAAAAATCAGTACTTCGAGTTTTAGTGTGAAAACCAGTACGTTTCAGTTTCAGACAGTATATTTTTTCAGGGTCACGTATTTACGATTGTCTGTATCTAGTTTCTCCGTTCGCTGTGAACATCTGTGTTTAGGGAGAAGAAGAAGAACCAGAAGCGCGGTCATTTAATTTCGCATTAGTTTTCGCCACACGTGTATTTTGTGCTCTACAACATATGTGTACAGTAGCGTCTCGTCATAATATTAATGGCCATTTTTTGGTTGCATAAGTGCGCATGTGCGCCTTATCTGCAATATTGACATGCGCAGCAGAAAAGAACTGCACTTTTTGAAGTGAAACTGGTTTAGTCGCGATGAGAGATAACACCGTAACGGACGGAAAACGACACCGCCAGGAGTGGAGGAAATGAGCTGCTAGCGGGGAACCAATCGGGATTGGCTGACGGGTAATGCATTGAGGGGGAAACTCGATCGATACACTCTTTTCTGGTTGCAAAATAGAAATAATACCCAGGGAACAGAGCTGAAAAATTCAAAACAAAAAATCATCATCCGTCCTTATCACACTCACAGTACTCGAACTCTATCTCTTTCAAATTACAAATAACCCCCAGTTTACGTAGCGCTCGCGCGAGACGAAGCGAGTATAAGTGTATAAATCGAAAATAACCAAAGGCTTTTCCATTTGAAATTTCACAAGGAATGTGCCTTCAAAATCGTCGGCGTTACATTAGGACACCCCTGTATAGAATATAATACGTATAATCGCGTGAACTTTTCTAAACAATAACAGACGTGAACTACTTTTAATATTATTAGTATGTGAAAAGATGAATTCTGTAGAATTAGGTATTTAAATTAAAAAAAATTATTAGTTTTTTAATTTTTTCTAATAATTTAACATAAATAATATTGAAAAACGAAAAGAAAATTTGTTTAAAGCCATAGATAAATTACTAAAAATTAATTAAAATGTATAAAAATTTAAAAAATGTCACGTGACTTCAAAACGTGCTAGGAATGTTTGTGACGTCATTATGTTAAAATTTGTGTGCATTTGTTGGTATTTGTGTATGTGTATTACACATACTATCAAAAATAATAAATTTAAACTTGGTAACCTTGGATATAAAGACCATAGATAACATAACGTCGTCACACGCGTTCGGATTCTTTCGGCGCGTCATCGGAACTGAGTTTAAAAATTAATTTTTATTTAAATATAACTTTTTAATTATTAAGTAAAAAAATTAAATAAAAACAGTTTTGCTATAAAACTTGTATGTGATCTTTCCATTTACGTAAAAAAAAATTTACTCAAAAACCCAATTGTGCATCCATAAGGGCCCAAAACTTTGAATTCATCACCGTTCTACAATAGACACAATGCAAATGCATTTCCGTATATATAAAATTGTAAATAATTATTCAAAAGATGTTAACTTCACAAATAAATATTTAATTTTTTATCGAACCAGTTTCAGTGTAGTACTAATCTAAAAATTATTGTCTGTAAATGTATTTTCATCATATGATTTGATTTTGATAAACAAAATATAAAAAATATTTTTAATTCCGTATCAATATTGTGTTCACTTATAACTTCATATAAAATGCGTACTGAATTATGTAAAAAAATTATTGTTCTGTACTTAATATAAAATAGTACAAATATAAACAATTAAAAAGATCATGAAAATGAAAATATATTAATGAATGCTTTTGTTATTACTTTTGCTGTATTAACTTGTGTAGCATACTTTGCAAGTAAAAGGAGATTCTTTTACGTCTTGTATATTCATTTTTAATTAATTAAACTTTTCAGAATTGGACAGAAAAAGCTCGTAAGCTAAACAATATGTTTATTGACCAGCCTCCATATTGTATATTTTGTTTATATATTATATATTT
The DNA here is from genome assembly GCA_039654895.1 of Mongoloraphidia duomilia. Classification (NCBI taxonomy): domain Eukaryota; kingdom Metazoa; phylum Arthropoda; class Insecta; order Raphidioptera; family Raphidiidae; genus Mongoloraphidia; species Mongoloraphidia duomilia. Next base: position 29,061,662 of record CM077522.1, read on the forward strand.
CTTCGGTTGTAATTATATTAATTATAAAAGATTCACAACAAAAAATGTGTTTTTTATACAGTATGGGCAATTTTTTTTATTCTAAAAAATCTACGAAACCATCACCAGACAATTGAAACTTTCAACAAAAAAAAATGGTAAATAAAAGCAGAGATAGGATGTTGTTGAGGACAGTGTGGTGTAACGGTTAGCGTAGCCGACCTTTGGACCACACTGTCGTGGGTTCGAATCCCACCTCCGCACATGGATGTTTTGTGATGTCATTTAATTTTAAGGAAGTTGTTATTTAATGTAATTAAGACGCTAATGACCTAAGTTGTCGACGCGTGTATAATCTACAATAAATAAATAAATAGAATGTTGTTAAAGGTGTTAAAAAATTTAATACTTTACCAACTTAATACGGTCACAGCCACACGTTGAATGTATGTTTAAAGTAGTTTGCTATCGTCGGGAACGACGCATTGGAATTCATTCAACAATGTACATTAATTAAAATCTAAATACACCTTCTTAAAAAAAGCGGTGAGGTCCCCTTGGGAAGCCGCACCATTTTTGCAAGATAATTATCATTTCAAAATTTAAATATTAACAAGACCTTTTCATAATGGGTGTATCGGTTAAACATACTTAATAATATTGTTACAATTTAATAATTGTATCGCTAAAATCAATTTTTTTCACTTTTTATTGACTTTCAAATTACATATTGCTTTAAAATACACAGTAACTTTTCGGGAATAATTTCGATAGTAATAGCGACTTATTTTTACTTACGTATATAATCCTTTGTTTGTAAGAATCTAATACAACTAAATCATGAGAAGTTTTAATCCTGATTTTCTCAAAATCAACATTTCTAGCTTAATGTGTTTCAAATAAATATACAAACATTTAAAAAATTCTTCTCAACGATCGTTTCGGGTTTCTAGCCCATCATCAGGAAAGTTCAAACTAAAACTTTTTTTAAACTCTCCTGATGATGGGCTAGAAACCCGAAACGATCGTTGAGATTAATAAATGTGTAGAATTTTTCAAGTGTTTGTGTATTTATTTTATTCAATCATGTTCTACCAAGTGCTTAGCGATATTTCTATTGAAATCATATTAATTTTCGTTTGTAAACAACGATATAAAAACGTATGTGTCTTTGAGAACCATTCTGTATAATATCAAAAATACACTCTCATGGAGGGTTGTATGTTGAATTACAGTTGGCCTCGGGCCCTTGTGTACAACCACAGCTGCCATACCGTGTTGTGTTGTGTTCGTAAATATGTTACCTTATCTAAATACATCTAGTAAAGCCCGCTTCTAACTCATTTCTGTAACGAATACATTGTTTACTATGACAGGATTGGTCATTTCTCTACAAAAATTCAACTGGACTTCCTACCTAGTAAACAATCGCTCGTAATTGAAAATTTTCGCAACAAAACAATTCTCTTTTCACATTCTTAATATTCAAGAATATTTGTTTGTTGATCTTATACTGAAATCCAACTAAAATCATATAGACATCTTGATTAGGCAAATAAAAAATTATTTCCGCGCAATTTTCTTTTAGAAAAATCTCAAAATCTGTACATTTTAGAAAAAAAAAATAATATTTTATTCATATTGGAACATCTAGAATGCATTTATATTTTGTTTTAGCTATATGTTAATACATGACACTGAGAATATTTTTTCTTCATATCTCAGGAACCACTAAACCGATTTGGTTCATAATCTAATCAGATATAAGTTAAGTACTGACAAATACAACAAAACAAACCGCGTTAACCTATGTCGTTCCGTTTTTGAGATATCGAAGGAGAATAATTTCACCAAACACACACACCACACATGCATCAGTCGGAAAATGGTCTCAAATGATTCCTATGCTTTCAAAACGTCAAAATCTGTTAATATTGCGAAAAAAATTTTCTGACTGAATCCAATAGGTAATTCCCTACCATAGTAGAGATGGGAAGTAATAAAATATTAGTAAAAAAACTTTTTAAAGACACGCTTTTATTTAAATGTACTAAAAAGGAAAAAAATAAGTTTTAATAATTTAGTTTCATAACTATAAAAGCGTGGGTTATAAACTCTACGATATTTTATTGGTCACGACCCACGCTTTTATAATTATGAAACTAAATTATGAAAACTTATTTTTTTTCCTTTTTAGTACATTTAAATAAAAGCGTGTCTTTATATAGTTTTTTACTAATATTTTATTTTGTTCCTTTTAATCGTTCAAAAATGTATCCCCTTAGGGATTGAATTTCGAAAAATCCCTTCATATAGTAGGTACTTACGTCACAAAAGAAACCTACTGTCCAAATTTCAAGTTTCTAGCTTAAGCGGTTTGCCCTAGGCGTTGAATAGTCAAAAAATCCTACTCCCTCGTTTGACCCCCTTTATAGGTATTGAATTTAATTCTAAAAACGATTGATTCATGTATTGTCATCGGGAATGCATATGTGTACCAAATTTTAAATCGATCGGATACGTGGAAGTCGTTCACAATTGACTTGCAAGATTTGACCTAAACAAACAAACTAAGATACAAACATTGCAATAAAAAAACACCAAGTGCACAAAGGACTAGAGTCGATAAGAGTATGGAAATGGTCCCCATAACAGTGAGTTTAATAAATTTTCTAAAAAAAATTTTATTATTAATTTTTTTATTGTTCCTTATACTTATTCTGATAATTCGTAACATTTAGGATCACTCCAATAGTTAAACACAATTATTTTGGTGGTCAATCTTGGCCATTTTTGACATTTTTCCCAATTTTTTTTTATTTTCTATTATTATCATCGATATATTTCATATTGAGCGAACGAAGCACTCAGATACTGAAATATGTTTTTCTTAGATGCATATAAGAATTTATAATCTAAATGAAAGAATTGGTACCTCGTTTTGCTCACATTTACAAAAAAAAATGCCAAGTATGGCTTACAAAAAATTGTTTGATTTGGGTGGGAGACCGTGTGGTCTAGTGGTTAACACGTCGGCCTCTAGATCAGACGGTCGTGGGTTCGAATCCCACCTGCGCTCATAGATGTTTTGTGATGTCATTTAGTTTTAAGAAAGTTGTTATTTAGTGTGTTTGAAAGACGCTAATGTCCTGAGATGTCGACTCGTCTATAATCTACAATAAATAAAATAAAAATTGATTTTGGCCTGTAATTCTACTTTACATTTATAGTATACATTATCAACCATTTATTTAGCGTTTTTTAAATAACTTTTGGTTTCGTATTGTTAGTCATTAAATTTCTAATTATACCTATAGTTAAAATTTAAGATGATTAAAGCGGGTGCCATTTTCATACACTTATCGACCCTAGTCCTTACTCGGTTCTCCTCAGCTTATATTTATGCCGTTTTTCTAGTAATTTTTGTGTTCAATGTTACCAGTTACCAACGCAGAGTAAACCTAACCTAAAATATTTAAAATTTTCATCTCCATCTTCGTTGGTGAAAACATTAGCACCGTACACAATTAATAATACCAATACTATTGTTGTGCTATTTAGCAATATGGGTACAAATACCTATATATATTCCGTTTTTCTTTTGAGGTTATAAAAACATCGTCGGAGCAGCCTATTAGTATTTGACTCATGCGCACAGCGCATTTAAATAAATATCAGATATCCGCTACCTCAACTAGCGGATAACTTTATCTATAGAATACGTGCTATCTGAAAGTGACCGAAACAAATTCCTAGAGATATATTTCGGATAAAGCTATTCAGAACTTCTCCTGTAGTTAACAAATCGGGCATACGTTGTGAATTGTGATTTTACAATTAGATAGACGATGCAGCAGAACTGTAATAATTATTATTGGTGATCGTGCTTTAAAAGAAAATGAGTATATAGCCATAGTGTTGCCGTCATGATCCAATCCAATCCAAACGTAGAGGAGAGAGAGAAAATGAAGGAGATGCGGAATTACGGTCCATTCGAACGACCGTGTCTCTATATGAGACGTTTATCTGCGTTTGTTGCCAACGCGAATTATGTGTTCTTGTTACTAAGATAATTGTTGATTAAGTATGTCCGCAGTGGCTACATTCAACAACTATACTGCCTTCAACCCCTCACGTCTCCCGTCTCTGTCAAGCCTGCCTGATCTGTTCTCCCTCGTCAAGCCTATACGCCAGAGCGCCATCTTCTTTATCAAGATCACACTTTGCCGTAACAACGTCTCCTGATATAGCATTGACTTAACTGATCTGACTTCACCAAACGCAGTGTACATATTATACAGAATGATTATGTTGTAGAGACGGGCGATTCTGAATGTAAATAATCTAATAATGTACTAATGAAATATTATGATAATAGATTATGAAATTAGTACCTATCTACATAGTAGGTAAGTGAATAATTCTCATAATCGAATAATTATTCGATTATGGGGTTCCCATTGAGAGAGAGAAACAAACTCATTCCAGCGGTCTCTGACCGTTCAGTCAATTAGGAAGTTTCTCTTTTTAATTTTTTGAAGTTATACTGCTTTTGGCGCGTTATGAAAAAATGATGAGAGTGAATTTTTACGATGCGCGCGCATCGCGTCACGAACATTTAACAGGATGAGGTTATGAGATTTCCATAGTTACCATATAAATAAATTCACTCCAGTCCTTTTATTATTTTATATTTCAATAAATTATTTGCATGCAAATTAAAAATTAGTTCTTAATCACGCCGAAGAAGTATAACTTCTAACGCGCGCACAAAGTACACGCTACCATTTTTTTTTGGTCTAAATCGTAGTTTTAAAAATTACAAAATTAATGGCGGAAGAATTTTTGAAATATCTTTAAAAACAACAAAGTTATGCTACTTCAAAGTTTGAATTTGACAATTCTCTAAGAAATTTTCAGTCCGGGTGACGTCACGCGGCACGATATTTTTAAAAGTTATTTTCAGTTTGTATGTGTGGTAATCTAACATGGTAATTTCCGATAATTCTCTTTCTTTAAACTCGTAAATTGTTATGGAAACACTAAAAATAAAAAACTCGGGTCCCAGTGCCAAACCCTGCCGACAATATAGTGTATTTGCTAATACAGGCATTGTGGCATTATTATGTGAACTTAAGTTTGTTTTTTGACAAAATAAAAAATTTAACCCCTTAATACATCCCTTAAAATAATTAAATTTTTCTAAATTTCAATATTAGACATGGATTTTATCAGTACACCAAATTAAATACACCCTTCCATAAGTAAATCCGTATCAACAAACTAGTGTTTTCATAAAATTTGAAAGTCCGGTCCTGTCGGGCCGATTTTATTAAAATTTTAGCAGCACATTTTGATCTTTACTAAAGAGTTAAATTTCAATTTTGAAACGATTCTGACAAATTTTTCGGTGTTTTTGGGCCCAAAAACTTTTTGAAATCCCTAAATACAACCCTGAAAATGGTCCGATCGGGCCCATTTTAAATAGGCTTCTTGCGGTGATGGGTTCCAATGTGTGTACCAAATTTTGTTTCAATCGATTAAGCCTGTCGAGAGTTATCGTGTACACACATATATATATAAATATATATATATATATAAATATATAAATATATAAATATATACATACATATATATATATAAACATTTTCAAAAATGGTGCCAAAGTGTTCAGGAGGCTATGAAACGTCGAGAAATTTTGGTCCGACCCCTAGGTCCCGCCATCCGACCGACGCCAATAGTGTATGTGCCATATTATGGCAAATACACTAACCAGTTGATGACATATTTAAATTCTTGACAGTTAATTTTAATTTAATATAAATAGAAAAGTCTGTATTACAACAAAATAGTTACCAAGTATCTTAGGTTCCAATTACTCACAAAGCTAAAAAACAGCAAACTTGTACCGCGTGACGTCATATTCATAAATCAGTGTCGTTTGCGACCCCACGTACAAGAAATTGATTATCTTCGTTGAAATTAAAGATATCAAAATAATTCGTTCATAATTTTTAAAGTTATCTTCATTACAATAATGTGACAGTATTATAATTAGTATTTTCGATCAATGGAAACTTCCTAATTGTATGTTCCCATTTATTTGTATGGCCAGGCATAGTCGAGATATCGTCATTATCGAATGATTTTGTTAGTATCATTCATAATCGTCCACCTCTATTATAAAGTCAGTTTCGAATTTTTCATTTGTTTCTTGAGCCAGAAGATGAAAATTGGTTCAGATTGGGATCATCCCTCATTTTTACTTCCCACCTCTACTATGGTAGGGAAGTAATGGATTTAGTCCGAAAAAAATATTTCGAGATTTTAACAGATTTTCACGTTTTGAGACCCTAGCAATCGTTTAAGATCATTTTCTGACTGATGTCTGTATGTGTGTGTGTGTGTGTGTGTATGTGTGTATGTGTGTGTGTGTATGTGGTCAATTTTTCGCCTTCGATATCTTAAGAACGGAACAACATACGGGCATGCCGATTGTTCTATTGTGTTTATCAGCCTTTAACTTAGATCTGATTAGATTTTGAGTCAAATCGGTTCAGTGGATCCTAAGATATTCAAAAAAACGTCCTCAATGTCACGTATTAACATAGGTAAAAAAAAATATAAATGAATTCTAGATGTTATAATATGAAAAAAATGTAAATATTTTTTTTCTCTAAAATGTATAGTTTTCGAGAAAAAAAATATTTTACTAAAAAAAATAAAAATTGTACGTAAATCAAGGTAACCATGATTTTTGCTATAAAGCTAGCCATCAGTAGATCACCAAACAAAAAAGAGGGCCATGCTTTTTTCAAAGAATAAAAATTAAATATAGATGCCATAGATGCCAAGTTAGCCACCTCATTAGATCTAGATCCAATAATTGATGCTATGCCTAAAGAAGACGCCTGCAAATTTGTGCTTAACAACATAAATCGAAAATGGGGAGAGAAATGGAGTAATATATCCAACAACAAACTTCGAAAAATAAAGTTAAACACAAAAAAATGGTTTACTTCAATAAATAACAACCGTCAAAACGAAAGTGCGCTCACCAGACTAAGAATTGGACATTCTTTATTAACACACGGTTATCTGATAAAAAAAGAACCTATACCGATCTGTACAACATGCAACCTACAGCTATCTATAGAGCATATTCTAACCACATGCAAAAAATATGAAAATGAAAGGATTGCAGTTAACTTACCATCATCCATTGAAGTTATCCTTGGCGATGATGAGGAGTGTGTTACCAAAGTCCTGCGTTTCTTGGAACTATCGAACCTAGGCTCTATGCTATAATTTCGGAACACTAAAAATAAATACAAAATTCTTAAACGTAACTTTAATTTCAATATATTTAGAAATACTAATAATGTAGACAAGTGTTAGAGTACTGTTTATTAACTTATTTTATTACTTACCTGTATACTACATGCAAATAGCCTCTGTCGCTGAGCATGTTTTTTTTTGTAAATAAAAAAAAAAAAAAAAAAAAATTAAATTGTGTTTTAAAGACCACCAACAGCTAAGGTTATTTGGGCCTAGTCAAAGAGAATAAAAAGAAAAGAGTGTTTATTTTTTGCAAATATTTACTAGGTGGGAAGTATAGGACTGGTCATCAGTCGAATTTTTTTTATTGCAGATTCTGGAAATTTGATAATGTACATAGTTATTTTTAATGTTCTTATATTTTCGACTGATTCGACGTGACATATTTGTTAAAATAAACTGTACTTTTAAATATTGTATTCACAAAACTAATAATTTTATAGTAAAATAAAACTAGTTTACTTTGCAGTATGAATCAATCGTAATGTTTGAGTTTGAGTGTTCTCTTAAAATGTAACATTTTCTATTGATTGGTGTATTTGCCATATGGCACATTAACACTATTGGCGTCAGTCGGAAGGAAAGACCTAGAGGCGAGACCAAAATTTCTCGACAACTCTCCACAGACTTAATCGATTTAAACGAAATTTGGTACACACCTTGGAACCCACCACCGCACGAAGCCTATTCAAAATGGGCCCAATTGGACCATTTTAAGAGTGGTTTTCAGGGGTTCTAAATTTTTTTGGGCCCAAAAGTACCGAAAAAATTTTCAGAATCATTTCATAATTGAAATTTAACCCTTTAGTGAAGATTTAAATTTACTGTCAAAATTTTAATAAAATCGGCGTGACAGGACCGGAGTTACAAATTTTCTGAAAACACAAGTTTGCGGATATAGATTTACTTATACTGAAGGGTGTATTTAATTAGGTGCAGATGTTGGACTGATAATAATATTGCAATTCAGAAAATAATATTATTTTAAGGGATGTACTAAGGGATTAAATTTTTTATTTTACCCAAAAACAAACTTAAGTTTACATAATAAAGGCACAATGCCTGTATTACCAAATACACTATATTGTTGGCAGGGTTTGGCCGAGTTTTTTATTATTTCTTAACACTAAAAATACAACGGGATTAATAATTAGCGTAGTTATTTAATGTCATAATAAATGTTTCTTCGAAAATTGAACCATAGGCGTTATGAAAAAATTGTAATTTCCAAACGCTATTTTAGACGCTTAATAGTAGATTGTATTTTTGACAGTTCATTTGCGTCGTCATCTTTACACTTACAGTAGACTCTGACCTGTGAGCAGCTGTGAGTATGTAATAGTAGCAGGCGGATAGAGCGAATAAACATAAGTTGCTACAACAACCGTTTACTTATCGTACTAGTATGGTAAGTAAAACACTTTCGGAACGCCTGCCTGTTAAATGACCCAATACAGGCCAGTATACATGCATGGAAAGTAGCTATTTTGTAGTGGGTATGGCAAAAAATAAATTTAATTATTCATATCTCTAAAAAGGAATAAACAATATCGGATGTGTATACACATGTAACTAGATTTGATTCTTAATTTTACAGAAATAGAAAAGGTACCTACGATTTCATTAAAAGATAGTAAATATTGTATCATTGTTTGTTAAACTGCTACACTAACAATAAACATATAACGAATTGTATCTGTAACCGAAAGATAAAATCGCTTATGTTGAATTTTGTTAATTCTTTCCACAGAGTGAGGTACATAGTGTTACAAGCTAATATCTTAGAAAGTATTGGTTCAAGCAAAAAAAGTTTTGAATAAAAACTCTTTGGTATCAAGGGGCATATGTTGATAAAATAGATTTTATTTTATTGATATGCTGAGGTCAAGTCAACCTCACCTCAAGATCATATGGATCCTGTAGCCGTTATTGAGACGAATCCAACGACCTATGACATGAGGCTATTCAAGGTCACTTCAAGCTCATAAATAGATCATAAATAAAGAAGTTGTGTAACATGAATAACAGATTATTAATTAAAGCGTTACTATCAAGTAGCCTTGTTTCGAAATTGAATAGATTGTTTACATTTGATATTTTTACATTTATAATAACTTGATATCTACTTGACAGTAACATTTTAATTAATAATTAGTCATTTTCATATTACACAACTTCTTTATTTATTACCTTGAATAACCTCATATCATAGATAGATGGATTCGTCTCAATAATGGCTACAAAATTCCGTAAAAAATGAAAAAGGGTCTTGACGGATAGGCAGGCATACAGACAAACAGACGGACAACGAAATGATCCTATAAGGGTTCCGTTTTTTTCATTCTGAGGTATGGAACCCTAAAAATGACAACCAATTTCGTTTTAAAACGTCTTCATTAGACATTTGAAATTGCCAAAAAAATCATGATAATACTACCGTAAAAAATGACAAGTATATAAATATTTTTTATGAATAGAACAATAATAACATATCTGTGAAAAGCATTAACATTTTTTTTCACAGTCAATTTGTTTTATATTTTCAATAAAAAAAATTATTTTCATTTCTTTAAATATTGCTTTATATCTCTCTTTTCGTCGTCAATTTCACAAAGTGGCCTATCTAATTTTTTCCTATTTTACGACACTTTGTGAGATGAAATAGTATTAAAAATTATGCAGATCTGTGGTCGTATCTCAAAATCACAATTTTTGTAGATACGTCCCTTTGTGAGATTGACGACGCTTTTTTATTTTGGTCAATAAAAATTCATTTAGTAAAAAAAGGCAATTAAATCAGCTTTTTAATTACGTAGGTATACTGGGTGTCGTATATTAAAACATGTATCTAGATTCTAGGCGGTGCTCTGAAGAACTTTCTGTATACTTTTCATGTACTTCCCTCAGAAGACGTGATACGAAATTTAATAACTCTGTATATAGTTTTAATAGGGTAAAGTAACTAATTAAGACCCTGTACCTTTTTTATGAACGCACGGTATATAGATATATAGCATTCAATATAATAATTAACAAAACCTGTCGAGATAATATAATTTCCATTCTGACACCGTGTTGAATATCATATTACCTATTCTGAACGTCTTCTTAATATAATATGGTAGGCAACATTCATTTATATGAAGCCTGGTTTACAGACGATTTCATTAGTTTCTTTGTATTTTTATTTTGGCATTTATGAAAACATTTGACGAATAGTTTGTCGAATATTTTTGAAGTGAGACGTCTTTAGAGAGACTAATGATTTGGAATGACCTCGACACAAAAAATCAAACATGACACGAAATCAAACATGAAAGTACACAGAACGGCCGAAATGGCTGCGTGGAGAACGAACGCATTAGTCTACCGTATTTATGAACGCATGGGTTCGCAATGCGCTTGGAGCACCTAAGATAATATGAAATATTAAATTTATTGATTTTTTTCTTTATTATTAAAAATAATAATTTGAAAAAATGAAATATATAATTATTAATTTATTTTAAATTCTATAGAATTATCGCTAGGCACTTGGTAGAACATGATTGAATAAAAATTAATAAACAAACACTTGAAAAATTCTACACATTTAATCATCTCGGCGATCGTTTCGGGTTTCTAGCCCATCATCAGGAGTTTCAGTTGAGATATTTTTCAAGTGTTTGTTTATTAATTTTTATTAAATTATTTAAATTCGCATGGTTGACGAATGACGAAGACGAAAGAAGTTTCACTTGAACCGTGCACTTATGTGGGTGAGGCATAGGGTTCATGATTTCTCGAGCTTATCAGTTTCTCGGGTCTCGAGAATTCTCGAGGCTAATTTCTCGGGTCTTCTCGGGTTGTCGAGAAATTTACATTTACGTATGTTTTTGCATATCTTTTCGGTTCAAATAATGAAAAAAGTCGTCACAAAATTAAAAATGTGTATCATAAAAAATATCTTATTTTAAATCAATAAATTAAGTGGTTTTCCTGTCAAATAAAAGTATCAAAATAATCATAAAACTTTTATTGACAGTTTTCAACAAAATAAAAAAAAAAATAAAAATTTAAACATTAAAACGTTAATACTACGCTGACTTATAATTACAATCACACCACCATTTTGGCAAATTAATTAGGAAAAAAATCAACTTAAAACTTTGCAAGATCAATAAAACAACATCTGAATTCTGAACATAGTACATACATACAAAACAATTAGATCTGCTTACTCTGTCTGATAAAATATGCCTTTAGAAAAACTAAACCATTTATAGCTTTATCCGACAGCCGGTTCCTTATTTTATTTACTACATTTCCTGAAATAGTTTTATTTTATAATTTTACAGACTAAAATATGATTTCTCGAGTTCTCGACTTTTCTCGAGCTTAATTTCCCGGGAACAAAGCCCAACGATTTCCCGGGAATTCTCGGCTCGGGAATTCCCGGGAATGAACCCTAGTGAGGCACTGGCACATAACCTTTTTTGAATTTCCGTACTATATCCTAGCAAAATGTACCAATTGTCAGGGGACGATAATACGGCGAGGCTTAAATAGTTCGATAAGAATACGCGAGTGTGAATAATATTAGGCAAATAAACCAGTAATGTGTGAAAGAAGACGATTGTTCACTCGTCACTGGTTCACAACCAATGAGCTATTTTCCTGAGAGTAGTTCTTTCAATTATCCACGAGAGGCAGCACTTGTGGTAGGTACAGACATTATTTATTCCCCATTAGTGTCGTGTCATTTTAGTGGTATAACTTAATTATTTAATTAATTTAATGATATAATAATAATTTTATAATTAAGTTATACCACTAAAATGGTACGACACTATGGGGAATAAATAATGTTTGTACCTACCACAAGTGCTGCCTCTCGTGGATAATTGAAAGAACTACTCTCAGGAAAATGGCTCATTGACGCAACATTCGCATATTCGCCGAACACACGAGTCGTCTGAACGGGTTTTGTAAAAAAGTGTCGATTGTTCTGTACCGTGCCGAGTCGAACCTTCTGCGTATTATGTTTAACAGTTTTCAAAATTCTGTTGAGGAAAACTCAGCTAAATATTAGATTCGACATCTTGTTCTTACGTTAAAACGACTATTATAATTCAAGTAGAAATTGGATATGAACAGATCTTTACAAACGTGCAGAAGTATAACTTGCATTGTCATCGCAGAGCGTCGCGACGGTGTCGTCTGTATGATGATGCGACGCGACGTGACACGAAATAGACTAAGCGCAAAGATATGGAAGTGGTCTTCGCCAGCACATTTGAGGCGGTGTAGTTTCATATTCTACCTACAGTCTCACAAACAATAAGTTAAATTGAACTTAACTGTAAATCATATCCATTTGGTAGGACATATTTATTTTATACAAGGTGAATCAATATTCACTCCCCAGTACTCGGATATGTATTCTACAATTAAAAATCGGACCCATTACAACAACTTCCAATGGGAAGTTAAAAAAATAAATTATAATTTAAAAAAACTAAAAAACACGCTTTAATGAACTAAAAAGTAAAAAATAATTAATTTTATTGTAAAAAAGCGAGGGGTGCTTTGTATCATATTTTCATACTACCCCACGCTTTTTTACAATAAAATTAATTATTTTTTACTTTTTAGTTCATTAAAGCGTGTTTTTTAGTTTTTTTAAATTATAATTTATTTTTGCTTTTTAGTCCTGGAGATCCTGGTCAGGATAATGGGACAAACTTATGGAATTATTGTATTGTAATCGGTCTTTGATAAGTGTGCAAAGTTTCAGTTCAATCTGAAGTTTTTTGCTTTTTTTTAGTCCTGGAGATCCTGGTCAGGATAATGGGACAGACTTATGGAATTATTGTATTGTCATCGGTCCTTGATAAGTGTGCAAAGTTTCAGTTCAATCTGAAGTTTTTTGCTTTTTTTTTTTTAGTCCTGGAGATCCTGGTCAGGATAATGGGACAAACTTATTGAATTATTGTATTGTCATCGGTCCTTGATAAGTGTGCAAAGTTTCAGTTCAATCTGAAGTTTTTTGCTTTTTTTTTTAGTCCTGAAGATCCTGGTCAGGATAATGGGACAAACTTATTGAATTATTGTATTGTCGTCGGTCCTTGATAAGTCGACAACGTTTAAACTAAATATGACCGTTCAAAGTTGGTCAAAATCAAGTTCAAAGAAGTCGGTTACAAACTGACAAGCAAACATACAAGTGAAGCTAATAAAAGCGTGTTAATAAGACAGAATGAAAAATACCTAATGGTTCCCGGGTAACATTAGTGAACAAGATTTCAAAACTTCCTTTCAGTTCACGTTTCTTTCAAACTGCATCCGTCTGTTCCGAATTATTCAGAATTTTAGTTTATCTGACCACCTATCAGCCCCGTTTATATCAGATAATCGGGAATTAAAATATCTTGTCTAGTAGGCAAGTTTAAATATCAATAATTTTATCGGAATACTAAAGTAAACGTTTATAATTTTTATTTAATATACAGAATTTTATAATGCTTATGTGTGCATTAGTATATGAAACACACATTTGGTATGACGTAACATAATGCTGCAACATTTTTCAAACCTATGTCACCGTAGGGATTCTAACCCTAAACTTTCCACTGTCGCGGCGGACTGAGTTGAGAATTACTCGCACAGTGACACATTTCCGAACGACTAACTATTTCCCTTTGAAGCATTCTGTCACTGAAAAAACACTACATGCGAGAGTCGATTATTAACTAAGGTGCTATATAACCGACCATCATACATGTGAGAGCTAAACTCAAACGGGTGAATCTAAGATGACAAATCCATTTTTCAATGTCGTTCGAAAATGTGTCACTGTGCGAGTAATTGTCAACTCAGTCCGCCGTGACAGTGGAAAGTTTAGGGTTAGAATCCCTACGGTGACATAGGTTTGAAAAATGAATTTTTTCCATGTTGCAGCATTATATTACGTCATACAAATGGGTGTTTCATATACTAATGCACACATAGCATTATAAAATTCTGTATATATTAATATAGTGCACGATATGTCTTTAACTCGTGTTAAAACAATGTTTATAATTTTGGTTTATCGGGGTGTCTATAAACTATATCTAGTGTATCTGTAGTTTTTCGTAGTCACTCAAAAATATTATTAAAATAGTACCTTAAGATTTACGTTATGGTATTTCCTATTATGTTTCATGCTTTCGCTTGTTCTGTCTGCAGCTTTATAATACAAGCTGTATCAGTCATTGTCTTTACTTTGTTTTATATAACGACGTATTCCAGTTACGAATTATATGCATTTCTGATTTTATTAAAACGATGTTGTTTGATTTCTCTTTTTCATAGATCCAGGGTTGTTGAATGTGTGCCAAAAACAACACAAACTTTACTCGTTATATATGCACACGACAAAAATACTTTTTGATAAAAAATGTATTTAAGAAAGCACTAAAAATGTATTAAATTCAGTTGTGATAACTTTATAATAATTTTCATGGCTGCTTGGCTTAAATAAAGATTATTTTTTAGCCATTTCCCGTAAAGAGCTGAAATTATTTACTCTAGAATTTCTTAAATTGCTAATGAGTAATGAAAATTCAGCTATTATTTGACCATCTTCAAAAGTTCATATTTTTCAATAGTATCTTGTTCATTTTTACGAAATCAAGATGCTGTTCATGGGAATGAAGGACTGAGTAATTTAACATACTCTTTAATTAAAAATTAAATTAAATAGTAATAAAACACTTACTTTCACAGGAAAAATAACAGAATTAATGGCTTCAAAATTAAACATTACAAGCCGTGAGGTGGGTCGTTTATTAGGACTAAAGTGCGACCCTTGAGGTCCACACGACGAACTTCCCAGTTTGATAAATATTTAATAATAATAATTAAATTAGATATTACACAGAAATGTAATCATTTTAATCATTAAAACATAATTATTATTTATTTTTAACAATAATTAAAAAAAAATAAATAAATAAACGGCTGAACCGATTTTTATAAAATTTATGTCGAATCAAAATGACGTTAACACGCCTCGATTGACACCTTTACGAAGTCGATATAATTTTTTATTCCCGAGATATTGTGTAAAATCTACTTTTTTGGAGGTTATTTGGTTAAGAAAAAAGAACGGCTGAACCGATTTTGAAAAAAATTCTTTCAGATCATATTTACGTTAATACGCATCGATTGGCACCCTAACGTAGTCGATATCATTTTTCATTCTCAAGATTTCGTCTTAGAAAGTAATGGACACATACATGCGTACGTACGTACGTACACACACACACACACACAGACATCTTTCTAAAAGTAGTGTAAAAATAGTGTAGTGACCTTGAAATATAAAATTTTTTTTCCTTTTTGATTTCGATTTTCGGACCCATTACAATAACTTCCAATGGGAAGTTAATAACACAAAACTGACAACAAACTTGGGAAAATCAGTAAAAATAATAAAGACAAAACAAACAAATACAATTAATGTGGAGTATATAAACTAATATGTAAAGACTGTCCAAAATATTATATTAGGCAAACAGGAAGACCTTTTAATAAAATGAGAATTGGTGAACATATGAATAGTTATACTGAAAAAAAAGAAGTTTCAACCTATGCAGACCAATTTATTTTGAGCTTTGCTCTACAACACAGCGCGGTTTTACAAATTCACACAACTATAAGCATAACTATTATCAAACATATAACTTTAGTTATTAGTAGCTGTCAATTAGTCCAACTTTAATGATGCTATTTTTAGGTATCTCTCATTCATATGGTCAAAACTAAACTATGCTCATTTTTGAAGAACATTATAAAATTATAAATGTATGTGTCAAACCTAACATCATTAATTAAACGGAAGGTCAAAATTAAAAGGGCAGACGTTACTTTTGTGATAAAATAAAAGAGTGTTTTTAATTACTCTGTCTTTTTTTTACTAAAAATCGCATCTTGAGAGTTCATATTTTTGCTTTACTCTCGCAATATATTCGATAATTTGTTATTATATTTATTGTCAATATAGACACGTTTATAGTAAATTAGTTGATATTAATGAAGTATGATGTAACGTACCATAACAAGAATGAGTATTGCCTGCGCGAAGGTCATTGTGAGTGTTTATAGCCGTGTGTGTGCCGGGGATGTCCCACTCATCCCACTGCTCTAATGATGACACCCTCATCACATCTCACGCTCACCGAGTTCTCCAGACAGGGATTAGGGCTGCAGTTCTTTTTCTTTTTGCAGTCTTATTTTCGTTTATCTTTTTTCCTGTTATCTTTTTATATTATAAAATCTTGTCAGCAGCGTTACGATTGTAATGCTGGGATAATGAGGCAAAAGAACAAAAGTTGTTAAGCGTGTAGAAAATAGAAGCCTTCGGCGGTATAGTTAGTGGTCATATCGCAGATGAGAACGAACATCTGTTCTCTCTTATCCTAGAAGACCACTATTGTAAAATAGTTTCTAAAAACAATGGAAAAAAGCAAGATCAAACGTTCGAAGGAGTAGTAGCTGTCATGAGAAAAAGGGAATTAGTTGAATAAGACATTTTTTATAGAACAGTTTGTCGATCAAATATCTGTTAAAGGTGAGCCGCTGTATAAGCCGAATAATAATTGATAATGAGGCAATGGCATTAACGATTGTGGCCGCGTAATTTGAAGTCTTGACTTAGGCACATAGGTACTAGGTTTGCTCTAATATTTTTGTTTTTCTGTTAATCCCGTTATCGAAGCACATTTATTTTTAAGGCAAGAAAGTCATTCAAAATCGTTTATTTATCAACATTCGTGTATATGAAAAACGTGTACGTGCATCTCTATCACATATGTATGCGTTTTCATATATCTCACCATTTCCGTATTTTCAAAGAGATACTCATTGCTAATGAATGCGCCATTTTGAATGACATGTTTAAAGCCGGTGTTCTTTTTATGCTTCAAGGGTTTGTTTAAAACTCGGACTTGCAAACTCAATATCCTTCTTATATCAATTTTATGTTTGCTTTTTATACTTATTCTTTTCTAATACGTTCACAAATTATGTTCAAATTTTTGGCCATTCAACTAAATTAATCAATACCAATATTTCTGGTATGCATATATTCGAAGCCGATGGCCCATTTCTAATCGCTTCGTGATTGTTAGATATTTATTTAAAGCTATATATTCAAAATCTTGACCATTTAAATCTGATATCCCACTTCTAATTAAACCACTCTTGCTGTTAAATTTAATTCTTTCTACTGAATTCACACCATTTCAAGCATCTGTTCTAAGCACTTGCCAATTTGTATCAACAAAACTTAATCGAATAATATTTGTTACATTATATCTATTTTATCCGCGATTTATACGTCTGTTCAAAGTCGTAACCAGTGAAACCCAATTTTGCTGTGTGCTTTTCATTCTTTCTACTGTGTTTACGTGCACTGTAGTGGATTTGCACGAAACTGAGGAATTGCGATTTGATTTAATTATATTGATTACTAGTAGTACAGTTCAAACAAAACTGATTTGTACAGCGATGATAGACTTGAAACATCACGATGGTTTAATTTAGTTGTGCTAGAAAAAAAAGTTTACACTGTTCTAAATAATAATCAATAAAGCATGGCATCCCATTTCTGATCAGACATTTTTACTGAACGATTTTCATTTCTATTTCCCACCTCTACGATATTATGAAAGTATTGGAAGTTCGAAAACATTTTTTTTCGAGATTTTAACAGATTTTCACGTTTTGATAGTCTGGGAATTGTTTGAGGCCATTTTAAGATCTCTCTCTCTCTCTTTTTTGTTGTATTTGCCAGCATTTAACTTAGATCTGATTAGGTTTTTAGCAAAACCCGTTCAGTAAATCCTGAGATTTTTAAAGAAATGTTCTCAAAGTCACGTATTAACAGTATCTGCCTAATGAAGATTTCTATGATTTTAATTGGCAGTAGATCATACTGTAAGTGCTAATAACTCTTAATTAATGCACTAAGTTTATATTTATTTGTCTTTATGTTTTTTTTTCCATTTCTGTATTTTTTTTTTGTTTCTAAATAAAAAAAAACTCGGGTCGCAGTGCCAAAACCCTGCCGACAATATAGTGTATTTGTTAATACTGGCATTGTGTCTTTATTATGTGAACTTAAATTTGTTTTTGAACAAAATAAAAAATTTAACCCCTTAATACATGCCTTAAAATAATATTTTTTTTCTTAATTTCAATATTTTTATCAATGCAACCTCGGTATCAAATTAAATACACCCTTCAGTAAGTAAAGCACTATCCGCAAACTAGTGTTTTCATAAAGTTTTCATAAAATTTGTAAGTCCGGTCCTGTCGGGCCGATTTTATTAAAATTTTGGCAGCACATTTTAATCGTTACTAAAAGGTTACATTTCAATTTTGAAACGATTCTGAGAATTTTTTCAGCATTTTCGGGCCCAAAAACATTTTTCAACCCCTACAAACCACCCTTAAAATGGTCCGATTGGGCCCATTTTAAATAGGCTTCGTGCGGTGATGGATTTCAACGTGCCTACCAAATTTCGTTAAAATCAATTAACTCTTTCGAAAGTTATTGCCCGCACGTATATATATATACATATATAAATAGACATTTCTAAAAATGGTGCCAAAATGTTCAGGAGGCTATGAAACGTCGAGAAATTTTAGTCCGACCCCTAGGTCCCGCCATCCGACCGACGCCAATAGTGTATGTGCCATATGGCAAATACACTAAAAATGGATAAAGAATATAAAAAGAGAATATAATTTCAAATACAAGCGATTGTTTAGTTGGTGAGAATTGGTGAGAAGTACCTATAGGACTGGCTCTTCAGTCGAATTTTTTCTGCCAAGTTCACTAAGTTTCAGACGTTTGTTCGAAACCCTGACCAACAAAACCCGGTATCCCACTTCTGCACACGCCGTGTTTGTTCGCAACAGCAGTTTTCGTTCATTTCCTTGATTGATTACGTCGCTGTGTTTGACACCGTTATATTCTTGAACATTGTATTCCGGTTCGTCTTCTTTCTTTTATCTCATCTTTGTGTCTAACACACATCAAATATCTACTTGAACTCGCAACGTACTTCTCCGGAATTTTATTTAATTTGAACTTTTTTTACGTCGCTTTATTCTCTAGTTTTTTTGTCAGTTTATCTTATGACCTGTTTAGAGTTTTAAATTATCTTAACTCTATTTTGGATACTTTTTACACAACTGGAATATATTCATAAAACAATATTTTTATGTCAGTTTCATATTTTTATCGAAAGTGGAATTATAATAAAGATATACAGTGTGTCCACAGACTCATCCTCAACATGGGGATCTCCGTTGTTATGGGAGATAGAGATTTGGTTAAATGAGACAAAATGTGCAGAATCTCCAGTACTACTACCCTGCGTAGTCAAACTTTCCATATTTTGCTTGGTTCGCGACCGACAGTTGAAAAACGAGATTTACCCATTTTCGTTTTTTGTTTATAACTCGCTTATTAAGTAAGTTAGAAAAAAAATATTTTCACTTTCTTAAGGCCCTTTTTTATGAAGATTTCAAATCTCTTTTTATATTTTTATTTACTTTTATAGTTTTAGAGATACTTGTATTAACTTTGTTTTTTTAAATACACGTCAAAGATGGCCATGACACCATTAGAAAGAGATTATTTTTCTCTTTAATTTGATATGAGGGTTGATGGATTTATTTTTAAAAATAACAGAGTTATACGTAAAACACTGATTTTTAATAGTAGGCTATGCTAAAGTAATTGATAAAACAGCAGAAGGCTTAGCAAACAGTTGAAGTTCGCGTTGGCTTAGTAAACGGCTGTTTTGTTTTAGCTGTCAAAGTGTAGTTTGTTGCTAATTTGTCAGTTTACTAAGTGATTTATTAAATTTACTTTTGTTATCATAGAACCATTTTGTAACAATGAAAAATTTGATATGTTATCTTGTTACATTCTATGTCACAAAAATTCGACCAGAGCTGCAGAAATGTACTTCGATCAGTATCCAGAACGAAGACAACTTCATTCGTCTATTTATACAAACTTACGAGTAAATTTAATAAACTATGGATCATTTAAAAAGCCGTTTACTAAGTCAACGCGAATAAGTGAAGAAGACAAAACTACTGTTTTACGATAAATTGTTGAAAATCGCTTATTTTTCATTGTTATAAAATGGTTCCATGATAACAAAAGTAAATTTAATAAATCACTTAGTAAACTGACAAATTAGCAACAAACTACACTTTGACAGCTAAAACAAAACAGCCGTTTACTACGCCAACGCGAATTTCAACTGTTTGCTAAGCCTTCTGTTGTTTTATCAATTAATTTAGCATAGCCTACTATTAAAAATCAGTGTTTTACGTATAACTCTGTTATTTTTGAAAATAAATCCATCAACCCTCATATCAAATTAAAGAGAAAAAAAATCTCTTTCGAATGGTGTCATGGCCATCTTTGACGTGTATTTAAAAAAACAAAGTTAATACAAATATCTCTAAAACTATAAAAGTAAATAAAAATATGAAAAGAGATTTGAAATCTTCATAAAAAAGGGCCTTAAGAAAGTGAAAATATTTTTTTTCTAACTTACTTAATAAGCGAGTTATAAACAAAAAACGAAAATGGGTAAATCTCGTTTTTCAACTGTCGGTCGCGAACCAAGCAAAATATGGAAAGTTTGACTACGCAGGGTAGTAGTACTGGAGATTCTGCACATTTTGTCTCATTTAACCAAATCTCTATCTCCCATAACAACGGAGATCCCCATGTTGAGGATGAGTCTGTGGACACACTGTAGACAAGAGGAAATCGGTATAAATTGAAACTAGGCTGAAATAACTGTGGCAATTGATGTTGTCCAAAGTAAAAATAACCTTTAAAAATTTAAATAAAACGAGATATGAAGAAACGCGATTAAAAATTTAAATTATGCTGTTATGCTGTTATTGTTTTTCATGAATTGTCATCGGGAATAGGTAGGTACTGTAGCAATTTGCTATTGCGAGCCCCTAAAAATAAAATTATTTCGAGCCTATGGAGTATTATTTCATTTATAGGATTTTAACATGTGGACCTTTGCGACGATAGATGACGTCAAGGCATACTGACCAGCAACTGAGGACACGAGTCTTACAAAC
This sequence comes from Mongoloraphidia duomilia, assembly GCA_039654895.1. Classification (NCBI taxonomy): domain Eukaryota; kingdom Metazoa; phylum Arthropoda; class Insecta; order Raphidioptera; family Raphidiidae; genus Mongoloraphidia; species Mongoloraphidia duomilia. The sequence continues at coordinate 29,083,136 of CM077522.1, forward strand.
TTGAACAGAAATTAACAAGACTCTGTGGATATGATCTCTATAAGTGCGTGAAATGAGAGTGTATTTTTTGATGTATAAAAGAGAGAACGCAAATAGTTCTGGGAAGAAAGATTCTGATTTTTTTGTACACTTTGGTACGTCGACAGACTAGGTACGGGGACCGTGTCATACACATCGTTCTGTGAAACAATCAAAATGAAATGATTGAATATCTGGCGAAATAAAATACTTTTATTTTGGGATTTTGGAGTTGGATTTGTGCGTTTCGTTTTGGAGCTATATTGTTTTTGGTTTGGAGTTTGGATTCTGCGTTGTTTCCTGCTTCGATTCCTGTATTGATCGACCTTCCTAGTTTTCCTAATTCCCGAAAATTGATTTATTTTCCGTATTTCCATTGTTGGATTATTGTTTTCGATTTAGTTAGCTTACCGTGCAAGATAAACCATAAAGAAGTCAAGCGCTTCTCCACGTTTAGGGATTATAGGTTTCTGCTTTTGGATTTCCTTGTGGTTGTGTTGATTCTGGAATACGGGAATAATTTTATTTATTCCAGAAATTTTGAAGATTTTGCAATTATCCCGAAATTTTTAATATTCGCTATCATAAGTGACGACGCATAAAATATCCCAGAATATTATCATGTGTCTATCACAGTGGGATAGATATGGTACTACAATATATCCCGAAAATATTAAGGGATAAAATCTAATATTCTATGAACGTCTTACATTTCTGAATGTCTACCACTCTGCGTAGTACTGAGTCAATTTAGATATTTACGTCAGAATGAAAATGATAAATAGTGCGTCGATTGTATTCCTGTAGGATTTCTTGCACTACATTGGGAATTTTCCGGAATATTTTGAATCTTATTATGAATTAAGTTTAGATTCTACGTCGCCAGTTTCGCCGATTTTAAAATATTTATGTCCCGAATCCTATGCAATGTATTTTTTCGGGCACAGGAATTTCCGTACAGGCACGGATTAAGTGTGAAATGGATGTGTTGAGAGTTGTGAGGATGTGTTGAGAGTTGTAAAGATTTTGTGTTGAGAGTTATGAAGATTTTGAGGTGAGAATTATGAAGATTTTGCGTTGAGAATTCCGCTTAGCGTTTACGATGGAATGAGTAGGTTGTTGTGAGGCTTCGAGGCCTGTTGAATCGGGATTTTTGTCTCGATTGTTGGAAGTTTCGTGGGGCCTGTGATGGCAGTGCCGCTTTTATTTTTTGGTATCTCGACTGCTGAGTGTCCCGATTTTGTGTTCGTAATCTGATGTTTTTGGCCTTTTGGGTTGAGTTGTCGTGTGGTATTGGCCTTTGAAATCGCCTAGGATTTTATTCTGTTTGTCTTGCTAGGGAGGTAACAGCGTTGGGCCTGGAATTAATATAACTGTGAATATTTTTCGGACCTCTATCGGCCAACGTGGTTATCGTCTACGAATTATCCCTAACTGTGGCCACTCTCTCTGTCTCAGTTTGAACGATCTGAGACTTACACAGTGTGGCCCTATAAGTTCTGGCGCCCTTCGATCTCTCGGTCGGTATCTGGCCCACTAATTTATTATCAGTCGAGTGTTCGGCTATAGTTAGGTGATCCTGAGTGTAGAGGTGAATTCAAATTAAATTAAATTATTATGGGGCACGAGTCATTGTGTGCATTCACATTTTGTGTTGTTTTAAGTGTCGAGTGGTAGGTGGTTGGGTTTTTTATTGTCCATTATGGGCTTTTCCTGTACTTGGATTTAGAGGCTGCTTCCCAAAAACAAGTGCGATTATACAACTAGTAAATAATTTTTGTTCTCAGATCCATGACCCCGCGCCTGCTGTAGCTAGCCGCGCAGCCGATTAAATTCGGGTCAGATGAGGAATAGCACATGCTACAGTACATAACTACAAAATTTCAAATCGATCGGATATGTAAAAATCAAAATTAAGATTTGACCTAAATTGACTGACAAACAAACAAACATGTGAAGTTGAATAAAAACTTGTGTAGGAAATACACTATGTGTCTCCAGTTCAAATCTGAGATGTCTGTGCTATAGCCTAGGGCACCGCGAGGCAAATAAGCGCATAGAAAAAATATAGTATGTATTGTGTTATATCGATACTATATATAATGATTAATTTCATTATAAGCGCCATTTTATTATTAGCCTAAAGGCTAATTTACACTTTGTTAAGCAGCAAGTGCAGGTGACAAGTGATTAGTTAACATGTTTTTATGGTATTAAGTGTTAAGTGTGAAGAAAACGTTCACACAGTGTTTAGTGCCTCTTGCAGGTCCAAAGTGTCTGTCCGTGTCGCAAAATGGGGGACGCACAACGCTTAAAAATACGAAACAGTTTTTATTTTTTTTTAATTCCTGGGAATACGTCGACTTTAAGCTTCTTATTTTCAGGTATACCTCCTTTGGGCCAAAGTCTATGAATTCTACAGTTTTACTTATTTTTAACAGAGCTGCGTCTCGTAGCTGTTTATTTCTGTATTCGGCACAATTTATATTAAATAAGCACTCGTATTTTATGTATTCTCAATACAAAAGTTATAGTTTGGTCTTCACTCCACTTCATGATTCCGTCCGAACAATGCACGTCTTGTCAAAGCAATAATCAAAGTGGCTGACGCTGAGAGAGCGGGTGTGCGGGGGAAGAGACTTAACAGCTACTTAACAGAAAAAATAGACCGTCCTTCTATTCACTTTACTTCGCACTCGCACTTATCACTTAACAGCGTGACCGTTTACACTTTGATTTTACTAATCACTTAACACCTGCACTTGTCACCTGCACTTGCTGCTTAACAAAGTGTAAATTAGCCTTTAGGCAGCAAGTTGTTTTAATTCGGCCCTGATAAGAAGCACGAAGTGACGAAATATTATCTAGTAAGTATACAGGGTAGAGTTATCGATTGTATTGATAAATTGAAATATATTTTCTTTAAAAACTGGTTTCTTAGTTATTTATTGGTTTTATAATTTTATTTTCTTACACTTGTAAAAAAATATTCTAAATCTGTCAATTGGAAATTCTCGAACAAAAAAAGTCGCGTGGTTTAAATACAAATTATGTAGATTGTATAATATGTATTTGAATTTTTTCAATACTGTCTAATTACGTAATTACCTACTTCGTACCGTCGGCATAATAAAATCAAAATTCAGTTGCAACTTGCACTTGTAGATGAAGTACCCGCATTTTCAGGATTATCTAGTGTTTGTGAATTTGATTTTCATTATTGTTTTTGTGACTTTTTTTTTCTTTTCTAAACTATGGTGTTTAAACTATCGGCGTTTATGGATTTTGTTTAACTGTGAAATGTTAAAACATAAGAAACGATTTTGTATAAGTTATATTAAATTATAATGATAACATATTTGTCAACAGTGTTAAATCAGGGTTCACATTTACTGATTTTTGATGTGTAGACATTTTTAGTGACGCCCCCTCAAATTTCTTCTATAGAAATGTTACGGAAGGGTGACGCGGAAGGGACGCTTGTGACGGCCATTCAGTTCTATCATATTTACAACGTATGCTATATTCTACCGTCCTTCGGCAGCTGTAAATTGTTATTGATGTTTTATTATGTAGCTGGGAGTACTGGGGATACTGCTTTTTTTCGTCGAAAGTATAGAAAGGTAAGACATTTATTTTTAAAACAAACATTTTACGATTTTTGAAATTAATATGAAAAGTATTCTTGGCAGAATTTCACGTGCCTTTTAAGGGTTCCATGACATTTGATCCCAGCAATTTGATACCACGACATTTGATCCCACGACAATTGATCCCAACGACATTTGATCCCAACGACAATTGATCCCACGACATATGATCCCAAAAAATTGTCTACAAATTAACAGAGCCTGATAAGTAATAAAGTTATTAAATGTTATTAACTTAATGAAATAATTTAATCGAGGCAAATTTGTTTGAATTAAATTTGTAGACGTTATGATATATTTGTAATTACATTGTTATTAGAATTCTAACGAATGTAATAATAAATATAATGTGTTTATGAGATAATAAAAACCTTTAAAGATTAAGTTGAAAAATCCACTTTTATTTATCATTGCCCGGGATACGTCGTAATTTTGTCAAATATTGTATTTTATAAATTTTGTTGAAAAATTATTGTACATAGAAACTTCGAAACATTAGGTGTGCAGTCAATTTGGTCTTTTGTGCTTTTCACATTATAACGAATTGTTAAATATGCCATTAAAGTTTATGAAAAGTCAGCGCGATAATTTGTTATTAATTCATAAAATATTATATTTTTCTATGTTGACAAATTGACTGCACATCTGATGTTTCGAGGTTTCTATGTACAATAATTTTTAAACAAAATTTATAAAAAACAATATTTGACAAAATTACGACGTATCCCGGGCAATGATAAATAAAAGTGAATTATTCAACTTGATCATTACATGATCTCTAAAGGATTATTAACTCATAAACACATTATACTATTACATTCGTTACAATTCTACTAACAATGTAATTACAAATATATCATAACGTCTACAAATTTAATTCAAACAAATTTCCCAACAAAGGGAATAACCGATTAAATTATTTCATTAAATTAATAAAATTTAATAACTTTATTACTTATCAGGCTCTGTTAGTTTATAGACAACTTTTTGGGATCAAATGTCGTGGGATCAATTGTCGTTTGGGATCAAATGTCGTTGGGATCAGTTGTCGTGGGATCAAATGTCGTGGTATCAAATTGCTGGGATCAACTGACGGCTCACCCCTTTTAAGTACATTAAAGAAATTGAAAAATGCTAGGATGAAATTTTTGTGTTAACTATTAATTTGAAATAGTGGATTTGCTCGCATAAAACTTGATGGTCCGTGTACATTGCAGATAAACTGTACCAAATTAATCTTCATAGATTATGGGAACTTATTTTTTATGTTTTTTGCAATGGCAACGTGTTCCGTTATTTTCAGTTTTTCTTAAGATAGTCATTTTGCGGTGGTGCCATCTTGCGTTTTCTCGAAATTGTCGTTTATAAAAATAGGTATTTTAATATAATAATATAATTTTCTTTATTTCTATAATGATATACATACCATGTGGAATAGACGCTGATGACTCAGCTGTCGAACTTTTATAATCTACAATCTATTTACAGTGTAGAAATCGTCTGCATATCAGTGTAGGTACTTTTGTCTTAAATCTGCTTTGAAAGTCGTACCAGAAATCGGGCATTAAAGAATAATTCGTCAGTATTACAAAAACTATTCCAGAAAATTGAAAATTGTAAACAATATTCGAGTACAAATGCAGCATTTTTTTTTCTTCAAAAAACCTAACAATGCATTTTAACTCTACCATAGTTATAGGGAAGCAAATAATAATTTTACATCCGATTTCTTTGAAAATCGGTTTTTGGGAGTTTCTCATTATACAACAAAAAATAATAGCGGAAAATTTCAAAATGACGGCCAAATTTACGGGGCGTGGCTAAGATGACACCATAGGAAAAAAATTCGACTGATGACCAGTCCTATACTTCCCACCTAGTAAATATTTGCAAAAAATAAACACTCTTTTTTTTATTCTCTGACTAGGCCCAAATAACCTTAGCTGTTGGTGGTCTTTAAAACACAATTTAATTTTTATTCTTTGAAAAAAGCATGGCCCTCTTTTTTGTTTGGTGATCTACTGATGGCTAGCTTAATATAGCAAAAATCATGGTTACCTTGATTTACGTACAATTTTTATTTTTTTTAGTAAAATATTTTTTTTCTCGCAAACTATATCTACATTTTAGAGAAAAAAAATATTTACATTTTTTTCATATTATAATATCTAGAATTCATTTATATTTTTTTTTACCTATGTTAATACGTGACATTGAGAACGTTTTTTTGAATATCTCAGGATCCACTGAACCGATTTGACTCAAAATCTAATCAGATCTAAGTTAAAGGCTGATAAACACAATAGAAAAAGCGGCATGGCCGTATGTGGTTCCGTTCTTAAGATATCGAAGGCGAAAAATTGACCACATACACACACACACACACACACATACAGACATCAGTCAGAAAATGATCTTAAACGATTTCTAGGGTCTCAAAACGTGAAAATCTGTTAAAATCTCGAAATATTTTTTTCGGACTAAATCCATTACTTCCCTACCATAGTAGAGGTGGGAAGTAAAAATACTTTATATTCGGTAATCGGTATTAATGCTTAAAAATGCTGACGAGTATGAAAATGGCAACAGGTCAGCAAAATTTTAATCGAATCGAACATTTTTTTGAAAAGATATCCGATTTATTTGAACATTGGTCAAATAATAATTTTACGGGAAGTCACTAAGATGACATCATAAGGAAAAAAAATACTTCGATAAAGTTGCTTATTGCTTAAAAAATGGCTGCCGAATATGAAAATGGCATCTGTCGCGCTTTAATTCTTGAATTACGTGCATACTCTAAAATTTTTATTCTTATTATGTTTTAAGTAGATGACATTATTATAGTTCTGAGAAATTAACATTTTCCATTGAATAATATTCAATCATTCTGAAGTAGATTGATTTATTATTATGAAAGAACTTTAACATTTCAAAGACGTTAGGAATATTTCAGCTGAAAAACTTTAAAGATCTCAAGCTGTAAGTTAGTTTTTCTAACCATTGAAACGGTTCTTGCATTCATGATTAGCATTAAAGTAATTGGTTTCACAACTCACGAATGCCAACTCCCGATTGAAAAGGCGACACACAGTTCTTTGTAACTGCAGACTACCGTTTGATTCCTTCAGGGCATTCAGTTTTAACTCTTTCCTTTTACTGTTTCGATACTGATTAATTTCACATCTCCATTAGAATTTATCATTCATGAAAGCTTTTGAACAACGACAGGATTATATCAGATTTATTGCAGCTGTATTTCCTCTAATCAGTTCCATCCAAGTTTTTGAAGCAGTGGAGCCACCGGATTCGTTATTATGCTTAACCTTGGAGTGCTCGCATGGTGTCGAAAAGACAGCGCAGTTTTTATTTTTCCGCGTGAACTTAATCTAAGCGTAGGAGGATACCTCCTCCTACGCTTTAATGCAACCTCATGTGTAAAGAATCCCTGCAATGTATATTTGTCTCACTATAATTAGTTTGTTATCATTTAATTACCCATGAATCTCTTGAAGAATGATGAAAACTTTGGTGTGAAGACACTGAATGTCAAAAATAACAAAACAAATTTGCTGGTTTGGTGTTTAGTGGTTATTTTTAATATTCAATCATATTATAATTAGTTTTTTATCTCCGCAGTCGCACACAATACGTCGAAACGACGTGAATGTTATGACGGAGGTCGGAGACGATGACGCTTAAGTTTATAACTGTTAAAATAAATATATTTGTTGATTTTTATAATAACCATTTATGTCAAAGTTAGTATATAAAAAAATAATGTCAATACAATTGGTTTTTCTTATTTAAAAATTGATATCAATTTGAATATGTCGAAAAGACATCACGCGACTACATTTATCACAAAAAGGTACGCGACTACTCCAAGGTTAAAACTGATGATTTTTGACTTTTAATTGTAATATAGGCACAATATGAAAAGACTGTTTACAAAATAAAATATTTTATAAAAAAAATATTTTGCAATCGTTTTTCAGTTGCGTATAAAATCATATTTTGTAAAATTAAATTATCAAAAAGATGCTAAAAGAAGCTGAGGAAAATACTAATCAAAGTAGGAAAAAATTAAAAAACTGAAATTTGAAATAAGTTGATATGGTCTTTGCTAGTTCACGTTTAAAATATTCCATAACAAAATTTTTAAACAGACGTTATAATTGTGCAACTTTTTATTTGGTTATACTACAACATTACCTATATTAAAAAATATAATTTTGTCAGATTCTTTAAAAAATATACAACAAACCATTACAGTAATTTGATTTGCTTTCAGGCTATTGTCTTCAATCCCACATCAGTATAAAATTGAAAAAAAAACAAGAATAATGATGGATTTTGAAAACATAATGTAATTTCTGAAATTTACTCATCAAGTGTGATTATTCATTATATTAAGATTATGCTTATTTCATACATTCAATAAGCCTGCGACTTCTACTGGCTTAAATTAAGCGTATCAATACATCGGTCTCTTTTATTGAACTAGCGGATTCGCTAAGTTAATTTCGGTTTTTTGTTTACTGCTCTGTGGCCGCCATTAGTACCTAGATCGATGATATATTATAACTTTTTCTATCCCGTGCTGTGTAACAAATACTTTATTGAAATTCCGATCAAAATCAGTTCAGTTATAGTTTTTGAGTTGACTCGGAAAAAAAAACTGACAAATAAAACAGAGAGAGAAAAATTAAAGTGACTAACTCGGTCTAGGTATCGTGTACAATTAAGTAAAAATTTCGTTAAAAAAAAACTTACGATTTTGTCATTATTGATTATATACTATCACATTGAGATATAAAATTTGTTTTCTAAGCTGAATGAACCCTTTGTTTTAATAAGGTAAAGCAATCGATAAGTCATAAACATCGAAAATATTTCATATTAAAAAAAACATATTGTTTAAAAAAACGTCTCATGAATCTGCGGCTAAAATTTGTAAAAATTAAAAAGAAAAAAAAATGATAACCGAACATAAAAATTAGCGACACATTTTTATAACAGAGAACTATAAAGAGGCCTCTATACCTTCCTTAATAATTTCCATTTAAATAAACAGGTGTCTTATTATAAATATCACCCCAGTATGAGACATTAGACGTTATTCACGCGGTCAAAAACATTTTCATCTATTTAATATTATGTTGACTGGTCAAATTCCAAACAAAATTAAGTCTTTTTTAAAATTCATTGTGCAACTTTACCAGATTGTGAAATTAAAAACCTAAAAAGTCTTAAGGTAGTTATCCAGTACCGTCTGATACAAAAGTATAGCTTAGTGCACTACGAATATAAAATAGCAAAAGCGGTTAGTCCCCTATCGCCAGTTGAAAACTTTTGTGAAAGTACAGTCTCACTGCTCTCACACACGACCAAATAGCATCAATACACGTATTTGTACACATGCATCCATACTAATCGAAAAATGATCGTGGCAACTACGTAATAGGAACGCGCGGACGCCGCACGGTTCTATTTTCCGGCGGTCGAGTAGCGGCAGGCATGTATGAATGAATATTCTTACGCTAATGTAAATACGCTCCACGCGGTTGATCCACACGGATTACACCGTGTCTGAACTAGCTCTTAAAATTATTTCGATTTAACATTATATAAAATAGTAACTGGAAAGATAAGGTTTCTGTCAAAAAAGGCATTAATGCGAGAAAAACCGCGCGTAAAGGCTAGTTACTATATATTATAATATAGCAGTGCACTGGAAAGCTACTACGTGGTGTCCAGTGTTCTTAAATTTAAAATATGACAGGCGTCAACAAAGGTTCTATTCGCTATGTAAAACTGACTGCAAAATACAATAATCGATTTTACTGTTCTTTTTTTATACAATTTCATCCGTATATTTTTCATTAATAACTTCGATAAAATTTTTATTTTCAGTAGAATTTCATTTGTTTTTGTAGCATTTCATTTTTCTTTTCATAGTCATGTAATGGTGTCTATGTTCGATCAAGCGAAGTGGAAAAAACTAAATTGTCACAATTCATACATACCAACCAACCCACGGTTTATACTTATATAGTATCTATAGAAAGAAAAAATACTGTGCAGGTTCCTGTTATACCGGCACACGGTAGGTCATTCGGGACATATAACAATGATTGAGCGGGACAAAGACGGAAATACAGTCGCTTCACTTCATAAAATTTTCTATAGAAAAAAATTTATTGCAGAATGCTGACGAATTGTTAGTATATTGAACGAGAACTATAATAATATATATGACTAATTTAGGGAAACATACAATTTTACGAAGAAGAACAATTAATTGGTTATTTTAAAACAATGTTTATTTAAAATGTATCTACAGCATCGATGTCTCGGCAAATGTCTTGTCTTACCCAAAAAATATCTTACAATCTATACTTCTATACTAATATAATATTATAAAGAGGAAAGATTTGTATTTTTGTGTGTGTGTATGTTTGTAATGAATAAACTCAAAAACTACTGTGCCGATTTCAAAAATTCTTTCACCTATATAAACTACATTATCAGCGAGTAACATGGGCTGTATTTTATTTTCAAAAAAATTAGAGGGGGTGGGGGTAATAAATCATAAATCTCTACAACTACTAAACCGATTCTAAAAATTCTTTCACTAATAGAAAGTTACGCAGGGGGAGAGATTCTCGTGAAGGGGTACTCGCGGGGGGAGGGGGGGTAATAAATCATAAATTCTTATCTCTGGAACTACTAAGCCGATTCTAAAAATCCTTTCACTAATAGAAAGCTACGCAGGGGGGGGGGAGATTCTCGCGGGGGGATAACAAATTAACAATATACTAAATATACGTGCGCGGAGCAATGGGTGACCGCTATTAAATCATAATTACATACCACCCGGGCGAAGCCGGGACGGGCCGCTACTAATTTATAAAGTGCAAGTTTTGTAAAGCAGTGTACCGTATTTATTTCTTTTTTCAAATTCATTGTAACCGCTATCTATTCTGTGAATACAGTTGATTATATAGCAAAATCAGTGATTTTAAAAGTCCTTCAGACGAAAAATTGAAAAACATTTTCTTGGAAAACTTACAACTTTTTAAAAATTACGTAATCTTTCATACGTAGCCAAATTTTTTTTTTTTTTTCAAAAATTCGCCGGTAGGATCTGTAGTGTGATTCTTGGTCCTTCATTTGGCGTTCACCCGAACCCTTTAGCTTTAAAAATAGCATCGGGAGAGCTGTAACTTTTTAGGAGAGGTGAGAGAATTTGAGATAGAGAGTGCAGGGGGTAACTTCCGGTAGAGAATACTCTTCATGGATTTTTCTATGTTTAGTTATTTTGCACGCTGGCATCTATAGTAGGTGTAGACTCTATATTGGCATCTTCATCGTTTGTGTGTGTGTGTGTGTGTGTGTGTAAACACATAAGTATGTGAAAGTTCCATATACGAACCGTCGTACAAATTGAACAGTGCCAATTTATAAAGAACACATCTAAAGAATTCTTAAATTTGAAAATATTTTTTGAGAAAAAAACAATATTTACGTAACAAATTTTAATTTTTGAAAATATTTGGATAATCTCGTGTTGAAAACTATTTTTAACATGCAGTTACCTATATCAGTATGACTTGTCTATGCACATTTTTTGAAAAAATTGCACGCTTGTTTTACATGAAGTCGCAATTATGGGTTTTCCATAATTTTTTTAAATGTTCTGTTCTATAAAGAAAACCTCATCAAAATCAGTCCATTGCACTTTGGAAAATTATGATGCCACAGATAGACATACCAAACATACGATGCAAACGCAAAATACCCATCAATTTGAGTCGAGAATAAAAATAAAAATAAGTTTGAAATCGATGACGTGATGCACAAAAATAGGCATCATTTTCTTTCCAAAACACCAGTCTAATCGTCTCTTAATGCTACTAAAAATGTGTAAACGGAACATGAGTCGAGCTTAGAACATAGCCAAGCGTGTAACGATGACGTTGTTTATAAAGCGATTCCATGATTCCTCTATTACAAGCCCCCAATTCCCTGGTTCTCATTTGAGAACTGGTAAAGTTCTGCGTTTAATTCTCAAAGTGCTCGATAGTTTTTCTTCACATACTAGTTTATTTCTGTTTAATGCAACATCGAAATAGAACAAAATAACACAATAATTTATTAATGTGGTGGAAGCTTCTTCATCCGAAATCGCCCCTATTTCTAAGGGACAAATCGACCCTCGTTATAACTTAATTTTTCAAGAAAAAGGAAGACTGTTTTTTGTGTGAATCTAATGAATTTAATATTAACTTTTGTAACATACTTTTTATTTAATTGTATTTTTAAAATAATATTTTCATTAAATTAAAACTTTTCTTCTCTGTATTGAAGCAGCTTTGTAAATATGAGGGTCGAAACGTTCTTTGTAGTGTTAGAACTATTAAATAAATATTCGAATTTAAAAACAAACGGAATTGTACAGCTTTAAATGAGTGCCGTTGTAGCAACGTTGCGCACTTGACACTACGCCCCAAATTGCAAGGGCGGCAGCAGTCCAAATGAGCATTGAGGCACCGCGCGACGAGGTGTAGTAGGCCGTGCATTGTAGCGCCGTACTGCGCCTCCGCCTCAGACGGTGGAACAGGAAATACTTTTTTTTTGCAACGCTGGTGTTTTATTTGAACTGAACTGTTCTCTGAAAGGCGGACGTACAGAGAATAAGAAACAGTTGCACAACGTTAGTACGTTTGAACCTAGAACACCATTGAAAACTCAGAGACGAATTGCGAACAAGCCGTGAGGTGGGTCGTTTATTAGGACTAAAGTGCGACCCTTGAGGTCCACACGACGAACTTCCCAGTTTGATAAATATTTAATAATAATAATTAAATTAGATATTACACAGAAAAGTAATCATTTTAATCATTAAAACATAATTATTATTTATTTTTAACAATAATTAAAAAAAAACGGCTGAACCGATTTTTATAAAATTTATGTCTGATCAAAATGACGTTAACACGCCTCGATTGACACCCTTACGAAGTCGATATAATTTTTTATTCGCGAGATATTGTGTAAAATCTACTTTTTGGAGTCTATTTGGTTAAGAAAAAAGAACGGCTAAACCGATTTTGAAACAATTTCTTTCAGATCATATTTACGTTAATACGCGTCGATTGGCACCCTAATGTAGTCTATATCATTTTTCATTCTCGAGATTTCGTCTTAGAAAGAAATGGTCACATACGTACGTACACACACATACGTACACACACACACAGACATCTTTCTAAAAATACTTTTGAAGTAGGTATCTAACATACTTTGGAAGTATCTGTATGTAAGATACTGTTGAAGTATCTATAAGATACTTTTAAAAGTAACTTAGATATTTCAGTATATTATTATGAATTTTTTAATTTAAAGCAGCGTTTCCCAAACTTTTTCTATGACGAACACTTCACAAATCCTGAAATTTAAACGAAACACCTTCATTATTTTATAAGGTAGATTTCAAACATTTTTCAACTTGGTGCAGCATTTAAATTATTACGAGGCTTATATTATTAGTTTTCATAATTTTTCACGGAACTCTTACTGACTTTCCGCGGAACATAGTTTGGTAAACGCTGCCTTTGAATATCTATCTGTTAGTATAAAGTTTCTTAAATACTTTCATATCTCGTATATTTTATTTTTTGGAGTATTAACTGTTTTGTGTCTTGTATTGAAATACTTTTTTTAAGTGTCTTCTGCGGGCTGATGGTTTCCGAGTTCTCAATTGGTGGTTCAATTTAAACGCACCGCCCGTATAGTAAAGTAAGTGAGTACATCGAGTTCTGCTGACGACTGTACTCTTCTTTTATATTAAATTGGGAACTTTACTGTGTTTCATATATAGTAGACCTCTCTTAACCCTTTGATGCACGATGTCACCCCTTCTTCATGTTATTTTTATCTTTAATAAATATTTTAACGTTTCCTTTTTGATTTATCTTTACAGTGCTTAAAAATTTCAAGGAAGTTTTAATATTGTTCTAGACAAACTTCAAACAACCTTTGAAGCAGTTTCGTTTTAAATTATCTCTACTAATTTTTACCCGATTGCCGAAGGAGGGTATCTAATGTTTTTCGGGTGTATGTATGTAAATATCTTTGCATTTTTTATGGCGCCTTCTCTAGCCTAAACGGCTTGACAGATTTTGAAAAATAAGGTGTTTATAGATTCGTCATAGTCCCACGAGTGCTACTGGATATTTGGCGTCACGAAAAATTTAATATGGCGGACGCTAGACGTAATTTTGTAAATACGTAAAAAAAACGGTAAAACCTTTTGTGTTGGGGGTATCAAATAAAAGGCTTGATGAGTATAGATTCAACCAAAAGGAAGAAAATAAAAATAAATTATTTTAAAAAAATAAAAAATTGACTGTGTAAAAAGCGAACTTAAAAGATGGAAACAAGATCAAATGATAAGTGATAACATGCAGTCGAGGCGGTATACATGTAGAAAGAAGTTGAACAGAAATAGATAGCTGATGCCTCCGACTGCATGTTATCAATTGATCTTATTTCCATCTTTTAAGTTCGCTGTTATCGCAGTCGGGTTTTTTGCTTTTTTTAAATAATTTATTTTTATACTTCCACCGTAAGGAAATAGAAGGATGGTGATGGGTCGAAAAATCTTGTCCGACATGAGATCGGATTATGATAGTCCTAGTCTCAAAATGTAATGAAAAGTGATTTTCCGCATGGCGACTGTACGCGTGTGTGTGTCTGTGTGTGAAATTGTTATTATTTTTTGCTTACATTAACTTCCTCAAAAATTCACCGATTCGAATGATTATTATTTTTTTTTCAACGTTTGTCTCATTAAAGAGTGCGGGCCTATTGGTTTTGGTATACAAATAGGATAGGTGGTTACGGAAATGTACGCAATTTTGTTCATGATGTTTTGTAGCAAACAATATCGTCTGAGTATCATATAAGGGCTTTCTGGACATTAATTCCACTTAATTTTTTATATTAAAAATATTTTTGAAGAATGATTTTGGAACATGGAAATCATGTTTGGTTCTCCGTGTTGATATTTTATTTTAAAAAATCTATAAATTGGTTGACCCTGCAGGTCATCCCTGGAACTTCCCGCTATTTTCAAGCGCTTTGAGTTCGAAGCACTTGATAATATACCCAAAAGTAGATTTTTGAGCTCTTCGAGCTCAAAAATCTAAAAATTGCTGATGCTAACACTATTTTAATTTTTGAAAAGCTATAACTTTTGAACGCGTTGTTCGATTTTGATCGGCATTCGACGCAGTTTTTCAAGCTCTAAAAATATTGTAAGAGGTACAAAATTAATTGGTTGAGAAATCTCGAAGTTATTTTGAAAAAACACTTTTTTCGAAATCTGTTGATTTTGATCCGCTTAGCGGCATTCGACACAGTTTTCTGAGGCGAAGAGCTGATTAGATTATGAAATCAATTGGTACAATATTCTAGAAGTTATTTAGAAAAAACATCGTTTTAACAACTTTTTTTTCGGTTTTTTTGGAATTTCTCAAAATCTATTGAGCCGAATCGGTTCAAATTTTCAGGAAATCTAAGTTCAGTGGAACCCTTTCGAATGCCGCAAATCGCGATTCGATCGGTCAAGCCATTCAAAAGTTATGAGAGGTTTACATACACACACACCCACCCACACCCCCCACACACGCGCACACACACACGCACACACACGCACGCACAGAGAGAGAGCGAGAGACATACTGACATCATCGTAAAAATAGTCAGAATAGCTTCCTAGGATCACAAAACGTCGAGATCTGATGAAAACTCGATTTTCGAAAATCAGGGTGAAATCAATAACTTCCCTATTTTTTAAAATTTTCAATTTTCTTAGCGGGAAGTTAAAAAATTGTAATTTGAAATATTTCGGCAAAGCAATTATCGCAACGACAAAATTATTATTGTTTTATTAACTAAGATAATTTTGTGATAGAATTATTGTGTTCTTGGGTAAAACCGGTAAAGGGGAAAAGAAAGTACATATCTAGTTGGATTAAAAATCGAAAAAGATTATCTTTTATGGAGCTTTTATAAAACCCATTGTATTTAATAGGCAATTTATCGCACGTTTTTATCTAATTTGATTTTATTATAACTGATATTTTTCCGTAACTATATTCACTTCTGATTCTCAGACATTTATTTAGCATATTTTAATATAGTTGAATTTTTCAATTTTATTGAAAATCGTAACTTTTGCACCTTTTTGCAATGTCAGTTGCCTAATGAAAACTTAGTATATAAAAGTTATGTTTTGAATCACGTCCAGGAAAAATTAAATATAATAAAAATATTCACAGGTAGTCAGGACATTTAATAAAACAGAACTCTGTTTAGATTTTAGTCGAACGTTTCGTCCTTTTATTAGGACTTCCTCAGCAACTACAAAATATAAACGTAAAATTATAAACATACATAATACATAAAACTATTAACTTATAATCATACCTCAATCATACGAGTTCACAGTTCAATATATAATGTCGAAACATATGAAACATTGTTACGTATCATTTTTTACAGAAAAATAATAACATTATTACTTTATTAAACATTATTCGGAATTATTTTGGTAGATATAAACTATCAACGACATATGCTGCAATACCAATGCCCTTTGGGAATTGTGTAATGACCAAGCGGCATTGGTACTGTAGTGCCATCTGAAATTTTTTGTTAAACTTAAAATCGGCGGTTAAGTTTTAAAATATCATTATAAATATTATTTAAATTATTAGTGTCAGTTCTTAAATTAATTGTATCATTGCTCTTTAGTATATAAATCTCAACCATTATCAAAATATGTTTAATTAAAATTAAAAAAAATTTTGAGGTTATATGTAACTGTCATCCTTTACACATCTCTTGTGAGAGTGTTTTTTTTCTGATAACAAGTAGGATTAAAATTTGATTAGTTTATAATCAAAAGGAAAGGGTTTAAAGTTCTTTATCAGTAATTATCAGTTAAAATTAGTTGATAGAATATATAGATATAATATCGGACATAGATGCTTTTTGCCTCTTTCGATCCGTCCCATAATAACAGCGGCGTATTCTAATTAGCAATCCATAACTTTCTTGTGAAATACGCTTGCTTCTTATCTAGCTCCGTCTAATTGAAACTCAAACTTTAGTTTCTATGTGACGCGACGGGATTATTTTAACTTTTATTCAACACATGAAAAGAAGAAAAAGAAACTTTTAACTTTACATCTTTTTCACTTGTGCAAATGCAGTTTATGTAACTTAAATTTATTTGAATATTTTACAGTAATTTTATTTTTTAATATTTTAATATTGGTAAAATGTTGCACATAAGTAATTCTTTGTAAACGCTGATTAGTGGTTATACCGAGGGTAATACTTACTTTGTGCCATAGATATAGAAATACGAGGATGTATTGTAAAGTGCCACTTTAGACGAGGGGGGAAACTATTCAGGAGAGGGTGCATGCCTGTCTTATGAACATATCCATGTGCCCACGTTCTATTGGCCGCGTCTTTGCGCATGCTTAATTGCTCGTATAGCGCTTGCGCAACTAAAGAGACCAATGGAATGCGGGCACACGTGCTTTCTCACCTCCCCCCCCTCAACAGCAACCATTCCCCTCGTTTGTACTACATCCCCAGGTTTCTATATCTATGCTTTGTGCTTGTCAGAACTGGGCAGTACTGAGTACAAGTAGGTACTTTGTACTCAGATACTTTTAAAAATTTTACTTGGTCTTGTACTTGTAATGCTCTGTTAAATGTGCTTAATTACCCATTCCATTTGCGGCGTATGGAGTGCCTGGGAGGGATAATTAGTCATGGATAACAAGCTTTTGTCAGTAAAGCTGCGTCCTCTTCAGAGTGCAGTTGCATATATTTAAATAATAATTAAATGGACGCTCATGATGACATGTTAATTAATATTAGTAAAAAAAACGTTTTAGAGACAAGCTTTTATTTAAATGCACTAAAAAGGAAAAATAATTTTTAATAATTTAGGTTCATAATTATAAAAGCGTGGCTCATGAACTCTATGATAGTTTATTAGTCACGACCAACGCTTTTATATAATTATAAACCTAAATTAATAAAAATTATTTTTTTCCTTTTTAGTGCATTTAAATAAAAGCTTGTCTCTAAAAAGTTTTTTTTACTAATATTTATTTTGTTTATTTTAGTCTTTCAAAATCTTACCCCCCTTCGACACCCAGCAAGCCCTTAAGTTTCCCCCAAAATGTTCGCTCATCAAGCCCTTTCATTTGAGACCCATATCATAGGGGTTACTATGGAAATTATAAATCGCCGTTTTGTGACGTCCGCCATATTGGATTTATAATAACATCACTTTACTTGTTGTGTTTCGCTTATCAAGCCCTTTCATTTGATACCCATATCATAGGAGTTGCTGTGGAAATGATAAATCGCCATTTTGTAACGTCCGCCATATTGGATTAAAAATGACGGCATTTAAGTAATCGTGCATTGTCACGAGAACCAAACGTGTGTGCCAAATTTCAGCCAGATAGCCTCAGTGGAAGTGGGTGAAATATTGAATACAACATTCCAGGACATACATACAAGTGAAGTAGCGTCTGCCATATTGGATTAAAAATGGCGGCATTTAAGTAATCGTGCATTGTCACGAGAACCAAACGTGTGTGCCAAATTTCAGCCCGATAGCTTCAGTGGAAGTGGGTGAAATATTGAATACAAAATTCCAGGACCTACATTCAAGCGGAGTAGCGTCCGCCATATTGGATTAAAAATGGCGGCATTTAAGTAATCGTGCATTTTCACGAGAACCAAACGTGTGTGCCAAATTTCAGCCAGATAGCTTCAGTGGAAGTGGGTGAAATATTGAATACAACATTCCAGGACATACATACAAGTGAAGTTAATTTAAGTAGTTGATAATATTAATTGCAGCATCCTTCTCAGAGTATTCACAACTACATATAATTGCTTGCTTGAAATTGAATTGGTGAGTAAAAGAACAATAATTGAGTTGGTCGTTAAAATAAACTATGATGTCTTCTTAAGAGTGTTTGCAACAAAGTCTATAATAGTGAAATGATAAGTTGTGGCATGCATGTTTGTCTGCAGTGCGGCGTGACTCACCGGTGTGTCATCTTGCCAGCAATCACAAACAAAGTCTGATGATGAGAATTCCCTTGATGATAGTAGTTGTGAAGACTAGTTGATGACGACGGGTACCAGATTCTCGATTCTGAAAACTTATAATCTATTTACCGATATAATTAATTAGTTATTATCTGATTATTACTCGATTCCCGATAAATACTAATGAGAGATTATATATTATAGACGCTCGACAACTAAGGAATAATTACTAGTGTGGTGTCTTATTACGTCACCATTAATAGATACTCTTCACGTGGTTAAGAAGCGACAAAATTGTTATTTTTTATAGAAAGAAATATAATTGAGCGTTATTCTTATAATAATTATTTATTTATCGGATTATAGCTCTTGGATCACTATTAGTTATGGGGTATAATTATCGATTGACGGATATAAATCGAGCATTTCATTCAGGTACTTAATTTTAAAACTGAACGGGTTTTGTCGTCCCTCATGACGACTTCACTACTACCTACAACACATGTACAAGGAGTACACCCCGTGCATGACAAGTAGTCGTCGAACCGCGGACTCATGTATTACAAGTTTTCGTTTCGCCATCTTAAGATTTGCCAGCGCTTCTTCGTGTTAAGAAGTTGAGAAGAGAGATGAATGATATCAACGTATTATCAGTTGCGCCATTTTGTTCCTTGCCTTCGTGGAATACAGTCGTAGATTAAATAAATATTTCTTCTTTAACGCTGCATACATCTATTTATTCACAAAGTGGAAAATGTAAAGCGAAAATTAATATTGTATCACTTATATCCTAGTTCCAAAATTTAAGATAGTGAGTCATGCACTTATATTTCACTATTTATATAAGCGGCACAGTTTTTACGCATGGGACGCGTATATGCTTACATTGGTTCCATTGCTTTCTACTTGTTACGAACAGTCTAATTAAGCATGACTCACTATGTTACATTTTGGAACTCAACTATAGTAAACCTTACTATATTTTTTAACGTGAAGTGTCGTTAATCCTAATTAATTAAAACCATACATATATACAGGATGTTCCATGACTCGAGGTCCATAACTTAAGGGCGTATTGTTGTATTTAGAGTAAAAATTGCTTAATTAATAAACATATGTCCGAAAATTAATTAAAATTAATTTTTAACAAACCGTGAGGTGGGTCGTCTATTAGGACTAAAGTGCGACCCTTGAGGTCCACACGACGAACTTCCCAGTTTGATAAATATTTAATAACAATAATTAAATTAGATATTACACAGAAAAGTAATCATTTTAATCATTAAAACATAATTATTATTTATTTTTAACAATAATTTAAAAAAAAACGGCTGAACCGATTTTTGTAAAATTTATGTCGGATCAAAATGACGTTAACACGCCTCGATTGACACCCTTACGAAGTCGATGTAATTTTTTATTCGCGAGATGTTGTGTAAAATCTACTTTTTTGGAGTCTATTTGGTTAAGAAAAAAGAACGGCTGAACCGATTTTGAAAAAATTTCTTTCAGATCATATTTACGTTAATACGTGTCGATTGGCACCCTAACGTAGTCGATATCATTTTTCATTCTCGAGATTTCATCTTAGAAAGAAATGGACACATACGTACGTACGTACATACGTACACACACACACACACACACACACAGACATCTTTCTAAAAATAGTGTAAAATTAGTGTAGTGACCTTGAAACATAAAAATGTGTTATACATTTTGATTTCGGTTTTCGGACCCATTACAATAACTTCCAATGGGAAGTTTATAAGTAATAAAATTAATGACTAATGTTTTTTACATATTTTTGCACTTCAACTTTCAATGGTTCTACAATATATATGTGTCGCCCTTTTTAAAAATAAAAAGCCAGACATTACGTATAGACACTTGAAAAAAATGCTTTTTTTTTGTATAAATTATTATAGTTTGGCGGAATGTTTAGCACGAAGCAATATGTCTGGCATTGTGATTGTATGTATTCTGAATCATTTTTCTTAAGATAGAATTAAAAAAAGTCATACATAATTACTTGAAAAATGTAGTTTTATCTGTCTAATTTCTACCTGTCACCGAAAACGCAAGAAAGGAAGGTTGCCAGACTTACAAATTCTTAAAGGGGAACACTTATACAGGGTTTTTAGTGTTATTTTACCTTACGTAGACGCTTGAGAAAAACCATCGCTAGCTCTCCGTCTATATTCTAATGTATAAATCATAAGGATCCATATTACCAAAACGTTGAGTCCGTATTACAACATACATCCAGGTTATACAAAGCGGCATTAATTCGCATTGAAACATACATAATGAAAAAAAATCATTCCGAATTATCGATGCTTTACTGTATTTCTTTCGAAGTGAAAATAGCGTGGGGATTGTAATTATTTGTAAATTTGTAATATTTTCACATTCTTTTTATTTAACAAGTTATAATTTATTCTTAAAAGAGTATGTCAATTCGCTCTTTCCTTTTTTCAGAGTGGATTAATCTAAACTCACGGCAGTGTGTGACGTGTCAGCCAAGTTCGGCAACAATGGCTGCGTGTATATTTACACGAACCATTTCGAACTACTTTCGACCCCCCGTATAACTCAAAATCTATTTGACCTGCACACTTGTAATTTTTACTTCCCACCTCTACTATGGTAGGGAAGTAATGGATTTAGTCCGAAAAAAATATTTCGAGATTTTAACAGATTTTCACGTTTTGAGACCCTAGAAATCGTTTAAGATCATGTTCTGACTGATGTCTGTATGTGTATGTGTTTGTGTATGTGTTTGTGTATGTGTGTGTGTATGTGGTCAATTTTTCGCCTTCGATATCTTAAGAACAGAACAACATACGGGCATGCCGATTGTTCTATTGTGTTTATCAGCCTTTAACTTACATCTCATTAGATTTTGAGTCAAATCGGTTCAGTGGATCCTGAGATATTAAAAAAAACGTCCTCAATGTCACGTATTAACATAGGTAAAAAAAATATAAATGAATTCTAGATGTTATAATATGAAAAAAATGTAATTTTTTTTTTCTCTAAAATGTATAGTTTTCGAGAAAAAAATATTTTACTAAAAAAAATAAAAATTGTACGTAAATCAAGGTAACCATGATTTTTGCTATATTAAGTTAACCATCAGTAGACCACCAAACAAAAAAGAGGGCCATGCTTTTTTCAAAAAATAAAAATTAAATTGTGTTTTAAAGACCACCAACAGCTAAGGTTATTTGCGAGGGGTAAATATCTGAGGATTTATGGTGTACAGCGTGAAGGAATTACGAGGATTTATGAGGATTTATAAGGATTTATGAGGATTTATGAGGATTTATGGGGATTTATGGGGATTTATGAGGATTTATTGAGGATTTATGGGGATTTATGAGGATTTATCGAGGATTTACAGAATAATTAAATCAGCTGTTTATATTATGCGCGTGCGCGTAACATTTTTTAAAGTACGTTTTCATCTACTAACTCGATGCTAATTATATCAGAAACTTGCATACCTACAGTTTATAATATTAGTATAGTATATTAGTATAGATAGTAAAAAAATCCTACACTCAAGTTTTACCCCCTTTGGGGTTGAATTTTAAAAACTTGAATAAGCCTATAACCTTCCTCAATGAACGGGCTATCTAAGAAAAAAAAATTTTTTTTAATTGGACTAGTAGTTCCTGGGATTAGCGCGTTCAAACCAACACAAACAAACCAACTCCTCAGCTTTATTGTTATAATATACATACAGGGTGATTCATAATATGTGCGCAGGACTTCAGGATGTGATAGCTCGTTCAAAAATATGAAAAAAAGTTCTTATTAACATGGGTCCGCAAAAGCACCGTTTTCGAGATACAGGGTGTTAAAGTTGTAGAAAAAAATTTCGTTTTTTGCTTATATCTGAAGAACGGTTTGAGGTACAAAGTTAAGCTGCCGCACACATTTTCTACCTTAAAATTGCTTTGTTTTTTTTTACGAAAAATTTTTTTTTGTTACCAGTGGTGGAGATTTTGAAGGTGGTCTGTTTTGTTTGTGTTATTTTTTATTGACATTTTGTAAAAAAAACAAAACAATTTTAAGGTAGAAAATGTGTGCGGCAGCTTAACTTTGTACCTCAAACCGTTTTTCAGATATAAGCAAAAAACGAAATTTTTTTCTTCAACTTTAACACCCTGTATCTCGAAAACGGTGCTTTTGCGGATCTATGTTAATAGGAACTTTTTTTCACATTTTTGAACGAGTTATCACATCCTGAAGTCCTGCGCACATATTATGAATCACCCTGTATATAGTCCAATCAAATGGTCGAAAAAATAGGTCTGAAATTGCGTTAATTAGAAGTTTGATGAAATTTTAATTGTAGATAGGGGGTGCCACTAGAACACTCCAGCCAAGTTTCCTCCTCGGATTCCGCAAGGGGTGCCCGCCATCTTGAATTTAAGGAATGAAATCATTTATCTTGGTAAATACTGCTTGTACGTGAAAAATTACTATTACCAAAATTATTAAGGAGGATGTATCCAACAACTTCTGTTTGGAAAATTTTTTGAAATTTCTTATTCAAAAGTTATAAATATTCAAAAATGACACTGTTGGGGGTGGAAACGGTTTTTTCGATTTTACAACAAAACGGTCAATCGTGGCGAAAAATGGTTATGACAAAAGTTGTAGCTTTTGAGTGTTTCTACAATATACATGTGTTCAACATTTTTTTGCTTGCTTGGTGCGAATATAGAGGGCGCCAAAAGTCGATTGGCGCCAATATTTTTGAAAATTTTTGAATTTTGCACGTAACAAATTAATTCAAGTCATCGCATTTTCACCAAATACTCATTAGGGGGTTTTCGGAGTCGATGATTAGGAACCCATTATCAAATTTTCCAAAAACAAAATGGTGAATCCAATATGGCGGACGTCTCCCATTTAAATTCATCGCATTTTCACCAAATTCATCATCCGTCATTTTGTTTTTTGAAAATTTGATAACGGATTCTTAATCAGCGACCCCTAAAACCCCCTAATCATGTATTTGGTGAAAATGCGATGACTTGAATTAATTTTTTATGTGCAAAATTTAAAAATTTTCAAAAATATTGGCGCCGGTCGACTTTTGCCGCCCTCTATATTCGCACCAAGCAAGCAAAAAAAATGTTGAACACATGTAGGCATATTGTAGAGAAACTCAAAAGCTATAACTTTTGTTATAACCATTTTTCGCCCCGATTGACCGTTTTGTTGTAAGATCGAAAAAACCGTTTCCACCCCCAACAGTGTCATTTTTGAGAATTTATAACTTTTGAATAATAAGAAATTTCAAAAAAAATTTAAACAGAAGTTGTTGGATAGATCCTCCTTAACAATTTTTGTAATAGTAATTTTTAACGTACAAGCAGTATTTACCAAGATACATGATTTCATCCCTTAAATTCAAGATGGCGGCCACCCCTTGCGGAAAATTTCATCAAACTTCTAATTAACGCAATTTAAAAGTACCATTTGACTGGATTAATAAGGTAAACACAGTTTTGTTATTGTTTATACATTCGATGACTTATGGGGATTTATGAGGATTTACGAGGATTTACGAGGATTTATGAGGATTTATGAGGATTTACGAGGATTTATAAGGATTTATGAGGATTTACGAGGATTTATAAGGATTTATGAGGATTTATAAGGATTTATTTGTCAAAAAGGATTTATGGTGTACACAATTTTGGGGAGATATTTACCCCTCGGTTATTTGGGCCTAGTCAAAGAATAAAAAAAAGAGTTTATTTTTTGCAAATATTTACTAGGTGGGAAGTATAGGACTGGTCATCAGTCGAATTTTTTGTCTATTATATACCCTTCCTCCAATTACCCAGAATTCCAAACTTTATAAAAGAAACTCAAATAGTTCCCGAGATATTGACGTCCGAATATCGCTACTTTTAACCTGACTGACTCACTCAAAAACCTAAACCTGTTGCGGTTGACTTAGAAACTTAAAATTTGATATGCTAGGTCATTGTAATATCTATATAAAAGAAATAATCATAAAACAGCCTATTGTCTGTCAATAATAATCGGAATTAATGACAACTTTATTTGTGCTATTACTTTCATAATTTATATCACACCAAAAGCATAAATGTGAAAAAAGAGGCCAAGTTCAGTACGAATATCAGCTTCGTCGAAAAAAAATTGAAGTTTTCACACACGAGTCATATTAACATTTATAATATAAAACATGAAAACTGGATACCCATTTAGATTTCAATTCTTTTTTTGACGAAGGTTCTTTGTACCGAACTTGGCCCCTTTTTTCACATTTATGTTTCTGGTGGAATGTTGAATAACGTGCATTTTCATATGTAGCGTTTTACTTCAGTCGCATTGTACAGTGGAAAAGCTAATATAAGACCGGGAACTATTATCTCATATCCCGTAAATTACTAACAATTCATATACCTCTCTGCCGCTTCGTATCACCGCCCGCTACCTCGTGCTCTCTCTTCTATACACAAAGTTCATTAGTTGAAGCAATTAGCCCCCACTCTCTGTCTACTATCCCCCGTGCAGTGCGCGCATCTCTCTCCTCTGCACGTTATAATGGCTCCAACACGCGCCATACCCGTCTCTTCCACCGGCAAACTTAAGCCTTAACTCAACTGCAGTATCTTAAGCAAACACAAACTAAGCAAGACTTGAATAATCTTTTCAACTTCTCATAGGAAGTTATTGTAATGGGTCCGAAAATCGAAATCAAAATGTCAAACAAATTTCTATGTTTCAAGGTCACTACACTATTTTTACAAGTTTTTATTTAACTTGCAATGTATGTTAGTTAGTTAGTTTGTGTGTTTGTTTTCTATTATGGTATCAAACTATCAGTTATTGCCCTGTAGAACTAATTACTCTAGTGTAAATTATTTTGTAATGAAATTTGAAGAAACTTTATGAATTAAAAAATTATGTATTTGGTAGGGTTCCGTAGCTAAATGGCAAAAACGAAACCCTTATTATTTTATTTTTAACTTCCCATTGGAAGTTATTGTAATGGGTCTGAAAATCGAAATCAAAATATATGTATAACAAATTTTTATGTTTTAAGGTCTCTACACTATTTTTAGAAAGATTTCTCTGTGTGTATGTGTGTACGTATGTACGTACGTACGTATGTGTCCATTTCTTTCTAAGACGAAATCTTGAGAATTAAAAATGATATCGACTATGTTATAGGGTGCCAATTAACGTAAATGTGATCTGAAAGAAATGTTTTCAAAATCGGTCCAGCCGTTCTTTTTTCTTATCCAAATAGACTCCAAAAAAGTAGATTTTACAGAATATCTCGCGAATAAAAAATTATATCGACTTCGTAAGAGTGTCAATCGAGGCGTGTTTACGTCATTTTGATCCGAAAGAAATTCTGTAAAGATCGGTCAAGCCGTTTTTTTTTTGTTTAAATAGAACAACTACAAAAAAGATTTTATACGAAATCTCGCCCAAAAAAATGTTATCAACTTCGTTGAGGTGTCTATCAAAGCATGTTAACGTCACTATGATCCAACATAAACTTTATAAAAATCGTCCAGCCGTTTTTTTATTATTGTTTAAAATAAATAATAATTATGTTTTAATGATTAAAATGATTACTTTTCTGTATAATTTCTAATTTAATTATTATTATTAAATATTTATCAAACTGGGAAGTTCGTCGTGTGGACCTCAAGAGTCGCACTTTAGTCCTAATAAACGACCCATCTCACGGCTTGTTTTAAATCTTTTTAAATAACAAAAGAAACGTGGTCAAAGATCAAATAGATTTTATACTGTCATCCTATCTTCAAGTAATAACTATAATTAGGTTTGAGCTACCTGTATTGTTTTGTAATTCAGGTTATTGGACACCCAAGATTTGACCTGGTATATATTTGTTTGTTAGACTTTAGGTGTAGTTTGAAATCTCCTGATGGATGGGCTAGAAACCCGAAACGATCGTTGAGATTAATTAATTTGTAGAATTTTTCAAGTGTTTGTGTATATATTTTATTTATAGAAAATGTCTCAGTAAATTCAATGGACACGCAAAATACCCAAACCCATAATGGTCATAATATTTAGGATATTTCTTTCAGATATTTGTGACAAATACCCAAATAGGTATACAACACTCTGTATAACTATTTAAACTGCATAAATAAAAAACTATAACAGTAAAATAAAATACAAATACAACCTTTTATTTTTTTTGGTCGCTGGAAATAAATTACTATCTATCTATCAGTAGATTTAAGATAAATATCACTATGAGATATTTTTTCTTTTAGAATTGTCTCCGTATAATAAAGAATTTTGTCATGATAAGGCTTCTATCAAAATTTTCAACACTATAAAGTATAAACTATGTCCTGAGCAGTAAATGATGCTATCATTTGCGTGTCTTGCAAATAGTTCAATCAATATTTTTCTAAATCTATCTAAAATATATATTATACAATGAATGTTAAAAAACTAACTTTCTTTTTTTTGTTTCAGGTAAGTTTCTTAGCCGATGTTCAACTTGCGGTATGTATTTATGTCATTATTAATAAAATTCTATAGTATACTGTTAGTGTGTATTCTTCAACATTTTTCTGTGATGTGTCACATTGACTTTTATAAGAAGTCGGTCAATATAGTGGAGCACAATTGTTGATTATTATTAGTAATTAATAAAGATGTCAGCTTATACAAAGATATAAAAAATTAAAGCAAAGAAATAAATATAACATTTAAAATAGTCGAGTTTCCATATGACTAGAGATGTTAAAATTTTTAAGAAAATTTAAAAAAATGCAAAGTAGGCTGAGTAAACCAGTTTCCTTACTTCAAATTTTTATTGAAAAATTCGTAGACATCAAAATAAACATTACCTATATATAACAATTTTAATTAGTCATTTTTTATAAGTGGCATTTTATTTATTCTTAATTTAACACCTTACTTTTCTAAGCAATACATATTCTATCGTTCATTTTAAAATATAAGGCCACCAACAGCTCAGGTTATTTGAGCCTAGCAACAATAATTAATAAGTATTTAATAAAGTTTACTTCTCAATTTTCAACCGACATATTTTTTGAATCAATGTTAATTTTGTTCTTTGTGGACGTAAATGGTAAACGGACTAATCTCTTATGTTAAAATCTTGATCAATTTCGTATTTATGAAAAAAGTTGTAATTTTCTTTCACATACATAACTCCAAAATATATATACTACACTGTGTGAGAATTTTAGTACTAATGAAATAGTTCCTGCAAATTAATCTCAAGGTTTTAGTCCTAACATAGTTCTAATACAGATTTTTTGTAAGACAAACTGTTTCGAGACGACGCGATAGTCCAAGAGCTAGTGACGCACGTATCATGACGTGTTTCATGCACCTTGAAATTTTGTGTAGTAGTATTTACTGGATAGATGAGCAAGTAAACATGCGTTGGCTTGACCTACCTGGGGACACCTGGTGGGGGGGGGTCTCTAAAGGTCCACTTTACTACTTTTTTCTAAATATCTCAGAAACGGTCGACTTAAGCAATTCTTCCGCTATGTAATGTTTTAAAGAGGATTACATTTCCTACAATTTTCGTTCCTACAACTTTTCTGTGGTACTAATAGTAAGCGCGCTACAGCTTCTTGAAAATCACGCGCTTTTTGTAACCTCATGGTTAAAGAGTAATAAAGGGTGCCTTTAGTGACCCCCCCCTCACCAGGTGTCCCCAGGTAGGTCAAGTCAACGCATGTTTACCTGCTCATCTATCCAGTAGATACTACTACACAAAATTTCAAGGTGCATCAAACACGTCATGAAACGTGCGTCACTAGCTCTCGGTCTACGACGTTACTACTGTTGCCCCAAAATATAATTCCGTATCTGAATCAATCAAATATGAATGCATAATATGCACTCTCTGGTTATAGAACCTGGGAACAGGAGACTTGTAATAGGAGATCCATGGCAACGCTATATATAGACAACGACATTGCTACACGCTCAGTTATTCTCAAGCCCCGGTTAATTCTTTATAATATCGGCACAAAAAGTCTGTGTTTGATTTCAGCTGGTATAGGTCAGCCTTAACGAATATAGTCCCTGTCTTCACACATTTTCTCCTTGTCCCCAAGCGACAACAGCGATGTAGAGGCCCGGGCTTGTGCATTATGCAGATTGTCGCCAGCGCAACTTCTTACTGCTACATGCCTTCCACACCGTATACTGTACCAAGAGATGCCACCACCATAGCAACCGATCCACTAAAACCCCGCCAACGCCACCCCCATCAACAACCCTGACGACCATGCGACTGTGTCTTCCGTTATTCACTGATTTCTATACTAACTGGACAGATGGTTCCGAAGAACCGCCGTTATGACGTTATGTCAAACGGAACATTTGCCAGCTTCTTCCACAAACGGAATAAGTACTAAAAAGAACACGCATGCATCGACGTAAAACAAAATTTAAAATCGCTTTACTCAGTACTGCACTTCAGTTAAATTATAGCTACTTGTTGACACATTTCACGATATCGCACAAGAAAGCTAATACTATCAAGATAATATCAGGAATCATCTATCCTGTTAATACTGACAGGATAAATGATTCCTGATATTATCGCGTTGATAGTATTGTTATAGATTCCATTCAGCGACTTGAAGAAATGAAAAGAAAACTACGTAACTTTCTTGTGCGATAGCGTGAAATGTGGCAACAAGTATGGTCGAGATCAGTGGTTGTCTCCCGTTTTAGGAAACCGCGGAGACGTAATTAAGCTTGTTTGGTTGTATCCCCCTATATTATTAAACGAGTAAATCTTGTATATATATATGTTTCTATGTATCTATATAAATATTTTCTCGAAAACGGCTCTAACGATTTTGATCAAATTTACCGAAAAGGGGTTTCGGGGGGAAAAAAATCGATTTAGCTAGGTCTCATCCCTGGAAAAATTCGTTTTCCTATCGATTTTATCATTTTTAAAAACGGTTTTTTGACCTGTCAAAACATTGTAATATCGTGAGTAGGCTTTGGAGAAAACAAACTACTTTCATTATTTATATGTCAAAATACTCTGACAGAATTTTTAACTTATTTTAAAATAATCCGTGAACTATTTGTATAGTAAAGAATAACAGAAATAAAAACTAAACGTAATTATGTAAGTAGTTTTAACTAATATTTAAATAAATAGATACCTAAGTATGTTATTTTTATATTACCTATATAAAATATGTATATTATGTACGTTAAATATAGTATGACGTATAATCTTACCTAGACTTTTTTTTCTCAAAAAAGAATAACGATTTTGATGAAATTTACAGAATGGGGATTTTTCGGGGCGAGAAATCGATCTAGGTAGGAATCTTGGTCCCAGGGGGAGCAATTAAAAAAAAGAGTTTTTTTATTTATAACTCGGTCAATTGTCAGATCGATTCGAAGCCTATTTCTACATAGATTTTGTATAATATATCACAAGGGTTAAAACTGTAAATGAACACTAATATAAGAAGTGTCTTGCACAATATGTAAATAATGACAAATAGGCGGCCCGAAGGGCCGCACTTCTGGCACCCCGAGTCTGTGTAAAAACACATCGATTTTTGAAAACTATTGTTAAGATACATACAAAAAAGTTTTGTTTAAAAATTTGCACGGCGGCCCGAAGGGCCGCACTTCTAACGACGCAGGCATGCAGTATATCAAAACACATCGATTTTTAAAAACTATGGTGAAGATGCATGCAAAAAAGTTTTGCGCTGCAGGTTTATAGTCTGACGTTTGTTATTAAAAGATATAATATGAATTCTATTTCTTCGAAAATCGATTTTTGTGAGTTTTTCAGTAGGTACCTTCTATGCAAAAAAAATATTTGAAATTTACTGAAAGTTGCTAAGATGACATCACAGAGAAAAAGTACTTCGATAAAGTTGATATTTGGTATCAATGTTTAAAAATGGATTATTGAAACGGCAACGGGCAAGCAGAATTTCATCTGATTCGAACATTTTTACAAGATATTCAATCTATGAAAATCGGTTTTTGCGAGCTCTTCAGTCAACAAAACAATAACGGCG
The DNA here is from genome assembly GCA_039654895.1 of Mongoloraphidia duomilia. Taxonomy (NCBI): domain Eukaryota; kingdom Metazoa; phylum Arthropoda; class Insecta; order Raphidioptera; family Raphidiidae; genus Mongoloraphidia; species Mongoloraphidia duomilia. The sequence continues at coordinate 29,114,070 of CM077522.1, forward strand.
GTAGATTTGAAAATGGCGACCTAAGTAATATTTACAGGAAAAAATGCTTGATTCAAGTTGATACTTAGTTTTTACGCTTAAAAATACACATAGGTATTTAAAATATTTAACAGAAACAATTATTTAAATTATGTTTCAGAAATAAATTCGTTTCGGAATAATATTCTGAGAAAATAATATCTCACAGCATACAAGTACTATTTTTTTGAACTCATCCGAGCAAAGCTCGGCACCCAGATATTTTAGAGGTTAATTGAGTGATCTTGAAATACTATGTAATATTTAAGAATTTAACAGTAATTCGATCAGATTACGTATAGCGATATTTCGAATTAACATTTTTGTTATTTTAAAAAGAAAAGAATTTATTGAAGTCAAATGTGTACTTTTCCTGCCCAACCACGATCCGTTTTTAGAACACCGCGGTGAGTGAATCCATGGTTTAGTCCCAGAGCCGACCGTGTGAAACTCCCCGGTATAAAGCAGTAAGATGAGTGTCATATCATCCTGGCGGGGGACGCTGGCCGCCTCTTTGAAAATAGACATTTTTGACAAAAGCCACCCGGTATAAAGTAATAGCATGAGTGTCGTATCAGATGAAAGAGCGTTAAAATCCTTACACAAGAAATATGGTTTGGCACTCATCTTATTATTTTATACCGGGTGGCTTTTGTCAAAAATGTCTATTTTCAAAGGGGCGGCCAGCGTCCCCCACCAGGATGACGGGTGACAAATTGTACTTTTTGTGTAAGGATTTTCGCGCTCTTTCATCTGATATGGCACTCATCTTATTGCTTTATACCGGGGAGTTTCACACGATCGGCTCTCCTACTAGTTGTAAATACTAAAGATTGTTACATTTTTTAGAGTTTTCAGCTGGTAAGAATTTTTTACACTAGTGGCGTGTAGTTTTGCACGAGTGTAACACTAGTGCCGTGTCAGTGGTGAGTAGTGTACAGTGTACACTGTACACGCTCTTCGCAGAGGCCATTATTCTGTCATTACCGCTGTTTTGCACTTTCTTCACACGAGCTCCCTGCGACGGAGGTAAAAGTGTAACACTGAAGGTCACACTAGCATCCCACCGACTCCCAGCCGAACACAACACACTATAGCACTGCTCTCTACACGCTTCTTGATGAAAGTTTACACTAGTGCGGCCTAATATAACATAAAAAAATTATTAAAAAACAAAAAACCCGACTGCGTAAAAATCGAACTTAAAAGATGGAAACAAGATCAAATGATAACATGCAGTCGGAGGCATAGTAGTAACAAATTGAACAGATATACCTCCGACTGCATGTTATCATTTGATCTTATTTCCATCTTTTAAGTTCGATTTTTACGCAGTCGGGTTTTTTGTTTTTTAATAAATTTTTTTATTTCAAATGTTTTTAGTTAAAAATAAATCGATATAGATCCTAAACGGTCAGTCGAATCGAAAAATGTTGAGGGAAAACTAAAAATGATTTTTAAATACCTATTCAACGATACCCCACTTGACATAGTTTGTTGACTTTCATTTTTTTCATTTTCACAATATGGCGTCCTGTAGTCGCCATATTGAATTTTCACTAACGTCATGTCTTTAGTGACATTCGCCGGACTAAGGGGAATCGATTGACGTGTGAATAATAAAAATCGGCCCAGGCGTTTGGTCTGTATAGTGCATACATATAGTACATACATACATACATAGACTGTTAAACACATTACCACTCCTTTGCTTCGCAGTCGGGTAAAAATGTAATCAGCTGAAAACGCTATTATAATTACCAAATATCGATGAGTATAACCGCAAATCAAACGTAAAAAAATCAAATCTGCTGAAAATTCTGGAATGTTTTCTAGGGTGGCTCGTACACTTCTAAATTTCTCAAAACGGTTGACTTTAGGACAAAAAGTATAGTTACAAAAATATTAAGTTCTGAATAAGTTTAGTAATCAAAAAAACTAGTAGAATTAAGTGCAAGATTCGCGGGTAGTAAATCAATATTGCGGAGATGAAAAATTCAAAATTTAGGAAAATTTGATCAGAATAAACATTCATTTTTCAAAAGGGAACATTCGTAGTTTAAAAAAAAATAATTAAGCTATTACATTATTTGGCTGTAAAACTTTTGATTTGGTTCTTATTTTATGTATCCTTTCTTTGTTCTCATAATGGATGGAATAAAACAGCATTTTTTTAAATTATTATTATATTTAATTAAAAAGTTGTAGTCTCCATTTATGCACATAAATATGTTTTTAAACGTGCCACAAAGCATAGTAAAACTGAATGAATTAACTACCACAAGTTGGTACGTTAGTTTATGTAGTGTAAAATAACATGGGATAAATTATATATTCATCGTACTTGCATTTTGCAAATGTGTTTTTCTTCTCGGTTATTATGCAATATTTAACACTGCGGATAAGTTGATTGCCTCGCTTTCATCGTCATAAACTTATAAGCATCCTCTTTAATCAACTATTAAAATATTAAAGGCTCATCACTTGAAAGTTCACACTTCAGAAAGCCGTGTTGATTTTTTTACATCGAATTCTTTGTTTTCGTATAAAAAAGTAAATATTTACCTTTCGCACTACTGCGAAATGCCTGACGGTACTAAGTCTGACCCGTCAGGTTCTGAGGCGAAACGCTCATTTGGGCATACTCGAGGGAGCTGACAATAAACAATAAACTATTTTGAAGTGTAAAGATTTGAAAATTGAAATCATCTTGCTTTTAGTTAAAAAAAATTGTCTGTCAGTAAAAATACATAATTTATTTAAAATATTCATGAAACCAATCTCTAATAAATAAACATTTTAACAATCATAGAATAGAAACAATACAGAAATAAGTTCTCTAATATTAACACGGAATCAGTTTCTATATAAATGTTACCTGCACGTCAAATTAATCAAAACATCATAATGCATTTGTGTCATTATACATTTGTATAGAAACTGATCATTACACAAACAAATAAAAATATACAATTTTCATAATAACATAAAAGAAATACAATTAATACATTATTTTAATTACAATATACATATAAAAATATTTTGAATGCGATCGCATAAAATTATTCACAAACCAGTTTTATTATGGCCATCCTCTTAAAGGACAAGTACGGAACTTCGTGACGGTATCGGTGTTGTTATCATTATTAAAACTATATGGTAACTCCTTTATGAGAACAGGCATAAATGACCATTGACAGTGCTTATAATATTTAAAAAGATAATAAAATAACTAAATTAGAAAATAAAACATTCATTTTACATTTTTACGAAATGTATGTCGTCCATTTTTAGACAAGGTTTGATTTAAACCGTGACTTCTTTGATTGTAGTACGAGCGAGAATTTATGTAACCGGTATTTTTGTGAAACAGCATATGTCGACGCAAAAGAATGTTGTTCTTAAAATATGCCGGACAAATATTACAATGGTATTTCTTTCGAGATGGAATTATCATTGATTGCACTTCATCTTGTGAACTGTTGATGGCGTTTTCAGATATCATTGCTACATCTTCTTGGTACTTACTATCACTGTTAACTAGGCAGAAATAATCAGGTATTTCTGCAGGCTCTACAACTTTTTCTTCCATATCTGTATCTGAGCTTTCCTGAACATTTTTTTGATATAACTGTGTCACAATTTCACCGTTGGTTACGCAGAAATAATCAGGTATTTCTGCAGGCTCACCAACTTTTTTGTGAAACAGTATATGTCGACGCAACAGAATTTTATTTTTAAAATATGCCGGACAAATATTGCAATTGTATTTCTTTCGAAATGGAATTATCATTGATTGCACTTCATCTTGTGAACTGTTGGTGGCGTTTTCAAATATCATAGCTACATCTTCTTGGTACTTACTACCTGAATCGTCGAAACAAACATTTAGAGGACAAAACTGTGTCATAATTTCACTGTTAACTAGGGCAGGCTCTGCAACTTTCTCTTTCATATGTGTATCTGAGCTTTCCTGAACATTTTTTTGATATAACTGTGTCATGATTTCCCTGTTGGTTACGGAGAAATAAACTGCAGATATTTCTGCAGGCTCAGCAACTTTTTCTTCTATGTCTGTATTTGAGCATTCCTGAATATTGTTTTGATATAACTGTGTAATAATTTCATTGTTGGTTACGGAGAAATAATCTTCAGGTATTTCTACAGGCTCAGCAACTTTCTCTTCTATGTCTGTATTTGAGCATTCCTGAATATTTTTTTGATGTTCCTCAGTGTCCAAACAAGAAAAGCATGCACTGGAATCTTTAAAGCTTAGATCATCTTGTCTTTTATGATCGCCAACAGTTTCCGAAACTGAAAACGGCTCTTTAACTTTTGGTCGTCCGTCAACACATTTGAACTCATAATAACATTCTTCTTGAGATACCTTTTTTACCAGATTCTCTGGTTCCGTATTTTTAGGCTCATAAATGCCATCAAACTCAAACCAAAACAGATTATTGACAGAATTCAAATTATGGCGGATAACATTTTCTGAGATCATCGCTCGTTGTTGTAATTGATAAGCTCTTACCAGATCTTCATAACATGTTTTGCACAGAAATGATTTAAAATCATCTTCTGGTAATATCTGGAAACAAAAAATGAAAGTTAATTGATTACTTTCTAGCTATGCTATTATGATCATTGGTGTTATGTATTTGATGATGTTACTTTAAACAGTCCTCTATGGGTAGTAATAGTCGTAAGCAATTGAGATTCCGGGGTATATAAGCTTCCGTTAAGTCTAACTTAGAGAAACTCTGCCCCCCTTGTAATTTTTCTAAAATGTACTCAATGCGTGGCAATGGGTAACTGGAAATTTCTAAAACCGGATTTAACGTCACTTTATAATCTCCGCATAATCTTATTTTGCCATTCGGTTTTAAAACGGGATCTATTGGGGTCGCCCATTCTGAAATTTCGGTAGGTACTAAGACACCGGCTCTAACTAAACGCTCAATTTCCTCTTCAATTTTTGGTTTTAATGAAAAAGCAACCGGGCGCGGCTTACAAAGTTTAGGAATTGAATCTTTTTTAAACGCAAACTGATTTTTGATTTATTAAATTTTCCCAAATTCTCAGAAAATACGTTTGGAAATTTAGAAAATATATTTTCGATACATTGTGAAACTGGCGTGTAATTTAATTCTGAAAATGAAATTTTTAATTTTGCTAATAAATTTCGACCAACCAGTGGAGGTCCACCTTTATTAACTACATATATGGGAACGTCATGATAAATATCATTTTTATAATAAATTTTAACGTAAATTTTACCAATTGGATTTATAACATTTCCTACGTAGTCTTTTAACACCAGATTATTATCATATAACTTTTTATATTTAAATGACCCATTATATAATTTTTTAGATATAATTGTCTGTGCTGACCTGAATCAATTTCAAATTTAATTTTTGTATTATCGCATTTCAAATCAATACGAAATGTATTTACGTCGTTTGTAATATTGAAAAAGTTTTCAGAATTATCAGCTTCCAGATAATTATTGGAATTTTGATTTTTACCTTTTTGTCTACATATATTTGCAAGATGTCCGTTCTTACCACAGCAGTAGCATGTGCTGTCCTTAAAGCGACATTTCTCGGCAGAGTGATTTTTCCGTCCGCAATGACGACATTTCTTCTTTGGGCTGTCCGGCTTCTGAGATGTCCGACCGCTAAACCTGTGAAGTTCCGCTTCCGTCTTTGATGCATCCTTTTGAGCTTGCGTTGCTTCTCTTGCTAGTGCCAACTCGACCAATTTGTCCCAGTCGGCCTTGGAAGCTTCTTTCTCAAAAAGTCGATCTCTGATGATTCCTTGATGAATTCCGGTTACGAAAATATCGCAAATAACCTTCGCGAGTTCGGTTCCGAATCCACAACACGCAGCGTTGCTCCTCACTCTTGCCGCCCAGTCCTTTACGGTTTCATTTGCGTTTTTCTTGGCGTTATAAAATTTGTCTCGAGCAGAATAATATGCTTTTATCGGACTTAAATGTTTCCGTAAAATCTTCATTAAATTTGAAAACGATTTAGTATTAGGTAACTCGGGGACGCATAAATTACGCAATAATTTGTACGTATCTTCGTGCAGAGAATTGATTAGAAGTCCACGCTTGCGGTTTTCATCAGTAATTCTATTCGCGTTGAAAAACTCACCAATACGTTCTTCAAATATACAAAAATCCTTTTCTTTGTGGTCAAAAATGCTCAAAGTACCCAGTAGTTGAACTTCTTGTCGACCACTGGAACTTGTTCCTGGCGAATCGTCTGTGCCATCTTTAGAGCCACCCATATTTTACCAATAATTTACTAAAATTTTAAATTTCGACTGCGCCACTGTTATGTATTTGATGATGTTTTGAAATTAAACTCATACTTAATAACATAAACTTTATTCTATCAGATTTGATATTCGAATGGATTATTTTTTACAATATAAAAATGTTTATCTTAAACTAATTACTTAATAGTTTTAACAATGTCATTTCAAATTACATAAGTATAATTCTTATTTTAAATCTATACAGTATCTATATACAACAATTGGTCTACATCGAACAATATGTACTCATTTGTTTAAGAAGAAACAGTTTACCAGTTCAATATTACTTTGATACATTTGCGGGCGAAAACAGCATTTTAAACTTATAAAAAAATATATATTTGTATCGAGCCCTTTCATTTAATACGTCACATGATGTACTTGAAACTTTTTTAATTTTCTAATTTGCCCCCCAAAATCAGAATTCATTTGTTTACGCTATACGTCCGTGATTGGGTCACACAACTCTAAATATGTACCAAATTCCAATATTTTTCGTCCAGTAGATTCGTAGAAAATACAGGTAAACAGGTAAAAAACAGGTAGACTCGAGAGTGACTCTATAAAGGTTCCGTCTATTCATCGGATGTACGGAACCCTAAAAACTTGAGAAATTACCCTTTCAGAATATAGTATATTCATGTACGAAATGTTACAATCACCACAAAACACCAAACCATAACAAACACTCTCGACGTACGTTTCGCCAACCAAGTTGGCATCATCAGGAGATGATTGGTTTTAATCATCACCCCCTGATGATGCCAACTTGGTTGGCGAAACGTACGTCGAGAGTGTTTGTTATGGTTTGGTGTTTTGTGGTGATTGTAACATTTCGTATCTTTACACCAAAGGTTCCACCATTTTTTATTATATTCATGTAATTAATATTTTAAATATAAATTAAATTTAATAATAACAGATGAAACCGGGGAGTTATTTTACAAACACCGTGTATATAGACTTTAAATTAGAATTATAAAAAACATTCTTTTAGTTAGCAACGGTCGGGCTACTTTTTTAATTCAAAAACATTGTCTTTGCGCTTAAAAAATTAAGTCTGACAAGGTAATTAACAAAAATTTCAAACTTTTTGTCAAAAAAAATTAAGATGGTGTTTTGACGCGGCCGCCGTAGAAGCTTATTTAAAACTTTGGCACGACGCTTATAAATTAAAGCTGACATAGTAAAAAACATTTTTTCGATGACAGACCATTTTTTTGCATAGAGAAGATCTTAAGCTTCATTTAAAAAAATAAAAATGAGGTGTTATGAGATGCCAGCGGTTGAGTCTGACATTTATCTCATGCATGGTGGCTGCGCATTCGAAATTAAGTCTGACAAGGTATAGTTAACAAAAATTTCCAGCCAGACACGGATGACTATAGTTGTTTGTACTTACCGTTATCGGGACGCACGCTCGCAGTGCGTTAATAATCGGTCCATTAAAATGCTTAGAAACTTCGAACACGCCAATTAATGGAACGTCGATTATTAAACAAATCCGGCACATATCTTTAAACCAACTTGCTGAAATATTTTTTCTTTCCATTTTTTGATTATTACAAATAGCTTTTGAAAACTTAAAACAGAAAAATATTTGTTTATTGCTGACAAAGCAATTTAAAGCCGCGTATATTAATTTTGGAAATATACTTTTAACTTGAGAATGTCAAAATACGTCTAGTATGTTTGAATAACAACCAGGTAATGACTACTAGAATTTGATTTCATTCTACTTATATAGGTCAAAAACTTTTTAAATTTTGAGAGGTCAAAATAATACAGTAGGTACGTGGAGTCTTTCTAATTCCATAGATTAAAATAACAATAAGAAAGTATTTACCTGCTTTTTTTGTCCTAATAGTTTTCACCATTAATTTCAAGAACAAAAATTTTATCTCATTAAAATAATAGATACATGATACGATATAATATTATTAATTATTATGATAAAAACTCGGCTCGCAGAGCCAAACCCTGCCGACCATATAGTGTGTTTGCTAATACAAGCGTTGTGCTTTATTATATGAGACTTCGTTTTCTATCCATCCGTCTGTTTGTCACAGGCCTCTGAATTCTAAAAAACTTAAAATTTGGCGTGTATATATATATCTATATATTTAAAACACAAGCCGTATTTCTCTAGACAATCCGCCAGCAACCGCTGCTCAACCGATTGACATTTTTTTTTTTAAACTGAGGCCTTTAGTCCACAGATATGTTACCGCTATTTTTTTGGTGAAATTTCTTTAAAAGAGGTGATTTCAAGCGATAATAGTAAAAATGACGAGGAGGGCAGTGGAGTGAAGAGAAACGTAAACAGAGAAAATCCATCGGCGTTCACGATACATGAGTGTGAGAGAAATGCAAATATGTACGCATGTCGTGGATAGGCTATGAAAACAATAAACAATGAAACAACTTGACAGTTGTACATTTTAATTTTTAGAGCCCAGATTTTAATAGGGTTATATTGACAAAATTTCCAAAAATATTTAAAATTAAACAATAAAGATGTATATGTACTATAACGTTTCATATTTTTTTGAAGCCCCCAGAATAATATTTATCTTCAAGCCTATGGTATACAATTCAATTTGGAGATAAATACATTGTCAACTATAGGAACGGCATTTGTCGAACTGTTGCGGGCTCAAAACATGTCTCGATTCTGGCCGACGAAGTGAGTCTTATGCTCGTGGAGGCAGTATGAGTGAGAGAAGGCTAGGTACGGCGGCTGGAACGTCACGCAAGAGCAGAGCGGAGATACAGTACACGACGGTGTGTAGCGAGCCGGCCAAGGATCAGACTGCGAAGACACACCGGTTGACCGCTGTGTGGTGCGGTTCTCATGCTGCTAAATGTGTGAGACGGCCAGATGAGTGATTTGAGCCCGACTCTGAAACGGAGCTGAGAATTTTGACGCTGTCGAAATATTTTTGATGTTAATTAGTTAATTGTTGGAAATCTTCCTTAATTATTCCTTCCAACCATTTTTTTTTCTCACCTGCCGTTGTTACCTGACTTCCTGTAATATTATAGTGTTCCTTGCTTGGATCTGTTGGTTTCGTTCCAGACGTTTTGTTTAAGTTGGATTTAGTGTCTTTTCCGGCTGTATTGAGATTGTTAAAACCATTGCACGGCTAATAATTGTGGTTAATGCTATTTAGTTGTTAAATAACAATATTGTAATAAATTATTATACAGAGCAATCCATAACAGTAGCGTCGCTATGGGAATTTTGCCACTAATTATTATTCGACGAAATTTATCTCATTGTGGTTTCGACCATAGTAATTAACGATTTATTTTGTTATTTATTATAACTTAAGATACAAGTCAGTGGCGTCCGCGTTGACGATATTGCTCAGCTAACAACTGATAGTTTGATTTATATTTTATTTGAGAGTCGAGTGGCGATAATTATCGAGAGTCACCTTGCGATGTTATTAATATAAGTTGCAATCTCTCGGTGATGTTGTTTGCAGGTGTTTTTCTGAGGGGTGTTTCTTCTTTTAATGTGTTGTTTTGTTTTTCCGCGGGTTGTTTGTACGGGGTTATTGTTGTTATTTTAGGATTTGCGGGTTTTTGTAATATTTAAGTTTTAAGCTGAATAATCCAGGGTTGTTTTAAAAGGTTGTTGACCCTTGCGATTTTTTGGGTGTTCTATTGTTGAATATTTGTTTTTCTTGGAAGTTTTTATCTTTTCGTAGCCCTCAATTTGGACCTGTTGAGTTGCGGCATCGTACGGTCAAAGTGTCCTGGCGCCCTTATTTTACTAGTCGGTAAGATACGTGCGATATTTTCCATCTCGAATTAGTGTGAAGTGTTGCTTCCTTTCTTTACAATTTTTTTAGTGTTTTGTCTTTCGCTTCTTGTAGATGGGTGTGTTTGTTGAGCCCTTATTAGGGTTATTTGTTATAGATTGTTTATTTATTTATTTATTGTTAACTGTGTATTGTCCTTTGTATCAAGTGGTAGGTGGTGGGTTATTAAGCCCTCTTGTGGGCATTTCTCGCGTGTTTTTTAACTGATCGTGGATCCAATTTCCTAGAGCGTATGGGATGGAGTAAGCGTCGAACTCCTGTTGAGCGTAGCTTACTCCCCCGTTTTGATGACAAGGTATTATAGTGATTGTTATACTTGATTTTCTCTAAATTTAATTTGGAGTCACCGTATTTTTGAACCACGACCTAGCGCCGCTGAGCCTAGCTAGCCGTGGTCTCCCGGTCGTGGGGGAAAAGTGTACGTTACGTGCAAATTTTTTTTCTCTTTTAAATATAGTACTTAGTTTAGACACATTATTAATAGTTTTTTATATTGACAAAACGTCCATTGACAATGACGTAATGAAGGGAGGTTACCTCAGTGTTGCAATACTTCTATAACTACACTTGAAAAAAGGTATTCATATTCGTGCCTTATAATATAAACTGAAATACGAAGAAATTGATTGGCAACTTGGAAGAAAAACCGATGTTTCTCAAATACCAACAAACTCATCGATTTTTTTCTGAAGATCATTCGGTACGTAAGTATTACACTGATAGATACGTTCTATAGCTTCTAAAAAACTACTATTTTACGTACACTTTAAAGTTATGTTTGAATCAAAAATATTTATCAAAAATTATATTAAAAACATATCGTTAAAAGCTAGGTTATGTGTTTTACTCACGCGTTCGTATACACAATGATATTGAGAAAGCTTGAAATATATATTTTTTATTGTTTTCTTAATAAAGTGATTCATATTATATATATATATATATATTCATTTACAGAGAAAAAAGGTTTGTGTTGGCAAACAATTTTTTTTGGCGATAGCCTTTACTAAACCATTGTTCTTTGAAGACAGTGTTAAGTCGTCGCAAAAAAGTTTTGCACGGGTACACTAGTATATATATATTTAGCAATTTGGTATAATGCGGTCCATATAATATGTATTCAAAAAATATTATTTTGTCTTCTACGGTCAATAATGTGAAAATTGAAAACATTTTATTATGTGAAACATCTATAATCCCTATATATTTTGGTGAAAAAAAAACAAATACAAAATTTGTTCATAATTAAAAACTTTACATGACACGTATATTTGCAAATTACCAATATGCAGCTTTTAATTACAAAAAAATAATTAGTAAGGAACTGTGATTAAGTTCAAATTAAAAATATTTTATCCGAATAGCCATGATTTTGTTTAAGTCATGGCTATTCAGGTAAAATATTTTTAATTTAAACTTAATCACAGCTCCTTAATAATTATTTTGTAATTAAAAGTTGCATATTGGTAATTTGCAAACATATGTGTCAGATAGAGTTTTTAATTATGAACAAATTTTGTATTTGTTTTTTTTTCACCAAAATATATATAGGGAAGCAGGAACATGATTTTACATGTAAAATCCCTAATACCCGGCCGATAGACGCTAATGATCTCAGCTGTCTATAATCTACAGTTTCTCTCTCTATGTATAAGCGAATTCTTTTCGTGCTTTTGAATGACATACCTACTTATTTTAAAATGTGTATCTGTGTCTGTGAGGGGTCTTAAAGTATATAATATTAATTATTGTTTGGCAATAATAGACATATTTTTATTATATTTAATAACCAGTTATTTTCAAAAAAGCAGTAACAGTTATATTTATGCTACCAAAATGAAACAGTTCCGTCCATCGTAAACGTCCTATACGGAGTTTTACTGAACTTTAAGTAATTAACAAACAGTTATTTGATATTTTGTATATTCGAATCATCTAACTACAGTTATACCTGTACCTGACGTTTCAATACAGCATGTTATAAAAAAAAGTATCACTGTCGCCATCTAGCGTAAAGTAGACAAACTGAGCTATATTGTTGGTAGTTCACGTTTTAGAAATTACAGATCGTCATAATATTTATTGCGTTATGCTATTGTTCTGTGGTTCATAATATAATCTGTCGGACGGACGAATATTCAGTAGTAAAAGCTATGGTAGTAATTACCTACTTGTCACCTGGTATCTGAGCAACGACGAATAGTGTTCGAGTACTTGTAACGTATAGTAACTAACGAGTACATTGTATTTAAAACTAACGAATAGTTACAAGTACCGATGAGTAACGAAAACTTGCATCTCTAGTTGCAAGAAACGAAGAAAGCAGACAATCAGAAAAGCTAGACTTTTTAAAGTGCGTAGCGTTGCAGCATTCCGTCGAAAGATCTTATAGGCGGCTGGGGAAGTTCGGGACGACGGGGAAATCGTTATACTACAGACATTTACATTAATAAGAGGACATTTGTAGTTGTGCATTGGTAGGCATCCAACAAACACACCAACTTGTGTCGTCCTCTTTTATTAACTTCCCACTGGAAGTTATTGTAATGGGTCCGAAAATCGAAATCAAAAAGGAAAAAAAATGTTTATGTTTCAAGGTCACTACACTATTTTTACACTACTTTTAGAAAGATGTCTGTGTGTGTGTGTGTGTGTGTGTGTGTGTACGTACGTACGTACGTATGTTGTCCATTTCTTTCTAAGACGAAATCTCGAGAACGAAAAATGATATCGACTACGTTGGGGTGCCAATCGACGCGTATTAACGTAAATATGATCTGAAAGGAATTTTTTTAAAATCGGTTCAGCTGTTCTTTTTTCTTAACCAAATAACCTCCAAAAAAGTAGATTTTACACAATATCTCGCGAATAAAAAATTATATCGACTTCGTAAGGGTGTCAATCGAGGCGTGTTAACGTCATTTTGATCCGACATAAACTTTATAAAAATCGGTTCAGCCGTTTTTTTTTTTTTTTTTTTTTTTTTTAATTATTGATGTTTTAATGATTAAAATGATTACTTTTCTGTGTAATATCTAATTTAATTATTATTATTAAATATTTATCAAACTGGGAAGTTCGTCGTGTGGACCTCAAGGGTCGCACTTTAGTCCTAATAAACGACCCACCTCACGGCTTGTTTTATATAAATTACAAAGTGCGTTCGTCAAAAAACTCTTAGATCTTTTAATGCATGACGCGCTCTAAATCAATTCAAAATGGCTCTTTTAGAATCTGCTAGAATAAACCAAAGCCATCACACTACAGCAGATGATTCGGCACATTGGATTATAGACGCTCGACAGCTAAAATCATCACCGTTTCGGCACATTCGGTGAAGTATGCGGGCCTTTGTTTATTCTTGAATGGATTTCCTGTCCAACTTGGCAAACCAGTACTAGAGAGGACGCTACAATATTTCTTATGCAAAAGGCCTTGTCTATTTTTGGTTCAATTGTGGCCCAAATTAAGTATGGATCAGAATCGAAAGATATTGCCATAAATAACAACTTTTTCTGTTGCACCAAAAAATATACAGAGTGGGCCAATGAAAACAGTCCGCGCAAGTTTTGGCCACTTAACATCAGTTTTTCGAAAAAAGCTCGCACACGTCAATTTTTGAATCAAGGGGACTTGCATTTTGCAAATGTGTTTTTCTTCTCGGTTATTATGCAATATTTAACACTGCGGATAAGTTGATTGCCTCGCTTTCATCGTCATAAAATTATAAGCATCCTCTTTAATCAACTATTAAAATATTAAAGGCTCATCACTTGAAAGGTCACACTTCAGAAAGCCGTGTTGATTTTCTTACATCGAATTCTTTGTTTTCGTATAAAAAAGTAAATATTTACCTTTCGTACTACTGCGAAATGCCTGACGGTACTAAGTCTGACCCGTCAGGTTCCGAGGCGAAACGCTCATTTGGGCATACTAGAGGGAGCTGAGTTTAGCCGAGCGAGGGAGAAATAATTAGCTGTGCGTCACTGTTGTTCCCGGCTGTGTATAAATCCTGTCAAAATCTTTTTTTTTTAATTTACTTATAAAAAACAATAAACTATTTTGAAGTGTAAAGATTTGAAAATTGAAATCATCTTGCTTTTAGTTAAAAAAAAATTGTCTGTCAGTAAAAATACATAATTTATTTAAAATATTCATGAAACCAATCTCTAATAAATAAACATTTTAACAATCATAGAATAGAAACAATACAGAAATAAGTTCTCTAATATTAACACGGAATCAGTTTCTATATAAATGTTACCTGCACGTCAAATTAATCAAAACATCATAATGCATTTGTGTCATTATACATTTGTATAGAAACTGATCATTACACAAACAAATAAAAACATACAATTTTCATAATAACATAAAAGAAATACAATTAATACATTATTTTAATTACAATATACATATAAAAATATTTTGAATGCGATCGCATAAAATTATTCACAAACCAGTTTTATTATGGCCATCCTCTTAAAGGACAAGTACGGAACTTCGTGACGGTATCGGTGTTGTTATCATTATTAAAACTATATGGTAACTCCTTTATGAGAACAGGCATAAATGACCATTGACAGTGCTTATAATATTTAAAAAGATAATAAAATAACTAAATTAGAAAATAAAACATTCATTTTACATTTTTACGAAATGTATGTCGTCCATTTTTAGACAAGGTTTGATTTAAACCGTGACTTCTTTGATTGTAGTACGAGCGAGAATTTATGTAACCGGTATTTTTGTGAAACAGCATATGTCGACGCAACAGAATGTTATTCTTAAAATATGCCGGACAAATATTACAATGGTATTTCTTTCGAGATGGAATTATCATTGATTGCACTTCATCTTGTGAACTGTTGGTGGCGTTTTCAGATATCATAGCTACATCTTCTTGGTACTTACTACCTGAATCGTCGAAACAAACATTTGGAGGACAAAACTGTGTCATAATTTCACTGTTAACTAGGGCAGGCTCTGCAACTTTCTCTTCTATGTCTGTATTTGAGCATTCCTGAATATTGTTTTGATATAACTGTGTAATAATTTCATTGTTGGTTACGGAGAAATAATCTTCAGGTATTTCTGCAGGCTCAACAACTTTCTCTTCTATGTCTGTATTTGAGCATTCCTGAATATTTTTTTGATGTTCCTCAGTGTCCAAACTAGAAAAGCATGCACTGGAATCTTTAAAGCTTAGATCATCTTGTCTTTTATGATCGCCAACAGTTTCCGAAACTGAAAACGGCTCTTTAACTTTTGGTCGTACGTCAACACATTTGAACTCATAATAACATTCTTCTTCAGATACATTTTTTACCAGATTCTCTGGTTCCGTATTTTTAGGCTCATAAATGCCATCAAACTCAAACCATAACAGATTATTGACAGAATTCAAATTATGGCGGATAACATTTTCTGAGATCATCGCTCGTTGTTGTAATTGATAAGCTCTTACCAGATCTTCATAACATGTTTTGCACAGAAATGATTTAAAATCATCTTCTGGTAATATCTGGAAACAAAAAATGAAAGTTAATTGATTACTTTCTAGCTATGCTATTATGATCATTGGTCTACATCGAACAATATGTACTCATTTGTTTAAGAAGAAACAGTTTACCAGTTCAATATTACTTTGCTGGCGAAAACAGCATTTTAAACTTATAAAAAAATATATATTTGTATTTCTCATAACGAGCCCTTTCATTTGATACGTCACATGATGTACTTGAAACTTTTTTAATTTTCTGATTTGCCCCCCAAAATCAGAATTCATTTATTTACGCTATACGTCCGTGATTGGGTGACACAACTCTAAATATGTACCAAATTCCAATTTTTTTCGTCCAGTAGATTCGTAGAAAATACAGGTAAACAGGTAAAAAACAGGTAGATCCGAGAGTGACTCTATAAAGGTTCCGTCTATTCATCGGATGTACGGAACCCTAAAAACTTGAGAAATTACCCTTTCAGAATATAGTATATTCATGTAATTAATATTTTAAATATAAATTAAATTTAATAATAACAGATGAAACCGGGGAGTTATTTTACAAACACCGTGTATATAGACTTTAAATTAGAATTATAAAAAACATTCTTTTAGTTAGCAACGGTCGGGCTACTTTTTTAATTCAAAAACATTGTCTTTGCGCTTAAAAAATTAAGTCTGACAAGGTAATTAACAAAAATTTCAAACTTTTTGTCAAAAAAAAATTAAGATGGTGTTTTGACGCGGCCGTCGTAGAAGCTTATTTAAAACTTTGGCACGACGCTTATAAATTAAAGCTGACATAATAAAAAACATTTTTTCGATGACAGACCATTTTTTTGCATAGAAGAGATCTTAAGCTTCATTTAAAAAAATAAAAATGAGGTGTTATGAGATGCAAGTGGTTGAGTCTGACATTTATCTCATGCATGGAGGCTGCGCATTCGAAATTAAGTCTGACAAGGTATAGTTAACAAAAATTTCCAGCCAGACATGGATGACTATAGTTGTTTGTACTTACCGTTATCGGGACGCACGCTCGCAGTGCGTTAACAATCGGTCCATTAAAATGCTTAGAAACTTCGAACACGCCAATTAATGAAACGTCGATTATTAAAAAAATCCGGCACATATCTTTAAACCAACTTGCTGAAATATCTTTACTTTCCATTTTTTGATTATTACACTACAATATTTCTTATGCGAAAGGCCTTGTCTATTTTTGGTTCAATTGTGGCCCAAAGTATGGATGAGAATCGAAAGATATTGTCATAAATAACAACTTTTTCTGTTGCACCAAAATTATATACAGAGTAGGCCAATGAAAACAGTCCGCGCAAGTTTTGGCCACTTAACATCAGTTTTGCGAAAAAAGCTCGCACACATCAATTTTAGAATCAAGGGGGACATCTAAATCGATTAGTATTATTTACGTAACTTCAACCCTGAAAGCAGGGTGAATTGCACCCTAAAAACTTTAAATAGAAAGGGGTGTCAAACGATTCGCAGTTCGAAAGGCCTCTCAATTCTTTTTACCAAATCCGATCATTAATTGCAGAGAAAATGACATTTTAATTTGTATCAAGTATCTTAGTCAGATTACTCCAGCAATGTTGGAGAACGTACGACGACGCTTTGAAGATAATCTTTATTATTGTATGGAAGCTGGAGGTGGTCATTTTGAGCACTTAATAAAATGATCCTTGAGTTCTTGTCTGTATTTTTACTTGACAGATGACGTGCTTTTGATTGCTATGTTCAATTGTTTAAGACTACTTGATACAAATTGAAATGTCATTTTCTCCGTAATTAATGATTGGATTTGAAAAACAAAAATACTGTTGTAAGAAGAATTGAGAGGCCCCTTCGAACTGCGAATCGTTTGACACCCCTTTCTATTTAAAATTTTTGGGGTGCAATTCACCCTGCTCTCAGGGTTGAAGTTACGTAAATAATACTAATTGATTTAGATGTCCTCTTTGATTCTAAAATTGACGTGTGCGAGCTTTTTTCGTAAAACTGATGTTAAGTGGCCAAAACTTGCGTGAACTGTTTTCATTGGCCCACTCTGTATATATCCTAGAGAAATATCGCTTCATCAAATGATCAAAGTTGATGTTGATAAGGAAATCATAGCTCAGCTTATGATTTATTACTACCTACTGTTCAAATACAGGATTTGAGTAACTGTGGATAACAATGTTAGATAAATAATCAAACGATTTAAATCCATAACGTCCACAACGTATTCACTTAACAAAATTACTGAATAACTAATTGTAGTGTCTGCGTAAGATCGCTTCATTTAATATTCAATAAAAAGATGTGTCTTGTTTTAATTTCATTTATTCACTAAAAATTTGAAACTTAAAAAATGTATTTCTGCTTGAAGCAGTTTCATAACATAAGGCAATTACATAATTATCATTGTCATTCTATATACATAATTTACACAGTTAGATACAACACTAATTGTTAAGTGATGGATATTAGGGGTTTAAATCGTCGGATTATTTATCTAATATCTACCGTTAAAATATCAAAATCAAAACAACATTTTATAGAAACACGTTAAAATAGAATTCACTTGTAGGCAACATTTGACCAAATTCCCTAGTAAAATAACCAGTGTGCTTTACCTCAGTGTTTTACAGTGTACTGCAACGTGACATCGAGATAACACGAGTTGTCAACATCACCTGTGGTGTATTTTTCCCGTTCTCCCATCCAGCTACTTTATAACGCATTTTGTTATTCTTGGATATCTTTATTACGTATTAACTAGAAAGTTTGTTTTTACTTTGCACGGTTTCTGTATACTAAGTGTGTCGGTGCGGATTTCTATTTTCTTTATGATACAGTAAACTACCTACCCTCTGATTGTGTTACCTTTATCAGTTTGTTTGTACGACTGGAGTAAAACTTTATAGTGATATTTTCATTATTTATAACAGCAGAAGGTAATAATGGTAATGTGTTCAAGAATAGAATTGTTTTTTTAAGATCAGATAATAATATATTAATTGTAATGATGGATACATCGTCATTTTATTTTACTGTTAAGTACATAACATTAACAATTATTGAAATTTAAAAATTCATTGATGTCATAAAAATAGTTTTCAATAATACGGTCCGATGGTCGGACAAACATACAGACAGACACGAGAATGATCCAATAAAGGCTCCGGTTTTTCATTGGATGTTCAGAACCCTAAAAACGGATTTCGTTTAGTTTTAAACAGTTTAAAATAAAACTATTTGGCAGTTATATAAAATACTACCAAAATAATTTGGACTGAATTCTTAACAGTTTCAACTGGGCTTGACAATAACCAAAATCGCTCGGCTTCTGTAATTTTTATGCTATTACCGTAGTTTGTTTTTTACAAACTTTCAGTTCTCAAGTTCTGCCCCTAGAACTAGTGAAAGTATCAATTAACAAAATAATTTAAGAACTATTCTGGACGCGTTTCAAGTGACATTTCTAAGTTAACCTCCCTTTACTGATGCATTGCTACAACTGAGAGCGCTGAGCGTAACGAAAATTGAAACACGTCAGTCTTACTTCACTGGCGGTTTACTTCGTAAAGAAAGGGGCGATCGGTATTCTCCCTTCTCCCCTGCCTCTCACTGATGCACTGAGTGGCGAGTATAGACGTTTCAATTTTCGTTATGCTTCCATTTCTTAACATGCGAACTTACAGTACCGTGACATAAGTTTCACTCCAATAAATGTTTTATCTAAATTTGTGAATTTGGCCCTTTGGCTTGTGAATAGTCGAGATCTATGACTGAGAGCGTAACGAAAATTGAAACACGTCCATCTTAACTTTTCTGGCGGTTTACTTCGCGGAGGATTGTGGCGATCGATATTCCCTTTCCACTGCCTCTTACTGACTCATTGAGTGGCAAATTTCGGCGTTTCACTTTTCGTTACGTTCCCATTTCTTAACATGCTAATTTACACATGCAACATGTTATCATTTTTACTTCCCACCTCTACTATGGTAGGGAAGTAATGGATTTAGTCCGAAAAAAATATTTCGAGTTTTTAACAGATTTTCACGTTTTGAGATCCTAGCAATCGTTTAAGATCATTTTCTGACTGATGTCTGTATGTGTGTGTGTATGTGTGTGTGTGTGTGTGTATGTGTGTGAGTATGTGGTCAATTTTTCGCCTTCGATATTTTAAGAACGGAACAACATACGGGCATGCCGATTGTTCTATTGTGTTTATCAGCCTTTAACTTAGATCTGATTAGATTTTGAGTCAAATCGGTTCAGTGGTTTCTGAGATATTCAAAAAAACGTCCTCAATGTCACGTATTAACATAGGTAAAAAAAAATATAAATGAATTCTAGATGTTATAATATGAAAAAAATGTAAATATTTTTTTTCTCTAAAATGTATAGTTTTCGAGAAAAAAAATATTTTACTAAAAAAAATAAAAATTGTGCGTAAATCAAGGTAACCATGATTTTTGCTATATTAGGTGCGTTTGGTATCAAGGTGTAGTGTAAAAAGTGTGAGCACTTTTCACACTATTACGTTTGTTATACAAAAGTGTAAAATAACTGACCTGTTTGTTATTTCAGTGTGGGACTAAAAGTGTAACAACTATTAGTCCTGACTTTTGAGCAGGTGCACGTAGTGTAGTGTACGTCACGTGATATATGTCTGAATTGACAATCGCTTTGACAGATTTGATACTTTTTTCGTACTCATTTTTTTCCATTTTTTGTCTCTTAAAAATGAATGAGCTTCAAAATGTAATGGTACAAGATAAATATAGCAGTGAGTTTAACATTTTTACGACCAAAAAAACTGTAAAAACTAGAAATAATGAACTCAGCCAATCTGTCATTAATTTATTTTGTAATGCGCATGTACAATCTACTCAGAATGTACACTAGCCCGTTTGTTACAAGTGTACATTTAGTTTACACTTTTGGTGAACTTTTTACACTTTTCAGTGAAAAATTATCTACACTACACTACACTACACCTTGATACCAAACGCACCTATTAAGTTAGCCATCAGTAGATCACCAAACAAAAAAGAGGGCCATGCTTTTTTCAAAGAATAAAAATTAAATTGTGTTTTAAAGACCACCAACAGCTAAGGTTATTTGGGCCTAGTGAAAGAATAAAAAAAAAGTGTTTATTTTTTGCAAATATTTACTAGGTGGGAAGTATAGCACTGGTCATCAGTCGAATTTTTTAAAAAAGAATACAGACTCAAGCTCAAACTGCGGTCCTGTTTATCTAAAGCAAATAGACACGGTTTGAAAGGTACTTACAAGTTTTGATGTATGTATGTATATTTAAACGCGTTACATAACGTTTATGAAATGTAAATAGTAGAACAGTTTACGTTAGTTATATGATATTCTGATCTTGTAAATGCCTTCGCCACCGTTAACCTGAAACCAGCTTACGCATGATTGTATAATATGATATGAGAGCAAAGCAGAAACGCGCGATATCTATATGTGATATTTAGAGTGAGTGAGAGAACGTGCGCTTTTAACAGTCTCCTAGATAGTAGTTGGTGTGGAATGAACAGTAAGGTTGGATTTTGATGTAATTTGTATGTATTATATTCAAACCCATATAATACACCCCTTCCCATTGTATTGCTGTTGTGTGGTCCATACGTGATACAAAAACATTAGTGTCATCCTTCTTACTTAGAAAGTAAAAATATTTTGTAACTCTCAGTTCAATTTCGACAAGGTGAGATATTTAAAAAAAACATATTTTATTACCGGCTTCGATTCTCAGACATTTGAAAATGTCGAAAAAGTTCAAATAGACTGTGATCGATAAATGTGTTAAAAATTGCAATGATAGACGCTAATTACCTAAGCTCTCAAGCGTCTATAATCTGCAATGTAGATCCCAACCTACGAAATTTCGATCGATAGAAACTTACGTGTGAAAATGTTCACCAGCTCTTAGTTATTAATAAACTTGCATAAACCGTGAGGCTCCCAGGGCCACCGCACAATGTTGCGTTTATTTATTCACAAAAAAATATCAATTTCGTCGGCACGCAATTGATAATAATTGGATTCGATGACGTAATCGTTTGTATAGAAAGGATCTTCCACAACTATCGGTTAAATGACGCGGCTGTCCATACATATAGGCCGGGAAACACTAGAGTTTAGCATACTCATATAGGTCTATTAGCCATGGCCAATTGCTGTAAGTGGTGTTATAATAGCTTCGGGACCAACCCAATAATTGTCCAGATAACTTAATTATCAAAGGATCCGCGATTTACTAGACTTTATGTGGACATCGTTTAATTGACTCATCCTTCGCGTGTTAAAATTTTTATTATCCGTTGTAATCTACAGTAATCCCTTGCCAATTGGGAAAGATACGCTTCTGAAAATCGCCGCGGTTAATAAATAGAGTGGCCGGATACTTTGTCGATAAAAACTTATACAATCAGAAGCAGTCTAATAATAGTGTAAATCAGTTCCCGTTTCCCAACCTTACCACATAATTAACGAGTGTGCTACTTTGGAGGCCCTCAGATATAAAACCTTTAGTTCCCGTACTTTGGGAATGAATTGGGGGGTGTGACCCTGAAAGAACCGGATGCTTTATGTGAAGGTTCAGAACTTTTCGGAGACATAACCCAACAATAATAAATAACGAAGTGCTACACAAGCGCCTCGTACTTTAACCCCTGACCCTTGGGAACTAAGTATTTGGTTACCGAGAGATATAACGAGTCCCTCACGAATGATTTGAGTGCCTTCTCATGAAGGCCCAGAACTGTTTAGAACATGGTTTGGATGTCGCGGGCGCACACAGCACAATGGGCCCTTGTAGGCCTGACTGCATCTGGCATTTTTCCTGGCCCCAATTTCATTGTATCATCTATCTAATTTAATCGTAATTTTAAATTTTAAATGGTTTTTTAACAAAAAGCAATAATTTTAAAATGTCGCAGTCGGTCGGACCTTACAGAAAAAGGACTGTGTTATCGTAAATCCCTGGTTGAAAAGGTCTTTCTGTATACAGTAGCAAAACGTGTGAGTCAGTTCATTAATATTATCGTTGAATCGGTATTTCCAATATAATACTTTATTTGCGGTAAACGGCGTATGCAATGCATTGAGGTTGATACGAGCTGATATCAAAATCATTAGGAATGCACTGGATAGTAATTAATTTATCGGATATTCGAATAATTTTTGTTACCTTATACCGCAAAATTTTACCACATCCATACCGAATACATATAATTTTAATTATGTCGTTCTTGTAATTCATTGATGTTGTGCAAATATTAGAGCGGAAAATCCAGAGTAGTAACTGCAGAATGCTATGTTATGATATTTAATTAGTCAGTTGAGTACATCTATTTGACACGTCAACAAAAAACACAATAAAACATAAAATTATCGGCTACATAAAAATTCATCAACACTATAAAATGCTCGTTCTAATAATAATTTTTTAATATTATTTACCTTAAAGACTAAGTGAATATTATTTTTTAACCTTTCAGGTAGCTTATTATAAATGTCTTTTGTTGCCAATTGTAGTTTTATGGCCTTTTTTCTGCGAGTATCATATCTACGTCAATCCTCTGCCAAGGCATACTTTGTCATATTTTTGTTAGCGAAAAGTAACAAGCAGAACAAAATACACGGAACTGTCATATTTTTGAAGTGAAAACTTCCTTAGGCGCGTTAGGCACTCTTTGCCTGGGTACTGAAAAAATGTGAAGCGTTCGCAACTCCTTCCGTAAGAAATCGCAACATACTTATATCATAAAAACGGCCGTCTACGCACTTCCACCCAGCGCAGTTGATAACGTCTTTGCGTTCTATGCATAGGAACCTCGGTTCGAGACCTGATGGCAGCGTAGAATTTTTGGCGTTTTTTTTTTAAATTCTACATAATATTTATTTATATATTTTTTAATTTTTGTTATATTATTTCTTTGACAATAATTATAGCTTTTTTGAAACTGCAAGGTGGAATTAATTAAAAATACAATTTTAGTATTTTTGTAATAAATTATTTTTAGTTCATAAATGCGCTATAATAGATTACTCTAACAATTAGAAAATCTGAAGTTTTCACTTCTGAAAAAGGTTCCTCCTAGCCACTTTTACAAAGTATACCTTTTTTACGTAAAAATGACGGAAAAATCAATTTTTTAATTCAAAAAAATAGTACGAGTGCGTACAAAAAAGTTATGATTATTTAAATGAGTGAAAAGGTGTGTAAGTGGCGCCCCCTACAAGCAAGAGCCATACCAAGGTCAGGTTTGAATTTCTCATGTCAAAAAATCCCCATATATACCAAATTTCATTAAAATGTCAAAATTATTTTAAAAGTTATTTAAGAAAATCAAAAATAAAAATTAAACTTTGACACCCTGTATCTCTTTTAATATCAACTTTCGGAATAGACAAGTTAGGGTCTATCGCAATATTTTTTTGTAAGGAATCAGCTGTTACTTTATGTCCCATTCTTTTTGGGACACCCTGTATAATAATATTCATAAATAGAAGCAAGACATAAAATCGGACTTTGTTTATTAAAAGAATATAAAAAATATAATACTAATGGCAACGGCATTTCTGTTTGTAATTTCTTTTTCATGCTGTTTTTGTGTAGAGATAGAGGCCAGATCTGAATTCGGTCTAGGCTTCCAGTTTGAGTGAACCGCATCTGGATTTCGTCTCCGATCAGATTTCATTTTGACACCATAATGTGCGGCCTTAACACAAAAATTTGACCTGTAGCACCCCAACAGGACAACCATTAGATAGCTTTAATTTGATGCAAAAAATCTATTCTGGGAGCGTAGGTATAACAGTTTTAGGCGGGAGGAAGTGGGCTACTTAAACCTTATCATTTTCGATTTACGTATTATTTCTAAATCAGACAATTAAGATTAAATTAAAATATAGCTAAAAAGGTGTAAATCGATCGAAATTAGAGTATCGTTAATGTTGAAATTAATCCTGCATCTAATAAATTACCTTCTTGTACTAGAATGTTTAACTAAAATAATGTGTTAATAATGTGAAATAATTTTTAAAAAATCCGAAACAGCTGTATAAAGAATATCCGGTGCATTCTATAAATTTTTTTAAACTAAGTTACTCTAAATGTGATTTTGTAATAAATAACGTCATATTATTTGAAAATAAAACTAAAATTTCCATCTCGACATTAATTGCATTTAAACTAACGTCAAATTTATTTAACTTGAAGATAAGCGAAGATTTTCAAAGTTCGCAAGCTTAAATGATATATCAAAACATTACTCTCAAGGGATATGCAAAGAAAAGTTCGAATATAATTCATTTATACATTGCTGAATGAAATTACGGTATTTTAATTCGAACATAAATCAGCGGTTTTTACTGGATTATTCTACAACCTTGTAGAAATTAGAATGAGCCATAATATATTCGGATTCCCTTGAAGTATTACCTACATTTTAAATTAAGATTCCTCATTTTTAGAGTTCCATACCTCCGTATGGAACCGTATTACCCTGCCTAAGATGTCTGTCCGTCCGTCCGTCTGTCACAGGACTATCTCACAAACGATAAGGGTAGCTAGTCGAAATTTTCACAGACTATATTATACTTGAAAAAGCCATCTGCTATATTATGACACTATCTAAATAAAAAAGTAGGAACATTGTTGGAATGAAATTAAAATTTCGTATTACTAGTTAAACTCTTGTGTCATTAAAATTGTCTGGCCTCTGTATACATAAAATTCTCTTGAGTTAATTACTAGAGATGTGCGAGTAGTGGATTTTCTCTTGCCGAGTCGACGCGAGTTGTGCAAAGAGAAAGTTTTACATGGTGAAACAGGTTTTTTGAACATTTCTCTGTATCTAAACTTTTTCGTCCTGCACTGCTTCACTCAGAAAGAAAAAATGATTATTTGTCAAATAGACTCGACTGAAACATTTAGAAACAAAACAAGCGAATTGCGCTTAAACTTTTAAAATGTTAATTTTTTTCTCCTGCAGGCTGCACTATTAAACTCGATTGGAAACTATTCCAGTTAGTTTGGCGCATCTTTCGATATTGTTATTATATATGTCAAAGTTCCAACAAAAACACTGTTCTTTTATTTCGACTTTTTTCAGCGATTACTTTCCGGTACACAATTTTTCGAATACTCACACAAACTACTTTTGGGGTTTGTAATGTACCTACAATTTTTTAATAAAAAGTGGTAGAACCTTTGGTGTAACATACAAAATGTTATCATTACCACAATATATTATTATGGTTTGGTGTTTTGTGGTAATTATAACATTCTGTACAATTTTTACAATTTTTATAAAAATAAATACGCATAAATATGTAGTGCATCATACGAATTATTGTACAAAAAAAATAGATGATCATGGGCTGTCTTCGACATTCTGAATTAGAACAAGCTGTGAAAAATGTGTGACATAATAGGATCAATAGCGCGTTATAGAGAGAGGATATTGTTGTTGTTGTATTATGGAATGTCCTTCTCACCGACAGGAACTGGAACGGTGCGGAGACGGTAAGAGGAGGGGGAGTTCCGCTGGAGTTTCGTCTGAAATGAGAGTTAGGTGTATATATGAATAATGCACAGATCGTTTCACAGAAAGATTGACAGTTATTTTAAATAGATAGCTCGCACCAAGATTACACGAAAACAACGATATCTGCCGTAATTAAGATCGGAAAATTTTCAAATTGAAAATTCTTCAAAAGTTTTAGAAAATTCATGTTTGCAATTGCGAGTAAAGACTTGAAGTGTGCGAGTAATGGTCGGCAAATTAAACAAAAATTTTAATTGACAAGTTTAAACATTTTGTCAGGAATTCCGGTATGAAAGCCCCACTTACACCAACTTTTAATGAAAACATGTTAACGTCATATTCTCTATTCTATTTACTAAATCACACAACTCCCATTTTCGAATGTAGAATCTAAAAATCTATTTGAGAACCACAAAGGCCTCTTTTATAATTATTCTAGTCCCTGAGGTATTAATAATCAGTTTAATATAAGATTCAATATCCAAAAAAATGGGTGTGTGCTTATGACCACACGTGACAAGTGAAAACTTCAGATTTTCTAATTTTTGGTGTCATCTATTATAGCGCATTTATGAAATAAAAACAATTTATTACTAAAATACTAAAATTGTATTTTTAATTAATTCCATCTTGGTTTCAAAAAAATTATAATTATTGTCAAAGAAAGAATATAACAAAAATTTAAAAATATATAAATAAATATCATGTAGAATTTAGAAAAAAAATACGCCAAATATTCTACGATGCCATCAGGTTTCGAACCGAGGTCCCTATGCATACAACGCAAAGACGCTGCGAACTGAGTTATTGATACAACTGTATAGCTTGCCGTTTTTATGATATAAGTATGTCAGAGATTCAATGGCATACTGCTAATACGTGTTAGCCGAGTAACCCCGGTTCAGCGAATTCTTACCGTCGGGTTGCGAATACTTACCGACGGGTTACGAATTCTTCCTGTCGGGTTGCGAATTCTTACAGTCGGGTTGCGAACGCTTCACTTAATTTCAGTACCCAGGCAAAGAGTGCCTAACGCGCCTAAGTCCAAGGCTACACTAGAACCGTATCAGACTAGATCCAATCCGATCAGACCAGACCAGACAAGACCAAATCAGACAGTTCAGACTTAGTGGCTACATTTACAGTGGATAATATCTGACAAGTTAAAATTAAAATCTATGAGTTCTTTAGATTCTGAATAATAGGATGAATATCTCATGGAAAATATTACATAAAATACAAAAAAAAAAATTCGACTGATGACCAGTCCTATACTTCCCACCTAGTAAATATTTGCAAAAAATAAACACTCTTTTTTTTATTCTTTGACTAGGCCCAAATAACCTTAGCTGTTGGTGGTCTTTAAAACACAATTTAATTTTTATTCTTTGAAAAAAGCATGGCCCTCTTTTTTGTTTGGTGATCTATTGATGGCTAGCTTAATATAGCAAAAATCATGGTTACCTTGATTTACGTACAATTTTTATTTTTTTTAGTAAAATATTTTTTTTCTCGAAAACTATACATTTTAGAGAAAAAAAATATTTACATTTTTTTCATATTATAACATCTAGAATTCATTTATATTTTTTTTTACCTATGTTAATACGTGACATTGAGGACGTTTTTTTGAATATCTCA
The DNA here is from genome assembly GCA_039654895.1 of Mongoloraphidia duomilia. Classification (NCBI taxonomy): domain Eukaryota; kingdom Metazoa; phylum Arthropoda; class Insecta; order Raphidioptera; family Raphidiidae; genus Mongoloraphidia; species Mongoloraphidia duomilia. The sequence goes on from CM077522.1 coordinate 29,141,981, forward strand.
GGATCCACTGAACCGATTTGACTCAAAATCTAATCAGATCTAAGTTAAAGGCTGATAAACACAATAGAACAATCGGCATGCCCGTATGTTGTTCCGTTCTTAAGATATCGAAGGCGAAAAATTGACCACATACACACACACATACACACATACACACATACACACACACATACAGACATCAGTCAGAAAATGATCTTAAACGATTGCTAGGGTCTCAAAACGTGAAAATCTGTTAAAATCTCGAAATATTGTTTTCGGACTGAATCCATTACTTCCCTACCATAGTAGAGGTGGGAAGTAATAAGCAGCGTTATTGGATGCATACATTATTAATATTAATATAATTATTGATATAATTGATATATATTAATATCAATATAATTGATATTCAAACTCGTCTTAAATAGGTTAAAGACAATCTGGTAATAATAGCTAGCATAAATTTAGGATACACAACACTGTTTGTTGAAAACTGTCAAATGTACGGCCGTAGTCTGACGAAATATCAAACATGTTTGATATCGTCCGACCGTCGGTTTATGTGTCTGTTGCAATCTGACATAATCTGGCGCGGTCTGAAGTGATAACTGTAGCCACTTCAATAAGGTTACTGGTGTTTGTTCATATCCGACAATACGGAGATGATTTGATCTGGTCGGAAACGGCGCCAATGTAGCCTCAGTCTAAGGAATTTCCATTTCAACAAGAACAACTTTTTTATACAATTTGAACATCGAATTAAAATGGATAGTCTGGGTACAAAGAACGTCAATGGCAATAAGTGTGTCATCAACTGCGTGCTCCAAACAATCTTTACTTGAAACCAGGAACCAGGCACCGTAAAGCATAGAAGTTGTTCCAACACTCAATAATGCACAGGTCATTTCACCACAAGTGCACCTATTCCAGACAACGCTATCAAACTGCTTGTTTGTTTGTCACACTGATTTTTTAAAAAGAAAGTAACATACAGTGATCTATGTTACATTCAAAAATTTAAAACTAGTTTTCTAAGGAATTACTCATCTGAGTGATTTGAAATTTTCTGTGATTTAACCTATAAATTAACATTGGCTATTTTATTTAAGAGTAAAAAGTAAAAAAAATAATTAATATATTACTGTTTCCTATTAGAAATCATTACCAGAAATTGCAGTGGCGTTTTATTTCATTTCAGTACGTTAAGTATTTACGGAGATACAAATTTTTAAACTTTTATAGCTGCTTACGTCACAACACCCGCGAGGCGGGCTTTATAATCTACAACCAGGCCGCCTAAGACCGATTGCTCCATTGCTATCAATCAACTATCAAAATGGGACATGTATTTAATATACTTCGCAGTTCGAAAGGCCTCTCAATTCTTTTTACAACAGTCTTTTTGTTTTTCAAATCCGATCATTAATTGCGAAGAAAATGACATTTTAATTTGTATCAAGTAGTCAACAATCGAACTGCGAATCGTTTGACACCCCTTTCCATTAAAAATGTTTGGGGTGCAATTCACCCTGCTCTCAGGGTTGAAATTACGTAAATAATACTAATCGATTTAGATGTCCCCCTTGATTCTAAAATTGACGTGTGCAAGCTTTTTTCGCAAAACTGATGTTAAGTGGCCAAAACTTGCCCGGACTGTTTTCATTGGCCCACTCTGTATAACTAATAACAGAGAAACTGACGTTTCAAGCGAAATTCGTCTTGATTGTAGCTTTTTGTGAAGATGATCCCTAAATTGTCTTTCAGTCTTGGTACTATAGTTATCTCTTTAAGATAGAACCATAGAATTTTAGAGCAAACATGAACCGTCATATAATTGTACAGCTTAATTTTGGTAATTATTTGCTAATCAAATCTTCCTTAAATAGCGTCAATTAATTGGATACAGTTTTCAACTTTCAAAATAGATTTAACGTACGTACTAGAAACCGAGCATGAGAACTATTTACCATTTTTGCAAAAAAATCAAATTATTTAAGTCTGAACTAGAATGAATGCGGTGAAATAGCAATAACAACTACAGTCGACTCTTGTTAATTCAAACCTGCGATAATTCGAACCTCTCTATAATTCAAAGTTATCACGAGTTCCCTACAAAATCTCTTTATATTTCGAACTAAATCAATACATTTTTATGCACTTGGTAATTCGTACGAAAAAATCATTGCTATATAACAAAACGACGCGTTAATTCGAACTCATCGGCGTCCAACACTCGACAATTCAAAGTTGCAGAGAGAAAGAGGCGGAAAGATTGTAATGTACATACATACATTTTCCGACAAGTTCAAACTTGTATCAACGTTTGTTTGTTGAGCCTTTGTTTCGAACCATTTGATATTTCAAACACCCGATAGTTCGTAATATTTTAAGAGTCCCTCGAGTTTCGAATTAACGAGAGTCGACTGTATTTAGTAACTGTTATCGAAAAAAGGCCTGTTACCAAAATTAGGCTTTTAAAAATTTACAGGTTAATAAATAATCGGATTATTAAAATAACATTACTAAAATAGCGATAAGAGTGAAGAGTGCTCGTTATTTATTTCATATCAATACGAACCGATTAAAATTCTCAAGTAAACATATCAGCTATCTAGTTTAAAATTTTTGTAATCTGGAAAATATTACTGTATTTATCGATCATAATTCAGTATTTTTCAGTGATAAAAATTACACAAAAAATGATACTGATTATTCCAAAGTTTCAAGATTCTTGATAGTTCGGTTGCGGTTATATAGGTAGAGAGCGGCCTGTATGTATGTAACGGGTAGAGAATCGTTAATGAAAGCTGTGTTTTATGTAACGAATTTAGAGACGGTTTTGGCACAGGCGCACGGCTAATGTGTGCCGATTGGCACAGATTGCTTTATTACTGATACACCAGCACAGTTATAATATTGGTAGGCTTGCTACGGCACTTGGCCTACACGCTACGGACTACGAAGCTACACACATACATACAGCGCAATAAGGCCGTCGTACAATAAGCCAAAATGATTTCTGATTACTGTTGTCAGTTTCATTAGATCAGACACTTGGGTTTTAAGAGTTTATACTATAGCCATGCTTATGAAGAGTACTTAACTTACATTTTTAACTGAAGATTCTTTATTTTGACGGGTGGAAGAACAAACATTATGTTTGAATCCCGCTCCTTTTGTTTTTTCGTAAAAGGAACAATAAACATATATTTATTTATTTATTATTTATTTATATAAGATTGCAGGTTCGGGTCAGCTTGTACTAATATGAAATTTTGAATTTGTTATATTTTTTTTCTTTATTTATTACTAGCGGCCCGGTCCGGTTTCGCCCGAATGCTATGAATTTGTGACATACTAGCACGTATATTTCGATTTATGATTTATTATCCCCCGGGGAGAAATTCTCCTCCTGTGAGCCGTTCTGGTGGTGTTTATTGGCTCGAATTTTATTAATATTCTCTCTCGCTTCGCTCGTTCGTTCAAATATTATTAATATTTGACTGATACTCACTCGCTTCCCCCGTTCGCTTAAATATTATTAATACATTACTCACTTGCTTCGCTCGTTCGCTTGGATTTTATTAATACATTACTCACTCGCTTCGCTCGAATGATATTAAAACATTACTAACTCGCTTCGCTCGTTCGCTTGGATTATTAATACATTACTCACTTACTTCGCTCGTACGCTCGAATTTTATTATTACATTACTCACTCGCTTCACTCGTTCGTTTGAATATTAATAATACATTATTCACTCGCTTCGCTCGTTCGCTTGAATATTATTAATACAATACTCACTCGCTTCGCTCGTTCATTCGAATTTTATTAATACATGTATCACTCGCTTCGCTCGTTCACTCGAATATTAATGATACATTACTCACTCGCTTCGCTCGTTCGCTCGAATTTTATTAACACATTATTGCCCACCTACGTTATATAAGGAACTTCTGTGCAAAATTTCATGCTTCAAACTTCAAAAATGAAGAACTTCCATACAAACTTGCTTCCCCTATTTAACCCCCTTAGGGGATGAACTTTGAAAATTTTTTCTTAGTGCTCACCTACGTTATATAAGGAACTCCTGTGCAAAATTTCATAATTCTAACTTCAAAAATGACGAACTACCATACAAACTTTCATCCCCTTTTCAACCCCTTTAGGGAATGAATTTTCAAAAAAATATTTCTTAGAGCTCACCTACGTTATATAAGAAACTCCTATGCAAAATTTCATGCTTCTAACGTCAAAAATTAAGAACTTCCATACAAATTATCATCCCCTATTTAACCCCCTTAGGTGATGAATTTTGAAAAATTCTTTCTTAGTGGGTGCTTACGTCACAAATGGAACCTACTGTCCCAATTTCAATTTTATATCTTCGTCGGTTTGACTTGGGCTTAGGATTTTCGTTTAGGTTTTCATGTAAACTATGAGTGAGGCCCTATATTCCATATTTTTTTCAAAAACTTAAGCTCAGTAGTTTCAGTGATAAGGGGGGGGGGGATCGGACGGACAGACAGAGAGACAAACACGAGAGTGATCCTATAAGGGTTTCGTTTTTCATTCTGAGGTACGAAACCTTAAAAATAATTTTCAATGTACGCATAGTCCCTGCAAGTCAAGGAATGAATGAATGAATTGTGGATTATAGACGCTCGACAACAGTTAGCGTCTGAACAAGTCAAGGAAGTAGCACCTAGAATAAAAAACAAAAAAGGTGATATTAAATATCAGTAGGTAGATACCTATATGCATAATCCTCGGCAAAATCTTTACAAAAAATAAATAATATACTTAATGCAATTTTTTTAATCAAGACGAGGTTGTGTTGTGACAAAAATGTATTATAATGCTGACTCAAAAAGGCACAACAGTAAAAACATGTTTTATCGTAAATTTAAATTCTAGACACACGCTGTGTTGCTTATAAAATATAAGAAATTATCAATTTTGATATCGGTGTATCAAAATTTAAAAGTTAACACCGTAAAAATCTCTTTTTTTTATGGACGATTGCCTTAATATGCAGCATGTGGCATTTATGTTTGTGCACGCACACATACACGTATAGTAACACATCTAAACGTGTATGGGCGCCCTACATAGAGTGTGGTCACAGGGTCCGGGTCGGTAACGGCACGCGGGAATGGGGCTGATATTTGGGGGGGCGTCGACCGCTCGACTAGCCGACTATGCTGTGCCAGGGACGGTACGCTGCTGTAATAATCTAGGGATGGATATACAAGCCGCGAGGGTTTTGGTTCGTGTTCATATTCTTTTATTTCTACAAAAAAACAGTCGCTAAACAAGATTTAAAGATATATTCTCAGCGCTGGCCCGAGCAAACTTGGCGCCCTAGGCGAAAGATTTTGATGGCGCCCCTTTAAATCAAAATTTTCGCAACAAAATAAAATAAAGCTCCGCGTCACACATACCATAAGTAGGTAGTGATATAAAAATACGGTATTAAACTTTTTTGTGTATTAAACTCATGGTATAATACCTCATGGTATAATACCGTATTTTTTCACACTATACGGTTACGGTGCATTATTCAGTATTGTCAACTGCATAATAGGAAATGTTCCTGTTCTCATTTTGGTAGTAAAGCGTTTTAAACGGTATTAAACCGTTTTAAACGGTGTTGAACGTTTTATACCTGCTGTATAAAATAGTAAAATAGGCAGTATTTATACCTAGTATAAAACTGGGGTACCTATATTATTTTTTTACATACCGTATAATACCGTTTTATGCAAACGTTTTATACCATACGCATTTACATCACTAAAAATAAGGGATGCTTGCTTTACACATATTCGGGCCGGCACAGTTCGGCCATGATTCGACGTGTTAATAGGTAAGTAGTATTAAATATATCGAAAGGTTGTTTTATGAATTTGAGTTTTTTTCAGTTTTAATTCTGTCTCGGACTTGAAAATACCGTGTAAAAGGATCGATTGGATTTTCAATTTATTATTAAAAAATAATAAATTGTATATGCTAGGCCCAAATAACACTAAATGTTGATGCCCTTAAAAAAACCATCAGTTACCTAATTAGTTTTTTTTGCGTAAACGAACATAAAATTATATTATTTTTATTATTTTTTCAAAAATCTTTTTTCGTCTTCGCTCTTATGAACACCGGTTTGGCCGAATATATCGGTTTTGGCTGGAAATCCTATTTTAACCCGCACGTAGCCGAGTAAATCTAAAAGTTTGGTTATCAATTGATAATGTAGGTATACTACGTGCTGATTTGATTTGCGGCCTGCAAGTACCTAATAGGGATTTTACATATAAAATCGTGTTTATGAATTTTCCTGCTTCCCTATATATTTTGGTGAAAAAAAAAACAAATACAAAATTTGTTCATAATTAAAAACTCTGTCTGACACACATATTTGCAAATTACTAATATGCAGCTTTTAATTACAAAAAATTTATTATTAAGGAGCTGTTTAAATTAAAAATTTTGTTTAAGTCATGGCTATTCGGATAAAATATTTTTAATTTAAACTTAATCACAGCTCCTTAATAATTATTTTGTAATTAAAAGCTGCATGTTGGTAATTTGCAAACATACGTGTCAGATAGAGTTTTTAATTATGAACAAATTTTGTATTTGTTTTTTTTTCACCAAAATATATAGGGAGCAGGAAAATTCTTAAACATGATTTTACATGTAAAATCCCTATTACCCGCAAAGCAAATCAGCACCCAGTATAAGTTTCTTCAAAATCGGTCCTGGTGATTCTGGTATGAACAATGGGAACATAAAATAACAGAAACGTGTTCTCTCGTACATATTATATAATAAAAAATACCCAAAAGTCACAGAAAACTCGTAAGAAATCAAAATTATGACAGCGGATCCATTACAATTTTATTTGTATTGATGAGGCAAAATTCCGCGAGTGCCAAGCCCTGAAGCGGGCAGTGCGCACCACGCTGTGGCATGTGCACATTTTGTTTGTGCATATATAGGACAGTGGCGGGGTCGATATTTGGGGTAACCCTGTACCCGCTCCACAGTCACAACCCTCTGACAACATATTTATCGGCAAATATATACACAGATTTATATTACACACACACTTATATACATAATCTCTATTTGCTTCGTTCAAATTTGGGATAATTAAGGTTAAATGAAGCGATTTCATATTTTTTATTTTACTCATATTTTATGCTAGTTTGTATAATTTATGTTTCTTTTGCATATTCCCTGTATAGGGGTGAAAACAAGTCACAAAACTCGTTTTATTTGAGGCAATCGATCATTTTCTTTGTAATAATATTGCCACAAATTTAAAGGTTAACTGCAAAAAATAGGGGTAAAGTTACATAAGAAATATTATTATTAATGTAAGTTTACTATTATTTTCTGTCCGATGCATTAAATATAATATTTTATACACAATATACGAACAATATATAAAAAAAATATTTAAAAAAAAAACAAAAATTCCGACCGTAAAAAACGAACTTAAAAGATGGAAACAAGATCAAATGATAATATAAGTTGAGTTTAGTACGACTGTGCAATATATAATTTAATTTGGAAAATTCAGCCAATAAGACTTGGTTAGTTTACAAAGAGAAAATGTTCTCTTTGTAAACTAAGCAAATCTTATTGGCTGAATTTTCCAAATTAAAATCAAATGATAATGTCATGAAGTCGGAGGCAACAGATTTTTCTGTTCAACTTATTACTACATGTAATATGCCTTCGACTGCATGTTATCATTAGATCTTGTTTCCATCTTTTAAGTGCGTTTTTTACCCAGTCGGGTTTTTTTGTTTTTTCATCAAAATATTTGTTAGTGTATTTGCCATATGGCACATACACTATTGGCGTCGGTCGGATGGTGGGACCTAGGGGTCGGACCAAAATTTCTCGACGTTTCATAGCCTCCTGAACACTTTGGCACCATTTTTAAAAATGTTTATATATATATATATATATATATATATATATTTATATATTTATATATTTATATATATATTTATATATATATGTGTGTACACGATAACTCTCGACAGACTTAATCGATTGAAACGAAATTTGGTACACACATTGGAACCCATCACCGCAAGAAGCCTATTTAAAATGGGCCCGATCGGACCATTTTCAGGGTTGTATTTAGGGGTTCCAAAAAGTTTTTGGGCCCAAAAATACCGAAAAATTTGTCAGAATCGTTTCAAAATTGAAATTTAACTCTTTAGTAAAGATTAAAATGTGCTGCTAAAATTTTAATAAAATCGGCCCGACAGGACCGGACTTTCAAATTTTATGAAAACACTAGTTTGTTGATACGGATTTACTTAGATATGGAAGGGTGTATTTAATTGGGTGTATTGATGAAATCCATGTCTAATATTGAAATTTAGAAAAATTTAATTATTTTAAGGGCTGTATTAAGGGGTTAAATTTTTTATTTTGTCAAAAAACAAACTTAAGTTTACATAATAATGCCACAATGCCTGTATTAGCAAATACACTATATTGTCGGCAGGGTTTTGGCACTGCGACCCGAGTTTTTTTTTATTTTCTTCCATTTAATTGAATCTACTCATTAAGCCTTTTCATTTGATACCCGAGGTTATTTTTTTGCTGGAATTGTATACTTTAGGATATTTACTAACACTTTTATTAAGAGTTCTCCATACCTAAACCTAACATTTTAATACGAAAATATTAGGGTTAGGTATGGAAAACCCCTAATAAAAGTGTTAGTAAATATCCTAAAGAATACAATTCCAGCAAAAAAATTACCTCGTTGTATTTAACAATCAAAAGTTACACGTGATTGAAGTTAGGTAAAAGAAGTACATTATTTTGAACACCCTGTATAATAAATTCATTTTTTTAGGACAGACATTGATTTATCCGTCCATTATCTAGTGATCGTCAAAATTTCAGTTTGTGAAAGGTTTCTATTTTGGCTATGTCGAATTTTAGGTAAAGGTCTGCACGTGTCAAACATTTCTAAAAAACTTGAATAACTCAAAAATTACTGAATTTTCGAGCATGCTTCCCTTACAATTTCTATTCACATTTAGGTGCAGAATTGAAAAAACTAATAAAAACAGTGTGCTAGGTTAAAAAAAAAAACATAACTTTCATCTGCCACGCTTAAATGAGACAGGCTGTACAATTGAAAATATTTTTAGGTTATACATCATTAAAATTTATACAACTTTTGTGTTTAAACTTATTTTCTATCTTCACCCAAAATCAATATATCGGCCGACAACGCAAGTCTTGGACACCCTGTATATATGTATATAAAACAGTTCCGTTACTGACTGACAGACAACGCCCAGGTCAAACCGCTGAAGATATAAACTTGAAATTTGGACAGTGGCACCCACTAAGAAAGGATTTTTGAAAATTCATCACCTAAGGGGGTTAAATAGAGGATGAAGGAAGTTCGTCATTTTTGAAGTTAGAAGCATAAAATTTTGCACAGAAGTTTCTTATATAACGTCGGTGAGCACTAAGAATTTTTTTCTGAAAATTCATCCCCAAAGGGGGTTAAAAAGGGGATGAAAGTTTGTATGGAAGTTCGTCATTTTTGAAGTTAAAAGCATGAAATTTTACACAGGAGTTCCTTATATATCGTAGGTGAGCAATAAGAACGGATTTTTAAAAATTCATCCCCTGAGGGGGTTAAATAGGGGATGAAAGTTTGTATGGAAGTTAGTCATTTTTGAAGTTAGAAGCATGAAATTTTGCACAGAAGTTCCTTATATAACGTATAGGTGAGCAATAATGTACCTATTATAAAATTCGAACGAACGAGCGAAGCGAGTGAGTAATGTATTATTAATATTCGAGCGAACGAGCGAAGCGAGTGAACAATGTATTAATAAAATTTGAGCGAAGCGAGTGAGTATCGTATTAATATCAGTCAAGCGAACAAGCGAAGCGAATGAATAATGTATTAAAAAAAATCGAGCGAATAAACACCAGCAGCCCGACTTTGCTTCGCAGGAGGAGAATTTCTCGCGGGGGAATAATAAATCATAAATCGAGCTATAGGTGGGCGAAGCCACAGGTAACGGCTAGTTTTGTATATAAATGATTACTTCATACTTGCTTAGCACTGTTTCACTTAACGCTTTAAGGGGGGAGGGGAATACTGCTGCTACTCTTCTATATAAAATAAGTATATATATTTTAATAATTATACATATCCAAACATGTCACTTTTTTGAAGTGCACTGGTAATTTTTAATATGAATGGTAGAACTTAGTGCTAGTCGTGAGCGAGAATGTGGCAACATAAGTTAATTGTGAGGCACATTGCCAGCTCAGCAATTTAAGTGAGGCATCTTTCAGACGTCGGGAAAGATAAAAGCTTTAATTTGAAGAATAGGCTTTCCAATCCTTGTTTCCGTTGTAGTATTATGTATTATTGTTATTAGTGTTAATTGGTCTCCTCTTTAAAGTTTTAATTAAAAGTATCGACTGTAGAAGGCGCTTCGATCGCCCTATTTACGAAACTATACTTTATATAGTTGATCTTAAAAATTATGACTACTGAAAAAAAACTCTGTAGGCAAGACGGTCCGGAATACAATTTTGGGGATGATAAAATTAATATAGGAATAAAATGAATATTTGATCACAGATCCACCAAAATAAAATTGTAATGTTTTTTCGTTATATGGTTTTTTAATATTTTCACTGTTTTACTTTACTATAGCTAGTTTATTTTAGTGTATACTGTGGATAAGGTTGACACTACAACGTGTGTTTTATTTTTGATTTTTAACTCTGACAACGAGGGGAAGCCATTGTCTTTCTGTCTGTGACATCGTAGCTCCGAAACGGATGAACCGATTTCTATACGGTTTTTTTTTATTGAAAGCTGGTATTTGCGAGATGGTTGTTAGTCATGTTTAATGAAAATCGGTTCTGCCGTTTCCAATGGCAATATATCTTCAGCTCACAGTTTGTGCAGATATCTCGGCCACTATTACAGTTAAAAACTTCGAATTTGAGCTCAAATATTCAGTTTTTGTTTAGTTAGTTTAAAAAGTATGAAATAAAAATTAAATTAAAAATTAAAAAAAAAACCGGCGCAAAAAACCAAATCTTTAAAAAGTAAGAAATAATTAATTTCCACTACCTATATCTGGCCCGACGCTACGCACCGACTATTTCTTCGTTTGAGCTCAAATATTCAGTTTTTGTTTAGTTAGTTTAAAAAGTATGAAATAAAAATTAAATTAAAAATTAAAAAAAAAACCGGCGCAAAAAACCAAATCTTTAAAAAGTAAGAAATAATTAATTTCCACTACCTATATCTGGCCCGACGCTACGCACCGATTATTTCTTCGTTTGGATGAAATATTTCATTCATAAATGTGCCGGGGACCACTGTAAAATGTCAGAAATATTCAGCGGTCCCCGACGCATTTATTAATTACATATTTTATCCATACGAATAAATAGTCCATGTGTCGGACCAAATATAGTAGAATTTAATAATTAGGTAGATATTTAATTTTTTAAAGATGTCCTTTTTTGCGTCGGGGTTATTTAAATTTTTAATTTAATTTTTTTAACTGCTGTTGGCGCACCCTGTGTAACGCACTTCATTGACTTGTTTTACGTGTCCTGGGCGAAGATATATTAGCTAGTTCCTACAGCTTTCATGCTTCGGGTCATAGACAATAACACTTTAAAACTTGAAAGAATAGTCAAAGTTATATTAACTTTTTGTTCATGATGCTTTGCTGCAGTGTTCAACCGTACCATACCTGTACATACTCTCAACACAGGGATGGACTGGATCAAATATTGGGATTAGGAATCTCGATAAACACCTAAATTAAACCAATGCAAAATATGAAAAATACTCATAACTTCTACAAGGTAAAATATTTTATAATATTTCGCCCAGTTTTTACTTACAGATGATGTCATCAAAGGCCTCCCGGTGAACCTGTTGCAACCTGTTTTTATCAATTTTAGGTAATATGAATTAAGGCCATTATATAATTCAATAAGTATACAAACTTCAAATGCCACTCAGAATAATATAGCAGTCAAGAAACCCAGAGAAATTGTCAATTAAATAATTGTACCCAAATTGAATACTTATTAAATAATAATATAGGGCAGCGGTTCCCAAATCATGGGGCGCGGCCCACTTGTGAGCCACGGGCAGCGTGGTACTGGGCCGTGGACGCTGATCTAAGCCCAGATAAATATTATCGAAGCTTCAAGGGGTCGAGATGGGAACAATCGAGTATATAAGTGTCTATTTGTATTTGTGTGTTTATAATTTTTACTTGTATATTTAGTTAGTGGGCCTCAAATTTTTTTTACAGAATTAGTGGTCTGCACAACTAAAAAGGTTGGGAACTGATGATATATGGTACTTTTTCTTTGGCTAAGTTCGGGTTAAGATAAAGTTCCCGTCAAAATCAGCTTTATTGAGAGCAAAATCAACGTTCACACGAGCGCAGCTGCGGTCAAAAGCCAATCGTAATGTAAATTTTTTAAGAAATCACACAAAGCTCAGGGTGCTTTTAAATCAAATTCAACCCTGGCTTGACATACATATATTATAGGTTATATCTGTATTTTTGTGACGTAACTTTTTAGACTGATGACACTTTAGCAGTACTTTTTATATTAAATTTTATTATTCCCCTCTCCATAATATGAAATTACTTTAATTTAAATATTATGCACTTTCTTTGAAGCTATACAATGCTGATTTTTTCTAACTTGTAACTGAATATAAGTACATAATTTGATTTTATTCAAGTTTATTTTTGCATTTATAATTACTGTCTAGTGCCCATTCAATTTTATAAAATTTTACAAACTAAATAATATTAAGTGAATATTGTTTTTTTGAGATTTTATACAACTTATTCCGTGAAAGTTTTTATCTGTCAAAATTTGTCGGTCAGCTAATAAATCACCTATAATTTGAAAAAAAATGATCGTAAAAAGATTGGAGACACGTTTTCCCACCACCAACATCGGGACTTCCACCATATTTTAATTTTTCCATGTTTTAACTTATTATGCAAGGTGATTTATAAGCTCACTGACAAACTTTGACAGATGAAAGATTATCTAATTTATAAAAAAAAAAAAAAACAACGAATGTTTTGTTATTAATAAGTAAAAATAACGAATGTTTATATTATGTATGTTTAATTCCTTAAATTTAAGTGAAATGGAACATAACAATATGTTCAAGCTAATAAATCACCTTGTATAATATCAATACATTAAGGCCATAATTAGTATGAAGGTCAATAGAACATGCCGAGCTATATTTGCAAATGGCTGCTGTTTCTTGTAATAAAATGAACCCACACTTTACTTATATTTATATGATGAAGAGCTTCTTAACTTGCCAAGATAAAGCAGCAGAAATAAAATTGCATTCAACTATACCACATAAAATTTATTGCCCGAAGTTTTGGTGTGTGTATTCTTTTTTTATATGGAATCTTGAGTATTTAATTGCGTTATTTGAAAGTTACAGCATGTACATAGCTCTGCGTGTGTGGAAAATGTCCGCCATAATTCTTGCCCGATATTAAAAATATAATGGCGCTCTTAAAGCACACTTTTGTTATTCATGAACCATTTTAAAGTACAATGTTTCGGCCGTTAAAAGTAAACTTCTTTATAAAGAGTCATCATACGATTTTCCGACGTCGCTTTTTAATTTTGGTTATATGGATGATTCATTAATAGTTTACCATATACCCTAAATTCTATTTTCTATTAAAACATACCTTATGGGATTTAAATGTAGCCGACAAGGACAAAAAATAATACTGTGCGTCCTCGTCGCTTGTTGAACGGACCCCTTCACTATTAGACTCTCCCGATCTTATTTTTGGATTCCTTTTTGATCTCAAATTAAAGATTAAGGATGTTTAAATTGATGCAAAAATTCTATCGTTGGTTCAAAAATACGATTGGGAGCATGTAAGAAAATGTTAGGCAGACGACTAGACCCCTCTTAAAATATATCCTACGATATAGGACAGATCACGTGACAAATCGCGCGGTCGTCACCATAGTTTTTTATCGTATTGCGAACATGTGAAAACGACTGATTTAAAAATACCTACACATTTTTGGCGTAAGCAATATCACGCCTGTTTATCGCCCGCGATATATCATATCGCTATCGCGTCGTGTGAAAACGGCCACAAAAAGCCTGGAGTTACAGAAATGTACATAATAGTCCTTAAAGCTGTTTTATACGGAAATCTGCCAAGCTTATTTTGTTCGATGTAAGATCGGCTTAAGGCTATTTCCTGCACATAATCTTTACGTAACTTGTACAAGGTATTACCTTGTATCATTGTACAACTATGCATCGTAGCACGTATACTTACTATAGTAGTGATTGGCAAAACTGTTCCTTTCTAATAATAGGTGTTAGAATTACTGTTTTTTAGAAAGGACCTGTTCTAAATAATTGTTTTGAATTAACAGCCTTTTGCTATAAAAAAAAATTCGACTGATGACCAGTCCTATAATTCCCACCTAGTAAATATTTGCAAAAAATAAACACTCTTTTTTTTTTTATTCTTTGACTAGGCCCAAATAACCTTAGCTGTTGGTGGTCTTTAAAACACAATTTAATTTTTATTCTTTTAAAAAAAGCATGGCCCTCTTTTTTTGTTTGGTGATCTACTGATGGCCAGCTTAATATAGCAAAAATCATGGTTACCTTGATTTACGTACAATTTTTATTTTTTTTAGTAAAATATTTTTTTCTCGAAAACTATACATTTTAGAGAAAAAAATATTTACATTTTTTTCATATTATAACATCTAGAATTCATTTATATTTTTTTTTACCTATGTTAATACGTGACATTGAGACCGTTTTTTTGAATATCTCAGGATCCACTGAACCGATTTGACTCAAAATCTAATCAGATCTAAGTTAAAGGCTGATAAACACAATAGAACAATCGGCATGCCCGTATGTTGTTCCGTTCTTAAGATATCGAAAGCGAAAAATTGACCACACACACACACACAGAGAGAGACAGACATCAGTCAGAAAATGATCTTAAACGATTGCTAGGGTCTCAAAACGTGAAAATCTGTTAACATCTCGAAATATTTTTTTTCGGACTAAATCCATTACTTCCCTACCATAGTAGAGGTGGGAAGTAAAAATATCCCTGAAGTCGTAAGGATGAACAAATAAAATAAAACATATTGAAACAATGTAGTAGGTTAAAGGAACACTAAATTTCTTAACAAATGTAGATTTATTTTTTACTTTTGACAATAAATCTCTTATATAAGCAATTCAGCCACCGCTGTCACAGAGTGATACGTCATAAGCGGTGGCTTCAGGGGCGGATCTACATAGAGGCTAATAGGGCTTAAGCCCTGGGCCCCAAGTACCAAGAGCCCACAAACATTGAATAATCATCATCAATTTTTAATAATTTTTCATTAACAATGAGCACTTATCGTATAGTAAAAAATGGGGCCCCATTGGACTTAAATAAGCCCTAGGCCCCGAAAAACCTAAATCCGCCCCTGGGTGGCTTTGCGCTGTTATAGAATAAAATATAATAGAATTTGGGAACAGGAAAAGATTCCCGCTACACTCAGGCCTACAAGGACCCATTGTGCATCCCCGACGTCTAAACCAGGCTATGAACAGTTACGGGTCCTTGTGAGCGCCCTCTATCTATATATGTCTGCTGTTAGAGCACGCTTGGAAAACAGATACCTACCAAGCAGTTGGAAATGATACCAGCTTTCTAAGTGCTTGGTATCTGCTTTCCAAGGGCTTGATATCAGCTTTCCAAGGACTTGATATCAGCTTTCCAAGGGTTTGGTATCTGCTTTCCATTAATTGCTTGATATCAGCTTTCCAAGTGCTTGGCGGCCATATTAACTTTTTTTTAAATTATCCGATCCTTTTGAAAATTAATATTTGAGTTTCATAGGACACAAAAAAATAAAATAACGTCAGATTTAAAAATGGTGGCCATATGTACTTTTTTGTAAAAATTATCCAGTCCTTTTGAAAATTGATATTTGAGAGTTTTATAGGACACAATTGTTCATCCTGTTAACTCACTGTCAGTTCTTTTAGTAAGCGTTCTTTCGTAACTGTTCATTTCATTTAGCAACCATTCTTTTAGAACTTTTCCTTTAGGAACTGTAATTAGTGAACAAATAATTCGGAGAACTGTTATTTTTAGAACCGGTTACAGTTTAGTAACAGTTCTGAAATAACTGTTTCTGTTAGTGTTATTTCGTCCCATCACCAGCGTACATGTAGAGTAGTGATGGGCGATTACGAGATATTTTAGTCGATTGTCTCGATTGTTCAAACATCTCGATGACTCTCGATGGTTTCACTTGGACTCGATTGTTGTTGTTTCATAGTTCACCGCGACCTAGTCGCATAGTACTGAATCGTACAGACGATGTACACTGTCGAGAGCCACATAATATATAAGTAATCGTTCATCACTCAACAACTTTGGTCGAGTCGATGGATGGTCGATTGTGCAGTAATCGAGTGCTCTAAGACCGACTGAACAGTGAATCAACGATGAACGAGTAGCGTGAACGTCAGACTTCAATCGATTAGCATATAACCTTGAATTGCGATTCAAATTCAAATTCAAAATTCAAATTATTTATTTCCTCAGTGAAAAAAATATACAAAATAAACAAATATTTTACAAAAATTAGAGGATTTCCTGCCCAACTTGGAAGATATATTGTATTCTCATTCGCTGGCAAATAATCGACTTGAACAATCGAACATTTCGATTGTAAAATCAAACTCCGAGTCGATTGTGGGCTCGATTGTTATTATGAACGATTGCAATTGTTTCGATTGTAAAAACATCTTACAATCGCCCATCACTAATGTAGAGAGATATGAGATAAAGAAGCTCGAGCAGAGAAACCAGAGCAGAGTGTGTCAGCTGTAGCCTCAATAACGTTAATGTAATTAGACTTTATACAGTCGAATGCCTCATCCGACATCGAGCTAGTCTGCCACTGTGCCTTAATTATTATTGTATATCTTAAAAAGAATGAAATTAGAATTTTTATCTGCATTGCAGGCGCTTACATGTTCGCTAAAAAGATACTCATTCGTCGGAAGTGTTTACAGCACATTTACAAATAGTCTAAGGGCGATGACACACACAGCGGTTTTTGTTGAGGCGGTTGCCGAGTCGGCACGTATGTTAATGTTTTTCAATGATGCAAAACACACTGCGGCGAGAATTTCCTGCCGACTGAAAGCCGACTCTCAGCCGCCTCGACACATCGTTCTCCACAAGAAACGCCTGACAACAAGTGAAGTTGCCTCTTTTGTGATGTGATTATATGAACTGTCATAAATTTTAAAACTGAAGTGAAAATAGCAGCTATTTTATAGTGGGTATGGCAAAAAATACCATAATAATATATATCTCGGGCCTAATGGTATTATGACTCGTGTGACTGTTAAAACTCGCTAGCGCTCGTTTTAACTTAATATCACTAATTCACAATCTACTATGCACCATAGATATAGAAATCTTGGGATGTAGTATAAAGTGCCACTTTAGACGAGGGGGGAAGCCATTCAGGGGAGGGTGCATGCCTGTCTTATAGACATGTCCATGCTATGCATGTGCCCACGTTCTATTGGCCGCGTCTCTGCGCATGCTCAATTGCGCCAGATGCAGTCGTCCGCGTCTTTGCTCATGCTCAATTGCTCGTACAGCACTTGCGCAACTGAAGCGACCAATAGAACACTTGCTTACTCACCCCCCCCCCCTTAACAGCAAACACCCCACTCGCTTGTAATACGTCCCTAAATTTCTATGTCTATGCTATGACTAACTGACTTCTTTAGTCAGTCACCGGCAGCTGCCTTTTAGGTGAATTTGTGCTAGACCCAAATAATCTTAGCTGTTGGTGGTCTTTAAAACACAATTTCACAATTTTTAGGTTTATATACGCGCCGTGAGAGAATAGCAATTTTTTTAACGAGGGTGTATTATTACAGTGTCGTTACAGGACTACATATGAATTGGGAAGAAAATTGCCTTAAAATAAAATAAATGTGGCATTTATTTTTAGTGAACGTGCGTGTATGCAAACGAATTGTGGGAAGTACAAGTTTGCCTTCACACTTTCTGTCTAAATTACAAAACACATTAATTACGGAATGTGTCAGAGAGTTTTGTTTTTAGGTGTGAGAATGCTACTAATTTCTACCAACAATTTATAATTAGCTTTAATAGTTGTATACAACTGTTCATTACGCATCTACATATAAAATAATACTGTGCATTGAGTTTCTTATTTTCCTTATAGATGGCAACACTGTTGGCACAATATTAGGGCAGTTGTGATTTTTATAACGCAGACCCCCCAGTCTTAAATTATCTCTAACACAAAAATGTTTATTTAATCAAAACGATTACTTACTTTTCTGTTTAGAAGGATTACAATTGCTCGTGTTAAAAAAATCAATGTTTTTGGAAAATTCTTTAGTTTAAGGTCTTAAAAAATACGTTCACGGTGTTTGAAGTCGACATTTGAAAAATTGTCGAAGCGACGAGCATATAGTTAACTTAAGCGGCACTTAATATATAAAATTTTGAACGTCTGACGAGAAGGCGTTTAAAGAGGCTATTTGATTAACTATGACTTTTAGTAAATACTTCCAAAGTGGCGTGTTAATAGCCAAAATTGTTAAAATTCTGTATTTATGTAATGTTACCGCCGTTTGACCATTACTCTCAATTCCGAAAATCTAATTTAAGAACTGGTAGAAGTGCCAATTGAATTTTAAAATTATTATTTTAAAATATTATTTAAAATGTTGATTGATATTATAGGCAGTTGATAGGGTAAGTTAAGAAAACTGGTAAAATTAAAAAATTCTTTGACCAATTTTTAAAAGTTGTTTAATTTTACTTCTCTCATAATAATTAACTGGCGTTGACTTCATCAAATCGATACCTAAAATAATCGGTGTCTAATTTTAGATCGCATGTGTACTTTGTAGTGAAATACACACAACATTTTTAATTGGTTCCGTTCCATGGCTACAACATTATAGCAACGTAATCCCTTGTCATCCGGGGCCGTCAGACGGGGAAACCCAGTTAGATTAATGTCCTTCGCATGTCACATGTCTGTCATAAAAACATCACTTTTTGTATGTATGCGGGTATCGCCATGTCTAAAAACTGTCACGACCGACTAGCGTGCGGACTTTCTGACTAGTGTTTGTTTGTGTTGGCAACATTGCGCCCGATGCTAGTAGTTGACCGTTATACATTTGTCGACTGGAACAAAAGCCTTCTGGATGAGAAATAAAGGGTTGCGGATATACAGCTGGAACAGCTTTGTTTGCTCTGTGACTGAACTAAATCCTGATATGATACACCGTGTCCCATGGAAAACCATACATACGAAATACGTACAAATTATTATTTGTCCATAAGAGATTAATTAGCTAACAAGTTATGATGTTTCGCCATATGTAAAAATTCTGTGGTGTCAAGGAAAAAGGGAATGAGTCAATGAACAATTACTTGAGGATGAATGCATATAACCCTTTTTACTTTTTCACCACTTTCAGGGTTATGACATATCCCATATTGATTTTTATCCCCAATTTATCCTTATTATTCCCAATTTACCGTATTATACATTTCGGTGTTCCCAATCAATATATACAAAGAACTCATTTTTCCATTTTTACTGACTCATTCCCTTTTTCCTTAACACCACATGAATTAAACAAAGCATGCTTCTCAGCTAATTAATTTGTAATGGACAAAACAATGTTGATAATTTATGTGGCATCACGTGAGACATCTGTAGATGAAAAAATTATTTTTTTAAATCCGTTGTAATTTCTCTCTAATCTGAGACGGTTGTGTAATATAAATAAAAAGATGGAAATAAGTTCAAATGATAACATGCAATCGAAGGCATCAGATATTTCTATTCAACTTGTTACTACGTGTATGCCAACAACTGCATGTTATCATTTGATGTTGTTTCCATCTTTTTAGTTCGCTTTTGACGCAGTCGGGTTTTTTGAATTTTTTATTTACGTCTTTTTAGTTTTTTGAATTCGCATCAACAAGACCTTTCTTTTGATATCCATATCGATGTATTTAGAAGGAAAACATATACCCTATGTAACTCTTGGGATTACGACGAATCTAATGACACCTCATTTATTAAAATTCATCCAGCCGTTTGAATGCTACGAGGGAATAAAGAATCCCACATACATACTTTCATACATATATACAGAGTGTTAAAAAAAAGTGTTCGGAAATTTTAAGGACGTTTAGTATAGACCAAAATAAGTGAAAAAATCTATTAAACATGGGTCCGCAAACTAACCGTTTCAAAGGTATGGTTAGGGAGCACTTAAATCAAAGGTACAATAGAAAATGGATAGAACGAGGAGGCACAGTGGCATGGCCTCCCAGGTCTCCTGACTTAACGCTCTTGGACTTCTTTGCTTGGGGATATTTAAAGAGTTTAGTTTATTCTACTCCAATTAATAATGTAGCGCACTTACGCAAGAGCGAATAGAACATACCTGTGAGATAATTCGAGTAAAACCGAGAACCGAGAGTTTTTGAATTTATAAGAAGATGTGAATCATGTGTTGAGATGGAAAGGGGACATGTAGAACACCTATTGTAAAATGACTTAAAAAAATGCGTAAATTTGATATCACACACTGTTTTCTTATTTTCTTAGATAGTAGGTACATTTCTGAAAATAGATCATATCTTTGAAACGGTTAGTTTGCTGACTCATGTTTATTAGATTTTTTTCACTTATTTTGGTCTATAATAGACGCCCTTAAAATTTCCGAACACTTTTTTTAACACCCTGTATAATACCTTGCCTTTGTTGTCGCGTAGTCGGGTAAAAAAAACAAAAATATTAGAGAACATCAAAATCGTCAAAGAATAAATTCTATTAATTGATGATGATGATGGCAGAAGACAGAGAAAATCGTAAATCGTGGTATAATGTATCATTCAAATCTAATGCTATATTTTCGTATAATATAACATAGGTTTGTTTAGTCTGAAACGGTAGTGGGATACATTTGAAGATGTTGATAGAAGCAGGAAAAGGAAAGATCAGCTCAAGTAGTAGTTTGTGTCAGCATACCGAAGATTTTGTCTGATGGCCTGCACTCGCAAACAATGTCTTTAACGTATCTTCCTGAACAAGTCCTTCATAGAAAATGATCAGACTCTGTTCAGGTTAAGTCGTTAGATCCCTTAGCATTAGTATCAAAAATTTTATGTGTGAAGGCTACCGCTTGCAAAAATGCCACTAATATTGGGATCCGTCAGATAGGTGGAGCTTCAAAAACATGGCGCAGACGGAGGGAAATTTCATATACGGGGTATACTTTTGCGTGTAATTTTATGATTTTCAAAGTGATAAAAAATGATAAATATAAGTGCAATTTGTGATTGGACCGGTACGAATCCTAAACAAAGGAATTTCGTTGAAGGAGAACGGATTCTCAAAGCCGGGCATATTATTAAATGTCGGAAATATAACGAGAAAAATGCATGCAAAATGAACTGTCAAAAGTAGTAATCTTTACGACATATTGCTTAAAAACATCAAAATTAAAAGAAAATCTCCACGAAATTAATCATGCGCGTTCAATGCGCTTTTAAGGCTGGATTAGGTGAATAATGTAAACACATAACTGCAACATAATAAGTTATATTGTAATAAGTAGCTAAGTTACTAACCTCAAAGTATTTGTATACGAAGTTAAATAAATTTGTTAATCATCAGGGATTCAACTATTTTATTGCAGTATGATAACAAGTACATCTTATTATTACTATAAAATATTTTTTTAATTCATAAATACAGTTTTTCCACATTTCATTAGAAAATAATTCTCTGTAAAGTAAGTTTTACAAGGCAATAACTGACAGTGTTTATTGCCATGATATTAGAAAACGTCGCGAATTCCATTTTCGATAAACTTTTTGTTTATTTTACTTGTTTTATTTTTGTAATAAACAATTTCATGATTAATTTGCACTGTTAGTATGTAGAATTTTCCCTCGTTTGAGTACAATTTTCTGCCACCAGATGTCAGATGCTCATTTGACGGACCCCAATAGTTCTGCTTACCTTCGCAGAGTGCAGTTAGGCCACTAAGGATTATATGTTTTTTGAGTCGCTTGGTCCCAGAGTAAGAATATCAAAGCTTTCATGTCTATAAATTTTGAGGGTCACTAAAAAAATACACAAACAAAGTTTTCATCTTCCTGGCCACACTTCCCACACAAAAAACAAGGAATCAAACTATGGAGTTGCTTAAATTGTGTTACTTGAATAAAATCTTTTTTAATGATCAAATCGTTACAACTTTGAAAAAAAATTGCATCAAAAAAGCGAAATCATTAAATTTTGTTCATTTAATGAAAATTTTTGCTTTAAATATTATAGCAGTGATTTTTTTTATATAGTAGGACAGTTATGAATTTAATAAGTGTGGGTATGTTTTTTAATTGAAAAATCAACACACATAGGTACACTCCGGGTATCATAACATCGAGTTTTAATTAAAATTTTAAATTATAGGTGTGTCGGTATTTTTATTCATTTCTATGTAAATTACAAAAAACTAATAATTGCGTTTGTAGGGTTGGGAAATGGTGCAACTGGCAAGGGTGTTGCTATATCTTTATTTAGAATACAACATATCGCAGATTCTTAGTTCAAATATTAAATTGATAATAGGTACAATTAATTCTCCCTAAAATGACGCATAAATATTGTCATTATTATGAGACTGAAATCTTCAAACATGGCGTTGCTATGGTTCCTCTATTACAAGTCCCCAGTTCCCGGGTTCTAGCCCGAGAGTTGGTAAAAGTGTCAATTGGATTTTCAATTTATTATTAAAAAAAATAATGATTTGAAAATATGAATTGGTGCTAGACCCAAATAACCTTAACTGTTGGTGGTCTTTAAAACACAATTTTAATTCAAACAGAACGTGCACTGAATCCGCTCCTTTTGTTTTAGGAGGTCGCCGATTAATCAACACTTTTATACTATTGTACCAAAATTTAAGGTGTGAGTCATGCACAGTTTGTATTCATGTAAAGCATACGCGTCCCATGCATACAAACAAAAAGCAACACCACTATGTGCACTATACACTGACAAACTTACAACTGAGAGATAGATTAAAGAAGTAATTTTATTTTCAGTATCTCCATCCATAGAATAAATACATGAAATATCCCATCCGATAGTAGGCATAAATCTCTTTGATGTACCGCTCTCGTAGCGAACACAAGGTATGTATGCGCTGTATGGTACTGCTTGGAAGTACGTCCACACTAACTGTGTTTTTCGTGTATGCTATGTATTTGCATTTGTCGTATGGTCATGCGTGCATTCTATAACCTATGTGTCCGCGGATTAAGGCACGGACAATGCAAACATGCATACAGCACACACGCTTGAATCAATGTCATGTTTTCAAACATTCGACATCGGAACATACAACCACCGTCCACATTGCATTTAGTATATTTGATTTTATTGTTGTCTATATGAAGGTGAACGCGCAGTTCAATTTCGGTATTTGTGCAAAGTGGTTGTATTTTTTTCGAAATAAGCGATACTAACGATGAAATGATGTTGTTATGAATAGTTCAGTTAAAAAAAAAACGAAAATTAAAATATAATCGCCGATTTTGGAACAGCGAAATTTTTAAAAATCTGTGAAGTCCATTTGAAAATAATTAGTTTACTTAAAAAGCAACTCCACTATGTGCATTATATACACTGATACCTGAGAGATCAGGTCAATACAATAAATACATGAAATATCCCGTCCAATAGTAGGCATAAATCTCTTTGATGTACCGCTCTTATACCGAACGCAAAATACGTATGTATGCGCTGTGTGGTAGGTACTGTTTCGAAACACGTCCACACTAACTGTTTTCATGCTTGCTATGCATTTGCGTTTGTTGTATGGTCATGTTTGCATTCTATTTATCTGCGGCTTCAAAGTTCTTATTGTTTCATGCTGTGCCGAGCCGAACCGAGTCGATTACCAGTGCACGACCTTCTTTAGCAAGAAATCCTTTTTGTAGAGAGGCGAGGTTTGTGTATATATATTCCCCACACATATAGGGTATACCTACCTGAAGAGAAAAATGAACTGCAGGATGTGTTAGGCTGTGATTATAGTATTCTTTATAATATACTAGATAGAATTGTTTTAACGAGCGTGTTCTTAAAAAGAACCGACTGTTTACTCTGTATCATTTTAGTTGGGATGATTTTTCAATTTTTTTTTTTTTGTATTGAAAAAAAAAGTTTACAAAAACGCAAAATTATACAAAAAAGAAAAAAAAAACTATCAAACAAATTTTAATAATGAATAATTCGCAAATATTGATTCGTATAAACTAATTTGAACATTTTTTAGACGTTTCGCAATAGTGAATTATTTTCCTGAGAAATGAAAAATCGCTCACCTGTGCCGCTAGTGGTGCAGTATTAAATGTAAAAGTATATAGCAGTGGAAAAACATTAAATTAAGAGAAACAGGTGCCTCAGCAGCAAAAATAAAACTAAAAAATAATTTTAAAGACCATGTTGTGACAGATTTGAAATTGAAAATGGCTTGGTTGTCAGAAGTTACGAGTTTCAGGGAAAAACAATTATACGTTGTAAAGAGCTTAGCGATACAGAAGTCATATAAGGTTTTAATTAAAGAACAGTATCGCAGATTTTGTAGACAATTTTTGTTAATTTCGTAAACATAACTTATGTACAAATATCTGTCAGCACACAATACAAAGACATGAAACTGTCTACTTAGTATAATTACTGAACTGAACTTTGTAGTAACGGTCACGGGATCTGTGAATTTTTAGTGACTTTTACATCTAATTGATTCTAAGTTTAAAGCAATGAAATGTATATATTTCGTTTTTTTCAGTCCTTCCTGATACCAAATTCAATTTATGGCATATTATATAAAGTGACCATCCGTCCCGATTTAGGCGGGACAGTCCCGATTTTGAGCCACGAGTCCCGATTCAACAAGTGTCCCGCTTTTGTCCCGTTTTCATTAAATCACGTGCATTAAGAATGTTTATTTTTTGTCATTAGATATATTTATCCATTCAAAGTATTTTATTTATCAATAATTATATAATTGATACCTACCTTAAAAAATAAATAATATTTAAAATAAAAATATTAGCGAGTTTTTAAGGGTTTTTAGCGAGTTTTTAGGGGTTTTTAGCGAGTTTTTGGGGGTTTCTAGCGAGTTTTTGGGGGTTTCTAGCGATTTTTTGGGGGTTTTTAGCGAGTTTTTGGGGGTTTTTAGCGAGTTTTTGGGGGTTTTTAGCGAGTTTTTGGGGGTTTCTAGCCAGTTTTTAAGGGTTTTTAGCGAGTTTTTGGGAGTTTCTCGCGAGTTTTTGGGGTTTTCTAGCGATTTTTTGAGGGTTTCTAGCGAGTTTTTGGGGGTTTCTAGCGAGTTTTTGGTGGTTTCTAGCGCGTTTAAGGCTTTTTTGGGCGTGGAATGCAACGGTTGCCTGCGCCGGGTTTTTATAGACCTTGTCCCGCTTTTTGATATTCAGGATTTGGTCACTTTAGGCATATATATAGCGCCTTTGAATGAGGCTTAGCAAAATGGGTTTATTCTATAAAGAATGTCGACTAACCGATGTACAAATTGCAAGAGCACGTAGTGTTTCTTTGACACTCAACGTTTTTTTTTTTTGTTTTTTTATGGCGTAAAAAATTACACCAATTAAAATACGTACAAAGAATGAGATATCATAAAGCTGATTGAAGTATCGTACTTTGGAAATGACTTATTTTGTGAACACAACCTATACAATAAAAATCAATTCGTTAGTCTCGCTAAAACTCAAAAACGGCTTGACCGATTTGAATAATTTTTTTTTGTTTTGTTCGCTCTAATACAGGGGTGGTTTAAAAAAAAATAAAATCGGTCAAGCCGTTTTTTAGTTTTAGCGAGATTAACGAATAGCTATAATAACTGAAGCGAGCAAGCGAAGCGAGTGAGTAATTATATATTAATAAACGAACGAGCGAAGCGAGTGAGTAGTGTGTTAATAAAATTCGAGCGAACGAGCGAAGCGAGTGAGTAGTGTATTAATAAAATTCGAGCGAACGAACGTAACGAGTGGGTAATGTATTAATAATATTCGAGCTAAGCGAGTGAGTAATGTATTAAAAATATTCAAGCGAACGACCGAAGCGAGTGAGTAATGTATTAATAACTCATAAATTCATAGCACCCGGACGAAACTGGGCCGGGCCTCTAGTATAATTGTAAAACTTTCAGTAAAAAGTATTACTCTTACGATCATCTTCTTAATGATGCTAAAATGATTATCACACTTTTTATTTTTTAGATAAAAATAAAAAGAATGATAAAAAGTGTCTGTATACTGGGTATACGTGTATACTATGTAATACACAGTATACAAATTTGCAAATTAGCATAGAATAGCTGTGTTCTTTTTTTAATTATTGTTCTTTTATAGTGATCGTATTTTAAATTGGTAAATCAAATCTGGCGACCGAAACAAGAACAAAAAATATACATAAACATAGTTACAATGTCACGTATTACAAGATGCTAGAAGTATGTAGTATGTTTCAGATAGTTCAGTTAGTCTTGTGTTACCGTTAGTTCTTTCAGCTCTTTTATCTTCAGAAGAAGCTCTTGTCTGTATGTCAGCACATAACGTGAATAATATAACCTACATTGTGCTACTCCATACCTTAGGTATGATGCCTTTGTACATGTTAGGTAGAGGTACGTATAAAAGCATCAAATCGCTAATCTTGAAAGACTATAACATACACAGGTGATTTGAATATCAGAAGCAAATATCTCAGTGATTAATGATAAAGAAAACGTGTGTAGGAAAAAGTCGCTGTATGATTTGTTCGAAAATATAACCAATATACAGGGAGATTTATGACGTCAGAGAAAAATTTTGCAGGGTGATTCCTATGAGTAATTCAAATAAAAAATCTTCAATTAAGCATTTTGGAACACATGATTATTTGAAGATTTTTAAGTTTGAGGGGCTACAGTGTAGCCCCTCAAAGTTTATTACATGTTGAATGTGTACAACTTTAAGACAATATTTAGGTACTAACTAAAGTATTCGAAGTGTCCTCCTTCGGCACGAATGCAAAAATGACAACGTCGAACGGTCGAATGAGTTAATCTTTGACTCGAAACCGCACATCAGGGTCATTTTCTATTTCAGTTGCAGCGTTTTGTATTCGTTTTAGCAACTGCTCATGGATAACGCGATATATTTGATTGATTGATTTGGGTTATTATTATTATTAAGTGGCATTAGGAATTCCGAAATTCATAGCCAAATGTGCACCTGCACTCCATTCCTCCTTATCCTGTGCTACCTTAATTCAGTTTCTACCCTCCCAGTGATTAATTTCTTTTATTGTTTCTCGAACCTTGTCAATTCCCATCGTCGCTTTGGTCTACCCATCGGTCTTTTTCCTACTGGTTTTCCTACCATAAATCTATGGGTATTTCTATTGTTGTTCATTCTCGCAATCTACGTGCTTTTAAAACCTGACATATGTTTGGTTTCCCGTAAAGTTCTTGGACCTCGGATAAGGTTATCTTTAATAAACTTTTGGGGCTACAATTCCGTTAGAAAACATTTTCGGACACATGCTTAGTTGATAATTTTTATTTGTAATACTCATAGGAATCACCCTGTGAACTTTTTCCCCAACGTCGTGAATCACCCTGAATTGCACCGGCCGACAGCATAAATGAGGGCAAAGACAAAGGATGATTGAAATATTAAAAATCTTAGGGCTAGCTACAATTTTTGTATCGAAAACGATCGATTTAGCAACTGCATCGCGATTTGATGATTACTCAGTTACACGAAATTTCTCGTTTGATCGCGCGATTTGGCAACAGCATAGAGAGTCAATCGCACTTTCGGTCGATCTAGCGATCGATGCTATTGCTTCGCATTCATGCACCTGCGCGTGAAGAGTGCGACTTATTATCCGTGGCATGGTGTCGCGCGTATTTTCGTTCATATGTAGACCTCATTACCAATATTGTTGATTTTTCTGAGTCGTATTTTTCAAGATATGGTGGGAGACAGTGATTTTTTGGAAAAATGTTGTGGAAAGTTCACATAAAAAACAAATTGTATATTTTTGAATTTGCGCTTTAACACGCTTTCGTTTGATACCCTACACGATGACATTGAAAAAGTATTTTGCTTCCTACCTCCCAAAACTGACTCCCCAAAATCAAAATTCAACTTTTCGTACATCACGTCTGCAATTGGACTACCACTTCCTACAACTAGGCCAAATTTCAAATTTCTATGACAAACAGTCTCTGAGAAAATTGTCTGTGACAGACAGACACCGAGGGGTCCCATAAGTGTTCCATTTTTACCAATTTTTGTACGAAACACTATAAAAATGGCGTTAATGCTTAAGTCAATGACTTCATGATGTTACTTTTGTAAGATGAATATTTTAATTATGAAAATAAAGGAATATTAAGAGCTTTTTACCGATAACCGTTATGTCAATGGTCTTGGATTTTGTAATTTTCTCATAATTGTAATAGGTTTATAAGGTTCATTTTTCTTAGATTTAAGTTATAGTTTAGTTTATGCTGAGGATGAGAGCTTAGCTGTCGAAATGTACATACAGAAGTTTTAAATAGGAGTTGTGGTTAAGAAGTGTCTAAACTCATTTATTCGTAATTTGACTCTAGTAAGTTGGTGTAGAGTAAAATATTGATTATGATTAAAGGAAGAATTAGAATTTTTTTCCAGTGGCAATAGGATCAATAAAATGCAATACTGATGTTAAAATGTTTGCATAGATTCACTAACGTTTCGGTACTCTTTATACCATCCTCAGAGTGTAATATTCGTAATATTTTAGATAACCAAGTCAGAGAGAATTGTGGGTTTGCGAATAGGTTAAAAAGAAAAACCTGCCCATTACAAAGGCGTTATTTTTGTTTCATTAGTTTTTTTTGTGTTTTATTACTTAATAGGCTTTTCGTGTCCTATATTACTTTCTTACAAAAGTATTCTGTTGTAGAAAAAGCGCATAAAAATCGGTCCGCCCATTGAAGAGCTATGATGCCCACAGACAGACAGATACACAGTCATACAAACATACGACTCAAACACATAATACTCCTCTTTTTGACAAGCGACTAGGCCCTGCAGTCAGGGTCCATTCTGATTGGTTGAATACCCCATCTTGATGTCGTTTGACACACACATACCTGAACGAACGTAACAACTAACTAGTGAACTATGTACTAATATGGATAGTTGATAGGGCTTGAGAATAGCCGAGAGTGTAGCGGCGCTGTTGTTTACATGGCGTTGCTATGGTTCCTCTATTACAAGTCCCCAGTTCCCGAGTTCTAGCCCGAGAGCTGGTAAAAGTGTCAATTGGATTTTCAATTTATTATTAAAAAAAAAAAAAAATAATGAATTGAAAATATGAATTGGTGCTAGGCCCAAATAACCTTAGCTGTCGGTGGTCTTTAAAATACAATTGCAAATTGGATAGTTGATAGCGATTAAAAATGGGTTTTGTAGGTATGTGGAGAATGTTCAAACACATATTCTTCAAGACAGGCATTAATGTTCACAAAATTAGAATGAAAACTTCATATAAGGCTTGTAATCTAATTCTTTCTATAAAAGTCGATCAATTTCCTGACATTTCAAAATAAAACTTAATTAAAATTTATTTTTCTATTCCAATTTCTCAAGAACACTGTTATTGTATAAATATTTTGGACATCCTAATATCTCAAATAATAATATTAAATTAAGTTTTATTTTCAAATGTCAAAAAATTGATCGACTTTTATAAAAAGAATTAAATTACAAGCCTTACTTGAAGTTTTCATTGTAATTTTGTGAATATTAATGCCTGTCTTGAAGAATATGTGTTTGAACATTCTCCACATACAAATTTACCCATTTTTTAATCTCTATTAACTATCCATATTAGTATATACAGAGTGCACTAGTTAGTTGTTACGTTCGTTTAGGTGTCATTTAGGTATCAAGATGGGGTATTCGACCAATCGGACTGAACCCTGACTGCAGGGCCTAGTCGCTTGTCTCTTTTTGTGGGTCGGTGGTTAAAAAAGTTTCAACACACTATACGTTCTAGTTACTTGATTCTCTTTTGGAAACTAACATTAAAATGGGAAATTTGACGTTCTATTCACTACAATTCTAACCAACTAGGTATATAGTCAACTAGTCAACGTCGCATAAAGACTAGTAGATGATAAATTCAAAGTATAAATTTATCTAGATCCAAGTAAGCTGCTTTATGCAAACAAAAAATTGACAATGTGAGTGAATCGGTGAGTCGGTTTAACCGATATATATTATGTAGTACTGGATGCATTATAGTTTTAGATGGTTTTGGAAAAGGAAGGAGATTTACATTGTTCCACACGAAACGATGGAATCTCCCCCTATCCTGCTTTCTTCTTTCACACTATTAAACTCATGAATTTGTTTACTCAGCTCGGGCTATACACTGAACTAAATTGTATGTTGATTCAGTTTAATGCATGTTATGTAACTGCGGAGCTGGAGTTATCTGGGAGCTATGAGAAGATTGTAGCTGGAACTGCACTCGTCTGACAGTTAACACTGATTACGTGAACTCACTAAGCTCCGTCCCAGTAAGACAAATCCGCTGGCAATTATTTAACAATAACTTGTTTTTGAAAAATGTTATACCATCTTTGTTCAACTATATAATGAAAACTTTTTTGGAGCGTATTATAAAATCGTTAACCGTCCCTGTTTTAAGTAGGTAGGCTAACTAATAACTATGGTATCTGTTTATTATAATTAATCTATTTGTGAGTATTGGTGTGCTTTATAAATGTAAAATGTAACAACACAGTCAGTAACAAGGTAGCAAAAAATAATATTATAGTTGGATCTGCATATTTTAAACCAACAGCTGATTTTGAAATGATTTTAGAAAACTTACAGTTAGTGATAAGTGATATTAAAAGTACGTATATCAACCCAAATTAGGAAGTTTAGTAGTTTATTATAATTTTGTTAAAGCTAAATCTTAGTAATTAATAAGGATTGTAAATGAAACCAAACTGTGTAATTTTATGTAACTTTTTGTAATTCCCTGTAAAGAGATATTTTTTTCTTAAATACAGTATTTATTTTAAAGGAAATTTAAGTAACTTGTGAATAACAATTATAATGTTAGCTCGAGTCCCGGCGCGGCAGTGGCATTTAAATTTTTTCTTATGTGGCCTTTAACGTTCATGTCTGGAAACTGCAGTAATTTGCTAATGAAAGTAAATTCGTATTATGGAAAGGGATTCGAAACATTTATTGTTGTTATAAATTTAACATTTACTATATTATATCACATGATTCATTGAAATTTAAACATATTGGTATCATGCTCAGCTTATAAATGTAAAAATCTCAGGGAAAGAAACAAAAAACCGTATCGTGTTGTGCAATTTTGTTACTAGCTAAGTGTGACCGCATAATAAAATCGCATCCTACCTAATGATCTGAAGACCATCCCTAAAAAATGAAGAAAAGAATATTACATCATTAATCAAATATCTAAAATTAACAAATAAATATAAAGAAATATAATTGAATTATAATACTTACCCCCCTAGGGGGGACATTGGAATGTGGTTGCTATCGCAAATTGCATTCCAATGTTCTTTGGGAATTAGCGCTCCCAGGGACCCGAGCTCGTACCAGTCGGTTTGTGTATGCCGGCTGGCGGATTCTATAAATACACAATTGGAATATTTGTTGTGTTGAAGACGCTAATGACCTGAGTTGTCGACGCGTCTATAATCTACAATTAATTAATTATAATACTTACCACAATCATTAAATGTAATCTAATCTATATTTATACTACTTACCTTATAAGTATTTATACTTACCATATTATTATAATATGTAATCGCGATAATGGCATTTGATGCTGATTCGCTTATTTTTTTTCTCTAAAATAAAAAAAAGTCGCATCCTTACATTCAATTGTTTTTCTCTTTCAGCTGTCAATCGACCTTCGTCAAATAATTATTGCAAAAAGGACATCTGCAGGGTGTGCTTTATCAACTTCATCAAACAGTATATTTTCTGTTATTGGACATTTGCGTAACATTTTTGTTAACTGGCCGCCTTCCTTTTGGCCCATATAGCCCGAAGAAACCCCAATTAATTTCGCTACCTGAATAAAAATCAATAATGAACCAACACTGTAATTTCCATTATTGGTAAATAAACTGATCTCATCTCCGCAGTTAAGGGCGTAACTGTAAAAGGGCCGGACTAACAAAATTTCATCAAGCCATTATTTGTAAAAGTAAACGTAACAATACTGTGTAAAATGCAAAAAACTAACTTTCTTTTTTTGTTTCAGGTAAGTTTCGGAGATGATTTTGCACTTACGAGTATATGGTATGTATTTGAAAATATGATACGAAAATTTAATGGAAGATTCTGCACCTTAGATTACAATCCACAATCATTTTTTTCAGTAAATACATACAATGAAAAAATTATTATGAGTAGTGTACGCGATTTCTTTGAGAAATAATATATTCCATTTTTAGCGTTCCGTAACAAACTGGTAAAGTGGTAAAAAACTTTGAAAATTTAAATACTAAAATATATTTCGACAAAAGTATAGTAATACCTAATGAAGTATATTATTGACGAGGTGTGACATTATGTTAAACGAGCGTACGAGTCAAAATAACATTGTGCCCTAGATACACACTGTATTTTTGTCCTACATCCTATAAAATAGCGGCTTTTGTCTTCGTTTCCAGTATTTTCAAAATTTTGGACATTTTACTTGTGTAGTTAACTTGTAATAGTAGCCTAAGTAGATAGCCAGTAGGTACATGTAGTGTACATAGTATGTACAACTAGCCTGCTAAGTGGAGACACACATCAAATGCCAATGACCGCGCGGGTAAAGATAACGGTCGATCATCTGTATTATGTACAAGATCCCAGGTTCACGGCCAGCTTGGAGTAATATGAAACATTAAAATTATTGAATTTTTCTTGATTTACTATTAAAAATATTAAATTGGAAAACATTAATTAATTATAATTCCGCCGCGAAAGTGGAAAGGTTCAGGCTAGAATCCTGACTGTGACTATAGTTGGTAAAATGTTTTTCTTCAATATATGTTTGGAATCAATTATATAATTGGCTGCTTTCCAACGAAAATTTTCAATTGCAATTCAACCGTATAAATCTATTAATTTATATTAATTAATTATTATTGAATTTTACTTTAGCGCCCGACGGGGCGGTAAAATTACTTTACCGCTCGCTTCTCGTCACCTGCCTGTAATGGGTCATTTTACGATCGGTATACAGCTATTTTATAGGAGGTAGGACAACAACATGTTTCATAGCTGATAGCATGTATCTAACCATTTTTACAAGCTTTTTATTAACTTCACTTGTTAGTTAGGGTCAAATCTTGAGAACCTATTAGAATAGAATAGTATTTATTTTCAAACATGCACAAAGTGTACAGGAAAATGTCAAAAATATTTTAAAAATTACAATGCTCAGAAATAACTATCTATATACGAAACAGCATTTACAAAATCTCCTTAAGAAGAAAAACATTTATTAAGTATAAAAAATTCATGGATAGTCTTTTTAAACGTAACTAGACTTATGCTGGGTTTATCGTACAATTTTAACAGACTGTTTTTTTAATCACTCTGTTAAATTTTGATTGCTACGTGTTCTTTAATTGCTGCGTTTTCATTTTGACAAATTGTTGATCGTTGCCATAGCAACCGTCATTTAATAGCGTGATTAAAAAATAAAATTGCACGATAAACCTTCATTGGTTGCTGTGTTTTCATTTTGGCAAATTGTTGATCGTTGCCATAGCAAGCGTCATTTAACAGCGTGATTAAAAACTAAAATTGTACGATAAACCTTCATTAGTTGCTGTTTTCATTTTGGCAAATTGTTGATCGTTGCCATAGCGATCGTCATTTAACAGCGTGATTAAAAAATAAAATTGTATGATAAACCCGGCATTAAATTTCTAAGTTCAGTTGGCAGTTTACTGAAAAATTTAATGCCTAAGTAATTGACGCCATATATTATGGAATTGTTTGCTTCTCCTTGTTTCTGGTGCTATATTCGTCCATTGATATGGTCAATTAATTTATTTTGATTTTTTTTAAATATACCGGGTGTCCGGTCTCACAGTCGAACATAGATTAACCTTGTGTGTCATTAAACTTATAATTGAAAACAAATCTCTAACAACGCTGTAAAACGTTTTTACCATAAAAACTCTTTCTTCATTGAAGTAATTATTTATTTTAACTTAATTATTGTAAAAATGCTTACGTGCATCAATTACGAATACAAAAGTTTTTTGACAATTTTATTACAGCACACTTCTTTAAATGTTTTGTTTTTCGCCTACTTGGTTTGAAATCATTACTACAAAATCAGTAAATTTCAAATTGGTATTTTAAAGTAAAAATGTCATTTTTGGTCTTATTTTTAGAATCATTTGATACGCAATAATTTTATCTTTCGATAGGTACCATTACCTTTCTTGTACTTTGAATTGGCGAACACGAATCAGCAAAAATGGACAATGCCATATGTTAAATTCCTATGTTCACTTTTGAGATCGAACACGGGGTATATTAACCCACTTCCACATATACGATCGACTTAAAACTTTGCACGCATATTACGTAGTACCGATGATAATACAATATTTTTTATAAGGATCTAATTTGCATAATTAGTTTCTTTGCCATCGACATTTTCGTTAACTGTCCCGTCACTTCCACCATAATTGTTCCGTTTCTCTCGCCATGCGAACTACAGTATTCTCCGTAAAAATCGTGTTTAAAAAAATTTTACTCAAAAACTTATTTATAACACACTTATACAATACAAAATTTGCACCACGTTAACCCATCCGGTGGTTTGAATAAAAAAATGCGAATTTGAATGATAATATTTCGAAAAGTAATCCCTTATGCGTTCCTATATAAAATAGTATTATTATACTATTCATCCGATTGCGATGAAACTTTGGTGAGTTTTGTGCGCACGCCCTCGAAGGTTTCTGAATTAGGTATAATAATTGGCCGGCTCAGCTTCGCCCGAGTAATGTATTAATAAAATTCGAACGACCGAGCGAAGCGAGTGAATAATGTATTAATAAAATTCGAACGAAAGAGCGAAGCAAGTGAATAACGTATTAATAAAATTCGAGTGAACGAGCGAAGCGAGTGAGTAATTTAGTAATAATATTCGAGCGAACGATCGAAGCAAGTGAGTAATGTATTACCTATTAAAAGTCGAGCCCACCACTCACCAGTCCGGCTTCGCTTCGCAGGAGGTTGTGTGCTGTTGTGGCATGAATCCTGGCAAATAATAATTAGAATTATATACGTAATCAATTAATTTTAATAAATTAATGTTATTTATTTTTCTACACTGTATTACTTACATGTATAATGTAATATGTATTTTCTGCACTGTACTATACTGCACTATAAAAGCGTCTAAAAGCGACTAAAAATCAAAGGTCTCTAGTTCGATCCCGGGTTTCGGATCGAAATGTTTTTGTTTTTTTACTCATCAAATATTCTCCTAATCTATATTTTTTTAGTTTAGAAATTAATTTTATTAAATTTGATACGGAAAAATTTTGAAACACTAAAAGAAGCAAAATAAAATTTATGTAAAAAAACTTTTTAAAAACATGCTTAAATAAATAAATCTGTTCATTTTTTGCTTCTACATAACTCCTTTTTATTATTGTACGGAACCCTCGGTGACTGACTCGCACTTGGCCGGTTTTCTATTTAGTTTCGCTCAACACGATTGTTCAATAATCCGAACGAATCGTGAATCCGATTGATTGGCGGTCCAACTAGCTGTGGCGGATTTAAGGTTGTGACTCCCCTTGACT
The DNA here is from genome assembly GCA_039654895.1 of Mongoloraphidia duomilia. Classification (NCBI taxonomy): domain Eukaryota; kingdom Metazoa; phylum Arthropoda; class Insecta; order Raphidioptera; family Raphidiidae; genus Mongoloraphidia; species Mongoloraphidia duomilia. The sequence continues at coordinate 29,178,118 of CM077522.1, forward strand.
CTAAAGTGGACGCCGCCTTTTTTGGACCAGGCTCTATTTTTGATTTATTTTTAAACAAATATTAAAAACCATAAAATTGGTTCCAAGAATTGTATTTGTCAAGCTTACACCCTATTCTTTTAGTTTTAACCTTTCACTTGAAATACCCACCTCCGCTCATGGATGTTCTGTGATGTCATTTAGTTTTAAGAGAATTGTTATTTAATGTATTTAAGACGCTAATTACCTAAGTTGTCGACGCGTCTATAATCTACAATAAATAAATAAAATTCACTTGAAATGTTTCGCCCTACTGAAACGCACCGTCCTAGACTCTAGTCTACTTAATCTTTTAGCTAATTCGTCCCTGGCAATTAGTGCGGATAATAGACACTCTACTGTATTTAAAAAAAAAAAAAAAAACAATTTAAAATAAGACAATTTAGTATTCATGAAGAAAATTATGGAATATTTTTTGTATCACTATTACTTGAAAATAATTTTAAATTATTGCCGTAAACTTAAAAGAAATTATACGTACATTTAAAAATATTCCATAATTTTGTCTATGAGTGTAATTTCCGAGATACTTTGCAGTTACAACGAAATTTGGTCCTTTTTGTACAATCTCTTGATAATAATTACTTAATGTAAAGTTATTTTAATATAACGTAATGCTTTTAAAATTACTTCGACCAGTAATTAGGAAATAAAGGAAAGTGGAATTAAATGTCTACTAACTGCACGTGGAAATAAATTAATATATGAATTTATTACGGGTATTCAGTTAAAAATAAAACCCGGTTATATTCGCTAGTCTGTTTATGAATACAGCTCTTTATGTCGTTGAAATTAGTACGGATTAAATTATAATGGAGCTAGGAGCTGTATAGCTCCTGTGCAAAATGTAAGGTAAACAAGTCTCTGAACTTGTTAGTTACTATGCTGTGTCCTAATTGGTTCATCACAACGCCTGACAGAGGGAAACTGAAATCATGCATCGAACTTACCCAGAAGACCATCGAGAAATTTTTTAGATAAATATGGAAAAACAGTGAGAACCCAATGTTTTAAAGAGATGTATAAATATTCGAATTCGATGACAGCTACATATAACCTCAAAAAAAATTACAGCTGAACAAACAGAGGAAAAATAGAAAACAACCCTCTAGACATGACAGGGCCTGTAGAATTTTTCGAATTGACCTCCACAAGCGTCACTTCAGCAATACACTTCCGTGGCATTTTACCAAGTCGCTATAAAATTTTGGGGATGGGGGCAGTATAAAGATGTTTGCACATCAAAAACTTGCAATGCAGCTTGCAAACAATCGAAGTTGAGAAGAAAATTCTCTTTGTAGGCCATAATATTATGTTGAATATGTGTTGACATATTTTTTCGAATTGATCTGTTTTAATAAACAATTAGCCAACGCTAGAAAAATCATTTTCTGTCCTTAAAGTTTTTTCATACTTTGTTTGTGTATTGTGTACCTACCTACTTTTTATCTGGCTACGGTCGAATTAAGATAATGTTTTGAATTTTGATCAATACTGTCTTTTACGTGAGCGAAGCTGCGAATAAAGGCTAGTTACGTGTTCGCGGCCAAGCGGTGCGTGACAATAAAAAAAATAATTTTCACTGAATTTTAATAGATTTATTAATTAATTGCATGTTTACAAGTTTACATAGATTTGATAGTTTAATGTTGATTTATAAATTGATACACTTTTAATTATGCTTTTGCAAGATGGCTAACTATTAGGTTTCTTTAGTTTTAATAAATATTGTTTAATCCAAAGATTATTTATTAATTTGGAAGTGTTTAATTATTGCGAGTATGCATACCGGATAATTTGGATCACCCTGGATTTACGCTCCAGCTAAGACCAATAGGTTATGAACGCTGATTAGTGTTCGTAGCCTATATTTATACGGTTTGAAATGACGCTATGGATTTGCTAACAATGCAGCGTCAGAGGCCAGATTGGCTGTTATATTTCCACGAATATGGTCTGTGGGAATGACGTGGGAGTCGGGATAAAGTCACGTATGTAACTGACTATTATTACGTAAATTCATACACTGAAACTGTAATAATTTTAATGGTTTAGTTTTGTCACAAATAAATTCTGAGACAGACATACAATATTATTAAGCACCGTCGACTGTTATTACCGGTATTAAATTTGTGAAAATATGCCGTAAAAAGTACCTATAAACACAAACAAATTTTTAAAAGACTTACAAATTTAAATAAAATTAAAATCTGAATATCTTGAATTATTATACAAACTTTCATCTTTTGTATAATATTAAATAATTTTATTATTAATGTTATATTTTAAATTGTAATTTCACCGTAAAAAGCCAAGTTCTTTTTTATTTATACATTTTTACATTAAGTATAGCACTTTACTGAAAAATAATGAAATGAAATTTATATAAGTAGATACTAACACGGATTTTATGATTATTCAAATGATGCTGATCCAAAATTTTACTATATGACAGTTGCTTCAATTTAATTAATATTTTATTTATTGTAAATTTTTTTAAATAAACCTACACATTTAAGTGTGATAGGTATATAATAATCGATCGTGAGGGGGCGCTTACCGATCATTTTATTTATTTATTACTTCCCACCTCTACTATGGTAGGGAAGTAATGGATTTAGTCCGAAAAAAATATTTCGAGATTTTAACAGATTTTCACGTTTTGAGACCCTAGCAATCGTTTAAGATCATTTTCTGACTGATGTCTGTATGTGTGTGTGTGTGTGTGTGTGTGTGTGTGTGTGTGTGTGTGTGTGTATGTGTGTGTGTGTGTATGTGTGTGTGTATGTGGTCAATTTTTCGCCTTCGATATCTTAAGAACGGAACAACATACGGGCATGCCGATTATTCTATTGTGTTTATCAGCCTTTAACTTAGATCTGATTACATTTTGAGTCAAATCGGTTCAGTGGATCCTGAGATATTCAAAAAAACGTCCTCAATGTCACGTATTAACATAGGTAAAAAAAAATATAAATGAATTCTAGATGTTATAATATGAAAAAAATGTAAATATTTTTTTTCTCTAAAATGTATAGTTTTCGAGAAAAAAAATATTTTACTAAAAAAAATAAAAATTGTACATAAATCAAGGTAACCATGATTTTTGCTATATTAAGCTAGCCATCAGTAAATCACCAAACAAAAAAGACGGCCATGCTTTTTTCAAAGAACAAAAATTAAATTGTGTTTTAAAGACCACCAACAGCTAAGGTTATTTGGGTCTAGTCAAATAATAAAAAAAAAATGTTTATTTTTTGTAAATATTTACTAGGTGGGAAGTATAGGACTGGTCATCAGTCGAATTTTTTACAAATCCGCGGGTTGAAAAGAAGGTATACTGGTCTACATTGTAATATAACTCCAGATGCAAGTGTAGTGCTTTACGATTACCGTAGTGTTTCGAATTTTTCAGGTAATATACTATAAAACTTCTTCGATAACATCCTAAACTTCGGAGATAAAAACGGTCAAAGAGATGCAGGTGAATTATTGGATAGGGTTGGATCAGTGTGTTGTCTTTGATTATGCAGGCTCCATAACAGATGTTCAGTTTATCTGACGTAGCATCGGTTAGGCAATTTCCGTGTCCGCCGATCACAACATATAACATCGAATGAGACAGGCCGACAGACAGTGAAAGAGAGAGAAAGAGAAGGTAAAAGGGTCGTTTAGTTTATAAGGCGTTATAGAGAGTTGCAAGAACCCCTGTCGACATAAATAAACCGTAATATCTACACCCATTTGACTCTTACATTCGCGTTGTATATTGCTGTTGTTTTGTTATTTCTATACTCCTCATTTCATCTTCTTCTTTTCCTTACAACAGTTAACTTACAACTAAAACAATTAAAATAATTGAATTTCGCTTGCTTGTTTTTTATTGTGCTTTCTAACTGTTGTTTTTGTATATTACGTGCCCTCATACTAGAATGGGTCAGCAAGTTTATGTATAAACGAACTAACAGTTCAAAGTTGGAAAATTGGGCACATTTATCACCAAGTGCAAGTGGATCGATTATTTTTAGAACGAGATATGTGAACCTATTCACAGTTTTAAATGAATGCCAGACCATTTGGTATAAATGCGTCCAGTATACCAGTTCTGAATTAGTTATCTTTAAGTTATTTCCGTTCATAAAATTTTACTGCCTCTAGTTTAGGAATACCCCGCCCGGCGGCAAAACGGATTATCAGTTGTTTTAGGAAATAATCATGATAAAGTCGACCTAAATTTCAGGTTTTCAAAACAATAACAATTCTTTATAAGGCAATTTTAAAATTAGTTTTATTGTGGACTAGCTTATGGTGGAAGAGAAGGATTAAGCACAATTAAGTTCCTACAAATATGATTTTATAAAAAACAATTTAGTTACATACTTCTAACCACAACAATTTTATTAATGGAATTTCGGCAGCTATGCTCTCATCTTCAGCACAAACCAAACTAAATGTAATGTAAAAATTAAACAGTTCAACCTTAAAAATAATACAAGTTAAAAATTCTAACCTAGGAGATTAAATAATAAATATATAATTAAAATATACAACTAACTTAAAAACTAATTCAGGTGCAGAACCCTACTCGAAGACATTAAGGATCCAATACACCAGAACTTCCAACCGTGCAGGTGTATTGGATCCTTGTTGTCTTCCAGTTAGGTTTTGTACTTGAATTAGTTTATAAGCTAGTTGTATATTTTAATTATGTAACTGTAAGAGATTTTAATTTCTTTGTTTTTGTATATCATATTATTTCATTTATTAGGGTTCCGTACCTCAGTATGAAAAAATGGAGCCCTTATAGGATCACTCTCGTGTCTGTCTGTCTGTCTGATCTCCCCCTCCCTTATCTCCGAAACTACTGAATCTAAAATTTTGAAAAAATAGGAAATATAGGGCCTCACGCATAGTTTACAGGAAAACCTAAACCCACGGGAACGGAAAACTAGAGCTGTACCAAGTGTATCAAATATACCATTGTTTGTGCTGTGGTACACGTGGAGTAGTGGCAACGCGTTCGCATCCCACCACGAAGAGCCGAGTTCAAATCCAACTGACGATACGTGATTGTTTTTGTTTTTTTATACCGTAAACATTTTGGAATTTTTCAATTTATCTTTTATTCGTCAAATATTCTGTTAATATATTTTTTTACTTTAAAAATATACTTTAATTAATTTTGATACGGAAAAAACTATCAAAATAAAATATAAGTAAAAAAAACTTTTTAAAAAATCCTACTTAACTTCTTATTTTTATTATTCTACGGAACCCTCGATGCGCGAGTTCGATTTGCACTTGACCGGTTTTTTTTCTTTTTATCTACGTTCGAATAGATGACACGCTTGCATCGCTATTTAAGATAAATAATCAAGGTTTATATAATCTTAAGTGACGTGGGAAATCGTATGCATTTTTAACAATTTTTGGGTGTAAGAAGGTTTAATGCCCTGAGTGCATAGCGACGGTCATTGAACTGTGAAGTAAATGTTTTTGTATTATAATATACCTAAACAAATTTTAGGCTATAAATATAGGTCAGAGGAGAAGAATGACGGTTCCATGACATTTGATCCCAGCAATTTGATACCACGACATTTGATCCCACGACAATTGATCCCAACGACATTTGATCTCAATGACAATTGATCCCAACGACATTTGATCTCAATGACAATTGATCCCACGACATTTGATCCCAAAAAATTGTCTATAAACTAATAGCGTCTGATAAGTAATAAAGTTATTAAATTTTATTAATTTAATGAAATAATTTAATCGATTATTCCCTTTGTCGGGAAATTTGTTTGAATTAAATTTGTAGACGTTATGATATATTTGTAAGTATAGTGTTATTAGAATTCTAACGGATGTAATAGTATAATGTGTTTATTATCTAATAATCCTTTAGAGATTATGTAATGTTCAAGTTGAATAATTCACTTTTATTTATCATTGCCCGGGATACGTCGTAATTTTGTCAAATATTGTATTTTATGAATTAATAACAAATTATCACGTTGACTTTTCATAAACTTTAATGGCATATTTAACAATTCGTTATAATGTGAAAAGCACGAAAGACCAAATTGACTGTACATCTGATGTTTCGAAGTTTCTATGTACAATAGGTAATTTTTCAACAAAATTTATAAAATACGTTATTTGACAAAATTACGACGTATCCCGGGAAATGATAAATAAAAGTGGATTATTCAACTTGATCTTTACATAATCTTTAAAGGATTATTAACTCATAAACACATTATATTTACTATTACATTCGTTAGAATTCGAATATCAATGTAATTACAAATATATCATATAATGTCTACAAATTTAATTCAAACAAATTAAATTATTTCATTAAATTAATAAAATTTAATAACTTTATTACTTATCAGGCTCTGTTAGTTTATAGACAGTTTTTTGGGATCAAATGTCGTGGGATCAATTGTCCTTGGGATCAAATGTCGTTGGGATCAGTTGTCGTGGGATCAAATGTCGTGGTATCAAATTGCTGGGATCAACTAACGGCACACCAATAATGACATACTTTAATTTTAGCTGGGCTATTAAGTTCAATATGTATGGAATTATTGTATCTTTTAGTGTTATTAAATAAAACATATATTATTTTTTAACACGACTAAAAGAATCATTTCAACATTAGGTATAGATTATCAAAACTGAAAAAAGCTCATGAAATTTCTTTACTTTGGACCTGTAGTGTTCAACCTAAACCTTACTCTTTGCCTCTTCCAAATCAAAAATGTAATATACCCCGTGTCCGGTCTTAAAGGTGAACATAGGGATTTAACATGGTATTGTTCATTTTTGCTGATTCGTGTTCGCCAATTCAACGTACAAGAAAGGTAATGGTACCTACTACCTATCGAAAGATAAAATTGTTGCGCATCAAATGATTCTAAAAATAAGTTCAAAAATGAAATTTTTACTTTAAAATACCAATTTGCAATAAACCGATTTATAATAATAATAAAAAATTCTCTTTATTTGTTATATCTAAAAATAACAAATAGTGTCAGATTCAAGATAATTAACTGGGATTCCCAAAGAATTCATAGAGACAAATACGCCTGTTCAATTAAATAGAACTTTAAAGAACTTTTAAATTTATTGTAACTTGCAATTTGCCTAATACCAGAAGGTAGCATATTGTATATTCTTTGACACACATGCCTAGGTCCTTTACTGCCTAATGTAGTACTGAATGACTCAATGTACAAATTTTCAATTTGCCTCGTGTTATAAGAATGTATAGACTATAGAGGTCAATTAATAATGTAAAACCGAACAATGCTGACGGAAATTTTAACAGCTTCAAGTCAATTTTTAATTGCATATTATCTTTGACGTTACCGTCCATAAGTGAACCTTCAGCGGCTCATTTCCTTTTTACATATAATTGAGTGACTTTCAATGGTTTTACGTTTTAACACTAAATCGGTATATTTAATTTGAAAATATAATCTCTTTTGGTTTGATTTGAAAATTATATGTCATTTCTAGACTAAGATGTATCAAATTTATCATTTCTGCCACAAGTTGAACACCACTTGCCTTAGACTTTCCTGTTAATTTCACTGTAAAAAAATGTGTAATTTAATAGGAATGTAGTTAGTTATTTTTAGTTTGAATAATTTCTCTTTTGTGAAATAACATGAAATTATGGTAAAATTATTTATGATGAAACAACCTGATTGTTAATAAATGACTTTTTGATCAACTTTCGTAGATGTAGATCGACTGAAAGAAAACCTATTTCACATTAAAGTCTTTTAATGTCACTAAACCTGGTTTCGATTAACTTTTATTTTTATTACAACACTAGCGCTGCAGCGGCGCTCGAGCGAGTTTGATTGCAGACAGGACGTGATCGGGTCTGTATGTTTGCTTTACTACGTTATCTACTGTCTTGTGAAATGTACTCTGGTTTCAAGTTGCATTACCTGTTGTTTTTTGTTTTTTTATTTCTGTTTTAAATACATTTTGTCTATTCGCTATTTTGGAAACAAGGCAGACAGAATTGTCAAAATTATTTTTCAAAGCTTTAAGAAAATAAAAAGATATGTCTAAATTTTTCATTCGCAAAATCGGACCCATTACAATACCTAACTTCCAACGGAAAGTTAATAAAAATTAGGGTCGAAAAACTGCGAAATTTAGACATCATCTTTCTAAATAAACTCGCCATTTTTGAGCATTTATTTGAATTTAAATTGTACGTTAAACGCAATTTCTCAACAAAAGACATTATTTTGATGCAAAATGCTATTTTTAACTGCATCGTTAACGGTGTTGTCTACAGCTTTCATTTCCATCTTTGTGGAAATAATAATTTAATATAATGACTGAATATTTTGTAGCGAGCAAGCAAAATCTCTTAAAACAAATATTTGGTATTTTTTTTATCTTTATCTATTGATTTTTTCAGCCAGTTTGTGTAACATTGTGTAAAGGCATTTCATCTGTTTAAATTAAACTACATTTCAAATGAGATTATTAACCCACCTTTGGGTGTATGGGTCACCCAGTACTTTCGCTGCAATAAAAAAAGACATCTACTTCGCTTATAGGCAATAGATGGAGACAGGCAGTGATGGCTACCTTGTCACGTCCTTTTCAGACTCAGACCAATAGTGTTAATTGGAACTTGCAGTGGCGTATAGAAAAATTGGCAACCACTTTGTTTTATTTGGCTCACAAAATAGACATTTTCTGCAAATGTCTAAGATGATAAATTCCTTGTCTAAATGCATACTCAAGGTACCACCAAGCCCCCCATCCCTCCGTGGGCATGTCTATGGTAATATGCATATTATAGTTCGTGCAAGTGGAAACCTTATAGAAAAGTATTTTTGTAAGTAAATAAAAATATATTTGATCACTTTTCTTTTTCTTCTTATTGCTGAGTTTTTGGACGTGTGAACAGTGTTCAGTTGACATGGCAGCAGCGTTCTAAGATCTGAGAGGCAAACGGTCGACATTCCTTTGAGGCATAGCATAGCCTCGGTCAGCAGATGTCTGCGGGCCGCACAGCAGCTACGTAACGTGGTTTGCCTACACACACACACGAAGCGCGTGCCGCAATGTCAACAATCTCCGTCGTGTATTGAAGATGCCAAACCGAAACAACTGCTGGTCATCATCGGTTTTATTTTGTAGATAATAACGGAATTTAATCGAAATTTTTATGCCGTACATGAAGATAGCCTAAGGATATTTTAATAAATATGTACAATATATAGGTACACATATGAATTGTGTCGCTTATTTTTTTTTATTTATAACTAAGCTGAATTGAATTGAATTGTGAATTATAGACGCTCGACAACAGAGGTCATTAGCGTCTGATAACTAAGCTGTACCTACACTGTACAAACATAGGCGCCGGTATAGGGGAGGACATGAGATCCTGTAGGATTGAGAATAGCCGAGCGTGTAGCAATGCTGTTGTTTACATGGCGTTGCTATGGTTCTTCTATTACAAGTCCCCAGTTCCCGGGTTCTAGCCCGAGAGCTAGTAAAAGTGTCAATTGGATTTTCAATTTATTATTAAAAAAAAATAATGAATTTAAAATATTAATTGGTGCTATAGGCCCAAATAACCTTAGCTGTTGGTGGTCTTTAAAACACAATGAGAGCCTGTAGTAATTTTTGGGAATGTATAACGTGTATCATCAAAAATAAGTCACAGAAAATCATTATTTTAAGTGCGTTCACTTACGCATATCTAAAGTCACGTTACGTCACATCCATTCGAAGCGATCGACCAGATCAGTACTCATCGAAAAGCAGCGACGTTTATGCTCATAACTATAGTATTGTACGTCTACATATAACTAATATCGTACGAATATTAGAGATGAGCAGCACATCAAATACCCATTGACCACTAACGACAGAATTTGGATTCTTACGTTATTCTCTATACTGATCACTGATTACATTACCAAAACTACGTAAACAATATTATATATTATCGGCAATTTCCGATTTAAAGCGTATAAGGTTATTATGGTAACAAAATGCAGCACCGTGGTTTCATAAAACCGTACCCTAGTTCTTTTATTGATGACTTACTAATAGCTGATTAAAATATAATAATTCGAGTTGAACGAAAAGTTAGACAACTATTCGGTATTAATTTACATAAAATCGTTGAAAACCCCATAACTTCTAAACCAAAAGGACTACAACATACGATTGCTTGTGTTTTTTTGAAATTAGCATAATTAAAAAAAAACATTAGCAATTTTAGTACTCATTTTAAAGAGAGATATATGTTTGATAAAATCCTGAAATTCCCGGAACTGTTTCAAATTAAGAATTAATTATGAGACAAGCTGATTTATGTATAAGTTTACGAGTTTTTTAAAGTTTTCCAAAAATCACGAATAGTTTAACATCTAAACCAAAATACAAGTAGATATCTATTCAACATAAACGTAACGAGTACGATTGTAAGTACTATATAGGAAATATTAAAACTATGTCAAATACGTCATTACTGTTCGTCACGATTCACGTCCAATTTAATATTAGAGCTGTACAGAAATATTGACTGCCGGGCTAAGAGAAATGGTGGTGGTCGTATCTGATTTTTAGTAGTAGTAGTAAATAGTAAATTTATTTATCACGTATAGTTGTATGCATAATTAGAACATAATCAATAGCGTTGCCGTCTAGACAAGACAAGACTTCACTAAGTCTTGTCTTGAAATATCAAGACTTCACTAAGTCTAAGTCTAGATTAAAAAACTCTTGTCTTGTCTTGAAAATTTCTAGACAAGACTTTTGCAAGTCTTGTCTTGAAAATCTAGACAAGACAAGACAAGAGTCTAGAAAGTCTAGATCTAGACGGCAACACTAATAATCAATCTATGTGCGAAGCCAGAAGGTTGTATCTAAATTTAAAATAAGTTAAAAACGTTTACGCATAGTTTCTAATCTATGTCACAAATACGATGTTCTGTTGTACACAAATTATTATCAACGATTTTGATGTCAGATGATATTAATTTAACACTCAAATGCTGGGTTCTAATTTGGCATTGACCTTGAACAGTCTAACGTCGTTGTCAAACTATTTGTTATGTAGAACATTAGATAATTAGATTGTACTCACAGAAGACAAATGACTGGTCTAGAAAAAAAACGCTTTCCAAGCTAAATTTTGATAAAAATGCGTAAAAAATGTTGTTTCGAAGTGGAAATTGTACTAAAAAACTGTGATGTATATATACAATTAAAAAAAATTCGACTGATGACTAGTTCTATACTTCCCACCTAGTAAATATTTGCAAAAAATAAACACTCTTTTTTTTATTCTTTGAAAGAAAGCATGGCCCTCTTTTTTGTTTGGTGATCTACTGATGGCTAGCTTAATATAGCAAACATCATGGTTACCTTGATTTACGTACAATTTTTATTTTTTTAGTAAAATATTTTTTTTTCTCGAAAACTATACATTTTAGAGAAAAAAATATTTACATTTTTTTCATATTATAACATCTAGAATTCATTTATATATTTTTTTATCTATGTTAATACGTGACATTTAGAACGTTTCTTTTAATATCTCAGGATCCACTGAACCGATTTGACTCAAAATCTAATCAGATCTAAGCTAAAGGCTGATAAACACAATAGAACAATCGGCATGGCCGTATATTGTTCCGTTTTTACGATATCGAAGGCGAAAAATTGACCACACATACACACACGCACACACACATACACACACACATACATACATCATTCAGAAAATGATCTTAAACGATTGCTAGGGTCTCAAAACGTGAAGATCTGTTAAAATCTCGAAATATTTTTTTCGGACTAAATCAATTACCTACTTCCCTACCATAGTAGGTATTGTCTTTTGAGAAAGATCGATTAATTATTCTACAATGCTTTTCTTACGGAGAACTATGTGTCATTGTCATAAGGTCATTGTCAAACAACCGCAGAATAAATATCTCCGAACTTGTATTTTGCAGATACGACCACTTCTCTTAGCAGGGCAGTATAGATATTTTGTGTTGAATATAACTAAAGAATTTGTGATTGCGTTATAAAGAAAGCAATTCTTGAAAAATATGTAACCCGTTAGTCGTAAAATATAACGACAGAGCGCGACAGCGTCACCAGAATTGACATAACACAGTCTTTATTATTTATCAGAGTAGTTCTTCGTCTTGTTTGCTGACTTATTTAGCTGACGAAAAACAAAAATAAAAGAGACGGCGTTATTATACCTACTATACTATAGTATAGTGAAAGGTCTATTGAGAAAAGTTTTGTGACCTTTTTGTATAAGATTGTACATTTTCTTCATATACAGACTGGAAGATATATCCGCAGATCTACTTTCTACTTTTTGTATTTTCGGTATTACCATGATGCAATGAGATTAAGCAGTGTAGAAAATCTTCAAAGCAAAAATGTGGAGGTAGTGTTACGGAAAATAAAGTTTGATTATATATTTTTGTTCCGAAAATCTCAAACAATAAAAAAACTTTAGCGGATATTAATAAGTATATCAGTGTGTAATATTAAATCATTTTTGTGTTTATGTCAAAGTCATCACCGTGACCAGTTTTTAACTTCCCGCTATTGAAAATTTTTAAAAATTCGGGAAATTATTGATTACAGTCCGATTTTCGAAAATCGAGTTGTCAACAGATCTCGTTTTGAGGTCCCAGGAAGCTGTTCTCACCATTTTAGTAATAGTAATGGTAATAGTACCCACCTTATTCGTTTCGTAATACGTACACAGTATAGGTATATGTGAAACATATCAATTTACAACTATTAAAATTGCGATAAAATTTGTACATTGAAATCAGCCACTGCACACCGATCATTCAAAAACTCCTCAATTGAGTAGGTAAATTAAATATTTACTTAAAGTTTTTTTAAAACTAAATCTTTCAGTTCAAGAATTTCTTATGGAAATTTATTTATAAATAAAAAGTCCATAGTGGTTATAGCTCATCATGCTAGAGTTAGCCTTTTAAATGGTATTCTTAACTTGTCGCAATTTCTTGTGTTATGAGGATGCAGATCACCAATATCAAGAATTGTTAGTTTGTTTCTGACTGAACAAATAGATTTAAATACGTAGACTGTAGAGTGATGGTACCGTCATAAGGCCAAAAGTGAAGAGATATAAATTTATACCTTACATCATCTCGATGGCCAGTTTTTGAAATTTTTCTGATAACACGCCTTTGCAAACTAAATAAAAAAGTTCGAGAGGTATGAAAACTATGACTCCATAATGTCAGACCACATCCAATAATATGAGACAGAAACAGTCAGTGGTAGGCCGTTAATAAAAGAGAAAATGGAATGATGTCACGAATATGTTACTAATTAAAACAATATTCTTCAGTAATTTATCTGCCAGTTTATCTGAATGATACTCCTAACTTTTGGGATGGACGTCCGGCGTGTGTGTATGTATGTACGTATATATGTGTGTATGTAAACATGCAACGAAACGATCGATTTGGACTTTCAATACGGCGATTGAAAGGATTTATCAAGACTTAGATCTGATTAAATTTTGAGCCCAATCGCACGACGGGTTTGAGAGTTATGTACGTCAAAAACGTAAAAAAATATTTTTTTTATTTTTGAATTTTGATAACTTGAAAAGTACTTGCGTGCGATTAGGCTCAAAATTTAATTAGACCTAAGTCGTAAATAGCTCATTCGATGGCCGCAAGATTCATCAAAATCGGTCAATTGGTTCACAAGATATCGCACGACAAAATTTTTTTTTTATAAATTATGTTTTCTCATAATTAGTAAAGAAAATAATAGTTTTGAGCTCGAAGACCTCAAAAATATTATTTTTTTTCTTTTTTTATTTATGTATCTAATAATAAACAAAAATTTGATTCATAACCAATATTTTTGACATCAAAGAGCTCGAAAACAGCAAGAAGATTTCGGGTTAAATTGTTTTAAACCAACCTATTTTTACTTCCCACCTCTACTATGGTAGGGAAGTAATGGATTTAGTCCGAAAAAAAATATTTAGAGATTTTAACAGATCTTCACGTTTTGAGACCTTAAGTAATCGTTTAAGATCATTTTCTGACTGATGTCTGTATGTGTGTGTATGTATGTGTGTGTATGTATGTGTGTGTATGTATGTGTGTGTGTGTGTGTGTGTGTGTATGTGGTTAATTTTTCGCCTTCGATATCGTAAAAACGGAACAACATACGGCCATGCCGATTATTCTATTGTGTTTATCAGCCTTTAACTTAGATCTGATTAGATTTTGAGTCAAATCGGTTCAGTGGATCCTGAGATATTCAAAAAAACGTTCTCAATGTCACGTATTAACATAGGTAAAAAAAAATATAAATGAATTCTAGATGTTATAATATGAAAAAAATATTTTACTAAAATAAAATAAAAGTTGTACGTAAATCAAGGTAACCATGATTTTTGCTATATTAAGCTAGCCATCAGTAGATCACTAAACAAAAAAGAGGGCCATGCTTTTGTCAAAAAATAAAAAAAGAGTGTTTATTTTTTGCAAATATTTACTAGGTGGGAAGTATAGGACTGGTCATCAGTCGAATTTTTTCATTACTTATAAGTACAGTGTGAGTGATTAATATAATTGGTAAAGTAGAATATTAATCTTTCAATATCTTTAAGACTTATGCATCAACCTTCTTTCTGTACATCTAATATATTATCTCGATTTGAGTTAGATCTTTACGTATACTTTTCGATGTCGGTCGGGAGAAGCATCTCCCAGCGGCGGCGGCAACAGCAGCACCATCGGCAGAGGCAGAAGTCGTTCCCTTTGTGTCGTATCGGACATTATGCGTGTCACGTGCCGCTGTCTCAGCTCCCGCCAGCGATCGGTCGTGTCTCCCGCCCGGCCACCCGCGTGTGCGGAATGCGAGTTCGCGGATAAACACACATACATACACAAATACTCACTGCCTCCATTGGTGGGCTATGCGAAATTGCTCTTCTTCATACACAGTAACCGAATCACACCAATATTGTAATTGTGTTCGGTATGACTATGAGCTACGATGAAATAATATATTCGCGGTAATTTAACAGGCATGGACTTCAAATGAGCTGAGCTTAAATTTTAAGAGTACGCTGAGTATAAGACAGTAAAGTTCCAATTTATATTTGTCAGTTTGAAAACGTCCCTGAACAAATATCTCATTATATTACTGAATATTTTAATAGTGAACTATGATTATGACCAGTTTTATAAGAATCGTCTGTCTGCCTCTATCTGTGATTGTTTTTATTTTACTGGGGCGACTAGCTATAGCAGTAATAATTTGTTGTTTCTGATTGGCCGGATACCCCACTTTGATTTCGTTTGACACACGCACACACTGATACATTTTACCAGTTTCCGAACGACCGAGCCCAACTCTGTATAATGTTGGCTTTTAAATAGTAGCTTTGTTTAAAATTTAATTTACTGTTGTTGTATAAATTTTGGACGTAAATAATATCTCAAATAATAGATGATATTAAATTATTTTGATAATTACAGATTCACTATCATGTATTTTGACATACAAATGTAATTTGTTTTTTCTAAAGATATTTTGAAACGTCAAAAAAGTCATCGACTTTTAATGTTTTGAAGAAAGTTCACGTGTTTACGTCTAGAAAGCAAAAATAAATTTTAAACAAAGCTATTATTATTTATTGAGCATTAATGCGTTGTCTAGATATACCTAGACTGTTTTGAATTTATTTTTATTTATTGTAAATTATAGACGCGTCGACAATTTAGGTCATTAGCGTCTTATTCACATCAAATAACAACTCACTTAAAACTAAATAACATCACAAAACATCCATGAGCGGAGACGGGATTCGAACCCACGACAGTGTGATCCAAATGCCGCTAAGCTAACCGTTACACCACTCTGTCCTCGACTGTTTTGAAGAATATGTGTTAGAACATTCGCCACATATAAATTTACCTCGAAATTTACCCATATTTTAAATATTGGTTTTTAGGTCATCTTTGTAACACATGAACTGTATCTATATTAGTACGGATTAATTAATTAATTGTAGATTATAGACGCGTCGACGACTCAGGTCATTAGCGTCTTCAACACAACAAATAATCCATTTGTGTATTAGAATCCGGCAGCCGGCATACACAAACCGACTGGTACGAGCTCGGGTCCCTGGGAGCACTAATTCCCAAAGAACATTGGAATGCAGTTTGCCATAGCAACCACATTCCAATGTTCCCCCGGGGGGTATTAGTACGGAGTTCACTGGTTAGTTAGCTCTATCCATATTAGTATAGAGTCACTGGTTAGTTGTTACGTTCGTACACGTGTGTGTGTATCAAACGAAAGCAATCGACCAATCAGAAACGATAATAACTACTATAGATAGTCGCCCGTTTATTTTACATGCATGTTCAGAATGACCGCTAGGAAAAATCGCAAAAACGGTTCTATATCTGATCTGTGGGAAAAGTGGCCCTCTAAAAGCAGGTTAAAATGTTTTTTTTAACAGTTTTGACGATTTTAATTAAATTTTGCACATGAAAACTCCCTTTTTACCAATATGAGATGGCATGACTAGTTCCTCCTAGAAAATACACAAACAATTTATTTCACTTTTAACACAAATATTTATAATTTTCGTTTTCAAGATATTAAAGTAGATTGTGTATCTGCAGGGGCGTAATAAAGTCGATTTTGACGAGCGCAAGTGTAACAGTCACACGAAACAAAATTGCATACACACTGTATTTTTTGTCCTATACGCTATAAAATAGCGGCTTTTGTCTTCATTTCCAGTAGGTATTTTCAACATTTTCAGAACTATTTTTTTAATTTTTCACCCTATTTGACATTTCACCTGTATAGCAAACTCAACTGCAGTATAAATGAGTAGTAGGCTACTGCAAACACTATATTTAAGTATGCTCTTTAAGCCTCCGAAGGTGTACAGTACACTGCATAGTGTACGTATATTACGTGATAGCTTAGTTGGTTAGCGAGTCGCCTCTGTCATACGGATATGCAAACGTTCATTAAGTTGGAAGAGCAAAGTCAGCAGAATCATGAACTTACACATGGAGAGTTAAAGACTAATTAAGTGCCCTAATTAGAAAGTAAATGCTCTGGACATTTTTTTAAAAATATCAGTTCTGCTACCTTAAACAAGTTAGCAGAACATGAGCGAAAACATTGTTAAACAATAATAAATTATAATTTAAAAAAACTAAAAAACACGCTTTAATGAACTAAAAAGTAAAAAAATAATTAATTTTATTGTAAAAAAGCGTGGGGTGCTTTGTATCATATTTTCATACTACCCCACGCTTTTTTACAATAAAATTAATTATTTTTTTACTTTTTAGTTCATTAAAGCGTGTTTTTTAGTTTTTTTAAATTATAATTTATTTTTGCTTTTTAGTCCTGGAGATCCTGGTCAGGATAATGGGACAAACTTATGGAATTATTGTATTGTAATCGGTCCTTGATAAGTGTGCAAAGTTTCAGTTCAATCTGAAGTTTTTTGCTTTTTTTTAGTCCTGGAGATCCTGGTCAGGATAATGGGACAAACTTATGGAATTATTGTATTGTCATCGGTCCTTGATAAGTGTGCAAAGTTTCAGTTCAATCTGAAGTTTTTTGCTTTTTTTTAGTCCTGGAGATCCTGGTCAGGATAATGGGACAAACTTATTGAATTATTGTATTGTCATCGGTCCTTGATAAGTGTGCAAAGTTTCAGTTCAATCAGAAGTTTTTTGCTTTTTTTTTTTAGTCCTGGAGATCCTGGTCAGGATAATGGGACACAAACTTATTGAATTATTGTATTGTCGTCGGTCCTTGATAAGTCGACAAAGTTTAAACTAAATCTGACCGTTCAAAGTTGGTCAAAATCAAGTTCAAAGAAGTCGGTTACAAACTGACAAACAAGCAAGCAAGCAAACATACAGGTGAAGCTAATAAAAGCGTGTTAAAAAATAGCTTTTTTGCTCATACAGATACATATGAAAAAGTTATTTTTATTGTTTAAACAACGTTTTTGCTCATGTTCTGCTAACTTAAGTTTAATGTAGGAGAACTGGGAATTTTGAAAAAATGCACAGAGCATTTAATTTCTAATTAGCCTTTTTAATTGTCCATGTGTCAGTTCATGATTCTGCTGACTGTGCTCTTCTAACTTAATGGACGTGATATGCAAGGCATTTTCAAAATTTTGCATATTCCGTGATCTTTTCCAGTCATGTTATTTTGTCGTATTAAATAAATCCGCAGTCGATCCAGCACGACTGACGCGAGATCCCTTCAAGGGGCGGCGGCGTCGTCGCAAGCAACTGCTGCGGCGCTGCACGACGGCTCGCGCATCTGAATAGAGGTTAACTCCCGCATATATTGATGGCCTCCAAAGCACACACCGCCTGCACTTCGACAGATCTGTTTTATAACATCATGCGTTTTCTTTTTCTTGACGCAGTACGTCGACATTTTTTTACCTCTTGAGTTTATATTCAGTACCTACCTATTAGAAAAAAAATCTTTTCATACTATCGATACTTTTTGTTTTTAAGGCTGTCCATAAACTACGTATCTACTTTTGTCGGGGGGAATGGGTAGTGCTAATTAGTGTGCAAAATTGACGTTGAAGGCGGAGGGGGTTAGATAATGTGTGACGTCATATTAAATTTCACTTATGCGCATTTTTTTAAATCAAAATATTTTAAAAAAAGAATTTAGTTTTTAATATAAATTAGAAGGGGATGGATGCGTGGAATTTTACGCATCAATACTGAAATGCGTAACGTTTGTATTTGGTAGTGTGCTGGAGTTATTACATTCAAAGGCGACGTAACTTTGATATCACTAATTTCAAATTTGTAGACACCGTATACCAGCGACGGCCGACCTTTTCATTTTATGAATTTGGGGAGGGGGATATCATTTATTTTTTTGTTATAAAGAAAAATTCTGTTCACAAAATTATACTGGAAATAAAAATAAAATAAAATTGCACTAAAATTTCTTCAATTTTATAAAAATGTACCTACTGCAACGTTAGTTTATTGCGCTGAATTTAGTCCAATTATTAATAATAGCAATGGTGCAGAATGGTGTCGTTTGTCTGTCACCGTTCACTGGTTAGCAGTGTTAAACGAGCAGACTGCGACCTGAGTTCCGACAGGATCACAGCGGTGTGCGTGGCGCGGCGTCTGGAGTGTTTGTTCGTCTCACGGCACGACGGCGTCTTAGTTGTAAGGACAGGTGAATTACTTAGAAGGCACTACAGACAGACGACATCCTGTTCCGGAGCAAAGCTGTTAGTGGTGGTGTCTTTGATGTGCTGCTTTTTACAAAAGACTGCTCGTAAATTTAATAGTGTTTCTGTAATTTTTTATGCGTACATGCTTTTATGTGTGCATCATGTGGCGTAGCATTTGACATTATTGAATTAAGATTTATAAGCTAGGATTAAAATTTAGTTTTAGTTTTTAAACTTCTCGTCTGAGTCGTTTCTTCAGTGAACATTAATTAAATGCTGTCAGTCGTGATACTATTTTATTAGGAAAACTAGAAAGTATTGAAATTGTACATAACAGATGAAATTATGATTAATAACGAGACGTCGCTGAAAAAATAATTTTTGGTGTTTGATGTTCAGTTCACCTTCCCATAATATAATTATATTGTACAATTGAAATTTGGTATTGAATTCTTTTTTTAATTCGTTAGTATTTCGTTTGAAAAAAGTATCAATGTCTTTTAATTTCTATAATTGTAGTTTAGCGCCATTTACAGTAGAGTCCCGATTATCCGAATTTTTCTTATTCGACATACGCATAAGACTGATCAAGTCTTTAATTATGGATTAATCACTAGAAAGACTATGAAAAAATGAATAGATACTTTCCTGGTTAAAATTAACACGCCACTCAGTTTTTCTGTTATGTTTGTAATATTGTAGGAACTAATGAAGTTGAAGCACATTTTGTTTTCTGCTGAAACCAAAGTAAGCTTACAGAAATCACCAGATGCATGAGAACGAGTATGACGAAGACCTGGATATGATTTTCTTCCTGCAATATCTCTGAAGGAGAACCATTTGATCTTCGTCGCCTACACAGAGTTGCAGATATATTGCAGGCAGCAAAACTTTGTCCAGACCTTTTCACTATACTCGTTTACGACCATCTGGTGGTTTCAAATTTATCCTGGTTTCATCAGAAAACAAAACATGTTTGAAATCCAATTATTCCTTTAAAATCTTTAAAATATAGCAGAAAATACTCAAAACTCTACTTGCGAATTTGTTATGACCAAAACAATTACATTCAGATGTAGAACTAGTAAAATATATAAAAAGTACTTGAATACTGAGTAAGTATTCGATTACACTGGTTTTAAATATAAAGATTTATTACAAACAATATCCTTTTAATATACTCAAAAACATACTGCTGTTAGTTTTTTTATCGTTTTTAGACATTTTGCATGATACCAAGTCATATTATACCTATATATTATATTATATTGATCATTTTCAGATTTTTGTTTCTATCTGTTTAAAACACTAAAGCCCCTATTCCGATTTCTATAGAATTTGGTACCTACTTCGTTCGCGTTATAATAAATAAAATAAAATTTCTGTTAACGCGTGCGATACCGCGTGTAACTGTTATTCTTCAAAAAATCTAAAATTCATAAATCGTTCATTCCTAAACCGAAGAGTGGGTGTTTATTCTTATTGTTATTATTAATTAAGCAACTGATAATATTCTTTTATTAATATAAATCCACTTGAACAAATCTATAAACAGTAAACATTGAAAACAAAAATAAAGATAGTTACTTCTTACCACAACAGTTTTATTGATGGATGTACATTTCGAAAGCTATGCTTTCATCTTCAGCGAACATTATACATCTATGTATAGTGTTTGCTGAAGATTAAAGCATAGCTTTCGAAATGTACATCCATCAATAAAACTGTTGTGGTAAGAAGTAACTATCCTTATTTTTGTTTTTATTCCAACCACAGTGCTGATATATTTTTACTAAAAATTAACTAAATATTTACAAATAATTTTCGTGTAGGCACTCTAGGTTATTTAAATATTGCATTGTTTAGCTTTAGAAGTTGTTGTGCTAAAAGATTATCACGAAGTCTTTGCTAAAATAATTAGCAACGACGTCCATTAGTGACATTAAATTCACAAGAGTGGTGATCCTGCTTTTTATCTCATCTCACCATCTTCACATCGGTGGCAGTGCGAGGGCGTAGGCCTAGCTGCGATGCATAACGAAGCATCTGTACGTGACTAATGTTGTGTTTCCAAATAGCCTTCACACTTGGGGTACAGTCAGATGAAAAAAAAAGAAAATGTGTTTAATTTTCATTTTATTGTCTTTATTGTACGCAACTAGACTGCCACACTGATGGTTGTTTAGTTGCTTGTCGACCTAAGCATTGAATAATTTAAAAAATTTTGAAATTAAAGGAAATATAGGTATTCTCATAAGAATTAAAAAATATTAATTATAGAAAAATTTACAATGTAGAGAATTGGTGTTATTTAGATTAGATAGTAGATTATAGATGCTCGTTAATGTGGCATTTTCCTGAGAGTTGTCCTTTCAGTTATCCACGAGAGGCAGCACTTGTGGTAGAGACAAACATTATTTATTCTCCATCAATGTCGTGTCATTTTAGTGGTATCACTTAATAATTTATTTAAAATTATTAAACAAAAAAATAATAGATTGTATACCTAGATGTGTAATGGACTATATTACAACGAGTAATGACAGTATGTAAGCGAGGTTTTACAGTCACACGAGTCGTAATACAATTACGCACGAAATATATTATTATTTATTTATTTTATTTATTTATATATAATGGTCTTTTTTGCCATACCCACTACAAAATACCTACTTTTTACTTCATTTGTTCAGATTAAGGACAGCTCTGCAGGAACTTTCAGGCATACCTATATTTTACAATATATACACCACTTTTCCATAATATGTTGTATGCGGGGTCCTTTTATATGAAATAGGTATTTTAATAAATGTCCGAATAAACCTTTTTTGAACTTTATATAATATTCAAATATTATTCATTGCACAGCGTAAATTAAGGCAACCTTTAATTTGCATAGCTAGAATTTAGATGTCTCTAAAATAGGTAAGTTGAATTACAATTTGTTCTGGGTGTGATAGTCATCTATGCAAATCATTTGTAAATATGAAAAAATTAAAACTTTCCTTTAAAAAAATAAGTATGGATATTGCAGAGACGCCTCCATTTTAAAAATGTACAGGAAAAAATGATAAAAATACAAAGCACGAACTTTGCAAGTGGAAAATTTCCACCCATCGTCAGAAAACATTCTTTTGTAACACACAAATTAACTGTTAGTAAAATAATATAATTTATTAAATGTGATGTGACTGTATAATATATAGGTGAAATATGAAAAAATTGAGAAAAATACCTTTTAAATTTACGTAATGAAGTGATGAAATTTTAAAATAAAAAAAATGTATGTATAATTTTATTCTTGATAAATATGCCGCCGACCTTATTTATTTTGTGAACAATAAATTATTCTTTATTAATATATGTTGTATACCTATATTTTTATTAATGTCTTGAGTTACAAAATTGACAACTATTTTTTATATAAATTACGATGAAGATAAACCGGTACGCTTCGAAACATTTACCGGTAGTAATACATGAACAGAGCTATTGTAGTTTCTTTTTTACCTGACTACGAAAAAAGGAGGGTTACGTTTTTAATTTTTCTATAATTCTGTAAACTTTTCTGAATTAATTATTGTTGGTTGAAAAGGAGAATTCACAAGCATCTGAAATTTTTGGATCCACTTGCGAAGCAAGTTAAAGCCACAATTGCGTCTCAAACAATGGGGGTAGCGTAAATTAAGGTCGTGCGTACGGAATACACGGAGCGACTCAACAAGCACAGATTTTTGCATGAAACAAACGGAAAAATAATTAGGTAGGTATACATTTTCATTGCAGGGTACTGTACCACATCTCATAATATAGTCTGTTACATTGAATTGAGGTCGATGCGCACGGAGTATACAGCGATCCAATAACCACATTCTTTTGCATCTGGCAAACTAGATTAATTATGATTGTTAAACAAACACAAAAATAATTACGCATTTTTCAATGCAGGGTTAGTACTGTACCACGTTTCATAAGAGTGAATTGGGCTCGTGCGCACGAAGTACACGGAGTGTTTCAATTACAGCCTTTTATATAACTGAGTAAGACGCTTATGACCTCTTGTCAAGCGTCTATAATTTACAATATTTTTAATTGACATTATTATTTTACTAGAAAAAAAGCGAATTCACATTTTTAGGGCACTGTTTGTACTGTAGTACTTCTCATTGACGGCACCGCCCCAAGAGCGTTACATAAGGGCAGTGTGTTAACATCTCGAATCTGCTTAATGTAACACTTGTATAAGACAGAGCATAGTACAGAGAACCGGCGGTTATATTAATATTCACTTTGCCAATATTGATCTACGGCGATAAATTAATTTATAAGCCCAACACTGTTACATAACACCAGACTGCCGCCCCATGTTCTTTTTGTTCCCCTTCTAACTTAGTTTGTTAACTTTTATATTTTAAATTTACGATCAAGTATGTTTCGCTTGTAGATATGTAACGTTATAGTTAGACAAAGTGTGATAACGAAGATTTGCTCAATTGGTCAAATTAAACTTGAAAGGCTTCCATATTGACACCCACCGACGAGTGTACTCAGTCGGCTTTAAATTAAGGAGATCTGGGTTCTAGCCTCGCGGGCCATGACTGACTATCTTTTATATTGTTGTTTCACTTGAGGTAAATGTCGAGATAATTCTTTACTCAAAATCAGGCATGAGCTTATGTCCAAAAAATCACATTTTATTTCTTGTCCATGCAAATTAAAATTATTATTGGCGAACAACTTGTCGAAAAATTGGAAAACGAAATTTCGAAAATTGTTTCGATTTGTTAATCTCTTAGCTAATATATAAACCATATGGAGTGCCTAAATAAAAAAACTTGTTATATTTTTTTATTATTTTACATAGATTAATGTTCAAAACAATTAAAATTGTCCAACAAGTAAGTTTTTTGCTCAAATCTGCGTAAATTGTAAATTAACGAGCATCCGACGTCAACATTTTACAACTCGGAATAAATGATCTTAGACGCTTTTTGTTTAGAATGAGACAGTTGTCATGTTGGCGATATAAGAAAGAGATAACGAACATAAACCCTTCGCTTGTTTATAGGGAGTAGGGACCATCATTGTCGTATGATAAACCGTCCCAGATTATTATCTGATGTCAGGCAATTATTCCATTTATAGACCATAAATGTTTATCTACCTTCTACTGCAGTAAATACGACTTACACTATCGTACAATGATTTTAAATGTATAGAAAATGTTTGTAAGTGTAGTCCGATTACTTTCAGAACAGTGGCGGCGCGTGAACATTTTAAATGGGTGTTCTGCAGAGTCAACCTGGAGACTGGAGTAGCACCCCCCCCCCCATTATGCGAGGACCTCGAAAAAAAATCAACATCGCAAATTCCATTTCACTATGGAGGTGATTTTTTGAGAGTGCATATTTTTTTACTTTTTCACTTAAATGATTTAAGTCTGTTACACCAATTTCCGTCCACCATTTGTCACCACCAAATAAAACACACGGAAAACAGAAAAGATCGTTTTTAATATTGCAACCGCATATCCAATTATTTTTAAAATATAGTTCTTTGTTGAATTGCCGCTTATAAGTTTTTCCACGGCTAGAGCACTGTTTTTCTATGAAAATATCAGGCAAAGGGCGACCTTGTGCCTTCAATTTTAGTTTTTCTTCAAATTTGTAATTTGAAAAACGTTTCACACGCGTGACGTTGTCTATAACATTCATTGTTTGAAATTTTAACTACAATTGAAAACGAATTATATAGCCATCAACACAAACAATATTAGACTGTACGCACCAGCCAGTGTGTGTGTGTGTGTGTGTGTGCCAACAGATAGATATCACCAGTCACTATGTGACAAGAGCGTTTTCAGTTTGGAATAACATTAATAAGCTATGCTATATAAACGTTCGAATATGCCCGGATATGCCGCTTTTATTAAATTAGAGTTCGTACTACCGTTCTGTGCACCCAGAATATCTCTTAACGCGTACAAATCTGTCTCATTTTTTACTGTTTTTGCTCTCTCTAGCTCATTGATTTTGGTGCAAAATATAATGCAGAACGTGTCACGTGCGTAGTGAATTTACTACGGCTGAGGACTGTTTATAGAATATAGGCCCTGCGGCATGCCGTCATTTATAATAATGCTATGTGATGGCTTCATAATTATGAAATTAAAACATATTATGCAGATTTATAATACAATTTTTTTTTTAATTGTGCGTTATTTTCTGGCAGTGTGGCAGCTCCGCAGCTCTTATAGAGGAGCCGCCACTGTTTCAGAATAACACTAATAGTTTTGGTTCGCCATCTAATAGTTTTGGTTTTTATATATATATATGTTCTTTAACATAGAATTTAGAAAATAAATATCTGTATTGATTTAATCATTATTTTATTAATTTATTATATACAACTTATTAACTATAATTTAATACTTAGTCGGACAGAGTAACGTTCTTCTCACATCTATCCTTCTGTCCTCGTATGACCAAATTCATTGTTATTTATACTACTATATTTGATTAGCTTTGCGTTACAGTTCTAAGTACCTGTTCAATGCCCTCGCTGAGTTTGCAGTAGCAATGAACTTAATAATTCCCTAATGTGCAAATTCTACATACATTAATTATTGTGCAATACTTATAATATATACTACAGTGACGTCATCAATCTGTTGGCGGCACAGCGCCGCTCTCATTTAGCAATCGACTGTCTTCTTGACAACCGTTACCCTCTCTGCTATTCTCTAATGGTTTTGACCATAGACGGCGTGTATTACGCCACTGACTTCAAATAGGCGGAGACCGGAACAATATACGTTGTCGAGTGATGACGTCTCGGTTATAGTATAGAAAATTAAACTATCGTCAATGTTTTGATTTTTTATCATCAGAAGTCACGATTTTATATTTTTTAATTGTACTCTAGAATAAAATTTTAAGAAAACAGTTTGAAACTGTTTAGTGTTTATACAATTACGTACTTGGAAAAATGCAAAGGCTCTACACAGTGCCGAATTGATAAGCACAACAAGCATGTGCTTGGGAGCACCTATCCCACCCAATTTTGATTTTGATAAACGTTGTATTACTTTCTACCTTCTGAATCATAAAGCTTGGGGCATTCAAAAGTCCTAATCTGCTACTGGGCTTCCACTCGTATTTTCGTCCGCGTTCTAATGACAACTTTCATTGATTAACGGACCGTAAAAATCCAGCTTTGTTAGGAGTCTGCTTGCTTTGTTTACAGAGATCCATATTTACAATATTTACAGACTCTAGAACAGAGGTGCACAAACTGGGGAGGTGTACCCCAAAATGAAAGAAGAAAAAGTTTGCAAGAGGGTGCAGAATTTATCTTATCAGGTTTTATTTTAAATATCTGGGTGGCCGAGCTTTGCTCGGATGAGTTCAATAAAAACAGTACTTAATATGCTGTGAGATATTATTTTCTCAGAATATTATTCCGAAACGAATTTATTTTTGTAACATAATTTAAAATAATTGTTTCTGATATTTTAACTACCTATGTGTATTTTTAAGCGTAAAAACTAAGTATCAACTTGAATCAAGCATTTTTTCCTGTAAATATTATTTAGGTCGCCATTTTCAAATCTACCGCCGTTATTGTTTTGTTGACTGAAGAACTCGCAAAAACCGATTTTCATAGATTGAATATCTTGTAAAAATGTTCGAATCAGATGAAATTTTGCTCGCCCGTTAGCATTTTAACAATCCAATTTTAAGCATTAATACCAAATATCAACTTTATCGAAGTACTTTTTCTCTGTGATGTCATCTTAACAACTTCCAGTAAATTTCAAATACTTTTTTTTGCATAGGTACCTACCTATTGAAAAACTCACAAAAATCGATTCTTTTAATAACAAACGTCAGACTAACCTGCGCAAAACTTTTTTTGCATGTATCTTCACCATAGTTTTTAAAAATCGATATGTTTTGATACACATGCCTGCGGTGCTAGAAGTGCGGCTCTTTGGGCCGCCGTGCTAATTTTTAGATACGCAAAACTTTTTTGTACGTATCTTAACAATAGTTTTTAAAAATCGATGTGTTTTTACACAGACCCGCGGCGCCAGAAGTGCGGCCCTTCGGGCCGCCGTTTTGTCATTATTTACATATTGTGCAAGACACTTCTTATATTAGTGTTCATTAACAATTTTAACACTTGTGATATATTATATAAAATCTATGTAGAAATAGACTTAGAATCAATTTAACTTTAATTGAGCGAGTTATAATAAATAAAAAAACACCTTTTTTTTAATTGCTCCCCTCTGGAACCAAAATTCCTACCTGGATCAATTTCTCGCCCCGAAAAATCCTCATTCTGTAAATTTCATCAAATCGTTAGTCGTTTTTGAGAAAAAAAGGTCTAGGTAAGATTATACGTCATACTACATTTAACGTACCTACTTACCTATACTACATATTTTATATAAGTAATATAAAAATAACATACCTATTTATTTAAATATTAGCTAAAACTACTTACATATTTATGTTTAGATTTTATTGTTGTTATTTTTTTACTTTTCAAATAATTCCTGATTATTTTAATAAGTTAAAGATTGACTGTCAGAGTAATTTTGACATAAATAATGAAAATAGTTTGTTTTTTCCAAAGCCTACTCACAATACGACACTGTTTTTTGACGTTAAAAAACTGTTTTTTAAAATGATAAAATCGATAAGAAAACGAATTTTTCCAGGGATGAGACCTAGCTAAATCGATTTTTTGCCCCCCGAAACCCCTTTTCGGTAAATTTGATCAAAATCGTTAGAGCCGTTTTCGAGAAAATATTTATATAGATACATAGAAACATATATACAAGATTTACTCGTTTAATAATATAGGGGGATTATGTAGGTATATTGAGTATCTTAAGAAAATAAACTGATACGTGATGTTTCATTATTCACCATGCAGCATGGATTGAGAGTTTGTGAAAGGGCCTTGAAGGTTGAAGGGAGGAGGGGGGATATTAAAGAAACTCAGAGAGGGGATTAAATAGACAATAATTTGACAAATATTTGTTAAATGGCTGTTCGAAAAGTTATCATTTTAAAACATGAACTAAATACATAAAGTTGTGCAGTTCAAACTTCAGAGCAATAGTGTAGTCATCTGTATTGTTGCTGTTGTCGTAACGGTATCAATTTTTACTGCAATAAAACGAAACACAAACAAGTGAATGCGGTTAATTTCCCAGCAGGAGAAGAAAACCGACTTTATTGTATGTGTAATGTTTCAGATTTGTAGTCGACGACGATAAACGAAACGACCTAACTATACAGTTTGTTTTGTCAGTTGATACAACTGAAAACAATTTTCGTATATTTATATTTATTTTTATATTTACTCATATTATGTAATTCAAACAACATAACCGTAAGTTTCATTTTTTGTTTTGGCAAATTACTTGAATCTTATTTTGGTACCAGGAACGCTTCACCTGGGTGCTATGAATTTAATGCCTATTTTGACAGTTAAAAATGCTATAATCTATTTTCCAAAATACACAAATTATTGATGCGTAACTATGGAAACGTAGAACGCATCGTTAATTCATGACATCCTGTCTTTCCAACACGATAGGCATAGTTCAGTCGAGGACAGAGTGGTGTAACGGTTAGCGTAGCAGCCTTTGGATCACACTGTCGTGGGTTCGAATCCCACCTCCGCTCATGGATGTTTTGTGATGTCATTTAGTTTTAAGTGAGTTGTTATTTGATGTAAACAAGACGCTTATGACCTAAGTTGTCGACGCGTCTATAATTTACAATAAATAAATAAATAAACATAGTTCAGTCAACGAAGATCCGAAATTGACAAATAAATGGAATAAATCGTGTAGTCTGGATTATTATTTTAAGTGGTAGGGGTGACCCCAGGTATAACATACTAAAAGTTCTCATCCGGGGGATGCGATATTTGGGCGGAAGGGGGATGAAAAGGTCTCATTTTCTGGTTTTTCGTAAATATCTCAAAAACTAGGCGTCCTAGAAAAAAAAACTCTTCATAAATAACAGTGGCTTCCGATTTTTTCCTTGTATATATTGTTTGACGTTTAACATCATGATGGCAGGTTGCCGACTCATTACGTTAAGAAAAATATATGCTTGTGGACTAGTTACAGTTTATTTAATAATTATTATATTATTGTCCACAATTAACTCATTGTTGTCTTAAATAATAATTTTATTTGTCAAATGTATATTACAGGGTGACATGTCAATCACAGAAAATAATTATCACCTTAGAAATCTCACCTTAAAAAATCATTAACAGAAGAAAACTCTCCCTCTCATAATATAGCGAGTATCGATTTCTTAAATGCCGCGTAGTTTTAATTTCTAATTTCTACGGTTAGCTTATTAAATAAGACAGTACACATATGTCTGGCGCTCCTCTGAAAAAGGGCGAGACAATGCTTATTGGTTATCAATAGATAAATTTTCTATATTTCTTACATTGTAGTCATGAAGATTGGATTTTTTAGGAGTATTTGTTAATTAAACAAATTACCTTTTGAAAATAGTCGTAAAAATATAGTTTCTCTGACGAAGACACCAAATGGTTAAGAATGAAACTACCTCATTTACAAGTTTCAGGTAATTGAACAATTTGTCCCGTTCTCCCACCACATAAAACTGTTCTTCCACCATCAATATTATTAATTTTATTTATTTGTATTTTACAACATTCTAAAGGAAAATATCAGTCATATACCATTTCAAATTAAAAATTAGTGTTACTAATGTTTATTTTTCGAAAATTTCTTGCAAAATAATTTAGAAAAATAATTTTTAACAATCCAAGAAGGTCACTTGTGAGTAATTAAGTGTATCGTAAAAAATGTTTTCATTTATTTTTGAATCGTTTGTTTTACCTTCCTTTGTTATTTGTTTTCAATGGATAACTTACGAATCTACGTATTTATATGTATTGGTGGAACATTGGCAAATGAGCAAGAAGGGGTTAAAAATTACTACAATTTGCATCGATTCTGAGGAAGATCATTCATACAGGTTTATGTTCTGTTTATATAAAGCACATCAGCAAACATTCTAGGCATCTCCTAAAGCACGATAGGCTAAAATAACCATTGAGTTCTAAACATAGAGGAGATCGAAATCAATGTCACTGACATTGTATCACATTTATTATTATACGTAAACAACATTTTTTTTTAATATTACGACACTGAAATATTTTTCGTTTGAGAACCCATTAATAAAAAGATTTCGCAATGATGAAATGTCAAACCTGTTACGTACATATTTTTAACCGACTTCAAAAAAGGAGACGGTTCTCAATTCGGTTGTATTTTTTTAACCGACTTCAAAAAAAGGAAGAGGTTCTCAATTCGGTTGTATTTTTTTATGTTTGTTACCTCAGAACTCCGTCATTTATAAACCGATTTGGAAAATTCTTTTTTTATTTGAAAGGATATACTTTCAGATTGGTTCCATTAAAACCGGTTTAGTGATTCGGCTGATTTCAATAAAAGTGAGTAATGGCGTGTGATTCTTTAAGGTAAATGTCACTTTTTGACACTAAAAAGTAAAAAATAAAGAACTTTTTAACAAAAAAAAAAACTTCCTTCAAAAAGCCACTAAAAAGAGGAAAACAATGAAATTTTGAGGTCTGCGCCAATTTAATAAAATATGAAGTCGGTTAAAAAGTACATAGCACCTATAGTGATTAATATCTTCTTTTTAACCGACTTCATATTTTATTAAATTGGCGCAGACCTCAAAATTTCATTATTTTCCTCTTTTTAGTGGCTTTTTGAAGAAGGTTTTTTTTTGTTAAAAAGTTTTTTTAAGAAAAAACGAAATGATTGATTGCCGTCAATCATGGTTGTTTTGTGACGTCATTTAGTTTTAAGTGAGTTGTAAATTAATGTATTCAAGACGCTAATGACCTAAGTTGTCGACGCGTCTATAATAATTACAATAAATAAATAAAACACACATAAGTACAGTAGAATTCCTCGAGTGTATGACTAGGGGAATGTAGGGACATGTGTGTTTATTAATTGGGTGTCCAATCTCTAGGCTCAGTTCTCTTTCCAAATTCAACGTGCAGATGCTTTCAAATTGACCCCTATTAGCTACTACGCCAGGTGATGTGTATAGAAGTAGTAAAATGTAGTTGTGAAAGCTTTGAAAGCGCTTACTTATCGCTTAATAGTGTATTTTAATATTGAATGAATGATCAATAATAAATTTTGGACTTAATATTATTTTTTTCGACAAAGCAAAAAATGTATGCGAAATATTATATTATAATTATAAATTCAAAATAAAAAAAATGCAGAACGACCTCATTCTAAATTGTATGTGTTGGATTTGGAATATGGGGCATAAAAAAGGACAGCAGTTAAGTCAGATGTTTATACGTTCGGTTGACGCGCACGTTCTTTTGTATTAAATAAAACGCAGGTCCTGACTGCTACTTCCTAGCTCAATGCAGACATGCAATCTTCAACATACGACCTGTAACAGTAGATGATGTGTTCTGCCGTGCTCTGTCGTGTCGTGCCGCCGCATGCACAACCAGGGTGACATATATTGGCTATTAGTATAATCATCACGTATTCTATTGGACAATTTATTATTGTAGGTGTGAGGATATGCTTCCATGCATGCGTATGTATGTACCTGCCTTTATGCATAATATACATCCATACATACTACGCCGAATGTTGTAGGACGTAGCGTATTCATTTTCTTTAGTTGGTGAGGCCACATTTACGGCAGTGCGACAACAAGTAATTTATTTATTTATTGTAGATTATAGACGCGTCGAAAACTCAGGTCATTAGCGTCGTCAATACAACATATTTGTGTATTAAAATCCGCCAGCCGGCATACACAAACCGACTGGTACGAGCTCGGGTCCCTGGGAGCGCTAATTCCCAAAGAACATTGGAATGCAATTGCGATAACAACTACATCCCAATATCACCCCTGGGGGGGGGACAACAAATCATGTTATAAGTGGGTATGATGTGTGAATACCATAAATACAATAAACTACTGTATTTAAAACGTTGGAATGAGTTCAGTCTCACTTAAATAGTGCCATTAGATTTTGTTGGCTAACGGCTTCATAATACATTTTTGAATGATACATTTTTAGAGTGTTAGGTCTCCAAGTCACTGTATGAATAATAAGAAGTATTAGAAATACCTTGTGTCCGTCTTGTGACTTCATGTGTTGTTAACATGACGCGTTTCAGCAACGAGTTGCCATCTTCAGGTGTGGTTAATTTTTTTATATTATAAATTGCACATTGAGTATTCGTAACACGTTATAATATTATGATGCACATGTCTATTAGTTCAAAATCCACAACATAATAGACATGTGCTTATCATCATAATGTTGAAGAACTCTATGATATAGAGAGATGGTGATCCGTAGATGATGTACAATATACGTAGATGATCCGTAGATGATTTACAAATTCAAATTCAAATTTATTTCAATCCATTGATGCTTCTGCATGTGGAGTCGTCATAAAAACATAAAATGTACAAAATATACAAAGTATCATATACAATATACAAAACAAGTTACAGTAATTATATAATGACTGAATTATTGTCCTCAAGAAATTCCTGGCAATCATAATAGCATTTTCCTAGTAACATTTTTTTGCAGGCTTTTTTAAAGGCAATGGCGCTTTTTATATTTTTTATAGTGTCTGGTAACTTATTATACAATTTGTGACCCCAATATCTGGGTCCTTTTTCAAACAGTGCTATAGTTTGTGTTTGGGCGTTTTTAAATCCGAGCCAAATCTTGTGCTATAATTGTGCGTTGTGTTGTTACGTTCATATTCTGTTAATTTATTCCTCGTGTCTATTAAGCATTGTAATATATAAATGCACGGTAAAGGTAATATTTTCAATTCTATGAACTTTTGTCTACAAGATTCTCTCGGATTTAATCTCGCTATTATACGCAGGCTGCGTTTTTGCATTTTAAAAACACTTAAACTGGATGAAAATTTTCCCCAGATAGTGATGCAATAACTAATTGCAGAATAGACCTGAGCATAGTATATAGATATAAGTGTGTTTACGGGGACTTGATCTCTGAGAGTTCTTAAAACAAAACAAATTGTTTTAAGTTTTTTACATATGGTATCACAGTTGATACGCCAATCAATGGTATTTTCCAGCCATAGTCCTAGAAATTTTACCGATGTTACTTTGGACATTTTATTACTATTGATAGAGATGTTAAGGTCTATTTCGTGTTTGTTGATTTTATTTTTAAAGTGTATATAATTGGTTTTATCGATATTTAAATGAAGGTTATTGGCATTAAACCAATGCATTAATTTGCTTATAGTATCATTGGCTAATTCTTGTAATTCATTGACATTTTTTGCTTTAAGGATGATTGACGTATCATCTGCGTACATAACAATATTGATGTTAGTATTGATTATGCCATTAGGAAGATCATTTACATAAATTATATACAGCAGTGGCCCCAAAATACTGCCCTGAGGCACCCCTATCTTTATTGGTATTTTTGACGATTTAAATATTTTTTCTTTTGTAGAGGTCAATGACACATATTGTTTTCTATTTGTTAGATAGCTACTGAATAATTTCAATGGCTCACCTCTTATTCCGTATTTTTCAATATACTGACATTTTTGACAGCATTGATGCTCTGAGGATGGTGCAATGAGCACCGAAACGTAAGCTTATAAATGCAAATTTAATCATCAGTTTGCCACTGAGTTTTTTCTCTCCTAATTTCTATGTCATCATAATATTATACCGTGTTACGAATACTCAATGTGTGTTTTATAATATAAAAAAATTAACCACACCTGAAGATGGCAACTCGTTGCTGAAACGCGTCGTGTTAACAACACATGAAATCACAAGACGGACACAAGGTATTTCTAATACTTCTTATTATAAATTTGTGAAGCTGGTTAAAATACACCACACGCCATTTATGCCAAACATCACAGCCCACAACAACAGGCAATATATTTAATACACTATCTATTTCATTCTAGCCATGCGAAATCAGCTTACAGGGAAGATAAGCGGCCTGGTTATATGGAATATAAAACATATCTGCAGAGAAACGCGATTGGAGTTAGTGACGCAAGCAGGTATTAAAGAAATAAAATAAACGCCCTTGTGTTTATAGCAATGATTTCTAATAGGAAAATTTTAATTTTTTTTTAGCCTCATTGGTATTAAGTGAACAAAGAAGTCATTTGTTTTCAAATTGCGAAAAAATATATTTCATATTCACGCAGTAACTGCTTGGTGTCTTTATTTTAATCATTTTTTGCTTAAGAAAGTTGTATTAAATTAAATCTAAAAATTCGGCAACTTATACAGAAAATAAACATATCGTTTTGAAGAGCGAATCGGAAATTTATTATTAGTAATAATAATATTCACGTATATTAGTATATTGTTAATATATTATCCCCCCGCGAGATATTCTCCCCCTGCGAAGTGATTTTAAGCCCAACTTAGCTTCGCAGGGAGAAATATTCTCGCGGGGGGGATAATAAATCATTTCCCCTGCGAGAATCTTTCCCCCTGCGAAGCGAAATCGCGGGGCTTAAAATCACTTGGAAATAGTTTGCATTAACGGTGTCACAAAAATAAACAGTAAACCCAACCTATTTACATGTTTAACCTTACGTTTTGACATTTGCATTAACGACGTGTACCAAAGCGCGCGAAACGCACTTAAAAATTGACATATCTTTTTTTTATTTGTCAACTGATTTAAATGAAACAAACACAAAATATTAGTTGAAGTTTATCTCAATGATCATTGAAAACCACATCCAAATTGGCTCAGCCATTGCGGAGAATAGCGTGCTTACACAGACAGACATCCAAAAAAGCGTCTACGATTTTATTATAGGTATGTATAGATAAAAATAGGCATAAATTATACACCTTTTTAACATAATATAATTTTTGCATAATAGAGTATATCTACCTATGTAGTTTTACATATTATTGGAATTTTCAATATCTAACTTGGTCACCGATGTCTGCCAAGGATATTTCTAGTTTGAATCTAGATCCCGGCATTTTTTTCAAAATGGCTGCTAACATTTATTTCAGTCTAGACTACTGGTAATTATTTTTAGTTTTGTGTTTAAAACGGTTTAATTTCTGTACTTAACCTTAATTTTTTCTAAATCGTTTTATTTCCGAGTTTATTTATATCAGACTATTTTGCTCCATGCGGCATTGCATACAGTATAACTGCACGTTTATTCTGTTTATATAATGTATTATACCGTGTGTTGAGTAGCTTGCGAAAACACACTATATAAATTATGAATGTATTTTTCTGTTGTATTTTTTGCTTTAGTGAATTAGGTATACAAAATAAAAAATCAGATATGGTAGTGTAAAAATAAATCCTGAAATTCAAATGAAGAAAGCACAAAGTCAGTTCAGCATTTTGAATATTAATTAAGTTATAGCGTGACACGCGTAACTAAATAGATAAATGCACAGGCAATTTATTCATAAGCAATGTTCCCTCTAAGCTGCGCGGGTGCGCTACCGCGCACTAATTTTTCGAAAGTTGCGCAGCCGTTTTCATTTTATAGAAAAATTGCATCTAAAAATGGCAAAAATCCAAATTTCACAAAAAAAGTAAAATTTAGAGGGTCAAAATTTTTTTTGAAACGGCCTTTGAGATTTAAACGTCAAACGAAATCTCTTTGTTGTATGAGTTTTGCATACAGTACAGCGTGCGTGGTTGCAGTATTTAGTAAAAAAAAATATTTAGACTTCAAACACAGGCACAGGACACCTCCCCCCCACTTGCACACTTGTACATGCGTTTTGAACATTTTTGCTCCCATATACTTTTGTACCACGCAGTCAGCGAAATTATTATAAATTAGAGGGAGCATTGTTCATAAGTCGAATCAATCAGCGTTAAATATTGTTTATAGAAATCAGAACATTTGTAAAATCAGTATAGGTACTACGAGTATATTTAGATAATTACATTAGTCAGGGACCAGGGTGGCCATTTTCTGGAAAAGTCAGGAAATTTTACTGGTCAGGGAAATGTCAGGGAATTTTGCTGGAAGTCAGGAATTTTTGTGAAAAAAACGGTCAAGTGCGAATCGGAGTCACGCACCGAGTGTTCAGTACCCACATTGAACAAATTTTGGTCGACCAACTTAACTTTGGTACCTGACGACATATAAAATCTTTGCATAGTTAAGTTGGTCGGAAATTTCTCCAAAACGTAAACATTAATTGTTCAGTTCTTTATATTTGTTATGTACGAAAAATCAGGGAAAAAACTATAAAATCACCTAGAAAACCGGGAAAAGCTAGGGAAATTTGTTTTGGAGAAAAAGTGGTCACTCTGACTAGTGAATATTTTAATTGTTTCATTTATTTTCTTAATTTCTGTATATTTGATTCAGCATTCAGGCAGGTGATAAATGTTGAAATAATAATGTAACATTTTAATTTTAAACCTTTAACCATTGTTTAACATATTACTAGAAGATTTTGATCCTTATGAGCGTAAATGAGGCCACTTTTAATAGAGGCAGCTAGACGTCGCACTATTGGCCATCTGTTGACTAGCATCCTAAGTTTTATTATTTAATATTTGAGTACAGAATAATTGTAGAGTTTACAGAAGTGAGTTGTGTTGACAATCGTTAGGCCATCTGGTGACTAGCATCTTAATTTTATTTAAGACAATCTTGCGTCATTGGTTCATATTGCATAATATTTCGCGGTGACTATTAATAGACAACCCCTAACGTTCTTTCGAAACGCCTCTTTTTTGAGATGTTTATATTCACGAGGAATATTATTATAAGTATATAGAGGCAGAACCATAAGTAAAAGATTTTTTATAAAAATTTGTTTCATGCAAGTTTATTGACAATGTTGTATCCTGTGACATCGTATTTTTATTATTATTATGATAATCTGATAAATATTTTAAATTGCAATTTAGATAATCTGGCTGCCCGGTTGTGATCAAGTTGTCTACGAAGTATGCGATATGTAAATTTATGTTGTATACAATATATCTGAAGCATATATTTTAAAATTTTTGGATAAGCTGCGATGTTGACTGGTTTATACATGGTCCGTACACAATATCACAATAATTAAAAGATGATAAAATGAGCGATTCCACTAAGTATTTGTCTATGTATAATCCTAAATTTTTGCAGTAGTCTACAGAATTAGTTTGATGACCAGACAGCGTTACGGCACTTTAGCCAACTGATTCCGGCTTTCTATAGACATTATATTGAATTTAATTGGATTTAACATTAGGGCAAGACTTTTGGACCATTCTGATATTTTATTTAATTTTAAACTTAATAATGTTAATCATTATTATGTCAAACTAAAAATATTCATACATAAGAAAATTAGATAATCAAATTCATTAAAGGGGCCTACACACGATCAGTTTAACTGCGCAGTTTAACCCTTGTGGCGTCATGTCTGAGCGATAAACTGAGATAACTGCATAGTTCCGACAAATTTTAACGCAGGCTTTTGGCCTGCGCATTTGACTCTACTTTGCACCGATAAACTGCGAAGTCAGCTCAGTTAATTGAACAGTTGGCACAGTCATGTGTAGTCTTTGGATAAGTTCGGTTTTGCGCTCAGATCAATCTGAGCGCAAAACCGAACTTCCCTTTCTAGTCGTGTCTAGCCACGCACGTCAGCTCTTCAAACTGAGAACAATTGAGGAGCAAACTGAAATAGCCCACACACCGTACAGTTCACACAACTGTGCAGTTTGACTGCACAGATAAACTGCGAAGTTAAACTGATCGTGTGTAGGCCCCTAACGATTGGAAAAATTGTGAAAGATTTATTTTAAATTCTTTTATTTAACAACAAATTTTACAATCTTAATGAATTTGATTATCTAATTCTCTTAAACTGCTTGCTTTTGTTAACTAATTAGTATAAGTTGCTATGATAGACTAAGAGCGGATAACACTTTTTTATGTGTTTTTCGAAGACTTGGAACTTTTTTTAAAAGATAACTTTTAAATATCTCTACAAGGGGTATATAGTCTGTCATTCCAAACGCGGGGCAAAACTTTTTCTAGACTTTACTAATGATAAACACACATAAGTCTTTTTTCGCAAGAGTGAACAAAAAAATATGGGGTGGTTTTGCCCCGCGTTTGGAATGACAGACTATATACCCCTTGTAGAGATATATAAAATTCATCTTTTAAAAAAGTTCCAAGTCTTATAAAAACACATGAAAAAAGTGTTATCAGCTCTTAGCCTATGAATACATCAAAATATATTTTACGAGTGTTTGAACAATTTTTATTCAGAGACAAAGAAATATAAAATCAGATAGCGTTTACAGATAAATTATGTAACTAAACTAAGTTCACTTTATATAAGTTTTATACAGTCTCAACAAATTTCAAAACATTAAAATAATGTCAGCTGCGGCAGTGATGTAAATATCTTATATCATTATTTAGGATCAGTTAGAGGTAGCATTGACAATATCTGAGCTGTTAGTTCAACAATAATATAGGTGGAAGCACAAGTCAACATTGAGTTTGTGGGCCAGGGGAATGAAACGTAAGCGGGCAGCTATAGTATATTTTTCAGTACATGGAATCACTATCTTCCCATATAATATGTTAATCAATGCTTTAACTATACACCAACTAGAAAAATGCTGAAATATCACATACATTATGAAATCCAGTTTCATGCTTAAAAAGTATAAATAAATAGTATTTTATCTCAAACAGCAACAAAATGAAGTTAAAATCTCTAGACGCGTGCGTTATGATGCTAACTTTTTTATCGAAACACGCATGTTGATTTTCATTTCATTTGTTGGAGTTTGGAAAAACACAGTAGACTCCCGTATAGTACGGAACGGTTTGTAAAGGAGCTAATTGACATTGGCTTTGCTCGACTCCATTTTCATTCTAAATCCAACACGCATGCGCATTAATTGTAGTGTTTGCTAGGTTACTATACTTTACATCAAGTCATATCTGGAAAAGATGGATTGTGGCTCGTAGGAGGGGGATTTTTGACAGTTAAGAGCAGAAAGAAGACCGCCGAAAGCACTGACAGATTCTGTATAATTTATTTTAATGTGAAATGTTTATAAAATCGTATCTTTGATTCGTACTACTCATTTTTCACCAACAATAATTGAACTTGAACTTTTTATAGTTATTTATGGTAGTTCAGTTCAATTTATTCTTAGATGTCTGATTGCATTTATTTTCTTTATTATTGTTTAAACTGGTCGTACTTTTTTCTACACCTTGTATATATTATCATATGTTGAAGTTTGCATATAAGGCCCCACAATCAACCCTTTCTATATACTCGCTTGGGACTCATTTTTTTAACATTTATCACGACCCTTTTCATTTGTTTTAATAATATAGATTTTAGGACTATCTTTAAATGTAATATTTTATCCGTTCTGACATCGTTTGGCTGAAAAATATGTTACATTAATAAACTAATACCGATGAATATAATATATCAAAAATAATATAAAAGCACGTAAACCTCTTTTGCCTTTAACATTTTTAGGCAATCATAAATTTATTTATTTATTATTTATTTTTATAACAGTAAACGAATTAACACAACCCTTCACATTTGGTTTTATATAAGCGGTTTTGTATTCAAAGTTTTCGTTAAAATCTGAAGCGAACTGAAAAGTATTTTTTTAGAAAAAAATTAAAATGGGTACTACAATCACTATGGAGTGAGGTAACTCAACCAATGCAAAATTGGGTGTTCCTGGTTCCAGTGCTGGCAGTGGCATTTACATTATTCCCTTATAATATGTAGCCTTCTAAATAAAATATCATGGCGGCAGGTTTAGTTCACTAAGTGAAATAAATTGCGGTGTAGGAATCTAATCATATTGATTATTATTTCCTTTGTTAATATAAAAAATGCCGCAGGCAATTCTCTCATAATTTGATTATTTTTTCTATTTTTTTTTGCCTGCATGTAGGCAATCGTATAACATTTTTATAATCCTTCTGTTACATACATAGATACCTACAGTAATAAAATAATATCATTGGTTAACATATTACTAGAAGATTTTGAACCTTAGCAGCGTAAATGAGGCCACTTTTAATAGAGGCAGCTAGACGGTCGCACTATTGGCCATCTGTTGACTAGCATCCTAAGTTTTATTATTTAATCTTTGAGTACAGAATAATTGTAGAGTTTTCAGAAGTGAGTTGTGTTGACAATCGGCCATCTGGTGACTAGCATCGTAATTTTATTTAAGACAATCTTACGTCATTGGTTCATATTGCATAATATTTCGCGGTTACTATTAAGAGACAACCCCTAACGTTCTTTCGAAACGCCTCTTTTTTGAGATGCTTATATTCACGAGGAATATTATTATAAGTATATAGAGGCAGAACCATAAGTAAAAGATTTTTTATAAAAATTTGTTTCATGGAAGCTTATTGACAATGTTGTATCTTGTGACCTCGTATTTTTATTATGATAATCTGATAAATATTTTAAATTGTAATTTAGATAATCTGGCTGGCCGGTTGTGATCAAGTTGTCTACGAAGTATGCGATATGTAAATTTATGTTGTATACAATATATCTGAAGCATGTATTTTAAAATTTTTGGATAAGCTGCGATGTTGACTGGTTTATACATGGTCCGTACACAATATTTCAATAATTAAAAGATGATAAAATGAGCGATTCCACTAAGTAGTTGTCTATGTATAATCCTAAATTTTTGCAATAGTCTACAGAATCAATTTGATGACCAGACAGCGTTACAGTTAGAGGAGTCACTTTAGCCAACTGATTCCGGCTTCCTATAGACATTATATTGAATTTAATTGGATTTAACATATATTAGAAATCGTGTCCATCGTGATTATAATAAAATTCTTAATTTTATTGGATTTAACGTTAGGGCATGACTTTTGGATCATTCTGATATTTTATTTAATTCTAAACTTAATAATGTTAATCATTATTATGTCAAACTAAAAATATTCATACATAAGAAAATTAGATAATCAAATTCATTAAAGGGGCCTACACACGATCAGTTTAACTGCGCAGTGTAACCCTTGTGACGTCATGTCTGAGCGATAAACTGAGATAACTGCACAGTTTCAGCAAATTTTAACGCAGGCTTTTGGCCTGCGCATTTGACTACTTTGCACCGATAAATTGCGCAGTCAGCTCAGTAAATTGAACAGTTGGCACAGTCTTGTGTAGTCTTTGGGTAAGTTCGATTTTGCGCTCAGATCAATCTGAGCGCAAAACTGAACTTACCCTTTCTAGTCGTGTCTAGCCACGCACGTCAGCTCTTCAAACTGAGAGAACTGAGAACAGAACTGAGGAGAAAACTGAAGTAGCCCACACACCGTACAGTTCACACAACTGTGCAGTTTGACTGCACAGATAAACTGCGCAGTTAAACTGATCGTGTTAGGCCCCTAACGATTGTAAAAATTGTGAAAGATTTTTTTAAAATTCTTTTATATACCGAGAATTTTTACAATCTTCATGAATTTGATTATCTAATTCTCTTGAAACTGCTTGCTTTTGTTAACATAATTAGTATAAGTTTCTATGATAGACTAAGAGCTGATAACACTTTTTTATGTGTTTTTAGAAGACTTGGAACTTTTTTTAAAAGATGACTTTTAGATATCTCTACAAGGGGTAAATAGTCTGTCATTCCAAACGCGGGGCAAAACTTTTTCCAGACTTTACTAATGATAAACACATATAGTGACATAAGTCTATTTTTTTCTCAAGAGTGAACAAAAAAATATGGGGTGGTTTTGCCCCGTGTTTGGAATGACAGACTATATACCCCTTGTAGAGATATATAAAATTCATCTTTTAAAAAGTTTCAAGTCTTAAAAAAACACATGAAAAAAGTGTTATCAGCTCTTAGTCTATGAATACATCAAAATATATTTTACGAGTGTTTGAACAATTTTTATTCAGAGACAAAGAAATATAAAATCTGATGGCGTTTACAGATAAATTATGTAACTAAACTAAGTTCACTTTATATAAGTTTTATACAGTCTCAACAAATTTCAAAACATTAAAATAATGTCAGCTGGCAGTGATGTAAATATCTTATATCTTTATTTAGGATCAGTAATCAGTATAGAGGTATCATTGACAATATCTGAGCTGTTAGTTCAACAATAATATAGGTGGAAGCACAAGTCAACATTGAGTTTGTGGGCCAGGGGAATGAAACGTAAGCGGGCAGCTATAGTACATTTTTCAGTACATGGATCTCTATCTTCCCATATAATATGTTAATCAATGATAATATTCTGTTTTGTTTTTATGTAACCTTTATTAAGTTATTTATTTAATAAGTTTAATAACGGTATACTAAGGTCGCTTGACTGACATTTTTATTTTAAAAATGTTTTGAAGTGAGAAGTGCGTGATCGTTTATTCCTATCACATAAATAATTCCGTGCAATTATTTGTGTTCATAAATTTTGTTCAAATATTTATAATCCAAATTGAATATTCAATTTTAAATATTTTATGATCTCTAATTACTTATTAATTACTTTGAGTGTACTTAATTTTTTTTTGTTGAAAAAATATTGTAAAATGTTTTTTGAATCTTTTACCTTCCTTTTTTTTTCGCGTTGATATAATTTTTAATTATTTTAAACGATACCAACTGAAAAAGGTAGAACATTTGAAAATTTAAAATAGAGAAGAAAAAAATGACTTCAACCATTTCAAAATTTGATTTGAAAAATAATATATAATTGCCTATAGAAATTTAAGTAATTATAAAAAATAAATTTTGAAAACATTTAAAGGACAGATCCAACACGGACCCGAAAATTTTAGAAAGCTTAAGGTAGAAAAATTTTCAGCCTTATCTTTAATTCGACCCTGGTTACACCTCTTAAATGTATTTATTTAGATTTCTAAAAAAAGCAAAGTTTACAAGCTCCCCGAAATAACTGTCGCGGGTAGGCCCCATTAGACATCTACTCTATTTTTAAGTACCAAATAATTTTTATTCCTTATTTTTTGAAGTGTTTTAACATTTTGTTTTTGTTTTTTACAGGT
Source organism: Mongoloraphidia duomilia (assembly GCA_039654895.1). Taxonomy (NCBI): domain Eukaryota; kingdom Metazoa; phylum Arthropoda; class Insecta; order Raphidioptera; family Raphidiidae; genus Mongoloraphidia; species Mongoloraphidia duomilia. Next base: position 29,221,651 of record CM077522.1, read on the forward strand.
AATGAACTTTTTGCAAATCGAAGTAACAATAAATGTATTGGTGAGTTGATTAATTCAGTTTTTTAAAATTATTTTTTCAAAGTTCTTTTAGAAATTACAAATGCAACGGTTTTTTTCTGTCTTCCTTCATTTTTAAACTGTTATATTAAATGTATATAATATACTGGATGAATAAAAAATTAACTCTGAAGGATCGCTGTAAGGGAACGTAATTGATGCTGACATTTGGGTACTAATTAGATGGTAGATAAATTTTTTTTAAATTATTTTTTAGTACAGCTATCTTGTTCAGTGAATAGACAATTTTTTTAACACATATTTAAAATGTACAACATTTCGTGCCCCTAGTCGGCTGCTTAAAATACATCGCACGCGTACAATAATGCAATATTTTTGCAATACGGGAATCTGGCTAGCGTGCGTTACTATGATAACGAAGTAAATAAATATTGTATCAAGGCCAATATTTTTAATATATGTACTGCTGTCAGCGAATCTATGGTGTTTGACATTAATTAAATAAAGCTCTAAAGTTAAATATTGTACATTTCAAATATGTGTTACAAAAAATAATGTATACATATCGTAAAATTAAGTATAAGACGCGAGGTGTGACTGGCACTCGAACCGCATGCGAAAGTGTCAACACACCGACTGTCTTATACTTAATTGTACTAGATTATAAACTACTATTGAAGTGCTGCATTGTCGACTGCAATTCAGAAAATAAAATCGAAATGCAGAAAACTTGATGAATTCGGTATTTTAGGTCTTGAGACGAATTGTGGTAAGGCCGTCCCGCTAAATCAAAATCCACGTTTTTGATATAACTCACCATTCTTACTTGGCTAAAATGTAATTTAACATAAATTAAAAAAAATTAAAACAATTTTTATTAGAAAAAAAATTTTCTAAGCTAGATGAGTTTTCTACTTATACAATAATTAAGCATGGGTGTCTGAGTCCTTGATGATTACTATTCATATTCGGCTATATAAATAATTTAATTTATCATTATTAGGTACTATTATTATCCGTGATTATTATATAAGTTGATTTTATTGGCGGTTTCAAAATAGATGTAGGCACCATATTTTTTAAACAGCCTGTATAGCTAGATGAAGCTATCGCATTACTATCGGTGCGTTCACCGCGATCTATCGACATTTAAAACGATTTATGACGCCAACAAATCAAATCGAACACACAAAATGCATCGCAAATGGGTCGACAATACCCATGATATATTATTGTGTAAGGTACAAAACAATGACGTTATTATTGAACGTACTGTAAAATGTATACAGGGTGTATCACAGGATTGAATACATAGAAAAGTAATGAGTGCAACAAGGAAAACATAAGCAAAATGAGTAGCGTGACAAAGATACACATGGCTAACTTAACTAAATTAATTATCATGGTTTTTACATGAAAAGAAGGCAAAGCAATCTCTGATCTTAACTAATTTGTACTGTGTACTTTTCCCTATGTTCGGTTTCCTGTGATACACCCTGTATACCTATACCGCGTATTCATCGTAAACCGCTAGATAGAAAAATATTAAATCGTCTACATGTGCCAACGTCGATAATCAATTTAAATCGGTTTTATCTGTTAACTTTGATTTTTTCATTTTCAAAACAGTTGCATTACAATTTTTCAATAAGTATATGAATCTGCAAATACGTGTGAGTCTTTTTATTTTTAAAAAATACACGACGTGCTAACAATTTTTGTTTTTGAAAATGTTTCAAGCATTTCTCTGTGGAAAAATAACAAATTTTATTCAACAGTTATTTTCGTATATTACTCTTCACTTTAGACACTATATCCGACATTCGTATATATTGCATTAGAGAAATCGATACATTTATTCGTCTGCACTTCAGTATCCTTTTCGTTTTGTTTTGAAAATAATATACTACTTTTTTATATGCAATATTTATATTCATACGTTCAACGATTGTTTCAAGTATTGTTTCATCCGCGAACGGCAAATGACGCAGCTATGACGAAATAGTTCATTATTAGTGTATATGCCAATGTGGCACATACAGTATTGGCGTCAGACGGATAGCGGGACCTAGGGGTCGGACCATAAAATCCTGAAGTTTCACATAACTATTTTAGTGTGCTTGCTAGCCCAACATAGCCCAAACCTTGCATCCATAGAGATGGATGCGGACATACGATACAATCTACAATGGATGTTTCAATTCAATAGTGTCATGAAAATAAAAAAAATAGTAAATCTTCCGGTAAAGATGATTATACCTATATAACAAATATTGAACCTCCTTCAAAAGGAGCCACTAAAAAGACAAAAATAATAAAATTTTGAGGTCGACGCCCATTTAATTACTAAAACTTTTTATATGCTTTTATTAAATTGGCGTCAACTTCAAAATTTTATTATTTTTCTTTTAGTGGCTCTTTTTGACGGAAATTCAATTTTTTTTTATAAAAAGTTTTATTTTTTACTTTTTTCGTGATATTTGAAACTAGAAAAAAAACTACTAAACCGATTTAAGAAAAACTACATAGAACCACCTCGACATCTTCCTGAACCCAACGGAGTCGGAATCATTTAAATTGATTAACCACTCGAAAAGTAAGGCTGAACGTACATTAAAAAATAATATTTGATTAGTAGAAAAAACTACTGAACTGATTTAAGTAACAAATATATAGGACCTTTCCGTCATCTTCCAGAGCACATTAAGGCGTCGAAATTATTCAAATCGACTGAACAAATATAATTTTTTTTAATATACCGTTGAATTGATAACTCCGTTTTTTTGAAGTCTGTTAAAAATAATATATGAAAATTTATATTAGAAATCGTGTCCATCGTGATTTTAATAAAATTACGAAAAATCGCAGGATAGTGGACGAAATATTTGATTTATTAAATTAAATGTACGACTTTTCGTCTATATATTTAGACTTTTTCAAGTACATAAATATTGTTATTTTTATGTACTTTAAAAAGTCTAAATATATAGACGAAACGTCGTACATTTAATTTAATAAATCAAATATGTTGTCCACTATCCTGCGATTTTTCTTAATTTTATTAATATATGAAAATATAAATTAATGGTAGGTACTACTTTCAATCAGCTGTAAAGGCAATAGGCATGGATCATGTTGTAAATTGGTAGAAGTCCGACAGGGAGTCAAGTTCAATCTAAATCGCGTCTACAGCAAATACGAGAGTGCTATTTGCAGTCGTTAGAATATCAATTGCATTGTTATATGTGTTTAGCTGCAGTAATAATTTTAGATATTGGATCACAGTTTGCTGTGTAACTAGTAAATACATTCATATTATTATTAACACGGGGATTTGCTATTACCTAGTTGTATTTTCTGTCGAGATTAAAATAGTAGATATTCAAATTACTGACTCCTCATTAACTATGATATTTGGTAATACTGATGATAAAACTTTGCGGCGATAATGATTTTATAACAACGGTTAGTAATCAGTTAATGATTACATAAAATAATGCAGATAATTATGATAAAATCAGAATTATTTATTGAGGTACTGTACAATTATTTAGAAATGAAAGAGACATTAAAATAAATTATAGAAGTAGACTGTTTATTATTATTTTCAATATTGTTACATATTTTACCATTCCAACTCCACAAGTGAGGAATGGAACTAATTTTGGTCAAAATATATTTTTCACAATTTTACGAGACTTCCTTTACCTGAGAATTGAGATACCTGGAATGTAGAAACCATGTTTTTTTTAAATCTGTTGTCAGCACGATACAGGTCAAACGACTAAGCGAATCCAAACCAAGTGGCAGGATATTTGACATGTAAATAGAAGAAGTCCTATTGTTTTTAGAGAAAATCGGTAGAAGAGATATATATGCTTTTTTACGGTTCCGCCGAACGGAACACTATTACTAAGTCTACGATGTCTGTTCGTCTGTCACAAGGCCAGTGGCGGCTCGTGGGGTAGTGCCACAGTGCCATGGCACTACCCCTAATTTTTCAATTTTCTCTAAAAATATTTTTTGTTAATATTTTTATTAATATATTTTTACTTCCCACCTCTACTATGGTAGGGAAGTAATGGATTTAGTCCGAAAAAAATATTTCGAGATTTTAACAGATTTTCACGTTTTGAGACCCTAGCAATCGTTTAAGATCATTTTCTGACTGATGTCTGTATGTGTGTGTGTGGTCAATTTTTCGCCTTCGATATCTTAAGAACGGAACAACATACGGGCATGCCGATTATTCTATTGTGTTTATCAGCCTTTAACTTAGATCTGATTAGATTTTGAGTCAAATCGGTTCAGTGGATCCTGAGATATTCAAAAAAACGTCCTCAATGTCACGTATTAACATAGGTAAAAAAAATATAAATGAATTCTAGATGTTATAATATGAAAAAAATGTAAATATTTTTTTTCTCTAAAATGTATAGTTTTAGAGAAAAAAAATATTTTACTAAAAAAAATAAAAATTGTACGTAAATCAAGGTAACCATGATTTTTGCTATACGAGTATTAAGCTAGCCATCAGTAGATCACCAAACAAAAAAGAGGGCCATGCTTTTTTCAAAGAATAAAAATTAAATTGTGTTTTAAAGACCACTAACAGCTAAGGTTATTTGGGCCTAGTCAAAGAATAAAAAAAAAAGAGTGTTTATTTTTTGAAAATATTTACTAGGTGGGAAGTATAGGACTGGTCATCAGTCGAATTTTTTTTAATCAATTTATAAAATTATCGATCGTCCGGACAGCAGAGTTCAGCCTAAATCGCACAAATTTCCTAAAACATTTTCACCACGCGATCAGTAACACGTATCCTGTGCCATTTAATAATAGGCACAGTGTAAACAAAGCATACCTTACGGTCCTTATATGTGAGCAAGAGAGATAGAACTATGACTCATGATTTCCCTATGCTGTAATGCTAAATCTAAATGAAATGTGTGCCAGGCACATTATTGACGATACTGCAGTAAGTCTTGCAGCGCAATGGCTAAGGCGTCCGCATGTCACCCCGAAAATCCGGGGTCAAATACATCTGACGTCACGAGTTTTTTTGTTATTTTTTTGTTTTTTATAATGTAAATATTTTAGAACTTCTAGTATAAGAAATTTAATTGAAAAATAATTTCAAAAAATAAGTAAAATTTAATAAAGTAGGTATATTTTATTTTAATCCTTTCTTTGTTGTACGGAACCCTCAGCGCGCGAGTCGAACTCGCACTTGACCGGTTTTTTTCTAATACAACGGTATACTTTTCATTGCGATTTATCACTCTACTCATTTTTATAAAAAATGTTTTTTTAAACCCTGTACTGTAGTTTCGTATTCCGAAAAAGATAAAGAAGTCACCTGGTGCTTTGCATAATTTGACTTTAGTCGCACCTTAAATAAAATGAACACTCTAAGGTAGAAACTGTTCTGGAAAGTAGTCGAGTACTCTCGCACTAAGTCATTCATTGTGCATTGCGGTTTATTGTGCGTTTATTGTACTTTATCTGCACTATACAATGTTTTTATAGACCATTACCTTTACAATAATGTAACTGTGTGATGTGCATGACAGTTGGGACAATGCAGTTGCTATTCGCGCGTGTGTTAGTAAACCATCCTGGGAGCTATATAGCTCTGTTTACGTTTATTATCTAACAGATAGCTTGGATATTTATATATCCATCTTGTCATGTACGTATTATCTCTTCCGACATTGAATTGACTGTTGTAATGATTAATAGTGATTTTAGTAAATAAAAATTATTGTATACTACTAGCGGTCCCGTTCGGCTTCGCCCGGGTGCCAAGAATTTATAATTTATTATCCCCCCACAAGAAAAACGGCCCTCCTTTTTCTTCACAACCCCCTTGAGATGCGTATCAAATAAAAGGATTTGATGAGTAGAATAAGATAAGCTACATATGACGTCATACTAAATTCAAAATGGCGGACGCCCCAAGATGGCGGCCCTTCTTTTTCTTGACAACCCCCTTAACATGCGTATTAAATGAAAGAGTTTGACGAGTAAAATAAGATAAGCTACGTGACGTGATTCTAACTGTAATATGGCGGACTCCCTATTACTAAACTCAAGATTTAGGACTTAAATTTTGTTTTTTTAAATTTTATAAAAATTAATATATTTTTCAATTGTATGAAATTAAAATAAATAATAAAGACTAAAAAGTAAAAAATAAATAAATTAAAAAAAAACTTTTTAAGAACAATGGTTTTCTTTTAAATCAAAATGTACTAACAAATAGAAAATAATTTTTTTTTTCTGTTAAAAAGAAAACCATTGGGCGCTCATAAAATATTACTTTGTCTATACATTTTTGCCCAATGGTTTTCTTTTTAACTGAAAAAAAAAATTATTTTCTACTTTTTAGTGCATTTTTTTATTTTTTTTAATTTATTTATTACTTAAATTTGTAAATATTGATTTTAAGGTACTCTTCACTATTCTTCAGATCATTTTTCTGCCGCCTACAGAAAAAAGACGTCAAATTTTTAAACACACAAAAATAAGAGATTTTGTTTCAGAATTTGTTGAAATTCGGTACAACTAAAGAATCTTTCAGATTTGTCAAAATTAAAATTAAAATCTGGATGAGTTCCTTTGTCGTACGTTTTATCCATGTCACGTGAACTACGTCCAACATAAATTATATTTTTAACATTATGTCGGCTACTTGTATCACTTGAATTAATTTATTTGGATTTCCGCCACGTTTTAATGAAAAGTTCATAAAAACGCAAATTTAAAAAAAAAACGAGAATACACCTCAGAGTACACAAAAAGGTACTTTGTGAGCGTCACTATTTGATAATGAAATTATTTATTAAAAAAAATATATACACAATTTGCATTCCGTTATAATTTTAACACGATTTCCCTAACGAAGTCGTGTTTTGTAGTTAATGCTGAATTTTTATTTACCCCAATGAATAATTCAGCCGGCGTCATAATGCACGTCCGTTGCGGTGGTCCAGCTTGCTTTGCAACAGTTGGGGCGGGTGTCGAGAAGGGGGGGGGGGGGCACACTGTACGAGGGCACTTGAACAGTACGGCGTCCCGACGGGCGAGAGATGCTGCGTTCACGTTCGACTCCTTCAGACTCCGAAACATGTACATACCGTCGTTAACTGGACAGGACCTGACTTAAATACAAGCGTCTACAGACAGACCAGCTCGCAGAATGTTGCACAGCGCTGTTATTCCTTTACATGTATTGTCTGCGAGGTGAAGAGGGGGGGGGGGGTGTTTGTGCGACGGTTTTGTCTGCGGGATGAAGAGGGGGGGTGGATGCGGGGCAGAAAAAATTAACAAATTATTCTTTCACATAGAAACATTAATTGAATATCAGGACCGTGCAATTCTTGCGGCGGCAAAGTTTCCCGCGAGGGGGGTGTTCGTGCGACGGTTTTGTCTGCGAGGTGAAGAGGGGGGGGTGTTTGTTCGGCGGTTTTGTCTGCGGGGTGAAGACAAAACCGACGCACAAACACACACCCCCTCTTCACCTCGCAGACAATACATGTAAAGGAATAACAGCGCTGTGCAACATTATGCGAGCTGAACGCGTCTGTCTGTAGAAGCTTTTGACTTAAATTATTTAAAAAGAAATTAAAGTCCAGTAACTACACTAGAAACTCTCTAACTCTAACTTCTAGGGAAATGCTGAAAATGTTGAGTTATGGAGTTTTCAACTTATCGAGGATTTTACTATTTCCAGTTAGGGAGTCTAACAGGCAGTTCTAGATACAGAATTCGCGAGACTGGAACTTCGAGTAACAGAGTGTAAAATGTAGGGAAATCATATTTAGTTTGAATTACAGAGTTTAAATAATTCGAGTTATAGTCTTTTGTGTTTCAGCGGAAGGGAGTAGCTAATTTCTTCGACTTAAGAGAGGATTTCGACGTATAACGCGGGTGAAGTTATAGAGTTTCTACTGTAATACGATTATTTAAGCCTAATACCAATTCATACTTAAAAATTAAAAACTAGTCATTACCCGCGGCTTCACGAGTGTTAATGTCTGCAGTTTTGACAGAACGTTGCTTTAATCCGACCGTAGGCGCATAAAACGTACCTATACCTTTATATGTAGGTACTTAAATGTTTTGGAATCAGTAAATAATGTACTAAATTTCATAAAAATCAATCCAGCCATTCTAGAGTTATGTTGGTACAAACAGTTCTTGCATACTGTCATCACTCGTCGTATTATAGTCCATTACACATCATGCAGATATACAATCTCCTATTATTCTATCGAACCTCCAAAGTCCAAACTATCTATCAGTAGAGTGTGGACAATGATATTTTCACATTAGATGAAATACGCCTCTGCATTTCCGTATACACTTTGTTCCCTACTATATTTTGTGAACACAGCGGTCCGCGACCGGCACTTGTTCGGTATTTTGGACACGTCCCAATGAGATATTTCGTACAATAAGCAAGCCTTAATAACTACAAAACTCGTTTTCAATTGAGAAGTACCGGACTTCTTTATTCGTAAACAATCGTCTTTTATTTTTCTCTTTTCTTGTTAGTCGTCTCTCTATGGTTTAAGACGGTTCTAGCTACAAGGGCTTTCAGGTTAACGTTAAAAATGTATGTGTTTCAAATAGTTTTAATACTTAGAAAATCCCAGTTCTTGGTAATTGAATTAGGTAATTCCTTTGCATTAATATTTGATACTTGATACAATTCCATGTTAACCGCTAATATGAGGAACGTGTCCCTTTGTAGCAAAAAATGTATGTTTTTTTAAATAGGTAATGCCGGATTAAAGCAGAGACTAGCGGGGCCATGGTCTTAGGGCCTCCACCAATGGAAAACTCGATTTTTGACATTATTTGACATTCCGTTTTTTTATATTCATGCACAACAAGAAAGCATACACTCATCGTTCATTTCATTATTTGTACTTCCGCCGGAGTAGGTATTTCATATTCTTTTCCTTCTCGCTAAATAAATCACATAAAGTTTCTTTGCATTAATAATGAGTATACAAATCAGTGAAGTATTATAAAGAAAAAGGAAATACTGTGTACACGAGGCAAATTTTCTGTATAAATTGGAATAAAGTAACTTATAAGCAAATTACTCTCTCAGGCTGTTCAACATCTTCCTTTTTAGGACCTCCATCTAGCAGTGGCCCCAGGCCTCAAACGTTCTTAATGCGGCTCTGGCCACGCATACTTCGTGAAAAAAAAATGTTAGTACTTTCACGACATTACTTATTGTCAAAAGTACAGATATTTCAAATACTTTTATAACAATTATTATTGAAGTTTAGGTAAATTGCAGTAGGCATTTTATTTAGCCAGTCACTGCTTAATAAATGACTATATCAAGATATTGTAATCCTTTTTCACCCCGAATTTAAGGTAACGGGCTCCTTTTTTAATTTCAGAGGAAAAAAAGTACTTCGACTACTAATGGTCAAGGGCTCCTTTTTTACCCGACTACTACAGAAGGAGGGTAATGTTTTTGTATTTTTAAATGCTATTTGTTACTTTATACGTGATACAGGCACCGTCTAGTTATTTTGTACACGAAAAAAAAACCGGTAATCCATTTTAACCGCGGGTTTTTTAGCCGCGGATTTAGATAACGCGTATAGTCAAAATTATTTATATAAGCGATTTCTTCATGTATATCTGATGCACTTTAGTCACCCTGAAATGCTTCAGTCTCACCAACTGCGAACTTATTAACTACAGCATTTTTCAATAGGAAATTTAAAGTATATATTATAATAAGGCCGTAATTTCTCACAGATAATCTTTATTTTGATTACATATACAGTGTGTCCCAGGATAGATGTAACAAGATGTGTAATGAACAAAATAAATTCGAATTTAGGAATGGCATTTGGGGATCGAGTCCTGCTTGATGTAAAACTAAGGTAAAACTAAGGAGTGTTTTATAAGCAAAGTTGTAAAAATGACTAAGAAAAAGTAGCTTTCTTTTTCAAACTATGAAAAAAATTCACTAATAAAGTTATTTAGAATGCAATTTTATAACCCCATACCAAGTTTCAGAAATATCAAAAAAAAAAAAAATAAAATAATCGGAAATTCTATACCTACTTATACCTAACGAATTTTTTTTGATATTTCTGAAATTTGGTATGGGGTTATGAAATTGCATTCTAAACAATTTTTAATAGTGGATTTTTCATATTTTGAAAAATAAAGGTATCTTTTTCTTCGTCATTTTTACACATTTTTTTTTATTATTTATTATTATTGCTCTGAAATTTCGTATGGGGTTATAAAATTGTATTCTAAACGACTTTTCATAGGGGAAATTTTTCATATTTCGAAAAATAAAAATACTTTTTCTTGGTCATTTTTACAAATTTGCTTATAAAACACCCTGTAGAAGACTGAATCAACTCATTTTCGGTATATACCTCATCAAGCAGGACTCGATTCCCACATGCCATTCCAAAATTCGAACATTTTTTATTCACTAGATACACCTCTTCTTGCATCTATCCTGGGACACACTGTATATATTATTATACTTTTTACAAAAGTAAAAACACTTTTGCATGGCGTTATCATCGGCGATGCTTTTAGTCACTTTGAAATATTTCAGTCTGGCCAACCGCTAAGAATTACTGAACATTAACTATATTTTAAAGAAAATAATAATGTACAGCCCTATAACAATCGTCAGCAAGTGGTGCTGCGCTGCTTGGCTGCCCCCTGTAATTGGAACGGTTAAATAGGCTGGAAAAAGATGTAACGTTTTTCTTTCTTTTATTAAACAATATATTGCATTTTGTGGGATCAGCGTTGTTTGAAGCTTGCGCACACGTCTTTATATTAAAAATGTTTCCTTATTCTTTGTATTTTTTAGTCAGGTCATGGAGAAGTTTATTGTAACTAAAAAGCATTGTTGCAACTTTATATAATACCACGAAAACTCTGAAATAAAATAATTTGCGGTGCTTAGTTTCAGAAAGAATTTGCAACTTTCAGCGTTCCATTAAAATAGCTTAAAACATCTAAGTTTAGCGATGGTATTATAGCTGTTAACTCATCATCAGACATCAGGTAATCTAAATTTATAATGAAACGTTGCACATAGAAAATATCAATCTAAAGAGGACACAGCTTGGTGTAATAGTTAGCGTGATGGCCTTTACATCAAACTGTCATGGGTTCGGATCCCATCTTTACGCATGGATGTTTTGTTGTGTCATTTTATTGAATTAGATGTCATTAAAACGCCAATAATCTTACTTGTCGAGCGTCTATAATCTACAAAAATATTAATCTAAAAAACTCGATGATTGATTTAAATTTTGAAAAATGTTAAAATTTGGCAGCAGACTGTAGAAGTGAGTCACTAGGTTGACTAATGTGGAGAAGGATTCTACATTGCTATATTGTTCAAAAAAGCTCGGCGCGCGCACTTGGCCGATCTTGTTTTAAAAATAGCTAGCTAATAAATATCATAAATTAAAACATTATCTAGAAAAACAAAAATATTTGATCACAGTAAACTTGGTATAATTATTAGACTCTATTGATGTAAACCATCTAATATTCAGAAGGGCGTTATGTAGTTTGAACTCATTTTTTTGAAGTGAAAACTTCTTTAGCGACGTATTTAGTCCAGTCACGAGAGGAAGTCCACCTTGCGTTTTGTGCAGCAAATAATTTTATTTTTCTGTGTCCTCAAGCATGTTTAGGAGACGTCAAATCCAAGTTTACGACCTCTAAAACAGGGCGGGGGAGTTTTGGTGGGCTAAAAACCACGATTTTTTTGCACTTTTTTCGGTTTCTTGCTTATAACATGGAAACGGCCGGCCCTATCGAAAATGATCCTATTCAAAATTTACTTCAAAACGCACTAGTCAAATATGTTTCTGTTTCCATTTTTACCGGCTCTACAGAACTTAGAAAATCGCCAAAATTTACCAAAATGAAAAAAAGCATTTTTTTAAGCTTTTAACTATTGAAAAATTCGAATAGCCTATAACCTTCCTTAATAAACGGGCTATCTAACAAAAAAAAAATTTTTCAAATCGGACTGGTAGTTCCTGAGATTAGCGCGTTCAAACAAAAAAAATAAACTCTTTTTTTGTTTGAACGCGCTAATCTCAGGAACTACCAGTCCGATTTGAAAAAAATGTTATAAGCAAAAAACCGAAAAAAACAAGCCGTGAGGTGGGTCGTTTATTAGGACTAAAGTGCGACCCTTGAGGTCCACACGACGAACTTCCCAGTTTGATAAATATTTAATAATAATAATTAAATTAGATATTACACAGAAAAGTAATCTTTTAAATCATTAAAACATCAATAATTTAAAAAAAAAAAAAAAAAAAAAAAAAACGGCTGAACCGATTTTTATAAAATTTATGTCGGATCAAAATGGCGTTAACACGCATCGATTGACACCCTTACGAAGTCGATATAATTTTTTATTCGCGAGATATTGTGTAAAATCTACTTTTTTGGAGGTTATTTGGTTAAGAAAAAAGAACGGCTGAACCGATTTTGAAAAAATTTCTTTCAGATCATATTTACGTTAATACGCGTCGATTGGCACCCTAACGTAGTCGATATCATTTTTCGTTCTCGAGATTTCGTCTTTGAAAGAAATGTACACATACGTACGTACGTACGTACGTACGTACGTACGTACGTACACACACACACACACACACACACACAGACATCTTTCTAAAAGTAGTGTAAAAATAGTGTAGTGACCTTGAAACATAAAAATTTTTTTTCCTTTTTGATTTCGATTTTCGGACCCATTACAATAACTTCCAGTGGGAAGTTAATAAAATCATTTGCTGCACAAAACGCAAGTTGGACCCTCCGTTTTAATCTCTCGTGACTGGACTAATTTATCTATTTGAAATCTTAGCGATTTTATAAAGGGGAAATGCTTGAATAGATGGGAAATTTGTATCACGATTACCTAGGTAACCTACCCATTTTGACATTTTAATTTATGTAAACAGCAAATATTTTTTATAATTTTTCTAAAAAATATTCTAATGAAGTTTTTACTTCCCCCGTGAGCTTATGTGGATGAGGCTCACACCTTTTTTTTTAATTTGACCTGTGGCGCCCTAAAGAAGGGACCTTTAGCTTTAATTTGATATACAAACAAGCCGTGAGGTGGGTCGTTTATTAGAACTAAAGTGCGACCCTTGAGGTCCACACGACGAACTTCCCAGTTTGATAAATATTTAATAATAATAATTAAATTAGATATTACACAGAAAAGGAATCATTTTAATCATTAAAACATCAATAATTAAGAAAAAAAAAAAAAAAAAAAAAACGGCTGAACCGATTTTTATAAAATTTATGTCGGATCAAAATGACGTTAACACGCCTCGATTGACACCCTTACGAAGTCGATATAATTTTTTATTCGCGAGATATTGCGTAAAATCTACTTTTTTGGAGGTTATTTGGTTAAGAAAAAAGAACGGCTGAACCGATTTTAAAAAAATTCCTTTCAGATCATATTTACGTTAATACGCGTCGATTGGCACCCCAACGTAGTCGATATCATTTTTCGTTCTCGAGATTTCGTCTTAGAAAGAAATGGACACATACGTACGTACGTACGTACGTACGTACGTACGTACGTACGTACACACACACACACACACACACACACACACACACAGACATCTTTCTAAAAGTAGTGTAAAAATAGTGTAGTGACCTTGAAATATAAAAATTTTTTTTCCTTTTTGATTTCGATTTTCGGACCCATTACAATAACTTCCAGTGGGAAGTTAAAAATCTATCCTTGGATCAGAAATACCATCGGGAGCGTGTAATAAAGAGAGGGAGGCAGATTCCTCTTGAAAGGATAAACGAGTTTAATAATTTGAAATACTACCTACAATATATATTATTAATTTTCTTCGTTTCTGAAAAACATTTATGAAGCATTATAGATTTCAGATATTTTGTCACTAGTTTGTTAAAATAAGTGTCTAAATTATCTAAATATCTTGAATTTTTCAATTTGAATATTAAATAAACAGTTTTACATAATAAAACATCAACACACGGAGCGATTTTAAAATAATATGCAACTAGCACCCACGGATGTAAGTTAGGTTGCCTAGACACTTATTTAAGAATAACAGGAGCTCATGTAACGATCTAAAATTATTCTAAAAGAATCATAAAGTAGGTACCTACCTATAATATAGTTTTTCAACATAGCATAGTAATAGTAGATTGTATATCTAGATGTGTAATGAACTATACTTATTACGACGAGTGATGATAATATGTAAAAACGAGCGGTAGCGAGTTTTTACAGTCACACGAGTCGTAATACCATTACGCACGGGATATATATGGTATTTTTTGCCATACCCACTACAAAATACCTACTTCACTTCATTTTCAAAAAATGTTGACAGTTTATTTGCGTCGCCATCTTTACCTCTACAGTATGCCGTGAAGTTCGTGAGTAAGTATTGACAGGCGTATAAACAGAAGTTGCTATGGCAACCGTTTACCTACTTACCGCCCTAGAGCAGTAAGTAAAACATTTTCCGCACACCTGCCTGTTAAATGACTCATTAAAGGCCGCTATACATACATCGAAAGTAGCTATTTTGTAGTGGGTATAACAAAAAATATTTTTTGCCATACCAACTACAAAATAGTTACTGTCCATGAATGTATACCGGCCTGTATTGGGTCATTTAACAGGCAGGCGTGCCGAAAACGTTTTAAATATATAACTAGTGCGGTAAATAAACGGTTGCCATAGCAACCGTATGTTTATTCGCTCTATCCGCCTGCTCTTACTTAATACTCAAGGCCTGCTTTAAATGTAAAGATGGCGACGCAAATGAACTGTCAACATTTTTTTTTAAATACTGAAAATGAAGTGAAAAATAGGTATTTTGTAGTAAATATTGCCAAAAATACCATATATTTATTACATCTCGTGCGTAATGACTCGTGTGACTGTAAAAACTCGCAATCGCTCATTTTTACATACTGTCATCACTTGTCAGTAATACCCTATACGCACCTAAATATACAATCCACTATGAATATTTAGTTTTCTTTTTGACCTGACGTATCAAAATTCGATGAACTGAAATGTAGATTTTCGAGTTCTTGAGATTGTAAAGTATTAGAAATTTGGTTTTAAGAATTATGTTGTATAATTTTAAATATGTATTTTGATAGCACAACCCCATTGTATGTTGCTGAAATATCGAATTTATTATATTCGAGATTTCATATTTTTTAAGGTTTCGTACCAAAATTGTAAAAACACTTATGGGTAATTTAATATACTTAGATACCAAAATTTAAGGAATGACGTATGCAAGTATACTTCACTATTTATATAAGCAGAACAGTTTTATGCATGGTACACGTATGATTACATTGCACAAACTGTGCCGCTTATATAAATAGTAAAGTATACTTGCATATACGTCACTCCTTAAGTTTTAGAATCGTACTATTATGTACATTTATTTGTTTGCTAGTCGTACGGAACCCTCGGCACGCGAGTTAAACTCGCTTCATTTTCTTGCGGTCAAGTTTTCACATTTTTAAAGTCTCATTGACTATACAAATTTCAAAAAATAAATAAACTTTATTCCACAAAGAAAAAATTACAAAAGAAAAATAATAGTATATTGCATTACAATGTAAGAAACTTGGCGTTTGCAACCAGTGTGAAGTTTGCTGCCCGAGGTACGAGGGCATGCAAGCACACGTGTTGCAAACGCCACGTTTCATACCGAGTAATTGCATATTATTTTTCACAACAACTCGAATTGAGGTACCTACAATTTGGGGGTGCGAAAAAGTCGCAAAAATATTAGATCTGTCAGATTTATGTGGGGTTATATCTGTTATTTTGACGTTTATGAATATTATATTCGGATTCAATATCGCTCTATCTCCTTCTTAATTTGACGTTTTCGAAAATTATATGCGGATCCAATCGCTCCGTCTCCCTCTTAACAACGTTAAAAAACAGAGAGAACCGACCTGAAAATGTTTATCCCAAGGGATGAAAACGCTAAACAGCTACCGAAAATCGAATTTTCAATAGTGACGTTGTGAAAATGAAATTTTCCCACTCAGCTTGGTTTACACTTTATATACCAGTGATGATCCTTTCTTGAATTTCAAAAACTAAAAACTAACCACCCCTGTTATAGAGTACGATGCTGCAGAGGTACTCTTTAGTCGTGTTTTTAAACATTAGTTATCGTGTCTACTCAATTAAAACAGACGATGTCGGTGGTGGCGTCTTCTTTTTCTTTTTGTGTCGTTTATTTTAAGCATTGTGACGCCGCTTAGGGCGCGCGAGTGCCTTCTGGATCTGCGGCTATTTTTAGTTATGTAACAGCACTCATATTACATGGAAATCGACATGTTTCTTGTTAAGGGTCGTTCACACTAAGAACAGGTAATCAACGCAAAATAATAGTAACGAGAACTCTGTCTGTAATTTCTTTTTCGTGTGTCGAGAACGGTTGAACCGATTTTAATGAAACTTGCTATGCTGTCTCTTGATACTCAAACAGTGTTAACCACTTTTTATCAGGTTACGATCAGATTAAGATAAGGCTTGACATCAAGGATAATTTAACATTTAAGTATACAGGGTGAGTTCGACCACCCGTATCAGTCGTTTTTTTCGAAAACGGTTAGTCGTAGAGAGTTGTATCTAAAATTTGTATTATAAAAGCCCTGATAAAGAATCGAATGGTAATAATTTTTTTTCCGGAAAGGTCGGCTTCCCTATTAGTTTGCTCCAGAATGTCCAGAACTCCGGAAATATAAATGTAACGATAGGTCGAAAGTGGTATTGTTGAAAAGATCTTTAAAAAATTGGCAAGTTTTGGACGGATTTTTTTTTATTACTGCCACCTCTGTTAAGTAATATTTGTTTGAAATCACTAAATTAAAATGTCATAATAACGAACTTTTTAAAATTCCGCATTTAAAATCTAGTTACCTATCGATCATTAAACACTGAAGAAGTACACTCACAGAATAATCAGAAGAGTTCAGTAGTATGTATTAAAGAGTAAATGGAAGACAGTTTGAACACTTGTGACAATGTCTAAGGTTGCTAGATTTTTAATGCCGACTTCGATCGTTATTATGAAATTTTGATTTAATAATTTCAAACGATTGTTACTTAACAGAGGTGGCAGTAATTAAAAAATGTTTCCTATAAAACTTGCCTATTTTTTAAAGAGCTTTTCAATAGCACCACTTTCAACCTACCGTGCTTTCTAAAATTCCGGAGTTTTGAACATATAATAATTTATATTTATACTTATAGAAATTTACAGGGGTGGCAGTAATAAAAAAAAATTTTCCTACAAAACATGCTTATTTTTTAAAGATCTTTACAACAATACCACTTTCGACCTATCGTTACATTTATAATTCCGGAGTTCTGGACATTCTGGAGCAAACTAATAGGGAAGCCGACCTTCCCGGAAAAAAAATTATCACCATTCGATTCTTTATTAGGGCTTTTGTAATACAAATTTTTGATACAACTCTCTACGACTAACCGTTTTCGAAAAAAACGACTGATACGGGTGGTCGAACTCACCCTGTATACTACTATAAAGGTCGCCTGCTAAATATCATCGCTACGATCGGGTAAAGTAAGATTTCTGTCAAACTGACAATAATGCAAGTGAAGTCGCGAATAGAGGCTAGTAGAAATATACAGGGTGTCCCAAAAGGTATATAGTCATACATTTATGGGCTTGTTAATTATGATTTTTTGAATCTAAAATCTCAATAAACTTATGTTCTGTTATCAACCGTTACTGAGTTATCGATAAATTCATTTATTTTTATACGTAGATAGTCAAACGCCAAAACCAAATGCTAAAATTACTTGTCAGTCAAATTAAATAAACGTATAGAGTTGAAAATGGAAAGGTTTACTAAACGTGAATATGCTAAAATGAATTTTATATACGGATTTTGTGATGGCAATTCTGTAGCTCCAGTGGCCAAATATCGTCGCCAGACCGTCGCACATTCGAGAGTACATCGAAATTTTTGAACAAGGAAATCATTTTTAACAATTAGTCTAAAATCTGTGGCATTTTAAAAGTGTTAATGTTAAATTAATTTATAAAATTTTTAAGTCTAATAAAGAATGTGGCTAATTACGCAAATAAGCGTAGAAGCCAATTATATATAAATATATAAAACAGTCTAATAAAATAAATGAATTTATCCATAACTCTGAAACCGTTGATAATAGGACATAAGTTTATTGAGATTTTAGATTCAAAAAACCATAATTAACAAGCCCATAAATTTATGACTATACCTTTAAGGTGCTGGAGAAAAACGCCGGATTACTAGCAGTTCTGAACTATTGACGGCCGAGGTACCGAGATTCTACTGCACTAATTAAACAGACAAAACAAAGCAGATATAAACTGGAAAAAAAATAAGATTCAGCCTTGCAAATTTTTTAAGATTTTAAATATTTATAGCTTATTGATTATTCATATCCTATATCTATTATCATTAAATTAAAGTTACATATTCCAGGATTAGAAAACAAGTTTTTCAGTCGTGTAACGTTTAAATAATCAGCCTTATTTGAAATTTTATCAATGAGTATGTCAATTGGCCTTCCGAAATACCGAATCATTACCGAATACTGAATGAATATAAATAAACAGTCGACAATCGGATTATCAGAACCAATGCGGCACATATTTTTTTAATGAAGTGCTGATACGATACAGCTGCTATTTTACAATTAGTTTGTGTTTTTTTAATGAATCCAACGTGTAATTACATAAATGGGGTTCTTGTTACGGTTATTATTTTCTATTTGGTATTCGTGAAAATGTGCATCGTGGTGACTTTTCATTTCCTAGACTAAAAATTCATGAACATTTTTGAAATAGAAAATATACGGAATGCATTCGTACAACTAGTGTTTTTTAAGTATGTCCAATGTTTCCGAGCCATGGGGGCCCCCGTTCAAACTCGGCGCCTATGACTGAAGGCGACTCGAGTTAGAAGAACTGCAATTGCCGTAATTTCAATAATTCGAACATTGTATACTAGGGTTGCCAGATTTTTAATCTATCAATTAGGGTAGTTTGCATAAAAATATATGATATTCGATAAAAATATATGAGATTTCACATTCGTTTATTATTAAAAGTTATAAAGAATATTGAATAAAATGTAGAACATAATTAAAATAAATTTTAAATACATTCAAAAGGAATAACGAAAAATCAACTGGTGCTTTTAATCTTTTATACAGTACTCAACAAATTATTGAAGCACTACGAAAAATAGTAATTATTATTACCCTTATTCTTTTTAATATTATACTAGCGGCCCCGTCCGGCTTCGCCCGGGTGCTAAGAAAGCCCGGGTGCAATACACTAATCACTCGCTTCGCTCGTTCGCTTGAATATTATAATTGCGAACAAATTTGATTACCATAAAAAAAGTTATAGTGAGTCAACCTTAAAAGATAAACATATGCTGTCGCGGACATTTTTTTAGAACTTTTAAAGGGGAACAATTCCGTCTTACATGATTTTTTCGTAACTTTAACCGTTTACGCAGCGGAAGCTCTCAAAAGGAATAATTTTTCCCGTTCTTGCAATATTTTTCATTGATGCTCCGCTCCTATTGGTCGTAGCGTGATATTATATAGCCTATAGCCTTCTTCAATAAATAGGCTATCCAACAAAAAACATTTTTTTCAAATCGAACTGGTAGTTTCTGAGATTAGCGCGTTCAACCAAACAAACAAACAAACAAACTCTTCAGCTTTATAATATTAGTATAGAAGATATTATAACAAAATGTAGACATAGACACCTAATTCTTTAAATAGTTATCATTGCTGCGACGTTGCGATAAAAATGAATGATCCGTTAAAGCAAAATCATAGAAATAAGAAATTTGAACATGACAAATCGAAATTTAAGGCGGTGCACAATTCATTTTTAATTAAATTCGTTGAGGCTCTATTTCTGGTTGGAGTCCTTTCATAAATGAAAATATAGGATGCTAAGTATTTAGTTTTGTAATGTTGGAGAGCTCATTGGGTTGTTGCCCCGAAACATCCATTTTTCGCTTTAGTTTTTGACGACACCCAGGAATATAGATATTTGACCCCTTAATAGGAGATAGGAGGCAAAGGTCAGATATATAAAACTCATATTATAGAACATCTGGCAACCCTATTGTATAGATTAGTCGATTTGTACTCTTCAGGAGACTATTTGGCAGCATTCGAATGAGTGTTTAAATTCATGTGAACTTGAAATTTCCATTAAATTGTAAAATATCTTCCACAAGGCAAAAGCAATGAATATTGATTAAATATTTTAAACGATTTTTTTAAATCAACTTTTCTGTCTTCTCGATGGTACCAAAAATAATTCTAGATTTTTTTTAGATGTTTAAAATACGTTGAAACAATTATTTTTCGTTGTTTTTATTTTAGTCCTTCTTAATTCTTTTTATTTTACTTTCTTTCTTCATTTCTCGCAAATATCTCATTTTCAGACTCTTCCATTTGATAGTTTTATGTCGAGTTAAATATTATCTTTCCTAAAATGGTATTTGAGAAGGTTTATTTATAAGGTTTAAAGGTTAAACGACGCTTGCACCAAACATTCGAACATTTTTCGAAATAACGATTCGTGATGTAATTTTACTGTCGACAATTCACAGGATGTGTATAATCTCGGAACATGCACATTACACATATACTTATAAACGAAACTTTCTCCGTATGGATTTGTGCGCCAGTAACTTCACTTAATTTTTCCAAAATTTAGACTTTAAAAATACTCTACTCAAAAACTTATATACCTACTTTAACACATGTTTTCTTGATAAACTGTTCTTCAATAATTGCGCCCCACACGTGACGCTTTTTGCTCATAAAATTGAAATATTTATGGAGTTTTTGCGAAACGACAGAGTCGATTGCATAAAACAGTTTGTATAAGTACGAATAGAAATAAATGCAGTATGGGAAACAAAGGTGCATTTGTAAAATATTTTATTTCAGTCTAACAACGTATTGATATCGGGTTGCAAGTCTGAAAATAGCACATATTGCAGTACACTTTTGCATATAACAGCTGCCTGTATGCAGCATGAATAAAAAGTTAATGGTTATTGTATCATATTTGTATAATTACTGTTTTATTGTTGCATTATTTACGGTTATTGCACTCATATTCGGGAGGTGTAGAGGTCAGTTCCGGTAAGAATAGTGTTCCTTTTTCACCCACGGGCTTTTTAGCTGCGATTTGAGATATCTGTTTTCCTTTTTCTGTATAAAAAAATTGTAGACGATTTTTTGCACGTAGGTGCAGTGGGAACTCGATTAAGCGTCACTCGGTTATTCGTCTATGATCTTGCGCAAGAGGACAGTATGGCTCAGTTCGTAGCGTCGCGGCTTCTGAATCAGACTCGTGGGTTCGAATCCCACCTCTGCTCATGGATGTTTTGTGATGTTATTTAGTTTTAAGTGATATATGATATTTGTTGTATTTAAGACGCTAATGACCTAAGTTGTCGACGCGTCTATAATCCACAATAAATAAATAAAATAAATAAAGATCTTGCGCAAATAGAGAAATAAAGCCAATAATAGATGCTAATGTAGGTATAATACTATGTAGACGGGCGACTACTCGGGTTAGACTAATTATAGTGCATTATATAAACGCCGGACAACAATTATACAAGATAACAAATAAATAAAACAACATTATATTAGGCAAAACCATTATTTACAGACTATTTTAAAAAATAATGTTAAAATACATGCGTAACATACAGAACCTACATACTTGTGAAGCATTGTAAAACTCATAAAGCATCAAACATGATTTGGACTTTAACTCACACCCCTCCCAGTGGATAATCGAAGCTCTACTGTACATAGTTTACGATAATAGTTTATAGTTCATTTGGGATAATAATTCTTAGTACCTAGTGGATACTTGAATTGGGTGCATTAATAGTTAATACGGCATTTCCTTTTCAAGCACGGATTTGAAATAACGCGTTTTTTTTTCTGCAGCCAAATAACACATGATCTGTTTACTTAAATTACTTAAACTTTCAGTACAGTACTTTCCAGTTCCGGTCAACAGTGTGTCAGCTCAATCTGAAATGCTTCAGTATCGACAACGACGCATTCGTTAACCGTACTGTTTTTCAGGAACGTGTCCCCTATGGTTTGTGAAGGAAAAATATCATAATAGAGTCGGTACAGTGTTCTGCTAACATTCTCACAGCGTGAACACCTATACATTTCCATATGGATAATTTCATGTTTACTTAAATTTTGTTTGAAAATTTGTCTAGCCATATTCTATCTTTGTCGCGCTACGATTTTGTTTATATCTTCCTTGTTGCACTCATTAATCTGCTATATTCAGATTTGATTTCGGACAATTTGGTTATACTCGTATAGGTATGTCAGCGACGTGAGCTGAACACTCGCAGTACATTTAATTACAGCACTACATTTGAATCCACTTCTTGATTTTGATTTTCATATGTGTACTTTTTTTAGCTATTTTTATATACAAATTCCTAATAGACGATCTATCTAAGCTCTATAATAACAAGTGTAAACAGTAGATCTCGCTTCCGCTATGTTTTTGAGTAACGGAATTTAGAGTTTTACGTTGACTTTTTTGTCAAATTTTTATTGTAATTGCTAATACAAAATTAGATTAATATTCTGTATTTATTAATCTTTGGAATCATCCCTAACTAACGAAAGAGATACACGTTGATCGCAAAATCATTTATCTATGTTGTTCCTCCAGGGTCAAGGAATGTCCCTCTCTAATTTCGTTAAAATTGGCGAGCTACTTGACTGCGTAACCACGAAACAAACGGACAAACATTTAAACAGAACCACATGTCATATGGTTGATTTTAAACGAGAATTCGCACGAAAACAAAATTACTAATTCTTGTGATTGAAGCACATTTCTTTTTTTCCTCCTAAAATAAAAAAAATACTGTGCATTTCGTGTGCATTGCAATCAAGTAAAAATAATCTGATTTAAATAATTTTAGAAAATAATTGTACAAGAAACAATTTGTAAGGCCAATCCAGTTTCACAAATTATTGTGAAAAAATATATTTTTCATTTTTTATAAATATGCGTTTTAGTTTCACGCGAATAGGTAATTTGAAAACACATTGTAAATAAAATAAAAAAAAACTGGGGAACTTCTAAATTATTTGAGAACTACTTATGTATCTAATACCTATATAAAATTAAAATGAATAGGTATTTTAAATTTAAACATAAATGTTTATAAATAAGGTACCACTTAACACCATTTTCAACAAAATATATTATGCACTAAGTACTTTCAGAACACTTAAATTTTATTACAAAAATGTCTTCACTGTTTTAAGAACGCTTCTAAATTATTTATTTATTTACAATATTTCTAATTAGTTATATTTTAAACGTTGTTAGTATTGATATTAAAAATTTCGTTGGGTTTTTAAATCATAGCGGTAAACACAGCGTTTGTTATAAAATCAGTAGATCGGGTTTCGTAAATCCACCACTGCACATAGCGCTTGATTTGTGATGAATAGCCTGCAACCGCTCCATACTTCTTTACATTCCATACGTTTAAAATCACTATGGGAAGTAAGGAAGCACGGAACTTGTGCAAGGCTTATCTCTCCATTATAATGATTCAATTTTTGTTCCATCTTGTACTAGTTCAATAAATTCTTGTTTCATCTTCTCATATCCATTGTGGTTACTGTTCTTGAAGTCTGGTTACATGAACTATCGACGAAATAAAATAAGAACGAATTAATTGCATAATTTTGATTTGGAAGGCAAATGAGTCCAATTTAAATTGCCATATTTTACTGAAAAATAATAATAATAGTAAACCAATTAGAAACACGATTTTTTTAATAAAAAATTAATCTTTTGATGAACCACTGTCGAATAAATAATAAAAACTTTAGAGCTGAAACACTGAAGCACAATAATAATTAGATTGAATATTCACTTGAAACACACAGAATTGTTGATTGCGGTTCACTTTGAGTTGGGGAAACGGTTGCGAAGATGTCGACGCTCTTCTCCGAGTGTTGTCCAAGACATGAATGCACTCTGCACCGAAAACCATCGTCGAGGTGGTATCTTCCAACGCCACCCCACACGCTGTCTCCGACTTCACATATAGATCCACCGTCATCATCTTGATCATATGGTACAAGCGAGGCTCTAATTCTAAAAATGGCTCCGTCGATTCCGATTGGTTAATAAGTTAGAATATAAGCTTACATATATCTATATACAAACACCACACATATACGCGATACCCCTCTTATGCCTCCGTACTCACCGCGACACCAAATTTGTCTTTTCCAAAAATATACCTACCTACAAAACATTGCGCCGTGCTCTTGGAGATCTGTGTGCCAGCATCATGGCTATACGATTTCTCTCTCGCCTTCCCCTCTCTCCACCCCACCGGCCTTTTCGCTTTGCTCTGAAACTCTGAAAGGTATATCCATGAAATGATACTGAAAACTGAGAGGTCTTTAGCCTCCAATTAAACCGTCCACTTCCAAATCATTACAGATATTTACCGTCAGATGATATTCTGGATTGCGAAAAAATAGCAACTTGAAGCAATTTAATATCAAAGAGTTGTTTGAAAAGTATGAAAAAATTGATAATCTAACGTCTGAAGTGACAGTTGAATTATTACCTTTTTCATACTTCGTGTGTTAATTTTGAAAATTTTAAGGATTGCAACTTGCAAGGCGTTCATTATTTATGTCAGTCTTTACATCAAAAAAGTTATGGACATGCAATTTCAAATTTGTAAGAAAAAATTAAAAACAAACGAAAGTGACATTAAATAATAAAATCTTCTATTTTCAACGCTGACAGATCTATTTTGTCATTAAAAATTATTTCCCTAATTACATCAAAAAACAGGAAATCCTTAAATCTTTTACTTCATAGGGAGTTCATTAATAGAGAAGATATAATTTAAATATTTTTGGTTGATAAAAATAGATAATATTTGACAAATGTTGCACTTCATGGAAGTTATTTTTGAATTTTTGAAAATAATGAATGTAACTGTAAATCAGTTATTGAAAATACCGCTAAAGTTAATTCATACACTGAAAGAATATCGCTGAAAGACGACGCGGATGCCAGTCAGAACGACGTCTAGTAAAGAAGAAGAAGAATATAAACGGCGCGTATCTACTCTTGTACGGTGTTGGTAATTATAGCTTTCGTTTACATACCGAGCGTTCGTAAAACACTACTATCAAAAATATAATACATTGATAGAAATATAGAAAAGATCACGAGTTCCTAGGCTCTTTACCGTTTCGATCCATATAGGATCATCATCAGGATCTATGTTGCAACTTCGATGGAAAAAACATAATACGAGTATAACGGTCAACAAAATTTAAAATCAAACCTTCGAACTTTTTCCAGTAGGTAAATTAAACGTGATTTTTGTGCAATCGATAGAAATGTTTTTTTTTATCTATTTTTTTTTTCTACATTCATTTTATGATCACCTACTGTAACTCGATATCTATATCTGATAATATCTCAAAGTGATGTATAATTTTCGATTTTTTTCAGTGTGAACAAAATATTTATGTTTTTTTTTTGAAACCCACATCTGATAATTTTCATGAATGATACAAAAAATTGCGTTTATTAAATTTTTTGCTTTAATAAGTACTTAGTACATTACTGATATTTGATATCAATTTTAGGGTTCCGTATACCTCAAAAGGGAAAAAACGGAACCCTTATAAGATCAGTCACGTGTCCGTCTGTATATCCACCCGTCCGTCTGTCACATCCGATTTTCTCAGAAACCATGCGAAGTAGAAACTTGAAATTTGGCATAGTAATACATCATATTGTCCCACATATTTTGCACTGGTTAAAATCGGGTTAAAACTTTAAAATAGTCATATAAGAATTAAAGAGGGGGCAAAATTTTATGTATAATGTATAATAACTACCTCAAAATTTTATTATTTCCACATTTTTATCTATAGCTTTTTTTTCTTGTTAAAAAGTTTCATTTTTTAATTTTTAGTTATTATGGCTTAACAAAACCGTAGTTTAGTCGCCTGCCAACAGACTCACTTCTACAAACTTTTTACGCTGTCAAAAAGTGACATTTACCTCAACGGAATCACAGGCCGTTGCTCACTTTTAATAAAATCAGCAGAACTACTGAACCGATTTAAGTAAAATTTATATGGGACCACCCCGGAGGTATGCCCTATTAAATAAAATAATCCAAATCGATTCACAATCGGCGAAGATATCGCGTAACATACACACAAAAATACATGTCGAACTGAAAACCTCCTCTTTTTTTTGAAGTCGATTAAAAATAAGATAGAATAGTTGATTACATAAACGAAATTGTTAGAATTTAGAAACACAAAGGGCTTGAGAATGGCCGAGCGTGTAGCAATGCTGTTGTTTACATGGCGTCGCTATGGTTCCTCTATTATAAATCCCCAGTTCCCGGGTTCTAACCCGAGAGCTGGTAAAAGTGTCAATTGAATTTCAATTTATTATTAAAAAAAATAATGAATTGAAAATATGAATTGGTGCTAGGCGCCTAAATAACCTTAGCTGTTAGTGGTCTTTAAAACACAATCAATTTAGAAACACAAATTTGCAATCCAATATTTGAAAATTGAAACATCACTGTCAATTAATTAAAATTTATAAAGAACTAACCGTTCAAAATAGCAAAAACATCAGATGCAGTATACCTTCAGTATTCTCAAAGCGATTGTATTACCCCGCGGTCTGATTGCTTTTCTTTTTTACCAGGCCACAGCTGGTTTGAATCTTTCATTAGTGACGTGGAACAACCGTTGATGATTTTGGTTCTTCTTGGTTCCGACATTTTACATAATTTCAAATTGAGTCATTAAGTTTAAAATCAATTAATACTTCAGTTTTACAACTACTAAATAGAAGCTGATAGCCTCAGTTGTTCAGCGTCTATATTCTATAATCTACAGTCTATCTACAACTACTAAATAGTTTCATAAACCTAATAAATTATTTTATTTTATTTATTGTAAATTATAGACGCGTCGACAACTTAGGTCATTAGCGTCTTGATTATATTAAATAGCAATTAACTTCAAACTAAATGACACCACAAAACATCCATGAACGGAGGCGGAATTCGAACCCACGACAGTCTGATAAATTATTTAAAATATAATTTGTTTGTTCGATCTGTGGTGGAACTGACAAACATATAAAATCGATGCGAAAAGCATATCCTTTTTTTAATCGAGAAATAAAGAAAGACTGTGTATCCCTACCCGACACTCGTAGCGAAAATTTTGACTTTCTCCAGGAGTGTCGTCTATCTTTTTTTAATATAGATTTATTTGACTTCCGGTATCAAGTCCCCTTTATTGTTGATATCCGACAGTGCAGGGGTACCAACGTCTGTATATAAGATACATTTATAGAATGTTGGCACATCTGTCTGCAATATACAGTGATAATAAACATAAATATAACCAATTCAAATGTTTTAAAAATAAATGTAGATCGCGCCAGCTTCTGTATTGTTGTGATTGCACAAATTAAATTTTTTTTTCATTTTGAAAAAAAAAATAGAAATCGATAATGCAAGAAATTAATTTAATTTTAAATAAAAAACAAGCCGTGAGGCGGGTCGTTTATTGGGACTAAAGTTACATTTTATTGGGACTCTACAAATGCGACCCTTGTCCACACGACGAACTTCCCAGTTTGATGAATATTGAATATTAATAATTAAATTACAAATTACACAGAAAAGTAAGCATTTTAATCATTAAAACATAATTATTATTTATTTTTAACAATAAAAAAAAAACGGCTGGACCGATTTTTATAAAATTTATGTCGGATCATAGTGACGTTAACATGCTTTGATAGACACCTCAACGAAGTCGATAACATTTTTTTGGACGAGATGTCGTATAGAATCTACTTTTTTGATGTTGTTTTGTTTAAACCAAAAAAACTGCTTGATCAATTTTGATAAAATTTCTTTTGGGGCTTGTTGATGTCAATATGCTTCTATTTGCACCCTAACAAAGTCGATATCATTTTTTATTCGCGAGATTTCGTGTAAAATCCACTTTTTGCAGTCTTTGTCTTTAAACAAAAAAACGGTTGGGTCGATTTTGATAAAATTTCTTTCAGATCAAAATGATGTTATTACGCCTCGATTGACACCCTTACGAAGTCGATATATTTTTTTATTCGCGAGATATTGTGTAAAATCTATACTTTTTTGGAGTTTTATTTGGTTAAGAAAAAAGAATGACTGGACCGATTTTGGAAAAATTTCTTTCAGATCATATTTACGTTAATACTCGTCGATTGGCACCCTAACGTAGTCGATATCATTTTTCATAATACCCATTGATAACATACCATTGAAAGTAAATTCGTTTGTGGAATTCTAATATAAATAGATTATAAATGTTCATTTGATAATTCCAAATGTTGGATCGAATAATTGCACCAAGAAGTGTATTTTCAATAATAATAATAATAATTGATTACGAAGATTGAATAAATTTTGCTCGAATATTTAACTTTCAGAAAGATACATTTAGGTTTTAAATGTATAGAATCCTTAAAATTAAAAATCCCTTTATTCGATATATCTAGCTTTGCAAAATATCAACCGACCATGAAAGCTAAACGTTTAAATTCAAAATTAATAATTTATAAGCGAGGAGAAATATATATTTGAAACGGAAGATTTAGGGAGTGTCTGCGTGTACCATATACTCTTAAAACTTTATTTACCTTCGTTCCGTTACAGAGCTGATTTACAGTTCAGATATAACGCACACTGTGAAAGCTCAATATAAATTGGCAAGCATCCAAAAAAGGTTGGGCACCACTGATTGATAATATGCACATTCTAATGATGAAATATTGTACATTTACACCAGATGTAAATTTAGTCTGTTACTTTGTGTATAAAGCTACCCTTAGATATGGTCTATCCAAAGCAAGCCTTAAAGCTTTGAAAAATTGAAATTTACATTCATAGCCGTTATAGTCTATTCTAAATTTAAAGGGATTTAAAATAGAAAAAAGGATGTGAGTCTTGGGGACCCCCGACAGATGTGAAACATCAAAGAAAACGTTATTGAACTCGGTGGTATTCTCTATGTAGTAGTATATATTTTTTCAAAAGCAGCAAGTAACTGTTATGCTATCGTAATCCTATATATACTGCACTGTAACACCGCGTGTGTGCACGCCTGAGCCAAGAGAGAGAGAGAGAGTGCCGCAGTGGTGGGGAGAACAGCAGCGAAGGAGCGGACCAAACATTTCGTTGCATATTTTCCCTCACGCGGCTGTTCACAGCCCGACATAAGGATGTTTCACATCAAAAACCAAACATAAGTACTAGTAGATGTCAAAAATATTTCACGAACATCAACAACATTATTGTTACATGCCGTTATCCATAAATGTATACATTCTTCAGTCAGAAATAAAAAATAGAAATAGAACAAAATTTTACACACAATAATATATTTGCAAATGCTCGACAAACGTTAGTTATACACATGGAGTATGCTAACAAAACACAGTTTAGTCTGAGCTGAGCTTAAACTTATTAAGTTCTATAAAATATAACTCGTGATTATTTAAATGTAAATGGAAAACGGCAAAGTTGGCAACACTGTACTTATGGCGCCGTGTGCACCCCAAAGCTCTCAGACTGACGCTTCCAACGCTGTGCCTGTTTCCATCACCATTATATAACTAATATGCGCAAGCGCGCCTTTGTTTGTATGTGTGCAGCAAATTAATTCGTTTTGCAATATTTTTATTTTTAAAAATTAACGCGTCAATCTGTAGTCACAAGGCAATGTCGAGTATGTTTTAAACTTTTAGGGTTTCGTACTCCGTATAGAACCCTATTACCCTGCCTACGATGCCTGTCTGTCCGTCCGTCCATCTGTCACAGGGCTCTATCTTTCAAACGGTAAGAGGTAGCTAGTTGAAATTTTCACAGATTGTGTGTTGTTGTGGGATGAATTCTGGCAAATAATAATAATTAGAATTAAATAATCAATTAATTTTAAAAAATTAATGTTTTTTATACTGACAAGTGGAGTGGTGTCATCTTGCACAGTGATTATAAACTATATTATTTATATATTTGAATCAAACCGTATATGGTTTATGGTCATCGCGTGTGGTGGCACCGTTTGACAGTGATATTGTTTATATTCGAATCAAAACCATATATGAGCTGACACTGCGCTTTTAGACACAGATTAAATTCTTGTAACGGTACGGAACCCTCATGGCGCGAGTTCTACTCACACTTGACCGGTTTTTCTATAATGTTGAAATTGACCATACTTAGTCACTTGGGGTACCGCTGTGCTACACCAAACTTCAAAATAATCATATTAAAAAAAGGTGAAATTATACAAAATGGACACGTGATTTTTAGTGACGAACCTTAGTGTATTGCAGAGGTTCTAGCAGGGGGAGAGTTTTTCGCGGGAGAGTATTGGCACAATGACGTGTTTGGGGGGTGATGCAGGGGGAAGTTCCCAAAAAACCTTAGCAGGGGGAGAGTAGAATATCGTGTATATTCCTTTTGTATAATGTTACCTCAAAAAATAAACCAGATACTGACTACTGAGTGATCCAAGCGATTCAAGTGGGTTAATAAAACGGGAGCCATTTTAAAACATGTTATTGGTAGAATATAGAATGCGTACAATGTATAAAAAAAACACAGCGTTACACAAAATAGTACTGAAAAATTTTATAAAAAAGAGTTAAAAAAATTCCAAAATTCGACATAATCCACTTTCTGTTGTGACCATAGATGTATTTTACAACCGGGTTCGTTGCACTGTTTTTCTCGAACGATTGTAATCGAGAAGTTGTTGTGAGAATATAGGCAAGTATCTCAAGTATGTTTTCAAAATATTCGCAACTCAGTGCTGACTTAGTAGGCAGTAACTAAGAAAATTTATTTTTAAATTGGTGCGCTGTAAAGGCCTGAGCACATTAGCGCGGTGGCGATAGCGGTGGCGGTAGCGTTTGAACGCAACACTGAAAAACAAATTGACACGCGTATATATGTCAGCGTTAAGAGCGTTCTGGTGCAGCGTTCTATGGCGCGGTGGCGGTCAGACACAGCTTGTTGATGTTGAGTTTGACCGCGTGTACCGACGTATAGTAAACGTTATTGTATTCATAGTTCATACAGAATTACAAAAATTATCTAGAAAGTTAAAAACTGCACGAAGTCACCGCAAACATCACCACAACAGTATGGCCTATTCAAAAAACGCCACCGCCACCGCGCTAATGTGCTCAGGCCTTTATAGTGAAACTATAAAAAATGGTGCATGAAAACTGTTAAAACCGAGGTTAAAATTATACTACTAATAATTTTTTTATACTTATACCTTTGTAACTAAAGCTCTAAAAATGTACTTAATGCTTCTTATCATCCCGATTTTCGGCATTTTTCAAATTATTTTCATGATACCTATATGGAAGCTATTTAGATCAGATTTTCAATTAATTGAAAATTGGTGTCTTTTTTCCTTAAAAATAAATAATTTGATTAGAACCTGGGTGCTGGAGGTTCGTAACAGATAATCATGTTAACGCCATATAACTAACGGTGTTCCAAAACCCAATGATTTCGACTACTCTCAAAATTGTTGTCAGGGGCGCTAAATCCATTTTCACTGATGATTTCACTTACTCTTAAAAAATCTTGCTTTCTACGTTTAAAAATTACTATTTTCATTTAACACTCTTGTGATGACACTGCGCGATTTTTTTAAAATTACCGCGACTTTCTCAAAAAGATACAATCATTTGTTATAAAAACGTGCATACGCGATAATTGTGTTCAGTTGCTTATAGTTTTTCTCACTGATTTTAATTATTAACGCGCCAGTCCGCGATATCCTAATTAGGTGTTGGTTTAACCGTCACAGATTTATTTACGAGACTAAAAGGGAAATGATGCCAATGTTTGTTCTTATAGATCACTGCATTGAACTGTAAGTTGTCTGCTTCTCCGATTTTTTAGACAAGTGTTATTCCCAGCTTTAAAATGTGATTATGAACTATAACGACTGACAGCGCTTACTAAGAGCGCTTGGGTTGCCTACTGAAGATTTGTGTGATAGTGATAAACGAAACTATTTTTTTTTTGCTAACAGCTATGTGTTAGTAATTATTTAAAATACTTTTAACTAAAATAA
Source organism: Mongoloraphidia duomilia (assembly GCA_039654895.1). Classification (NCBI taxonomy): domain Eukaryota; kingdom Metazoa; phylum Arthropoda; class Insecta; order Raphidioptera; family Raphidiidae; genus Mongoloraphidia; species Mongoloraphidia duomilia. The sequence goes on from CM077522.1 coordinate 29,254,073, forward strand.
TAATAATGTTGCTGACAAATTATTTTGACTAGGTATTTGTAAAGAAATATACGTAAATGCATTAAGAGTTTATTCAAATCAAAACGCTTCATTCATTTAATTATTTTAGGGTATTTTAGGGGGTTATAACAAAAAAGGCAAGTGTGTGCCTCACCCACATAAGCGCACGGTTGAAGTGAATCTTATTTCGTCTTCGTCAATCATGCCAATTGAAAATAATAATTAAAAATAAAATGAAATAAATTATTATTAAAAATAATAATGTAACATTTTAATTCCACTGCAGCTCTCGCATGCAGTGGAACAACATTCTTTGACAATTTTTATTTCTAGAACCGGTAACAGTTATTAAACAACAGTAAACTGTGTGAGTGAAAATAAGCCATATTTCATTTTTAATTACGAAACATTTAAGCTGTCTTACTCTTATCAAAAACAAAATAAATTAAAATGTATTCTTGTGAACGATTTCCGTTCGACGCATCACCGCGCTGCATCGTTCCGAATTATTGGAAAATCACCATCAACATAATATGAGCTTCAAGAATCATGTTAATGTGAAACAGGATTAAATTTTTAACGTTTTTATTAGGGTTCCGTACCAGAAAGGAACCCTATTATTGTGCCAACGATATATGTTTGTCTGTCTGTCACAAGCCTCTAACTTCTAAACGAAATGAGATAGCGACTTGAAATTCACATATAATATGTATTACCGCGGCCCAAAGACGGAGAGAATAACAAAAGATTAAAAAGGTTTATTTAAGGGGGCCGCCAATACATGCAAACAGGGGTCAAAAACAAAATTTTTGTGGAGTATCGTTGAAAAGGGCTTTTTGTGTAGATAATGAATGTGTTTTTATTTCTATTTGTTTTATCAAAATTGTAGGTTTTAGAGATCGTCAAAGTTGCAATTTTTAGACAGCTACTTTGTTACCAGATCTGTCTTAACAACTCCATTACCTATAAAGCTGTAATCCACATCAAGTATCACTCATATCCTCTAGTAACTAGTTAATCAACAAATACTAAAAACAAAAAAAAAAAAGAAAGCGCCCATACATGCAAACAGGGAGCAAAAAACAATTTTTTTGTACCTATTCTTGTGGGGTATCGTTGAAAAGGACCTTTTAAGTAGATTATGAATGTGTTTTTATTTTATTTATTTTATCAAAATTATGGGTTTTAGCAAACGGGGGTCAAAGAAATTTTTTTATACCTATTCTTGTGGTGTATAGTTGAAAAGGGCCTTTTGAGTAGATTGTGAATGTGTTTTTATTTTATTTATTTTATCAAAATTGTAGGTTTGGCATAACTTACATAGTACGGAACCCTACTCTTTGCGTGGCTCGACAGTCGACACACACTAGGCCGTTTATTTCTTCTATTTGTACCTTTGTGACAATTTCAATTTCCTGATAGTGATTTTGAGATGTAAGTCGAAATCGATACCGAAGATATGTTTTTAAATAATAGTAGATTGTATTTCTAGTGTCGTTAGAAGGTAAGATTACTGACGAGTAGTGACAGTATTTTAAAACGAGCGATTTAGCGAGTTTTAACAGTTACACGAGTCATAATATCATTACGCACGAGAAATATGTGGTATTTTTTGCCATATCCACTATAAAATATAGCTACTTTTCACTTCATTTTCAGTGATTTCAAAAATGTTCATTTGCGTCGCCAACTTCACTTTTTTAGTAGGCTATAAGTAGTTGTCGCAGTGCGCACGCACAATAAATAAACATAATTCACTAGGGAAAACGTTTACTTACCACACTAGTGTGTTTTGAAAACACTTTCAACACACTGCATCTGCCTGTTAACTGACCCATTACATGCATACATGCACTCATGTAAAGTACCTATTTTATAGTGGGTATGACAAAAAGTATCTTACCTATTTGATGTTGAATTGTTTTTTCTGACTTTGCCTAAAGTTGTGTGTAGTTTTAGAAACTAATCTTTGCGGGTGATGTCTCTACATTCATGTGAAAGGCCTTGTGATGCATATTAGTATAGAAAAGTTAACTCTTAGAAAGCAGACGTTCAAGGAATTGTATTTACCTGAAACTTACAGTATAACAAAACATATGTTCACCACATTTCAATCACTTAATGCTGAAGCCGCAACTTGCTCGCAAAAGAGTGCGCAGACTTTGAAAATACCGTACCTTCCAAGAGAGGAAGAAAATAAGATCTCTTTGCCATATACCTACTATAGCTGCTTTACATGCATGCATGTATGATAATTATTAAATAGACAGTAGCCATTCCACATGCAAATACTTTTCTTAACGTAATCAGTCGACAACCTGCCATCGTGATGTTAAACGTCAAACAATTAAGATATACAAAGGAAAAATCAGAAACCACTGTCAGGACTTGAACCCGAAATTCCCATTTTCCGGCTGGTTGAGTTACCATTTACTCACACAGGGCCCCGAAAGTGGGATTTGTTCTTTTCCTATATATACCTATTTCAACACTAAATCACACTTCATGCGAGAGCGGATTTTATTTAAGTTATAAACATAACTAAATATTAATAACTCGTAAGTCCATACAAGACAAATGTATGTATGCATGTAAAGTAATTTTTGACAGGCCGGTGTGCGGGGAACGTATCTTTCCCACACTAGTGTGGAAAAGCAAGCCATTTCCATATAGTGATTTATGTGTATTCACCTGATCAGCTCGCTATAATATACTCCTGTGCGTGCCTCGACGTACCTGCTACAGGAGTGACGTTGGCGACGGAAATGAACTGTCAAATTTTTTTGAAAATACTGAAAATGAAGTGAAAAGCAGCTATTTTATACTTGGTATGACAAAAAATACCATATATCACGTCGCTCGTTTTAATATACTGCAATTCTCGTCAATAATATACCTCATTACGCTACTAGATGTACAATCTATTATTACCACTGCGCACCAAACGTACGTACGATTTTAGCTTATAGATTTGCCTTTTTGTGACCAATTCAACGCTGCAGTTTTTCTTGTTTACAGAATATGAGTGCTAATTGTAAACAAAATGTAATATTATGTTTAGGGTAAAATGCAGAATGTTTGATTAAATAAAAAAATCGCAAATTCTGTTAAAAAATCAAATTGATTACATTTCCCTACGATTTAATAAAATTAAACGACAAAGTGATAAAAAAATGATATAGAAGTTCCTCAAGATATTTATTGTATTTATTTTACAGTAAAACCTACTACAAATCGAATTTAAATTTTGATACATAGGTACAAAGGGATCTCACAAGTCACGGCCCGGGGTAGGTCGCCGATTTTAACAAACTTTAAAAATTGAAAAATTAAGGATATGTTCATTTTTTGTAGGATTCACCTATAGACAGATTTTGTTCAAAAAGAATCATAAATGTTAAAGCAGAGTTGTTTTCTGTGTCAGAGTCGGTCTGCTTTTCTTTGGTAGTTTTGGTACATCAAATCACACTGGAAGTCAAAAAGGAACACATGTGTTCCAACTGTCCATGTGGCCAGGCAGCCTTGTACATAACTGTCTATTTACCCCATGTGTGCGACGGGTTTAGCTAACTGCCGCGGCAGTACCGAGTCTCTTGCAATGCCAATGCCATTTATGGTTGGCCTCCCTTTTTTTCTACTTAACAGGCTCTTTTCCGTTTGAATCTATAGATTCTAAACAACAAATAGTTATTAATTTATTATTGCCATATACCAGATCGTATTCAATATTATTTAACTTAAAGATCTTCCATATATTAGGTACGTTATATTTTTTTCACAACACCGCTATTGAATTTTCGGTACCTGTTTAGCGGATTGAAACTGCGAGTTTTAACCCGCTAAACAGGTACCGAAAATCGAATTTTAGTCAGGGAGATAGAGCGGTTGAATCCGCATATAATATTCAAAAACGTCAAAATGGCAGACATAGATCTGACAGATCTAATATTTCTGCGGCTTTTTTGCGCACCCAAATTGCAGGTACTACTTCAAATCGAACTCAATAGAGTTGTTGTGAAAAAATTACTCGAAACGAAACATAGCATTTACAACGCGTGTTTTTGATTACAAACGCTATCGTAAGACTCAAACTATTCCTCCCCTTTACAGAATAATTTTGCGATAAAATACAGCAATGCCGAAAAATGCTAGCAGTTTTTAAATTGTGGAAAATTTTGTTCATCGCCATTCCTCCCCTCTAGTAAAATATTATAGTAAGACTTTGGCATTTCCTTCTCATAAGTAATTTATAGACGACTCCTGTTCATCTTTGTGATGAAACAAAAAAGCACTCACAGTACCTACCTACTCCTACATAGAGATCGTTGACAAACCTAAGCTTTTCTGATTAGCAAGGACATGTGTATCCTTTTATAATAAGTTGCCACCAGCTATAAAAAATTTTACATCTACAAACAGCTTCAAACATTCTCTTAAATCTTTCTTAATAGAAAAATCTTTTTATTCGTGTAATGAGTATTTGTCGCGATGAAATAAGTACATTAAAAATATTATGTATTTGTTCATGTTTTTTAAATCTATTTGTTTTTCTGTAATATGACGTACCCTCCTGCAGTACATACAGGGTTCCGTGGTTGAATAAATTTATTATTATTAATTTCAGTGTGTACTATACGTCTCCAAATGGTTCTTTTTTTACACCCTATTAGTCCCAGAGCCGACCGTTGGATTTCTTATGTATCGAATACACAGACAAATTTGTCTGTGTGAGTTAGCATTGGAGTAGACAAATGCTACAGTTATTATTTTTATTCTACCGGAAATTAAAAAATTAAGAGTGCTAAGGGATTGCGACAGGATGAACTCTAGTACCACATCTATACTAATATTATAAAGCTGAAGAGTTTTTTTGTTTGTTTGTTTGTTTGGTTGATCGCGCTAATCTCAGGAACTACTGGTTCGAATTGAAAAATTATTTTTGTGTTGGATAGTCCATTTATCGAGGAAGGCTATAGGCTATATAATATCACGCTACGACCAATAGGAGCGGAGCATCAATTAAAAATGTTGAAAAAACGGAAAAATTATTCCTTTTGAGAGCTTCCGTTGCGTGCGCTGCGTAAATGGTTAAAGTTACGCAAAAATCAGATATGACGGAATTGTTCTCGGAAGGTTTATATATAGCGAACGAGCGTAGCGAGTGAGAAAGCGACCGATCGAAGCGAGTGAATAATGCAATTATAATATTCAAGCGAACGAGCGAAGCGAGTGAATAGTGTATTTATAATATTCAAGCGAACGAGCGAAGCGAGTTAGTAGTGTATTGCACCCGGGCTTTCTTAGCACCCGGGCGAAGCCGGACGGGTACCGCTAGTGAACTTTATTTATTTACTCAATGGCATATAAGAAGATAATCCAAATAAAAAAACTAAAAAACACGCTTTAATGAACTAAAAAGTAAAAAATAATTAATTTTATTGTAAAAAAGCGTGGGGTGCTTTGTATCATATTTTCATACTAACCCACGCTTTTTTACAATAAAATTAATTATTTTTTACTTTTTAGTTCATTAAAGCGTGTTTTTTAGTTTTTTTAAATTATAATTTATTTTTGCTTTTTAGTCCTGGAGATCCTGGTCAGGATAATGGGACAAACTTATGGAATTATTGTATTGTAATCGGTCCTTGATAAGTGTGCAAAGTTTCAGGTCAATCTGAAGTTTTTTGCTTTTTTTTAGTCCTGGAGATCCTGGTCAGGATAATGGGACAAACTTATGGAATTATTATATTGTCATCGGTCCTTGATAAGTGTGCAAAGTTTTAGATCAATCTGAAGTTTTTTGCTTTTTTTTTTAGTCCTGGAGATCGTGGTCAGGATAATGGGACAAACTTATTGAATTATTGTTTTGTCATCGATCCTTGATAAGTGTGCAAAGTTTCAGTTCAATCTGAAGTTTTTTGCTTTTTTTTTTTAGTCCTGGAGATCCTGGTCAGGATAATGGGATAAACTTATTGAATTATTGTATTGTCGTCGGTCCTTGATAAGTCGACAACGTTTAAACTAAATCTGACCGTTCAAAGTTGGTCAAAATCAAGTTCAAAGAAGTCGGTTACAAACTGACAAACAAGCAAGCAAGCAAACATACAGGTGAAGCTAATATAAGCGTGTTAAAAACGACTGGAAGTGACGTCAGTAGCCCATGATCCTTTAATGTTAACTCTCAGTCTCGCACTGACTTTGTCTCTGTATTCGATACATTTAGGAAATCTGGTGGTGGACTCTCCGTCTATATACATACATACACTGATTAGATTATATCACCGGGTTCGAATCTATGCAACGTAATGTTTATTTATGATTTGTGTACAGGTAATAAGCATCTTTGTTTAGAGTTCCGAGCTGCTATGCTATAATGCTTGGCTGTGATTTTGGCTTGGCAAGGAAAGGCTATACATTACAGCTTTATTCAGGCTGATGGTTAAACAGCAGCGTAACCTGACAGTTGAATGTGACCCGTGTCAGAATGTCAGAATCAATGCTTATTATTAATGAATGTTCTATTCAACACGAGTGTGTCTCACTTCACAGTTATAATATGAACGACATTTTGCATATGTATGTGTGTTTAGAGTTAGCCGTTGTATGTATGTTCGGAGTTAGCCGCCCGGTCCATATTTCTGTTTATAAATTTTTTTTATCTAACATTATGATACGTATTTCTTTTTACCTTCAAGTCGATGGCTATATGTGTAATATCATTATCACGTATCCAGGGCCGGATTTACCCTATGTGCCCCCCTGGGGCGCCCCCACACTAAGGTTTTTTTCACAATTTTGTAAATAAAACTGCAGTGTTCATAATTTTAAAAAGCATTTTAATTTATTAATGTTTTCACGTTCCAAATAAACTGACTTCGAAAAAAAGTCGAGATACGTGCAGCGCTGGATTTACACTAGGGGCACTAGGGGCTAGTGCCCCTAGTGTAAATCCAGCGCTGCACGTATCTCGACTTTTTTTCGAAGTCAGTTTATTATTGTCACATGCGCACTCTTGTGTTCGAATTTAAATGTCACTTTTTTCAGGTTTTTGCTCACATCCAGAAAACCTTTAGGAATAGTAAACAAATGGTTATTATCAATCTTGTAGAGAACAGGGAATAAACATGAAGTAAGCTTCATGATTTTTTATACTTTATTCCATTATTCCAGATCTTTGGGAAGGGATAGCTGGCCCCCTTGCGTACGCTCATGATTATTATTATTGCTTTATTCAGACAGAAGAATACAAATAAATTATAATTTATTTTTGCTTTTTAGTCCTGGAGATCCTGGTCAGGATAATGGGACAAACTTATGGAATTATTGTATTGTAATCGGTCTTTGATAGTGTGCAAAGTTTCAGTTTAATCTGAAGTTTTTTGCTTTTTTTTTAGTCCTGGAGATCCTGGTCAGGATAATGGGACAAACTTATGGAATTATTGTATTGCCGTCGGTCCTTGATAAGTGTGCAAAGTTTAAACTAAATCTGACCGTTCAAAGTTGGTCAAAATCAAGTTCAAAGAAGTCGGTTACAAACTGACAAACAAGCAAGCACACAAGCCCGCAAGCAAGCCCGCAAACATACAGGTGAAGCTAATATAAGCGTGTTAAAAATCGAATTCGTCAAACAATATAAGTAGTAAGTACATCAAAGAAAGAATAATTAAATAATAAATAATATGATGCATACTCGAGGATATACACGTGTGAGGTCACCATCAGATGCAAATATTATACTCTGAGGAGACTTATCGTAAAAAAAGTATTCAATCTTCCATCACGACAATATGCTCCTTGTACTGGTGTTCAATTTAATCGGATTATGTTTGCAGCTTTTAGCAATTTCAGTAATTGTCAAATAATGATTTCGTATGTAAGTGGCAACAAAAGATTTCACCTTTACGGAAGCTGGATAGTGATTTTTTTGTATTTGGCCTATATTCAACTATGAATGAAATGAACACTCTTTTGTTAACGATCCTGTATAGTGTATGGTATGAAACAAACGACTAGGCAAGTTCCGTTCATGATTCTTTATCGATTGCTCATGGAAATTTATTAGCTTTTAATAATTCATGTAGAGAGGCAGCATTTCATTTGATAAATAACTGCTTTTAAGAGAACTCGATATCGGAAGATGATGTAAAATCTATTCCAAATTTACTACTGTCAACAGTTCATAGCAATAATTTATGTTTTTTGTATTTATTGTTTTATCAGTTAATAAGCGTTGTATAATTTAGAATTGGTAAATACTTTCTGAGATTTTTTTTTACCTAAATATATAGTATCAAGGGCGCAATGAAGACTATTTTAATAAGTTTGTTGCATGAGCACAGCAAGTGCAACAGTCACACGAGTTTTTTTGTCCTATACTCTATAAAATAGCGTATTTTTAACAATTTCGCTGCAAACGTTATAAAAAAGTATGCGCTCTTCAAGTTCTCACAGCAGGGCCGTAGCTAGAGCTGAATTCAAGATAGGGCACTGAAAGTTTAAAGTAGGGCTGAAGCAAAAGACTACAATTTTTTAATTGGATTGCCCACCTCATCTGGTGATATCAAATTACAAAAGCAAGAAAACGGTAAATGACAATTTATTCAAAAAAAAAAAAAAAAATACAGAACTTGCCATGTTATCAAATTTCCGAAGAACTTCATTTAGTCCAACGAATTTAATCTTGTTTTTCCAAATGCCAGATAGATCAAGTCTGTCATTCTGTCGTGACAGTCTTTACGGCTTGTTTATAATTCCTTAAAGTAGGGCACTGGATGTTTTAAGGTAGGGCATTGCCCCTTAATGTCCCCCTAGCTACGGCCCTGTCTCACAGCTATTGCTTCGTAGCTCAATTGGTTAGTGCGACACGAGAGGTTCGTAGACTTAAATCCCAGCTCAGGAGTATAAAATGATATTAATTAATAAAATTTCACTTTTTCGCGGTAAAATTACTTTATTACCCGGCTCGTCGCCGGCCTGAATCGGTCATTTTGCCCTGGTTTCCATGTGTGAAAATCGCAGTTATTTTATAAGGGGTAGTACAAAAATTGTATTTTGTTTTTTTGTAAATAAAAATTCGTATTCTTAAGTAATTGAAGTGTTAAAAGGCAGTAGTGATTGCGGTGGTAAGAAATGGATGACACATGTCGATAAAACGTAGCAGCCGTTCTCAAATGGAGATAGGCACGCACGTACAACACACATACTAATTCAACTTAGTGGATGTGTTGTATATATAGACTTTAGAGGTACATTACTGTGCTGTCTGTACCCTCGATCCAGGGATGGACACTGAAGCCGCTTCAAAAACGTATGGATCAGGTTTCAGATCATTTGAAAATATAAAGATTGAACACAAACTATACAGGACATTGTGGGAAACTAGATCAACTAACTTAGTATATCTTCAATTCTAGAACGGGGATTGTATTATGAGCAAAGTACGAGAAAACTCACAATCCAGCTTTTACTGGGACCTAGGTGAAATGTTGTATTTAAAATGTTTTACCACCGGTTGCGAGATATTGAAATTGTCAAAAAAGTATAAATAGAAGCTGAAGAGAATATTGTTAAAAATGTTGAAAATATATTACAGCCTGCATTAAATTGGTCTATGTAAGTCACATGCTGAATGTTTGTGTAAAAAAGTGATTGTCGCGAACGACGCAGTAAATGAACTTTATTTACCAAAGGACATTTTAAATTTCAATAAACTCTTAAAAATGGTTTACGATTTACATACCAATTCAAGTATATTTAGATTTTGAAATACAGTTACATTGACGAATGATTTAGCGACGATCATAAATTATTTAAAATGCACATAGTATTTAATATTATGTGAACTGCAAGGACCATATTAATTAAATTCAGGATTCAATTTTTGCAACACTCAATATTTTACTCAGCTTCTATTCACACCTTTGTGTTAATTTCTATAGGTTTGTTCTTACTGACGATTACAGATTTGTCCCTGACAAGTTATGAGTTTTTATTTATAGGAACATACCTACTCAATAACTTGATCTTCACATACAAGTCAAAACCTCTAGCATAACAGACCAGTGCCCCTTTATCCTTGGGGCAAGTGGGATTCATGAAAAAAATGATTAGATGGTTTCTATGATGTATTAGATTTTTCTAGAAATTGTTTGCAGTTTCGAGAAATATTCTGATGATGATGATGATGAATGTTCTGATGTATTTTTCTGAAAATTTCTTGTAGTTTCGGGTATTTTACTAGAATTTTTCATGAATTTTCCAACAAGATAATATTGAAAGAAAAAAATCAGGAGCCCCCGGATAAATTCTGTTCCCGGCTTCCCGAAAGTCGATAAACAACACTGATATGAACAGTTATCTGAATTTATTGAGGGAAATCATGGAATACTTCATCAAGATGAATGGAGAAACTGCTATATCTTGGCAATAGACAGTAAGAAAAAAATTCCATATCTGCATCAGCTGGGGTTTGAATGCAGTATCTTTCTGTGAGTCTAGTGTTTAATTTACTTCGAGCACTCCGCATTCGAAGAGAAGATGGAAGATATTTCAAGTTGAACAATTTCAATTCTGTGATGGATAGTACTGCGGACGAGATCAAGATCGACCGATAGATACTTTCTATCTATTCTCCTTCTTGAAGAGACGAGGATGAGATCATCGAAATCACAAGACTATAGCAAGATCGAGACCGACATTGTCGGAAGTTTTGGTTTGACAACGACCTTAGATTGTGACCACACCTATTCATTAATAAGAAAAGCACTGCAGAAGTTAATATAGATCCTGCTTAATACTACACGTATATTTTTGCCATACCTACAACAAAATAACTACTTTCAATGTGTGTATAGCGGCCTTTAATAAGTCATTTAGCAGGCAGGTGTGCGGAAAGTGTTTTACTTACCGCACTAGGGCGGTAAGTAAACGGTTGCAATAGCAACTTCTGTTTATTCACTCTATACGCCTGCCATTACTTACTCACGAACTTCACGGCATACTGTAGAAGTAAAGATGGCGACGTAAATGAACTGTCAACATTTTTTGAAAATGAGGTGAAAAGTAGGTATTTTGTAGTGGGTTTGGCAAAATACCATGTATATCTCGTGCGTAATGGTATTACGACTCGTGTGACAAAAAACTCGCTATCGCTCGTTTTTACATACTGCCATCACTCGTCTTAATATAGTCCATTACACATCTAGATATACAATCTGCTATTAACATACTTTTTTGTGCAATTTCTCCTTCTAAACAGCGTTTTCCAAAGTATTTTTATCGATATTTAGCTTGAAAAATGATCCTTTTCTATGTGGATCAGTCATTCATTTTTCTTTGAGCACTGTCTAATGTTCTACGTAATAAAAAGTTGGATAGACTGTTCCTAGATATATACAATCTAAGGTCATGTCAAATCAGATTTTCTGACATTGCGTTCTGCAACCCAACACGAGATGTGTTTATCCAAACTGAGAACGAAACCATCGAACTCACAAGATTGACGAGCCCGAAACCGATACCCGCCAAATCTCAGCGTGACCGCAGCATTTAGTGACGGGAGTTCCCAGATGAGGTTTTTTTCTAACCCTGATCCATCCGCGGGTCTGTACGTGTGAATGTCTCTGGAAGGAGTCGTTCTAAATATAACCAAGCATTCGTGTGTCCGTGGTCTGGTCTCTGGCAACTGTAACTAATAACTCTAAGTTAACCTGATTCACTCTCAACAAACACACACAACACATTGAGAAACAAAACACGCACGCACACATAAACAAAACACGCTCTCCGCGTGACGTAGTAGGCACGATACTAAAATAATAGGCACGCATGTGTGTGTACTATATTAGTTCTAGATAATATATTTCAGATTTATGTTTAGCAGTTATCTTTTCTACACTTATTCTATAAATATTATGTAGATTTTATTAATACTTCTACTAAATCGATCATAGACAGAGCATTTAAAACTCACTTTATGTCAATAAAACAGAGGGAAAGACGCTAATGCCCTCAGCTGTCGAGCGTCTACAATCTATCTTAAACAGGGAGGTTTGAGAACATCGAAGAAGGATTTCAGTTGCTTAAATGGCATTTCCATAGCTCGTCCAAAGTCCTCAGCTGCCTGATTTTATCTTAGGGATAGTCAAATTAGATTATTTTAAGCCTTAGCACTAAACTAAAATTCGAAATCAGTGAAAATCGAGTTCTAATATGTGAAATGGTGAAAGTATCAATTGAATTTTCAATTCAGCACAATATACTATCTATTTGATAGAAAACGATACAAAAAATTAGACAACATACAATGTTGATTTGTAATAATAATAATATGTATTTGAAAGCAATTTGTCAAGAATTTAAAATTCAAAAATAGTTACAAATTGAGAAAACATTTTTTATTCAAATTCGAAAATTCACAAATAAGGCGAACACTTGTATTATTATCCAAGCGGAACCCAACCAAACGTGATCATCTTCCACTTGCAACAAAAGATACGGATAATCCTGAAGTATCACGATTGTTAATAATAGATATTTTTCGCGTTACAGCTGTAACTCTAACAAAGAAATTGTATAATTAATTAGAAAAAAGACGAAAAGTATTAAAGGAATGGTCTATAAAGAATAATATAAAATGCCAAAGTCTGCTTGTAACTTTCGTTTATGATAAAATTTATCATATTATATTTCATACATTAACCAGTTTCACGGACACCCGGTATATTGTCATTCCATGTGTATGCAGCCGGCGCTCCATGCACATATCTCTCCCTCCTTTGCGCGTCCCTGTAGCAGTGCCCCGCGAACAACAACCCCACGGCGAAACCCCCACTTTGGTTTCGGTGGGGTGTCTCGTTGCGACACATGTGAAACATTAACATTTACATAATGTGAAGCCACCATTGATGATGATGACATAATTTGTATCTTTGTCGTGTCTTTAATATGGCACCGTTGTGTTTAAGGGTTTATGGTACACTTGAATACCTTCCCAACCTTCGTCACAATTCTATTCCTCCTCACCAAGAGGCTGTTTCCGACCTGTCGACTGGATTGGGCAAAAATTCATTGAGAAAAAAATAATTGTCTAACTTTGAAAACGTGGAAAAGTAAAAAAACATGCGGAAACAATTTTTTTCTAGAAACCTGAAAAAGTTATCCATAGCATATTTTTTCTGGAAATTATGAAACGCATTGAAAATCAGAAGAATTTTTTTCTGAAAAGACATCATCACGAATCTATTCCTCTAGCCAAGAGGCCCTTTTTAGACGAAATTGGGCAAAAGTTTCTTGAAAAAAAAATAGTGTCTGCTGGCTTTCAAAACCTGGAAATTTTTTTTTTGAAAATCAAAAGAAAGCTAAGGAATATTTTTTCTGGTAAACCTGGAAAAGTCAGAATATGTTTTTTGGAAATAATGGACAACCTGGAAAAGTCAGGAATATTTTTTTATGGGAATCATGTAAAACTTGAAAAACTCAGCATAGAACTACCTACAGTGAGCTCATAAAGTCTGGAATAAATTGTTTTTTTTCTCGATGGTTTTCACGAAAAATCCTCGGGGCTCGGACACAACTTTATCTATACATAGTAGGTATAATAAAATCGTTGACGCTTTTTTTGTCTGTTTATCTGTCTGTCTGTGTGTGCACGCTAATATCCACAATGGTTGAACCAATTTGGATGTGGTTTTCAGTGATGATTGAGATAAGCTTGGGCTAACATTGAGTGTTTGTTTCATTTAAATCGGTTGACAAATAAAAAGGATATATCACTTTTAAAACTCGTCTCGCGCACGTTGTGACACCGTTAATGCAAACTATTTCCAAGTGATTTTAAGCCCGACTTCGCCTCGCAGGGGGAGAGATTCTCGCGGGGGCGGATAATAAATCATACTTCGCCTCGGAGGGGGTAATAAATTAACAATATACTAATATACGTCAGCGGAACCACGGGTAGCCGCTATTTTTTTAATATGTAACTTTTTTTCGTGATTGACATTTTTCTATTGTGTTTTATTTTTGAGCTATGACGTCATCCAAATCTTTTTTATATGGCAACCGATAACGCTTACATACCTTTTAGAAACTTTAGATTCGAATATTTCGAAAACTTTTGTGTTCAAGGTCATACTTTTTGACATTTCCGTGCTGAAAAAATGTCCTATCCAAATTCGTCAAAAAAGTATAGGTTGCTATTTAAAAAAGATTTCGATGACGTCATAGCTCAAAAACAAAACAATCGAAAAATGCCAATCACTGAAAAAAGTGACTAAAAAAAAAGTTGACGTGCCCGAGGATTTTTCGTAAATACATGGTAAAAATCATCGAAAAAAAAAACAATTTATTCCAGACTTTACGAGCTTATACTGTGTAATATTAGTGCGTTTTTATTTATTGTAAATTATATAGACGCGTCGATAACTTAGGTCATTAGCGTCTTGATTACATTAAATAACAACAAACTTAAAACTAAATGACATCACAAAACATCCATAAGCGGAGGCGGGATTCGAACCCACGACAGTCTGATCCAGAGGCTGCGACACTAACCACTGGACCGCACTGTCCTCAATATAAGTACATATTCTACGTCAGACAGGAATGTATTTTTCATTGCTTAAAAAATTGCTAAAATGCATTGCTAATTAGGTATTTAAGTTTAAAAAAAATTATTATTTTTGTATTTTTTCTAATAATTTAACATAAATAATATTGAAAATCGAAAAGAAAACATTTTTAAAGCTATAGATAAATTACTAAAAATTAATTAAAATGTATAAAAATTTAAAAAATATCACGTGACTTCAAAACGCGCCAGGAATGTTTGTGACGTCGTTATGTTGAAATGTGTCTGCATTTGTTGGTATTTGTGTATATGTATTACACATACTATCAAAAATAATAAATATTAGAAATCGTGTCCATCGTGATTATAATAAAATTAAGCAAAATCGCAGGATAGTGGACAAAATAATTTGATTTATTAAATTAAATGTACGACGTTTCGTCTATAGATTTAGACTTTTTCAAGTACAATATTAAAAATAACAATATTTATGAAAATTAATATTAATTACTAACCATAGCAATTAACATAAGATAGGGTACATAAGACAAAAACATGGTAACATGGTAACAAATTATGTTGACTATAAATTTTAACAATCAAATAATAATAATACAAAAATTAGTATAATTTCATAATATAATTGTACTGACTACTTAAATTTTGAGTGTCTGTTCTATAATTGATTGAATTGTTTTTTCTAATAAAACACATTTCACTGATATTGCGTTTCTTCCAATTTGACTCTTTATCTAATATTTGAACTTCATTGAAAAGAAATTTATGCCCAGTGTCGAAATGATGAGATGACAACGCCGTTTTATTATCACTTAATAAGTTTATGTTTCTACAGTCCATTTTGTGCTGATAAATTCTATTTTTTAATAACTGTTTAGTTTGTCCCACATAACACTTATTACATTCACAAGGTATTTTATTCGACACTGGGCATAAATTTCTTTTCAATGAAGTTCAAATATTAGATAAAGAGTCAAATTGGAAGAAACGCAATATCAGTGAAATGTGTTTTATTAGAAAAAACAATTCAATCAATTATAGAACAGACACTCAAAATTTAAGTAGTCAGTACAATTATATTATGAAATTATACTAATTTTTGTATTATTATTATTTGATTGTTAAAATTTATAGTCAACATAATTTGTTACCATGTTACCATGTTTTTGTCTTATGTACCCTATCTTATGTTAATTGCTATGGTTAGTAATTAATATTAATTTTCATAAATATTGTTATTTTTAATATTGTACTTGAAAAAGTCTAAATCTATAGACGAAACGTCGTACATTTAATTTAATAAATCAAATTATTTTGTCCACTATCCTGCGATTTTGCTTAATTTTAAAAATAATAAATTTTTGACTTGATAACCATGGATACAAAGACCATAGATAACATAATGACGTCACACGCGTTCGGATTCTTTCGGCGCGTTATCGGAACTGAGTTTAAAAATTAATTTTTATTTAAATATAACTTTTTAATTAGTAAGCAAAAAAATTAAATAAAAACAGTTTTGCTATAAAACTTGTATGGGTCCTTCATTTAAGTAAAAAAAAAAATCATTTAAAAACCCAATTGTAACTATTTATTATTTTTTTGCGAGAATCTCAGCAAAAACATTTATATAATGTAGGTAGAGTCTGTCTTTCCGTAAAACAAAGTTACCTTAAAATAATACATTCTAATGAGCACGTAAAGCTGACCATTTTTTGCTGTAAATTACTTAATCTATTTTTCACTGAGAAGAGAAAGATTTATCAGTGGTCCATTGGAGCGAAAAATAAGCCCATTCGGTCATACCTACTCTGAAAGTCTAAAGCCGTTTTGAAATGTAGTTTAAGTTTTGCATAGAATCTGTATTGAGACAAAATGTTTTTTTAAACAAAATAGAACAAAGAAATTCAATTTGAAGGTTTTCAGAAAGAGAAAAGAATGACCAATATACGCTATTTTGCCCGGTGGCACTTTATTTTTCGGTAAGTCTGTATAAAAAACTGATAAGTGACAAAATAATTGCGATAATGCGTCATTCCTATTTACTTCTTTCTCACTTCCCTAGTCGCGTGCGGCACGTAGTTCTTTGGACTCCCGCTAGTGTTTTATTAATTGCACAGTTAAATTAAAGCAAAGTATACAATTGAAACGTACGACGATTAAGGTTTGTTTACGCTCTAGCGAGACGGGTTTTGTCTTACGAAAAGTTCTGCCATAAAAAATAAAACAGGAGGAAACATAAAGCACAGCTTTATCTGTGGTATATAAACCAGAGTTTTCCAAACTTTGGTTACTCGTGAATAGTGTTGTACCGCGGTCAATTGATCAAAAATATTTGACTTGACGGTCAAATAATAATATGCATGAAAAATGAAAACAGCAGTGTCGCCTGTCGGTATCTTTAGACAATAAAAATAGTTCAAATTAGTAATAATAATTAGTCCTTTTATTTTCAGGTTTTTTTATGTTTTATATATCATAATATTTGTATTACTTATTTGTCATTTTTGATCATTTTGTTTTTGTTATTCACTTTATATTTTAATAGGACTCTGGACTTACTTAATTATAACTTTTAAAAAAATATTTTATTGTTTTTATTTTTTCTTATAAAATTGTAAGTTTCAATTGGTCAGTTAACCGGCCAATTGACCGATTAATATTTGACCGGTCAAATGCACAACCCGACTCGTAACCTATCTGCCTCTGTTAAATTTAAACTTTTTCCTCCTATAATACAAGGTGTTGAAAAAAAAGGATTGAAATATTTTCATTTATGTATGCAATAGCGTAAGTTACTTATCGTCCATTTAATAAAAGAAACATGGTTTTTAAATTTAATTTGATTTATTTTATTTTATCTATGCAGAAGATGTTCAAAATGCCCACCTTCCATGTCCACGCAGGCTGTACATCTTCGTAAGAAGGAATTGCGTACCTTCTCAAAAATACCGGGCTGTGCCCTAATTGTGTGGCACGCTTGTTCTATGCGCTGCTGTAATTGTTCAGAGCAATTGAAGTTGACAAATAGTCTACTATTTTGTTAACTCTAAGCTGCGAGATCAGAGCAATTGAAAAATAATAAGTTAATATACACACATAAGTGGAAATATTTCACTAACGGTTCGTTTGCGGACCTATGTTTATTAAAATTTTTCGACTTATTTTGGGTCATACTATATGCCCCTAAAATATTTAACCTTTTTTTTTCAACACCCTGTATACTTTAGTACAATAATAAAGTATAAATAAATAACAAAAAGAAAGATACTGAGATAAAATTTAATTTAATTTTGTAAAAATTCTAATTAAATTTGTGATTGTGAAACCCATTCTTTGTAATTACCTAGAAACTATGTTCGATCTTGATATTGGTCCCGTCTCCAGGTGGTGTATAAAGACACCTTTTTTCCAAGAAATTAATCTGCTGAAAATGAATTGTAGAAACTCATTGCATTCATCAAACTGCAAGGGTATGCAATTTAGATAAGAAGTGACTTTGAAGAACTTAGGATAATTATTTATATACCCATATCAAGCTTAAAGAAATTTATTGTATTTCAAATTATTCCGCTTTTCTTAAAACAATGTAAAAAAGAAATGGTAAAAAAGCTAATTTTGTCGTTGTTTTAATTTCTTCGAGAAACGCACTTCCTTGAGAGATTATTTATATAGGATGCGGAACGAATAAGAGGTTGTCTTATGTAAAATTGTTTTTGCGTAACGATCATGATGACTAAAATGTCAAGCGATAATTCGCTTTTATTTATCATATTCGCTTTCTGTGCAGTTGAGTAATGTCACAGCCTTTCCAAATTTAACACTGTAGTAAATTTTTTAAGTAGGAAAACATGCACCCGACTTTGCAGTACCTAAATACAAAAACGCTATGCAAAATTTCTTCGTAATTCCAAAAGCAGAAAAAAACTTGATTTTTTGTTCGTTGATTGATAAAAGTTATAACATTTTTACTTGGTGGGCTCAAATCAGGTTTCATTTTTAGTGCCATCTCACACATACACTATTGGCGTCGGTCGAACGGAAGCACCTAGGGGGCGAGACCAAAATTTCTTGACGTTTCATACCCTCCTGAACAATTTAACACCATTTTTGAAATTGTCTATTTATATAATATATAAATAGACAATTTTGAAAATGGTGTCAAATTGTTCGTTAAAATCAATTAACTCTTTCGAAAGTTATTGCCCGTTTTATATACATAATTATATTATAATTGTATATAAAACGGGCAATAACTTTCGAAAGAGTTAATTAATTTTAACGAAATTTGGTACACATGCTAGAATACATTACCGTATACCAAGCTTATTTAAAATGGGAAGTGTTTTTGTACCCAAAAATACCGAAAAAGTCTCGGAATTATTTCAAAATTGAAATTTAATCCTTTAGTAAAGATTAAAATGTGCTGCCAAAATTTTAATAAAATGGGCCCGACAAGACCGGACTTACAATTTTTATGAAAGCGCTAGTTTGCAGATAGTGAATAACTTACTGAAGAGTGTATATAATTTGATGCAAAAATTGTATTGATAAAATTGATGTCAAATATTGAAATTTAGAAAAATTTAAATATTTTAAGGTATGTATTAAGGTGTTAAATTTTTTATTTTGCCCAAAAACAACCTTAAGTTTACAGAATTTAAAACCGCAAATAAACTATCTTGTCAGCAGGGTTTGGCACTGCGACCCAAGTTTTTTAAAGTTTTAATATCTTCAATTGCTTATCTTACCTCTGCGTCTGTTATACATAAATTTCAAAATTGATTCTGTAGGGGGCTTAGCAGCTGGTGGAACATGTACTGTTTAATAGTATTACGTAATAATTAACCGACTTCGCAAAAAAGGAGAAGGTTCTATTTTCGGCACCTATTTTTACTACTATTAGTCTATTTTACTTAAATCGGTTCAGTGGTTCGACTGATTTTAATAAAAAATGAGTAACGGACTGTAATACCGTTAAGGTAAATGTCAGTTTTGACACAGCGTAAACAGTTTGTAGAAGTGAGCTATATAGTGACGTATAATATCATAGCTGGTGACACCGCTAGTTGAAGTATACATAAGTGTTTTTCTTTTTTTAGTTATTTAATATTTAGTAATCAAATATATCAAGACAGAATAGTCGGTTAATAACGTGCAAACTACGTATTGTAAAGCCACTAAAAAGAGGAAAATAATAACATTTTGAGGTCGGCGCCAATTTAATAAAATATGAAGTCGGTTTAAAAGTAGATATTAATTAAATTAGCGCCAACCTCAAAATTTTATTATCTTCCTCTTTTAGTGGCTTTTTTAAGGAGGTTCTTCTTTTTTGTTAAAAAGTTTTTTTTGTTTACCAGTTCACGTGTTTGCTGTCGTGAAACGTACAAAATTCGGTCGCATAAGATCTTAAAATAAACAGCAATGGTCTTTTAAAAAAAGTGGTGATAAGAAATTAAGACGTTTTTCTCCAAAAGTTCACTTATTTGTCACGAGCTGACGATTCTGACGTTTCCTCGTCTGCGGTTTTCTACAAACGTGACATAGTAATAAAGTTTCCGCGAATTATAAAAATACACTTTCAATTTCAGCTCGGTGGATATTATAGTACTCTCGTAATTTTACGCGTACCGAAAATGAAATAAACTTAATGGTGAATTTAGAGAGAAAAAAGTAAAGTACTTTCGCGTCACATCGTTAAAAAAGAAGCACCTTGAATAAAAAATGCCACTCGGTTAATTTATTGCATAGCTATAAAACAACAGACTGTGTGTACCTATATCTTTCTTTGTCTGCTTCTCTGTTTGCACCGAATTCTTCGTTAAAAACATTCTCTCGAATTAATTATCAGTTGTACTTTTTTTCTTTTTTATTTCTTTTTTCGAAGAGCATTTAGATGTTTTTACGTTTGAAAGCTTTCGTTAAATTTTGTTTCGATCGTCTTTTGATATTAATTCGTAATTTAGGTTTTTTAATATAAAATTCCAGATCATAGAATTGGTACCGTTACTACCACGTAAATTCTTCATAGCTGGTTTGTCATTGGAATTAATGTTGCCTTCAAGATGACAATAATCGAGTCGAGATTAACATTTTTTTCCCCCGAATCCTGAGACTAGATGGACAATTAAATTGTCGAAATCAAGTAGGGTTCCGTACTATGCAAGTTATGCTAAACCTACAATTTTGATAAAATAAAAACACATTCATAATCTACTCAAAAGGCCCTTTTCAACGATACCCCACAAGAATAGGCACAAAAAAAAAAATTTTACCCCCGTTTGCATGTATGGGTCCTCTCCCCTTAAATATAAACGTTTTTAATCGTTTGTTACTCTCTCCGTATTTGGGTCGCGGTAATACATATTGTGTGTGCGTTTTAAGTCCTTTTCTCATTTCGTTCAGAAGTTAGAGGCAAAGACAGACAGAAATCGTTGTCACAAGTTCGCAACACAATAGGGTGGAACCCTAAAAACGAACTTCAAGAGATCTCGACAAAATTGTAAAATATCGAAATAATTACAGAGTAGTTGTTTATTTTTTTACTTTATTAAACAATAAAATGAAAACTAGTGAAAGTAACAGTTGGATTTATTATTAAAAGTAATAACAAGTCAAATCGAAAAAGGAATTAGTTATAGGTCTATATAGATAACTTTGGCAGTTAATGAAATGTACTACCATAAATCCGCAATAGTTATCTGAATTCAGGGGCGAATAGGCATGATCTGACCGGCCCGGAAAAAATAGAATTAACTTCGAATATTTGTAAGTATGTACAGTCGCGGTTCATCATTTTAATAATTTCGAGGCATTTAAACGACAATTATTTCTTTTAATTTTTGACGTTTACGTTTACCTATTAAAAACTAAATTTGTTGCTAAGCTACTGACTTTTTGTGAACTTACACTGGAAAACTCAAGTGTAAACTTTATTAAGTTCGCGACTGTACAATAGCAGTATTTTTCATCGGCCCATTTTCGTCAATATAAGTAGCAGCCCACCGGGAAAATCCCGGTGTCCCGGTGGGCCTATCCGCCCCTGTGACTGAATCCCCGAACTTTACTTATATAAGCTTAATGCGACGTTTTAACGGTTAACCACCACAGAAACATTTTTTCGCTCCTATACTAGAGATGGCGATATACGAGAATTTTCGATATCGACATCTAGACGGCCATGGTGCCGTCGAGAAAGTAATGAATCGAGGATCGCAAAATTTTTCGTCTCAAAATTCGAGACTCTCAGACGAGAATGACCATTTCTTGTTCAGACGAAACGAGATGGTATAACATTAAATTGAAGAATTCTTATTCATGCTGATATTATAATAAAGTTTGTTTGTTTGTTTGTTTTCGACAAGTAATCTCAGGAGTTACTGAACAAATTTAAAAAAAATATTTCACTGCCTAAAAGCATGCTTCTTTCAGAGTTACATAAGGATGTATATTATTGTCTGGGATCCAGCACTCAATATCTGAGCTAAATTTAAATTACGTTAAAAGTATAGTACTCGTAAAGTGATATAAAATATTAATAAAAAAAACTTTTCAAAGACACGCTTTTATTTAAATGTACTAAAAAGGGAAAAAATAAGTTTTAATAATTTAGTTTCATAATTATAAAAGCGTGGGTTGTAAACTCTACGATATTTTATTAGTCACGACTCACGCTTTTATAATTATGAAACTAGATTATTAAAACTTATTTTTTTCCTTTTTAATACATTTAAATAAAAGCGTGTCTTTAAAAACTTTTTTTTACTAATATTTTATTTTGTTACTTTTAGTCGTTCAAAAGTTTATCTCCTTTTGACTCCCTTAGGGATTGAATTTCGAAAAATCCCTTCATATAGTGGGTGCTTACGTCACAAAAGAAACCTACTGTCCAAATTCCAAGTTTCTAGCTTTAGCGGTTTAGTCTAGGCGTTGAATAGTCAAAAAACCCTACTCCCTCATTTGACCCCCTTAGAGATTGAATTAAATTCTAAAAACGATTATATCAGACGCTAATGAACTCTGTTGTCGAGCGTCTATAATCTACAATTCATTCATTCTAAAAACGATTGTATTGTCATCGGGAATGCATATTTGTGGAAGGCTTGAGAATGGCCGAACGTGTAGCAATGCTGTTGTTTACATGGAGTTGCTATGGTTCCTCTATTACAAGTCCTCAGTTCCCGGGTTCTAGCCCGAGGGCTGGTATAAGTGTTAATTGGATTTTTAATTTATTATAAAAAAAAAAAATAATAAATTGAAAATATGAATTAGTGCTGGGCCCCAATAGCTTTAGCTGTTGGTGGTCTTTAAAACACACACGATTAGATATGTGGAAGTCGTTCAAAATTGACTTGCAATATTTGACCTAAACAAACAAACTAACATACAAACATTGCAAGTTAAATAAAAGCTTGTAAAAAAACATTGCAAGTTAAATAAAAACTTGTAAAAATATGAGAGATTTGTTGTTCTTGATTATATCGCTGCCAAAGCAAAATCTACCGGAGCAAACCCGGACCGAAAAGCTATTTTCTCATATTATACCACTTTACTATACTCTTATAGTTTAGCCAGTGTATGCCAATTTAGCTCAAGAATCGCGAGGTGGATCCCAGACTCGCTTGGAAATAGGAGCGCGTTAAAAAAATTAATTATAGTAGGTATGTATAAACGGAGACCGCAAAGCGTGGTGCATTAAAAAATAAGGGGCTTTTCATATGAGTGACTGCGATTTCATTGTGCTATAGTCGAACATGAACAAACCATGAAATAAATAGATTCCTGGGGAACCACTGAATCGACCAGGATAAAAAGTAGCCTATGTGTTAATCCGGGTCACAAATCACCTGCATGCAAAATTTTATTCAGATCCGTTGCGCCGTTGAGGATTCAGTAACAAACATACACATCTATTTTTACATTTATAATATAGGTTAGAATTAATTTAATTTCGAATACTTGTACCGTTTTAGTAATCGTTATTGTGTAATTGTAGCGTAATGATTAAGTGTAAGCTGTTTTTTTAATTATTCAATTGAAAGTCATTTATCGGCAGGTTTAATTCCGAAATAAGCTTTGAGTTCAACTTGATATGGCCAGGTTGTGAAGTTGCGGGGATGGGATTAGGTCTTGGGGTGGCGGGACATGGAGAAAAGGTTACCGGTCAGAGGAAGAAGGTTACGTACACACACATACGTACACTTAAGATAACATATACAAGACCACTGCCGGTTTAATTAAAAGATAAACGGATTCAATTCCCGGCAATGCGATTACGTACTATTATACGTATTATATGTTAGGTGTAAACCTGTCTGTTTGCCGTTAAAAACTTCACCTTAACACTATTATCGCGCCTGTCATCTGCAGTGATTTATTCTCAAATAATTATCATTTTTTATCGCTTTCTCTTCGATGGTGATAGATTGATAAAAATAATATATAATATATATATATATAATCTGGTCACTTCGATTGTTTTTCATGTGTAAAGCTTTAACGCAAGAAAAAGGTTCAAAACACAAATCATTTATGGCATTTGTCAACGTTTCGATATATTTATTTAATATCATCATCAAAGCTTTATTTAAGGAGTATTGAATCATGAAATAGGCTTAAATAATCATTATCCTAAAATATGAAAGAAATCAGCAGGTTCAATTTCGAGAAAAAAAATGTAATAACAAAAATCGTATCCACCACTGACGAATTAAATTTCATAGTTATCACTCGTTAAAGACTTAGATAACTAAATACAAACATTTCACACTGATTATGTAACTGCTATAAAATTAGGATAAAATGCATATTTTTATAATCTGCAGTTATTACCGATTGCGCTGCCGTGACACAATTCATTAAACAGTATGGTACATATGTACATTATATATTGAAAAAAAAACAGACTTGGTTTTATTATACGGTGAAGCTGGCGGATATTCTGCAGAAGTGCGCAGACGGTATGTTAACCGTTTTCCCGGGCATCGTGTCCCTGAAGCACGCACTTTTAATAAGACTACAAAAATTTGTGAGTGTGTGAATTTGTGAACTTGTGTGTTTGTGATTTCCATTGTTAAATAAAGTTTCCAAAGTTTTGTGTAAGTAGATGTCATTGGGTGTTACTTTTTCTTTCAATTTTGCGTTCGTTTTAAAATAATACAACTAAAGGTAAAAAAAACTCGGGTCGCAGTGCCAATCCCTGCCGACAATATAGTGTATTTGCTAATACTGGCATTGTGGCTTTATTATGTGAACTGTTTGTTTTTGTGTAAAATAAAAAATTTAACCCCTTAATACATCCCTTAAAATAATAATTTTTTTCTTAATTGCAATATTATTATCATTACTAATATTTGCACCAAATTAAATACACTCTTCAGTAAGTAAATCTGTATCCGCTACTAGTGTTTTCATTAAACTTGTAAGTCCGGTCCTGTCAGGCCGATTTTATTAAAATTTTAGCAGCACATTTTAATCGTTACTAAAGGGTTAAATTTCAATTTTGAAACGATTCTGAGAATTTTTTCGGTATTTTTGGGTCCAAAAACATTTTTCAACCCCTAAAAACGACTCTTAGAATGATCCGATTGGGCCCATTTCAAATAGGTTCCGTGCGGTGATGAATTCCAACGTGTGTACCAAATTTCGTTACAATCGATTGAGTCTTTCGAGAGTTATCGTGCTAACACATATATATATATATCTATATATATACATATATATATAAACATTTTCAAAAATGGTGCCAAATTGTTCAGGAGGCTATGAAACGTCGAGAAATTTTGGTCCGACCCCTAGGTCCCGCCATCCGACCGACGCCAATAGTGTATGTGCCATATGGCAAATACACTAATAATACAGGTCAAAGTTGCTTAGAATTTAGAAAATGTTTTTTTCTCGGATTTTTTCATTTTAGGGCGCAAAAGTACAGAACAACTTCATGTTATATTCCTAAAAATGAACATAGTAACTTAAAATAATAACTTGAGTAATATATCACAAACATTTTAAGTGGCAGACGTTCCTTAAAAAAGATAAGAAAATAAATAAAACAACTGACTAGCTGTTTTTTTCTTATCTTTTTTATGAATTCGCGAACTTCCTACTGGTATTGCCTCCAAGATTTAGACGGATAGCTCACTGTCAGGTTTTCTATGCATCGAATACACGGACACATATTGTGTCTGTGTGAGTTAGCATTGGGGCAGACAAAGAGGGAGCCACATTTTTTTCTACTGGATCCTGAGATACTGACCTCACTTTCTGTCATTTTTTGGGTTGTTTTCTTATGTCATCGACTACATAAATAAAATTTTTTCTCAATGAGTACTTTTGTAACAACATAGGGTGCCAGAGTTCATCCTGCCGCAACCCCTGGGCAACCCTATAATTTTTCAATTTCAGGCAAAATAAGAATAATAGTTGTGGCTCTCTATTTGTCTGCCCCATTACCAAATCACACAGACAAATTTGTATATGTATTCCATACATAGGAAATCCGACGGTTGGCTCTACGACGCGTTGTTAAGGCTAAAAAAAGGTGACCTAACGGAAACTTCTTTTATTTGTTTCTTAATTCTTAACTGAAGTCAGACATACTGTGAGATCTAATTTACCGAGGTTTCATTACGGTGTGCAAGAATGGAAACTCGTAACGCTTGAAAACAGTAAGGCACTGAAGGAGAATAACAGACAATAAATAACTTAACAAGAGGCTATTGGGATCCGTCAGATGGGTGGAGCTTAAAAAACACGGCGCAGATGGGGGAAAATTTCATATACGGGGGTATTTTGTGATTTGCAAAGTTTTAAGAAATGATAAATATAAGTGCAATTTGTGATTGGGCCAGTACAAATCCTAAACAAAGGAATTTCGTCGAAGGAGAAATAATTCTCAAAGCCGAACATATTATCAAATGTGTGAAAAAAACAAGAAAACTGAGCTGTCAAAAGTAGTGATCTTTATTGCTTAAAAACATCAAAATTAAAAGAAAATCTCCAAGAAATTAATCATCCGTTCAATGCTCCTTTAAGGCTGGGTTAAGTGAATAATGTAAACACATAACTGCAACATAATAATATGTTATATTGTAATAAGTAGGTAGGTAAGTTACTAACCTCAAAATATTTGTATAGACATAGTTAGTCCAAAATTTGTCAATCATCAGTGATTTAACTATTGTAGTACATCTTATTATTGATATAAAATATTTTTTTAATTCATAAATACTGTTTTTCTACATTTCATTAGAAAATAATTCGCTGTAAAGTAAGTTTTACAAGGCAATACATTTGTTAGCATGTAAATTTTTCCCGCATTTTGAGTACAATTTTCTGCCACCACATGTCATATGCTCATTTGACAGATCCCAATATTGTATCTTCAACTTTTTAAAATTTTCGCGATGTATTTCCCAGGTTATTATTAAATATACCTGGCACTGATAAATCCAATAACAAAACCCATTATTTGTACCTCTGACATTTAATGTGTTTATCCACGTACATATATTAAGTCTTGAAATCGCATGTGGATCTTGGATTATTAAGTTAAAACGGATTGGGAACTTCGCTAAGTTATTTTAGATTTAAATAAGCGCAATCAATTATTCGTAAAGCCTTGACCTACAAAAGTGGAGCCAGCTCGTGAACGTTTGTGTGTACTCAGACATTATTTTTGTATTTTGTACGTGTGCTGACTGCACACTTGAAAATATACTATCACCCCCACCACACACACACATACACACACACACACACCATAAAATAAATTAATTAAAAAAATAAATAAAAATCAGCTTTTCTCGGTACAGGGTCTTGGCCCTAGTCAGGAGGAAAATATTTTTAAAAAAATAATCATTGTAATTACCTGTAGTCCAGTCACGAAAGGAAGTCCACCTTGCGTTTGGTGCAGCAAATGATTTTATTTTTTTGTGTCCTCAAGCATGTTTAGGAGATGTCAAATCCAAGTTTGCGACCTCTAAAACAGGGCGGGGGAGTTTTGGTGGGCTAAAAACCACGATTTTTTGCACTTTTTTCGATTTCTTGCTTATAATATGGAAACGGCTGGTCCTATCGAAAAAATGGTCCTATTCAAAATTAAAGGGCACAAAATTTACTTCAAAATGCACTAGTCAAATATGTTTATGTTCCCATTTTTACCGGCTCTACAGAACTTAGAAAATTGCCAAAATTTACCAAAATGAAAAAAAGCATTTTTTCAAGCTTTTAACTATTGAAAAACTCGAATAGCCTATAACCTTCCTTAATAAACGGGCTATCTAACAAAAAAAAATTTTTCAAATCGGACTGGTAGTTCCTGAGATTAGCGCGTTCAAACAAAAAAAAATAAATTCTTTTTTTGTTTGAACGTGCTAATCTCAGGAACTACAAGTCCGATTAAAAAAATTTTTTTCGTACATTGTTTTGATGTATCTCTAAAGATTTGGCCAGCGTTAGCCATGTAAGCGTACGAAAACAGTTTTTTTTTGACAAAACACCGTCATAGTTCAGCCATTTTGTACAAAATATTTACAAATTATATACACAAACCTTCCTCGTTTATCGCTCTTTCTATTAGTGAAAACCGTTTCAAAATCCGTTGCGTGGTTTAGAAGAAGTAAGCGGAAAAACAGACAGAGGCAGACAGCAACTTTGTTTTATACTATGTATAGAGACAAAGAAACAATTCGGAGTGCTCCTTTTTAACATGCTTGACTGCTTATTTTCGGGCTCGCTATCTTCCATTATCTATTCGCTTCATGAATGTGTAATATGTTTCGAACTTCTCCGAGCAGTGCCGGACAGTTTCGATGAAAACCGATTCATCCACAAGCCTGTTGAAAGTTAAAACGGAGCGTTCAAAATTAATTGTTTCGTTATAATGATTCGTTTGATTGACTGAGTACAAATCTAGTATATGTAATAAATATTCGATTCTTCTTTTTGTAATTGTTGCTACACCGTTGACAACCCGAGCTTATAGATGGCACCGTTTTTTTGACCGCCGTAGGAATGTATATGTGAATGGGGCATAAAACTGCAAGTGTTTTAGTGGGGCCGCCAAGCGACGAATCCAACTTCAACCTTGCACTTTGTGATAGAGAGATGCCACTCGGTACGAATGTTGGTCGGACCCATATCTTCACTTTAAGATGTGAAGGCATTTTGGGCCCCGCGACCGGGCCCCTAGACAGGGTGGTTGCGTAACTTTTAGGGGTAAAACGCCTGTAATTCAGCAACCGTTCCTCGCACAGTCCTGAGGGTTGTAGCCTAAAAAAATTTAACATTTCAATGGACTGCTTGTATTTCACCCCTATACGCGGGCTGGTGGAGATTTCGGAGTTAGTCTGAGGGCTGTCTCGTATGAAATTGAGTGCGCTGAATCCAATGAGACAACCCTCAGGACTGTGCGAGGAACGGTTGCTGAGTTACATGCGTTTTTCCCCTGAAAGTATCTTGCATCTCAGTAAAATGTCTCGTACGTTATAAATGGACACATGCAGACAGGCATGTGTTTCACTGCGCATTGCGCTTAAGCGCATGCATCAAGATGCACGCAAAGAGCCATCGTGTACAGCTAGCATTATGTATTCCGTGATTAAGAGCCCGTAGTATCTGTAGTGTGATTCTCGGGCCTTCATTTGGCGTTTACCTGAACCCTTTAGCTCTAAAAATAGTATCTGGAGAGCGGTAACCGCGTTTTTAGGTGAGGGGAAAGGATTTGAGATGAAGAGTGCAGGGGAAAATTTCCGGTATTGAATACTCTTAGCCCAGTATGGATTAAAACTACGCAAGTAACCTCTATCTAAGTTACGATGTAACTAAATGTAAATCTTCCACAGAATTTAAACTGGAGCTAACCTATAAACTTAGGCTCACATAGACATTACCGCAGCATCATTTCAACATTAAACTTGTTAGTGTACTCGTAGTTTTCAAGTAATTAAATTTTAACATTAATTAAACGTTACATACCAATTAAAACTGCTAAATAAACTATCTTTAATAAAAATTTTTCAACCTTTTTCAGTTGCGTATTCAAGTTACAATAATTGGTACAAAATAGAGCTTTCAGGTTTGTTGAATAATGTATTATGACAGAATATCTGATATTTTTTCATGAAAAATTACATTTGTCGGTATGAAATTGACTGTACACTCATAAAATAAAAGGCAAATACACCCTTTCCGATTTTATGACATGAATTATAGTACAGGAAAACTTCACTTTAACTCGAAAAAAATTTGTGCAGACCTTAAACTTTGGTTATAGGTTCAAAATAGACCAATGTTCACGAAACAAAAAGTTTACGAATTTTATGGATTAAAAAAAAATCGATTTTTCTCCTCGTTTTTCTCTCTTTTCTCGGGAAATATGGCATTTACCGTGAACTGCAGTCAGACAGATCAGTTTTAGAAACTTAATTTATTTTAGGTATACAATATACCGAGCAATTTATACGAAACAGTCAATACCCTAAAAGATAAAACATACAAGATTCAGATTTTTTAACTTACCATCACTAACTAATCGCTAAAAAAATCACATTGAGGGTGTTTAAAAAAAGTATTTTCACACTACTGTATATTCGAAAAAAATATTCAAATTAATTTCAGTGAGTAAAATAATCGGTGTTTAAAAAAAAATGAAAACAAATTTGTATATTACTGTTCATACATGATACACCGTGTCCAGGAATAAGCTAATCAAAAAACTTTATTGCCATAACCCTAAACGCTTTTAACCCGAAAACACCGGAAGTATATAATTTTGTTTACGTGGTTTTGGTAATGTAATTAGAACCCTGATCAGTATGCGAGACGAATATAAGAATTCAGATTCTATATCGTTGGTGTTTAATGGGCATTTGATGTGCTGCTCAACTGAATATTCGTACGATATTAGTTATGTAGACGTAAAATGTAGTTATGAACATATTGTCGCTGCTTTTCGATGAGTACTGGTTTGGTCGATCGCTTCGATTAGACGTGACGTGACGTGCCGCCCGAAATGCCTAACCGAACGGAAAAAATAGGCTAATAAATTTTCACTTTAATAATAATATGATTTTGGAAAAGTTCAGTCAAAATTAGAGCCATGTACAAAAATAAAATTTTTGTGAAATTTGTCAAAACTTCACACTGAAGCTTGGAAAGCCATCATAAAATTAACACAAATTTTATAATTATTGCAAATACTATTAAAATGTATTTCCTTAAAACATATAAAAGTCCATACTACCGTACTATAAACTTCAACTACATAAAATGTTTTTAAACTATTCTAATACAACTTTTTTCAAACTCATTGTAAGTACAAAAATTCTTTTTTCTCCTATATCTACAAGGATACGGATACGGATACGGATCTTTCTTTTCCCTCGGATATCCGCGGATACGGATCGGATACGGATATCCGGCACATCACTAGTCGTAACACACGCGTTGTGAACGTATCGTAAAAGTTAAACTTGAACCAACTTTGGCTCGATTTGCGTTTTACGTTTAGCGTGAGGTGCTCCGATCTCTTGCGACGCCTTGCGTCAGTCTTACGACCTGCGTTTTGGCTTTTGCGACAATTATAGACGGGGCTTAAGAGATATCGTGGACTGTGAAACGTTCGATTTTTAAATGTGAATAATATTTTATTAAAAAAAATGCTCACTTTCAATTTCTGACTACACCGCTATTTGAAAGAGAACATTTTTAACCAACTTAAAAAAGAGGTTATATACTCATCAATTCGACATGTATGGCTTGTGTGGATGCACTTGTAATGTGCGCGATGATCTGATGAATTACTAGACCGATTTGAAAAGTTCTTACACTGTTTTTAAAAGCTTACTTCTTCTCGAGTAACATAGGCTGTAATATAAATTATAATGCTAAGTGGGATGAACATTGAACAGTGAGCGAAAATGTAAAGCAAGTCGAACATCTCGGTAACAATTGAACCGATTTGGATGAAACTTCGCTAGCTACATTCAATTAGAAGTCGACACTATAACTATAATATAGAGAAATAATTTCGCCGACTTCTATAACTGTTTTGACAAATTTCACAAAAATTTTATTTTTGTACATGGCTCTAATTTTGACTGAACTTTTCCAAAATCATATTTATAATAATACAGTCGTAATAAATCTCTACTTTTAATAATAATATTCCGCGCTTATTCTCAAAAATTTAAAAAATGAACCGACCGCGTTTGCAAACAATAAAAAAGGGTAAAATATTTTTCCTTCGTTTTACAATCACCTTCCCTATCTACATTCAATTAGAAGTCGGCGAAATTTTTTCTCTATTATAGTTATAGTGTCGACTTCTAATTGAATGTAGCTAGGGAAGTTTCATCCAAATCGGTTCAATTGTTACCGAGATGTTCGACTTGCTTTACATTTTCGCTCACTGTTCAATGTTCATATCTCACTTAGCATTATAATTTATATTACAGCCTATGTTACTCGAGAAGAAGTAAGCTTTTAACAACAGTGTAAGAACTTTTCAAATCGGTCTAGTAATTCATCAAATCATCGCGCACATTACAAGTGCATCCACACAAGCCATACATGTCGAATTGATGAGTATATAACCTCTTTTTTAAGTTAGTTAAAAATGTTCTCTTTCAAATAGCGGTGTAGTCAGAAATTCAAAAGTGAGCATTTTTTTTTTAATAAAATATTATTCATATTTAAAAATCGAACGTTCCACAGTCCACGGTATCTCTTAAGCCCCGTCTATAATTGTCGCAAAAGCCAAAACGCAAGTCGTAAGACAGACGCAAGGCGTCGCAAGAGATCGGAGCACCTCACGCTAAACGTAAAACGCAAATCGAGTCAAAGTGGGTTCAAGTTTAACTTTTACGATACGTTCACGACGCGTGTGTTACGACATCCAATCAGGTAGCTGTACCACTCTCTCTTTTGCAACTCAACTCTTTCGCAACCTCAAGTGCAACTGAGTGAAACATTCAAAACAAGTCTTCAATTTCTGTCTAATGAGCGATGCAACATAATAAGCAAATTTGCAATCGCGGCATTTAAAATAGGCCCCTATTAACGCTGTTTCATGATAACAAATAAAAATTAAAACTGATCGAACGAGATTATGGCAGACGATGTAAACAACTTTTCTGATTGGACAACACAGGCAAAACGCACATTTATTATAGACAGTTGCCGCAACGTCAACTTACGCGCTGCGTTGTGTCTTACGTATTTCTTGCGTTCTTACGTTTTGCGACAATTATAGACGGGACTTTAATCTAAATTCTAAACCTATAAATTTTATTATAAAACAATAGATTTTGAAGGTTACTAATAAATTCTCGACAACTTTAAATGCACCTTTGCATTTCTTTGTCTACGTAGGTATAAGGAACTATCATCAAAAGAGTAAAAAAATCGCAGTCGATTATTTACTGAGTATGTTTCTGAAAGTAATTATTAGTTATTAAGCTATCTAATCTAAAATAGTTTTTAAAAAAATGGCAGCTGTTTTTGAACATACTGTATGTTCATAAAATGAAAGACAATATACAAGAGAAAAACAGATACATTTCTATGTCGCTGTCAAACCAGATCTATTGTTGTAACAATAAAAATATTGACAGAACCAATATAGGCCTGATTTAATTTTGTTTTCCGTGAAAGGTTGATAAATTTTTCAATTTGTGGATGTATACAATTGATTGTCGGAACGGTTTCAAATAATGGGACGAGGGACCATTTTTTTATGGAAAGTTATCTATAGGGTTACTGATCAACTGATATTTGTACCAATAAATATGTATGTTTTTCCCAGTACTACAATCACTGGCGAAATTATAGACGAACTTCAACTTACAAGTGTTCTTTGAAATGTAAAAGTTGAATACTACTAATACTACAATCATGTTCGCTTCACTCTAAAATGTCTAACTGTCAAGTGTCAAATACTCAAATGTCAAAATGACAGTGACTATCAAAATTGAATTTTTTTAGCCTTGAGAAGTTGAGACCGCCCTTGGGTGCTCAAGAAAAGTTAAAAAATCAATAACAACTTCAATTATTGGCCTGGGACCCCGTAACACGCAAATGCAGCTGATAAGCTAGCTTAAACTCTATATAATTCAAACCCAGGCATGCACGCCTAGCTTATCAACTGTTGCCTATGGCACACCATTTTACTATTTAATCGTAAAATATTTTTACAAAATATATGAAAATATTTAACACTTTCAATTTCAGAGAAAAATTTTTGAGTGAATATTTTTTATGTACTGACATAATAAAAATACAATTTTATTATGTCCTGACATAAAATTAAATGCTTAAATAATATTATGTACATAATATTATTTCTTGAATTTTTATTGTTGAATTAAAATTATGTACCTACATAATTTTAATTCTTCATCTCTTTCTACAGTATAGTGTAACATACTGTAGAAAGAGATGGAGAATTAAAATTATGTACATAATTTTAAATCGAGAATAAAAATTCAGGAAATAAAATTATGTACATAATATTAATTCGGAAATTTTGTTTTATTATAATTAAAATGTTTCCAAAAAAAAAATTTATTTCTGTTTTGACTTTTTAAATTTCAGATAATTTTGCTTCTACTATTAAATAGTAAAACGGCGTGCCATAGTTGCCTGTTGCGGGGTCGCAGGTCAACTGAAGTTGTTATTGACTTTTTTTAACTTTTTCTTAAGCACCCAAGGGCGGTCTCATGGCTCAAAAAAATCCTATTTTGAAAGTCCCTGCCATTTTGACATTTGAGCATCTGACACTTGACATTTAGACATTTTAGAGTGAAGCGAACCCTGGCCAGGGTTTAAACCATAGAGGCTGTAGGTAAGGAGAGGAATCTTTGTACTTGGACACGGGCCATAAACCGAGAATATTTTTTATAGATTTAGCCGCTAGAGGCGCTGCGACAAATAGGGACCGAACATCAAATGTCAACGTGAATTATGATGGATCTGTCAATGATGCCATGAATAAAAAAAATTATTTGATTCAATGTGGTGATCAAGTCGTCTCGTTAAGTTTTTATAGCTTATGAATTAACTAGCCGTTACCCGTGGCTTCGCCCACGTATTTTACTATTTATAATTTATTATCCCCCCCGCGAGAAATTCTCCTCCTGCGAAGCGAAACCGGGCTTGTAGTGTTTATTCGCTCGAATTTTATAATGCATAACTCACTCGCTTCGCTCGGTCGCTCGGATTTTATTAACACATTACTCACTCGCTTCGCTCGTTCGTTTGAATATTAGTAATACAATACTCACTCGCTTCGCTCGTTCGCTCGAATTTTATTAATACATTACTCACTCGCTTCGCTCGTTCGCTCGAATGTTAATAATACATTACATTTGTTATCCCCCGCGAGAATCTTTCCCCCTAATTTGTTATCCCCCCGCGAGAATATCCCCTCTAATTTGTTATCACCCCCGCGAGAATCTCCCCCTAATTTGTTATCCCCCCGCGAGAATCTCCGCCTTAATTTGTTATCCCCCCGCGAGAATCTCGCCCCTAATTTGTTATCCCCTCACGAGAATCCCCCCTAATTTGTTATCCCCCCGCGAGAATCTCCCCCCCTAATTTGTTATCCTCGCGCGAGAATCTTCCCCCCTAATATGTTAACCCCCCGCGAGAATCTTCCCCCCTAATTTGTTATCCTTCGCGAGAATCTCCCCCCCCTGCGTAGCTTTCTTTTAGTGAAAGAATTTTTAGAATCGGTTTAGTAGTTCCAGAGATAAAACAAAAACAAATCTATCCCACGGGAACCGCAAATTTTTCAGGGATAAAAAGTGGCCTATAACATTCTCTGACCCCTAAACTACCACTATGCAAAAAATCATGTCGATCCCTTGCTCTGTGAAAAGCAAAAACAAAACTATCCCACGGGAACCGTACACTTTTCCGGGATAAAAAGTAGCCTATGTGCTATTCCAGACTATAATCTATCTCTGTGCCAAATTTCATCCAGATCCGTTCAGCCGTTCTGGCGTGATTGAGTAACAAACATCCATACATCCATACATCTTTACATCCAAACTTTCACATTTATAATATTAGTTAGATAGATGATGTCAGGTGCACATACTGCAAAGTGCATAATACCAATAGAAAAAAAACTCGGGTCGCAGTGCCAAAACCCTGCCGACAATATAGTGTATTTGCTAATACAGGCATTGTGCTGTTATTATGTGAACATAAGTTGGTTTTTGGACAAAATAAAAAATTTAACCCCTTAATACATCCCTTAAAATAATATTTTTTTTTCATAATTTCAATATTATTATCAATGGAACCTCTGTACCAAATTAAATACACCCTTCAATAAGTAAATCACTATCCGCAAACTAGTGTTTTCATACAATTTGTAAGTCCGGACCTGTCGGGGCGATTTTATTAAAATTTTAGCAGCACATTTCGATCTTCACTAAAGGGTTAAATTTCAATTTTGAAACAATTCTGAAATTTTTTCGGTATTTTTGGGCCCAAAAACCTTTTTCAACCCCCAAAAACTACCCTTAAAATGGTCCGATTGGCCCCATTTTAAATAGGCTTCGTGCGGTTATGGATTGCAACGTGCCTACCCAATTTCGTCAAAATCAATTAACTCTTTCGAAAGTTATAGCCCGTACACATATATATATATAAATATATATATATATATACATATACATATATAAATAGACATTTCCAAAAATGGTGCCAAAATGTTCAGGAGGCTATGAAACGTCGAGAAATTTTGGTCCCACCCCTAGGTCCCGCCATCCGACCGACGCCAATAGTGTATGTGCCATATGGCAAATACACTAAAAATCGAAATACTGCTTTTTAGGTTAGGACGGCAAAATATAAATAAAAAATTAATATATAAAATTATTTTTTAACGTTGAGAGCACACCACAGTAAATCAGCAAGTTCAACCAACTTTAAAATCACGAGAGTAATTAGGACATAATAAATTGAACGCGATGTTTCCTACCATACGAAACCATTATTTAAATGTTATACGACACATCTTAAACAATACAGTGAAATATCTCGTAAACGGTACAAACCATAAAAAAATGTTTTATACAAAAGTTATAGAGTGTCAAGGGGGACAGAAGACTGTGATATCAGATTTAACATAGGTGGTATCGTGAAGGTCAGGCAAAGGTCAGCTTCGATTTTTTAATTGTAAGAGTGCATTTTTATTCCAGAATACGATACAGTATTTAATAGTGAACGGTAAATTATTAAGGTAGGTACATATGAGCCAAAATTAACAAATATTGAGATATTTAGAAATTAAATAAATTTAATTTGTAGAAATATTTTTTGTTTTATTTGCAGGAAAGTGAGGCGTTTTTATTGATGTATTAAAACGTTTTTATTTAATGTCGACGTTTCGATGATTTTATCATCTTAATCATGACCTATGGGAACAAATATTATAAAACATAGCGATAATTAGTGACAAATAAATTTTGAAAAAAGTTATAAATCATCGAAACGTCGACATTAAATAAAAACGTTTTAATACATCAATAAAAACGCCTCATTTTCCTGCAAATAAAACAAAAAATATTTCTACAACATTCTAAAGAGGTGCCTTTCAACATATTTTAAATTTAATTTGTCAATTCGGTTCTTTTATGAATTTAATAATGAATTCAAGCCAAGAAGGCCGGTGCGTAATATCATGGCTATCTGCTATGCCATAATTTATCTAATTTCGTTGATTTTGGCCGTTATTTAATTTCTAAATATCTCAATATTTATTAACTTTAGCTCATATGTATCTTAATAATTTACTGTTCAGTATTAAATACTGTATCGTATTCTGGAATGAAAATGCACTATTACAATTAAAAAATCGAAGCTGACCTTCGCCTGACCTTCACAGCACCACCTATGATAAATCTGATATCATAGTCTTCTGTCCCCCTTGACACTCTATAACTTTTGTATAAAACATTTTTTTATGGTTTGTACCGTTTACGAGATTTTTCACTGCATTGTTTAAGATGTGCCACCCTGTATATAAAAGTTTTGTTTCACTGGGCAATATTAGTAACATCATTCGCCGCTAGGCGCAATATGAGCGAAAATGCCGTAGAGAAGAAAGTATTTTAAAATTGTAATTGAGTATTATAAAAATGGCTGCCAAATTTAAGAACATGGGATGCATCTCTAAGAAAAAGTCAACCGGCCGACCATCATTTAGCGGTGAAACTGTGGAGCGTGTCCGTGAAAATTGCACATGCATTCCGCAAAATTTCACCGTTAAAGGCACCAGGGTCAGGGAACTTGGAAATTGACGACAGGCTGATGATCTACACAGAGTTAGCAAGAAGATTCACATTGAAAATCTGCTATGAAGAGAAAAAAAACTTTTTGGGTTTTAAGTTCCCATTGGTACCAATTTTATGTATCTGAATTTCGTTTCAAATCGGGAACATCATTTGTACTAGCTCTGATATGATACGAACTAATAATAATATTTATTCACGTTTCCGTCTGTACAGATGTGAACAGTCAAAAAAACAATACAATACATAATATAATATAATCAGAAAAATACCTAATTGAAAACTTAAATAGTAAATTCACAGTAGCAGCATTTGAAGTGATTAAAATTCATTTAGCTTGTATATACATCTATCTATTAAATGTTGTTAACTTCCCATTGGAAGTTATTGTAATGGGTCCGAAAATCGAAATCAAAAAGGAAAAAAAATTTTTATGTTTCAAGGTCACTACACTATTTTTACACTACTTTTAGAAAGATGTCTGTGTGTGTGTATGTGTGTGTGTGTGTGTGTACGTACGTACGTATGTATGTGTCCATTTCTTTCTAAGACGAAATCTCGAGAATGAAAAATGATATCGACTACGTTGGGGTGCCAATCGACGCGTATTAACGTAAATATGATCTGAAAGAAATTTTTTCAAAATCGGTTCAGCCGTTCTTTTTTCTTAACCAAATAACCTCCAAAAAAGTAGATTTTATACAATATCTCGCGAATAAAAAATTATATCGACTTCGTAAGGGTGTCAATCGACGCGTGTTAACGTCATTTTGATCCGACATAAATTTTATAAAAATCGGTTCAGCCGTTTTTTTTTTTTTTTTTTAATTATTGTTAAAAATAAATAATAATTATGTTTTAATGATTAAAATTATTACTTTTCTGTGTAATATCTAATTTAATTATTATTATTAAATATTTATCAAACTGGGAAGTTCGTCGTGTGGACCTCAAGGGTCGCACTTTAGTCCTAATAAACGACCCACCTCACGGCTTGTTTTAAATTGGTTTTGAATTTTTTTATGTTTTAAAGGTAGAACGTTGAACATAGTCCCAGCACATTTCGGTGGCTTTTTATACAAAGTGTGATTATATTTTCCTGAGTGAATTTTAGAGCTTTGTCTCGTACTATAGGTACTCATAAATATCACAAAGTTCAATGTGAAAATATTTTCATTTTTTTTGACATACAGTAATAGCTTTAAAATATATTACTTGTAGCCAATTTCCATTCAGATTCGTTTATGAGAAAAATATTGTCTGCTCCTTTTTCAGCTGCGTAAACTTTGTGTTGCGTGAAGATGAAACATGTAGCGAAATAAAACTAAAAGTTTTTGATTTATAAAAAACTATCATTATCTTATGTGGATTATCATTCAATTATATCCAAATATTTCACAAATTTGGGATGGATAGTGTAAATGCATACAGGTGTGTTTTTTCCATATAGGTATATGAAGAATTATTCACATTTTGTACTCCGGTCAGTTGACATTTTTCTTAAATGTTCGGAAACCGCACGAATATTTTTATTAAATAAACTAGAGACCGAAAAAAGCTTAAAAGACTTTTACTGTATTTTTTTATTACAAAGACAAGAGGTTTTTGTAATTTGTTTTTTGTGCACGCTCAAGTTTACCATCGCGTTTTTAAAAAATCAAACAGTCATTGATTGGTTGAAAGCACTATTAATAGAAAATTAGGAATTAAGTAAATTTAAATAAACTAGTATCGCCTCTGGTCGAAATTCGACCAATTGTGTTTGTAAAACGCAAAAATTTTCTATCTAGTTGCCTGACCCGTCAGCGTTCTTCTGCAAGGCATAACACAAATATATTTTCCGTTTAATTTTAGACAAAAACATAAAAGCTTCCAACAAAACACAGCTGGTCCATTTATTAAATTGTCACATATCCTTATAAACACAAATTCAACATAACTGTACCGACAACGCAGAAATCCGACAAAAGTTTGTTTTGCCGATACCCTCTACATATCGATAGTTCATATAATCTCCGTGGTGTGTTACCATAGGTCTTTAAACAGCGAGAGAAACAACGCTTTTGCATATAATATTCTCCCGTGCAGGGAAGGCATGCTTTCATTGGAAATCATATTATGTGTATGTTCACTTTATTTTACCTGCCTTTGCGGCTACATAATATTTACATGATTTTTGTGCACATCTGTGGCACAGTACCTTTTGAATGATATAAGTTTCATTCCCCTCGCTTTTATATAATAAATAGTAAAAAAGTACGACAATTTTCGATGTTCACGCGTATTATATAGATAAACAGGAAAGGCAACCGACCATAGCCTTGTATACGGAACACGATAGTTATCTAGAATTATTGAGGGATACCGTGGAAAACCTCAGCAAAGTGACCAATTAAGGAATTACCGTTTCCCAGGGTCGGTAGTATGTAAAGGCCTATGCCATATCTGTCCTCGTCGGGATTAAATTGTGTGTTTTAAAGACCACTAACAGCTAAGGTTATTTGGGCCTATCACCAATTCATATTTTCGATTCATTACTTTTTATTTTTTTTTAATAATAAATTGAAAATCCAATTGACACTTTTACCAGCTCTCGGTCTAGAACCCGGGAACTGGGGACTTGTAATAGAGGAACTATAGCAACGCCATGTAAACAACAGCACTGCTACACGCTCGACCATTCTCAAGCCCGTCGGGATTAAAACACAGTATTTTCCGAATACCAGTCTAGTGCTCTCATCTCTAAGCACCACTTGCTCAACACATAAAGTAGTAGCAGCACTTTTGTCTATGCTTCCGTTTATTAGTGTTTTTTTTTTTTTGGGTTTTCAGGAATTTTGCATGATATACATACCTAGAAGACGCGAGAACATTGTTCCAAAACTTTTGTCTATTTGTTCCGTGATCATTTGAAAACGCCAGTCGATTTTGATGAAACTCGGGAACACTATCAAGTGGTACTCAAACTTAAAGTATAAGGTACTTTTTACCCGACTGCGCTAGGGTTAGTATAGTGTTGCTACAAAAACCGACATTGACTAAAGTCTATGAGAACCCTGTATGGAGTCAGCTGCGGCAAATTTAAAACAGTGACTATAATATTATCTGTTGATAGAGTAAAACAACTTGCGATTTTTACATCGATTTTGACCCATGATTAAAAATAAATGTAGCCTTTGGCCGTCCCTGCGGGTCTGGCGCCCTGAACGGTCGCCCAACCTTAAACCCCCCATCCCTACAGCAAGTATTGGTCAAAAATATAATCTAACAATTCCAAGAGAAATATTAAATATTTTCTTGTGGGGAATTTGCTTGAGAATTGTATGTCTGGGAGTGTATAATAATGTACGAACTATGATAATATCATACAACAAAACAACTTCCCAACGATCTCGATAAACAATGGATTAATGAAATTGAAATAAAACAATAAGCACCTTTCTCTGTCATATGGCTGTACTAATAATCAAATTTCATATGCACCCTTAGTAATAATGAGACCCTCGATATGTATTTATTATAATCGATACAATTATCACTCTAGATAGAGAGAGATAGGTAGAAAGGAAATGATGACGTACTTTGTATGCAGGTGTCGTTCGCCACGCCGCTACTGCCTCTGTGGTTATAATTGAAATTAGGGAATTATGTAATGTTATCAGAACCATGTTAATAATTTATCAGGTATATACCTAGGTACTATATTCATAATGTGTATATAAAGCTGTGCTGTTTATTAAAGTTGTATTAAATATCTGCAATTCTCTATTAAGATACAGGCAAACTATGAAAAAATCACAATTTTAGTTTCACTATAGATGGAAAAATTTTGCTACCGGTTTCGAGCGCTTGAGAAGCTGAGAATAATGTCGTAAAATATACTAAAAATCTAATCCTGCGTTAAATTAATATGGTCCGCCGCCTGTGCAATGTGTATATACAAATCTACCTATATTATAAATTAATATAGAATATAGATAGCACTTAAAGTTTGTATGTTTTTCTGGGAAAGAATGAACTATGGAGCGTTGAAATTTGGCACACATAGATAGTGCCTCTAAACAAACTAGAAATACTCGTAAATTCTTAACCCAGAGGGTTTTTTTATTAATGGATTGATATTTGCTTTGACTTGCAATTAGCCATGATATTTTGATATTTATGGCTGAAACGAAATTTTGATTGATCGATAACATAAGCGACGCCATATGAAGCAATTTATATCACAAGGACACGAGAGACGGAACATAGGATAGGATAGGGGATATAGATTAGCCTCGGGAACCCGGAGGAGCTAAAGGGACTCATTCGAAATTTCGAATGATGGGGATTTTGATATTACTTACTCCAAAACATGAAATTTGACATGAATGTTCTTTGTTAAAATCAAGAAGATGCGTGTTCGACGAATTTTCGAATTTCGCGTTCCAAGGGGTGAAAACTTTCTTTTATTTATTTTATTTATTGTAGATTATAGACGCGTCGACAACTTAGGTCATTAGCCTCTTAAATTACATTAAATAACATGTCAACTAACTTAAAACTAAATAAAATCACAAAACGTCCATGAGCGCAGGTGGGATTTTGCATCCCTTCCATACCGCTATCTAGCAAAATCCCTTACACAGGGCACTTTAATATGCCTCCCTTAACATCTTTACAAAAATAAGACCTTGAATAAATAACGCCAAAAAATTGTCACTAGCTCTCGGTCTATAATGTTTAATGTGAATCGCGCTGATAAGTTATTCCGCACCGTTTCAAGGTGCTCTTGATTGAAATACGCTACATAACGAGATTCAAATTAAGTATAGTGAATTGAGTTAATAGGAATCTGCCTGGCACCAATTTCAAAAGATGGCGCTACCATATGTCATTTTTCCCAATTTTTTACTCAAAGAATCAGCTTTTATATAAACAATACAGTTAATTTGTGAGATCTGTAAGATTCTATAGATGATATTCTTTGTATTAAACATATTTGGGGTCATGTATTGAAATTAATAAAAGTAGGAATTCAGATTGAACTTGAAATATTTTTTTCAATGAAAAAGGATTTTTAGACATTTAAAACATACTTTGAAAGACAAAAAATGGATATGCTAAATTTCAATACGAAACTGTTAATAATAACAGCAAATCGTTTAGTAAAAAGTCACTAATGACAGATAATGCAACCGCGGTGTTATCAATAACTAAAAAAAGTGTAGCTAATATCTAAGAGATGGCGCAGGGCGCGACGTTCATTTTGCTTACATCGTCCATTGTCATCAGCTGTCAAACTCAAATGTGAAAACACATTTGACGTTAATTGTGATACCCATCGTGCTAATAACAAATAAGTAAAAAATTTTATATGAAAAAATGGATATGAAATATATTAACATGTAAAAAATTTTATTTGGTGAACTTCGTTTTGGCTAGGACCATGGAAAGTTTTGGTTCAGTTCAGTTTTATTCTCTAAATGTCTTGTCAACATGCTCAATATTATTGGTTAAAGCGTTTATACGAAATCAAAACTCAGTTTTGCTTAGTTAAAAGTGTTAACACATTTAAATTTGATCAATAAATGGTTCCATGCTCACAAATTAAAATTAAGCGACAAATCCAAACATATGATATTTGAAATTCATAGTTCTTCAGAGTTCAGAATTAATTGGGATATTGTTTATCATGTACCTGTCTGCTCTGATTGCAAAGACAATAGGATGCATCAAGTTAGAAAAGGTCTCTCATTTGAATTGCAAACTTTTCTGGCAGTATCAGATATCAAATATTTGCACGTCTGTACA
Organism: Mongoloraphidia duomilia; assembly: GCA_039654895.1. NCBI lineage: Eukaryota > Metazoa > Arthropoda > Insecta > Raphidioptera > Raphidiidae > Mongoloraphidia > Mongoloraphidia duomilia. The sequence goes on from CM077522.1 coordinate 29,297,753, forward strand.
TAATTCGCTCAGTATAATGTACTATTTAAGAAAAAAATGTCATGTAGTTTTAATGCATGTGTATACCATGCGCTTATTTACTCTAAGCTGGTTATGTACTTGAATGCTGGGGAGGTGCATATTATTATAAGCATTTCAAATCAATTACAATAATTCATAAAAAAATAGCTTGATCCATATGTTTTAAAATCGCAACTGAGCTTTCATTTCCAAAAGGTCTTAAAAATTTTCTACTTAAGATGTGGCTGTGTCAATTATAAAATAACTAATCATTCATTTAGACAACAAGCTGTATTTGTGCCAAAGGCTCATAAAACCAGATTCCAACGACATTTCGCATTCACTGGACCGTATTTCTATAATAAATTTCCTAAACACCTTTCAAGTATTTCGAGCTATAATAACTTTAAAAAAGAATTAAAGTCATGGCTGCTTTCTGTTGAAAATATTAAATATTTTTTTGACGTTTTGAAATAGGTAATTAAGTTCAGTTCGTTAATTTTTTAATTTTATTTTTTTATAGCATATAATTCCTTTAGAGAGCAGCCAATTATATAATAGGGTTGTAGACACTAAAAGAAAACAAATACATTTTAATTTTTTTTCGATAGTCTATGATATCTAAACACTGAAAATCATATAATTTTTATTTATATATTCAACATATTTTTATAATAAATAAATAAAAAATTAATAATTTCTTCTTGTTGTCACGTGAACTCAAACACCAATCACAGCGCGTGACGTCACTCCCTGGTGACCCTGCAAACATTCTGTTCTGACGTTTGACACATCAACATCAACATTGTGGTATTTTTTACGAACTGAACAGAAATTCTTTGATTAACCTGCGTTATTTTAAGGAATATATTATTATATAACAATGGAGCCCGGATTTATTAAAGGAAGCAGTTCAAATTTGCCAACAATTGACCTATAGATTAAAATAATTTATTATTAAGAATTCTTTGTATTAATCTATGGACTATGAACTAATATCACACAATATCTATCCAGAAACATAAAACTATAGATTCTGTGATACCTATTGGCATTTTAATATTTACTTTTAAGGTTAATTGTTGAATATTTAAATCAACGAGTTAATTGTTAGCTTATATTTAGTAGGTGTATTTTAATAATAATCAGATTTACTTTCTTGTTTTGTTGAAATTCAACTGACATTTTCAATATAAATTAAATAATAAATTAGATTTAGGTTGTGTTTAACACATGAACGAAAACAAAATATAGATAGATAGATAAATATTTATTAGTTACAGTGACAGTGATGTATGTAACAAGTAATTTACAATAATACAGTTTAAACATATAAGAAATATTCATTTAACGAGTAAAACTCAGCATCTATCAGAAAATTAAACACTGACTTTTTAAATAAAGAAAACGTTTTTATTGATCTTATAGATCTTGGAAGGCTGTACTAGTGATAAGAAAGTGATAGTGATAAGAAATAAATTACTAGCGAAAACATAATATTCTGGTGATCTACACGCAAAAAAACAATTTTCAAACCTGAATAATTGAACAACAATTTTATTATTAACTTTTGTAACAATTATTATTGTGCCGGCTTTTATATTTTATAAGAGATTGCGTATCGCATTTAATTTTGTTTAGCTTGGGCGTTTTTTTTTTTGATACCGTTTATTCGATACCTACTACTTTTGGATCGATCCGCCGATACTTCAGAAGGACAAGTATCGATACAAAATATCGCGTATCGGATTCCAAAAGATCGATACGTATCGCCCAACACTAATCTGAAATAATAAAGCATAGAGAAGGGTAATATAATAAAGTCCACTGATGACATAACCTAAAAATGTATGGTTGCAATCACATAAATATTTTACTTCTAAACTAACTATATAGGTACCATCAAATACCATAGAAATGTAATAAAATAGCATTTACGGCAAAGTGATCTTCACAAAAACTGGTTGTTTTGGATCACAGTACTGAGAATTTTTGGATGTTTGTGGTTTATCTCTTTTAGCAAGCCGAAACCACTTTTTACGCATTTTTTTATCCTCTGGTACGTACATAGATAGTTTATGAGGTGTTTTTGCAGAAGTATTTAGACACATGGACACAGCACAACACTTGTAGAACTTGGTATTCATGATTAATAATTTGTACTTTAATTTTATACGAAAAAACACCCTATCACAGAAGAAAAATGTCCATGTTTACCGGGGAGTGACGTCATCTCGACACCATGATAGTTTATGAACGTTTTAGTGGAAATTTTAAAGTAATAATACAAAACATATTTTTTAAATGAAAATTGGAATATAAAATTATGAAATATATTTTTTTAGGTATAATATACATAAAGCTACAAAATAAAAACATTTTCAAAAAAGTGTCTACACCCCTATTATGGGATAGACTTTACTTATGTGCTTACGTCAAAAAAGGAATGTACTGTCCAAATTACAAGTTTATAGCTTCAGCGGTTAGATCAATCAATTTGACGTATCTGTCAGTCTGGACTTCTTTTAATTATATAGATATTATCATATTAGTAGGTAATAATAATAATTTTTTTGACACATTTTTGCTAAAAAATTTAAATTTTTTATTTACATTATTTCCATAGCAGTTTCTGAAAAACAATTATCATAGATCAACTCTTATTATAAATATTATTGTTCTATTAGTGTCCTCTATACGCTAGTAGACGAAATACTCACAATATTTTAGAAAATATTACAATTACAGCGACGACAGCGCCTCTAACGGTTTATTATCGGCAACTTGTTATGCAGTGCCCTTTTAACAATAATATTATGTATTTACAATTAACAATTAAATAGTGAATTAACAAGTTGCTATCGAAATGGTCCGATTTTCATATGCTGTATTAATAAAATAATAGTATACGCTTAATTTTGTTTGTCATTTAACCTATCGCAAAAACGTCACATTTCCGGGCAGTAGTTTATATTGACCAAAATTGCTTATTTTGACGCCTTCTACAACCTCTATAAGTTTAGTACAATATTTATGAAACACCCTGTATAGGTAATACGAGATAAATGCAAATAATACGATGAATGAAATAATTCAATCGTGTATTTTAAATCTAAACAAACTCATATAAACGATATTATTATATTTCAAAACATTTGTTTACAATTTCTCAATAAAAATATGAAATAAATTGGCACAAGAAAAATAATATTTTTTAATGATTCATTCGGTTGTCGAAAATTGCTTTGAATTATGCAATTACACTCCTCTAAAAATTCCGGTAGCGCTACTGATTTTGTAATTTGTTACGCATAAATGCTTTTGTCTGTACCAATGGACAATGACATCCGGTACCACCCCAATATCTATCAAAACCTAAGTTGATTGCAAGGGCCTGATAGTCTTTGAAGTGATTATATTAATTGCTCATTTTTTCAATCTCCGGTTATTTAAAACAATGAACTACCAACTGTGAGAACATTACATTTTTTTAGTCAAAGGATATTTACTCGAAAAATTAAAAATTTTATTTTCGGCTCGTAGTAACAGATTTAAATTAAGTAATCAATTATTTTATTTGTAATAATGAACTAAAATTATTGACTGTTAAAAATCTTATAGAGGTTAGCACAAAATTATGCGACTATTGAACCCAATAAAAAAAATCCCTGCAAAAATATCCTTGTTAAAAATATCCGATGTTAAGAATAGTCCAGTAACTTTTGAGCCCTGTAAAAATATCCTGTCAAAATATTCCACCACGAGTCAATAGTCATGAAGGATCGAAAAATTAGCAAATGCTTAAGGAAAAGTAACGCAGGTTTTTTTAACTCCTACTAAAAGGAGCCAAAAAAATGAGTAGTCTGTATTGCGTGTATACAGGCAGATGACGTGAATACCGTTAAACACAAATAATATTACTATGTATTCGTTGTCATGGAAAGAAATAAATCCACTTCTACTTATCTTATAAAATCAAATGTTCGTAAGATATAACAAATAAAATAATAATTGTAATTTCATTTTTTAGTGTATTTGCCATAGAATATGGCACATACACTATTGGCGTCGGTCGGATGGCGGGACCTAGGGGTCGGACCAAAATTTCTCGACGTTTCATAGCCTCCTGAACACTTTGGCATCATTTTTAAAAATGTTTTTATATATATGTATATATTTATATATATATATATTTATATTTATATATTTATATATATATATATATTTATATGTATATATATGTGTGTGTACACGATAACTCTCGACAGACTTAATCGATTGAAACGAAATTTGGTACACACATTGGAACCCATCACCGCAAGAAGCCTATTTAAAATGGGCCCGATCGGACCATTTTCAGGGTTGTATTTAGGGGTTCCAAAAAGTTTTTGGGCCCAAAAATACCGAAAAATTTGTCAGAATCGTTTCAAAATTGAAATTTAACTCTTTAGTAAAGATTAAAATGTGCTGCTAAAATTTTAATAAAATCGCCCCGACAGGACCGGACTTTCAAATTTTATGAAAACACTAGTTTGTTGATACGGATTTACTTATGAAAGGGTGTATTTAATTGGGTGTACTGATAAAATCCATGTCTAATATTGAAATTTAGAAAAATTTAATTATTTTAAGGGATGTATTAAGGGGTTAAATTTTTTATTTTGTCCAAAAACAAACTTAAGTTCACATAATAATGCCACAATGCCTGTATTAGCAAATACACTATATTGTCGGCAGGGTTTGGCACTGCGACCCGAGTTTTTTTATATTTTAAATAATTGTTATCCAATACTTACTTATCTATAATTTCATTTAAAAAAAAACAATAAAATAAAATATTAAAAGCCTTCGGGATTCGAACCTGGGATTGGCGTTTGTACCTCTCGGTAGACTCGTACTTTTCTGCACGGCCACCTGGCTTATTGTATCTGAGACCTTAACATAGTTATACATGCTGTTTTTTTTTTCACATGTCAACCACTTCCAAATATTTCCATTTCATCTAATATTTCTAAAATGCCACCCCAGTATGAAGCATCAGATGATTAGACATTCACGTCATTTTAATACTTTGGTTCTACACAGATTTCTTACTGCAAATTAGTTCAAGAAACATTTATATTGTTAGATATTTTAAACTTTTAAATAATAGAAACAATTAGGTATAATTATTATTTCTTTTATTTCTAAGATAGGTACTTTTCCAAATATTGGTACTCCGTCGAATTTCGACGGGGTTAGTTTCGTTTTAGTTTATTATGACTAGGTACCGCATAATATTTATTTTTCCACATATTAGTTCCTGAACTGTAATTCAATTGAATTTAACAAGCCCATTAAACTCGTAAAATCGCTGTAAGCATTTGATTTATAGCCATTTGAAACTAAATTCGCAACTACAAATTATTCTGAAAATAATGAAACCGGTAACAATATGTGCCAACTCATTTATTTATTGTTAATTTTTAATCCAGTAACGTGTTGAAGCATTGTTTTAATATCCAGTAAGTCAATTGTACCGTGTTATTGAATTGATGACATTGTGTCGGGAATGTTCAAATGAACACTTGTAGTTCATTTAATGGAGGGAGTAAACATATTGTACAATACACACACATAATATTAAAAAGTTTAATTTATGTATTAATGCAGTGGACTATTCAGTGTTTAATGTATCATTGATTGCTACAGTAAACTGATCGCAATCTGTAAATATTTTCATTCAACTAAAGTTATACTTTAACTCTTAAGAGTATTCGATACCAGAAGTTACTCCCTGCACCCTTCATCTCAAATCCTTTCCCCTCGCCTAAAAACGATTACAGTTCTCCCGACGCTATTTTTAAAGTTTATGGGTTCGTGTAAGTTAACGCTAAATGAAGGACCAAGAATCACACTACAAATCCTACAGGCGATTTTTTTTAAATAAGTTTTGGTTACGTATAAAAGATTACGTAATTTTTAAAAAGTGTAAGTTTTTCCAGGATTTTTTTTAACTTCCCGCTAAGAAAATTGAAAATTTTCAAAAATAAGGAAGATTTTCGAAAATCGAGTTTTCATCAGATCTCGACGTTTTGTGACCCTAGGAAGCTATTCTGACTATTTTTACGATGATGTCAGTATGTCTGTATATGTGTGTGTATGTAAACCTCTCATAACTTTTGAACGGCTTGACCGATCGAATCGCGATTTGCGGCATTCGAAGGGGTTCCACTGAACTTAGATTTTCTGAAAATTTGAACCGATTCGACCCAATAGATTTTGAGAAATTCCAAAAAACCGAAAAAAAAGTTGTTAGACGATGTTTTTTCAAAATAACTTCTAGAATATTGTACCGATTGATTTCATAATCTAATCAGCTCTTCTCCTCAGAAAACTGCGTCGAATGCCGCTAAGCGGATCAAAATCGGTTAATCCCTTCGAGAGATTTTGTAGTCAACAGATTTCGAAAAAAGTGTTTTTTCAAAATAACTTCGAGATTTCTCAACTAATTTATTTTATACCTCTTACAATATTTTTAGAACTTAAAAAACTGCGTCGAATGCCGTTTTAAAGATCAAAATCGAACAACGCGTTCAAAAGTTATAGCTTTTCAAAAATTAAAACAGATCTACTTTTGGGTATATTATCAACTATCAAGTGCTTCGAACTCAAAGCGCTTGAAAATAGCGGGAAGTTCTAGGGATGGCCTGCAGGTTAACCGATTTACAGATGTTTTCTTCAATTTTTCGCCTGAAGAATCTGTAGTGTGATTCTTGGTCCTTCATTTGGCGTCGGGAGAGCAGTAAACGTTTTTAGACGAGCTGAAAGAATTTGAGATGAAGAGTGCAGGGGGTAACTTCCGGTAGAGAATTAGCTTAAGTAAAGGCACGTTTATTATAGTACATCATGTCTTTAGACAAGTAGATCATATTTTAAAACCGCGCATTCATCAACAACGGTATAGCTCCGTGGAAATGCTTATGAATTTGTCGATTACATAGCGGTGCATATACAGGTGCATGCGCGTACATGTGCGATGAAGATGCACATACACACGCGAACATGATGATTGATGAATGAATGTTTCGAATGACGTACTTGTCTACGTGCGTTCTGTTCTCTGCGTGCGTCTTTGGCAGGCTTAAGATCATTGTCAACCCAGATTTCTTGACAATGCATTATGCAACCCATTAAAAGGTGTTGTTATTTAAATAATAATTATGTACTCTAGCAATAAATAGTATCCCTCTATAATATAAAACAGTAAATAGTCTATTCTATTAGGTATATTATGTTTACTGGCGCGGATGTGTCATGCCTGTGACGTCACTATGTATGTATGCTTCTGTTTTTGAAATGAACACACACATGCTTCTCTCATGTCGTGTTTTTTATAACGAGTTTAAAAAGGACACGCCGCCATTATCGCATCATCTCAACTATTCCTTTAAATATCTTCATGGCTCTTTTCTTCTATTTATTGGATTTACTCGCTAAAACCTTTAAATCTACACCGGAAATATTTTTCGATAGTTTCAATGCACAGAATTATAATAGTCCTGGATCGTTTAATTTGCAGTTTGCACCACATATTTCAAAATAGTATATTGTGCAACTAGTGTGCTAAATACATCTCGTATGCGGCTCGCAAATGCGCACTCGTCAAGGCTCGTGCGCGCTCGTCTACTATACTCGTGCTGAAAACATCGCGCCTGGCGACCAGACACATAAATATTTAGCACATGCGTTACACACTATAATTTATTCAGCAGATGCATGGTTTTAGAGTTTTATTGAATTAACTACATCTCATACTCGTTATTATAGTAACCATGGTTCATTATGTAACGGGTTTTTAAGTGTTTTTCATTATAGCATTGAAAATCGTTACATAATTAATCATGACGTCACCAGTCGATAAACGCGGCCATTTAAGGCTCGCTTTACAGATACGAGAAAACATTAAAACTTTGCATGTATTGAATAAAATATTTTATTCACGGTCATATAACTTAAAACGAAAAAAAAATTATTAAACAGAACTCATCATTTTCCCAGAAAATGAATAATTTTGTGAAGTTATTATTCATTCAAGTGCTAGTAACTTCATTACACTGATCTCTAATTAATGGATAGCAAATGGCGGCCATTGTGAGGAACCAACCTCTGTGCAGCGGCATATTGATGTTGGATAGGTGACATTTTTGGCGGGTTGTTTAATAGATATTGTAGAATATACGATCGATAACAAAGGGGGTTGTTTTTTGATAAACGTATTACTAATATCGATGGTCATATGCTTAGACGCACTAATATGTATGTGCCAAGACCGAACATATCACTTTTTAGAAGATATTTTCTTTTTTTAGCTCCCCATTTTTTTAATTTGTTACCTGTGAACATACAGCAGTGCAAAATAAAGCACACTTTTTTGTCGATGTTAAGACAATGGCTAATGACGCAACAAAATGCGGAAAGATTTTTTGATATAGCACAATGATTATTCACAATACTTTGGTTTTTTATGTTTTAGATGATATATAGTTCTTTTTTCTTGTTTGATTGCTGTCCAAAATTATTTATTTAACTTTAGTTTTAGGTATAATACTGTCCACAAATTGATAATGGCTTAGAAGGAGTCTATATCTTTCAAACATATTTTATTTTGTTATAAAATGTACAGTGCTATTGTAATTTGAAAGAAATAAATTCTATTCTATTCTATTCCTATTAATCCTTATAACAATACGTAGGTAATCAAAATATTTTTTATGGTTCTCAACTTGTTAAACATAACTATATAACCAGAGCTGGGGAGTATGTTATATCTAAGATACTTTTTTTTATCTTAGATACTTTTTAAGTATCAGCTGTATCTGATAATGAAGATACTTCTCAAAAGTATCTGGTATCGAGAATACTTTTTAAAAATATATAAGTAGGTACTTACACATTATCTAAAATAATTTTAATAAGATACTTCTTAAAAGTAATTCAAAATACTTTTATGAGTAGGTATCTAAGATATTTTTAAATCATAAAGTATCTTTTTAGATACTTTCATACAAAATATTTTGTATCTAGTATTAGACCGAGAGCTAGTGCCAATTTTTTGGTGTTATTTATTCAAGACTTTATTTTTGTGAAGATGTTGAGGGAGGCATATTAAAGTGCCCTGACTAAGGGATTTTGCTAGATAGCGGTATGGGGGGATGCAGACAGCCCCCAACGTGTAACAAAAAAAATTGTCAGAATTATTATTGCCTCAAAGCTGAAATTGTTTGTAAAGCTTGTCGGTGACCCAATAATGCCATTATAATATTTGCAGATCGATTGGTCGGTATTAAAGGGGTGGCAGATCACCCTAAACGTGTCATGTACCCGACAAAATTTATATTATTAGTTCAAGGTTCAAATTTTAATATGTTGTTACGGCGGCTGTTTTAAGCATATATTTCAGTTTGCAGAACAAAATATCGGTATTAATCCCCTCTTTTAGAGAGAAACTTGCTCGCCTAGGTGTTTATATCGTTCTGCAAGGGGGTTAATACCAACATTTTGTTGCAAATTGAAATACATATTATATGCTTAAAACAGTCGCCGTAACAACATATTAAAACTTGAACCTTGAACTAATAATATAAATTTCATCGGGTATATGACACGTTTAGGGTGATCTGCCACCCCTTTAATATTGACCAATCGATCTGCAAATATTATAATGGCATTATTGGGTTCACCGACAAGCTATACAAACAATTTCAACCTTGAAGCAATAATAATTGTGATCATTTTTTTTTGTTACACGTTGGGGGCTGTCTGCATCCCCCTCATACATATCTAGCAAAATCCTTTACTCAGGACACTTTAATATGCCTCCCTCAACATCTTCACAAAAATAAGGCCTTGAATAAATAACACCAAAAAATTGTCACCAGCTCTCGATCTATATCTTTTGAGAAAATGTTTACTATCTAGATACTTTTATAGAGTATTTTCTACAGCTCTGAGTAATAACGTGGCGTGCGTTAACGGTGTTGATAATTAATATTTCCAGCTAAAATTGTCACTCCCCTCTTCTCTCCAGAGTACCCACGTCTTGCTGCTTCGAGAAGTTTCAGACGTTGTAAAAGGAAGTAGCTGCCTATCTGTTATCCATTAATTAGAGATCAGTGCTTATTTCTGCTTAAAACATCAAGTGCTCTATAAAAATTACGGTTTTAATTTATTTGTGGCGAGACGACCAATGATGACACACCACTAGTTTCAACTGATTTGATAGGAATAATAGGATTGTTTAAATAAATATTATAGACTAGGTACTAGAATTGTTAAAAATGTCGTCCTTAACATTTTTGAATGTTATTATTAGGTATCTATAATATTATTTAGTGCCACCTGCATCATTCTCGAATAGCCTGTTATCTACAATTTAATCATATAAATGTATTCCGTGATCACTGATCGGTACCTAAACATAGATCGCTTTAAAAATTGGCAATTTAATATTTTGTAAATAAAAAATTGGGCTTTTAAACTTGGTTTATCGTGAAAACGAAAAAGCAGTACCTAATCAAAAATGGCACTTCCGGTATATTTGCATCTCAGTTTAAAATTTAAAATCTTTGAAACCATTAAAGCAGTTATCGTCGAATTGCGTCTGCTCTAAAATCTAGTTTTTCAATTTTTTTTCAACTCTTAAACGTGTACCTATCCAGGTTTTTGTAAGAGACTAATGCCGGGTTTATCGTACATTATTTAACACGCTGTTTTGTTAATTCGCTGTTATTTCTATGCTTACTTCGTATGTTTTATGTGTTATTCTGTGTAAAAATTTAACAGCGATTAACAAAATAGCGTGTTAAATGTGTGATAAATCCGGCATAAGTATACAAATAATAAAAGATAGTAGAATTATGCCAGCAATTAAATTATTTTTAAATTTAAACAAAAAATAAAAATAAAACATTTTGAAAAGGCGGACGCTGCAACGCCTCCTATGACCCCAGAATACGCGTCTGTTTAACGATAACATTCATAGATATAATCCTTAATAAATAACGGAGTTTTTTTAATAATCGCAGTAAAAGATTTTTTAATTTAGATGCATAATGAACAAAAATTTTCGTACTTACAAAGTATAACGAAGCTTGCAGTATTTCCCACCCCACAATTTTTAAAATTTGCAAATCGCTAATTAAAACTGTAAATTGAAACAAAAACCAGTGATTTATATGATATTAATTATACGTTTATATACACTGTTTTTGTTCGTGCACTTTTATTCGAAACGCAGCCAACGTTCACTTTTTTTAACGCAATCATTTGTTCCGATACGCATCTCTTTTGTCACACGCACAATGACATTGCGTTATGCACATAATATGTAGATGATTGTTGTGTGTTGTCTGCTGTCAACATTACCAGTCAAGTGGTTACTCGATGGTAATAAACTGTTTCTCCTCTGTTTCTATATGGTTATATTACTTAGCGGCATTTGTTTGTCACTTACGAGGACAGATTCAATTTTATTAAACTGCAAAATCCATCGGGTCTACTCAATATATTTGTTTGTACTTTAGCCATTCATATATAAAACTATATGAAAAACGTTGGACAGTATCAAGTTCCTCCAGGTACCCATTAAAGGAGTCTGCCCAAGTGCCCACATAACCAGAGCATACCATGACCGTGCTATGAACGTATCAGGCATGAAAAGAAACACGATACGCACTACTATGCCATTGCCCACTGCAACGAATCGACAGCGTTCTATGCCCGTATGCAAAGCGTATTATGCCCGTATGCAACGGGTATTATGCCCTTTCGGAATCCATTCATAACGTGCAGCACCGGATATGTTATTTTCGCATACGTATCAGTGTTGAGTGGACTCCTTGAAATGTTTAACTGTTAGACAATTGGTATTTGGTAATGATTGCCATGATTTTGGACGAGGAAGAAGAAAAATATTGATTACAAAATTCCAGGACAGACATAAATAAATAATAAATACATACATACATACATACAAGTGAAGTTAAATAAAAGCTTGTAAAAAGAAAACAAAAAAAAGACTCGACGCTAATCGAATCTGTATTTTTTTTTTTCATTTTATTATGTTATTTTTACCCTCGCCTTCACACGCGTTACTGTCAGTTTAGACAGAAATCTTACTATACTATAAGTATGCGTTAGTATCATTATTGCTCTCATATTAAGATTGAAGAAAGACAGCTATAATTTTAGATTCGCTCCATTTGTCTCTTATTCAAGCAGTTAAACGTTTGATGCGGCAGAGAGTATTTTAAAGTATAAATTGGCAACACGTAAGTTGCCCAGTAAAACTGTAATCCCCCGTGAAAAAGCACTTGAATTAAAATACCTATGGAAAAAATTTAAAGTTTTGTAACTCAGTTAAGATTCTGTGATGCGATCCTATTCCTCTTCCACCACAACTACCTAATCAATTTTTTTCCAGAAGGATATAGAACAACCTAAAATAAGCTTTGTCTTTCTTTCAACTGAGAACCACTTTTCCAACATTAAGAATGAATCAATCCAGTTGATGACTCCAACTGGGAAAAGTAGAATTAAGTGTTTTTGTTTTATTCGATAAAATGTGACGCCTGTTAACTCGCTGATAGCTCCGCAGCTACTTTTATTTAACGTCTCTAGTGTAATTTATAAACAATGTACACTGTTGTTTTATATACAAACAAAATATATATGTATATTTTGCAGAGTAGTTTTAAAACTATTTTTAAGTTTTTGGTAATTTATTGCATTTGTTAAAAATAATAAATTGATAATATGAGGGCGGCACAACGGCCGCACCGGTTTCAAATATCAGAAGCAATATGTAGGACGCAAAGAGAATGGAACTGAAAAAAAGAAAAAAGTCGTCTTTGCCCAGGGCGCAAATTTTACAAATACGTCCCTGGATCTCGCCATCCGACCGATGCCAATAGTGTACCTACTATATAAAGGCAATCAGGCCCGCAGTAAGGAAATCTTGCGCCTGGGGCCAACATTTTAATTTGCGCCCCCTCCCTCAAAAAAACAAAAAATGCATGATACGAGATTTTTATAAGAGATTTCAACATAAATAATTGAAAAACATAAAAAATGTTCACTAATAACTGCAAAATAAACGTTATAAAAAAAATTACTTAACTACGGTCTATAACGAAAAATCAAAACTTCACTTTTCTGGCCTTCAATTGAGCAAATTGGTTTATTAAACGTTCATAATTCAAGTCTCTATAGATATTTCTATAGAAATTATCGCCAAATATTTCATAATTTCTATCTTCAGTAATTAAGTATATTTTGCAATATTTTTATTTATTTTATATTTTATGTTTTGTCTAGTAGTAATCAGCCTGGCACATAAAATACTGGCGCGCCTTTGGCGCCCCATAACTTGATGCGCCCGGGGCCGTCGCCCCCTCCGCCCTACCCTTACTGCGGCCCTGAAGGCAATACACTAATAAGCTACCTCAATTTCTCAGTTGAAAAAGAATTACTGTATTTGATTCAACATGTTTTCTCTGTAAAATATGACTAGAACGGACCTGTGTCGTGTGTGAAAAAGAGTAATTTACGGATCGTCCGTTAAATCGTGCCGGATGGACGGGTCTGAGACTCCAGCAGAGGTCAGCCGTGCAATGTCGCACCCTGACTACATATACCTACATTTAAAAATATACATATTGTGACTTGCTGTGAGTCGACCGTGACAAATTAACAGTATACTAACTTACAATAATGTCTGTATTGTTGCATAAAGATGTAAAGTTATCTTTGAACTTCGACCCCCAAAACAGCAGCAAAATATATTTTTGAAAGTCCCTAGAGTCTAGATTTGTTTCCATCAATGTAAAATTTGGGTTAAATGACGGGTTATGTTGCCTAACTCCGCTCGTTTTCATCACTGTTTTAGCTATCAATATTTTCAATATAACCCGATATTTAACCCACATTTTAAATCGATAAGCCTACAGAAAATATTTAAATTTTCTCAGTGCTGTTATATTTGTGTTACAGCGCCATGAAGATTCTTCTATCAAAACTTCCTCGTCCTTGGATTGTGGACGAGAAGAAGGACGACGGCTACACCGCATTGCACCTGGCCGCCTTAAACAACCACGTCGAAGTGGCTGAGCAATTGGTCCACAACGGACACGCCGATATGGATCTTCAGAATGTCAACTTACAAACGGCGCTTCATCTGGCCGTCGAACGTCAGCATACTCAAATCGTACGTCTTCTGGTTCGCGAGAAAGCCAATCTCAATATCGCCGACAAAGATGGCGATACGCCGCTTCACGAAGCTTTACGACACCACACTCTATCGCAGTTGCGTCAGTTACAAGACGTTCAGGATGTTGGAAAGTTACTTATGGGTCTTGGTGGCCAAGGAGCTGATAAAAGGTATTTAATCTATTTCAAATTCACCCACAGGTGTGCGCATTCAATATTAATAGAAGCTGTATTATCTGTGATGCTGTGAGCCTTCGTTTACAGATCCGATCTTGAGCGTTAATTTATAATACCACTACCAGTAGTGAAAAATTACAAAATACAATACTGATATTATGATATAGGAAAAGTGTGAAAAAAGCTCATAATCTACAAGGTAAAAAAGATTTTTTTGTCAATTTTGACTGATAAATATTGTCAAGAAGTGTAATTAAAGACATTTAAAAAATGAATCCTGCATAAAATTCGATTAAAATGATGTGACAAAGATTGGTTGTGATTGTTTTCATGCTTTTCTTATATTACACACCACATTCGATATTGGAATTAACCTAATCAAAATAATGTACCACAATAATATGAATAAACTTTTCATCTTCTAGGTCATCGGCAAGCATTGCATGTTTCCTAGCAGGAAACGGTGCCGATTTGACCATAAAAAACAAGAAAGGTCAGACGCCTTTAGATCTGTGCCCCGATCCGAACTTGTGCAAGACTCTTACCAAATGTTACAATGACAAGAAATCCGTCGATATGGAAACGTCAGCAGAAGCTGCTGAAGCTGCAGCTACTCTGACACTTGAAGAGTGTCTCGTTTGCTCTGACGCTAAACGGGACACACTGTTCCAGCCCTGTTCTCATGTAGCCTGCTGTTCGGCTTGCGCCCACAGAGTCAAGAAATGCCTCGTGTGTCGAGAAGCTGTCACAGCCAGAATCAAGGTATGAATAAAGTTTCAAGATTTATTACTTGCACAGTTATTTATCATTAATTATATTTTCTGGTTAGGCTTGAGAATCGTCAAGATAGTAGAAATTCCGTTGTTTATATGGCATTTCCATTCCTGGGCTATTACAAACTTCCGGCTTCCAGGTCCTAATCTAAGAATTCATAGAAGTATGAACAGGATTTTTTGCTATATATTACAAACCCTATTTCAGAAGTTTGTTTTGTTGAAAGTATTTGTCGGATTTTCAGTTTATTGTTAAAAATAATAATAAATTGAAAACATGAACTGCTACTAATTGTCAGAGCACCTCTAAGTTTCGCGTTTTTCATTTCGCGGATTTCAAGCATCTGCGGCTCGCCAGGATAGGAAAGGTCGGCGTCGCCTACCATCGAAGTTGAGCAGGAAAACATCATAAAATTATTATAAACAGCTTCGAAATCTACGATATATAATAATATGATACAGTTTCCAAGGCACCCGCGTCTGATACATACAATCAGTTCGTTTATGAAATTCCCTTATCTCATTCTGTATTATGCTAATCATTATTTGAACATACTCGCTCTCGTTATATTCGTATGGGCAAGTCTTATATTTCCAAGTTGTATGTATTAATTAAATTGTTAGTTAGAAATGCAAAAATCGTTGAATATTACATAAATTATTGATTAATGCTTAAATATAGATAATTATAGATAGAGGGACATATAAGGTATAATTTCACAGATCCAAATTACCCTGAACATCTTGATGGGTCTTTTTTAAAGAAAATCTCGAAAGCAAAAATGAACATAAAAATATTCTCTTTAAATTTGTAGGCGCGCCCTCAGTATAATTATTATAGCTGTAGCGCCTATATGCACGCACTCGCTTTATATTTGAATCTTACCACGCCATTTTGTTTCACGCGTACAGCCAGAACTGCCGAATAAATTTGGTTTTTATTAATTTTATTTAAACAATTTTTTTATATAGGTACATATTCATTTTATTTCAAAACTTCATCACGTCCTGCCAATACAAGTTTTTTTACATTAATTTTTTTCAGATTGAAGAATGTCTAGTTTGCTCAGACAAAAAAGCATCGATGCTATTTAAGCCTTGCGGCCACATGGTAGCTTGTGATAGCTGCTCTCAGATCATGAAGAAATGTGTCCAGTGTCGCGTGCAGATAGATTTGATGGTCCCATTGACTGTGTGCAGCGGGGGAACAGGAACTGTATCCGAAGTTACAGCTGATATTCCTGCTGAAGAAGAACAAGCAGCGGCGGTGGCTTCGACATCAAATCTTGAACTGCAGCACACCGCTTCTGGAATAAGCGTTAGCAATGTAATGCTGCAACCGCAAGGGCCTGTTATGAATAACGGAAGCCGTGACACCAACACTGACATTCAGAAATTACAACAGCAGTTACAAGATATTAAAGAGCAGGTAATTACTTATTTTTGTTTTTTACATTATTACAGTCAAGTGTTTCATCATTGGCATTATAATTTAACTTTGAGCTTACCTACCTACATACATACTTTTGTCGTAACTTTAACTTACAACAATGTAGCGCTTTGAAACTTGGTGAGTATACAAAATCAGCAGTAAATAGATAAGTAAAAAACGAATTAATCATTTTTAAAAAAATACTTCTTTTCTTTGAACGCGAAAAGGTTTTTATCTTAATCTTGTAGTAAGACCATCAACTAAAAGATGTTTAATATTGACTTTTAGCAATATGTTGTGTGATGGTGCAAATATCAAAGCTCTCAGCGCTGTATTACTGCGCCAAGAAGTCATATGAAATGCATTACATTTACAACTGATTTTGTTAATTTTTAGTGTTTTGTCTGAAGTTATATTCAGAATCTAAATTAGCAAATTTTGGCGTGTTTTGATAGATAATTGGAATTTTAATTGATGTGTATTATTCAATTTTGAAAAAGTAATATAAATAATTTTACGATAATTTAACAAGCAAACATTTTCTTCTCAGACGATGTGCCCTGTTTGCCTTGATCGTCTCAAAAACATGATATTCCTGTGTGGTCATGGAACGTGCCAAATGTGTAGCGACCGAATGACTGAATGTCCAATATGCCGGAAAGCGGTCGAGAAGAGAATTCTGCTCTACTAGATATCAAGTATCAACAATGTTTTTAAAAAATTAATACTGCTTTTGCCTACTTTTAATATTATAGATTAATAATAAGCACAATATGTTATAATGTTATCCATAGCTTCATTAGAATTTAATACATTTACAAATGTCATAATAATAAGCAAATCACTTACTGTCACAAATCATATATAGGTATATTTATATCGACGAATATTATAAAATAACCTAGCAGTTTCGCGTTTTCTTCAATAAAAATAATAACTAAAATATCCCAGAATATTTAGATAAATAGAGATGTTCAAGTTTAACTGATATAGCAAACTCTGGTTTTATTAGCATAAACAATAAAATTTAAATTTGACAGTCAGTGAACGTATGTATAACCATGTTGCTTATTGTATGAATATGTAATAGATGTTTTCTCGTAAGGAGTTAAGGATCAATCGAACATGTCCAGTCTGTTTTTATCCAGCGACACCAGAGCATTTACAGATCTTCGACTTGACTGTCCTTTTGGATCTGAATATATTTTTCACTTTTACATAGTCAGTTGATTTTGACGCTTTCCAAAACGCAACTGTTACTAATGGAATAAAGTGTTGAAAGGAGTGGCTGCGCAGGCTCCAAACTATGAAATTTCTCTCGCTAATCGTTGTGAGAAAGTATGACGAATCCGGATGATTCGATGATTGGAAATATAGCGCACACTTAATAATGATTAAGATATGAATTTGGTGTTGTGTGACACTATTACTTTCCGTAACATTATTTTGAAGAAGTGAGAAATGTTTGGGATTAAGATACAGGATCAGCAGTTCAACCTACTTTACCAGATGCAATCTGCTGTATTGTACTTACTTATCAGACACAATTGTTCACCTAAATTCCCTTTGAACATAAAATCTTTCTTTGCATAAACGGAATGAGCCACAATCCAAGTTCTGAGTTCACCATACTTTTTTACAAAAATTGGCGGGAGAAACTGATACCCACTCAAAACTCGTTCGCCATTTCATGATGTAGCTACGCTCTAAAAACCAATGACCGGGACTCTGTGGTAACTGATTTGAATTGATTAATTATTATATGTAAAATACTTTTAACTTTAGTAAAATAGCTGAGAATAACGAGAGTTTTATAAAATTAATAATGGTGCAGACGCAGATCCAGAGAAGGGGGGGGGGGGTGTCATGGAAGTCATGACCTTTCCCAGGATCAAATCTATTTTATATTTTTTTGGAAACTAATACAATATGTATATTGTACAACTTGCACCTTTGATTTGTCAATTGGTTGACCCCTGAACAACATGATCCCCCGGAAATTTGAGTTCTGGATCCGCGTCTGTAAAGGAGTATAGCATAGTTACCTCTACCGTCTACGAATCATTTACCACCAATAAATTGTTTGGGAGGAAGAGAAAACGGTATCGCTGGATATTTTAACCCATCTAAAAGGAACGTAGAAATCAGTTCAAAATTTTAAATTACTCCCGGACTGCTAACTGGAAGACAGCAGCTCACAGTAAACGCATTAAAATATTTACGTTTAGGCACTGGTTTTCACTGTAAGTAATATTTAGAAGACTGAATAAAAAAAACTAATAATTGCCAACTTATGTCCATCATGAGTTCTGATTACTTGATTCTAGCAATTCTGTATAAGTAATGATACTATAATGTACGGGAAAACGGCCTTTAAAAATTAATGATAAATTTAGTTTTCACCCGTCCTTCAGCGCCAGATGGAGAGGTCGGTAAAACACTCAGAAGACGATGGCAATTTTTAAGACATGGTAATTATTATATTCTTAATAGGTACCTAATATATTAATTATGTATGTGGTACCCTGTATTTTAACTTTTTGCTTTTTGATAGCGAATAATTAGATAAATCGCATAGAATAATATAATGTATAGAATGCTTGAAATGGCTATTTTAGAATAATTACTTAAGTTTAATAGGTATGATGCACAACTTTGTAGCGTGCCAGGTGCCTTGTGTTTTCAAGTAACCCATTATTGAAAAGAACCTCGCATTACGAACCCTGCACAATCATTGCACTGGAACCCGGCAATTATAGGCAGAGGCGGATTAAATGTCGAGAGCGCCCTAGGCAAGCACCTCATCGGCGCCCCTCTAGCGGCCATATATTATAAATTTTAACTATTACTTATATAATAATTAGCTGCGCCCCGCGGTTTCACCGACGTGATGCCTCATCCCGTGGAAATTTCGGTATAAAATGTGTAAATCTGGGCCTCCAGCTATCTACATACCAAGTTTCATCACAATCGGTTCAGTAGTTGTATCTTACCAACTTCTATTATGAAATCAGGCGATGTAGGAATAATCAAGAAGGCGGAGCACGCTTCGGAAGCTCTACATCTCTATAGAATTAACTAATCTTTTGGGTAAGTTCGGTTTTACGCTCAGATTGATCGGAGTGCTCTAATACGTTCGAATTTAACATTTATATGCTCTGAAAGATCTTTACCCTGCGTTCGGTTTTAAGATCTGGAGCAGATCGAGTGCGCTCGATTTGCTCCGAGGAAAGCGAGCGAGCAAGCAGATTTAACCAACTTCAGAGCATTCATTTTAAAAATGAGCGGAAACCCTTGTTGTGAGAATGGATAAATTTCGAAGTTTATTTATATGAGGTAATTTTTCAATAGGTAAAAATACACGAATAATATTTATTCAAAGAATAGTAATAACCAATAAGTCTATATCGCACAGAATGATTAAATAAAATATTTATTATATCTATGGGTCGAAAAAATCAACAACCGGTAGTACTATTAATTTTAAAATAAAGAATAAAAACGAAAAAAAATGTGAATCATGATTTATTATTATAACAATGTTGAATTAAATTAAAATGAGGAGCAATAAAGAATATATTTCGGCTTTAGTAATAAGAATTTAACTTGCTGGGGCCATTTTATTCTGACGTTTGGAAAAATCTGCTAGATTACGTTCGGAACTGTTTAGATGGCTCGATTTTCTCGCTTGTCACGTGACCAAAAATTTATTCGCTCGGCTCGATCAATCGAGCGTAAAACCGAACTTACCCTTTATATGACGTGCGCGCTCCCCCTTGTAACCTCGCACCCCTAGGCACGTGCCTAGTTTGCCTTAGGAATAATCCGCCTCTGATTATAGGACCGCCTTTGATTCCACCCTAGGTTTTTTTTATTGAACTTCCTTAATCTAATTTTAATTTTAAATAATATCGCTAAAGATTGAATGATAAAAACAAAAAGATTTAATTAATGCATGGCATTAGTTAAAATAAATCAGTAATCTAATCTAACCCTGTCTGTAAAAAGTTGTGTATCAGCGATACGTTGCTTAAAAAATAGTTAATAAATTATTATAGGATTTGCCAAAAAAAGAACGTTAAAATCGCAAATGAAACGGAAAACCATGTAATTTTTCTAATGTTTCGTTTTACATTGTTGAATGAATATTTTCGATAATTTTTCTCAGTATTGATTTATCTATTTTTAATCATTAATAATTGATCATAAAAATTGAGCGATTTTTGTTACCTAAGTTATTTATTATAAAGTTGAAATTCAAAAAATGTTTACATAAACATAATAATTAGATTGTTTAGTTAATAATACTTATTACTATATTGTTGTAAGTTTTTGATATGAATGTTAATGTTTTGTTGAATTGTTAAAATTATCATTTTTGGTTTTATCGCTTAGGTAAAATGTAATAATTTATAGGTAGGTACTGTGTTTATTGTAAGTACGGTTAAATGAGAAATGACTGTTATATTGCTGTAAGATGATTATGATAATATTACCCATATACTTTAATTATATACCGCGGATTGTCCATTTACTCAATGTGCGGTGAGTGAAGTCCACAAAGAGAGCAAAAATATATCTGTGTCTCTTTTGACGAAGTTATTCCGCATTTATTCCGATGATGTCATTGGTCGATGTACGGACGTTCCATCTGAACAAAATGTAAACAAAACGCTTAACAGCTGTTGTCATTATAACGTAACCTAGTTTAATTTTGTTAAAAACAGTTTTTTACTCATATTCCTTGAAATTCATAGTGATATAAGAAGTAAACACAGGTTTCGGATCTTTTTGGGCATAATAATATCACTATCAACTTAAGTATTCCATGAACTGAAGTATAAACACCACTTGAAACGTAATATATAAAGACAAAGAAATATGTCATGGATGCCACTGACGTAAAACCTCAGTGCCCCAGTGGTCAATAGTATACCTTCTCTCTTTTAAAAATTCTGTATTTGTCTATGGAAGTAGCCAATCAGGAACCTGCCAGCTGGGTTCCCATAAAAAAAGACAGAAATATATACCCGCACGTATGTTGGCTTCACGATTTTTGATCTATCAGCAGTACAGATTTCTTATGTACATGATATTACCATACTGCTAAATCATCGATCTTCCAATATGGTGTAATTCATATTCGTCTAGATTATAATGTTAGGTAATACCAGAGATAAGGGTAATACGTCATTTTATAAATTTGATATAACCTCAATTTTCGAATATAGAGTAAGTATAATCAGCGTTGCCAGATAATTATTTTACCAAATCGGGAAATTCAGCATGTGAAATAAAAAAATTGGGACAAATACAAAAAAAAATTAAATACTTCTGAATTATTAGGTATTTATATCATTTAGATATGAAAATAAAAATATTAAACAAGTACCTAGGTATTTATTTTTCGAGGAACTACTCTACATTGTTGTATTTGCCTGAAGATTTTACCTCTTGAAGGGTTTCTTTTTTCTGATCTTTAATGTGTTGAAAAATGTTTTTAAAAAATCGTGAACGTAGCTGTCCCGCGTGGGACATTAAATTTTAGCTAAAAAATTGGGACGTTCCGCGAAAATCGATACGCCTGGCAAACTAAAAAACTGAATCAAGAACTAAGAAGTCATTCAAGTGACATTATTGTTCTAAGTTTCCTTCTTTATCTGTCATTTAAGTTTTCAGTATCAATATATATATATTTTCCATCTCTATGATATTTTCCCAAGTTCTCTTTTCTATTGTTATTGAAAATTTAAAAGGCATAATTTATATTATTTAACATTTATTAATAGTTCCATAATAAAGCTGAGTTTTCAATATTCGATTATTTAGATTTAAAATATACATGAAAAAATTCCATTAGGCGCGTCATTTGCGGCGATTGCGAGTTTGATGGAGAATTTAGTTTTTTACACCTTTAACAATTTTTTCCTCAACTTGCACCTTGCTGAATGATGCCTTTGTAAATGTAAGTCGAAGTCGGTAGCAAAATGTTTTTAAATAAAAAATTAATTTTGTGAAATCTTTGTATTTCTTTACAGTTTAAAAGAATACGATTATCGTATTTAAGAAAAGAATCTCATTAGAAAATTTTACATGCGAAAAGTATCAAAAAAGTGTTGTAAAGAAGATTTAAAAAATGATTGACTATTAAATTTTCATAATTATGATTTAAATAAGTACACAAAAAAAGTATTTATTAAAGTTGTCTCAAACAACATTGAAATTATTACAAAAATATAAGAACATTGTTTAAGGAATCTTCATTAAAATGCCTACCAGAATCTGTTCGCGCCCAGCATTTGATCAGCTTGACTTGTAATTCAATAAGCATATAAATTAGAATAGTTTTTATTAATCTATGTATTTAGTTACTTAATATTGCATGCCAAACTTTACGTTACAATAATATTATGTACCTACTGTTTAACCCTTGTAAGTTTATAACTTTGACTGTCATTAATTGTTTATAATTTCATATCACACACAGAGAATGGACTGCGCACACAGGCCATAAAAATGTTGCTCTTTAGTAAAATAAACGCAACCAATAGCGTTCTTAGAAAGGAACAAAAATTGGCAGTCACATTTTATATCGCTAACAAAATAACGAACATTTTCAGCACATTGCAATTGCTAAGATAGTGAATGCGCGCAGTCCAATCTTAACATTGGAGTATGTCTTGTATATTTCAAATTCTTGTTGTAAATCGGTATTAGGAACAGATCACCCAGGGAGTTATTAAAAATAAATAGAAAAGTTCATAACAATCATAACTTATCCAAAGTATGAGTGATAAATTGGACGATTTGTAGTTTTATTTTCACAAATGTTATTATATTTTTTAGAAGACTCTTTTCATCGTTACAGTCAAATCTGATTTAAAAATTCGAAATTTATCCATAAGGGGTGTAACACCCTTTGAATATAACTTTAAAAGTTACCGTGTTACAGGGGGAAACTTACAATGTACAATGTACATGTCTCATTGCATTGTAACTTTAACTCATGGGAAAGCATACTTAAAAATGTAGGTGCTTTAGATTATTATCCATTATATTATTTGTGTGTACTGATAAAAATAATTTTCAATAAAGATTTCATAATGATTATGTATTTTGTTTCTGAAAGTTTTGGCTTTTTGAAAACCTAGAAAACAAAAATACCGCCACAAGGTTGGCGGTACCTATTTGTCGATTAGCCAAACTATTAACTTCACAGTACATCTAGTCGATGTCGCCACTATGTTCTTTTATCTTTGTAGCATCAAATTTGTCAGTAGGTTGCGGGTTGCCTCGATTACGATTTGCCAAATAGCTGTCAAAAAATACTTGTAGACGTGCGCAATGAAGGGTTGAATTATCTTTTTTTCATTTTCATTAGATTTATGTAAACTATTTCATCATGTATACGGTATGTAAATTGATTTTGAAATGTTTTCTGAAATCTTTTACGCTCCTGAGTGATTTTACGTTTGCCAGATAACCTAGATAATATTTCTATTTTTTTGTTTTATTTTACAGGTAGACAAAATAAGTTTTTATTTTATATTATTTTTGTGTATTGATATATCTTTACAATTTTACGTACCTGGCGTTGCACCTGTTGAGTTTAAAAAAGGACAACACATAGAGGTAAAGGCGGTTAAAATGACAAGTACACACACCCAATTACCTTACGAATATTATTCTTTACCATTTTGTGTCCCGAGAAACGGCACGTTTATATTCAAGTCGGAGAATTTGGGGGAAGTTTTGCGCGGTGATAGAATCGTCAATACACCTTATGAAGTAAGAATGGCTGAAAATGTCAAGTGCAAATTGTTATGCCACAAAGTTGACAATCCTATGAATTGGAACGGTGAAGAGTCTCAGAAAGTTGTGAACAGAATTCAGCATGAATATTTTGTACATTTGCTGATCGATAATTTACCAGCAGCTACTAAAGTTGTAAATACAGAAACGCAAGAAATACAATACGAACATGGTTACCGATTGGGAACAGTGATCGGTGGAAAAAGTTATATAAATAACCATTTGAAATTAATATTACATTACCATATGCACGAAATGTAAGTCAATATAAGGATTCTAATTTCACCAATTATGGATTCGCTTGTAATAATCATTAATATTTTTTTAGTGATACATATCGAGTCGTAAGATTTGAAGTAGAGGCACAGTCAATAGACTTGAATGAATATACTTTTAAAGGCGATACTTGTAGCTTCTTTGACGATGCTAAAAGACAAGAAGTGAATGGTCAAGTTGGTACCAAACTGTATTTTACATACTCTGTGGAATGGCATAAATCGGATGTTAGTTGGGCGTCGCGCTGGGACATTTATTTAGGAATGAGTGATGTACAAATTCATTGGTTTTCAATTGTCAACTCGTTGGTTGTTGTGTTTTTCTTGTCAGGTATTTATATAATTATAGCTACATACTGCTAATTAATAATGTTGATTCTAATGGATCATGGGCAAAAATGCTAAAGGACAAAACGGTAGTCTTGTTGAATTTTGTGTAAATATACAGTTCGAGATCTTTATTCATTATCGTTTTTTTTTTTTTTAATTAAGAACCCTTTTATATAACATCAAGAATTAAAAAGCTTATATTTTGAGGAAGTATTCAATACTGAGATTACCTACTTGCACAGCAATTTAGTTTACAGAATACACTTTTGTTTGCTAGGGATATTAACGATGATTATGGTAAGAACTTTAAGAAGGGACATCGCCCGATATAATGCAGATGAAGGAATGGATGAGGCAATCGAAGAGACTGGTTGGAAGCTTGTACATGGAGACGTATTTAGACCACCAAAACATACAAGATTTTTTGCTGCTGTCATTGGAAGTGGCATCCAGATATTTTTTATGGCTCTTATAACCATCTGTAAGTATCGTTGGAAAATTACTGATTTTTTCTTCAGAAAATATTTTATGATGATTTGTGTCATGCTAATACCGAGAATGCTTTAGGCATTCGGTGAGTTAAATATATTCTCAAACTAACTGAACATTACCAAAAAAATAGTGCAATTTTAGATTCTAATGTAAAAATTTTCATTTTGTATTTGTTTTTTGTTTCAGTCTTCGCCATGTTGGGTATGTTATCGCCAGCATCTCGAGGAGCGCTAATGACCGTTGCAATTTTTTTGTATGTTTTCATGGGTTTGATCGCCGGTTACTTCTCCGCGCGGCTTTATAAAACAATGAAAGGCCGCCAGTGGAAACGGGCTGCATTTCTAACGGCATTTTTATATCCGGCAATTGTTTTTGGAACTTGTTTTGTATTGAACTTTTTTATTTGGGGAAAACATTCTAGTGGCGCGGTACCGTTTTCAACAATGATGGCGTTATTATTGATGTGGTTTTTTATTTCTCTTCCACTTGTGTATTTAGGTTATTATTTCGGATATAGAAAACAGCCTTATCAACATCCAGTGAGAACAAACCAAATTCCTCGACAAGTTCCAGATCAATTGTGGTA
This sequence comes from Mongoloraphidia duomilia, assembly GCA_039654895.1. Lineage (NCBI taxonomy): Eukaryota > Metazoa > Arthropoda > Insecta > Raphidioptera > Raphidiidae > Mongoloraphidia > Mongoloraphidia duomilia. The sequence goes on from CM077522.1 coordinate 29,323,877, forward strand.
TATGAATCCAGTTTTATGGTAAGTTACACAGTTTTTTATGTTTGTTTAAAGCGAATGAGTTTTTGAAGTAAAAGAAATGTATGCATTTTTATTTCTTTTTCAGCACATTAATGGCAGGGATTTTACCGTTCGGGGCTGTTTTTATTGAACTCTTTTTCATTTTCACCGCAATATGGGAAAATCAATTTTATTATTTGTTTGGTTTCCTATTTCTCGTCTTTTGTATTCTTGTGATATCGTGTTCTCAAATATCAATTGTTATGGTGTATTTTCAACTATGTGGAGAGGTAAATTTGTTTGTTCTACTGAGTTTAACAAAGATAAACTGACACATTTATTCAGACTTTAGACTATTCTATAAATATTGATTAGTTCATCTTTGTAACTTCCTGTAAAATATATTTCTTATGCATAAAAAAAACATTAATTTATTTCAATTTGTTTTTTTTTTTTTTTAGGATTATCATTGGTGGTGGCGGAGTTTCATTGTGTCTGGCGGTTCTGCTGTTTACGTTTTGGCGTACTCAGTTTTCTATTTCATGACAAAGTTAGAAATAACTGAATTCATTCCAACGCTCCTGTATTTTTCGTACACCGGACTTATGGTTTTAACATTCTGGTTATTAACAGGAACGATTGGATTCTTTGCAGCATATGCATTTATTCGAAAAATATATGGTGCCGTGAAAATAGACTAAAGTAAGTGAAATTAAGTAGAACATTTTAATCCGAATGTGATCGATTATATCATGTGAATAACCGAAGTATTCTTTATTGTTTATATTCTTATGTGGCTTATGTTTTGGCAGTTTTCTTTTTGTGTTAAATTTTTATGTAAATTTGAGACTTAAAATTTTAGTCATTCCTGATTAGAGATCCCGATTTTACACGTGTACATGAAACTCGAGAATTTCTTTTGTTATAGTCCGCATTTTGAAAATATAATTCATAAACTTCATCTGTAATTTGGTTTGCTGCCTCATATCCATTAAAAAATTGTTGTTCTTTTACTGCAGTTTAATTCCTAGCCACCCATAATTATTTGTGATCTCAACATTACAGAACTAGTACTTCAGTGTGAAAGAATACATTTTTTGAGTGCGTTCAATCAACAGTGCCAATTAATTTAGCAAATATGTCAAGCTCTTTTTATTAGATTTTTAGTCACTATAAATTTTTGTGTATGTTTAGAGATAATGTTGTTTTTTCGTTAACACAGAAAAAATGAGCGCTAAATTTCGTAAATAGGGTAACGCCCTGTACTGCCAGTCACCCTAGCACTAACATATTGAATGTACCAAGTTGTTTTGTAATTCGATACGATTTTTTTTTTGCGTTTGTAATATAAGTAATATTATTCTAATTTATTAAAGTACCAATTTTAAGAACATGGGTCCATGATGCATATAGTAGTGTACACGTGAAATTGGTGAAATCTGTTCGTAATCTCAATTTCGCGTTAATTGTTGATATAAACAATGATGTGTTTTTGTTACTATTGTGTATTGGTAATACTTGGCTATGAAGTGACTATGAAGTTTTATGACAACTCCCTGTTTTATGGTATTCAGTAATGTTGTGTGTGCACAGTAGATTTTCTGTGGCTTTAATCTCACATAAGAACATTAATATCTGAGGTGAACTTATTATAGAAGATTAACAATATGTTACGAACTAATATAGAACGTGTAGACCAATGTTGCCAGATACTTAAAGAAGTTTGAAAAAAAAGTCCCCTCTTCTTTTTATCGATAATTATCAAAAATATTAAAAAACTAACTTAAGCTTAGAAATGAGTTTTACAGCATCGTGAGTCCTTTGTATGCCTAAGTGCAGTGTTTATTAAATGTTATCAAGACATTTATTATATTCAAATTTGTACTTTTTGTAATACACATTTTAAAATTCATTTGTTTACAATAAAATTAAAAATTTTGTAAAAATATGTATTTTGATAATTATCGACACACTGCATTTATTTATTTATTGTGGATTATAGACGCGTCGACAACTTAGGTCATTAGCGTCTTAAATACAACAAATATACATATATCACTCAAAACTAAATAACATCACAAAACATCCATGAGCAGAGGTGGGACTCGAACCCACGACAGTCTGATTCAGAGGCCGCGACGCTACCAACTGAGCCATACTGTCCTCGACACACTGCATACAAGAAAAATTACCTATATGTAATTTTTTTTTTGCATTAAAATCGTAAATATGCCAAATAAATCATTCCCCGTAATTTAAATAAACTGTGAAATTTCCCGATTAAGGGATTTTTATTTACAGTGATTACTGAGTGTGGCAATACTCTTTATTACTTGCATGCTTAAAGAACACAGTAATTTATTTTTCCACAATGAAACAATAAAGTATCAACGACAAATGGAACATTTTTTTTGTTATATCTAATAATTGTAAGTAGTGATCAATTGTATCAAATATTTAACATCAACTGATATTTCACGAATCAACTCAATATTTTTCATTTCTTTAAATTCAGTTCAGCATTTTCGAGTAAAATTCGTACAAATATTTATTGTGCAATTAAAATTGAACTAAATAAATAAAATAGTACTGGCTGAAAGTACTAGCTCTTGAAAAAAAAAATGTTGGCTCAATTTTTGTTTAATTCATAGAAGCCAATTTTTCACCTCAAAATAAAATAATGTCGTCAGATTAGGCCCCTTTTTTATCTTATTTTGTGTGCAAATGAAATTACATTGTAGAATACACGATAATTTATCGTGAGGTGGGAAAAATTGACTCTAGAAGGTTGAATGTAAACATATTCTTACAGGTTTTACTACCAGTAAAAGATTTCAAATTGACTGCATTTAAGTACATTAAATATGATTAGTAGTTTTCTTAATAATATTTGTTTTTGTTTTGTTTTTTAACTGAAGTGGAGAAAATAAAAACAAAAAAATGAGTGAAATAATGAACAATTAATTTAAATGTAGCTAAAAAATTTATTATTTTATTTACTTATTAAATAGTTGAATAAATGTGTTAAAATTTTAAAAGTATGTACATATGTACAATTAATATAAATAAAAAAGAAAAAAATATAGATGAAACAGCATTAGTTATTTTGACACAGATTTTCTAAAAATTTGTAGTAACAATATTTTATATCAAAATCCATATCGTACCAATAATTGACAGCTATACATCCATGGCTTTGACGGACATGGTGAAACCATAAACTTGGTAAATACAGACAATCTCCTTTGTTTACTCGAACTTTATAAACATTTGCATTTGCATATTTCGAATATTTTTCTAAATTGGGTTTCAATGGATTTATTGCAATCCACGGTATTGTTTTCAACTTATTTTCGCGGATATCAAAATCATTTCTTATCTCAATTTCAGGCTCTATATTAAAACCATTTTCGTTCAGAACATATTTGGCAGTAGGGTAATGCTCATATGGAACATATGCTAAATCGGTAGGCGGTATCAAAATAAATTCTTTGCTGCCATCGATAACACAATATATGTTTTCGTAAGGATCTTTGTGCACTGAAAGAAAAAAAAAAAATTAGTATTAGGTACAACCATTGCCTGTAAGATGCTGCCAAAAGTGTTGTTAAAAAGTGACAAAAAATGGAATTAGTTTCAAACTGGTATAACGTTAATAAAAAACAAGATAAATATTATAATGACGACGTGTTTTTAAGAAACAAATTATAAACAAATGATTAAACATATTAATGTTATACAACAATTTTAATATCTCCAGATTACAATAAAAAAGTTAGCTTGACGTGTTAAACATTGAAACAAACCGTCACTCCATAAAAATTAAAATCACTGATAATAACTTACTGCTTGTTATTGCTCGTGAATCGCCCATCCAAAAGTTTACTGCATCGGGAAACTTTCCAAAAGCTTCAGTTGCCCAATCAATGTGTGGTTTAACATCTTCAGTCAATAAAGGGAAGTCAGCTAAATTTGAATTTTGCTTTTGAATATAGCATATAAACTGTTCTCTGCAAAAAATACGTATCTATAAGTATAAAAAATAAATTAACCTGTGAAAAACTGTGAAAAACTTGTCTAGAAAAGATATTTAAGCTAGTAGGTCAGCTACATGGTAGATAACTACACCACATTTTATTTAATTATGTGTATTACAAAGCAACTTTCTACATATAAAGAGAACATGTAAAGTATATAATATACCTAATTAGAATCCGACCGAAGCTTTGGCCACATTTGGCAGAATATTCGGCTTTGGCTAACATTCGGCCGAAGGTTTTGCCGAAGCCGAATGTTGAATTTACTGAATAATTGAGTGAGTATTAGTTTATATAAATCACACGCACATCTCTGCAAACTAAAAATACGTATAATAAAAAAAAACAAGAAACTTCAACGCAATTCCGTTCAACTTGCAATAAGTATTTGCACTCGCTTTTTAGCATTATGTAATACCTTCGGCCGAAAGTGAGAAAAAAAACCAAAGTACAGCTTCGGCCAAATAACGCCTTCGGTAACTCGGTTGGACTCTATATCTAATGTATATTTTTCTTCAGTTATAATTTAAATAATAATTTAGGGTTTTGTTAATAAAAAAATATTACTTGGGATTTTCAATGTGGTTTAAAAAATCGGACATCAGCATTTCAATTTCATCGGGCATAACAAAGAATTCAGTTCCTGACTTTTCTGCTATTCCATCAGCGTATCCGTTTGGAGTTACAGCTACTGTTACCAGTTGGTCACCAAGTTTATCTCTAGAAAAAAAATCTTTTTGATATTATATACTTCTGCTAAAAGTCTATGGCAAATTATATTTTATTAGGCTACCTAAGATAACTTGAATTCCATTTACTAACGGCGGGCCAGTCATCTATCCTATTTTTAAATAACAGTGGTATGTTTTTAGACACATAATTTCTGTAAAAGTCCAAGGAAGTTAACTTTTCGGTGGTGACTGATATTTCTGTCCCTAAGTAAAATTCTGAAAAAGATCAATTTGAAGAAACTCAAATCATAATTTTGTGTAGGTATGTAATCACTAATCAAGGTACACCATTTTTGTAAATATTTTATACCTTTGGTTTCAACTGAAAATGAATTTATGCAACGTTCTAAAGCGGAGTTTAAAGTACTTTGTTCTTCAGTTTCTGACATGCTTTTAAATTTTTATACAAATTAAAATTAATTTTCAAAGTTTGAGGTTAGAGAGCTTTTGAAGAAAAGGTGATCGTTTCAAATACTTATTTACTAACTTTGGTGACATCGATTAAAGGTTTAAATTTTGGCATGATATGATATAAGACAATATTATTATTGCAGCAATGCAACTATTCTCTGCCTGATACTTTGCAAAATGCAAAGTGACACCTATCTGGTAAGTAAGGTGCAAAATAAAAAACAAATGTGGCCGCTAAAGCCGTCGGTCCGTCAGAGCCTTAGACAATAGATAGAAAAATGGATAGCTAATTACACCTTTCCCATAGTAGCAATGTCAAACTAAACGAATGTCAAAGTCTGCTCAAAGCAGTGAGTAGCAAAGAAAATCAATTTTTGTCAAATAATTGTGCAGTTCCTGGTTGTAAAATTTTCTGAAATATTTCCAAAAATTTTACATAATAGTCAGAACGCGGAGCCAATCCATAGTTGTATCGTCAAAGGTCAGAGCGGTGGAGAAATCCATTGACTTGTTAAAATAAGAAAGTCTTCCCTCTTAAGAACACTTATGCCAATATTTTAAATATTTCTGTTTAAAAAATATTTTTGAAAATAAGGCAAAAAAAAATAAAGGATTCACAGATAATACAAAATATTGAGAAGAATGAATCTCAGCTGAGAATATAAAGAACATTGTTTGAGAATCACTGGTTATACCTTTTTTATCAATGGGAAATTTGCTGATTGTACAGTGCTGCCACCGTGAAGCAACTGACGGAATCTAATTTGACCTAACCTTAACCTAATCATTTAAAGTGAACGGAGCACACGTGTAGAATCACAGTGTTTATGTCTAGTGAAAATGTAATAAATCCTACATTTTTGTGTTAATAAATCGGTATCTCAATAAAGCGGTTAGTACTTTACCATCTTGGGCATATATTATAAATCTTATGTTTACTTATTTACTTGTCTTATTTTTTAGAAAAGATGAGTACTTCACTTTTAGAACAACTTAAAGAGCTTCGAGTGCCACAAACTTTACAACTCTCGTTGAGTAAAAAGCGGGCATCGTTGCTTTTTGATCCCAAAGAAGCTGCAAATTTAACCAGAAGAACTGTCTATGAAATTGGAAGAAACGGTTTTGACGAACTTCTGAAAGTAAACGACAAATTCGAAGAATTTAATTCGAATCTATTTCATTCTTCTTCGATCAATGTCGAACGTTCAATGCTATCAGCGGAAGAAAATGATAAACTTGATAAAACTATTAGGAAATTTCTGCTGACACTTTCACCATACTTTATGTTGAAATCATCACACAAAGCTCTGGAATGGCTAATTAATAGATTTCATATAAACGAGTATAATCAAGATGACATTTTTATGCTAATTCTTCCGTACCATGAAACGAACATATTTGTACGTTTTCTGCAAATATTACGTGTTAAAGGTTCAACAAATAAGTGGAATTGGTTGTATCACCTTCAGAAGCCTGGAATCGTTTTGGCTAAATCAATTTTAATTAATCATTGCGCTAGTGATGTGTCATTTTTACAGTTCGTCTGCAAGATGACGCTTGCAACAAGCAAGGTATATAACGATGAAGCTAAACTGTTGAAAGTGTTATATGCATTTTATTGTATGACAGTTTTGGGAGCACTGAATATATCCAAAACTGTTACCGAACAACAAGTAAATCAATTATTACCTTCTGTATTGAAAGGCCTTTCATCAGAATTTGAAGATTTCAAAGCTAGTGCATGTATGATTACAGCACAGATGATCGTTAAAACAAAACTCTCGATTAAAGTCCTGGAAAAACTCGTCCATAAAATTGTATCTAATAGCGAAGTGTTAAATACCGAAGGGATTATGTTATTAGTTCTTATATACCAGAGTCATTTACCAGATTTTAATACTGTTCCACTGAAAACTTTAAACAAAATAATTGAAATGGATGATTTTCCTGATACGCTTGTTAAAGTTGCAATGACAAAAGCAAGGATTGCACCTTTCCTTTTAACGTTATTTTCTGAATTGTTAAATATGATTCAAGAATGTGAAGAAATAGAGAGTGCAAAGAAATTTGTTGAAAATTTGTTAACCGAAATTCAACTTGATAAACATACAGCATGCTTACTAATTCGGTGAGTAAAACTTTTTGTTAGTTAATAATTTATTTTTAGGTACTATAATACTTAGCTTTATGTCATAACAGTATCCTATTATTAAGTCAATGCTTCCAAGCCCTTCCCTTCGGCGCTTTGCTGTTTTCAACTGACTCAACAAATCCCTGCTTCTGCACGGCACAATTCCTTCTCGCTGCATTTTTGATTGATGATTGATACATCTCTGATTGTCATAATATTGTTGTTTTAGGTTATCAATTGAAAATTACAAAATTGGTATTGAGAACAATTTAAACGAGTCTAACGACGATTCTACTGAAATTGTGCAGATTTGCCTGGACGATGAAGATATTCGCATATGGTACTCCCATTTCATGAAACGCCTTGAAACAAAATATCCTGAAACATTCGATGAGGTTATTTCGCAAGTAATGAAGTCTGATGATTTTAATAATCACCAAAAAGCAACTATACGTGTACTGCTTAATTTTGTTCCATCTGTGATTTATAAAACAGGTGATACGGATTTGTTTCAAAAACTTTATCACCCAAATGATCATATCAGAGCTGAAGCAGTTAAATTTATTATTGAGAATCCAAATTCTTTAAAGGGCAAGAATTTTGAATATCTCAAAGAATCGTTTTTAGATAGATTAAACGATGACAGTCCTATTGTGGTAGAACAATTTTTTCAACGAAATGTTCATATATTTGATCTGTTTGATCAAGAAGAATTGGTACACACTTTGATTAATTTGCTCAAAAAATGTTTCAATAAGAAATCCGAATGGGAAGGTTTAATGGGCAAACTTTTATTATTGTTTTCTAATAGAGCTCCTTTTAATGCTAAAAACTTCTCTATAATTTTCCCGTTTATAATGTCGGGCGATGCTAATATCGTTGTCGGAATTGTAAAGAGTAAATTTGGTAATAACTCGTTAATTTTTGGAAAGCTAAGGAAAATTTTAAAGGATTTAACTGTTAATAAAAAAAATAATAGTATCGGCGCTGCTTTTTGTGAAAGTATATTTAGCAAAGATTGCTTAAGCGAAGTAAATAACCTTGTTGATTCGCTCGATAGTATTCCAGATGCCGATAAAGACACGTTATATAAGTATTTTGGTATTGTTCTATCGATAGCTTCGTTGTCGGCAAGAAATTCCCCAGAAAGAAATTTAACAATTTTCAATCGAGTCGTGCATTACATTGAAACATCGTGTGTATATTTAGTTGAAAACATACCAGCACCGGACGTAAATCAGTGCATAGATCTCATCTGTGCATGCGTTCCGTCAGTATTTCAAGAAAAAATTCCATTGCAAATATTTTTATATTTTATTAACTCTCTAATTGAGCACACTCACATTCAAAATCGCGATTCACAGTGGTTAGATTTAGTTAACCCGAATTCATCGACTAAATTTTTAGTTCGGGTTTATGAAATTTTATTATTTGGTTGCTGTTTAGATGATAGCAAAATGAAGAGTTTATACAGTCGTAGATTGAATTTGTTTTTAACTAGATTTTTTCCTACGTTTCGGTTACGTATTGAATTTTTAAGTAACTTAATCACTTTTCCCAATTTGAAAAATAGTTCCGATAATGAACAGCGTTTCACTTTAAACCCAGAGCTGTTATTATGTACTATCCGTATAATAAATTCCTTACTAAATCAGTCGAATGAACCTTGGAGTTGGATTCTCGATTTTCAGTCGAACTGTTGCATACCGATTTTACTTATATCGTTGACGAATCCAATGGCAGCCATACGCAAGGCTGTGATGTCGATTATTGAAACAGTCATTGGATTGATTACGTCCAGATTAAAGTATAATTTCTATTTTCATTTGCTGGAAGCTGTCGTAAAAAGAAAACATGAAATATTACTTGATAGTGAGCAGTTACCTTTAATATTATTCTTATTGATATCGAAAAAGAGTTTGGGAAGTCCTAAGGGTAGTCCGAAAATTAAACAGAATGCGAATCACATAAGAATGGCTTTGAATAACATGATTGATTTAGTTTGCGATGATTCAGTTCCATTACATATCAAGGCGGCGCTCTTAAATATATTAGCTCAAATCAATTCATCCGAAATATTAATTAAAATGTCTACAATCGCTTTAGGATTACTCGAAAGATCATCAAAAATGACAGCCAACAGTTGTATGACTTTGTATGAATCAAAGATATTATGTAACATTTTTAATCGTATAAATATATCAACATTGCAAGGAATCAATGGCTCGTCAATGATATGGAAAATGATAAAATCGGGATGTAAACAACATCGTGTTTTTATTTTATCTGAAAATTTGGTATATGTTTGCCCTGCGGTTGTTTTGTTCCAAGCAATTGATAAACCGATATTTGAGATTTTCCCTGATAATCTGCAAACAGAATTTATTGAAATTTTAATTGAAATAAGTACTGATTCAGAGAATTCAGACATTACTAGTTCAGCCTTCAAATTAATTAAGCGGATCGAATTAAATTGTAAATCTCTCTTAAATGTTTTGGATAAAATGACTAAAGTTAAAGATTTATCTGAACAAGTATCTGGAACGAAACGCAGATCGCGACGTATATCGGCGCCTTCGTTAAAAACGGTCGACACGTCCGAATGGAAATATGGTATTACGGCGTTGGAATTCATTCAGAATAAAAAGAAATTGAGAAATATCAATGCAATTTTACCGGTTCTTTTTAGTATACTGAAAAAATGTTTAGAATTTGAGGAACAAGAAGTGCTTGAGTATGCCAAACAGTTGGTTCTATCTTGCATTTTGAATTGTTGTGAGAAGTTATCGCTTACCGGCGATAAGTGGGAAGATGTTGATAAGATATCTAATGCTTTTAACATAGAATTAGTTGTTCAGTGCATACAAATGACTCATAACCCTCAGACGCATCACCACGCTCTCTTAGTTTTGGCGCAGGCGGCTAGTATTATCCCCGATCAAGTGTTACATCACATAATGGCGATATTTACATTCATGGGTTCGTCCGTATTGAGACACGATGACGCATACAGTTTCCAAATTATCAGTAGAATTATAGACACGATTATACCGGTTTTGTTAGACGTGAATAAAGACGACGATCAAGACGAAGAAGAAAACGTAGATAGGGTTGCGCCTATTCTGAGAGTTTTTGTCGATGTATTGTTGCATGTACCTGTTCACAGAAGATTGCCTCTGTTTAAGAAACTTCTTGAAAAACTGGACGCGCGTAATTATCTGTGGGTGTTTTTGGCTCTAGTGTTTGAATCGCACATTGTTCACGGTAACGAAAAACAACCTACCGATAATGAATTACCAGCTCGTCTCGAAGTTGCCAAAAACTTATGTTGTCTTTTTACTCCTTCGATAGTACTTCATAGTTGCGTGAAATTAGTACATTATCTTAGGGAACTACCGGCTGAAAAACAAGAACGAGACGTTTCGATGGAAGTCGATGGTGCAAAAAAATCGCTGCTTTTCGATATTCAACAACATACCCCTAAACAGTTCAAACACTACAAATATACAATGTTAACGTTTTTGTCAAAACTTTTGTCTAATCCTCAGTTTGTACGTTTTGTTGCGCTTCTTAACGATGAAGAAACAATGCAAATGGAACCGTTTTATAAATCGATGATCATCAATACTTTATCATACATTCAATCGGTATCGAAATGTGCTGACCAGTATTCTGATAAACCGCAAGGAAAATATTGGAAAGTGATGCTACATCACGTTTACGATCTTTTGGATAGTGTTAACTTATTGTTGTCGAACGAAATGTTTCTTTTAGTAATTAGGGGATTGATGACGCATAATATCCCATCAGTGCGTCGAAAAGCGATGGAATTATTAAACACGCGATTGCAGAGGCACGATGACTTCTTCAAGGAAATGAACGTAGAAAATTTATATGCTTTAATTCAACCTTTGGTCGATGTTATAGAAACGATAAAAGATGAGGACACGGAAATAGAAAATGAATTAAATCAACAGACTGCTTTGATATCGATTAAATTATTAGCTAAGCTTCTAGCGTCCGATTATCCTGATAAATTTAAACCTATTCTAGAAACTGTGACGAGTGTTATGAAATTAAAGAAAAAAACTGACGGTAATGTGCTCGCTTCTCTAATGTTGTGTCTAGCGGAATTGTGCAGTAGCTTGAAAGTTCATTCATTATATTATTACGGTGGTTTTATGCCTGTGCTATTAAAAATACTGACTACTCAAAGAAACAAAGATACGCCCGATGTTACGGTTCTTAGTGCTGTCACGACCATTTTGAAAATTGTCGAAACGTTGCCGCATTTTCTAAAGCAATATTTAGAAAAATTGCTGTTTGAAACTTCTTTAATGTGCGAGAAATGGGAACACGATGCGGAAAATCAAAAAGTCGCGCCCGTTATGCAAAAACTCAAATGTATAAGACAAAAAATTGCTTTATTAGTTCCGCTGAGAATTTTAATTTCCTCAATCGGTCGATGCTATGAAAAACTATTATCTGAAGAGAAGTACGAGGCCATCGGTAGTTTGATGAATTTATTAGCTGAGAGTATAAAAAATATACAAAACGTGGACTTGAAATCTTCTTTGTCTGATTTAACTAGTTTCTTTTTGACTGCGTTACAGTTTCGAGCCGATTATTCAGACAAAAACGTTTCACAGCAACAAATATCTGTCGTTGAAGAACATATCGTAGCTGCTTTAATAGCACTTGTACTAAAATTGTCAGAATCATCGTTTAGGCCACTTTATTATAAACTTTTCGATTGGGCTGCTAGAAATGTAACACAAAAAGACAGAGCTATTACTTTCTATAAGGTGTCGAGTGGAATAGCCGAGGCTTTAAAAGGATTATTTGTTCTTTTTGCTGCACATTTCATAAACCATTCAGCAAACCTGTTAGATTCATGTAATAAAATCAAAAGTGAATCATTGTATTTTGAAAGTGAGGAAAAGTGCATTTATTTAGTTGAATATATCGTACAAACTTTGAATTCGGTATTTTTATACGAAACTAGAAATTTTATTAATAGGGAACGTTTTGATACTTTGTTGATGCCTATTGTCGACCAGTTAGAAAACACTTTGGGCGGAATATCAATGCTCAAAGAAAGGGCCGAGAATTTCTTAATACCTTGCATAACACATTTTGCTGTAGCCACGGCAGATGACGCGTTGTGGAAACAATTGAACTATCAGATATTGCTTAAAACACGACACAATGAACCTGACATTAGATTGTTGAGTTTGAATTGCTTGTGCGAAGTCGCCAAAAAGCTGGGAGAAGACTTTTTGCCACTTTTACCTGAAGTAATACCATTTCTCGCTGAATTACTCGAGGACGATGTTGACGCTATCTCAAAATATTGCCAAAAAGTCGTACAGGAACTTGAAAAAGTTCTTGGTGAACCTTTGCAAAAATATTTTTAGATTATGCCTTTTTCTATTATAAGCGTTTTTTATTTGTTTAGCTTATAAAAAAAAATTGAAAAATATTAAACATGAGAATTTTGACTTGGTAGAAACATTGAAAATATTGATGAAAGAGAAATATTTTTAAATATTGACTAAGTATGTACATAAAATATATTAATTGTAGATTAGTAAAAATTTATATGAACTACTTATGTATTGTAAGTAATTAATTTAATTAAAAAAGAAAGTACGTAGAGCTTCGATTATCTAACACATTGTTTGTTCGTCTTTATGTTATTAGTAAAATTCATGTTTTAAGCTGTGAGCATAATTTATTTTTTATGTATGTTAGATAACCGAAACTTTACGGTCGGACATATTATTATTTTGGTAAACTTATTTTTGCAGAAAATGTTAAAGTTCGATTTCGATGTACTACATTTTTTTTAAATAAATATATTAATAAGTATTGAATGTAAAATAAATATTATATAACCCCTGAATGTTACCTTTTTTATACACTGTGTTCTGTAACATCTTGGATTGCAAATAGTTGGGCCTAGAGCATCGATATCTCAAAAACAAAAACCAATCGGAAAAAAGTTATTTTAAACTTTATGCTGACAATTCAATCTTAAACACGAATTTTCAATTTTCGCCTGGTGTAAATCACCTGTATATTATCTTAATGTATCTTGGGAATGAGCCAAAGTTTTGAGTAGTTCTTTCAATTATCCACGAGAGGCAGCACTTGTAGGCAGGGCCGGATTAAGCCAAGTAGAAGCCCCTAGGAATGGCAAGCCTCGAGACCCCTCTCTCCTTATGTAGGTAGGTAGCATTTAAACCTTATAACATCATCAAATTTTAATATCTCGGCACTAATGAATGTATGTCATTTATTAAAAGTTAAAACAAAATTATTTACAGGTAATATAATGTACTTAATTCAGTTTATGCTACTTGCAAATGGTGATTATAATAAAATCATAACAATGATTTATTTCTTGATTAACAGAATTGTAAGTCATCATCATCCAGCAGTCGGAAAACTACATTGGAAACTATTCAAATATCTAATCATGTTTTCAAAACGTAACTTTCCTCAGTTTTTTTGATGTGAAGTTTTTCAATATATCTTGAAAGTCGATTTTCTCCAAGATATCATATTCAATAGCCATGATGATTGCAAGTGCATTTAAACGTTTTTGAGCCATTGATGATCGAAGACAGTTTTTTATAAGTTTCAATTTCGAAAAACTTCGTTCGCCAGTTGCATTTGTAATCATTAAACTTCTGTATATTTGCATTTATTTAACTATGACTTATTTTTCTCACGGGTTGTGGGCCCCTAGGCGGCGCGGGGCCCATAGGCAGTTGCCTACAATGCTTATTGGATAATCCGGCCCTGCTTGTAGGGACAAACATTATTAACGACACTAATGGGGAATAAATGTTTGTACCTACCGCAAGTGCTGCCTCTCGTGGATAATTGAACGAACTACTCTCAGGAAAATGGCTCATTGTGCCAAGTTCAGGTCAAGTTGTGGCCCTATCACTTATCAGTAGTGTCACAGTGTGTCAACAAAACTAAACATAGTCAATAGAGGCGCCCGATGGTTAACATACCAACTAACTATAGTCCCTTTATTGCTAATTTCTTGAATCAAAATACATCCATTCTTTTCTTTAAATATATTTTTGATAATTAATTTGAACTGTGTAATTATTTTGATTCAAGAAATTAGCTATAATCGAGGCTATAATAAAGCATAGTTCATTAGTTTAGTATGTTAACCATGGCACGGCGACGGCTTGTTCACAAAGAAGCGACTTTGTTCACAAAGCATCGACTATGCTTACAAAGAAATAACCTTACTCACCAAGAATCGACAAAAAAAAAAAAAAAATTCGGGTCGCAGTGCCAAACACTGCCGACAATATAGTGTATTTACTATACAGTCCTTGTGGCTTTAATACGTGAACTTGAGTTTGTTTTTGGACAAAATAAAAAATTTAACCCCTTAAATCATCCCTTAAAAACATTTTTCAATCCCTAAAAACCAACCTTAAAATGGTCCGACTGGGCCCATTTTAAATAGGCTTCGTGCGGTGATGGATCCCAACATGAGAGGGCAGTATAGCCTAGATGGTAGCGTGCTTGGCGCTGCAACCTCTAGACTGGACTGCCGTGGGTTCGAATCCCACCTGCGCTCATGGATGTTTTGTGATGTTATTTAGTTTTAAGTTAGTTGTTATTTAATGCAGTTGAAAAGACGCTAATGACCTTAGATGTCGACGCGTCTATAATCTACAATAAATAAAATAAAAAGATCCCAACATGCATACCAAATTTCGTTAAAATCTTTCGAAAGTTATTGCCCGCATATACACAGGTTGTCTGTAAAGTGCACTTAACACACTCCTACCACATATTCCTGAGACCAAAATAAGCCGATTTAAGCAAACTTACCTTCTTACAAAATTGCTTAGTTTTTGTTTTTGTGATCTGCAGAGGTTAAACTTTCATATGCAATTATTTTTGTATCAGCAACATGACGTAAATGATCCTGAAATTCTGTCACTTTCCAAAATCGATAGGGGATAGAACGCAACCACTTAGGGTCAACTGACCATAGTTACATTATGTGTTAGGTACTGTTACGAATATTAATTTTTATTATTAATACGTCTTGTTATTTTCACTTTAATTTTAATTATTTTCAGTCATATTATATTTACAAATAACGCGATTCTCATATTGAAATAGCGTATCGGTTCTTCAAACCGCTACGCACTATAAATAGAAATTTATTGTTAAATAATTTTATAAAATAATTAGCTCTCGCATCATGAACGGTACATAATTTATGGACATGAGAACACTTTTCAATGCAAAAGCAAGTCTTCGGACTTCACTAAAAGTCCGCTGAGTTCGCTTGGGTTGACTACACATACATACTGGGTGTGCTTGCATATCGGCGGCCCTCTACACATACAAACAGAGTGTGTTGGTACATCGACGGCTCTAGTTACACACATACAGGGTGTGCTTGCATATCGGCGGCCCTCTACACATACATACTGGGTGCGCTTGCATAACGGCGGCCCTCTACGCATACAAACAGAGTGTGTTGGTACATCGACGGCTCTAGTTACATACATACAGGGTGTGCTTGCATATCGGCGGCCCTCTACACATACAAACAGAGTGTGTTGGTACATCGACGGCTCTAGTTACTCACATACAGGGTGTGCTTGCATATCGGCGGCCCTCTTTTACATACGCATTTTCCCCGAACTATGAGATTTTGTACATAATAGCGATGACCGTTAATTTGCCCCGCCCGTAATAAGTTGAGTCTGTACGGCTTAAAAATAAAAACTCGGGTCGCAGTGCCAAACCCTGCCGACAATATAGTGTATTTGCTAATACAGGCCATGTGGCTTTAATACGTGAACTTAAGTTTGTTTTTGGACAAAATAAAAAATTTAACCCCTTAATACATCCCTTAAAATAATATTTTTTTCTTAATTTCAATATTATTATCAATGCAACCTCTGTACCACATTAAATACACCCTTCCATAAGTAAATCCGTATCAACAAACTAGTGTTTTCATAAAATTTGAAAGTCCGGTCCTGTCGGGCCGATTTTATTAAAATTTTAGCAGCACGTTTTAATCTTTACTAAAGAGTTAAATTTCAATTTTGAAACGATTCTGACAATTTTTTCGGTATTTTTGGGCCCAAAAACTTTTTGGAACCCCTAAATACAACCCTGAAAATGGTCTGATCGGGCCCATTTTAAATAGGCTTCTTGCGGTGATGGGTTCCAATGTGTGTACCAAATTTCGTTTCAATCGATTAAGTCTGTCGAGAGTTATCGTGTACACACATATATATATATAAATATATATATATATATAAATATATAAATATATATATATATAAATATATACATACATATATATATAAACATTTTCAAAAATGGTGCCAAATTGTTCAAAAGGCTATGAAACGTCGAGAAATTTTGGTCCGACCCCTAGGTCCCGCCATCCGACCGACGCCAATAGTGTATGTGCCATATTATGGCAAATACACTAATAAAAAAACACAACGTAGGAGTCCATGACCAGACCGTTATTTGCACATTATGTTTTGCTCCTGTAAATATCCGAAGGGTTGACACTTTGTACCCTTCCCGGATATTTCATTGACCTATAACAGGAACGCATATCGACCAAATGTTATTGTATATAATAAAATTACCAGTGAATAATTGAATAATTAATAAGAATTTTAACTTTGTATTAATTTGTATGTATTTGTATTTTTTTTATTAATCGGCGAATTATATCAGTGATTTGATTTACGAAACCTAGTAGTAATTATTTATTTATTTAAAATTACCCACGTAACAGTATCCTCTATCTGTACCCTCCCAAACGTTGCAACAGCACTATGCCGTGTGAAAATCATCACTGGCTCCCGTGCTATTACACCCAACAACACAAAATTAACGATTTTTTTTATATATCTGGAATTTGGTATAGGGTTATAAAATTGCATTCTTAACAACTTTTCTCAGTGGCTTTTTTCATAGTTTGAAAAATAAAGGTACTTTATCTTGGTCATTTTTACAACTTTGCTTATAAAACACCCTGTAGAAGGTCGAATCAACTCATTTTTGGTATACCTTAGTTTTTACATCAAGCAGGACTCGATCCCTAAATAGCATTCCGAAATTCGAGAAAAAAATCGGTTGACCCTGCAGGCTGCAGGCCATCCCTGGAACTTCCCGCTATTTTCAAGCACTTTGACTTCGAAGCACTTGATAATATACCCAAATGTAGATTTTTGAGAAAATAGCTGATAACAACACTATTTTAATTTTTGAAAAGCTGTAATTTTGATAATTTCTGAGGGGTCCGTAGGCGTAGAGCATCACAGCCTAAATGCGCCTCTGCAAATAAACATTAGGAAAGTTTCTGCATAAGGTTCGTATCGTAAAAACAGCTTGTATACTGATGTAAATAAAATGTTTTTTTTTTTTAGGTTTACTGTATGAATAATTTAAATATACGTGCATTTAAAATAAAATTATATATACAAAAAATTTATTTCATGATATTACAGTGGAATTCTCTTCAGCTGAAATTACAGCCATTTCTTCTTCTTGCATCGTTAGCAATTTTCTAAAAAAAACGAAACGACAACTTATTAGTTTTTAAATTTAATTAAAATTTATGTTTGTTGCAGAACGATATAAACACCTAGGCGAGCAAGTTTCCTTCTAAAAGAGGGGGTTATTACGGACATTTTGTTCTGCAAATTGAAATATATACTTAGAACAGTCGCCGTAACAACATATTAAAATTTGAACCTTGAACTAATAATATAAATTTCGTCGGGTATATGACACGTTTAGGTTGATCTGCCACCCCTTTAATACTGACCAATCGATCTGTAAATATTATAATGGCATTATTGGGTCACCGACAAGCTATACAAACAATTTCAGCCTTGAAGCAATAATAATTGTGATCATTTTTTTTGTTACATGTTGGGGCCGGTTTGCATCCTTAGCATACCGCTATCTAGCAAAATCCCTTACTCAGGGCACTTTAATATGCCTACCCCAACATCTTCACAAAAATAAGGCCTTGAATAAATAACACCAAAAAATTGTCACTAGCTCTAGGTCTATTGCATTTTATAAACAAAACTCGACGGTTATGTTGCGTCTTATGTGAAATTCACTGCGTATCACATCGTGGCATTAACCTAATTATTTAAGACCTAAGGGTTAAGGTCACCCCTTTTTTGTGGGTCAGGGGTTAAAAATAATATTATTGACACATATTTATACCTTTTCCTATATTTGTAGATAATAAGCACTACAATAGCGTTGATAATGAATAGGGCAGCAATTATCGCCGTTGGAATGATTACATCTGAAACAAATAAAAAAAGTTAAAACATTTAATTAACATAGTAGAGTCCTGTTTGGTTTCTGAGATGACTTTGAATGTCAATTTATAGGTTATCATCAGATGTGGACAAAGTACCGAACCTTGAAGCACCGATCATCAAGTACTTTCATAAATGCTCCATTTAATCAAGCGACAAGCACTTTCGTTTTCAAAAATGCTTAAAAGCGACGAGCACGCACTAAAGTGCTTGGAAAAATTAAGCATTTTAAAGTAAATTCCTAACTTCCAACAGCACAATACAAAAGTCCAAAGTTCAAAACATATAAGTATTCCGTTTATCAAAATAAGATAAGAATAAAGGAAATATTTTATAAAAAATGCTTATTAAGCATTTAAGGGTGTTCGGGTAAAGGTATTCAGAAATGCAAAGGCATGTTGTACTTATCAAATTAAGCCAAAAAGTCATATAAACTTTGTTCCAAAAACGCTTCCCAAGGGGGTTACAGCCTCTTTAAGGGGCTTCTAAAAAAGATGTTTTTCTCACATAACAAAACATTAAATCTACTCAGTTTGTATATATAAAACTAAATGTGCAAAATGTCACGAAATCAAAGTGCAGTGATCACTTCCATTATTAAGAAAGATCACTTGCGTTAAGAATATCGAGTCTCAGTAACGCGTGTGGCCTCCATTAGCATCGATTATGACTTGGCAACGTCAAGGCACGCTCCGCATGAGGTTTTTTAAAAATTCTTTAGGTAGACTCGTTCATTCTTCGAGAGGGGCCTCCAATAGTTGTTAAAGAGTAATAGGCGCAACAGGGCGCTTTCTAACACGTCTGTCCAACATGTCCCATGAGTGTTCAACCGAGCTAAAATCGGGACTCATAGCCGGCCACTCCATGGCCGGAATTCCGTGCTCCCTGAGGAAATTTCTCATAAGTTGTGCCGTGTGTACTCTCCAATTGTCTTGTTGTAGGAGGAATCCATCACCAAAATTGTTGGAAAATGGTAAAACATGCTCCTGCAGAATGGTATTGTATATCTCTGCATTTAGACGTTAAGGAACGACTACAAGGTCAGTGTCCGACCCAGGGCGGTAGCTAGAGCTGAATTCAAGATAGGGTACTGAAAGTTTAAAGTAGGGCTGAAGCAAAAGACTACAATTTTTTAATTGGATTGCCCACCTCATCTGATGATATCAAATTACAAAAGCAAGAAAACGGTAAATGACAATTTATTCAAAAAAAAAAAAAATAAAATACAGAACTTGCCATGTTATCACATTTCCGAAGAACTTCATTTAGTCCAACGAATTTAATCTTGTTTTTCCAAATGCCAGATAGATCAATTCTGTCGTGACAGTCTTTGCGGCTTGTTTATAATTCCTTAAAGTAGGGCACTGGATATTTTAAGGTAGGGCATTGCCCCTTAATGCCCCCCTAGCTACGGCCTTGGTCCGACCATCTATACTTATATCACCCCAAACCATTACAGATACGCCTTCGAATCTGTCCATTTTCTGAACAGTGGCTGCAACGTAATACGTATCGTTCACCTGGACGTCTGTAGACTCGTACACGGTCATCTCAGAGTGAACCGCGACTCATCATTGAATAACACTGTTTTTCTGAGTCGAAGTTGCCACTGAACATGTTCACGTGCAAATGTTAGACGAGCAATTTTATGGTCTCTAGTTAGGAACTCGCACAGTTCTGCGTGCTATCAACCCAGCTTCCTTCAATCGATTTCTGACTGTTTGGTTAGAAATATCTACTCCTATGGCATTTCTAAGATGGTTTTGTAGCTCTCAAGCAGTGGCAATACGTTGGCGAAGGGAAGTTGTAACGATATACCTGTCATCTTAATGGGTTGTTATTCGTTTCCGTCCTTGTCTAGCCCTTCTGGAGTAGCTACCTGTTGTTTGGTACCGATTCCAAAGTCTGCAGATAACGGATGGACTAGTCTGGAGTTGATTTGCTACGTAGCGCATAGAACGTCCATCTTCAATTCGCTACTTCAACTTCAGAGCGAATGTATTTCATACACAGAGGCATCAAGAATCAAAATCGGACGTTTACCTCTTACATAGACTACTTGGAGTTTTTTTTATTTGCTAGAATATATTCTAGGAACACTGATTTCCATTTTGTAATTTAAATTAGTCTTTTACATACGAACTGAGTAGATTTAGAACAAATGTTTTGTTTGCTGTTTAATGAATAAATCCCCACAATAAAAAATTTGATCGGTCATTCAATAAAAACTGAGGAGTTTTCAAAAACACGTACCGCTAATTTTTTTGAGCAATGTATAAAAATATCGCTTAGTTTTCTGGTGATATTGAAAATGCAAAAAAAAAAAATAATTAAGAGTATTCGATACTGGAAGTTTCCCCCTGCATTCTTCATCTCAAATCCTTTCTCTTCACCTGAAAATGATTACAGCTCTTCCGACGCTATTTTGGTTAAACGCCCAAATGAACGACAATGAATCACACTACAGATGCTTCAGGCGAAAAATTGAAAAAAAAAATCCTGGAATCCTTACAATCTTTCACACGTAGCCAAAACTTTTTCAAAAAATTCGCCTGCAGAATTTGTAGTGTGATTCTTGGTCCTTCATTTGGCGTTTATCCGAAAAATAGCTTCAAGAGAGCTGTAACCGTTTTTAGGCGAGGCGAAAGGATTCGAGATGAAGAGTCCAGGGGGTAACTTCCGGTATCGAATGCTAATGATCCTATTTTGTTCCGTTTTATCAAAACTTGAAGATCTGTTAAAATATTCCGAAAAAAAATTTTCGGACTGAATCCAATACTTCCCTACCAATTACCATATTATAGTATAGAGGTGGGAAGTAAAAATCGGTAGAAATCAAATTCGACAAACCTTTGACTACCTATATCTAAATAATCAAATCTACAAATAAAACTGTATCAAAGAACGCACAGTCGAGTAGAACTACAATGGTATAAGGGAAATTTTTTAAGTTCCTATATAATTATTGCAGCACCTGATATGAACAGTAATGTATGTAATATTAATAAAATATGATAATTTTATTCAAGAATCTTTTAAAAATGCAATTTATCTTTCTTTATTTCATAGAGATAAATTAAGAGCTCGCCACTTGACAGATTTATACGTCTTTTTTTTATTAAAAAAGGTATAGGTACTTTTGTTCAGAAAATTAAGTTTGCTAATGTCTTCGGCTTATACCTAATCTCGTTGGCTTTTATATTCTGTAGTTCATCATAATTTATCTATTTAGTTTGCTAAAAAAATACGATTTTGCAAATGTTTTTGTATGTTGACATTATTAATTAATTCGCGCATATTACATTCAAGATCGATATTTATCAATAATTTTATCCATGTATCATTTTATTATTTTTCTTTAATTGTGTATGTCTTTTTTTGAAAGTGTATTTAACAATTATTGTTGTAGTATCGATTGTGGTATAACCGTATAATATTATTGTAAGTTTGTAATTCATTGTAGATACAGTCGAAACTCGATTTTAAGACATAAACTGGATCGATAGACGATTAGATAAACGAATTTGTCTGATACAGTGGAAATGACGTATACAGGATGAAAGAATCACAAACTGAATGGAAATCCAATAAAAGTTTTAAATCCTGATTACTAATATTGTTTGTAACCGTCATATTAGTACTTGTACTGTTAATTTAGATTTTATAGAAAATAGATTCGTAACTATTTTTAAAGAAAATATAATATAGATAATAATTTCTTCACAAATCACAGTTTTTCTAGTTAGATTGTAAACTATAGACGCTTGACAATTAAGATCATCGGTGTCTATAGCTTTTTTATTGATTAACAGTGGCTACTAGCTTAGCTATGTTAGAGTAATTTGTCCGGAGGCTCAGAGGTGTCCCAACCGCCGCGGCGCGCCGTGCCGTGCCATGCCCAGTTACTTCCCACATTCCCATTTGAGTATACGTATTGCTTCGACAAACCAGTTCAAAAAAGTCTTATTCGCTAAAATGGCTTAAATGTCATAAAACGTCGAGAAACGAAGTTTGAGCGAAAAAAATTGTATCTGTAGTGTACAGTGTGTCAATAGGGTGTTTTCACATATTTCAAATTTACTTTTATTTCTCAGAAAATGTTGTTATTTATACCTGAAGAAATTCCTACTGATATTTTTTGTAGGAAAATATAAATTTTCGTACCTTTACTTCCGAAGCAGAGGGGTCACAGCCAGGCACGTAGCCAGGGGGGTGGTTCAAAGGGCTGAAGCTCCCCCCCCGAAATTTCACGAATTCTAGCAAATTTGTGCTTTTTTCTTAAAAAGTCTTTTTCAATACATTTCCATTATAATAAATGTGTCATTTATGACCATAATTTTTCATGCAACGAATGTAATAATTAAACTGTTGAAAGTTTGTGAGAGACTTTATTTACTTTTCGACTTTTAAGCTCCCCCCGAAAAAGAGTCCTGGCTACGGGCCTGGTCTCAGCGAATATTTTGCACCGAACCTTAACTACGCCATTGGTGATTAGCCAATAATTAGAAGCTGAATCAGTTGAGTGTGTATATCGGATAAACCAGTATCTGGGATCAGTACCGGTCTGCGGGGGATGGGCGATCGCTTAGGGCGCCCGGCGGAAGCTAAATTTTTTTCTGAGTCATGGATCAAAATCGTTGGAAAAGCCAAAAGTGTGCAATCCACGAGATGTTTTACCGTATCGACACAAAATATTATAGTCGTATCATGACTAAACTCAATTTTACAAAAAGCTATTCTAAAGAAATTTTGCCAGTTGACTCCATAAAATGTTTTCATAGACCAGTCAAATTATGTAAAAAATAGGAAATTCTGTCATTGGATAAAAATTGGTAGGTGACGGCTAAAAATCTCGCCCGGGGCAACATAGAATGAGATAATCGGTACTACTAACGATATAATTAATAATATGTAGGGGAGAGTTGGATAAAACAGGATGATCTGGTAAAACGGGATAACACGTTTTATTTCAAAACTTAAGTAGTACGATTTATTGGGTAGGGGCGTAACTAATAACCCTCGATGTCTACCTATGCCCGGTAAGTGATGTATCTACTTTAGATTCACTGTAGATGACGTAACAGGTGAAAGTGTCAAAAAGTTAGGTTAAAGTAAAATGTTTGGCGTGTTTCAAAAGTCGATTTTTCAGTTTAAAGGCAAAATTAACCGAAAATGAGTAGATTTAGAGAATATTATGTTTGTTTACTATAGTTATGCACAACAGTTTTTAGGAATTTGCTTTGTTTATTTACTAAAATATGGTCACGTGTTTCGCAATCAACAGTTGGGTAAAATCGGACACTGTGATTGCTTAAAACGGGATACCTCCCGTTGTAATATAATAGCGGGTAATATAATACCGGGAGGTATCCCGTTTTATCCAACTACATGGTTTTTTTTATGAGAAGTGGGTTTTGTTACGATTTTTTTGTATTTTTCACAATATATTTTAAATGTAGTCTTTTTTCCTGAAGGATAAACGTTATGGAACTTGTAAAAGTATAGGTATCCCGTTTTATCCGACTAGGTGGCTAAAACGGAATACTTCGTACTTTTTCAAAAAAAAAAATTTCTC
Source organism: Mongoloraphidia duomilia (assembly GCA_039654895.1). NCBI lineage: Eukaryota > Metazoa > Arthropoda > Insecta > Raphidioptera > Raphidiidae > Mongoloraphidia > Mongoloraphidia duomilia. The sequence goes on from CM077522.1 coordinate 29,348,131, forward strand.
TTATGCAGTGACTTCTATTTTCTCATAAAGGATGGTGGCAATCAAAAGTCCATTTATAAGGGAAACAGGAGCCAAAAAATAGTCCTTTGCATTACTTCATTCAAAAAGTTGTGAGACTTAGAACACTAAGTATCCCGTTTTATCCAACTCTCCCCTACCTAATTACACGGGTGTGCAGTATTTCAAAGGTTCTATTCTATTATATAATTTACAATAATTTAGTAATTAGTACTATTTGTGTTAGCGTAAGTACCTATAAACAAAAGATTTGCAGACATTTAAAACGGTGTTTACAAAAAAAAATATTGACAGGTTTAAAACTTTCATTTTAAGTTAAACTGATAGTTCAACGGTCTAAAATTCATGAATGAAGAAAAATGCTGGAATTTTTTATTTGAAATTAATTCACTCACCGTAAAGCGTACTGGTTTCATTATACATTTTAGCAGCTTTTTGTCTTGGTTTTTCTGGCAAAAAGTTTATATTTTCTGTTATTGATTTGACAATGTAAGCCTCTGTGTTATCTGAAACAGAAAAAATATTATTTTCTTACAAGTTAGTAAATAAATACAAGTTTTTTTCAAAGACTTATTTTAAACAAGTTCAATTAAAGATTAAATCGGAGAATGTGTTTTTTGTTTGTTTGTTAAGTGTTAATATAACCGTGCAATATTTTACCGTTGAGCCATTTTTCTGAGAGTAGTTCTTTCTATTATCCACGAGAGGCAGCACTTGTGGCAGGAACAAACATTATTTATTCCCCATCAATGTCGTGTAATTTTACTGGTATAACTTAATTATTACATTTTTATTATTAAATTAATTAAATCCCTATATTATTAAACGAGTAAATCTTGTATATATGTTTCTATGTATCTATATAAATATTTTCTCGAAAACGGCTCTAACGATTTTGATCAAATTTACCGAAAAGGGGTTTCGGGGGGCAAAAAATCGATTTAGCTAGGTCTCATCCCTGGAAAAATTCGTTTTCTTATCGATTTTATCATTTTAAAAAACAGTTTTTTTAACGTCATAAAACAGTGTCGTATTGTGAGTAGGCTTTGGAAAAAACAAACTATTTTCATTATTTATGTCAAATCTGACAGTCAATCTTTAACTTATTAAAATAATCAGTAATTATTTGAAAAGTAAAAAAATAGCAACAATAAAATCTAAACATAATTATGTAAGTAGTTTTAGATAAAATTTAAATAAATAGGTATGTTATTTTTATATTAGGTACCTATATAAAATATGTATAGGTAAGTACGTTAAATGTAGAATGACGTATAATCTTACCTAGACCTTTTTTTCTCAAAAACGACTAACGATACTGATAAAATTTACAGAATGGGGATTTTTCGGGGCGAGAAATCGATCTAGGTAGGAATTTTGGTTCCAGAGGGGAGCAATTAAAAAAAGGTGTTTTTTATTTATTATAACTCGCTCAATTAAAGTCAGATTGATTCGAAGTCCATTTTTACATAGATTTTATATAATATATCACAAGTGTTAAAATTGTAATTGAACACTAATATAAGAAGTGTCTTGCACAATATGTAAATAATAACAAAACGGCGGCCCGAAGGGCCGCACTTCTGGCGCCGCGGGTCTGTGTAAAAACACATCGATTTTTAAAAACTATGGTGAAGATACATGCAAAAAAAGTTTTGCGCAGGTTATAGTCTGGCGTTTGTTATTAAAAGAATCGATTTTTGTGAGTTTTTTAGTAGGTACCTATGCAAAAAAAATATTTGAAATTTACTGGAAGTTGTTAAGATGACATCACAGAGAAAAAGTACTTCGATAAAGTTGATATTTGGTATCAATGCTTAAAATTGGATTGTTAAAATGGCAACGGGCGAGCAAAATTTCATCTGATTCGAACATTTTTACAAGATATTCAATCTATGAAAATCAGTTTTTGCGAGTTCTTCAGTCATCAAAACAATAACGGCGGTAGATTTGCAAATGGCGACCTAAATAATATTTACAGGAAAAAGATTCAAGTTGATACTTAGTTTTTACGCTTAAAAATACACATAGGTAGTTAAAATATTTAACAGAAACAATTATTTTAAATTATGTTTCAGAAATAAATTCGTTTCGGAATAATATTCTGAGAAAATAATATCTCACAGCATACAAGTACTATTTTTATTGAACTCATCCGAGCAAAGCTCGGCACCCAGATATTAGTTAAGTTATACCGCTAAAATGACAAGACACTAATGGGGAATAAATAATGTTTGCCCCTACCACAAGTGCTCGTGGATAATTGAAAGAACTACTCTCAGGAAAATGGCTCATTCAACAATAGGGTTGTAGACACTAAAAGAAAACAAATACATTTTAATTTTTTTCGATAATCTATAATATATAAACACTGAAAATAAAAATTATTAATAATTCATTCTTGTTGTCACGTGAATCCAAACACCCATCACCCTCCAAACATTCTATTCTGACGTTAGACATATCAACATCTGCTTTGTGGTATTTTTTACGAACTAAACAGAAATTTTTTGAGAAACCTGCGTTTATTATAATATAATAACAATAAAAACATCCGATCACCGAAAAAAAATATTGACACCATGACAGGACATGAACGTTTTAGCGGGATAATTTGAAAATTATAATAAAAAACATATTTTTTCAATGAAGATGCGAATATAAAATTAATATTTTTTAGGTATAATATATTATATAAAGCTATAAATTAAAAGCATTTTCAAAAAAGTGTCTACACTCCTATTAGTGAAGAATGGTCCTAATTTAGGTAAAAATTCATTTTCACAATAATTTTCCTACTTAAGGTCTTCGGGGTGCAAAAAACGGGTCTTTGCAAAAAGTCTGATCGTCTGTCAGCTCGATTCCGGTCAAACGGTTAAGCCGATCGAATCCAAATTTTAGAAAGCTGTTTGACACGTATAAATAGGAAGAGACTAAGTATTGTTTTGGGGGAAAACTGACGCATGCACAGAAACGATATGTGCAATAATTTTGTTTTTTCAATTACAACGGCACATGATTTATTATTCTACTAATTTTTAAGAGAAAGTTTCGTAACAAAGTTTTTTAAACCTTATAGTTTTGTAAATATATTTTGAAAATTAAAAAACTGCTGTTTCTCTGGTAAAATTATTATTTATTAAACTCACTTCAATGCTATAACAACTGAACAAACAACTGTTATGTTATGGTTCTCGAAAATTAATTAAATATAAACAACTATATTTTTTTCTGAAACTAATTATTTTAGCACTCTTTTATTTACAGTTTAAACAGATGATAAAGAATCACGTGTTTGTAAAAATGATAATTTGAACACACATTATTGCTCCAAGTTTGTGAATGACTGCTTCTATTTCTAATGTGTAGATGTCCTGCAACTAATTGACTGACCTTTGAAACGGAGTCAAGTGATAAAGTGTACCCCCATTATGACTTGTTATAAGCCAGTGTTTACAATGGAACAGCTCGTTATCAAACAATATATATTACCAAGACTAACTTTTTCCGATGCTTCGTTAGCGTGAACGTCGATTTTACCCGTAACTTTGTTAAATTTTATGTCGATTTTGACGGAAACCTTATCTTTACCCGAGTAAAAATATTTTACACTGTATAAGTTAAGTATCAATCGATAATGTTTGGTTAAAATCGATCTAACCGTTTTCAAATGATGCCGATATAAAAAATAGACGAAAATTCTGGAAACACGTTTTCCCGTCTAAATATCATGCAAAATATCCGAAAACCCTAAAAAACTTGTAGGAAAAAGTATAGACAAAAAGAGGTCTCGGTACAACTTTATGTATTGCATTCAGGTACTAGCGACAAATATTCAAATGCATTTTAAAATTTTCAAATAGTCAGAATGATATGTTGAATCTAAACTGATTTATTTCTTAAAAATAAATGTGTATTTAAAAGATAATTTACTGATAAAGCACATATTTTTAACTGCTGCCCCGAAAAAAAATAAAATGTTTTTTTTTTCAAAAACCACCGGTTTCTCTTATCAACCCTATAAGCTAGGTTTTCTAAACTATTCGCCAAAAACCTTAAGAAAATTATTATTTTTTACTTCCCACCTCTACTATGGTAGGAAAGTAATGGATTCAGTCCGAAAAAAATATTTCGAGATTTTAACAGATTTTCACGTTTTGAGACCCTAGCAGTCGTTTAAGATCATTTTCTGACTGATGTCTGTATGTGTGTGTGTGTGTGTGTATGTGTGTGTGTGTATGTGTGTGTGTGTATGTGTGTGTGTGTATGTGTGTGTGTATGTGGTCAATTTTTCGCCTTCGATATCTTAAGAACGGAACAACATACGGGCATGCCGATTGTTCTATTGTGTTTATCAGCCTTTAACTTAGATCTGATTAGATTTTGAGTCAAATCAGTTCAGTGGATCCTAAGATATTCAAAAAAACGTTCTCAATGTCACGTATTAACATAGGTAAAAAAAAATATAAATGAATTCTAGATGTTATAATATAAAAAAAATGTAAATATTTTTTTTCTCTAAAATGTATAGTTTTCGAGAAAAAAAATATTTTACTAAAAAAAATAAAAATTGTACGTAAATCAAGGTAACCATGATTTTTGCTATATTAAGCTAGCCATCAGTAGATCACCAAACAAAAAAGAGGGCCATGCTTTTTTCAAAGAATAAAAATTAAATTGTGTTTTAAAGACCACCAACAGCCAAGGTTATTTGGGCCTAGTCAAAGAATAAAAAAAAAGAATGTTTTTTTGCAAATATTTACTAGGTGGGAAGTATAGGACTGGTCATCAGTCGAATTTTTTATTGCTAGGATAACCAATGTATAAACAAAACAAAGACAGTCCTTTAAATATGAATAAATGAAAACAATATAACAAGCAAGCGCAAAGTTTGTTTTATTCGCCTAACAAGTAAAAAACAAACAAAATGACAACTTTTCAGTTAACAATTTTTCATAGCAACGATCTACACATTTACATTATGGTTATGTTCCGATATGTACTGGGACCACTGTACAGTATGACGTCAATTCAGTATACTGTGAAGCCGTTCCTTTATAGCCAGTAATACTGAGTAATACTGGTTACTATTTAAAACGGAACGCACTCCAGTATACTGTCAGCATCGTTTTTTGACGCAGTTTTCAAATGAGCGTATTAAAGATTTATAATAACAAAATCTATTGCTGGAGTATTGTCAAATTGAAAACATTTATATTAATATTAACTGTTAATTGAACTTATACTATAATACAAGTAACTGTTTAGCACTCAAGCGGCTTTGACTGATCACGTGATCAAAGTACTGGCGAGTACCTTACCTCGAAAACGCCAGTGCTTGCAGTAAGAATATATGGTTATTTATGACGTCATATATTTCCCTAGGGTACTGCGGCAGTATACTGGCGTTCATAACGGAACGGATTTTTCTACAGTAAGAGCACTGGGCAGTGCCAGTGTATATCGGAACATACCCTAGATCTTCTGGCCCATAGCCTACTACAAAATTGTAAACGTTCTCAATGTTATTTTCCCTATGTTACCTTTTCTAAGTCACACGTGGTTTTACTATTGACATCTAATTCGTAATTTGGCAGTATGAAATTATAACGGGCTGTGTACAAATGCTTTTTTGTTTCAAACTTTAGTAAATGTTTTTCCAAAGAAGTCGAAACACCTGCTCCCAAGTGATAAAGGCTTTTTACTTTTACGTTGACACCGAAAATAGCACAGATGAGTAAAAAAATATGATCTTAGGTTGCAGTGTTAAACAGACTTCTAAGCGTAGATTAAATTAAACGTTGGGACGATGATTTTAATTGAATAAAGAACCCCGTCTATAATACGGCGTGTTCTAATGCTTCAAGGCCTTAAGGCTATACGTCAGGGGCTGCCAAAGTCTGGCTCCCCGTCGCGTATATCCTGCAGTGCCGCGGTGCTCAAGCCGTACTATAAATTATTAAATGTTTACGGTTCCGTGCCTCAGAATGAAAAAAAAACGGAACCCTTATAGGATCACTTTTCTCTGTCCGTCTGTCTATCCGTTAAGACCCTTTTTCTCAGGCATCGGCTAAATTCTAGAAGTATCAAGTTGAAATTAATATCAAATACTAAGGTCCACAGCTCCATATTCCTGTAAAAAATGCAAGCTTCTAACTCGATGCAACAAAAAGATACGATCTTTAAAAAATCACGCATTTTGATACTGACTAACTCATCAAAACCTTATAGGTAGTGTCGAAAGTAAGCGAAAGTGGCGCCATCCTACGCGATGATTTTAAACCATATCTAACAGTTCGCAATTGTAATTGTAATTGTGTTTTAAAGACCACCAACAGCTAAGGTTATTTGGGCCTAGCACCAATTCATATTTTTTTTAATAATAAATTGAAAATCCAATTGACACTTTTACCAGCTCTCGGGCTAGAACCCGGAAACCGGGGACTTGTAATAGAGGAACCATAGCAACGCCATGTAAATAACAGCGTCGCTACACTCTCGGCTATTCTCAAGCCCTCTAACAGTTCGCCTATCCTAATATTCATTTATGGTGTTTTTTAGGGTTTCGTACTTCAGAATGAATAAAACGGAAGATAGCACAAGAAGAAAAAAAATCCGAAAATCATAAATTTCTAATTCTATGGTGTTCACGGCGACGTTGGCTAACATGGGTATCTTTGTTATTAGTGGAGATAGAAAGTCGGTTAAATTGGGCAAAGTAGTGCAGAATTATGTGCTCATTAACGTCCCGTCGAAAAAACAACTGAATTTTGACACAGTATGGATTTATTTAGAAAATAGTGAAAATTGCTGTTTTTGAAAACTGGCCATAACTTTTTTATTTATGAAGATATCTGAAATTTTCTTTAACCATTTTTTGATAACTTTTTAAGATCTTTCCAGTGATGTAGGTTTAATTTTTTTATATTCACTACATAATCAGATATTGACATGAACTTCGGTTTTTCTTCTGGGCGCCATTTTGGATTTTTAGATATTCGAATTCTGCTTATTTTTCTAATTAATTTGGTGTATCACATGCCACATTTAAAACATTTGCAATTAACGTCCCTTATTAGAGACACAATATTACAAACAACTGACAGTCAAATTACAATTAAGTAGTGCGAAATTTTGAAGTGTAAACAGGTTAGGTATAGATCGGACATTTAGCATTGGGAAAAAATGATTGGATCAGAATGAGCCATGACTCATAATGTAATCAGATGCTAATGACCTCTGTTGTCGAGCGTCTATAATCCACAATTCAATTCACTCATAATGTAGGTACGTATTCATAATATAGGGTTGCTATGGTAATTTTAGTGTTTTTATTTTATTTTTAATTATTTGACATAAACACTAAAATTACCATAGCAACTCTATATAAATACGTACATTATGAGTCATGGCTCATTCTGATCCAATCATTTTTTCCCTGTTTACCTGTTTATATAGAGTTTCACACATCCAAACAGACTAATTGGTAAATAAATGGGGAGCTTTTTGTAAGACCGATTCCATGCTAAGAAAGAATGATGTAAGTCCCATATTACCGTCAGTCCTAGTCGCCCGTATATATTACCGTAATCCCTAGATCTCGCGGGTTCGTCAAACGCGGATTCGTTTATCCGCGGTTTTAGTTTGAAGAGAAAAAAGTATTTAAAGTATATTAAAAAAATGATATTGATGAGTTTTTTTTCTGCAAAATGAATGACTTCCGCACGCAAACAACCCACGCGTGCTGGGACACATATGTGACAGTGCGTAATCTGTTGTCTCACACTTCATACTTATAAGTACCTACCTATCACTTTTTACAAGCGCATAATATATGGGTACCTCGCCAACCGCGATCTCTCTACAAAACCCAACCCTGCGACACGCGAGAGATTATAACTGTTTTATCATTTTATATGTGTGATAACAATATAACTCCCGAAAGACTTAATCGATTTAAACGAAATTTGGCACGTATGTTAGGTTCCATCATCGCACAAAGCCTATTTAAAATAGGGATAATTGGATTATACAGGGTGTCCCAAAAAGAATGGGACATAAAGTAACAGCTGATTCCTTACAAAAAAATATTGCGATAGACCCCAACATGTCTATATTATTAAAAGAGATATAGGGTGTCAAAGTTTAATTTTTATTTTTATCATTATGACGCGGCATTTTAATAAGAAACATTGAATTTTTAAATAAAACTGTCAAAATTACCATGATAACGCCGCGCCGGCGTTTTCAAAGCCACCTATGTTCATTTTCAAAATTTGCCATTTAAAACCACATTGTATCGATTACTTTAAGTGCAAATATCTTGAAAAAGGTTACTCCTAGCCACTTTTACAAAGTATACCTTTTTTAAGTAAAAATGACGGAAAAATTAATTTTTTAATTTAAAAAATAGTACGAGTGCGTACACAAAAGTTATGACTATTTGAATGAGTGAAAAGGTGTGTAAGTGGCGCCCCCTACAAGTAAGAGCCAAACCAAGGTCAGACTTGAATTTCTCATGTCAAAAAATCCCCATATATTAAATTTCATTAAAATGCCTGAATTATTTTAAAAGTTATTTAAGAAAATCAAAAATAAAAATTAAACTTTGACACCCTGTATCTCTTTTAATATCAACTTTCGGAATAGACAAGTTGGCGTCTATCGCAATATTTTTTTGTAAGAATCAGCTGTTACTTTATGTCCCATTCTTTTTGAGACACCCTGTATATTTAGGTGTTCAAAATTTCGTCGGGCACAAAAATTGTTTGGAAATCAAAAATTAACTTTTTTGGTGCGGAATAAAATTTGCTGAATAATGTTCAAAACAGATTATGCGTTTTTGTCTATGAATGCTACGCAACGAGATGAAATATTAGGTTACATTCATCGTAGATTGTGCCTATTATCATAATTCACAATATGACTAAATATTCGTATGTTATATTAGTATTACACATAGCAAAAATATATATTACGTAGACTCTTTCCAATTTTGCTATCAAAGGTCGTCTGATTGGCCATCCCTGCAGAACATACGAACATAATTTGTTTTGTGTCACATGTGTTATATTAACTTACATTACGTCGAAAAATATTTAGACGTAAAAAATATCTGCAGATGGTGTCGCTAGTTTCGAATTTAGTTTAGTTTTTAATGATTGGTGACTTTAGTTGGGATTACTATCATATTTAATCCAAGAATTTTCACACTTTATTATTTTAAAGAAGACTGAGAAGAGATGCAGCCATAGGAGTAACTAGAGGAGGGCCGGACGGGTTCAGCCCACCTCAGAGTACAGTCTGGGCTCATTCTAGAAATAAGGATACGTTTTTTTAAATGTATTCTCAACAAACACTGGAACAGACAGACAGATTTTGACTTGGCCCACCCCAGCTTCAAATCCTAGTGACGGCAATGGATGCAGCCATCTAACGATTTTTAAAGTGCTCATTAAGAACTTAACATGTAGTATGTAGTATGTTTATTTAATTTAAAATTTAGTTAAATAGATCAATTTTCCAGCCACATTTTTTTATGAATGTTTAATTAGACTAAAGGTCGACATTTTTAAGAACACTGATTTAATCATACATACCGGGTGGTGAACTGCTCAGGTGTATATAGGGATTTAACATGTAAAATCATAAATATGCAGTTTCCTGCTCTCCTGATTTTTTTAAAGCAAAAATTCATTAAACTAAAAATGATCACTGTTAAATTGTCTACATGATAGGTTACTTAGTTATAACGGAAATAATTTTTATACAGCGTGATTACAAAAAATGCATATTTTTGACCTTTTGGTTATTAATAATTTGTCAGAAAAAATTATTCTTGATAAAAGTTTATTTATGCTCTAAAACCTAAACGGAGATAATTAGAATCGATATAACTCTTCTCGTGTACAGGGAGGATCTGAAAGTTTGATTTGGTCTACGAATAGAAAGACCTAGTTGACACACCTTTAAACGGATTGAAACCAAATTTAAAACTTAAGGTTTTTAGGGGATTCCTCAAGTAAATTTTTCTTATTTCCTCCCTACTCCCCCAAACAAGGGTAGCTTATTGATGTACAAAAATAGAAAATTGCGATATTCTCCCATTCTGAATTTTTACGAAACAAATGAATGAAGGCATATTGTACAGTTATTAATGACGTAACGATTTATGAAATATGATGGAAATCGTTTGAGCCGTTTTCGAGAATATTGCAATTTTCTATTTTTGTTCGTCAATAAACTACCCTTATTTAGGGGAGTAGGAAAAAAATAAGAAAAATATACTTGAGGAATCCCCTAAAACCTTAAGTTTAAAATTTGGTTTCGATCCGTTTAAAGGTGTGTCGACTAGGTCTTTCTATTCTTGGACCAAATCAAACTTTCAGATTCTCCCTCTACACGAGAAGAGTTATATCAATTCTAATTATCTCCTTTTAGGTTTTAGAGCATAAACAAACTTTTATCAAGAATAATTTTTTCTGACAAATTAATAATAGTCAAAAGGTCAAAAATATGCATTTTTTGTAACCACACTGTATAAAAATTATTTTCGTTGTAACTAAGTGACACATCAGTAGACAATTTAACAGAGATCATTTTTAGTTTAATGAATTTTTTCTCTAAAAAAATCAGGAGAGCAGGAAACTGCATATTTATGATTTTACATGTTAAATCCCTATATACACGTGAGCAGTTCACCACCCGGTATACACACATTTTTACATATTATTAGTATTCATCAGGATGATAACATATCACGTTTTTCCTGTGTTTGTTTTCTATAAATACCCACTATGTACAAATATGTCGATGAGGGAAAAATTATAAATATTATAGTAAATCAAATTATTTCGATATAATATGTAGTAGTATTAGAAATAACAATTTTTATTTATAAACAGAAATCAAAATCAATCAAATTTCAAATACGTTATTTTAATAAATTAAAGGTGTCAAGAATAACTTGTTGACATGCCATAGTTTTGTATGGAGTTACCATGGTTCATTCATTAAAAACCTCCAGCTGCTAGGTTTTCAAAACCGGTGAACATTGGATGCTCAATTTATTTTTAAAAATAATATTATAAATTGTTATTAATTACCTATAGTGGCTTTTAAAAATTGTATCTTGTAACAAATTTAAAAAGACTTACTTTTAACCATTCTTTATTTTTTATTTGTAAAAAACGCTGCGTAAAAGTAAAACGATCGTTAAATATTTCTAAGGGCCAATATGTCAACTAACTCTGCATGAACTATTCGCTAGCTTGCAACTGTTACGAGTTAAAACAGATGCCAGATATTTTATTTACTAGCTAATAAAACAGTTGATTGGTGAATGAAATATGGAATCACATTAAAATACTACATAAGTAGAAGATTATAGACATAAATTGTAAGTATGATAATATTAAAAAAATCAATTTTAATGCTAGGGGGTTACGATTTATGATTAAATAAACCTTAATTTGTTCCAGGCGTTGATAGTTATTTTCAATTTTCGCTGTTGGAAGCTATAAAAATTATATAAGATTGAAATTTATGTTCGAAAGGCGTTCCTGGAATATAATTTTGTTTATGATGTTCCACTTGTATACATATATAGGGTGGTGACCGTGACTGCTGCACATAGGGATTTAACCCGTAAAATGAAACTTTCGCGATTTCTTGATTCCCTAATTATTTTAGGAAAAATATCTTCAAATAAAAGTTGTAGAATACAAAATTCTGCATCTAAATCATTAAACAAAATTAATTTTGTAAGCTTTGTAACGGCAGAAATTTGATATGAAAATGTCAAAATTACCTCAAAAACAGATAGCGATAGCCATGGAACTTGAACAAAATGATGACGTTTTAGCTGTCAGAATAATTTCTAATCATTTTGTTCAAGTTCCATGGGTATCACTATCTGTTTTTGAGATAATTTTGACATTTTCATATCAAATTTCTGCCGTTACAAAGCATGCAAAATTAATTTTGTTTAATGATTTAGATGCAGAATTTTTATGTTCTAAAACTATTATTTGAAGATATTTTTCCTAAAATAATTAGGGAAGCAGGAAATCGTGAAAGTTTGATTTTCCGGGTTAAATCCCTATGTGCAGCAGTCACGGTCACCACCCTGTATAAAACTGCAAAGCATAGTAAAATATTTTACTTTTTTTTAAATTAAGTTTTCAACTGAACTCATAAGTAAACAGCTGATGTGGATAAAATCAAAATAGAGTTTGTTAAATTTATCAACATTTCAAAATTGGTGTCATTGTTCCCGTAAAGAGGTAAAGTGAACTAGATCACTTTATTTTATTTTAAATCCTATGATTCCAGGGACAACTTAAACCGTGACTCACGAATGGGGTTGACCCACTATATTGAAAATGGCCGTTTTTTTGCGGATATCATTGTACCCTTAATAGGTATATAATCAATATCCATTTTTTGTAGGAATTTTGAAGCGTCTATTATTATTATTTTAAAAAATAATTTAATTTTACAGCATTATTTAAAATTGCCGCCAGTTAAAAGGCCAGTCAGAAGACGCGCGGGCTTGAGAATGGCCGAGCGTTTAGCAATGCTGTTGTTTACATGGCGTTGCTATGGTTCCTCTATTACAAGTCCCCAGTTCCCGGGTTCTAGCCCGAGAGCTGGTAAAAGTGTCAATTGGATTTTCTTAATTTATTATTGAACTAGCGGCCCGGTCCGGCTTCGCCCGGGTGCTATGAATTTATAATTTATTAATACATTACTCACTCGCTTCGCTTGTTCGCTCGAATTTATAGTTATAATCAATAGTTTTCACAGCTCTGCACGCCAAATAATGACTTTTATAGGCAAATTTTTGATATCTTGGGTTACATTGTTGTAATTTTCGTAGGGATCTCTAATTTTTTTGAAAATAAAATGCAGCCCATGTTACTCCCTAATAATGTAGCTTTCTATAGGTGAAAGAATTTTTGAAATCGGCACAGTAGTTTTTGAGTTTATTCATTACAAACATACACACACACAAAAATACAAATCTTTCCTCTTTATAATATTAGTATAGATGACGTCATCCGACTAACAGTTTTCAACTTAATTATTATTTTAAGGCTTTTCCGAGTCTCTAAAAATTCCGAAAAAAATTTGATAGCCTTAAATTCAAAAACATTGCCGATTAGAAAAATAAAAAAAAATACGTGGGTCAACCCCATTCATGATCAGTAGAAAACAGGCGCAACAAATCCGCCCTTGGGCTTGGGGCCTCAAAATACCAAAAAGAAAATTAGATCTTTTTTGTTCGTATAACATTCCGAAAATTATTGTGAAAAACTAATACTTAATGATAATTATTAAAAATTCTAATGTGTCAATAAAAACTTTAATTTAAATTTTTTAGAGCTGCGCCTGAAAATTATATATAATATCGCTATTTTTATTAATTAAGTAAGTACTTATAATTAGTTATTTCCGACCAAATGAATTTGCGGTAATTTTTCAAATAATTACTAAAGCAAAAATAATAAAAATATTGTTTTGAGCAAAAAAAAAAATCAAATATGTGATAGTCTGGTCCTGACGCGCTGAGAATTTTATGTATGTGCAACATGTTACTATACATAATTCAAGCAAAATATTATTTATAGTATATTCCACCACATGCCTCGTTACTGTTTTTATCTTTTTGAATTTTCATCAAAAATAAATCCTGGTTAGGAATAGACGATGCACAGTCGCCCATACAACTTTGTTATAAATTAATTCAATACCCCCGCCCCCCATGTCCACAAATTTTAGACATTCACATTTTTGCTGAAAAATTCTTCAAGTACACAAATGACTCGATTTTCGTACAAAAAATAATTAGCCGACACTATGATAGTAAAATATTAAAATAAAAAATAAATAGAGAAAATATTATATTCAAAATAGAAAAAAATATAAATAAATATCAAGTAGAATATGGAATAGTTAAAAAAAGAAACTGAAATTAATGGTGCCGTCCGGGCTCGAACCAACGACCCACTGTATATAAAGTAGCTGCGATACCCCTACGCCACGCATCCCGTTGTGTGAACTGCTATATTTATGATATACAATGTCCATGTTGTCTCTGAGATAACGCGCAGTGTTCTGCAATAGTGTTCGGATATATACGCAATTCTTCGATTGGACGTGACGTGATTTCAGCATGCGTAACCGAATGGAAAAAATGAGATAAAAAAGGTTCACTTAAAAATTATACATTTTTAACTTTCGATCACACTCCCGCCACTGTTGAATAGTTAATATTTAACATGTTCTCTCAAATTCATACAAAACACCCTGCAATACGACTGTTTTTTGGTGGACCAATGAAACACAATTAGGTAATACTAGTGGACCCCGCGCAAGAATGATAATTCAACAGCTGTAGTTTAATAATAAGTAACTAGTTAGTTGTAAGGCGTCTAAGGTGGCCGTTGAAAAAATCGCTTTTGTGTTAGCACCTGATATTTTGTTTTAAATCAATGTAGGTATTTTTTAATTTATAGCAAAAACTCCTAAGTACTTGAATTTACCAAAACATTAAAAAACACTTAAGTACATGTGACAAGTTTGAACGTACAAATATTTATACTTATGCGTAATTCGATTTTCGAATTCAATTTTGTTAGTACCTAATTGTTATGCAAATCAATTTAATATAGACGAAATCATCTTTTTATATCAAAAAGTAATAACACTTCACTTTGAAGTTTGAACGTAAACCGTAACTTTTGAAGTCTACTGATTTATATAAGCGTCGCAGAGAATAAAGCACGTGGTGATTAAAAATCATTATGTTAGTTACAAACCTTTAGAAAGCAAAGCTTAATCGACATCGCAACATCATACACAAAAGCGGCATTTAAAACTGGCTAACTAATTGACTATATCACTAAGTACTGATCGATTATCTTCAATGAACATACTAATAAATTAAATAAATCCAGTATGTACTTACTTCTGACGCAATCGGGAACAGTCGACGGACTCCACGTGTTCTGGTGCAAGCATCGTAGCGTACGCATGCGCATCTGGGTATCCGGGAACGTATGATTGACGCAGCAGACATACTCTGCTATCGTTTCGTTGCGCCAGTTCAAATACCCGTCGGCAGGTGCCGGTAGCGTCGGGCAGCCCAAAGCTGTAATCATACGAACAATAACTTTGTAGAGAAATTGGTCTGGAGACTGGAGATACTTTTTGATAACGATTCAAGTTTCCAGAGTTCTCGTCTATTTATCAAACGAACCATCGGCTGCTGATCTTTTTGTTTTATTTTACTTATTTTTATTGAAGTTCGTTTCCATAAGAAATAAGCAAAGTGGAAACGACTAAATCAAAATATGCACTTGCAGATGCTAGAAAATTTTGTGCAAAAGGTAAGTTTAGCGATAACGGAGTTAGTGTTATCAAGAGATGAACACAGGGGCGAATTGAGGGAATTTTTCAAAATTCTTGTCTTTTAGGGTTCCGTACCAAAAAGGAACCCTGTTGTTGTACCAATGATATCTATCTGTCTGTCTGTCTGTTACATGCCTCTAACTTCTAAACGAAATTAGATAGGTACTTGAAATTCACACATAATATGTATTACCGCGGTCCAAAGACGGAGAGAATAACAAAAGATTAAAAAGGTTTATTTAAGGGGGGCACCCAATGCCCATACATGCAAACTAGGTAAAAAAAATTCTTTTGTTCCTAGTCTGGTGAGGAGCCTTTTGAGCAGATTATGAATATGTATTTATTTTTATTTATTTTATCAAAATTGTAGGTTTTAGAGACCGTTATTGTTGTAAATTTTTAAACCAATTTTGTTATCATGTCTATCTTGCAAACGCCATTACCTATTATAAAGCTGACGTCAAGTATCACTCATTTATTTATTTATTTTTTAGGCGCGATCTTAGCGAAGCTAGAAGCGCCTATATACACTCGCTTTGTCTGTACGTCTGTGAATCTGTGAATCTGTCAATCTGTAACGGATTTTTTGTATCAGTCGTACAGCCCAAACGGGTTAACCGATTTTAAAAAACTTTTTTTTGTTCGATTCCTCTCGGGGTCTATTTGATCCTAACGTCGCCCGATTTTTGAATTTTGGCCCCAGAGGGGAGCAAATTAGAAAAAACGGTGTTTTTTGCTTATAGTTTGCTCAGTTTAAGTCAGATCGATTCTAAACCTGTCTTAAACGAAAGAGCAGAAAATTTTAGATAGATTTCATGTATAATATTGTGTCAAAACAGTTTTTTTATACAGATTTATATGATTATTAAACTAAATAAATGCGACTTTATCTAATAAATCGCGAACTTGTTTCGGTTGTCCTTGTCTGTTGCACAGTGTGATATGGATATTGGAAAATAGCGTATGCTCTGTCTTATATTGCATTATTTCAATATAGTTATTCAATTTTTTGACTGCTGATGTTTGAATTTAAGTTTAAAAACCCTGGCCTACTGAGTTAAAATGTGTAACTAATTATTGACGTCGATCGGATCGGACCAAAATTTCTCGACGTTCATCATACCTTCCCGAACAATTTGACTTTCTCTGTCTCTATGTCCCTTTGTACGCTTATAACTCGAGAACCACTGATCCGATTTACATGATTTTTTTTTCAAGTAAATAACTTCTTATGCGACTGCGAGTTTTAAAATATTCTGGCATCACGCAAAAGCAACCGAACTGATTCTCAAATAAAAACGTATGTTCTGGCATCACGCAAAAATAAGTAGGTAGTAGATGCTTTGTTTTTTAAACGGTGGTTTTATTTAACTTGATCCCGTATATTTGTTACAAATCTTGCGATCGATTGAGTTGAAATTTTGCACACATGTGTAGCTCCGGTGACAATACAATATTATGGTAACTAGCTGACCGGCCCGGCTTTCGTCCGGGTGTAAATCGTACTTTTGAATTTTTACCCACTTCCCATGATCCGATTGAGTTGAAATTTTGCACACATGTGTAGCTCCGGTGACAATACAATATTATGGTAACCAGCTGACCGGCCCGAGTTTCGTCCGGGTGCAAATCGTACTTTTGAATTTTCACAGGCAAAAGGTCTTTCTCCGGTAACGTTTCGGATAAATGTAATAAAATCAGACTAAGGAAATAAAGCACACTAAAAATTATTAGATCCTTTTGAAAATTAATATTTGAGAGTTTTATAGGACACAAAAAAATAAAATGACGTCAGATTTCAAAATGGCGGCCGTATGTACTTTTTTGTAAAAAATATCCGATCATTTTGAAAATTGATATTTGAGAGTTTCATAGGTCACAAAAAAATAAAATGACGTCAGATTTCAAAATGGCGGCCATATATACTTTTTTGTAAAAATTATCCGATCATTTTGAAAATTGATATTTGAGAGTTTCATAGGTCACAAAAAAATAAAATGACGTCAGATTTCAAAATGGCGGCCATATATACTTTTTTGTAAAAATTATCCGATCCTTTTGAAAATCAGTATTTGAAAGTTTCATAGGACATAAAAAAATAAAATGGCGTCAGATTTCAAAATGGCGATTAAATAATAACTTTTTAATTGTATTATTTATATCTTTGATAAATTCGGTTTTATATACAATGCGTAAAAAGCATAGCTTCTGTCGGGTGTCTTACGAGACATCATGACTTTTTTATTTAGCCGGTTCCGAGTAACGCTTAATAGTCAACCGTTGCTATGGAAAATTGTTTAAAAAATTCACTGTACTATTTTTTCTATGTAATCCAATACATATTTATATTAGGTCTTATGGCTCATAGCCTACTACAAAATTATAAATCTTCTCAGTGTTATTTTCCCCATGTTCAATAAAACCGTTTACATACAGTACCTACATGAATATCGCGCCTTGTAATTCTTGAATTACTTGTATGCTCCAAAATTTTTATTTATTTATTTATTTTCCTAATATTGCACAACTTATTTATTTACAAAAAATATATATAAAAAGGATACTTCCTCTCACTAGAGCAAGCTCTGTGTCGAGAGGAAGGATACCTATAGTGTGTTTGTGTTTTGTGTCTAGCGTGTAGATGTGCATGTATTTGTGTTTTGTGAGTGTCATGTGACATGTATGTATGTGATAGTGAGGAGCTTTCTTGTATTACAATGCAAACTTTAATCTAAAGAAAGTAATTCGATATGTCATATCCTCTAGTTAATCAACAAATACTAAAAACAGAAAAAAGAAAGTGCCCGCATACATGTAAACGGGCAGCATCTCTTCTTGTGGGGTATCGTTGAAAAGGGCCTTTTGAGTAGATTATGAATGTGTTTTTATTTTAATTTTTTTATTAAAATTATAGGTTTAGCATCACTTACATAATACGGAGCCATATACAGGGTGAGTTCGACCACCCGTATCAGTCGTTTTTTTCGAAAACGGTTAGTCGTAGAGAGTTGTGTCAAAAATTTGCATCATAAAAACCCTAATAAAGAATCGAATGGTGATAATTTTTTTTTTCCGGGAAGGTCGGCTTCCCTATTAGTTTGCTCCAGAATGTCCGGAACTCCGGAATTATAAATGTAACGATAGGTCGAAAGTGGTATTGTTGAAAAGATCTTTAAAAAATAAGCAAGTTTTGTAGGAAAATTTTTTTTATTACTGCCACCCCTGTAAATTTCTATAAGTATAAATATAAATTATTATATGTACAAAACTCCGGAATTTTAGAAAGCACGATAGGTTGAAAGTGGTGCTGTTGAAAAGCTCTTTAAAAAATAGGCAAGTTTTGTAGGAAAAATTATTTAATTACTGCCACCCCTGTTAAGTAACAATCGTTTGAAATTATTAAAACAACATTTCATAATAACGATCGAAGTCGGCATTAAAAATCTAGCAACCTTAGACATTGTCACAAGTGTTCAAACTGTCTTCCATTTACTCTTTAATAGATACTACTGAGCTCTTCTGGTTATACTGTGAGTGTATTTCTTCAGTGTTTAATGATCGATAGATAGGTAACTAGATTTTAAATACGGACTTTTAAAAAGTTTGTTATTTTAACATTTTAATTTAGTAATTTCAAACAAATATTACTTAACAGGGGTGGAAGTAATAAAAAAAAAATCCGTACAAAACTTGCTAATTTTTTAAAGATCTTTTCAACAATACCACTTTCGACCTATCGTTACATTTATAATTCCGGAGTTCTGGACATTCTGGAGCAAACTAATAGGGAAGCCGACCTTCCCGGAAAAAAAAATTATCACCATTCGATTCTTTATTAGGGCTTTTATAATACAAATTTTTGACACAACTCTCTACGACTAACCGTTTTCGAAAAAAACGACTGATACGGGTGGTCGAACTCACCCTGTATATACTCTTTGTGTGGCTCGACACGCACTTGGCCGTTTATTTTTTTTTTTTTAATATCAGACGAAATGCCGGCATTGCATTTTTTGTAGGAAACATTTTCCATAACGAATGGCAGCATATCTTTTTTGCATTTCAATTTCAAACAAAATTGCTATATGAAAACAATAAAAATCTGGTTGCTTTAACAAAATTTTATTTTACACTTGCCTGTATTATTTATAGATTTCACTGGCAAACGTTGACATGTTTTCTTTGTTCATATGAGTTTTAAAAAAGAAGCTCTAAGAGAGGGAGGGGTGACTTAAAAAAATTTGCGCACCACTGCACCGCCATCAGGCCACAGGGTACAAATACATAAAACAATCGGAGAAGGGTTGCCCATCTGGTGCAATCCAAAAAAGATGACAACCTATACAAACCGATTGTACTATATTCGTGCTGGGTTGCAGAAAACATTGTCAGAAAATCTAGTTTAACAATGATCTTAGACTGTGACCACACGCCATATTTCTTCTTAAAAAAAGCATTGTAGAATTTTAAATCGATTCTGCTTGAAAAATAATTAATTGATCCATTAAAGGATATTTTTTTAACTGCATACCTACATGTATTCAACATAGTTTTTTTGTATACCAATTTCCACTTCGAAACAACATTTTGATCAAAATTTAGGTTGAAAAACGATCTTTTTCTATGTAGATCAGTGATTTGTTTTTCTGTGAGTATACAAACTATAGCCAGTTTATCGTACATTTTAATCACGATGTGTTTTTAATCACACTGTTAAATTTTGACAGCTACGTGTACAGTTGCGAACTTAATAGAGTTTACACTTGAGGTTTTCAGTGTGAGTTCACAAAAAGTCAGTAGCTTAGCAACAAATTTAGTTTTTAATAGGTAAATGTAAATGTCAAAAATTAAAAGAAATAATTGTCGTTTAAATGCTTATAAATTATTAAAAGGATGAACAAAAAAGAAGAATTATTGCAAGATTGGAGGAAGGAATTTGCTAGTATCAAATATTATCAAATCTTTTTGTTTTAATTGAATAATATTAAGTAATTTGATGATACAGGTGTAAACTTTTTTAAGTCCGCGACTGTACCTACATTGGTTGCTGCGTTTCGTTACCATAGTGTAACGTTAAGGCCGGTAGACGTTGAGAAAACGGGTGGAAAGGGAGTTTTAGAGTTGCTGGGCCCATAAATACGTTTACTCAACCAATTATTATTAATCCAAGTAAAAAAATGAAAGAGACAATGTTTTAACGAGCACAGTAAGTAATATATTTTTTGCCATACCCACTACAAAATAGCTACTTTCTATGTATGTATAGCGGCCATTAATGACTCAATTAACAGGCAGGTGTGCGCAAAATGGTTTACTTTCTGCACTAACGCAGAAAATAACGGTTGCCATGGCAACTTCTGTTAATTCGCTCTATACGCCTGCGTACGCTTGCCTGCGCCTGTCATTACTTCTACGAACTTCGCGGCACATTATAAGAAAAGATGGCGACGCAATTGAACTGTCATAATTTTTTGAAAATGACGTAAAAAGTAGGTATTTTGTAGTGGGTATGGCAAAAAATACCAAATACCAAATATGTCTCGTACGTAATAGTATTACGGCTCGTGTGACTGTAAAAACTCGCTATCGCTCGTTTTTACATACTGTCATCACTCGCCGTAATATGCCCCATTACGTATCTACACATACAATCTACTATTAATAAACACGAGTGACTTTAAAAAAAACAAACAAAATATTCAAACAAAAATACAAAAACAAAAGATAAGATTCACAAATCAAAATATATGTTGATAATAAATAATGTTGGGATTCGAGAGAAGTAACGCGACTCGTTAGCTGTAAACTACCCAGCCATCAAGAATCGAATAATTATAAAGATTATATCATTCGCTATACAAAAAAACTCGGGTCGCAGTGCCAAAACCCTGCCGACAATATAGTGTATTTGCTAATACTGGCATTGTGGTTTTATTATGTTTGTTTTTGGACAAAATAAAAAATTTAACCCCTTAATACATCCCTTAAAATAATATTTTTTTTCTTAATTTCAATATTTTTATCAATGCAACCTCGGTACCAAATTAAATACACCCTTCAGTAAGTAAAGCACTATCCGCAAACTAGTGTTTTCATAAAATTTGTAAGTCCGGTCCTGTCGGGCAGATTTTATTAAAATTTTAGCAGTACATTTTAATCGTTACTAAAGGTTTAAATTTCAATTTTGAAACGATTCTGAGATTTTTTTCGGCATTTTTGGGCCCAAAAACATTTTTCAACCCCTAAAAACTACCCTTAAAATGGTCCGATTGGGCCCATTTTAAATAGGCTTCGTGCGGTGATGGATTTCAACGTGCCTACCAAATTTCGTCAAAATCAATTAACTCTTTCGAAAGTTATAGCCCGCACACATATATATATATATATCCAAATATATAAATATATATATATATACATATATAAACAGACATTTCCAAAAATGGTGCCAAAGTGTTCAGGAGGCTATGAAACGTCGAGAAATTTTGGTCCGACCCTTAGGTCCCGCCATCCGACCGACGCCAATAGTGTATGTGCCATATGGCAAATACACTAATTATCTAAGACTGCCACTTATCAGAGAACTGTGAATAAGTTGCAGTCTTACAGGGGATTAAAACAGAGACAAAATATTGCATTGCTAATTCATTGAGATTAAAAATAAGAATTATAATTTAATTTAATTAATTTAATTTACAATAGCAACCCGTCATTTAACAGTGTGATTAAAAAAACAACGTGATTATAATGTACGATAAACCGGCCACTAATGTTCTACAATCTACATATAACAAAGAGTTGGACAAAGACATATTAGACTGTTCATGTATAAATAAACTATAAGGGTTCCGTTTAGGGATGTCAATAACCGGTCGGTTATTCCGGATAACCGGTTTCTTTGTGCCGGTTAACCGGTTTTTTCTTGCTGCCGGTTATAACCGGTAATTTTTTTATCTCAATAACTGGACAAAAAAATCGACCAAATATTTGTATTTGTATACGACAATAAATAATATATTTTCATTTGCAATAATTTTGTGTTTATTATTTATTTTTAGGTAAATTAGGCCTTTTTTTATTATTAATAAAATTATTGTAAATTACGGTATTTTAAAACCCTGGTAAGTATAACCCATACTAATTTTAAAAGTTTAAAAATAACCGGTTATTTGAATAACCGGTTTTTTAGGCCCGGTCAAACCGGGGCAGTTATAACCTGATTAAAAAAAACCGGTTAACCGATAACCGGTTATTTTCTGAAAATTGACATTCCTAGTTCCGTTTTTTCATTCTGAGGTACGGACCCTACAAATCAATGTTGAATTATTCTTTTCATAAACAGTTGCTACCTTCAGTTACAATATTTTCAAATGAAATATTAAAATATGGCTCCTTGGACTTTTATGGGCGCTGTTTGTACGATAAACGAGACGTGACTAAGATCTTAAGCAAAAAAAACGTTATAAAATCTTAATTTCACGTTTCTTTCTTGTCCGTGTTTCATGTCGTCACGCGTGATCTGTACTTTATGTTCCGTGAAGCATGGGCGTGTCGTTAAACTTTTTCTCCGGGGGACAATAAACTTTCTTAAGAGGGTGTTTTCCATACACTAGAATTCATGTGCAACACGTCACAGCATACAGTAAATCAAACATAAATACGCCTAAACCAACAAACACCTACTTGTTATTTTATATAATTAATTATTAATTAAATAATAATTGCAGTTGGAATTGTGTTTAAATTAGTGTATTTCAAATGAACATCGAAAACCATTGTCATTGGTTGAAGGAACCGTGACGTCAGAAGCGAGAATTTTCGTAACCATGGAGGATAGAGAGAAAGGAGACTATTCTCCATGCATTCACCATTGTTCAAAAAGTGAGAAAAATATAGGTTCCGATTCCGGCGGTAGAGGTGCTGAAGCTATAAGATCCCAAGTAGAACGGGTAACCGCCTAGCCGCGGGCTATTTAAACATCGCTTTTTTTTAAAAACAACTGATCATCAATAAAATCCATGAATTGTTCTCAAATATTATTTCAGTTGATCTTTTTCTAATAGAAATATTTGATAGGACACTCTGGGCCTTGTAGCTACAGCGCTGCGTGTAAAGCTTTTACGAACCCTTATCGTCATCGATTTTCGGGACACGCTCTTCGCATCGCAACCTGCGGAAATCTCGGGTTCTAGCCCGAGAGCTGGTAAAAGTGTCAATTGGACTTTCAATTTATTATTAAAAAATAACGAATTGAAAATATGAATTGGTGCTAGGCCCAAATAACCTTAGCTGCTGGGGGTCTTTAAAAAAACACAAAACGCCAGCGGAAATCAGTCTCCTTTCTGTACTTATATCCTCCATGATTTTAATATTAAATTCTGATTAATATTACTACAACTAAGAAAATTTTCATGCTACAGAATTTTATTTTATTTTATTGTAGATTATGGACGCGTCGACAATTCAGGTCATTAGCGTCTTCAACACAACAAAATATAATTTATTTGTGTATTAAAATTCGCCAGCCGGCATACACAAACCGATTGGTACGAGCTCGGGTCCCTGGGAGCGCTAATTCCCAAAGAACCTTGGAATGCAATTGCGATAACAACTACAGCCCAATGTCCCCCCTGGGGGGTACAGAATTTTAATGTTATGCTATATTTCCATGCTTTTTGTGCTAATTCCCAAAAACATGAAGCACAAACTTCACTGTGTCTTTTCAGTTTAGAATTTATTTGTAATATCAAGTAACCAGACATTGCCCAATTATTTAATTTTTAATGTTTGAAAATATCAATGTTATCAACTCCTCATCCTGCATTCAGACGCTTGTGATCTAAAGCGACGTCTGGACGTCGCCACATTTCTATCAATTCTTCTTTCACTCTATACACGACGTTGGAAAGTTTGCGAGCCTTTTATTTGTAAACAAAGTTAATCGCGCGGTTTTTTCTGAGTTTTCCTATAAATTCTTCAGTTGTACATGTATATCGTACTTTTCAGATAAACGTATCTATATGCTGTGTCAACAAAAGTCACACAATAGGTATCTAATGGATCGAAAATTCTAAATTTATCCTACAGTATTTTTTTAACAATTATATAAAAAAAATATTTTTGACTACTAGGGTTATTCGGGTCAATTTATATTCTCAACTTGTTTTTTCACGTATATTTCGATTTTTTTTATGCCCAGTAATATACTCGCTTCGTTCGTTCGCTCGAATTTATGATTTATGATTACATTTTGTCAACAAACTCTATATTCCTTTTTGACTCTCTTAGGGGTCGAATTTCGAAAAGTCCTTTCTCAGCAGATGCCTACGTCCTATAAGGAACCTACCTGCCAAATTTCATGTTTGTAGGATTTATAGTTCCTGAGATTTCGTGATGAATGAGTCAGTCAGTCAGTGAGTGAACGGTATTTCGCATTTATATATTAAGATCACAGAACATCGTTCTGTGATTAAGATAATGAAAATTCAGGATCAGGTCTCAGATAAATAACCTGGGAACTAAAGGTAGTGATAGAGGTACGTTGACGCTAATGACCTTTGTTGTCGAGCGTCTATAATTCACAATTCATTCATTCATAGAGGTACGTTATAGAAACAACAATATCCCAACGAGCTTGACTGTTCTAAAGTTCAAAAATATATTTTTGCAAAATTGAAACAGTACAGCCCTTCGAGGGGGTCCTTCAACGTTTTTTCGAGTTTATAAATATTTAAAAAATGTGTTAGTGAACGAATAATTCTGTTTGGCGCATAATTTGCGATGATTTCTCTTCGGCATCAACTTGTAACCTTTTTCAGTTCTCTGATGACGGAGTTCATATAACAGTTGTAACCACCAGCAAAGTATTTTTTTAAATAAAATGTTTTACCTTTCCTTGATCCTTTTTCTCGGTACTCTTTAGTCTTTATGTGGCAAGCAGCCAGTTTTTCGCATAATGGTATTTTATTACAATGTACAATTAGTCCCAGAGTCGACCGTCGGATTTCCTATTAGACCAAGAGGCGGGCGTTAATATATGAAGCTCATTTGTGACAGGATGAAATTTTCAGGGAAGGTAGTATTAATTATGACAAAGAAAAAGCGCTAGGGTTGCCTAGTCAAATCCTGGTGCGACGGCCGGGATAAGCCACTTCCGGTGCAAAATGTCAATTTTTATATGTATATGTATATATGTATAAATTCAAACAGCTCAAAATTACAAAGTGGCCCTTTGTCCAGCATGGTAACCATAGTTTTTAAGAAAATGACATTTCGAAAATTATAAATTGTTAATAACTGCTCAAAATTGGATAAAATATAATAGTTAAATCCTGTATCACGGAAAAGAAAAGTTATACATTTTGTAAAGTAGTATCAGTATATGCAAAAATTTAAATTTTTGATGTGAAACATCTTTAGGTACGGGTGTAAAGTCGTTTAAATGGAACGTCGCCAAATGTCATTTGTTATTGCATTTTGAAACTACGTGGTCAATAATTATAGTTTTTTTACTAACATTATCAGCGGTAATGTGTCATGCATCGTTTTTTTTTTTTTTTTTTATTAAAAAACAGATAGATTATTATGTATTGTTTTTTTTCTTATTGAAAAATTATTAATGTGATATTTTTTAGCACCTTACCTATATTAAAAATGTTAAAAATTCAATTTTCAACAAAAAATATCTCGCATTATTTTCTAATTTAATTAGCATAAAGAGATACCTTTATTAAAAAAAATATATTTAATTTTTATTTCATGATTTTCTTGACTTTTTTTCAAAGCAACTACCTTAAACTACGTTTTGTTAAAAAATGTTTACATAATATTATTGGAAAAAAAAAATATTTTAATAGCACGTTAATATTTGTTCGGAACATTTTTGAATAGTTTAATGTATAGTAAACTATATTGAAACTCATGTCGATCACTCACGTATGTAATATAATAAAATTAAAAAACCGGTTGATTTGTGAATCAGAATTGTCAATCATTGGCAATGTTTGCCTTCTTCAGGCCTAAAATTACATAATTCTAATAATGTAATTTTTAACTATTTTGTTGCCTTCTTCAAGCCTAAAATTACATAATTATAATAATGTAATTTTAGGCTTGAAGAAGGCAACAAAATAGTTGCTGAAAAGTTGCCATAATAAAGATTGACAATTCTGACTCACAAATCAATCGGTTTTTTCTTTTATTATAGTAAATTATTATTATTTCCCATTTTTTCATTATAGTTATTTTGGTTTTATATTCGCTTAGTTAACTTTATACCTGTGTCTGATTAAGTTGAATTTCAAGAAAAAATATTAATCGAGGTTCACTAAAGTCAAATGCTTCAATTAGTTTTTAGTGTCAAACCAAATTTAAAATCACAAACAAAAATCAACCTTTTTTCTCTTTTCGAAACAAACTCCAAACCACCTTTTTTAAAACTTTTATTACAGGTTACTACGACCTTCAAGTAAGTAATTTATACTAATTTATATAAGAGGTGCACGTTGAATTACGTTGAAAAATAAAAATAAGAAATTGCTACCCTAAAATACATAAATTCTTGGGAAAATTGTCAATACCAGATTCAGGCAATTCCTGCGTAATTATACGGATATGAGTTAGAAACCAAATGCGTTGAAAACATAAAGTTATAAATAACTAGACATACGTATGAATGTTTGCCAAACACAAGGCCGATAACTCATTTCAGAACGGTTACAATATATAAGTATACATATATACATAATGTTATTTGACAGCTTTAAAAATGTCAAAAAAACAAATATAATTTATAAGTTTTCAATGTGTTACCCAAAATTTCCTTAGGCAACCCTATGTATTTCAATACAGCTCTTCGAGATCTACAATATGGCGTCAATTGTATACTGTCATATAATGACGAAAGATAATTATGAGCTAATGAAATATGTGTATTTTGCACCGGAAGTGAGCTCCTCCCGGCCTTCGCACCAGGATTTGACGAGGCAACCCTAGCACTTATTCTTTGTCATACTAGATTCTACCTTCCCTGAAAATTTCATCCTGTCACAAATGAGCTATATAAATTTACGCCTACCTCTCGACCTATATGTATCGAACACACAGGCAAACTTGTCTGTGTGAATTGGCAATGGGGTACAAATATAGGGAACCACAATTATTGTTTATTTTTATTCTGTTGAAAATTGAAAAATCAGGGCCGTCAAGGGGTAGCAGCAGAATGAACTTTGGTACCCCATGAATGATATGAAACTACTCGTTGAGACCGACATTAATTTGTAGTTAATTTTATTTATCTAGTCAATGACATACGAATAAAGTGAAAAAAATTTCAAAAATTAAGGCTGCCAAAGGGTAGCGGCAGAATGAACTCTGGCACCCCATGATGGCATAGAAGCACTCGTTGAGACCGACATTTTGACGTCAATTTTATTTATGTAGTCGATGAAATAAGAAGACAATCAAATAAAAATAGGTAAAAAAACTTTTAAGTTAAATGGTTTTATAAATGTACTAAAAAGAAAAAAATAATATTTAATTTTGGTTCATAAATATAAAAGCATGGGTCGTAAACTCTATGATAATTTATTAGTCACGACCTACGCTTTTATACAATATGAAGCTAAATTAAATATTATTTTTTTCTTTTTAGTACATTTATAAAACCGTTTAACTTGAAAGCTTTTTGACCTACTTTTATTTTTAATTTTTTAGTGTGTTTTATTTGCTTAGTCTGATTTTATTACATTTATCCGATCCACCGAAACGTAACCGGAGCAAGACTTTTTGCCTGTGAAAATTCAAAAATGCAATTTGCACCCGGACGGGAGCCGGGTCGGTGAGCTAGTTACCATAATATTGTATTGTCACTGGAGCTACACATGTGGCAAAATTTCAACTCAATCGGATAACGGGAATTGGTTGAAAAATCGGTGGCAAGATTTGAAACAAATATATAAACAAACATACAAACAAATATACGGGGTCAAGCTAAATAAAACCAATGACCGGAAGTGACGTCAGTATCCCATAATCCTACAGAATAAAAAAAAAACAATAATAATTGTGGCTCCCCATTAGTCTGCCCCAATGCCGAATTCGATACAGAGGAAATCTGAAGGTGGGATCGCCGTCCAAATGTCAGTGAACGTACAAATTAATCTCATATACTAAGTGAAATTACCACGTAGGTAGTGTAGTGCTCGCGTCCGTTAAAGCTCAGCGTGTGGTTAGCTCGCTGTATGCGTTTACATCAGAAATAAATGGTACGGCTCCACCGCACTGACTTCCATGTTCAAATGCGTCGACCACGAATTTTCGCTCATCTGTTAACTACCCTTTTTGAATTTTTTCGAAACAAATCAATGGTGATATATATCGATTTATAAAATATAAACAAAATCGTTGGAACCGTTTTTGAAAAATTGCAATGTTCGATTTTCGTTCATTAGAAAATCATTATGACTTGGGGGAGCAGAGGGAAAATAAAAAAAACCTGTAGAATTCCCTAAAAACATTACGTTTAACGTAATTTGTTTATACAGCTGAATTTCTTAGTAATAGAGGGTGATTGGATAAGCAGCCAAATAGACCAGTCATAATCAATTCCTACATTTTTGGAAAGAAAAAATCATTTTACAACCTATGTCACAGTCGGGAACCGAACCCGATCTTTTCTACTTTCGCGGCAGAATGTGCATCCTTACACTACCGTGACACGATTATTATACAATCCTTAATCTTCATATATGCAGAAAAACGATTAGAAATACACAATGTGCGAGAGTTATTAATTTTGTGTAAGCGTAGATGAGAATCATCAACAAAGTGAGAGCTCGCAAACTTTTTTTTCTTTCCGAAAATGGAGGAATTGATTATGATTGGTCTATTGGCTGCTTATCCAATCCCCTCTATTATTACGTTTAACATTTGGGTGCGGTCCTTTGAACAGTGTTTCAGTCACTCCCAGGCCTTTGCACATACGGACGGACGGACGGTCATCTAAAACTCGCTTTATCGACACTTAAGGACCATGAAACTTCCAAATCCATCGAAATCTCAAATTCGATTATTTTTATCATTACAAGACTTTCTTCACTCCCGTGGTCGCTCAGAAGTAAAAATAGAATTTTCATGTTTTTCGCTGACTATGTTTAATATTTGCTGGCTTTTTAAAGTGAAACTAGTCTCGTTTTTTTCGTACGGTCACGCATGTCAAGCGTGTAAATGTGTATTATTTTATCACTAATATTTAAGAAAAAAATTTCATTAATGAATGTGTACCAAAATAATCCATTCTAATCATTTGTCTGTCTCTAATTAGCCATAAATCAACCCCTCAAAAAAACAAAGGATACGCGTTTTTTTAAATTTTTTTGGAAAATGTTTACTAAAAAGTATACGCCAAAAGGTATTTTTGACGTATTTTTAACATAGGAAATGATGTGATTTACTATAAAGTGGCGATTCCTTACAGTTTAAAACAAATTTCAAGACGATTGAGTAATATATAAAAAGATACGTCTAATAATCAAAAAATCTATTTTCAAGCAAGCTAACACAAATCACTTTAATCAGATGCAGGTAGGTAACAGTATTTTTTACGCCAGACGAAAAGGTAATAAAAAAACGTACAAATTCCATTCTTTGATTTTTTTTCTAGCTCGTTTCGTTCCAAACTTACGGAGGGTTTTTTAACAAATTAGGACCAAAAGGGCACTATTTTTTTAGCTACGTAAATGAAAAAAAAATACAGTTCCTGCTATGATGGGAACGCATACGTGTCTAAAATTTCATTAAAAACAAATTACAGTTACTCGAGTTGTGGTATGACAAAGGATTGTGACATACATAATTACATACAGGATTTATACCAAACTTAATATACATCTATTCGATGTATAATAAAAACTGGCAAAATTGCACTTATTAAACTAGTCACATCCATTGCGAAACTTGTAACGGCCATTTGACAGTTGTCACATGTTGATTGTAGTTGTCAGCGCGCTGAAAGAATGGTGGGATACATTCTTGTATCTACCAGCTCTTGTAACAGCGCTTATATAGGTACCTGCTACACTCACTGATTCGTTGTGTACGCTCGCATATATAACAATGCATTAATTTAAGCAAGCCCAGCTATGATCTACGCTACCATCTAGAATCCCAGCTCCATACTGCACGTAAGTACCTTAAGACCGCACCCTAGTTTTCTACTATTTCTCTGACTTTTCCAGGTTTGTGGCCAATCGGACGTTAAATTTCCTTTAAAATAAAGGGGTTAAGACATTTACATAATACACTCTTAAAGTCAACAGAATTGGTTTCAAATTATTGACGTGTATAATTTGAAATAGATTCCATTTCTCACCGTGCCTACTATGTGGCAGTCACAAAGCATACATTCAGATGAAAACAAATTAACAGCATCTCTCTCATCTCTGAATAATATAGTTTTTGAACAGTATGTATATATTATATAGACACAACGCGAGTCTGTTATTTTATGCATGAAATTGAAACTACCTCTGATAATATCAGAATACTGAACAAGAAGTCTATCGGAGAATACTACAGTGGAATGACGATTATGATTCTTTTCGCATTTTTATCGTTAGGTTCAAAATTTTACACGCATCGGTCGTTTTATGTGATAAAAACAGTTTATTATACGAGTTTCAGACACATTATCCCTTGAGTCTTGTAGGTCGTTTTATTCAACAAGACGGCCATTGAAACCCGTTTTACTACAATTGGGTTTTTAAGTGAATTTTTTTTTTTACTTAAATGGAAGGACCACATACAAGTTTTATAGCAAAACTGTTTTTATTAGTGTATTTGCCGTAGAATATGGCACATACACTATTGGCGTCGGTCGGATGGCGGGACCTAGGGGTCGGACCAAAATTTCTCGACGTTTCATACCCTCCTGAACAGTTTGGCACCATTTTTAAAAATGTTTATATATATATATATATATATATATATATATATATATATATATATATATATATATATATATATATATATATATATATATATATATATATATATATATATATATATTTATATATATATATGTGTGTACACGATAACTCTCGACAGACTTAATCGATTGAAACGAAATTTGGTACACACATTGGAACCCATCACCGCAAGAAGCCTATTTAAAATGGGCCCGATCGGACCATTTTCAGGGTTGTATTTAGGGGTTCCAAAAAGTTTTTGGGCCCAAAAATACCGAAAAATTTGTCAGAATCGTTTCAAAATTGAAATTTAACTCTTTAGTAAAGATTAAAATGTGCTGCTAAAATTTTAATAAAATCGGCCCGACAGGACCGGACTTTCAAATTTTATGAAAACACTAGTTTGTTGATACGGATTTACTTATGGAAGGGTGTATTTAATTGCGTGTACTGATAAAATCCATGTCTAATATTGAAATTTAGAAAAATTTAATTATTTTAAGGGATGTATTAAGGGGTTACCTAAATTTTTTATTTTGTCAAAAAACAAACTTAAGTTCACATAATAATGCCACAATGCCTGTATTAGCAAATACACTATATTGTCGGCAGGGTTTGGCACTGCGACCCGAGTTTTTTAATTTTTTTGCTTACTAATTAAAAAGTTATATTTAAATAAAAATTAATTTTTAAACTCAGTTCCGATAACGCGCCGAAAGAATCCGAACGCGTGTGACGTCATTATGTTATCTATGGTCTTTGTATCCATGGTTACCAAGTTAAAAATTTATTATTTTTGATAGTATGTGTAATACCATAGATCAAGTAATCATTGAGGAAGATACCTTTCCTTATGACGTAATACGTGAGCAGTTTTTGGAGAGACTATTAGGATCGCATGATCTGTGGGGACTAATGTATTGCCACATATATCTATTTATTAAAAGACGTGCATAACTATTTAATACAAAATACAAATTTATTCATTCAAGAAACTGAAAACGTACACAAGCCAAAATAATAACAATTATTGTCGTTAAGCGTATTGCGTAACTAACCAAATTCAAAAACTTAAAACTAATACTCTCACGCCCGTACGGCGATTGAGGGAACTTGGGTGCTTGTTAGTGTGCCGCGCCGGTAACTCTCTAATTTACCAGCTTGCGGTTCCCCACACCACCCCCCTCCTAGTGAAGGAGAAGTGGCAGAGATCTCGTGGATTTGGTTTTTAGAGAGATCGATGTTGACTTTCTTCTTCTTCTTAGCCGGATACGTCCGTAGAGATGAAGAAAACGTCGTCTGATAAGGTTGAAGACTTGATGAATGAGATGGATCTCGTTGTTGAGGTATAGTAGGTTGACTCGCAGTCTCTGACTGCTGAGAAGTACTTGGAATTTTATCAGAGTTTAACTGTTGAGACTGATTAGTTTGTTGTAAGGCACTTGGTTGATCTGGAGGTTGAACTGGATCATTGAAGACATCGTCAGTTGCCAGATGTGCTGGTTTGAGACGTTCAACGTTGACAACTGTTTCTTTGCCGTTTAAATTGATGACAAAAGTGCGGTCATCCTCCAATCTTCTAACAACTTCATGAGGACCTGAGTAGGGTTGTTCCAAAGGTCGTTTGACACCATCTACTCTGAGAAAAACGTGTGAGCACGTGTACAAATCTTTGTAACAGAAGGTTTTCTGTTTACAATGATGAGCAGCAGGAACTGGCTTGACATTTCTCATGTGAACTCGGAAGCCTTCTAAGAAAAATTTAGGATCTTCAGGTGGATCTTCATGAGTGAAGAATTCTCCTGGGATTCTAAGCGTTGAACCATATAAAAATTCGGCTGGAGAGGCCTTTAATTCTTCTTTATAGCATGTTCGTAGGCCTAAGAGGACTGTAGGCAGTACTTTAATCCAATGAGGGTTCTGATGACACATGATGGCTGCTTTCATTGTACGGTGCCATCGTTCTATCAAACCATTTGCAGATGGATGATAAGCAGTGGTACGAATGCGTTTGCCACCAACTAGGTTTAGTAACGAAGTGTATAAAGCGCTTTCAAATTGAGAACCTTGATCTGTGGTCACTATTTTGGGACATCCAAATCGAGCGATCCAGTGAGAAAAGAATGCATTTGCTACTGTGTCAGCTGTAATGTCTCTAACAGGTATGGCTTCAGGCCATCTGGTGAATCTGTCCACCATGGTGAGACAATACTTGAGTCCGTCAACTTCTGGAAGTGGTCCAACTAGGTCGATATGAACATGGTCGAATCGTTGGTCTGGATTTGTGAAAGTACCTGGTTGTGTGTGTACATGACGACCAATCTTTGATTTCTGACATGGAACACAATTACGTGCCCAATACGTGATGTCCTTATTCATTGATGGCCAGACATACCTCTGTGATATTACCACATTAGTATTTCGACTACTGGGATGAGACAGGTTGTGAAATGTATCGTAGACTTGACGACGAAACTGCTCGGGAACGTACGGTCTAATATCGTTTGTAGATACGTCACAGTATATGACCTGATGATCCTTACCATATGTAAGTTTCTGAAGCTTGAGAGATGACTTATCGTCAGCTAGAAGTTCTTGAAGTTCTTGATCGGTAGCTTGAGCTTGAGCCAACTGGTTAAAATCTATTGTTGTAGGAAATCGTAGAGCATCTATACGTGACAAAGCGTCTGCTACACTGTTAGATGATCCATTGATATACTGGATGCTTGTTGAGAACTGGCTGATAAAGCTTAACTGTCTAAGCTGAACTGGCGTTGTTGATTTGTCATTTTTGCGTCGAAAAGCGTGTACTAACGGCTTGTGATCAGTTCTGATGACAAAATCTCGTGCTTCCAGCCAAGGTCGAAAGTATTTAATAGCTTCATAGATAGCTGTCAGTTCTCTATCATATGTACTGTACTTTTGCTGACCTGGTGATAACTTACGTGAGAAAAATCCTAAAGGTTGCCAAAAATCATTAACTGATTGTTCAAGAACTGCACCAACTGCTGAACTAGAGGCGTCTGTAGTTAATCGTAGATCTGCTGAATGAACTGGATGAGCCAACAGAGTGGCTTGAGCAAGCTGATGTCTCATTTTATCAAACGCACTTGATCTTATCAATGTCCACGGAACTGGACGTTTATCATTCTTCTTAGAATCTTTAAGAATGTCGTTCAGTGGTGCTTGAGTTGCAGCTGCATTTTTGATATGTCGTCTATAAAAATTAATTGCGCCTATGAAGCGACGTAATTCTGCAATAGTTTCAGGCTTTTTAAAGTTGACCAGTGCATTAACTCTATCAGGAAGAGGTACTACACCATCAGGAGTAATGCGATAACCAAGAAAATCAATTTGATCTGATCCAAAGACACATTTATCAGCGTTGATACACAGTCCATACTCGCTGAGTCGCTTGAGGACGGAACGAAGGTGTTCTTCATGTTCTTCTTGTGTTGTAGAAGCGATGAGGAGATCGTCAATGTATGCATAAACGAATTCTAAGCCTGATAAAACTTCGTTGATAAATCTTTGAAAGGTTTGTGCAGCGTTTCGAAGACCAAAAGGCATACGGAGAAATTCAAAGAGACCGAACGGTGTGAGCACTGCGGTTTTAGGCACATCTTCTTCTGCAACAGGAATATGATGAAAAGCCTTTTTTAGGTCGATCTTTGAAAACATTTTCTTGCCTGCTAAGATTGATGAATAATCTTGAATGAGAGCGATAGGATATCGATCTGGAATTGTCTGGCTATTGAGTTGTCGATAATCTCCACAAGGTCTCCAGTCTCCATCTTTCTTCGCTGCCATGTGCAGGGCACTAGACCAAGGACTACTGCAAGGTCTGACATTACCTAGATTAATCATGAGTTGAAACTCTGCCTTAGCTTGTTTTAAACGCTCTGGACGAAGTGGTCGAACTCTACAAAAACATGGCGAACCAGTTGTTGAAATGTAATGTTTCACTGCATGTTTCTTTGAAGCGTTGTTGGAAGGATTGCCTAAAAGTTCTTGAAATTCTTGAAGAATAGATGAGTAACGTGAATTACTGCTTAATGACGTAATTGTATTAACAGGTGCAGGTGCAAACGTACCTATTGATTCAACGCCGGTGCTAGTGTCCATGATTTTACTGTGACTTAAGTCGACTGCTATATTGTATTTATACATCAAGTCGGCTCCAATGATTGGATATGGTAAATCAGCAATGGTGAATATCCAATTAATCGGTCTGCGAAGTCCAAGGTTGAGTGTAAGAGCTTTTTCTCCAAATACTTGAATAACTCCCTGGTTAGCTGTGTATAAAAATTGACCTGTGGGCTGCTTATTGTCATTGTGAGCTGGTGGAGTGACAGAAACTTGTGCTCCTGTGTCCATGAGAAATTGAACTCGAGAAATTTGATCTAAGACGAATAGTCGGCGAGGACTATTTACACCATCAGCAGTCGCCGAATCTATTGATGGTTGGTCTCGTTTCCCTGGTTGCTCTCATATGAACATGGCCTCACACACTTCTTGGCCTTGTCGCCAAACGATCTGTGATAAAAACAGATTTTTTCACTAGAATTAGGAGATTTAGAACGGCTTCTAGACGAGTTCAAGTTTGAACTACGCGATCTACCGCGATTACCTCCGTTATTGCTCATTAAATCTAGCCTCAAAGACAGCTTGTGCACCTCCTCGGAGAGTGTTTGCAATTGTTCAGCGATTTCACGCAGAGGTTCAGTTCTAGATACTGCTGCAATTGTGCTAACTTCAGTTGACTTGGGCTTGAGAATCTCAGTCATTTTATCAGCTAGGAGAGCTAGGTCCTTGTTATTTAGAGATTCAGCTGCTGTCAAGGTGATTTGAATGTCTTTAGGTAGTCTATCTAACCACAATGTCCTGATGAATGAAGCATCTAAAGCGTTGTCAGCAAGACGACACATCTCGGCGTAGAGCTCTGAAGGTTTTTTACCAGTAAGAGTTAATCCTGAGACCAATTTTCTGAAGCTACTCTCTTGAGACATAGCATATCGAGCAATAAGTGCATCTTTGATGGTTTTATATTTATCCTGCTCAGGTGGTCTGCTAATTATGTGCTCAATGGCAGTTAGGTGCTCTTGGTCTAACCTGCCAATGACTGCTTCGTATTTGCTTTGATCATCAACAACTTGCTTGCTGTTGAAGGTTGTTTCAATTGATGTGAACCACAGTTTGACATTTTCAGGCCAGAAACTTGGTAATTCTTTGCGTTCAATTCTTGCTACGCGATAAGCATATGGATTAGGTGGTAGATAAAATGGCAACTGACCAGGTGGTAATGCTGGTGGAAACCTCATTCTCACATCCCCTGATGTGGCTTGATTTACTGCTGGGTTAAACATACCGTACTGATAAGGTGTATGACCTTGTGGCACATGAAAATATCCTGGTTGTGATACTAATGGTGCTGCACAGTCTTGATGTGTTGTCGTAGATGTCAAAGGAATACCTTGTGATGATGCTGCTGTTGTAGTCGCAGTGTCAACAAGCAAAAGCGAGTCTAGATTATCTTGATGTGATTGATCAGCTTCAGCAGTACCTGGTGCAGGTGGTTGAGGTGAATGTTGTAAATTAGGCATGATATTTTATCAGTTTTGAACGGTAAACAAATATTTCTTGAAAACTTAATTGTTTACGTGCACGTGAAAAAAATCACAATGACCGCTCTGAACAAAAAGTGTCTTGCACACAAAGTTAATCACGTCTGGGTCACCAATTATGTGGGGACTAATGTATTGCCACATATATCTATTTATTAAAAGACGTGCATAACTATTTAATACAAAATACAAATTTATTCATTCAAGAAACTGAAAACGTACACAAGCCAAAATAATAACAATTATTGTCGTTAAGCGTATTGCGTAACTAACCAAATTCAAAAACTTAAAACTAATACTCTCACGCCCGTACGGCGATTGAGGGAACTTGGGTGCTTGTTAGTGTGCCGCGCCGGTAACTCTCTAATTTACCAGCTTGCGGTTCCCCACAGATCGCTCTACACTAGCGACACCCCTATTTCTCTCCATGAACTAAACTGCCAAACCATAGGTTAAGAAAAATATTAAAGCTACCATACTTCTCTGTTTCTAGGGGTTTGGCAGTTTAGTTTATGGACAGAAATAAGGGTGTCGCTAGTGTAGAGCGCAACGATCATGCGATTCCAGCGGTCAATCCATAAACTGTTTATTTAAATTTATTTAATAAATGACTGTCAATTAATATTTAAAATGTCAAAAATCTGAAAAAAGCTAAATTGTTTAAAAATTTCCAGAATTGTGTTTTTCATTATATTTTTTTGACTAAATTTTAGAAATTTCTGGTACCTATAATAATTTAAATGTTTTATAGCTGTTTTATAATATGTTGTATATTATGAAGTTTGAAGAATTAATATAATTGACATTATGTGCATTTTTTTATAAGTAAATCTTTTTGTGCGTGTGTATTATATTCGTTTCATTGTAGATACCTATTTTTATTATTAAATATAGAGTTTTATTTCAACATATTGAATAAATGATTTGTGAAACTACACAATAAAAAGAATTTATAGCTTATAAAAAAAATTACAGCAAGTCATTGTCATAAATCTTTTTTGTATGTCCATTTTTGAGCGAACCATAAGCGAACAATTCATATTAGATAATAAATAACCGCAAGAATTAATTTATTTAAAATAATGAACAGCTACGAAAGTTTAATATTGTGATAATAATTCTTAATATTGTATATTGACATTTGTCACGTTTAGATACGATTTTGAAAACTTGTAGGTATAAAAATGGTTTCTGTTACAATTATTTTCATAGTTCTTTATAACTGTTTTCTAAAGCAAATTTGTCGTCAAAAAATTAGCACGGTTTCTTTATTATATTATTTAATTTTTGAACACTCAAATTAAGAATTGGTTATAAAAAAAATTATATTAGTTTTCTATTACCATGGTTAGTTTCCAATTTTTATTTTGTAAAATTTTAAACCTTAAAATATAACTAAATGTTTGTGGTACCAACTTGAGTCAAACAAATACATTTCTACGGTAAAAAAATAGACTTTATAACACCTCCTTGGACTTTATTTAATTTCTCGTTTACCATGGTTACACAACAATTAATTACGAAATAAATACAAGACCTTGAAAAAATTAAAATATATAAAAAAGCTATTTTTTTCGGCGTCCTGCATTTCAAGATCTTGGCTGTAGTGTCTATGATCTTTGCTCTGAAATTTTTAACATAATTTTGAATAACCGTGGTAACGTTTTCTTTGTTAAATCATGTTATTGAGTTGATACTGTTTTTTCTCAATTTGTGTAATATTTTGCATTTTAAAATTTCTGACAAATTACTTTCTATTAATATTTCAAACACGTCCAAATTACCTCGCAATTTTCGCATTCGGAGTAAGGAGGTTGCAGTTGCACTATATATTATATTATATTAAATGCTGAAATACTTTTTCGAATTTATTTTGAATTTCAAGAACAGTTATTATTTTTGGGGTATTTTGTCCACTTTTATATATTCTTACCTGCATAGTCTCAAATTAAGATTCTGAATGATTGTGATAAAACTCGTGAAATTTTGAAACAAGCAATATAATATTTTTTTAGAACAAATAGAAATGTTCAGTTTCAGTTTTTTTTATAAAAAACAGCATATTTTGATAATTTTTTATTTTACTGAAAATAATTCCGTACTAAAATGGTAAAAAACGGAGCCCACAAATGGTGACAAAATTCTTTTGTGCCCAATACGCGATGTCTTTTTTTTGAAAAATATTTAATTAATCTAGTCCCCTATGAACATCAAAAAATAATGTCATAAATTCAAATATAATTTCAAAGCTACTGCACATTCGCCAAGGTTAGCACCATGGAGGTTAGCACATTCGCGATTTGCACGAAAGTCACCATTGCAACAAGGAGGTTTGAAAATATTTTTAATCGGAATGAGTCATTTTTTTACCGCTGATTTTTGTGGCAGCACCGGTCGAGCCTCAACTCAAATAGAGATGCATGATTAGTAAATAAAGCTCTTGAGAGAGATGCACATAGTTAGGCTGTCGGTTCTTTATGAATTGGAGGCTCCACGTTTCAAACAACAGACATTAGATGTCTTACCCATATTACTTAGTCAATGGTAATACATATACACAAATACCAACAAATGCAGACACATTTTAACATAACGACGTCACAAACATTCCTGGCGCGTTTTGAAGTCACGTGATATTTTTTTAATTTTTATACATTTTAATTAATTTTTAGTAATTTATCTATAGCTTTAAAAAAATGTTTCTTTTCGATTTTCAATATTATTTATGTTAAATTATTAGAAAAAATTAAAAAATTAATAATTTTTTTTAAACTTAAATACCTAATTATGACGATTTTATGGTACTTGCTAGGTACCTATCTATAACACCGCGTTATATGCGCAGTGAGTAAATTTAGTGTACAACAATCTATATAAAAATTCACAGATAATTTGCCGTTAAATCCTCCGACACGTCAATCTTATTTTTTAACGCGCATCTTTTTTGATAGTCATCTTTTTTAGCCTCACCCCTTTCCGGAATGACGTCATCGCCCTTTTTTAGTAGCAGCCCCTATTTTTTAGCAGATATGGATAGATTGTCAAATTCTGATTTCAATAATATGCCATTATTTGACATTTACACTAACAGTTCCCATTCTCATTTGGTTCGGTTTGTTTTTTTCCGTTTACTATGCGATCACAGCGAAACGGAGACCAATTTTA
Source organism: Mongoloraphidia duomilia (assembly GCA_039654895.1). Lineage (NCBI taxonomy): Eukaryota > Metazoa > Arthropoda > Insecta > Raphidioptera > Raphidiidae > Mongoloraphidia > Mongoloraphidia duomilia. The sequence goes on from CM077522.1 coordinate 29,388,314, forward strand.
ATATGGCAAGGACAAACAATAAATTTACAGTAGATTGTATGTCTAGATACGTAATGCGACATATTACGGCGACTGATGATAGTATGTAAAAACGAGCGATAGCGAGTTTTTACAGTCACACGAGCCGTATTACCATTACGTACGAGACATAATGGTATTTTTTGCCATACCCACTACAAAATACCTACTTTTCACGTCATTTTCAAAAAATTCTGACAGTTCATTTGCGTCGCCATATTTCCTTCCAGTGTGCCGCGAAGTTCGTGCAAGTAAGTAATGACAGGCGCACGCAGGTGTATAAAGCTATTAAACTGAAGTTGCTATGGCAACCGTTATTTTCTGCGCTAGTGCAGAAAGTAAACCATTTTCCGCACACCTGCCTGTTAACTAATAAAAAATATTATTATTATTATTAAATGGGTTCTTAATGGCCGCTATACATACATCGAAAGTATAAGCTATTTTGTATTGGGTATGGCAAAAAATAATTTAATTTTATACCTGTATTCTTAAAGTACCTATAGACAACTTACTCTGAAACTTTACGACCAAGGAGTTGTTATTAGTGTATTTGCCATAATATGGCACATACACTATTGGCGTCGGTCGGATGGCGGGACCTAGGGGTCGGACCAAAATTTCTCGACGTTTCATAGCCTCCTGAACACTTTGGCACCATTTTTGAAAATGTTTATATATATATGTATGTATATATATATATATATTTATATATATATTATATATATATATATATATATATATATATATATATATATATATATGTGTGTACACGATAACTCTCGACAGACTTAATCGATTGAAACGAAATTTGGTACACACATTGGAACCCATCACCGCAAGAAGCCTATTTAAAATGGGCCCGATCGGACCATTTTCAGGGTTGTATTTAGGGATTCCAAAAAGTTTTTGGGCCCAAAAATACCGAAAAATTTGTCAGAATCGTTTCAAAATTGAAATTTAACTGTTTAGTAAAGATCAAAATGTGCTGCTAAAATTTTAATAAAATCGGCCCGACAGGACCGGACTTTCAAATTTTATGAAAACACTAGTTTGTTGATACGGATTTACTTATGGAAGGGTGTATTTAATTTGGTGTACTGATAAAATCCATGTCTAATATTGAAATTTAGAAAAATTTAATTATTTTAAGGGATGTATTAAGGGGTTACATTTTTTATTTTGTCAAAAAACAAACTTAAGTTCACATAATAATGCCACAATGCCTGTATTAGCAAATACACTATATTGTCGGCAGGGTTTGGCACTGCGACCCGAGTTTTTATACTTTGTAATAAGTTTCTAGTTTTTGTGATCGTCAAAGCTTCACCTCGCATGACCAATCAAACATGTGCAAACCATTACACTAAATATTATTGTAATTATACTGAATTGATTAAAGTTTTTTTTATTATTATTACACCTGATTTTGATTATTTTGATAAAATTTAATCTTCTCAAGGAACTGATTTCAATCTTTGAAATAAATTTGAAAAAAAATATATTTACGATTTAAGTTAAAGAGAAAAGCATTTAAAGTGTTAACAGTTTTTGCCAAGAAATAAATTAATATGACCAGCTTGCATGTTGAATGTGTCTTTAAAATAATTATCACGTCGAGCGGAATAATTCGCCAATAAATATTTTAAATTAATGGCAAGGATTTAAGATAAATATGATGCATGGTCCAGTTGTCTTGGAGCACTTTGTATATTGGGAAAGAGACAAAATACAGAGAATAAGAACATAAAATGAAACAAATATAATATACATATCTATAATATGATATCAAAAACTTATATTGAGTTATCGATTCTTTAGTAAAAAAGATGTTGAAATATTCTTACGGATGAAAATTGTTGGAAAATAAGTTTACATGTATTTTATAAACTTTACCTTATGCTATGCTGATACAGTACATCTGGAAGTCCTGACCGGTGAAAAGTTATATTTAAAATCCTTCCTGGTATTATAAAGAACAAAAAGGTGATTATTTCTTATATTATAAGTGATAATATTTCTTTTGTTTGGTTGTAGAATGCATTTTCAGAAAACCTGGTTCATAATAACTTATGATCATATAATTTTTGATTTTATAGATGCTCAAACAATCGTTGTAAAATTTTTAGTAGTATAAACTGTACTTTCTTATTGAAAAACAAATTATATAATATCTACACAAAAAATATCGTTTTTCAAGCTAAATTTTAACAAAAAGCATTTAGAAAAATCTTGTTTCGATAGACACAGTTGTAAAATAAGTACATATGTTAAATACATTTATTCAACACATGCACGCTTTTAGTGTTTTTTCGTGTCTGTAATGCGGATCTTAAATAGCCGTTTATTGACTGGTGGCGTCATCAGGGTCGGCACGAGCCTATTTGGCGCCCTGGGCAAACAATTTCTTTGCGCCCCCCCCCCCTATATTTTCGTTTCAATAAAACGTGTACACAATTTCCTATCATTAATATTAAAAAAATGTCCACAACGTTTTACGTAAATTGTTTTTTATTCATCTTTTTCAGTTCTTATAACATTCGAAAACTTATTGCAAGAAAAAAATGTCCATTTAACTTCTTCAGAAACGAATTCTGCGAGCTTTTTTCTCTGCAAAACTTCTTATCAATTTTTCGTAATCTAATTTTTTTGCCAATTCGCTTTCTATCGAAATTAACGCAAGACCTAACAATCTGGTTTCAGACATTGTTAAGCGAAGATAGTTTTTTATCAATTTAAGTTTCGAAAAATTTCTTTCTCCACTTGCTACTGTTACTGGCAGTCTTAATAAGATCCGAAGAGCGATAGCGACATTGGGAGCGAAAAACTTATTTCGTGCAATAAATTTCAGTACTTCTATAGGTGCTGCATTTGGTTCAATGAATTTCGTCACAGTTAACAATTCATCGCACAATTCTAATGCATCTACATCTGACTCATCATTGTGTGTCAATGCTGCAGCCAAGTTTTCGCAATGATTCAACAAGTCATTTTTTTCCTCCCAATTTTTTCCCCGATTCCACCGATATCATATAAGAAACCAAAAAGGCTAGAATTGCTGTCTAATTGAACAAATCTTTCTTGAACAGAAGATATGGAAGCATCCAAAATGGCAAAATAACATTCAACTTTATATTTTTGTTTTGGGTCGTTAACTGGTTCGTCTTGCGCTTCGTAAAAGAACAGTCTTTTTTTTTCGTGGCCGGATATCATTCGATTGAGTAAATGTTTTGTCGGCGTCAAGTTCGTCTGCCAGTGATCTAGCTTCTTCACAAATATCATCAAAACTTTCATTTGATCGAAGGTTTCGTAAAAAGTCCAATGTTTTGTCAAGCATTTGAACAGTCTCTGATACTGTCAACTCAAATCCCTGTAATGAATTGCTAGCCAAGGAAAACGATTAAGTTTAAATTGTGTGCTTTATTTAAAACTGCGTTTATTACGTTTCCACGAGAAATGTGTGCCTTTGAATAAGTACTAAAAAAAAAATATTTTTTTTGGCGGTTCATCACTGCCGCCCCTACTTCAACGTAAAATTTGTCTCTTTAACTGCAAAAAAATTTTTTTTCGTGCCGCCCCTTTTTGATGGCGCCCTGGGCAGCTGCCCAGTTTGCCCATGCCACAAACCGGCTCTGGACGTCATTATCTATTATGAAACGCTTTTCGATGCTATAATGAAAAACATTTGAAAAACCCGCTACATAATGAACCATTATGTAGGTACCTCTTTTCTATGCTATAATGAAATATGGTAACTATAGTCCAGTCAAATTGAATGAATGAATTGTAGATTATAGACGCTCGACAACAGAGGTCATTATCGTCTAATCCAGTCAAATTAGCGATCAACCTCGGAATGAGAGATAATAAGCTGAATTTTCGTATATACCTTCATTTTAGCCGGTAAAAGTGTCAATTGGATTTTCAATTTATTATTAAAAAAAAAAAAATAATTAATTGAAAATATGAATTGGCGTTAGGCCCAAATAACCTAGCTGTTGGTGGTCTTTAAAACACAATTTCACAATCTGATTTGGTGAGCTTCGTTTTGGCTAGGACCATGGAAAGTTTTGGTTCAGTCCAGCTTTATTTCCGGAATTTCTTGCCGACATGCGCCGTAACATTGATTATAAAGCGTTTACCCGTAATCAAAACTCAGTTTTGCTTAGTTAAATGTGTTAATTTAATTTAACAACACTTTATGCTCGATTGCACAAAAGCGTTGTCAAAAATTTAATTTGACAATAACCTTAGATTGTGATAATATAGAAAAGTGATGTTAAGATCGTTATTAAAAGTTTTAACGCTTCGCGTAAACATGGTAAATGTTTAATATTTTACTAAAATAAAGTGGTGAGCTAGAAGACTTTTAACAGATTATTACAAAAGTGAAAAGAGTAAGTAAAGTGGTTGATCATGTCCATGTTAATTCAATACCAAAATAAAGAATAAATAAATCAACACCACATAATATCATTAATGATTTATTTTGGTATTATAGAAGAGTTTTTGATAGGTTTGAAGAGCGTGTACAAAAACAATTATCCTTTGATGAAATAATAGCAAGACTCGATTAAATATTAGTTAATAATCCCTTAAATTACTGGTACCGTACCGTAAACAGTCAATATGACGGAAATAAACGTATTTTGTGGCGAGTGAACGGGTATATACGGTGGAAGAACGGATCTACATGGTGGGTGGACGGGTTTGGTGCGGTGGGAGAAAAGGCCTCGTGCCCGAGAACGGAGACGCAGGCATTGGCTGTATCATTATTTCTACCGTAGTGTTTTCATCGGGTGTGAAACAACGCGTCTGGCATGCCGGATGCTGTAATTAGCGTAATTTAATTAATGCATTGTCCCTGTCCCGAGCGCGGTATTCTATTGAGCTTTACAGGAATTAGTTACAAATCTCAAATTGCTGTCAACCGGTCTGAAAGTGAGACGTGTCACACAATAAATTAATACAAATAGGTACAATCGATTACGCTACTAGAATATTACATACATAATGTGCATTGTGTTTACGAATTACTGAATTTATGTAGTAAAAAGCACTGGAGGGGCAAAGAATAGCCGAAAGAGAAAATCCATAACCTACTCAAATTTCTAATTTGATTAATGGCTTCCCGGTCTTCAGAGTATAAAAAAAATTTCACTTTGCAGCATCACAATTTTAAATAGCTCTTGCATGTAGTGGAAAAAACGTTTACAAATGATATACATAATTAATATAGGAGGGAATGCCTATTTAAAGGCAGAGGGACTGATACCTGATACCTCAACCAGCGCGAATCTGTTGATTTCGGGTTTGAGTCCCGGCAGTGAGATTTAAATTTTTTTTTTTTTTAGAGCCGTGTAGCTTTAATGGCAACATAGTTATCTGGAAACTGTAATTCACTAAGGAAAGTGATTTAATATTGTGAAAAGGAATTATAAATATTTATGTTATAAACTATAACATTCATCTTTAATGTTTTAATTTTTTTTATGAAAAATAGGTTTTCTCTATTAATGGCTTTCTAATTAAGTGATTCATGTCAAATTTAATTTAGATGTGTTCTAACGTATTTCATTATTATTAATTTCAACAATAATAATAATTATAGCATCCGCTGCCCTTGTTTCTTAGTAAAATCGAAGGAGCAACTAAATTTATTTAAAACAAACCCCATTACACAATAAACAGCCTACCTAAAGAGTAAATAATATTATAAATATAGTTTTTTGCGACATAGATTACAAAAAAATATTCTTTTATGAATGAATTTTTATCTATGTACTAATTAGTTATTAATTCTTGACATGTCAAAAAACGTACTTATTTCATCTAACGAATAAATATTAAGGTAAATTTATAAACATCATTTATCTATGTGAAATTATTTTGGTTCATATGAAACAAATTTACATTTGAAATGCCTCCTTTAAAAGAAATTAATTTTTCCCAATTTTAATAAACGAGAATCATTTTAGTAGGTAATTTAATTCGTCCTCAACGAATTAAATACAATTCACTAATGCTTTTAAAGTTTCATAAGTTCAAAATCCCACAAGGGCCAACGCACATATAATACTTTTTGTAGCACGATTTTGCGAATAACTGATCGCTTGGAGATCGTCAAATGTAGCTAACAACAGCGAAAGGCCGTACACTCTTCGTTGAAATACACAACTGATGTATTACAAACGTCCGATTGTCGAATACATTTCAATGGGAAACAAACGCATCGATCGCTAGATCGAGCGTATGCGGCTACCAAATCGAGTGATCAAAAGAGAAATTTCGAGTCGCTGAGTAATCGTTAAATTGCGATGCAGTATTGATGCAATTTCTAAATCGCACGTTTTCGATAAAAAAAAGTAGCATGTTTGCACTGGTTCTAAATCCTATAATTCCAGTTAGATTATAGGATTTAGAATTGTAAAAAAAGTCTATAATTTACAATTCTAAATCCTATAATCTAACTGGAATTAAATTTCAGATGAAAACGGGTAATATACTCATCATTTGGAATACAATTATTAACGAGTTCGGTACGTCACAAAGCAGTATAATGGGCCCACTCATTTTTTTAATCTTTATATGAAAGGCCTGCCGGAATATCTTAAAGACGGATCAGTGTTTATGCACGCTGACGACACGCTACTTATAATAACGTTGAACTTGTTATAAATTAAGTAAATGAAATGTGCTACGTAATTTCTATAATTGATGCTATAAGAATCGATTAATAATTATAAACTTACAATAAATAAAACTCTTGCATTTGAATTTTGCAACAAGCACAAGACTTCGAATAATTTTAATCTCACAATAAATATAACTATAGCCTGTTGATATGTGGTTCAACAAAATTTATAGGCACAATGGTCGATTCTAATTTAAAATGCTCAGAGCAAATATCATTTGGACACACCCTCGTTAATAAATGTTCTTCTTCTTTTTCTTAACATTTTTATTGCTTTTAATAACAAAAAAAACATATTTTCCCTAAAGCCATATTATATAAAAAGACATATAAAATATTAATAAAAAATAAAAACATATATTTTTATTACGTTTATGATCGTTTTGAAGATTTCGAGTGAATGTACTATATACTATTCTTTGTACTAATTAAGCATAAAGAATAAGAAAATGAAAGATGACTTATAAACTTTTCTTTTCCCGTTAAAAGACTGTAATTTCTCTTTTTTATAAACTTGAAAAATAAACTCTTTAGACATTTTTATTTTCTCTTTAATTTGCTATAAAATATCAAGCGTCATAAAGTTTAAGAACATTGTAAAAGAAGTTTAATTAATGACATTAAATTTATATCATTTTTCACTTTCTTCATAAAATAGCAATTGGCCGATTGCACATAGTCGTAAGGACAAAGAAACATTTGTAAAAAAATTCGACTGATGACCAGTCCTAGTAAATATTTGCAAAAAATAAACACTCTTTTTTTTTATTCTTTGACTAGGCCCAAATAACCTTAGCTGTCGGTGGTCTTTAAAACACAATTTAATTTTTATTCTTTGAAAAAAGCATGGCCCTCTTTTTTGTTTGGTGATCTACTGATGGCTAGCTTAATATAGCAAAAATCATGGTTACCTTGATTTAGGTACAATTTTTATTTTTTTTAGTAAAATATTTTTTTTCTCGAAAACTATACATTTTAGAGAAAAAAAATATTTACATTTTTTTCATATTATAACATCTAGAATTCATTTATATTTTTTTTACCTATGTTAATACGTGACAATGAGGACGTTTTTTTGAATATCTCAGGATCCACTGAACCGATTTGACTCAAAATCTAATCAGATCTAAGTTAAAGACTGATAAACACAATAGAACAATCGGCATGCCCGTATGTTGTTCCGTTCTTGAGATATCGAAGGCGAAAAATTGACCACATGCACACATACACACACACATACACACACACATACACACACACACACACACACACATACAGACATCAGTCAGAAAATGATCTTAAACGATTGCTAGGGTCTCAAAACATGAAAATCTGTTAAAATCTCGAAATATTTTTTTCGGACTAAATCCATTACTTCCCTACCATAGTAGAGGTGGGAAGTAAAAAAATATGAATATCACAAAAGCTTGAATATTACAATAATATACCCCTTAAATTTAATCCCTACTATGTAATAATTGTATATTTTATTTTTTCTACAAAATGCTTCAAAAATAGCAACATAGATATTTTGTCAAGAGTTATAATAGTTCAGAGTATTTTCTATCGGAAGTTACATTCTGCATTCTTCATCTCAAATCCTTTCCCCTCGCCCAAAAATAGTTACAGCTCTCCCGACGCTATTTTTAAAGCTAAAGGGCTCGGGTAAACGCCAAGAATCACACTACAGTCTTTTAGACGAAACATTGATAAAAAATTCCTGGTAAAGCTTACAACTTTTTAAAAATTAAGTAATCTTTCACACGTCGCTAAAACTTTTTTTCAAAAAATTCGCCTGTAGAATTTGTAGTGTGATTCTTGATTCTTCATTTGGCCAGTACCCTTCAGCTTTAAAAATAGCGTCAGGAGAGTTGTAACCTTTTTAGGCGAGGGTAATTTTATTAGATTTCAAAATGATAAATAAACTTTTTTATTTTAAAACGGTTTTTGAGTTATTTGCGATGTCTGGAGAATTATTCTCTTCTCTTCGCGAGGAAGTAAGTCTGTGTTTCTTAAATAATAATTAAGTTAAGTTTGCACAAAAAAATAGTGCAACATTTTTTTTAGATACAAGGGACTTAGTTTGCTTCAAGTGATGAAACTAAAATGATTTCAATAGTATTTATGCTCATTTCTATTTTTTAACTTCCCACTAAGAAAATTGAAAATTTTCAAAAATAAGGAAGTTATCAATTTCACCCCGATTTTCGAAAATCGAGTTTTCATCAGATCTCGACGTTTTGTGATCCTAGGAAGCTATTCTGACTATTTTTACGATGATGTCAGTATGTCTCTCTCTCTCTCTCTCTCTCTCTCTGTGTGTATGTAAACCTCTTATAACTTTTGAACGGCTTGACCGATCGAATCGTGATTTGCGGCATTCGAAAGGGTTCCACTGAACTTAGATTTCCTGAAAATTTGAACCGATTCGGCCCAATATATTTTGAGAAATTCCATAAAAACCGAAGAAAAAAATTGTTAAACCGATGTTTTTTCAAAATAACTTTTAGAATTTTGGACTGATTGATTTCATAATCTAATCAGCTCTTCTTCTCAGAAAACTGCGTCGAATACCGCTAAGCGGATCAAAATCGGTTAATCCGTTCGAGAGCTTACGTATTCAACAGATTTCGAAAAAAGTGTTTTTTCAAAATAACTTCGAGATTTCTCAACCAATCGTTTGTACCTCTTACAATATTTTTAGAGCTCAAAAAACTGCGTCGAATGCCGTTTTACAGATCAAAATCGAACAACGCGTTCAAAAGTTACAACTTTTCAAAAATTAAAATAGTGTTGTGATCAGTAATTTTCAGATGTTTGAGCTCGAAAATCTACTTTTGGGTATATTATCAAGTGCTTCGAACTCAAAGCGCTTGAAAATAGCGGAAAGTTCCAGGGATGGCCTGCAGGGTCAACCGATTTTTTATTTTACAACTGGCGGTGTAAAAATCAAACAGGGATAATTTAATGTGTGCACAGAATACATATAGTCGCCATTCACCTACTATTTTTTTGTTGTATTTTATTTTTTGAGAAGCACATGTAAAGGTTTGTAAAAATAAATTATAGGTACAGTTATCTATTCTAATTCTAACTATAGGTACAATTTAACATTTTATGCAAGAATGTTGACACTTCACTACAACAGTAACTTGGTAGGTCATGTTGCATAAGTTGGTTTTTTCATGTTGCCACCAATATACACAAATAAAAATAAAAAAATCTTCTACTTCACCTTTTGCAAGGTACAATATATCTACTGACTGGGCTATTATTAGAAAAATGATTTATTCCTTCGCATAAATTTAACTGTACAGTATCTAGAAAAACTTTTTCTTTTCACAATTATTTAATTTATTACACTCCGAAATTAGTTGTGTATTACGCTAATTAAATTTGACAACATTTCAATTTATTTAATAGAAATTATATCCCCAGACAAAGTCCGTCACAATTATTGCTATGCTTCAAATTAGTGAAAAGGGTTTCGTCTTCCAAGAACACCGAAGTTTATATTATTCATCTGAATTTCTGAAAGGTATAGAAGTAATACATATACATAATTGGTTCACCTACTAATTGGCCACTCTGACGTCACTCGAAATATGATATATATAAATATATAAGCTTTCACTTCTCAAGTAAAGGCATGTATACATTACTGGTAAAATGTTCAGTTATTAAAAAAAAATATGAAATATTTTCTTAATTTAAAATAGGGCAGAATAAACCTATATAATCTACATAATATATATACCTATAGGTACTACATGTATCTTACTATCGTCCTATTACACTTTGAATGTAAAATATAAATAACAAAACTGTAGATATGTTAAATGTCCTTTCACATACATGACTCTTCGATGAAAAATGATAAAGATAGCTTTGATTTTTTCGAGAATATTTTCCGAAAGATACATTCAATTTTCTAGATGAAATATGTGTTTTTTTCAAAATACTATTCATAATTATCATCAAAAGATTAAATATTATAAATGTTAGAAAGTACCTTATTAGATAGCACAGACCAGAATCTCTCTTTGCCGGACGGCATTCATATACAATTCAGCTATCGCCGGTTAAACTGCATAATTTTACCCACCCGCCAACTTTCATTTCAAATGTGATTCACAATATTCGTCTCATTTTGATGGATCATTAACTAAAATGAATGGCTAAATCATCATTTTATTTAACCAAAAATTCGACATAAGCAGAAGCCTTTTAGCCACATGCATATAAATATATTTTTACAATAGTCTTTATCAGCTTCGAACGCATTGATGTCGGTTTTTTACTGCTCAGCTCCCTTTAGTAGAAGTGCGATAATAATATCATTTACCTGATGTATAACAAACATTATAGTGAAAGTTTGATCAAAATTACAATAGTTTATGAGTTAATCTCGAACGAACAAACTGAGAAACAGACAGACAGATAACAATTCTAATAAACGGCTAAGTGCAGGTCGAGCCACGCAGAGTAGGGTTCCATACTATGTAAGTTATGTTAAACCTACAATTTTTAACGATACTCCACAAGAATAGGTACAAAAAAATGTGCTTTCCCCAGTTTGCATGTATGGGCGCTTTCCTTTTTTTCTGTTTTTAGTATTTGTTGAATAACTAAAAGGTATGAGACATGAGTGATACTTGACGTGAATTGCAGCTTTATAGGCAATGGCGTTATTAAGATAGACCTGGTAACAAAATAGGTGTAAAAATTGCAACTTTAAAAGTCTCTAAAACCTACAATTTTTATAAAATAAATAAAAAACACATTCATAATCTTTTCAAAAGACCCTTTTCAATGATACTCCACAAGAATAGGTACAAAAAAATGTTTGTTTTGACTCCCGTTTGCATGTATGGGCGCCCTCCTTAAATAAACCTTTTTATTATAAAATGAATCACGGGCACTGTAGACAAATGCAGTGTATCTTAATTAATCTATTATTTATTTGCCAACGGTTCGACTGATATTCAGTCTCTATTAAGAGCCCGTTTAGTTTCATAAAACATACACTGTTTGATTATACTAACAATTATTAACAAATTTATTGTTTTTCAACTACGACGTTTTATAATTAAACTTTTTTCTATTTCAGTACCAACCGAAAAGTGAACAATTTATTAAAATAGTAAAAAACTTAATTATAAAACGTCGTAGTTGAAAAACAATAAATTTGTTAATAATTGTTAATATAATCAAACAGTATGTTTTATGAAACTAAATACTCCACAATGACTTTAGTGTAAAACATCTTCTTTAGAGCCTTGATAAAGACTGAATATCAGTCGAACAGTTGGCAAATAAATAATAGATTAATTAAGATACACTGCATTTGTCTATAGTGCCCGAGAATAATTTCATATTAATTATATAATAGACAGAGAAACCAATCATTAAACCTTTTTAATCTTTTGTTATTCTATCCGTTTTGTGCCGGGGTAATACATATTATGTGTGAATTTCAAGCTCCTATCTCATTTCGCTTTGAAGTTAGAGGCCTGTGACAGGCAGACAGACATACATCGTTGGCACATCGTTGGTACGGAACCCCAAAAATGAATAATTCGCTGTAGATAATAGGTATCCTATAAACTGTATACAGGTACACTAACGTCGAAATTTCTTTAAAAACTCAAAATTACAAAGCTACGCTTTTATTTATTTGTATTCATAATTATTTTAATACATATTCCGTGGTGGAAAACACGACGGAGAACGAGGAAGTGTTTTAGTGGGTATACTTATAGGGGAATCCCACACTACCATTTTCGGATGGTGCCTATAAAAGGTTTCCCCTCGTCAGACAAAAAACAAAACATTTTTGAAAGTTTTGAACCATTCTGTATATGGACCTGAACAATGGATTGTACTAAAGGTTTATCGTTAATGCATCTGTCTTGTAAGGTCTATATCAGACGTAATCATCAAGGGACGAAAAGCGGTCCGGCAGTTGTGATTAATAATATTACACAGTTCCCAGTTTCATTACACAATAGATGCATAATATTATACGCAATAATTAATATTCATTACTTAGACCTAACTATTAGCCTGTCTGCTCTATGTAATTTAATTGTAAAAAAAGTTTTAATAAATACAAAGATGGTTGGAAACAAGGTCGTAGCCAGAGGGGCGATCACCAGGGTTCAACTTCCTTCCTCAATTTTTTCAGGAGAGATAAAGGCCTGAGCACATTAGCGCGGTGGCGGTGGCAGTGTCGATAGCGGTGGCGCTAGCGTTTGAACGCAACACTAAAAAACAAATTGACACGCGCATATATGTCGCTGCTTGTCAGCGTTAAGAGCGTTCTGGTGCAGCGTTATATGGCGCGGTGCTGCAGGTCAGACACAACTTGTTGAGTTTGACCGCGTGTATACCGACGTATAGTAAACGTTATTGTATTCATACAGAAATACAAAATTTATCTAAAAAGTTAAAAACTGCACGAAGTTACCGCAAACACCACGGTTACAGTATGACCTATTCAAAAAACGCCAGCGCAACCGCGCTAATGTGCTCAGGCCTTTAAGAGCATAAACACGATATTTAAAAATTCATGACGAAACTTAGAAAACGGGGTCCTCCCAAAGTTTTTTTCTGACCACGGCCTTGGTGGGAGGCTAGTGATGATTTCCTTTGGTAGAATTAACACCTATTCTATATTATTATCATAACATTTTGTTTTAGTTACAACACAGCTATCCCCGCTTAGCGCTGTTAATTGTTTCGTTTTTTTTTCAACAAAGGACGCTAAATGAAACAATGTTAAGCGAGTTATACGTAAAATAGAAGAACAAAGATGTTGATGCACTGTAGTTTATATGTACAAGATTTACTAATGGGTTTCAGCGCAAGGAAATAATTGCAGTTTAAATATTAATTTATTGTCGACGTTTCGGCTAATTTTTAGCCTTAATCATGACCTGAGCCACGGGTAAAAGCTAGTAGAAAAATATAAATGAAATCTCTATATACAAAAATTAATCCCTATTTCCCTTGGTCACGCCATAACTTGAGACCGACTTTAGCGATTTCATCGATATTTTTTTTTAATGTTTTCTAATACATTGTAGAAGTAGGTTCTTATGGAAAAAAAATTAAGAAAGTTGCGCAGAAAATTAGAAAATTTAACGCCAGAAAAATTACCTCAAAAACAGATAGCGATAGCCATGGAATTTGGAGAAAATGATGACGTTTTAGCTGTCAGAATAATTTCTAATCATTTTTTTCAAGTTCCATGGCTATCGCTATCTGTTTTTGAGGTAATTTGACATTGCTGCATCGGTCGGAATCTATAGATATTTCCCTTGGTCACGCCATAACTTGAGAACGACTTTACCGATTTCGATGCGGTTTTCACCATCAGTTAGATAATTTTTCACGGAAGGTTTATATATATAGCGAACGAGCGAAGCGAGTGAGTAGTGTATTGCACCCGGGAAATTCCTAGCACCCGGGCTTTCTAAGCATCCGGGCGAAGCCGGACCGGGTTCGCTAGTCAAAAATAAAATATTGGACGTGTAAATTATTCAATATTTTGTTTAAACTTCTCCGGTCATAATAGTAGATTTTGACCAGTGTGACGTCATATGTGTCAAAATCACATTGAGCCCTAGATACGCATTGTGTTTTTTCACACACCCTATAAAATAGAGGCTATTGTTTTGATTTCCAGTATTTTTAACATTTTCATCACTCATTTTATAATTTTGACAATAGTGGGTACTGTACACATTATGTATAAGTAGAGTATCTAAGCTGTCACACGCGTAGTTGTCTGTGGCAATCTGGGTATAAGTATAGGGTTGTCGTGTAATTTATAATATTGTGTACTGTTCACAATATCGCAGGTTCGCCTCCAACTGGAGTAATACGAATTTACGAAATAATATTATTAAATTTTACTTTTTTATGTTGGACATATTAAATTGAAAAAGAAATTACTTTAGCGTCCCCTATAAGCGGGTGGTAAAGTTACTTTACCGCCCGGTTCGTCACGGGTATGAAATGGGTCATTTTACGACTGGTATACATGCATGAAAAGCAGCTATTTTATAGGAGGTGGGACAAAAAATTATTTCATTAAGTTATCCACGTAAATCATCTTTTCAATGAAAATACTAAAAAGGCTGCTGATGTATCAGTAGCAAAACAAAAATGCCGTGAAAAAAGACAGGTTAGGTTATATATGTAATCCACGCGACTACTAAAGGGTTAACTTAAGAATACCAATCAGCAACGGTACATCCTGTATATATTATGCCCGGGCGTGTTTATGTGTGAAAGGACGGGTCAAGCGGCGCGGCGTCCCGTTATGGTCGGCACTATATACAACCCGTGTTGATAAAAGAAAGCTCTCAACTACGGCACAGATAATGAATACTAATCATTGTGGCGCAATCACGTGTCCAGACTTATTAAACACATATCCTCGTCTTTTTCTCTCTCTCTCTCTATCTCTACAAGGCTGTCCGCCATTTTAGCAAATATATTTGAAAATGTATTATAATGTCAAAAACATACATTTCTGATTAATATTTTTCCATAAGAAATTTATTTGCAAGTGGTCTCAAATTATTAATTTATGAAATATTTTCTATTTTCCTTAATTAATTATACAGAGGTGTTCATTTTATCATATAAACTTTGCAAGGAACAAATGATGTAACACATATAAATAAACTCGAAATGGTGTAGGCTTCCGACAAGGAGGTGTCATATTTTCGTTAAGAATGATAATGCTTGAGCTACATAAATCATTTCAATTTGATACAGAATTCAATTTTTATTAACTTTTATAAAAAAATATATAGGTATATTCTGAAAAAAAAATGAAAATTACAATTCGTTTCATTTAGTGCCCAATTTAGTTATAGTTAGTGCCCAATGTGTAAATTTTGAATTAACAGGCATGTATTTTAAGGTTAAATCAAAAAAATGATACATCCATCTTCCAACTTCAGACTGCCGACTCATATTTCTGGCCAAGTCTCACCTGTTGAAATTTTCTCACTTAATTCGCCCGGGTGCTAAGAAAGTCCGGGTGTTAGGAATTTCCCGGGTGCTAAGAATTTATATATTAATAGCCGGGCTGATTTTATTAATGCATTACTCACTCGCTTCGCTCGTTCGCTTGGATATTATTTATACATTACTCACTCGCTTTGCTCGTTCGCTCGAATATTATCAATACATTTCTCACTCACTACGCTCGTTCGCTCGAATTTTATCATACTAATATTATAAAGAGAAAAGATTTGATTTTTTGTATGTTTGTTTGTAATGGATAAACTCAAAAACTACTTAACTGATTTTAAAAATTCTTTCACCTATAGAAAGCTACATTATCAGCGAGTAACATGGGCTGTATTTTATTTTCAAAAAAATTAGAGATCCCTACGAAAATTACAATAATGTAACCCAAGGTATCAAAAATTTTCCTATAAAGGTCATTATTTGGCGTGCGCTGCGAAAACTATTGATTAATTACAAATTCGAGCGAACGAGCGAAGCGAGTGAGTAATGTTTTAAATAATTATAAATTCGAGCAAACGAGCGAAGCGAGTGAGTAATGTATTAATAAATTATAAATTCATAGCACCCGGGCGAAGCCGGACCGGGCCGCTAGTTAATACATAAATGAATTACGTCCCTTTGTCCTATAAAAAATCCTTAAAATCGCAATAAAAAATATTGAGGTTCACTTATCGGGATAAAAACTGTTATGTCTCTCAAGTTGGAGCAAACAATACATATTTAAAAAATTTCATTAAAATCGCATGAGCGGTTTCGGAGATTAGCGTAAACGAACATCGTGACACGGGATTTTTATATATTAAGACTAGCGGACCCGGTCCGGCTTCGCTCGGATGGTATGAAATTATGATTTAATAGCGGTCACCCATTACTCCGCTCACGTATATTTAGTATAGCTGACCCGGCAAACGTTGTTTAGCCATATACGTTATTTCCAGGAATAATTACATTACTCACTCGCTTCGCTCGTTCGTTTGAATTTTATTGATATACTACTCACTCGCTTCGCTCGTTCGCTTGAATATAATAAATACACTACTCACTCGCTTCGCTCGTTCGCTTGAATATAATAAATACACTACTCACTCGCTTCGCTCGTTCGCTTGAATATTATAAATACACTACTCACTCGCTTCGCTCGTTCGCTTGAATATTATAATTACATTACTCACTCCCTTCGTTCGTTCGCTTGAATATTATAATTACTTTACTCACTCGCTTCGCTCGTTCGTTTGAATTTTATTAATACACTACTCACTCGCTTCGCTCGTTCGCTTGAATATTTTCGCCTACTCACTCGCTTCGCTCGTTCGCCATATATGTATTTTTTAAAGCTTAATATAAAAATCGCGATTAAAAATCAGGGGTTGATCGTATAAGGGTGAAAATTTAGAGTTGTATGTATTTTTCAATGCTGAATCATGAAAAAATTAAAACAAAAAATTTTGTCCAAAAAATAAAAATAAAAATTTGGGGTGGACCACCCTTAACATTTAGGGGGATGAAAAATAGATGTTGTCCGTGTCTCCACCCTACCCGATAAGCACACAAAATTTCATCAAAATCGGTCCAGCCGTTTCGGAGGAGTTCAATAACATAGGTACACCGCGAAATGAGAATTTTATATATCGCTCGTTCGCTTGAATATTATAAATACACTACTCACTCGCTTCGCTCGTTCGCTTGAATATTATGAATACACTACTCACTCGCTTCGCTCGTTCGCTTGAATATTGTAAATACACTACTCACTCGCTTCGCTCGTTCGCCATATATGTATTTTTTAAAGCTTAATATAAAAATCGCGATTAAAAATCAGGGGTTGATCGTATAAGGGTGAAAATTTAGAGTTGTATGAATTTTTCAATGCTGAATCATGAAAAAATTAAAACAAAAAATTTTGTCCAAAAAATAAAAAAAAAAAATTGGGGTGGACCACCCTTAACATTTAGGGGGATGAAAAATAGATGTTGTCCGTGTCTCCACCCTACCCGATAAGCACACAAAATTTCATCAAAATCGGTCCAGCCGTTTCGGAGGAGTTCAGTAACAAAAATAGGGGTTGATCGTAGAGGGGTGAAAATTTAGGCTTGTATGTATTTGTGTATGCTGTATCATAAAAAATTAAAAACAAAAAATTTTGTCTAAAAACTTAAAAAAAAAAATTTTGGGGTGGACCACCCTTAACATTTAGGGGGATGAAAAATAGATGTTGTCCGTGTCTCCACCCTACCCGATAAGCACACAAAATTTCATCAAAATCGGTCCAGCCGTTTCGGAGGAGTTCAATAACATACACCGTGACATGAGAATTTTTTATATTAGACAGGGGTTGATCGTATAAAGGTGAAAATTTAGAGTTGTATGTATTTTTCAATGCTGAATCATGAAAAAATTAAAACAAAAAATTTTGTCCAAAAAATAAAAAAAAAAAATTTGGGGTGGACCACCCTTAACATTTAGGGGGATGAAAAATAGACGTTGTCCGATTCTCCACCCTACCCGATAAGCACACAAAATTTCATCAAAATCTGTCCAGCCGTTTCGGAGGAATTCAATAACGTACACCGTGACACGAGAATTTTATATATATGATTAAATATCAGTTGAGTCGATAACAAGTAAATGAACCCCTATTAGACTGAATTTCTTAATGACTTTATTTATTTATTTTTTTTAAATGTAGGGAATGTACCTTTAACGATATTCTCCTCAGCCTCTGTATGCTCCTTTGTGGCAATTTAAATTATCCGATAATCGTAACAGACATTTTAAATGTATCTATCAACGGCATTTGCGCTCTAAAGATCATGTAAATAAAATCCAAGAAACGTCAGTGATAAATGCAAATTTTATGACAGTAATTGAGTTTTCTTTTTAGATCCTCAGCCACTGAAGACATCGTCTTCAACAAATAACTCAGAGAGATTCTAGGATTGCCTTGTCTACTTTTAAAAAGCAGATTTCGATATTAAAAATAAATTATATAATGTTATGAAAGTTGAATTTTAAGTTTTGGTAGTAGTATACCTACTTCATATTCGAGAATGAAATTTAGATTAAATTCAACTTACCTTTGTAATAAAATAGTATGCCACGTTTTGGAAATGCAGTTCTCGACCTGGAGGTAATAACGATCTCTAATGTTTGACCAGTGGACAGGAAAGACTCCATCATTGGTCGTTCTTCACACGTAACAAGCATTGAGCGACCTTCGTCAGTTATACTTAGTTCGTCAGTACATCCTGTTTCGAATGGCCCAATTCCTGAAACAAGAAAAAAATGTTTATACCTATTCGAGAAAAAATCTCTTTAGTAAATATAATTCTATTTTATGGAATATTTTTGTATTCTGTTTGCTGTTTCTTTTATTTAACTTTTTTAAATATCCACTCGAAATTTTGTGCAATACGTGCCCTGCTTTATACTGCATAATAATAAAATTCTTATGAGTAATAAATTTAAAATGAGAAACATTTGCCATGAAATATAGATGTCTGATATGTAAAATAGTAATACGTTATAAGAAAACGGTGTTAATTTATATTCTGGTTTGTTTACATTCACTCGGAATTCTTACAAAACACAAATCTTCAACGAACTCTGTTCAAACCAAAATCCAAAGTTAGTTTAAACTTTAAAACTTCAATTATTTCGTAACCAATGTTTAAATATTTCGTTAAACTTTAACCTAAAGAAGATGGAATTTGAATTTCAGTCGCCATTAATAAAAAAATAAATTAATAAATATCATATCAAATGATTTTTTCTGTTAAAATTGAAAGAATAACAATTATAATTTTTTTCTTTCAATATTAACAGAAAAAAATTCGACTTATGACCAGTCCTATACTTCCCACCTAGTAAATATTTGCAAAAAATAAACATTCTTTTTTTATTCTTTGAAAAAAAGCATGGCCCTCTTTTTTTCGCAACGATAAAAAGAACCTTGTCCTACCCAAAATGCAAACAGCCTAAAAAATTTTGGAGCATACAAGTAATTCAAGAATTACAAGGCGCGATATTCATGTAGGTACTGTGTGTAAACGGTTTTATTGAACATAGGGAAAATAACACTGAGAAGATTTATAATTTTGTAGTAGGCTATGAGCCATAAGACCTAATATAAATATGTATTGGATTACATAGAAAAAATAGTACAGTGAATTTTTTAAACAATTTTCCATAGCAACGGTTGACTATTAAGCGTTACTCGGAACCGGCTAAATAAAAAAGTCATGACAGAAGCTATGCTTTTTACGCATTGTATATAAAACCGAATTTATCAAAGATATAAATAATACAATTAAAAAGTTATTATTTGATCGCCATTTTGAAATCTGACGCCATTTTATTTTTTTGTGTTTTATTAAATTCTCAAATATCAATTTTCAAAAGGATCGGATAATTTTTACAAAGAAATATATACCTATGACCGCCATTTTGAAATATGACATCATTTTATTTTTTTGTGTCCTATAAAACTCGCAAATATTAATTTTCAAAAGGATCGGATAATTTTTACAAAAAAGTATATATGGCCGCCATTTTGAAATCTGACGTCATTTTATTTTTTTGTGACCTATGAAACTTTCAAATATCAATTTTCAAAAGGATCGGATAATTTTTACAAAAAAGTACATACGGCCGCCATTTTGAAATCTGACATCATTTTATTTTTTTGTGTCCTATGAAACTTTCAAATACCGATTTTCAAAAGGATCGGATAATTTTTACAAAAAAGTATATATGGCCCCCATTTTGAAATCTGACATCATTTTATTTTTTTGTGACCTATGAAACTCTCAAATATCAATTTTCAAAAGGATCGGATAATTTTTACAAAGGAGTACTACATATTTCCGCCATTTTGAAATATGACGTCATTTTATTTTTTTGTGTCCTATAAAACTCGCATATCTCAATTTTCAAAGGGATCGGATAATTTTTACAAAAAAGTACATATTATGGCCGCCATTTTGAAATCTGACGCCATTTTATTTTTTTGTGTCCTATGAAACTTTCAAATACCGATTTTCAAAAGGATCGGGTAATTTTTACAAAAAAGTATATATGGCCGCCATTTTGAAATCTGACGTCATTTTATTTTTTTGTGTCCTATAAAACTCGCATATATCAATTTTCAAAGGGATCGGATAATTTTTACAAAAAAGTACATATTATGGCCGCCATTTTGAAATCTGACGCCATTTTATTTTTTTGTGTCCTATGAAACTTTCAAATACCGATTTTCAAAAGGATCGGGTAATTTTTACAAAAAAGTATATATGGCCGCCATTTTGAAATCTGACGCCATTTTATTTTTTTGTGTCCTATAAAACTCTCAAATATTAATTTTCAAAAGGATCTAATAATTTTTAGTGTGCTTTATTTCCTTAGTCTGATTTTATTACATTTATCCGAAACGTTACCGGCGAAAGACCTTTTGCCTGTGAAAATTCAAAAGTACGATTTGCACCTGGACGAAACTCGGGCCGATCAGCTGGTTACCATAATATTGTATTGTCACCGGAGCTACACATGTGTGCAAAATTTCAACTCAATCGGATCATGGGAAGTGGGTAAAAATTCAAAAGTACGATTTACACCCGGACAAAAGCCGGGCCGGTCAGCTAGTTACCATAATATTGTATTGTCACCGGAGCTACACATGTGTGCAAAATTTCAACTCAATCGGATCATAGGAAGTGGGTGAAAATTCAAAAGTACGATTTACACCCGGACGAAAGCCGGGCCGGTCAGCTAGTTACCATAATATTGTATTGTCACCGGAGCTACACATGTGTGCGAAATTTCAACTCAATCGGATCACGGGAAGTGGGTGAAAATTCAGAAGTACGATTTACACCCGGACGAAAGCCGGGCCGGTCAGCTAGTTACCATAATATTGTATTGTCACCGGAGCTACACATGTGCGCAAAATTTCAACTCAATCGATCGCAAGATTTATAACAAATATACGGGATCAAGCTAAATACAACCACCGTTTAAAAAACAAAGCATCTACTACCTACTTATTTTTGCGTGATGCCAGAACATACGTTTTTATTTGAGAATCAGTTCGGTTGCTTTTGCGTGATGCCAGAATATTTTAAAACTCGCAGTCGCATAAGAAGTTATTTACTTGAAAAAAAATCATGTAAATCGGATCAGTGGTTCTCGAGTTATAAGCGTACAAAGGGACATAGAGACAGAGAAAGTCAAATTGTTCGGGAAAGTATGATGAACGTCGAGAAATTTTGGTCCGATCCGATCGACGTCAATAATTAGTTACACGTCATTTTAACTCAGTAGGCCAGGGTTTTTAAACTTAAATTCAAACATCAGCAGTCAAAAAATTGAATAACTATATTGAAATAATGCAATATAAGACAGAGCATACGTTATCTTCCAATATCCATATCACACAGTGCAACAGACAAGGACAACCGAAACAAGTTCGCGATTTATTAGATAAAGTCGCATTTATTTACTTTAATAATCATATAAATCTGTATAAAAAAACTGTTTTGACACAATATTATACATGAAATCTATCTAAAATTTTCTGCTCTTTCGTTTAAGACAGGTTTCGAATCGATCTGACTTAAATTGAGCAAACTATAAGCAAAAAACACCGTTTTTTCTAATTTGCTCCCCTCTGGGGCAAAAATTCAAAAATCGGGCGACGTTAGGATCAAATAGACCCCGAGAGGAATCGAACAAAAAAAAGTTTTTTAAAATCGGTTAACCCGTTTGGGCTGTACGACTGATACAAAAAATCCGTTACAGATTCACAGATTCACAGATTCACAGATTCACAGACAAAGCGAGTGTATATAGGCGCTTCTAGCTTCGCTAAGATCGCGCCTAAAAATGTAACATTTCAATGGACGATAATGGTGCATATTACAGTGTCGTCGCAATATTTTGTTTTAATTCCAAGCACTGCGCTCTCGATAAACAAATTTTTAATTAATAATCAATTTTTGTTACGAGAGATGTAGTTTTATAAGTTTGATTGAATCAAAACTCGAATAAAACTACAATTGATCGTAATAAAATCCACAGCGTAGACCTAGAGATAAAAACAAAATGTTATGACAATATAAAGTAATAATGGATGACAACTGAAATCACAATACTATAGTGAATAGTCTATTCATTTCCAAGGTAGAGTGATTTGAAAAAAATACATTTCAACAGTGTCACTTACGTACAACTTACAAAATAAATAGGTAAATACGGTTCAGTACATTAGCAAAATTTGGAATTCTCAAGAATTTTCAAGATATTTGCACTTAAAGTAATCGATGCAATGTGGTTTTAAATGGAAAATTTTAGTTAAATAATAATACTTCTTATTTTAATTAATATTTTATTTTAAATAGCGAATCAAAAACATTTATTTTATTGTAGAAGATTTTCAAAATGACAACCATGAACTTCAACACATTTTTCAAAGCCACCTTTGTTCATTTTCAAAATTTGCCATTTAAAACCACATTGCATCGATTACTTTAAGTGCAAATATTTTAAAAAAGGGTACTCCTAGCCACTTTTACAAAGTATACCTTTTTTACGTAAAAGGAACGGAAAAATCAATTTTTTAATTAAAAAAAAAATAGTACGAGTGCGTACAAAAAAGTTATGACTATTTGAATGAGTGAAAAGGTGTATAAGTGGCGCCCCCTACAAGTAAGAGCCATACCATTTTCTCATGTCAAAAGATCCCCATATACCAAATTTCATTAAAATGCCTAAATTATTTTAAAAGTTATTTAAGAAAATCAAAAATAAAAAATAAACTTTGACACCATGTATCTCTTATATCAACTTTCGGAATAGACAAGTTGTGGTCTATCGCAATATTTTTTTGTAAGGAATCAGCTGTTACTTTATGTCCCATTCTTTTTGGGACGCACTGTAATACATGTCAGAATATTAACAAGACTGATAATCATAACATATCTCGGCTATACATTAAGAACTTAATTTTTATTTTTATTATTTAAAAATAATTTAGATATCATGGTTTGTAAATTAGTCAACCTTATAAGGGAATGTTTTGCTGTTGAGTTCAACACAGCCATAAATACGTTGCGGTTATGACAGGTATTGTTGTTTTGGCTCTTATATCTCCCCAATGTATAATACGTTGTCTGGGTCGCAAGACAAGGACACATAGTAAAAGGACGGATGATAACCCCATCGCGCGTTGTGACGTTCTATATGCAAATGGAAGTTTAAAACACGACGTGACTAAGTGGAAATCCCGCATCCCGCGACGCCTACTTACTCTACATGACGAGCGTTACATAAGGAAACAACACGTGTTTTCAAAAAAATTGTGACTGTTGCAAATTTATAGATATCTCCTTTTATATCTCTTGATAGGTACTTAAAAAAATTGTTTTTCTCGCAAAATGGAATATTCACAATATGACTATTATAAATATCCACAAAAAATTACTTACTTTTTCAAGTTTTTCAGTACCTAAAACACAGTTTTCTAACTGTTTTCTCTGCTAAGCAGTCGGTTTATCTTATTTTAAAATTTTACAATTCACAATGTTTGTGAATATGTAAATTCATGACTGCTTTATTGGCTGCTCATCCAAACACCTTCTTTATGTAAATTAATATTATTGCCTCATTATAGTATGGCGCCAACCGGTCACTAGCGTTCAGTGCACGGTTAGTTTGCTGCAAACGTTTGCATCAGGAAATTTAATATTGTCATTTTTCTCCTAATCATGATAAATATTTATCTACTGAAATTTCCGTGATTTCCCTGAGTCCATGACTTTTCAAAGTTTTTTTATATGATGCATATGTGGTTATCAAGGGCGGATTCAGGATTTATTCGAAGGGGAGGGGGTCGCAAAACCATCCGAACTAGCCTAATCTAAAAAAGCAAGAGGGCTTAACACCGGCGACAGTAGCCTTACCCGATGTGTACCGCGGGGAGGTTGCACATCATATCCCTGAAAAGGGTCGATTTAAGAACTTAATGTGTGTTTTTTCTAGTTGAGGGGGGTTCCCCCCGCACTCTCCACCTAAATGTGACTTTGGCAGTTACCCTGATTCAATTGAATTTGTTTTTGCGAACGATATTATTCACTGTAAAAATTTAGGTTTTTATAATGGATTTTTAAAGTTTAAAAATAAAGTAAGGATGCTACCCAAACAGATACCTACCACCTACGTATTAAAAAAAACTTGAAATAAGTACTAATTGTCTTACAAAGTTGTTACTTAACTGTATTTTCGTTACTCCGCTTATGGTGTTCCGAAATCGCATATGTAGTCTCGATTTAATGTGAAAAAATATAATACTTAAATAAAAAATTTTGAAAACCCCCGGCATAAAATTTGAATTTGATAAAAAAATAAGCTACAGATAAATAGTCCTATAAAAAAATTATGCATTTTTTTTTTTTTTTTTTTTATTATAGAAAAGAAAAAGGTGCTTCGACTCGAAGTCATTAGCACAAAATACATATAACGTATATAATGAGTTACATATTCAGGTAGGTATTTTACAATTTAGTATGTTACAAAGTACAGTAGTTATGCATTTTTAATTTCATAAAGAACGAATGATTTTTCTGAGATTACAAGATGGCGGCGTATCCTATAATACATTATTATAACATTCTCACAAAAAGGTTCTATTTCTCCCTCTTTTTGAGTTGGAGGAAAAAATAGGACGAACATATCATGTATGCAAGTGTATAGTTTATTTCTTTCTCGCATGTTTATTGTTTATACTTTTTTTAATTTTCCATTAATGAAAACTTTTATCTGATGAGAACGCGTATTAAAACTGTATTTGATGATTGGTTTTTATGACGGTACTGTAATTTATTCCGCAAGAAAGATTCAAACGTTCTGCAAGGTAGGTATATCGAGTTTGAAACCCTTCAGTGTTGTATTTGAATATATTAGAAATGCTAAAAATACGATACCAACATCCAGGTCCAACACACACCGTATGTTACTCCCATGACAGAAAAAAAACAAGGTAGCTTTAGTACAGGCCCGAACTGAGCTGCTTCTAAATACAGCCGACTCTGTCGGAATGCAGTCTCGAAGCGCATTTTTAAACCGGTTTCTATTTGTATGCCAGTGTCGTATAGCATGAAACTTAATTTTGGTAATTATTTTCTAATCAAATTTTAACTAAATAAACAGTTTCCATAACAAATAATAAAAAGTATAAGTATTTAGTATTCACTGGCATAGGCTGATAATTAAAAACTAGAGGAAGTACGCCTAATATGGAGAGGGCGAGATAAGCGATATTTTTCGCTTTCAGCATGATTTTGTCCTATGATAAGAGGCTATAATTCATTAAGTGCAGTGTATCAGATAATTTATTTGCCACTTAATTTTGAACTACTTTAGTAAATAAACAATCATCTAATCTAATCTAATCTAACTAATATTATAAATGTGAAAGTTTGGATGGATGGATGGATGGATGTATGGATGTTTGTTACTCAATCACGCCAGAACGGCTGAACGGATCTGGATGAAATTTGGTACAGAGATAGATTATAGTCTGGAATAGCACATAGGCTACTTTTAATCCCGGAAAAATGTACGGTTTCCGTGGGATAGTTTTGTTTTTGTTTTTCATTGAGCAAGGGATCGACATGATTTTTTGCATAGTGGTAGTTTAGGGGTCAGAGAATGTTATAGGCTAATTTTTATCCCGGAAAAATGTACGGTTCCCGTGGGATAGATTTGTTTTTGTTTTATCTCTGGAACTACTAAACCGTTTCTAAAAATTCTTTCACTAATAGAAAGCTACGCGGGGGGGGGGGAAATCTCGAGGGGGGATAACAAATTAGGGGGGAAGATTCTCGCGGGGGGATAATAAATTAGGGGGGAAGATTCTCGCGGGGGGATAATAAATTAGGGGGGAAGATTTTTGCGGGGGATAACAAATTAGGGGTGGAGATTCTCTCGGGGGGATAACAAATTAGGGGTGGGGAGATTCTCGCGGTGGGATAAAAAATTAGGGGGGAGATTCTCGCGCTGGGATAAAAAATTAGGGGGGGAGATTCTTGTGCTGGGATAACAAATTAGGGGGGGGGAGAATCTCGCGGTGGGGTAACAAATTAGGTGGGGAGATTCTCGCGGTGGGATAACAAATTAGGGGGGAAGGTTCTCGCGGAGGGATAACAAATTAGGGGAGGATATTCTCGCGGGGGGGGTAACAAATTAGCGGGTAAGTTTCTCGCGGGGGGATAACAAGTTAGGGGGGATTCTCGCGGTGGGATAACAAATTAGGGGGGAAGGTTCTCGCGGGGGGATAACAAATTTTGCACAGGAGTTCCTTATATAGGTATCGTAGATGAGCAATAATGTATTAATAAAATTCGAGCGAACGAGCGAAGCGAGTGAGTAATGTATTAATAAAATCCGAGCGAACGAGCGAAGCGAGTGAGTTACGTATTATAAAATTCGAGCGAAGAAACACTACCAGCCTAGCTTCGCTTCGCAGGAAAAGAAATTCTCGCGGGGGGGATAATAAATTCTAAATCGTAAAATACGTGGGCGAAGCCACGGGTAACGGCTAGTTATTCATAAAGGCTGAATCCCAATAGTATGGGTTAAGATGGGGCACTCCAAATAATTGTTAACAGAATATCTTGTTAAGTTTTTTTTACATATAATATATTATGATTATTTATTTGCAATTCTTGTTATTTTTAGGCGTCTTTCAGAAAAAATAAAAAATATCAAACATTCACTTTGAAATTAATAAAATAATTTTTATGGTTTTAAATGCAAACTATTAATTATTATAGATGCACAAGGATTTTTGGTAAGCTGGGCCGTTATTTTCATTTTCGATTTTGACTTGCAAAAAAAGTACACGATATTGGACTGACTCCCTCTACTTTTACAAAAACAACATTTGTATTTTTTAATACATTATAACGTATAGTATCTACATTTTATTGACTATAACGCTGATTTTAAACGCTTAACAACGGTTCATTGATTGTTTGAAAATTAGGTACTTGCTAGAGAGAAACAACAGTAGTTAAGGAGTTAAATGATCAATTGTTTGATTTTATCTGTTAAAGGATTGAATTTTTAATTGATACCATGTTGAAAATTAGCATATAACTAAATTAAAAAGTTGAAAGTATTTACATTGATTTTTGTACTATTGTGAGCGTTAAAAGATTTTTATATTATACCACGATTTCTTCGACAGTAATTATATCTTTCAGGAAATATTTTTGCAAGTTCAGTTTATATGCAAAACATTACGCAACCACGTAAAAATAGAAAAAAATGTTATAGGTAATTAACCATTTTTGCATACGTTTATAAAACGGACCTTTGTGCTTTGAGGTAGCAAATTTTAACCGAGTTTATTTTGTGCGGAAAACAACGGATATTATGTAATATTTATAATACCATTCGCTCAATATTTTATTAGGCATTAAATATTCTACAGGCTCAGCTTGCGTACAATGTACAAGTGTACCAACAATGCACCGTCATAATATTTCAGAATTCCCTTCTGAAAACTTCGCAATACATTATTTACTTTCTAAGAGGGTTTTATCCTGTCTATCAAACGGGAGTGTATTATTTATATAATTAAAAAATAAACATCCAAATCTTATCAACAAATTCTGTAGGAATTCTAACAATCCTTTGTGATATTTAACATAATTTATTATCTATAGAAGAAGCTAATAGGCAATGTTTTGTTATTAACTTTCTAAAAGTGATGTTCGAAAAACTTTTGTTATCGAATTTGTAACCGTGTAAAACATTATATGGAACGTGCGTACCGTTACGACTTCAGTTTTCTTTTTATCTAAATGCAGCATACCTATCTTTATCTTCGCTTTATTAATCCTTTTTTCTTTATTATTCTCTTTTCTGCGTGTTTTATCTTTACTGTGCTCTCTTTTTTGCGCGCACGGTACACATAAGAAAAGAAGAAAGATAGAATGAATTATGGATTATAGACGCTCGACAACAGAGGTCATTAGCGTCTGAAAGAAAGATAGACGCTTTCAAATGCTATATTCGGTAAAGCGTTTCGTTCATTGTTTAAAATTCAACGTAGTCTCGAGAATTCTGTTTCCAAGCCGTCCCTATCCAATCAATATTCACACCTTACGAGTGCACATTTGTTCCCTTTCCAGGTAAATTGCATGACGAAGACAGTTGACTGATGTTGAATAAAAACACGCCCATTCACCGCACAAATGAAAAATTTTAAGACATAATAAGACGCTGTTATTGTGTGACTTTTTACTGGAATTTTCCTTTCTATTTTTATGATTTTTCTAATACATTAATGTTTTTTTTTAGATTTCAATCCCTTTGTCTCATCATCTATCACTTGGAGTAAGACGAATC
Source organism: Mongoloraphidia duomilia (assembly GCA_039654895.1). NCBI lineage: Eukaryota > Metazoa > Arthropoda > Insecta > Raphidioptera > Raphidiidae > Mongoloraphidia > Mongoloraphidia duomilia. Next base: position 29,417,481 of record CM077522.1, read on the forward strand.
TCAATTTTTTTTTTTGAAATGTGTTTAAAGTTGATTACTCGTTAGTTGAGTTTATTTCTCTCATAAGATTTTTCCATACAATTTGTTTTTATAGAAAAATATTAATAAGTGCAGGGTTCTTTGTTCCATTAATGAATTAGGAGTATAGCAATTTATTATTCCGTGAAATATTTATCTCTTGAAATATAAAATTTATACGCGTCTAGCCCTTGAACCAAATAATTTTTAAAAAAGATACGACTTCAAAAAATGTCGTATAATTAGTGTATTTGCCATATGGCACATACACTATTGGCGTCGGTCGGATGGCGGGACCTAGGGGTCGGACCAAAATTTCTCGACGTTTCATAGCCTCCTGAACACTTTGGCACCATTTTTGGAAATGTCTGTTTATATATGTATATATATATATATATATTTATATATTTATATATTTATATATATATATATATATATGTGTGCGGGCTATAACTTTCGAAAGAGTTAATTGATTTTGACGAAATTTGGTAGGCACGTTAAAATCCATCACCGCACGAAGCCTATTTAAAATGGGCCAAATCGGACTATTTCAAGGGTGGTTTTTAGGGGTTGAAAAATGTTTTTGGGCCCAAAAATGCCGAAAAAATTCTCAGAATCGTTTCAAAATTGAAATTTAACCCTTTAGTAACGATTAAAATGTTCTGCTAAAATTTTAATAAAATCGGCCCGACAGGACCGGAGTTACAAATTTTATGAAAACACTAGTTTACGGATAGTGCTTTACTTACTGAAGGGTGTATTTAATTTGGTACCGAGGTTGCATTGATAAAAATTTTGAAATTAAGAAAAAAAATATTATTTTAAGGGATGTATTAAGGGGTTAAATTTTTTATTTTGTCCAAAAACAAACTTAAGTTCACATAATAAAGCCACAATGCCAATTAGCAAATACACTATATTGTCGGCAGGGTTTTGGCACTGCGACCCGAGTTTTTTTTTTTTAAATCATTTTTATACAATGATTTTCCGATTTACATTCCTCTAGACTCTTGACCCTAGAAAGGGCTAAGTACGCTTGACCCTTCGCTTTTTTTTACTGAGGTTCAATTAATCATATATGGTCCATAACATACGTGTGACCCATTTGTTTTGGGGTCAGTCTGTAAAAAGTTTATTAATTGTGCTATTTAGCCCGGATTTTTTTTTTAATTGTAGAGCTTGATAAACTGCACATTTTCAGCAAAAATGGCCTGGTTGATACAAAATCCAAGGCCTACTATGACAGTTTCTATCAGCAAAATTTTAATAAATCATATTAGCGATTTTTTTCGAAAAAATCTGTGCACACACTGGATTGAGCACCCCTCAAAACGGACCTGTACAAAATTTTATCGAAAAATTTTAAGTAATAATGATTTTGTAGAAGAATTAAAAATGCACACTAGGTACTTATTTATTTTCAAAAATTCATAGTGGGCTATGGAAAAACAAATAACATTAAACTAATAACAATTATTAGTTTAATGATAATTTTGTTTTTCCATAGCTCACTATTTTCTATTTCATTATGCTTATAAAAACGGTGGGTACCTAGACTGAATTTCATTTTTAATTTTTTCACAAAATATCTCAGATCTTTTTCAAATTCGGTATGCTTAAAGAAAACGATATAGGTATTATACACTGAAATAAGTGAAGCACAAAAAAATGCAAACCTCTGAAACTTTTTCATTTCCTTGGAAAATATCTCAGATTTTAACATTGGAAATGTTGTTCGTATATGGGGGCAGAGTTACGTTTTCGTTTTCATTCAAGGCCAAAAGACAACGGTGTCGCGATCAAGTGAGGAGCAATCATGCAAAATTGAACAAGTGCAATTTTTTCGAAATGTGTTTTATATCATGTCTAGTTAATTGAGAGGTATTTGCGACGATCTGCGGTGTTATTTTTGAGCAAATGTTAATAAATACTGTTGAAAAATCCATTTAAAAGTTAAGTAATCAAAGCAAAAGTGAACGCGTATATAACAGAAGAATAATAGGGTTATTCTTGACACAACTAAACAGTGCATTGATAAATATTGTGTGTATAATAAACAGTTAATTATGTTTCATATATGCTGTTATCATTTCCAATGTCCTCGATGGTTGCAAGGATTGCGAAATCTGTGAATTTTTTTCAAAATTGGTAGCTTAGAGAAAACGACACGCTGAAAAATATGTGATCACACAAAATTTAACATGTTTATAAGTCAAAAAAATCTCAGACTTATTTGACATTCCATATTCAGATAGAAAATGTTACGCTGAGCTCAATGAACGTCTGTATCTCTGACATAGTTTTGTTAGGGTTGAATGGTTGAATAGTTGATGCAGTCTTACCTCGTAGTGAAACATCTAGAAGAATGATCTGTACTCTTTGTCCCCAAGGAGCCGTTAAATTCCATCGACACGCTGTGTCGCCGACGTAGAAACCAGGATAACCAGGACTCTGAACAAACCCCTCGTTGTTGGTTCCGTTTAATATGATGTCCATGTTGCAGAACTTTGTCACGCGGCGTGCTGAAACAAAACAAATACGTATGAAACCAACATAACATATTTTGTTGCACTTTTTACTTCCCACCTCTACTATGGTAGGGAAGTAATGGATTCAGTCCGAAAACAATATTTCGAGATTTTAACAGATTTTCACGTTTTGAGACCCTAGCAATCGTTTAAGATCATTTTCTGACTGATGTCTGTATGTGTGTGTGTATGTGTGTATGTGTGTATGTGTGTATGTGTGTGTGTATGTGGTCAATTTTTCGCCTTCGATATCTTAAGAACGGAACAACATACGGGCATGCCGATTGTTCTATTGTGTTTATCAGCCTTTAACTTAGATCTGATTAGATTTTGAGTCAAATCGGTTCAGTGGATCCTGAGATATTCAAAAAAACGTCCTCAATGTCACGTATTAACATAGGTAAAAAAAAATATAAATGAATTCTAGATGTTATAATATGAAAAAAATGTAAATATTTTTTTTCTCTAAAATGTATAGTTTTCGAGAAAAAAAATATTTTACTAAAAAAAATAAAAATTGTACGTAAATCAAGGTAACCATGATTTTTGCTATATTAAGCTAGCCATCAATAGATCACCAAACAAAAAAGAGGGCCATGCTTTTTTCAAAGAATAAAAATTAAATTGTGTTTTAAAGACCACCAACAGCTAAGGTTATTTGGGCCTAGTCAAAGAATAAAAAAAAGAGTGTTTATTTTTTGCAAATATTTACTAGGTGGGAAGTATAGGACTGGTCATCAGTCGAATTTTTTACTATCCATTGTCCTCATACGAAAGTGCAACTTGAAACTAAAAAGTTATTTTGTTTGCTCCAACACAGTGAAATATCTCTCAATGTAAATTTGTGGATAAGGATAATTACTAGTGATGAGCAAAATCGCATTAATTCAATAATCGGTTATGAGTGATTCCAATAATCGGATGTTTCATTCAAATTATTTCCAACAATCGGTTGTTTCATTCGAATTATATCAAACGATTCTGTTGAATTATGAGTAGTATAGTGCATTTCATATCTGTAATAGTTCACTAGCCAGTATTCATCAATAGTTATTTTCGATACGTATGCGTGAAGTGAGGTATTCTAGTAGGCTTAAATTGAGGCACGAGCTAAGGGACTGACGCATACACAATGTAGTGGGGCCGCCAAGCGACGAATTCAACCTTGCACTTTGTGATAGAGAGATGCCACTCGGTATGAAGGTATGAAGGTCGAACCCATATCTTAACTTTAAGATGTGAAGGCATTTTGGGCCCCGCGACCGGGCCCCTAGACAGGGTGGCTGAGTAACTTTCAGGGGCAAAACGCCTGTAACTCAGCAACCGTACTGGGGGTAGTCTCATTGGATTCAGCACACTCTATTTCATACGGGACGGTTCTCAGACCACCTTCGAAACCTCCACCAGCCCGCGTATAGGGGTGAAATACAAGTAGTCCATTGAAATGTAAAATTTTTTTAGGCTACGTTTGCATTTTGGGTAGGATAAGATTTTTTTTTCGTTGCGTGGAGGATGGCGGTGTAAGTTTAAAAATGAGTTTTCGGGTTCGGCGGCTACCCCATTTGGCTCGAATATTGAACTTTAGAAGCGGGAGTTATAAAAAAAAGTATTTCGTTATTGTTACTTCTATCTCTATATCACGTAATATATTTTATTTCACTCAGTTTCATTGCAATTTCCGATCATAACAATCTCTTGTCTCTATGTTTTCGATTAATATAATTCGAATTGTATACAATTCAGATTATATATCATTCAAGTTATATATAAATCAAATTATTTCCATAATAGGATGTTACTCATTATTTAAAAAATCGGATTATCGATTATTTTTAATTCGAATTATGCCATCACTAATAATTACAAAACTGTTTAAACCAATGTTCTACAACCTGTGGTTCGCGTAACGGTGGCCGGTGCTGGTCCGTCGAAATTTCTTGCTAGCCCGCGAAAAGTTTCGCCCGAATCTTGTAGCCGCTACATGATTTGAGCGCTACATTGTAGTTTTATAACATTCGATTTTATAAATAAAATCCCCTCTAGGTAGGTACATTGTTTGTTATTTCTCTCTAAGCAGTCAACCGCCCGCGAAATATTTCTCCTATTTTCGCCGGTTCGCAGATGCACAAAGGTTGAAGAACGCTGGTTATGAATAGAATACGCGTTTCTAAAGCTGCGCGCATCGTAGTAGTCATTGAGAAGTTTTACTGTATTTTTTGAAAAGATTAAAACTTCAGGACTGACGATCAGAGAACAGATAATATTTAACCTTTCAATTAGGACCAATTTTAAATTCGTGTCTATATTCCTTGTGAAATTTCGAATTAGAAATACCTAGGCACGTGTCTGAGGACGTCAAAATACAAAAATGAAATGTTAAAATGTAAAAAAAATTGACAAAATGAAAACTGAAAAATAAAAATACGCGAAAACGAAATTATACGACTCTGCAACTGACCAATGTGTGGAATTCTTTCCAGCTTTTAAGTAATGAAGGGTCAATTTTTACTTCCCACCTCTACTATGGTAGGGAAGTAATGGATTTAATCCGAAAAAAATATTTCGAGATTTTAACAGATCTTCACGTTTTGAGACCCTATAGCAATCGTTTAAGATCATTTTCTGACTGATGTCTGTATGTATGTGTGTGTGTATGTGTGTGTGTATGTGTGTGTGTATGTGTGTGTGTATGTGTGTGTGTATGTGTGTGTGTGTATATGTGTGTATGTATATGTGTGTGTGTGTGTGTGTGTGTATGTGGTCAATTTTTCGCCTTCGATATCGTAAAAACGGAACAACATACGGCCATGCCGATTGTTCTGTTGTGTTTATCAGCCTTTAACTTAGATCTGATTAGATTTTGAGTCAAATCGGTTCAGTGGATCCTGAGATATTAAAAAAAACGTTCTCAATTAGCATAGGTAAAAAAAATATAAATGAATTCTAGATGTTATAATATGAAAAAAATGTAAATATTTTTTTTCTCTAAAATGTATAGTTTTTGAGAAAAAAAATATTTTACTAAAAAAAGAAAATTGTACGTAAATCAAGGTAACCATGATTTTTGCAATAGTACTAGCCATCAGTAGATCACCAATAAAAAAAGGTCCATGCTTTTTTTCAAAGAATAAAAGAAGAGTGTTTATTTTTTGCAAATATTTACTAGGTGGGAAGTATAGGACTGGTCATCAGTCGAATTTTTTTCCTTTATAGTTTATAGTATTACGTATATAATTGCAAAATATATGCCTGCAGTGATAGCATGATATGGTTATTGCACGGAGTTCATTAGTACCTATATTTAATTTAAACTGGTTTTGGAACGGAAATTCCACTAACAAATTACATCACATATTTTAAAAATTTTTAAATGCTGTTATTTTTCATCTAATGTAATTAAAAATGTATTAAAATTAGCTGAAAAATCGAGATTACTCTTAAAAAATATATTAGCATATTTCTGAAGTTTGGTCATTATCCGAGATTATTAGTTTTTGTAGTAATAATAGTATCCATGTTATATTATACAGATATATGTATAAAGATTGCGTAAGTTTTAAAAGGTTAACCTATTAAAAAGTACTTACCATCCGTTTAGCTAATTTACATACGCTCGACTATAACACGTTCTCGTTTAGTTTATCCTTGCAGTTGGCGAACGTGACATGAAGTCCAATAAAAAAGACATGCATTGTAATTGTCGCAAAAGATTTCAGTTTGCCGGAATATACATTAATTACAGGGCGTATTTTTTGTTGCAATTTACTGTATTTAGTATTAATTACTATTTATAGATGAAGAATCATTTTAAACACACATTCAACATGTGATCTACAAAAGCTATATTACGGAACCGATTTGAAAAATTATTTCCATGTTTAAAAGCCAACCCTTCTTGAGTAGCATACGGCATAGGCTATAAAAGGCGGATGAGCAGTGAGCGAAAATGTAAGGTGTAACATATTCAAAACACCAGCCGTTGATAATCGCTGTAGTAGAAGCGTAGATCGTATTTGAAAAAAAAACTATAAAAAATTGCTGGACGCGAACTCAATAGTCAAGAGGTAAGCACAAAATTAAAGTATTTTAATCATAAATAGGTAGTATAAGTTTAAATGCCGTATTTAATGTAATTAATCGGTAATTAATGTAATTGAGCTCCTGCCCTAGCATTGGTTCGCCAAGTTGGAGAGGAAATCCTTCTGTAACTATTGACATATGTATCATATTGTATGTAAAATGTCGACAAGGAATAGGGCTTGAGAATAGCCGAGAGTGTAGCGGCGCTGTTGTTTACATGGCGTTGCTATGGTTCCTCTATTACAAGTCCCCAGTACCCGAGTTCTAGCCCGAGAGCTGGTAAAAGTGTCAATTGGATTTTCAATTTATTATTAAAAAAAAATAATGAATTGAAAATATGAATTGGTGCTAGGCCCAAATAACCTTAGCTGTTGGTGGTCTTTAAAATACAATTATACAATTTCGACAAGGAATAAAAAATTTATTATTATTATTATAATGAAATGATAATGTATGATAGAGTGGATGCTTACTTGATGTAAAATTATATTCAACATTAAATAATAAAACACTGATGACCGGTTTATCGTACATTTTAATCACGATGTTTTTTAATCACATCTGTTAAATTTTGACAGCTACGTGTGCATTGGTTGCTGCGTTTCGTTACCATAACAACCCGTCATTTAACAGTGTGATTAAAAAACATCGTGATTAAAATGTACGATAAACCGGCCATTAGTTTAGGAATTTACACTATATATCTTAAACTAAATTAAAATACAAAATGTGTAATATTTATAGGTTCTACCTGATAAGAACCTATAAATATTATTGTATTTTGTATTTTAATTTAGTTTAAGATATAGTTCTGAAAAAGTCACTGTGTTGAAGAAACCGTTGTCAAAATAAAGATACCTATAGTGTAAATTCATAAACTAAGTGTTTAATTATGTTTTAAGCTTCTTTTTACACCTTTTTGATTATTTTATTAAAGCGATGAAGACTTCATAGCGATTGGTAACAAAATATTTTACATTGTGTGAGTTGCATCGTAAGTTATTTCACACTTTTCCAATGCGAGTATTATATGATCTAAAACGCGTCCTTACTTCTTACTCCTTACATTTGAGTTGTATATCATTGTATAGAAGAAGCATTGCTCAACGTTTTCCACTCTTTTTGGTGACGGATATCGTCGAAAGTGTACGAAAAGATTTATTAGTTGCGAACTTGCGTATGTGCCCCGCTTTTTTAACTATACTATTCATTTATTTCGCGAACGTTACAAAAACTTAAAAACATATTTTTGAAGCGATAACGCAGAATTTTCTGTCACGGATATTGATGACGGAAGTGACGCCACGCGTATGCTTAAAAATATTATTGATGTGTAAAACCATGTATGCTAGACTGTAAAACGATCGGTTGATGTCACTGACAAAGCAGATTTGCCCTATGACCTATACTCTATAGTCTATACTAAAGCGACCAATGCATGTTCAGATATGTGCGATCACAAGACACAACCTTCCAATAGGTACACTCTCGGTCCGTTTGTACAATATATTATTATACTTACCCGCTTTGAAAAGTCCACACCAAGCGGACGTTCGATTACTAAAACCGCATATATTTTGAAAGCATATGGGAACTTACATGTGGGAGTGGCTTCAAAAACATGGCCGACAAAAAATTGCAGTTTTAAAAAAATTACATATGCGATAAGTGTTGACGATTAAAATTTTATTAAATTTGAGTGAATTAATACCTTAGGTTGGTGATAACCCAAACTAAAAAAATATATATATGATGCAGAACGAATTTTATCTGACGGACATTTAATTAAATGTGGAATAAATTGTGAAGAAAGTGATAATGATGTTTACAAACGTCAAACATGAAAGAATAACCCCATGAAATAAATGCTATAATATCTTAGGGTGGAAAAATAATTTTAATAATTTGTTCTTGGAAAGCAGCGTTGGGACAAAAATGTAATTGCATGTATATTATACACTTTTTTTAACATTGTAAACATTATTATTTTATTTACTTTTTAAGTTAACTTACTTGGTAGTATATAATAACATTTTTTTAAATGTAAAGAACATATTTTCTTTGTCGAGTACTTAACTTCTTTTAATTTCAATAGACTTTTCTACGCTATATATTTATCAATATTTCAACATTATCAAAAAACATTTCAATACCAACAGTATGATGCTTCGGAAACATGAAAAATAACATCTAAATCTTTAGCAGATTTACTTTGACAACCGTTTACTACATAACAAACTCTAGCTTTTTGCCACTAGATGGCATGTCTCAGTTCGTCAGTTCCCAAAAAAACAATTCTACAATATTTATTACAGCATTAATTATTTAAGTATTTAAATATGTATGCGAAAATAAAAAAATGTACGACGTCCAGGTACTTGTGCTACCGTAAAAAATAAAAAAGTGTTATTTTTTAACACTTCGTGCATATTGTAGGTATGCATAAAAAGTATTGAAAAAAAATTTAAAGAAGGAAATTAAAACTCTTGCAGATTTTTTACAGTAGTACGCTAACATCTGATCTTTTATTTATTTTGTATTTGGAAAATTCCAAACGCATGAAAAAGCAGTTAGTTCTTGATTTGCCTTGATTAAAAACTGAGTTCTATTGATATTATTTTTTATAAATAATTGCCCTTATTTTTAAATTAAATAGGTAAGTAGCACTTTTGGCAAAATTGGAAATATCCGAAAGCAGATGTACTATAAACAAACAAGAGCTGTGTTTAGAAGAAGATAGTAACAGAAGATAGAATAAGACAGCAAGAAAGGTACAACTGTTAGATAATATGCCATAGCCGCCTTGTGCCTATATACCATCCAGTTGGGTAAATGGAGGACACTTCGGAGTGATAAATAACATAATCCTGTAAGATAGGAGCTGCGGCCGTGTGGCAGATTGCTTGAATTTGTCGCTCCTCACCTTATTGTCCTTCACCGGTACGAAATTTAGCTGAGCTACTGAATAAGGCCGTGTTGTCGTAGTACCTACACGTATTAACTTACACAAGGACCGTATTAGTAATCATTGATTTGAGACAAACTAACAAATTAACTTTAAAGTTAATCTTAAATGCGTTTAAATCCAGATAAATTACAAACCAAATTGCGTATCTCGAAAATTATTAGTTTCCAATAGAACAAAATAAATATTTTTCTAAAATCTTTTGATTGGGTTTAAATCAATTTGAAAATTCGGTATGAAAAGGAAAACTATCTTTGTTGATTTATAGTAGATTGTATATATAGTACCGTTATTGACGAGTAATGACAGTATATTATGTAAAAACAAGCGGTAGCGAGTTTTAACAGTCACACGAGTCATAATATCATTACGCATGAGATGTATATGGTATCTTTTGCTATACTCGCTATAAAATAGCTATAGATACTTTCCACTTCATTTTCAGTATTTTCAAAAAATGTTGACGGTTCATTTGCGTCGCCAACTTCACTCTATAGTAGGCCGCGAGTATAGCTGTCAATATATAATAGGGGGTGGATCAGGGCGAATAAACATAAATCGCTATAGAAATTGTTTACTTTCCACACTAGTGTTTTTGAAAACACTTTCAACACTCCTGTCTGTTAAGGGACCCATTTCGTGCATACTTACATGCATGCATGGAAAGTAGCTATTTTATAGTGGGTATGGCAAAAAATTCATTTGCGTTAGAAGCTTAAATAATTTCAGATAAAAATTAAATTACGATCATTTTACTTTTCAAAAAATTATTATGACTTATCGTTGAGATAGAGGGTAACTTTTGAAGCTATTAATTTTTTTCGTTTTATTTTTAAGGGAACTTATTTGATCTCCTAATTGAAGTCTAGCATTAATTAGTCAACTTCAGTGATGTAATTTCTCAAAATGCAATTGAATCGATGAGTGGAAGAAGAGTTTATGTCCAAAAATATGGAAATTAAACTGAGATACCTAAAAACATAGAGATCCATCCACTGAACGAAAGAACAGTTCAATTTAAGCATACAGAGTGGTCTAAATATAAGTGATGAGTGAAAAAACAGTTCATGTCCTGAACTTAAACTGTTCACCCACTCATCGTATACATCTTGTCCTGGAAGACAACTATACAGCTGAAGACTGTGCTTGATCATATCTAATATTATATCAAATGATATTGTTGTAAAAGTGTGATAAAAAATAATTTTTTTTTAAAGTCAACTGCGTGAAAGAAGAGTTCAAGTCCTGTTCAGTTTTTTCCAAAAATATCCCTTATTTGCAATTTTTGAGTACATTTGCTACCAAAATAGTAAGTCCCAGAACTAGCTCAACAACTGTCCTGTAGACAATAATTCTCTTATATCTTCACAGAAAAATTTATACAGTTTTTTTCATCTCCTGAAAATATTGTTCAACTGTACTTAAACTCTTCTTTCACGCATCGATTCAATTATTTATAACAATATTTTTTTCCTTAAAAAATGCAATCGTTGAACATAGCTATAGGTTGTCCAAATTTTTAGAAAACGGTCAGTATTATCAATTTATGACAAGACAATCTGTCAGAGTTGTTTGAATCTCTTTATAAATAAAACGCGAAAACCGACATTTTCTATCCCAGATTCAGAAGAAAACAATATAATATGTACGATCTTAACTGTCAGTATTGTCACGAATTGTAACAGACGGTATGAAAAACAGAGAAAGGTCCTCTCACATACATAATAGGCATGTACATACGATATATATGTCACACGCTCTTCGACTACGTTACACACATATATAATGACTGTGCCGAATTGGAAACACCGATTATACACCGCCTTACAGAAATCTTTGATCAAAGGCCTTACCAAGAATAATAATTTGCCAACCAATTTATAACTGCACTCTATGCATACAAGTAATATAGTAGATGGTATATGTCTAGATACTTAATGATAAGGCATATTACGTACGAGATATATATGGTATTTTTTGCCATACCCACTACAAAATATCTACTTTTCACGTTATTTTCAAAAAATTCTGACAGTTCAATTGTGTCGCCATATTTCCTTCCACAGTGTGCCGCGAAGTTCGTGCAAGTAAGTAATTACAGGCGCACGCAGGCGTATAAAGCAAATAAACAGAAGTTGCTATGGCAACCGTTATTTTCTGCGCTATAGTGCGGAAAATAAAACATATTCCGCACACCTGCCTGTTAAATGACTCATTAAAGGCCGCTATACATACATCGAAAGTAGTTATTTTGTAGTGGGTATGCCAAAAAATAAAAAACCGGTCAAGTGCGAGTTCGAGTTGCGCGCAGAGGGTTCCGTACCAACAACTAAAAAATGAATAAATTAAAATACATTTCATTAAATTTAATTTATTTTTTTGAAATTATTTTTAAATTAAATTTCTTATTCTTAAAATTTCAAAATATTTACATTATAAAAAAAACATATGTCGTCAGTCGGATTTGAACTCGGATTTTCGGCGTGACATGCGAACGCCTTAGCATAACAGAAACAAGGTATACTTGAGTAGTATAAGCGTTCAATTTAAGAGAAAACAACAGAGATATACATACAAGACATACGAGTATATAATATCCATGTATGGAGAGTCTCCTAGGGATTAAACTTTTTGATTTTTTAGTGTATTTGCCATATGGCACATACACTATTGGCGTCGGTCGGATGGCGGGACCTAGGGGTCGGACCAAAATTTCTCGACGTTTCATAGCCTCCTGAACACTTTGGCATCATTTTTAGAAATGTCTATTTATATATGTATATATATATATATATATATATATAGTGTGTGTGTGTGTGTGTGTGTGTACGGGCTATAACTTTCGAAAGAGTTAATTGATTTTGACGAAATTTGGTAGACACGTTTAAATCCATCACCGCACGAAGCCTATTTAAAATGGGCCCAATCGGACCATTTTAAGGGTGGTTTTTAAGGGTTGAAAAATGTTTTTGGGCCCAAAAATGCCGAAAAAATTCTCAGAATCGTTTCAAAATTGAAATTTAACCCTTTAGTAACGATTAAAATGTACTGCTAAAATTTTAATAAAATCGGCCCGACAGGACCGGACTTACAAACTTTATGAAAACACTAGTTTGCGGATAGTGTTTACTTACTGAAGGGTGTATTTAATTTGGTACCGAGGTTGCATTGATAAAAATATTGAAATTAAGAAAAAAAATATTATTTTAAGGGATGTATAAAGGGGTTAAATTTTTTATTTTGTTCAAAAACAAACTTAAGTTCACATATTAAAGCCACAATGCCAGTATTAGCAAATACACTATATTGTCGGCAGGGTTTTGGCACTGCGACCCGAGTTGTGTATGTTCAGTATGTGTGTCCGGCGGTCGATTTTGCCAACGCACCCTGTATGTGTGTATTGGGCGGTCGAGGTTTCCAACGCACCCTGTATGTGTGTATTGGGCGGTCGATGTTTCCAACGCACCCTGTATGTGTGTATTGGGCGGTCGATGTTTCCAACGCACCCTGTATGTGTGTATTGGGCGGTCGATGTTTCCAACGCACCCTGTATGTGTGTATTGGGCGGTCGATGTTTCCAACGCACCCGGTATGTGTGAGAACGACAGAACGCCTTTCGCTTGTAAGCTCTAGGTGGGAACTTAATCCCGGTTCTAGTTCTTGATATAATTGAAAATGACCAGAGGGTCAACTACATGGCGTGTCACAGACTCAGTGAACGCTCATTTATTTATTAAATAAATGAACGATAAATGAATCGAGAGGCCTGCCATCCTACGGCGGCCAGACCAAGCCAATTAATAATGGTTTGAAATAGAGACGCGAGCGCGTACAGCCGGAGCGTGCAGGCACTGCGTCTCGGATACAAGTAAGGCGCCTCGCCATACGATAGCGTACATTACTAAATAAAGTTCAAAGTTATTAGATTGCAGTACATAACAAGTGAATATTGAAGTTATTTCTAGATATTGATAAGCTCAAATTAATATCCATTACAAAGATTCATGCTACAACAACACGCGATCTGTGAAAATTGCAATTATAGTAACCTAATAGCCCGGTCAATAAAGGTTTGATGTCGCAAATAATTCCCATAGAGCTGGATTTTTCACAGATGGTAGATCGAGTTTTCAACAGATCTCAACGTTTTGAGGTCGTAGGAAGCTATTCTGACCAATGACCATTTTGGGATGGACGTCCGTGTGTGTGTATATGTGAGTATGTAAACATAAGATATCTTTGGAACGAAATGATCGATTTGGACGTTCAATACGGCGATCGAAAAGGTTTATCAAAATTTAGATCTGATTAAATTTTGAGTTAGAGCAGTTAGAGAGAGTTAAACATCAAAAACGTAAAAAAATATTTTTTTTTATTTTTATATTTTGAATAACTTGAAAACTACACCTACGATTGAGCTCAAAATTTAATCAGATCTAAGTCGTGAATACCTTTTTCTATTGCCGTAAGATTCATCAAAATCGGTCAACTGGTCCACGAGATATCGCACGACAAAAATTATTTATATTTTTTTTTAATTAAATTTTGTTTTCTCATAATCGAGCTCATAACTAATAAAGAAAATATTATTTTTTTACGTTTTTTTTAATTTAATTATTAATAAAGAAAAATTAGATTCCCTGTTTATGCAATCAAGCAGAATTTAATGAATTTTTTTTTAAACATGACATAAGCACTTGTGTTCCATCTTACAAACCAGAAGTATTTTTTGTTTGCCTGCTTCGTCTTTTGTACCCAATTTTAGAACATCACGAAACCGACATTGACTATAAGAGAACAATGAGAAAGAATACTGCGAATGCAATAATATTATGAAAAAAAACTCGGGCCGCAGTACCAAAACCCTGCCGACAATATAGTGTATTTCCTAACACAGGCTTTGAGGCTTTAATAGGTAAACTTAGTTTGTTTTTGGACAAAATAAAAAATTTAACCCCTTAATAAATCCCTTAAAATAATATTTTTTTCTTAATTTCAATAAGATTATCAATGCAACCTCTGTACCAAATGAAACAACCCTTCAGTAAGTAAATCACTATCCGCAAACTAGTGTTTTCATAAAATCCTGTCGAGCCGATTTTATTAAAATTTTAGCAGCACATTTTGATCTTTACTAAAAGGTTAAATTTCAATTTTGAAACAATTCTGAGAATTTTTTCGCTATTTTTGGGCCCAAAAACATTTTTCTACCCCTAAAAACCACCCTTAAAATAGTCCGATTAGGCCCATTTTAAATAGGCTTCGTGCGGAGATGGATTCCAACGTGCCTACCAAATTTCGTCAAAATCAATTAACTCTTTCAAAAGTTATAGCTCGTACACACACACACATACATAACTATATATATATATATATATAAACATTTCCAAAAATGGTGCCAAATTGTTCAGGAGGCTATGAAACGTCGAGAAATACACTAATAATACACTAATAATGAGAAAAAGTCATGAAAAGTATTTAAGGATCAGGCAGAAATCTCTCATAATATACAAATAAAACTCGGGTCGCAGTGCCAAAACCCTGCCGACAATATAGTGCATTTGCTAATACTGGCATTGTGGCTTTATTATGTGAACTTAAGTTTGTTTTTGAACAAAATAAAAAATTTAACCCCTTAATACATCCCTTAAAATAATATTTTTTTCTTAATTTCAATATTTTTATCAATGCAACCTCGGTACCAAATTAAATACACCCTTCAGTAATTAAAGCACTATCCGCAAACTAGTGTTTTCATAAAATTTGTAAGTCCGGTCCTGTCGGGCCGATTTTATTAAAATTTTAGCAGCACATTTTAATCGTTACTAAAGGGTTAAATTTCAATTTTGAAACGATTCTGAGAATTTTTTCGCCATTTTTGGGCCCAAAAACATTTTTCAACCCCTAAAAACTACCCTTAAAATGGTCCGATTGGGCCCATTTTAAATAGGCTTCGTGCGGTGATGGATTTCAACGTGCGTACCAAATTTCGTCAAAATCAATTAACTCTTTCGAAAGTTATTGCCCGCACACACATATATATATATATATAAATATATACATATATAAATAGACATTTCCAAAAATGGTGCCAAAGTGTTCAGGAGGCTATGAAACGTCGAGAAATTTTGGTCCGACCCCTAGGTCCCGCCATCCGACCGACGCCAATAGTGTATGTGCCATATGGCAAATACACTAATAAAATAACTGCATTGTAAAGACCAATAAAATTCTTATGTTGAACAATGTCGTCGCATCTATTGTACGGCTTCTGTCTTCTATAGTCTATGATAAAAAATAAAACACGAAATGTCGTTTCGGAACTCGAAATACGGGGTAAAATGCATCAAATCGAAAACGTGTGCCTTTTCAAATCCAGTAGATCTCTGAATCAGTCACGTTGGACATGTAATATCCGTGGTTACAAGACAAAATGACTTATGTCAGATTTTTTAGTTAAAATAAGATTAATGACTGCTTTTACCTTTTGCGTCAATTAATCCATTTTTCACTGTAATGGAAAACACGATACTGTCAGTCATAAGTCACAGGTCTTGAGACATCTTCACAGGCATGGTGGACGACGAGTTGAACAAAATTCATACGCCAACTTTTATCTAAATAAATACCCAGAAATGACAAGGCGACATCGTTTGAAATTAACGTTTGGACTGAATTCAGCAAGACATATACAGGGTGTCTCATGACTCGAGAAGGAAGTGTTATTGAAGTCATTTACAGTTAAAATTGCTTAATAAACATGTCCGAAAATACTTCCTAACAGAACTACAACCATTGAAAGTTGAAGAACTAGCATGTAAAAAACATCAGTCATTAATGTTATTAGTAATTCATTTTTCGGACATGATTATTAAGCAATTTGAACTATAAATGGCTTCAATAACACGCCCTTAAGCTATGGACCTCGAGTCATGGGACACCCATATGACAATTTTTTTATTGCAATGAACAATAAATTACTAAATGAGGGTTGTTTTGAAATTCAATTAAAACTTGGACACAAAATATATTTTTCATAACAATATAGAGAAAATAGAGATAAAAAAATTCAGTTCGAAGGTTAAAAAAAGTAGATATCATAAATTCAACATAAACCACTTTTCCCTGTAGCCACTGATATAACAGTTGGTCCAGTCTTGCCAACATAATGATTACTCGTGTTGTGACGCATAAACCATTGCCGTCAACTTGACGACGTGCGACATGATTAGTGCAATCATTACTTTTAAACGAACTGATGTGTAAACGCAGATCATTAGATTATATTTGTTGCCAACCGTTACTGATTGTAACTGACGGAAAAATATATTGACCATGTCTTCTTTTTAGTTAATACTGAAAGGTAGAAAAAAATGACACGTTCGTCGAGATTTATGGTTGTACCTATATTTTTTTTTATGTATAAAACGTGTCATAAAAATAACATTAACTTCAATGAAGTCTGTAAAAGTGAAAAGTGAAGCTTGATACATCTTTACTTCTCGAATGGAAAGTGCAAATATAGGCAAAGTACTAAAAATGCACAATCTAAGTTGAAATATTTTATTTAAAAGTTCTGCGTTTCTCGCTATGGAAGATGATTTTTTACTTCCCACCTCTACTATGGTAGGGAAGTAATGGATTTAGTCCGAAAAAAATATTTCGAGATTTTAACAGATTTCACGTTTTGAGACCCTAGGAATCGTTTAAGATCATTTTCTGACTGATGTCTGTACGTATGTATGTGTGTGTGTGTATGTGGTCAATTTTTCGCCTTCGATATCGTAAAAACGGAACAACATACGGGCATGCCGATTGTTCTATTGTGTTTATCAGCCTTTAACTTAGATCTGATTAGATTTTGAGTCAAATCGGTTAAGTGGATCCTGAGATATTCAAAAAAACGTTCTCAATGTCATGTATTAACATAGGTAAAAAAAAATATAAATGAATTCTAGATGTTATAATATGAAAAAAATGTAAATATTTTTTTCTCTAAAATGTATAGTTTTCGAGAAAAAAAATATTTTACTAGAAAAAATAAAAATTGTACGTAAATCAAGGTAACCATGATTTTTGCTATATTAAGCTAGCCATCAGTAGATCACCAAACAAAAAAGAGGGCCATGCTTTTTTCAAAGAATAAAAATTATATTGTGTTTTAAAGACCACCAACAGCTAAGGTTATTTAGGCCTAGTCAAAGAATAAAATAAAAAATTTATTAAAAAACAAAAAACCCGACTGCGTAAAAATCGAACTTAAAAGTTCAATCGAACTTAAAAGATCAAATGATAAAATGCAGTCGGAGGCATAGTAGTAACAAATTGAACAGAAATACCTCCGACTGCATGTTATCATTTGATCTTGTTTCCATCTTTTAAGTTCGATTTTTACGCAGTGGGGTTTTTTGTTTTTTAATAAATTTTTTATTTCAAATGTTTTTAGTTAAAAATAAATCGATATAGATCCTAAACGGTCAGTCGAATCAAAAAATGTTGAGGGAAAACTAAAAATGATTTTTAAATACCTATTCAACGATACCCCACTTGACATAGTTTGTTGACTTTCATTTTTTTCATTTTCACAATATGGCGTCCTGTAGTCGCCATATTGAATTTTCACTAACGTCATGTCTTTAGTGACACTCGCCGGACTAAGGGGAATCGATTGACGTGTGAATCATAAAAATCGGCCCAGGCGTTTGGTCTGTATAGTGCTTCAAAGGAACACACATACATACATAGACTGTTAAACACATTACGACTCCTTTGCTTCGCAGTCGGGTAAAAAAAAACAGTGTTTATTTTTTGCAAATATTTACTAGGTGGGAAGTATAGGACTGGTCATCAGTCGAATTTTTACTAGAGTTTTTCTCATGGTTTTTGTTTTTCCTATATAACATACATAGGTACCTACTTATACAATTATAATAAAAGTTTAATTGCTAAAACCATATCTCACTGTGCTCAAATGCATATTCGTGGGTACTAGAACCTTATTTAGTTTATTAGGTAATTCTTTAAATTTTCGATTGTTTAAAAGATGCGTTATATTTATGACATTTCTAGTTTTTTTCTTCTAGAAACCATAACTCAAAAACTTTCTAGAATGGGACTTTTGGATTTAACTTTTTTTACTGAAAATTACGTAAAGAAACACATTGTCTCTAAAGTTTCGCAGATTCCTCCCAGGACACCTTGTATGAGACGTACATGTACTGTGTGTTACATATATTGTGTGTACCTAGATAATAGGTATTTTAACATTACTTTTTAAAATTATTTGTCATTTTTATTATGGCTGTTTTATTTATTGGTTATCCATCATAATCAGAATCTGTACTTTATATATGCACTAAACGAATAATAGAAGGTGATAAATAAGAGTCAAGTGATGGTTAGTCGAGGTTCTACTGTAAAAAAATGTATTCACATAGAAATGAAAAAATAATTCTAAAATCAATACAACTAAATATAGACAGGTACACCGCCACAGTGTTTATAACATTCTGACATAACAAAAGGAATAAAAAATACAACAAAATTCTGATCACTGATCCTCTAATAAAATAATTGTTTATGAGTTCGTTTTGTTAACTTCCCATTGGAAGTTATTGTAATGGGTCCGAAAATCGAAATCAAAAAGGAAAAAAAATTTTTATGTTTCAAGGTCACTACACTATTTTTACACTACTTTTAGAAAGATGTCTGTGTGTGTGTGTGTGTGTGTGTGTGTACGTACGTACGTACGTACGTATGTATGTGTCAATTTCTTTCTAAGACGAAATCTCGAGAACGAAAAATGATATCGACTACGTTGGGGTGCCAATCGACGCGTATTAACGTAAATATGATCTGAAAGGAATTTTTTTAAAATCGGTTCAGCCGTTCTTTTTTCTTAACCAAATAACCTCCAAAAAAGTAGATTTTACACAATATCTCGCGAATAAAAAATTATATCGACTTCGTAAGGGTGTCAATCGAGGCGTGTTAACGTCATTTTGATCCAAAAGAAATTTTATAAAAATCGGTTCAGCCGTTTTTTTTTTTTTTTTTAACTTCCCACTGGAAGTTATTGTAATGGGTCCGAAAATCGAAATCAAAAAGGAAAAAAAATTTTTATGTTTCAAGGTCACTACACTATTTTTACACTACTTTTAGAAAGATGTCTGTGTGTGTGTGTGTGTGTGTGTGTGTGTACGTACGTACGTACGTACGTACGTATGTGTACATTTCTTTCAAAGACGAAATCTCGAGAACGAAAAATGATATCGACTACGTTAGGGTGCCAATCGACGCGTATTAACGTAAATATGATCTGAAAGAAATTTTTTCAAAATCGGTTCAGCCGTTCTTTTTTCTTAACCAAATAACCTCCAAAAAAGTAGATTTTACACAATATCTCGCGAATAAAAAATTATATCGACTTCGTAAGGGTGTCAATCGAGGCGTGTTAACGTCATTTTGATCCGACATAAATTTTATAAAATCGGTTCAGCCGTTTTTTTTTTTTTTTTTTTTTTTTAAATTATTGATGTTTTAATGATTGAAATGATTACTTTTCTGTGTAATATCTAATTTAATTATTATTATTAAATATTTATCAAACTGGGAAGTTCGTCGTGTGGACCTCAAGGGTCGCACTTTAGTCCTAATAAACGACCCACCTCACGGCTTGTTTTTTTTTTTAATTATTGATGTTTTAATGATTAAAATGATTACTTTTCTGTGTAATATCTAATTTAATTATTATTATTAAATATTTATCAAACTGGGAAGTTCGTCGTGTGGACCTCAAGGGTCGCACTTTAGTCCTAATAAACGACCCACCTCACGGCTTGTTCAAATTTCTATCCGGTACGATAAGTGGGACTCAATGTATATTACATAATTTAACGTAAAAATATTTACCGTATCATATTTTATACAAATTCTCCACAGCATTACAAAATTATCTCCGACGATGTTTTTATTCACAAAGGTACTATAATTATTCATTCACCTTTCTTTCACGGGAACCATCGTGTTTTAAATTAAATACTAAACTTTTGTAATTTGTATGGTTCGTACAATTATTGTACTCGAAATACGATCCCAGATATACTTATAATAGGATCCTTCTATAGGTTTCTACGCAAATTGATCGTATACAGGGTGTATTACAGAATTGAGAACATAGGGAAAACCATAGCGAAAACACTGAGTGACAAACTCTCATCTCATCGATGTACCATGGAGTAAATAAAAATGTATTTATTACTTCCCACCTCTACTATGGTAAGGAAGTAATGGCTTTAGTCCGAAAAGAATATTTTGAGATTTTAACAGATCTTCACGTTTTGAGACCCTAGCAATCGTTTAAGATCATATTCTGACTGATGTCTGATATGTGTGTGTGTGTGTGTATGTGTATGTGTGTGTGTATGTGGTCAATTTTTCGCCTTCGATATCGTAAAAACGGAACAACATACGGCCATGCCGATTGTTCTATTGTGTTTATCAGCCTTTAACTTAGATCTAATTAAATTTTGAGTCAAATCGGTTCAGTGGATCCTGAGATATTAAAAAAAACGTTCTCAATGTCACGTATTACCATAGGTAAAAAAAATATAAATGAATTCTAGACATTATAATATGAAAAAAATGTAAATATTTTTTTTCTATAAAATGTACAGTTTTCGAGAAAAACAATATTTTACTAAAAAAAATAAAAATTGTACGTAAATCAAGGTAACCATGATTTTTGCTATATTAAGCTATCCATCAGTAGATCATTAAACAAAAAAGAGAGCCCTGCTCTTTTTCAAAGAATAAAAAAAGAGTGTTTATTTTTTGCAAATATTTACTAGGTGGGAAGTATAGGACTGGTCATCAGTCGAATTTTTTATTTATATTTTATCAGTGACGGACTAAGGGGGGGAGGGGTCGACTCGCCCCGGGCCTCTAATCCTGGGGGGCTCCAAATCTCGAGAAGTCCTTCTTAATCAAATACCAAACAAGGCCAAAATATGTTTAGTAAGTAAGAGGCAGTTTGAGTTGGGAGGCCCCGTATACGTATACAAAATATAAACGTAGGTATATGTTACCTACGTATACGTTTATTATAAATATTTGATTTTTTTTGTCAGCCATTACATCTATATTATTCATTTTTTACGACACTACAAATACATCAATTTGTAAGCCGACCGGGGGCCTCATTTAGTTCTGCCGCCCCGGGCCTCCGATGGGCTTAGTCCGCTACTGTATTTTATTTATTCATTAAAGGTCAGTGATTGCCTATGGCCCTGGTACGGCGTATTTGTCATTCAACAAATAAAATCGGTAATTTTTCATTTTATATACGTGTTGACACGACGAACTTACAAGTTACAGACTACAGTATTCGTTTGACGCTATTGCGGGAAGGGGAAGTCCTGTCGAATGGTCTCATTGCAAAGAAACAACGAATGACAGATTGACCATTGAAAGAGTGTATTTGTGTGTTTTGGTCGCCACGCCGTACATATCGAGAAGTTCATATGAAGGTATAATCTGTAAAACCACTGATATCAATAGTTTTTAACGGGAGCCAATTTTGCTTAACTTTTCCGTCAGATCTAACGGAATTAATGAGATGAAATAGAAAGAAATACTCTCTAGTTTCTTAAACCACTGACGGATTTTTCAGTGGGAAAGCGCGAGGTATAAAAATCGGCAACAATTTTGAAAATATGGGAAGGATGAAGCAAAAAAATCGGCCAAATGCGTGTCGGACACATAGGGCTCCATAGCAGTTGGAAAAGTAGAACTTAACGATTATAATAATAGAATCGTCAATAATAGAATGGCGCGGTGATAGCTAAATAGTGAAAAATATACTCCAACCTCACAATGAAAATTTCCAAATATATAAATAAATAGATACATTTCAAATCCACTTTGAAAGTCTTACTAGAAACCGAGCATACTTATTTCTCTAGAAACAGATCTAAGTAATGTAAAATGCCGGTCTTGGGACATCCTAATCCTAACAGGAAGTGACGTCACAAGCTAGCAGTCGAGCGCGAGGCTTACTAGCAGTCGACCGTGAGGCTATTACCGCAGTCGACCGCGAGGGTATTAGCGGGGGGGCTAGGGGGGGCTAGGAGCTAGGGGGATAGGGGGGCTAATAGCTAGGGGGGCTAAGAGCTAGGGGGGGGCTAAGGAGCTAGGGGGGCTAGGGGCTAGGGGCTAGGGGGTCAAAAAATGGCGGCTGCAAGAAAAAAATGGCGGCTGCATGAAAATTCAAGATGGCAGCTGTATGAAAATTCAAGATGGCAGCTGTATGAAAATTCAAGATGGCGGCTGCATGAAAATCCAAGATGGTGGTTGCATGAAAATCCAAGATGGTGGCTCCGTGAAAATTCAAGATGGCAGTTGCAAGAGTGGGGGAAGGAAATGACAGCTGCAGAAGTGGGGGTAATTAAATTTGGTTGTCGCGGATTAAAAAACAAGAGATGTGTAATTAAATATAGATGTCGCGGATTAAAAATCGAATATCGCGTAATTAAATATAGATATCGCGAATTAGCAAGTGGGAGATAATTAATTAAA